>CM029920.1:40741428-42062857 GCA_017639245.1 Myiopsitta monachus
TGGAGGAAAGAAGGCTCAAAGTCACTGTGACACACAGAGGATGTGTGTTTGGTTTGCTTTTCAAGAAGCTTGCTGATAGAATGGAAAGATTTCTACACGCACAGAAAGGAGGAAGGGAAGGGGATAGGAATAAATTTGAGTGAGTTAGATTTTCAAGAACCAAAGCAATTGCTGTCCAGGCAAAGAGACAGGAATGAAGATTGATAATGCAGCAATAGAAGCAGGAGAGCAGTGCAGAAAGATAGTTATGGATGGTTAAATATTTCCAACTAGTTACAGATGTCTGTTGCCAGGAGAGCCTATTTTAGGACCTTAAGCATGTGCTTGATTTTAATGAGATTTATGCTCAGGCTAAAGGTTAAGCATGGTGTAAGGACTTTGCTGAACCAGAATCAAAGAGACAAAACTGTCATTCAACTGAATTATGGTGATTTTGTCATATTCTTTTGAACTTACGGGATAAATTCTAATTTTCTGTCAGTGGTAACTGTCAGGTTAGTAGAAAGATAAAAACCAGATTAACTAGAACCTTCCTGTTTTGGGTTTCTGCATGAGGACATGAGATCAGAATCAGGGTTTAGCTATTAAAGTTTAGAAATGAAGAAGCAACAGAAGCAAATGCTGTCACAAATTGGATGAGAAGTGTGAAGAAGTGGCGTTGAAATGATGATAGTAAAGGAGGAAGGAGGAACAGAATCAGTGTAAGAAGAGATTTTCAATACATAGGAAGATTAAAAATAAACATATAAACAGTCCAGACGCAAAGTTAGCTAAAAGTGAGGTCCAGATAAGAATCAGAGAAGAGATACAGAACAAGTCTTACCAACACAGGAGAGACGAAGACGTAAGCTGGTGGTGGACAATGGGGTCATGCATAGAGTTTGTGTTGCAAGGTTTTCGTAGTAATGGGAGCTACAGGGGTGTCTTCTGAGAGAAGCTGCTAGAAGCCTCCCCCTTGTCTGACAGATCCCATGCCAGCCTACTCCAAGATGTACCCATGTCTTGGAAGAAGGGAAGGAGGTGCTGCAGGCACCAGAGCAGAGATTCCCCTGCAGCCCATGATGCAGCCCATGGTGAGGCAGCTGTGCCCTTGCAGCCCATGGAGAACCCACAGTGGAGCAGGGGGTTGCCTGAAGGAGGCTGTGACCCTGTGGGAAGCCTGTCCTGGAGCAGGCTCCTAGCAGGACCTGTGGCTCCATGGAGAGAGGAACCCTCACTGGAGCAGGTTTGCTGCAGACTTGTGACCCTGTGGGGGACTGCTGAAGCAGTCTGTTCCTGAAGGACTGCGCCCCATGGAAGAAGGACATGCTGGAGTAGTGGGTGAAGAGCTGCAGCCCATGGGAAAGACTCACATTGGAGAAGTCCATGGAGGACTGTTTCCCATGGCAGGGACTGCTTGGGAGGAGAAGGCAGAGAAATCAAGAGTGAAGTTAAGCCAGAGAATAAGGGAGGGGTGGGGAAAGGTGTTTTAAGATTCATTTTTATTTCTCATTACCCTACTGTGCTTTGATTGGTAACAAATTAAACTAATTTTCCCAAGTCTAGTCTTTTTTTGCCAATCATAGTAACCAATGAGTGATCTCTCTCTGTCCTCAACCCATGAACCTTTCATTATCTTTTCTCCCCCATGTCCAGTTGAAGCAGGGAGTGATAGAGCGACGTTGGTGGACACCTGGCATCCAGCCAGGAATAGCCCAACACGGATTGACACACTGCTCAGTGTTAACAGTGGTTTTGGTACCTCCAGGTGCCTTGTGTTTTTATGCTGCTGTGAAAACATGTGCTGTTTCTCGCCAAGTGTTACCTCAGCTAAGTTCCCCCCTTGTTCTTCTTGAGTCTCCTCACAAATCCTCTCTTGTCTTCCTTCCTCCTTCCTCTCTCCCTCTCACTCCCCTAGTACTTTCCTACTTAGTGCATGCAAAAGTATTAGTAACTGACACCCATAATTTTCCACCCCTCATACCACATTCCACTACAGATAACTTGGCATGAAAATAAAAATTAGAATGCAAATAGGAGTGTAAAGACCAAGACACTTTGGCTATACTCTGTCCTACATAGATAGGAAGCATACTGTTGAAATGAGGTAGCACTATCTGACCAACATGAAACATCTCTGATCTCTGCCTAACATTTCCTTATCCTGCTTTTTTCTTTAGGTTTTAGGGTTCTTCTGGCAGTAGGCAGTGTATTTTAGCATGTTTATACAGCAGCTAGGACTAGAGGGCTTTCATATCATTACGGCAACTTCAAGTGCTGCCAGAACATCTGTAATATTTATACCACCGATAGACAAAAATGTATGTCAACTTTTATTTTATCTAAGTAAAACAATAAAGAAAAGAAGCAAAGATGTATGTCAAGTTTTATATCGTTTATCTAAATAAAATAATAAATAAAAAGGAACTTCCATATATATAAATAAACCCAGTATTTAAAGTCTCCTCATTGTTACTAGGCAAACCAGTAAGTCTGGCAGCTGTCATACATTTTGGAAACCCAAGCAATTAAGAACAAACAAAAGAATAGTTAGCAGTAGTCTAAAATTGGTACTGCTAAAGAATAAACAAACAAGTGTGACCCGGTTTTCTGTGCATACAAACAGACACAATGTTCCCAAATACAGTTAAGCTGCAGCTATTTCTGCCAGCTTCAGTGCTCTTGTATTACTCTTACCAGGAGCAGAGACATTTTATTGTAAAACAGCACTTAAACTGTAAACCAAAGTGAAATACATATGTATAATATTATATGTTTACCAACAGCTGTGTAATAAATAGAGCATAGACCTTATGAAAAAAAAACAACAAATATAATCACACAGTTTATCAAAATACCTGTTTGAGTCCTGTAAGCACCTGAGTGCTTACCAATGCTGACATTGAAGACTTTCAGAAACATCTTTCAGGGCTTACATAAATATACTGAGCTCGACCTTGCAGTACTTCAATTATCACTTGCCCAAGTCGTAACATTTCAAAGTCAATGAACCTGTTTTCAACTTCTCTCCTGAAGGTGGAGGAGGAAAGACCTTAAGGTGAACTTCCCAGGCGCCCTACGGAAGGAGGATTTTGGTGACCTGCCTGTGGCCAGGAATCTTTGCACGCAGAGCTATCAAGGTCAGTCAAGGCACACCTCTTTGGCAGACCTGCTGGGGCAGCTGCACAAAAGGCTTGGCTGGGAAGAGTTTGATTACAAGGCAAAATGGATGATCCCACTCTGATTCACTCTGCAAGGCTTCCTATTCTTTAAATTTATTTCTGTAAACAATATTCTGAGTATAGACACAATAGACAGGTAATTTAGGTAATCGGAGTCATCTTGATAGGACCAGGCAAGGGCATTTCAAGTATTGATTGTAACATCTATGTTAGACAATTAAAGCCTGTAGGCAGAATCCATCCATAAATCTTGGGTGAACTGGAACCATTCTTCTGCCCTTGCTTGAGGATATACACAGCTTCTTAATGTACCGAAAGTATCCTACTATAACATTTTGCTGTCGATAGATAATGAGCTGCTAGTGTTGTCCATGTAAGAGCTTTCCTTTACAGAAAATATTCGGCTGCTAAAATCAAGATAACAAAAAACCCATCTAATAATACCTACCTTTCTGTGGGTCAGTGGTAAGGTCACTGTATTATAATGAAGTATGCATTTCATTACACTTGATGAGATATATGTATTAATTTCTAAGGAAGAAGTGGACAGCTTGCAATGGCGTCTATTCATTTCCTTGCTTTTAAGTGTTTGTGCTTTGTTAGAAGAGAGATAGGTAACTAAATTGGTTTTTGAAATCAGATTTTAAGTATATTGCAAATGCATTATTTAATATGTTCCCATTTGACACCGGAAGGCTGGGAAGACAAAAGCACTGGCTAGATTGTTGTCTGAGGCACAGCACCTGCATGGTGCAAACCCAGACAGAAAGTCACAGGGTTCAAGGAGATGACATGGGGGGAAAAAAAATGCATCTTTTCTTTAGACACTTGAAAGTTAAGTGTATATCCTATACTAGTCATATGGGCTCACTCTGATGAACTGTAGAGCAGAGTAGGTGCTCCAGGGAGTAATGAATACTACTTACCTCAGGCAACAAACTAGGCAGCTAGATTGGCCCAGAGTAAAGGAGGGCCAGCTTGGCCAAAGCGTAGACATTTGTTGCGTGGCAGGAACAAGCAATGCTCCTTACAGCCACTTAACTGTCTGTATCCCATATGTAAAAACTGTCTTGCTCTCTACTAATAAGCAAAAAGAGTTCTTTGAGAGGAAGTCAGGTGGTTGATGAGAATCTCAACATGACCCAGAAATGTGCACTTGCAGCTCAGAAAGACAATCATATGCTGGGCTGCATCAGAGAGGGCGTGACCAGCAGGTTGAAGGAATTGGTTCTGCCTTCTTGTTCTGCTCTCATGAGACCCCCACATGTAGGACTGCATCCAGCTCTGGGGCCCCAATGTGGGAAGGATGTGAACCTGTTGGAGTGAGGCCCAAGGAGGCCCATGAAGATGATCAGAGGGTTGAAGCACCTCTCCTATGCAGAAAGGCTGAAATGATGGGGTTGTTCAGCCTGGAGAAGAGAAGGCACCAGGGACACCTTAGAGCAGCCTCTCAGTACCTAAAAGGGGCCTAAAAGAAATATGGAAAAGAAAATTTTACAGGGGCATGAAAGGACAGGACAAGGGAGAATGAGTTTAAGCTGAAAGAGGGTAGGTTTAGATTAGATATTAGGAAGACGTTTTTTACTGGGAGGGTGGTGAGGCACTGGCACAAGTTGCCCAAAGAAGCTGTGGCTGCTTCATCCCTGGCAGTGTTCAAAGTCAGGCTGGACAAGCCACTGAGCAACCTGGAGGGTGTCTGTGCCCATGGCAGGGGGATTGGAACTAGATGAAGGTATCAATCTATGATTCAGTGATTCTATGAAGTCTGCATTCATTTTGCTTTCTGCTAAGCTCATAATCTTATTGTGTCTTCATTTCATAAACCTAAGAATTTATTACTAGAATTTAGTCTTTTTATTATGACCTATATTTTCTTTGTGTAAGAAATATAGAAACTTTTCTTTATGTTTCTTTCTTTGTGTCTTGGGTCAAGGTTATGAGCACCACATAAATAAACTGGCCTAGATCAAAAAAAAATGGATTTCTGAAAGAGGAAAGAGTAGCAAAGTGAGCTGAGAAGGCCTTTTTGCTTTCATGACCATCATGCTATATGGTGTGATGTAAATATGCTAGGTAAATTGACAAGACTGTTTGTGCTTACATGGAGCTCTCTGTATAAGCATCAGGGTTGCACTAAGTACTGACTAAGGGTGATTAATTTCTCATAGGACACTTAACTTCCCACAGACATACATACGGAGAGTTCACACCTAAATAATGTTGGGGATGCGGCCATACAAGACAAGAAAAATACTGTTTGCCTCTCTTGAATCCTTGAGGGCATTCTTTCAAGGTCATGAAAAAGCTTTTGTTAGGCAGACAGAGAAATTAAACCCATATCTCCATCCCAGGGCCCAGAGCAAAGAATGTGAAAGGAGGATGGCAGATCTGATACGCTCTCTGCACTTGAATCTTTTAGTCTGTCGCCCACAAGTATCTGTATAGTACTGTATAAGATATAGTAGCATCCTGTTCAACCCTCATCTGGGGCTTCAGAGGGAAGGGGTCTCCTCATGTAAGCCCTGTGTAATATTTACAATTTCTATGTGGAGACTCAGGATATCCTCAAGTGTCTTAGGTGGCAATATAGATTTCCAGGCAAGCAACTGAATCAAGTTCTAAATGTTTAAAGACAAATCAGAAAACAATTAAGTGGTGGAAATGAGCCATAGAATTAAATACTTGTTCAGATTACTTGAAGCAAATTTGAAGAGTGGAGGAAGCTTAGTAAAACACAACAAAACAGAATTATTCCTGACTTATGTACCTAATGCAGTTTTTTTTAGAGAAATCTGGAGGAGGAGTTTATATAAAGTAGTTGAATAGTTTTGGATAAATAGCATTTTTAAAATGACAAAGGGGACAAATTTTCTTACTTACAGTACCTAATCATTAAAACCTTTTAGAATCCTTCAGAATCCTCTAAGGTACATTTGCTGACAGCTTGAAGAGCCTTAGTTTACCATAAGTTACTTTTCTGTGAGCTATGATCTATATCTCTAAGTTGGATTGTCTTTCCACGCTGCTGCTGCTTTTTGCTCAGTTAGGAAATTCCTCTAAAATCTGCATGCAGTTACTAAACTTGAAAAAAGAAATCCAACTCTTGATTACATTTTGACAGTATAACTTTGTGAGCCATCTTCCAAGGAAAAAAAAAATCCTTCTTAACTAGGATTATAGCAAGATAGATACTTTGTTATGCAAATGTCCGCTTCTGTGCAGACATTATAATCCACATTGAAGGCTTCCTTGAACTCTAAAGGCACTTTATTTTGGATTCACAGAGATATGGTTGCAAAAAAAATAAGCTCTGAGATAGAATTTTTGAGACTGAATAGAGAGAATTAAGTGGATAGTAAAAGTCAGCAATGTCTATGTTTCCTAGTATAATTTTGTTTTGCCTGAGGATCAATCTTTCTCAAAGGTACTGGATAATTTTTTCTCTCGTGGATGAGAAAAAAAAAAAAAGAGTGTATGTGAATTTCATTTCCCATTCTATATAAAAATCTCTTCCATCATGGAAAGATTTAAAATCCCTGTTTGCAAAATTTGGTTTAAAAAATGATCTTGATACCTTCAGTTTCCAGAATATGGGGTTTATGATGTGGTTGTTGTCTGGAATCTGCAGTCACGTTTTTGGTTATGCAGCTGACCACATGTTAAATGACCACCCTGTTCTTTATCTGACCCAAAGGTATTGTTGGCTTATTTGGGAGCTATGGCTGAGTTTGGACATGTGGGTAAGGGCTCTCTTCAGTAGTTTATTTCTTTCATAGAGTATTTTAAGAATGTTAATATGTATTTTGTCTATGTTTCCACAGGCTCTTCCCCTGAAGATCCATAGGACTCCATCTGTTCAAAACAGCTGCCAAATACTTTTGTGAGTGTGTATGTGTGTGCCTATGTATAAATAAAAAATACACTAGTAAGAAAGCCTGAGAATTTTCTGTGGTTGTGATATAACCTCCAGGGTTATAATGTACAGTTTTATGTATTCCTGTCTTTAAAGCAGAGATATATTCTTTCTCAGCTGAGATAGTATGCTGAATGTCAGCTGTCTTTGCCTCTCTGTAAATAGGCAGAAATTTTTATTTTTTTATTACAGGGAGTACTGCATTGTACTGGAGGGATGCATGGAAGCAGTGGTTGATATGATTTTATAAGGAGATTGCAGGGAGATGCAGTTGCGTTGGGTGTTTTGACAGCTCAAGAGTTTTTCTGGATCCATCAGCTCTGATCTTCAGGAGGCTGTGGTAAACTGGCGTGCAGGGTGACGTTTTCCTTTCTGAAGCATGGTGTTACAGTTACCCATGCCATCGCTACCTTCAGGTCAATCTGCCGTAATGTGGCCTGTACTAGTCTTTTGTGTGCAGGAAAGCAGTTCAGAGTCTTTTGATCATGTACCACACCTTCTTGTTCAATTGATACAAGCAGATGACCCCTGTGCTTCAATTTCTTTAACAGCTTCCTGTTTCTTTAGAGGCATCATTCAATGCAGAGATGGCTTTCTTTAAAGCCTTAAATAGGCTTGAACTAGCCTCCATTAGAAGTACACACTACCACAGTGTATATTTTGGTTTTCTTCAGCATAAGAGAGCATGTTACAGGAGATCTTTAACAACACAGAGACCTAGAAGAAACTAACTATATTAAATTTTGTGATGCTAAAGCATAAATTATTATAAAAAAGAAACCCCTCATACAGCAATATGATGGAACAACTTTTTCAAATGTGTTTCATGTTATTCAATAGTTTTGCCACTCTTGAATCTATTAGGAGTTTTAAAACAGATGTAATTGGAAGAGTTTTGACATTGTTGAATGGTTTTACAAACCCACTCCAAAAAAAGTCTATTTCAATATAAAGATTTTTGGCTTAAGCTTGAAATCAGTTTTAGCTGATTTCTCCAAAAGGCAATATATTCTTCAGAACTAGAAAACAAATCTCAAACCACAGACTCAAGTTACTGTGCTTGTACAATCAGCTTGTCTTGTCAAGGATAATATGTATGGGTAAAATAAGTCAAAGCTAATTAAATTCCATTTAGCATATTCATTTACTTCTCAAGATTTATGGTGCTTGTTTTATTGCTGGCTTTCACTTTGGTTTTGAAATTATATTGTACATGTTTCCAAACCATAATGCTTTTCTGTTTATCTGAAGAAGTGGAAGACAATATATAAATTATTAACTTTTTGTTGTTTTTTTAGAAGTATTTATACTAAAGGCACTTACACAGAATTCTACATAATTGAAATACTCTAATTCAACATTCAATATTGAATTCTTATGTTATCCCCAGTAAGGAAAACAATTAAATATTGTTATCCTAATTTCATAAATAAAAATCAGAGAATCATAAAATAACAGGTTAGAAGGGATCTCAACTATCATCTGGTGTAACCTTTCTTGTCAAAAACACAGTCTATGATGTGTCTATCACAGATGGCCCAGGACCTTGCTCAGGTAAATCTTGAAAGTATCCAATGCTGGAGAATCTACCACTTCCCTGGGGAGATTATTGCAACGACTGATTATTCTCATTGTGAAAAATGTATGAAAAATGTGAGCTAGAGAGATTGAGCTGTGCATCCAAGGCATCAGAAACATTTCATTTCAGTGTTAGGATTATTTCAGGATCCAACATCTGCTTTCAAACCACTCTAACAGTTTTTTCTCCTTTGATGAACTCATGACATTTAAGAAAAGAGACAGGACAGTGTGTTAATATATGCCAGGTATTTCAATAAACCTTGTTTTCACAGCAAAGTCTGCAAAGATACCTTCTAGTAAGCCAGGAGCTATAATAGATGCAGGTATGTTTTTCTGCCTTCTGCCTCACTAACTAAAGGATAAAACTAATCAGGACTTAGATTTTCAAAGAGTAGCTTATCCTCTTTAGGCATGCTTTCTTGAAATCTGTATACTCATTTGTGATGAACTAAATGAATTACAGAAATATTGCTGTCTAGAAGTAACCCAAGCAAGTGCTGTCATGCACATTTTCACTGTTTTTCAGGCACTAAATTGGCAGAGTTTGGTCTTTCATGTGGTTGTATTTTTAACATATGGAATCATTACAGTGATGCTATGTACACTTAGCCAAATCAAACAAGAAGCCATCTCAAGTAGCTGGTTTTACTAGTCCCAGGATAGCACTGTGCAAACTTTGGCTAGGGATTCCCTCTGGTGGTTCTTATCTATTCGAACACTGGACAAAAGAATTGTTTATTGGCATGGCAAAGAATACTCCAAAAGACTCCAGCAGGTCTGATTTTGCTTTACAGCCTACATTAAAGGTTTACAACAGTGCGCATATCACTGGTTTGAATTTTCTTTAATTAGCCAACTTTACAGTACAGCTTTTTTCCCTAAACTCTGATAGAAGTCTGTAGTAAACTATTCTCCCAGGAATGACAGCAGTTGAACTCTCAGACAGGGAACCAGATTCTCTCTTGCTGTGCACCATTAGATAGTGATTACAGCAGGACAAATGCAAATATGCAGATATCTGGCTAAAGCTGTGATCTTGCAAGTGCTGTACAGTGATGTCTTCTTATTACATTACTCAGAGGAAGTGTCTCATTAGACACTGCCATAAGGTCAAGCACTTCCCTTGTTTCCCTGGTAAACCTGTTTTGGGCATACTGCAGTGTACTGATTTGGTATCATTTTATGAACATTTTGGGATCATAGAATCATTTAGGTTGGAAAAGACCTTCAAGATCATGGAGTCCAACTGTTAATATAACACTGCCAAGTCCACAACCATGTCCATCAGTGCCACATCAACAGATCTTTTAAATACCCCCAGGGATGGTGACTCAACCCTGGGCAGCCTGTTCCAGTGCTTGACGACCCTTTCAGAGAAGAAAGTTTTCCAGATATTCAATCTAAACCTCCCCTGGTGCAACTTGAGACTAATTCCTGTTGTCCTATTGCTTGTTACCTGTGAGAAGAAACTGACACCCACTTTGCCACAACCTCCTTTCCCAGGTACCTGTAGAAAGCCTAAGGTCCCCCCAAGTCTCCTTTTCTCCAGGCTAAACAACACAGTTCTCTCAGCTGCTTCTCCTTAACCTTGTGCTCCAGACCCTTCACCAGCTTTGTTGCTCTTCTTCAGACATACTTCAGCAAGTCAAGTCTTTCTTGCAGTGAGTGGCCCAGAACTAACACAGTATATAAGGTGTAGCCTCACCAATGCTGAGTACAGGGGGACAACCACTTCTCTAGTCTTGCTGACCACACTATTTCTGATACAAACCAGCATGCTGTAGTTCCCTGAATTCTCATTTCAGCTCTTCCTGTAGATGGGCATCACATCCAGTCAATCAGGACCTTTGCAGCTAGACAGAACTGCTGATAAATAATTTAAAGTGGCTCAGTAAGCACTTCTGTCTGCTCCCTGGGATCCCTTGAGTGGATCCCATCTGGCCCCATAGACTGCGTGTCTATACATCATATAAAAATACAAACTGTGCCCAAAATTTGTACTGACAACATCCAGAGCTATCTGATGCTCATTTGGTCACCTACATGCAGGCTCCTAATTCTGGGTGCCTTAGCCTGAACCCTATCTCTCCAGGATGACTGGTTATTCATAAGAAGATATGAATCAATGCTTCTGTTCTCAGAGTTTGTTATTAACTACTTCTCCTAGTTAGAGTAACATCAAAAGAGAGGAAATGATAAATGCTGAGAGTTAAAAAAAGGAAAATATTTTATTAAAAGTAGATATATACAATTAAGGCTCTGCAAAACAGTCCTGAAAAGTCTGTTCCATAATAATCTGTTACTTAAGGAATATGGTGATGAAGAAATGTCAATTTTGATGTAGGCATTTCTTTTTAAAGCTTTTATAAGCTGTATTATTGTAGCATGATAAGCCTGGTCTGTTTGTTAAAGCAGCTATTTTGTGTATGGCTCAGAAAAACTTTATGCATTTGAATTTGGTCTTACTTTCATCAGAGGAAATGATAAATTCAGAACTCCCAAAGTATGAATGCGTCTTCATACTTGCCAACCTCAAAATTACTCTACAATGACCTCAGGTCTTTTTATAAACCTGTAGAATTATCAGTATTTATTTTAATATGGGCAAATCCAGCCCATCATTATTTAGGATCATCCATGATTTCATTGTAGACTTTTAGCAACATAATCTCAAAATATAACAACGTTGCTTGTTGTAGTAAGTGAGATACATATTCTGCAGGCTGGCTTAGAGCTCAAATCTAAAGGCTAATCAAGGACTCCTTTAAATATTTGTCAGGTTTAACCATAATTTTCCATCTGCTAATGGGGAATTTTTCATTTTATCTGGAGGAACAAAATCTTTTTTCTTGGTCGCAGACTTTTCTAGGTATGTTTTATACAGATTTCATTCATTACATTATAATGTTGCAGTTGTTCTAATAAATATATTAATAATTTAATTTGTTGATTTTTTTTTTGATGGAATCTTGATTAGATGCTGGTCCTTTGCACCAATAGGAGATACAGAAGCACTTATACAGTGAATTAATTTCCCAGCATACCTTATATTTTATTCATTTCATCAATCTTAAAGGGATAAATATCCTGGATGACATGGGCTGTCATCTATTTCCTGCATTAAGGTTAAGAATCAGGGCTATACTTTGGAATGAATGCTTAGTAAACTCATTGTAGAATTCATTTACATTGTTATTTTAATTTTTTTTTGTGGAAAATCACAGCCAATGGTTGAGCTGATTTGAAGGTATAAAGTTAGCAAAGACACTGATGAAATCTTTCTTTAAATCTGATAACATCTATTCCCCATATCTATTTACAGAGTTAACATGGTCAGCAGCCATGAAAAGAATTAACCAATTTTCTAAAAGTTATTCTTGCTAGTGAATTTTGATAATCATTCAAACCTCCTGGTATGAATTTCATTCACCATAGGGGAGGACAAAAACCAAGACTGATCATAACTTTGTGAACTAACATATTAGCCCTTTAGTAGCTGACACATGGTTTTCACAGGTAAGAGGCAGAGGATGATGTGAAGATAAAATAGCTCACATTTGAAAATAATCTATTATTATTATCTGTCAGACAAACTTTTAGGCCTGGTTCCTAGATTCAGTCCGTTTAATGGTAGACATGCAACTGAAATGCTTACATTTGTATGTTACTTGCCCTAGGCAAACTTTATTTACAATAGAGATAGGCACTTCCAAAGAGTGATTCAGATCTTAGGTGGTGAGATAAAGGGAGCACAGCATTAAAGTACTGTATCACTAACCCCTTGAGATAATCAATTTTATGTATTCATTTACAATTAAAATCTCTGCTTTGAAGTTGCTATCTCTATTGCCCAAGTATTCATGCACCAGAGAGTTTAGCTGAAAAATTTTTTATGAAAAAAATCAACAATGCAGGATATCCAGGCACATTATTAAGAAAATGCAAATAAATCCCAAAGCAGGCAGCAAACAAAATAAATACTAACTGTCAAGAAAATAAAAAGCTAGCTCAAGAAGCATAGTGCCACATGAACTGCAATTTAACATCAGGATTCACAGGAAGAAACACATGACCTGCCAGTGGGCACATACTCGCAAGCATGCATTGTCATCTACCCAAAACTGTACAGTAGCTGTAAAAGGTAATACTCTAAACGTAATACTCTGAAGGAGATGCTACTGACAATGGTGTACTGAGAGAAAGGTAGGCCTACTTTCTCTGCTTGGGTTTCTTTTTTCTTTTCTTTTTTTTTTTTTTTTTGTCTGAATAGCAGTTATTTCATCACGTGTTAACCGGAACATCTTCCTTTATTCATGTTCTGTGATTTTCAGTTAACTTTTTGTCCTCACACACATTTAGTAGCAAGTAGAGATTACTTGCTATTGAAAACCTAGAGTGTCTGCTTAATTTATATGTGTACTGGCTTTTACAGGTTTGCAGATGGGAGGGTCAAGAAAATTCCAAAGAGTGACGGTTAATGATGACTTTCAGTTTCATCCAGGCTATAGTGCCACCAGAAAATGTTATCTCCATGGAGACCTTTTCAAAATAAAAAACAAACCACAAACTCAAACCAAACCAACCAACCAACCAACTAAAAAACCACCCAACCCTCCCCCACCCAAAAAAAACCCAACAAAACAAACAACCACACCACCAAAAAAACCAAACATGCTTGTTCCATGCATTTTACTATCCTGGTATCGCTGATCTCATTCACTGCCTAGTAACTGGGTGCAAACTAATGACTGCAGTGGAATAGTGAGCTCATAGAGGGACAAATGTGTTTGTTCTGCAGAAGGCTGCCTGAGGAGTAAGACTTCCACCCGAAAGAAAAGTTCTGCATCCTTACTGAGGGTGGGTCAAGCTTCTGCCTCAATATATTTGTGGGCATAGAAGCTTGCAACATGTTGGCAGACTGGATACATACCTTTGTAGCATGTTAGCCATGGAGAGACACTGTCTACCAGACTGATTGCCTAAACAATCTTTGCAAGGTGTTCTAGGAATTCCAGTAACCAGGATGCCTCTGAAATACTCAGTGATGGTGTCAGTGTGTTACTCTTGTTAAAACTAAATCATTAAAACTGAACGCATTATCTCTCTTAATAATTTGTAATTGTGTACAAATAACAGTAAATGAATCCTTCATATTTATTGGGAAAGTGGTTTCCTACCTTTTTTTGAAATTAAGTTTGTTTTTCATATAGTGGTGCAGAAGAAGTAGACAGGAATAGCAGGAAAAATATACTGAATGAAAAGCTGGCACACAATGGTCCCTTTCATAGAAACAGAATTAATCAGGAAGAAACACATTTGTTCTGTAATGAATGTGTCATGAACAACAGCAAAGATGGACTTCATTTATTATTCTGCTGTTCCTGCTCTGCCTCTTCTCTGACCCTGTCATTCTTCCATTGAACCTTTGGTTCAAGCTTCTCCTGCTCCAACCTAAAATTGCTTGAAAATCCATGCATGTATGGAACCTCTTCTTTTGCTGGAAAAAAAAACAGGTCAAAAGATAGTGATCCAGAGTCAAGTCTTGAGCAATATGGTACATAAATTATGAACCAGCATAAAAAAGCTATTTTACATGTAGAAGAACAGGGAAGACAGGTGGGGAGAGGCTCCCAGCCACTCTATGGCTCAGTCAGAGCAACATGTTTCCTATCCTAAGACTCCTGGCATGTTTAGGCTTTAGCTTATCTAAAGCTGTATTTAGCTAGTCACAGATGTTTAATGTGTCTATGCTCAAGTAACAGTGAATGTGTAGACAGGAACTAGTCTAAAGTTAAATACTGCTACCTTTATTCGCATTGCAAATCTGAAAACTTCTCTTTTTCCTTTTAAAACTAATTTGAATATAATGAAGATTAAGTAATAACTTTAGAATACAAGACCACTGTTTTGAACACAGCTTGGTGTTGTCAATAATATAAAATACAAACTATTTTTAAGACTACATTTCCACAAGAAAACACTGGAGGTCCAGAATGATCTGCAAAAGTATCTAGCTAGGTTCTCAAATGAATGAATTTCGACTTCTAGAATTCTTAGAACTAAAATCCCAAATAATTGGTATAAAAGAAATCAGGAAGAAAGGAAGCGTGAGTGTCAGAAGTTTGAGAGACTTGACAAAGTTGGAAACCTGTAGTTAGAAGCAAAGCAAGGAGTTTGATAAATTCTTCCTACTAAGAATGATTCTTATTCTAATACAAACTCAATTTCATTATCCCTAGAACTTGAACCTTGAGATAACAGAGAAATATTCCTCTGAACTTCACCTGATTAAAACAAATACTATTGGAAAATAACACATTTAACATTATTCAATTCCCCTTTTGAAAAATATTGTGTGTCATGCAAATAACATCATTCAAATGGTTAAACATACACTGCTGGAATCTGCTTGTGAATAGCAGAGCTGAGCTTTATTATTTGGCATCACACTAGTTTAGTTTGTTGAGCAGACTGTTGGTGTTTCTTTAATGGATTTGTTCTCTTTGTCGGCATTGTCATTTTCTATCCTGAAAATTTAGGTAATTGTCATTATGCATATACTCCTGTCTCATGCTTATTACTTTATAGAATTTGCACAGGTTTGAAAGTTCAGAATTTAGTAGAGATAACAGAGAGGTAAGTGCTACTTCTCTTTTCCATGAACTGAAGAAAAGTAGAAGACATTTTTCCAGGAAAAGTGCTAAGTGTTTCTAAAACAGAGGTTATAATTGCAGAGCTTGCCACAAAAGATTGGAAGGCTCTGTTTGGATAAGAATAAAAAGAAAACAAATTTTTTTTGCCACTCACACATCTTTTCAAAGCTGGCTGAGATGTAGAGTCTATCACTCAAAGTTCATTTACATAAAAAATCAAATTCACATAATGGTAGCATTTAACAGACCTTGTAAAAAAGACCTGTCTCTTGTTTTAGTTATCTGCAAATGTTCACTTAAAGAGATGTGCAAGTATTCTTGGGTTAGTTTTAATGGGCCTATAAGGTGCACATATATCTAGATTTAAGCATCTTGTAATGGGAACATCTAGCCTAAAATAAATGCAATTGGAAAGGCACAAGAGATAACTTCCACAAGTCACATAGCACATCCAAAGCAGAAGACTAGCTCTCTCTCGTTTATCTGTGATGGATAATGCTAGATACCTACTTCTTTTCAGCACCCAGGCCTCACACATACCTACTTTTAGGAGATTACGCATAGCTTTTGATCTTAAGCAAAAACCAGACAAAACCCCATACCCTTCGGCATCACCGTGCTTTTATCCTTTTCAAACTGACCTTGTAGTCTAACTGCTTGCCCAGGACTGAGCTGAAGGTTCTTTACTTCTTTGTCTTGAGTGGCCATTTTCATACAGCACTAGCACAACACTCTCTGACTTTTTTTTTAAGAAATAAAGGTACAGAAAGTCATGGGAACAGAGCCCAGAAAAGTAGGACATTAATCATTATACTGCATTTAGGTTGTTTATTGCTAGCTCTGTTTGGTGCCATGAACTTTGTTTTCTTGGCAGCAGAGTAGCTCTATGTTAACAGAAAATGTCAAATGGCCTTATTCTGCGTTACTGTGACACAGGGCTTTGGACGAGCAATTTGGCTTGAAACATACCTACGATGGCTATGCCCAAAATACAGGTAAACCACTTCCTCCAGATGTGCTCTGATTACAGGATATCTTCAGAGAGGCAGCCTCCTTCATTGCTGAAATTCATTCTGCTCAGTATCTTTGGTAGCTCTGCGGACTCCTGCAGAATCTTGGTAGTTGTCCACCTATAGTAAAATCACAACAGAGCTCTAAATCAGGATAACAACAAAGCACACGACCCAGAACAGATATCTACTATCCATAGTGGCTCAGGAAGTTCCATGGAAGCTGGAAGTAAGAAGATCTCTGTTAGGAGTCAAGGTGGATCTCCACATATGCAGACTAAGGGGCCAAAAGTGACAGTCCTGATTTTTAAATGGTTTTATTTCTCTGCCTCCAACTATTAGATGAGTTAAGCCCTACACATGCTACTTGAGCCAATTCTCTACCTGATGCAAGCTGCATCCCCAAAACAAGGTGGCTTTATTCAAGCACAGAATCACAGAATGGCTTGGGCTGGAACGGACCTTAAAGATCATCTAATTCCAAAACATTGTCATACATTTACAACAATTTCCTATAGTTTAAATATTTTCCTGTAGTTAGTTGGATTGGGAATACCCCTGTGTAGGTTTCAGCTCTTTGTCATTGCTGTAATACCAGCAGTCAGCCAGACCCCCACTCACCACAGTTAGAGTGCAGAGTGTATTCCCACTTTTCTCCATATCAGCTGGTGCAGTCACACAACTCGGTACATCAGAGATAAAGAGAAAACAAATTAAGCAGAATAACTGCTCCATTTTTACCTAGGTTTAAGTGCAGGAAAGAGAATATTTTAGAACAAAACTCCACATACTTTACTGTATCAGTTAGGTCTCACATTACTTTTTATAGTTCCATATATTAGCAGAGTAGGTTGGAACCTTATTTAATAACAATATTAGGGTTCAGAAATAATCTTAATTTTGGTGAGTCTTGATATGTATATAGAAAAAACATTGATTTAAACCAGCTCTTATTTCTTGCACTTACGCTTTCTTCAGGCAATCTCCTGCTTATAACACAAACAAAATGAATGATGAACTGAGTTTTAGGGAAGATTAAGGTTGTCGTGACAGCTGCTGCACTTGCACTGGGTGGGAACTGGAAATCTCCCTATCTCACAAGAAGAGTCAGTCATGATCTGCCACCCAAACAATTTCCAGATTCCAAGTCTGACTTAAAGGAAATGTTACACAGTCAAGTGGCTATAGAAAAGCAGAGTAAATTCCAATGGCTGCATCCACTGATCACCTGGCAATGAAGGAAAACCTCTCAAAATATTCCCTAGCCAGAATACAGTGCTTTTCAGAAAAACACCAAGAAGGTATAATGCATTTTGATTTATTCAAACTAAGAAACAAAATAGCTCAAAAGGGGTTTATATTCAATGGATCCATTTGCAAACACAACTTACACTTCATGAAGAAATTCCAAAAGAATTACATTTAGAAATTGTCCTTTTTTATGTTTTTTTTTTTTATGTCATCTAATTATCAAGGTAGTTGTACAAATATAAAAGGAGTATTTTAAATGCAAGAAACAGCTCACAAAATTACCCATGATTAAGGGATGATAGTGCATCAATCAAGACATCAAAAAGATATGAGGACAGAGACTTCTTTAAAACAAATATTAATTTCAACTGCAATTCCCAACTGAATGTTTGATCACAAAATTTTAAAGCAATTAGTGCTTTGTTACAGCACTACTAGGTCACCACAAATAATGTAATGTGAATTAATTCTGGTATTGTGCAAATAATGCAAGCAGCTAGGAAACAGAACAATCCATTGATTTAGTTCTCATTCTGCTCTAATGTGCTTTTTATGTTGAAACCCCAGGCTTTGATGGATAGCCATTAACACCCATTTCTTTACCTCTGCAATGTCTGAGCTTCTTAGCACTTTATTTTTGTGTCATGTTTAAAGCACAAAGAGGGAAAAAAGAGTCTTTTTAACAGATGGTGCCTGACATATGTATTAAATGCAACAGGTGTACAAAAGCCCTGCTAGTCAGAACAAGTTTTTCTGTCCATTTAAGCATGGGCTGCATATGCATGTGTTTGTTTATCCCTTTATGGAGGACAAGAAAGCCATCAAGATGTCAATTGCCTGTTGTTAGATTCATACAGAGATGTGAATGTTCTGAACACGGGACATTACCACAGTTGGACACAAAAGCCTGTTGTCAATGATGTGAGAAAGAGAAATAAAGACAATATGTTTAGTTCATCAAAAAGATGAAAGTTTCCATGTGGTTAAAATGTATTCTGCCTGTTGCTGTTAGAGCCAAACAAACTCAGAGTTTGTAACAAAGTTGTAATAAAAATGAAACCTTTGGTGAAGCCAGGTCAAAGATTTTTAGTTTTCTTTCTCATCTAAACTGTATCAAAAGATCTCTGGAGTAGAGCAATTAAAGTGTCTTTCCATTTGCATTTTTTTTAATTAAACACTCGGTCTGGTTGTAAATTTTTATTGCGAAGACTAATAATTCCTCTGCTGTATGAGAAAACTGAACTCTGCATATCTTTATTTTTCATAAATTTTCTGCTGCCCTTTTCTAAAGGAAGAACTTTGAAGGTAGAGTGCAGTAAAAGTTATTAAATTGATAAAAAAATAAGATTTAATAGAGGCAGCTGAAAAAATCAGAAGTTTGCGCAATGGATCACCTCTGACTTTTTGCCTGGTTTTTAAAGGACATAGAACATTTGTAGGAAAGAGTCCTGTGTGCCTTTATGGCAACTTCCTGCCCAACTTTTTTTTTTTTTTTTTCAGCATCTACACTGATTCCAAATATATTTGATAGCGAAATACAGAGTAATTTCCAAGAAGTTTCTGAAAATAAGTACCTGAAGAAGGATGAGTGAGGCTCAGATTAGTGACCTTCCTGAGTAAAAGGCTTTGGTGTGAATCTACTAGCTGAATTGCTAGATGCTAGCAACAACCCCAGGTTGACATAATGCTCGTGGAACTACTTGTTTTTATCAAGTGCTTTTTGCTCTTTGTTCTTGTTTGGTGGTAGGGTTTTGTGCTTTTTTCCCTCCCAGAATCTACTGAGGGAAAACAAAATACACAAGTCCTGAACAATTGTATCTCATAGAAGCAGTACATTTAGTGCTTTGTTTTCAGTAAATTTACATGAACATGAGTAAGTATACAGTCTAACCTACAATTTTCATTTGATATTATTCTTCTTTCTAATGAACTTCTGCAATTTTTAATGGAGCTTTTCATTTATACAGAGACAAGTTTCAATCAATTAAAGAGACACAACGAATTACTTTGTTAAGTGAATATTAATATCTACAGATGTCTCCTTTTAGAGTTAAAAGCTTATTTTAATGTGTGAATGAGAAGATAATGCATGCATCTATTTTTTTCTTAAGCATCAAAACTTGTGTATTTGTTTGTAAGGAAGTATTACATGTGAAGACTTAGTATGGAACAGCTAAGCAGATAGGTGGAGTTTTCTTGTAAGCAAAGGTATCAGAATACATGCCCTTTCTTAAAATATCACTTATTTCATGTGCAGTATCTTCTTTAAATTTTTTTTCCTTATCCTTAAGAAAAAGCCAACTTCAGTAGCTGAGCCTCACACACATTTTCTAGTGACAGTATTCGGTGAAGACATCACTGCAGAAAGAGGTTACTATCACATGGATCTAGTGCCATTATTATACAAGGCCATAAGAATTACTTAAATAATCTTAACATGCTTGTCTGTGAAAAATGGTAATCAGTTTATGGAATAAGTAATCTGGCAACAATGAGCCTGAGAACTGCTGCTAGCATGCAGATCACCTTCCTGTTGCTGTAACTTCCCAATGTGCTTCATCGCAAAGAACAGATGAAGGAGGTACTGTGGTTTTGTGTTTTAAAAAATGCATATCCATGTATATACTTTAGAATGATTTAAGGAGATAAAAATTCTGATTTTGAAATGCACATTCTAAGTATATGGTATTTGTTAGGATACCAAATAGAATCATAGAATCATAGAATATTTAGGGTTGGAAAGGCTCTTAAGATCATCTAGTTCCAATCTCCCTGCCATGGGCCGGGGCACCTCACAATAATCCATGACACCCAAGGCCCTGTCCAACCTGGCCTTGAATACCACCAGCAATGGAGCATTCACAACTTCCCGGGGCAACCCAGTTCCAGTGCCTCACCACCCTTACAGTAAAGAATTTCTTCCTCATATACAATCTAAACTTCCCCTGTTTAAGTTTGAACCTGTTACCCCTCATCCTATCACTGCAGTCCCTAATGAAGAGTCCCTCCCCAGCATCCCTATAGGCCCCCTGCAGATACTGGAAGGCTGCCATGAGGTCTCCATGCAGCCTTCTCTTCTCCAGGCTGAACAGCCCCAACTTTCTCATCCTATCTTCATACTTTAGAGTGTTGTTACTTCCGAAGTGACAGTTCAGAAGTATTGGGAACCAGTCTACTTAAAATTCTCCCATGTCTCAGACAGATACTCTATCAAAAAATGCCTAGCCCTGCAATGCCTGTACTCAATAGAACTTCACTTCTGCTAAGAATTTCCTTGCAGCTAATATTAGATGGTCATTTCTAAAGTGCAGGTGAATGACCCAGATTCTCCCACTGAAGCCCAGCTCTGAGTCAGGTTGAGTCATGTTAGTGCCGCTTCCTAGCATTTACAAAGGGTGTATCTGTTGGTGCCTCCTACTTTCGTGTAATGGTCAGGTGGGTGGGCTGCTGTCCTAGACAGAAAGTGACCTGCAGCTTGATTGCACCTAAAGTAGATAGAGCATGCAACTGTCACAGCCCCAGAGTTTGCTAAGGGGGTGAAAAGCTGCCTGAAATGATATATCTCCTATATGAACTTTCTCTTGGATAACAAGTCCTGAGAACGAAGTCCAGAACCTTGTTGCTACCTCTCTTTTTCCCTCCACAAGAAATACCTGCTTGAAATACAGATGTAGTAAACTTGCTTAAAACAGCCCATTTGGTCCATTCTAAAGATCAGCGAATTATGACCTTCCTGAAGTACTTGGTGTTACTTGCCCAGTTTCAGCAGGATCACAGCTTGATTTGCTGCTGCAAGCTACAGCCAAAAAGATGTAAACAGCTGTAGATGGCTGCATGCCTGAAGTTACATACACAAACACAGCCTTCAGTTTATGCAGTAGTAAATACAACAGAGATAGGGTATCCAGTCATGGTTTTGCTGTCTTTGTTCTCACATATTTTAATATGCATTCAAACCCCAGAAATAACATATTCTTATTTGGATCCATTTATTAATGTAATTCTATAGTTCACCATTTAGTTGAGTTTTTTTTTCTCTCATACACTTTACTGTGTGTCTGTTACGGTTCTGGTCTGAATTTGAAATCCACGCTGTCATACCAACTATTAGTTTACTTTAGATACATGATTGAATGCTTTTGTAAAGGAGTTAAAATATGACAAATACAGCAGAGCCATGTGTTATCAGAATATGCAGGCAATTTCCTTCCTACTGCATTTTCCCCAGTTTTAACTTTGGTACAGTCTTAAATAATATAAGAGGTGCAGTGATTTCTATTATCACAGACAACAGAAGGGTACTGATATGACATTTTGCTATACAATGACATACTATATTAGCGAGGTGTCATGTTGTTATATTCAGATTCAGTTAATATCCAAGTCTTCACATTTTGTCCCTTTCCAACATATCCAACTAGATACATTACAATGCAAAATGCGCCTTGTATTTAAATTTCAGTATTTGTACAGTATCTTGCAGCTGATTGTGTGAGATTCACAGCGTGATAATTTCAAAGACAAGTGTGGAATGAGGTGAGACAATATTAAAATTTGTAATTTGTTTTCCAAGAACAGAGGTCCAAAGTACAGTATAGTGAGCTAGAAATACCTGTCTTCAAAACAAGTAATATAGCTTACCTGCTACATACAGCTGGCAACAAGGATAGTCTGATTCAAGCAGATAAGAAACTTTCTTAAAATTAACAATACCAATGCTTCCATCTTCTAGCTAGAACCCGTAGGACCTTCATATACTTTTAATGGGAGATTCTAACCCTTCTCTGTTTTCACTGAAATGTATGAAACAGCCAAGATTTCAGTAGGTAAAAAGATTAAATATATGCAAAGTAAATAGTCAGTACTGTCATTCATTTTCCCACAGAGCTGTGAGAATATTTAATAAAAATATTTCACTTTGCTCCTGTCCCTCTTTAAATCGCTGATGCAGGAAACCTGAACATAAGCCATGAACATTTGCCTACAGAAATCTGTCCTACGACTAGCACTGGGAAGTCTTTTATACCTTTTTCATCCAGTTTTCTTATCCAGTGCTGAGTGTTAATGCAAATAATATTACTAGAGGAAATTGTAGCAACTGTCCAAAGTTTGGATTTGTGTATAAATGCAAATTTATACAGCTCTTGTTCCTTTGAGGGAAGGCAAGATGGGAAAGAAAGTTATGGGGTAGGATTTGGGAATAAGTGACTAGGATGTCTCTAAAGCAGTGGTCTGGAGATGACCCTTCAGACCAGACTTCTGACCCTTCTATTTTCCAGACTTCTGAATTCAGTGACAGGCACTGCCAGAGCATCCCTTGTGCAGGGTCTTGCAGGCCCAGGACACTGTGGTGGATGAGGGCAGTCATGTCAGCAGCATGCTGGAGGCTGTCCAGGAGGCAGTCATTGTGACAGAAGGGGAACAAACTGTAGCACGTGCTCTGCTTATAGCTGATGTATAACAGAGAAAACACAGTCTGAGGACTGAAGTTTTTCTTCCTCTCACTGTACATTAACTTCCCTCTTTTCAGTCAGCAGGAGAGAATAAGGACCCCCAAGGGCATGCTGCGTGTTTATCTGGATGCCCCTTGAATGTGGTGGGCAGCCCAGGGTGCTCCAGTTTGTACCCTCACATCCACTGTTTCTCATAGGTGGAAGCATGAGGGTGGTCTTCTGTTGCTTCCGCTCAAGCTGTAGGCTTCCAGGCCTACATCCCTACCTGAATCTGGACTCCATAAGTAGGATTAACTCTTGTTGACTGTCTTTCATTTCTCTTTTCTTAAGAGATTATGAAGACTGACATATGACTGTCCTGTAATTCTAAGTGTTGGGGTGTGTCATGCTCTGCCTTCTCTTTAGACTGCTACTTTTCTCCTTATAAAAGGTAAAAAGGAGGTGAACCATAGTAAGCAATCTGTTTTATAATAATTTATAGTATTTATTGTTTCTAGTATTACAGAGAAGATACTTTAAAAAGGTCAACTCATACACTCAAGTGCAGTACATACTTAGGAAATCTTCCTTAAATAACTGTTTCCTTGCATGTTTCTCTATGAAAACTGCACGTTTGTTGTGTGCTTCCATCCAGAAGTCATATTGATCCCAATATTAAGAAGAGCTTCCGCACCTTTTTTCAGTAGTTCTAGAAGTAGGAAAACTGAAGTATAAATGGCACTTATTTTACCTTTACTTTGTCTCAGTAGTGCAAAGGAAGATGGAAATGTATTAAGCACTTCATTATTTAGTTGATTTCCGTTATATCCTCGTAAAATCAAAAAGAACACCTCTGGATTTTAGTAAATCAGAAATCACATTAGAAGTCTGCTGCTTATTTAAATGAAGAATTATTATTTCTAACCTTTGCTGGCGATCTCTACAAATGTATACATTTTTTAGATTAAAAATTGCTCTTAGCTGTTTAAGTAGTTGCTGATCAAAGCTGTGAACTGTCAACAAGCTTAATTTGCTCTAACTCAATATAGCACTTTTTTTCCAGTCACAATGGGAAATATGTTGTCAAATCATAGCTGCAGTGGTTTTTTTTTAGTTGTTGTTTTGGCTTTTTTTTTCTTCATTTTAGCCTACTATTTCAATAAGAACAGAACTTATAACAGCTTGCAACTGAGTTTGTAACTGAGCTTATAACTGAGGAAACAGCAAAGCAGCAAGAGAAACAGTTTTATAAACACAGGCTTTCTTGTACACTTAATAATATCATCTACATGAGGTAATAGAGTTCTTTCCTTGTGTTTCCATAGTCAGAGGAACAGCATGAATAAAACGGCCTTTACCACTGTCATGGGTTCAGCAGCAGCAGTCATTTTTCTCCTTCTTGGTAGCTGGTGCAGCGCTGCGTTTTTGATTTTGGGCCTGGGAACAGCGCTGATAACACCAGTGTTTATAGTTACTGCTTGGTAATGTTTTGGTCTTGCCAAGGACTTTCTGAGTCTCATGCTCTGCCAGGGAGGAGGGAAGCCAGGAGGAAGCAGAGACAGGACACCTGACCCAAACTGACCAAAGAGGTTATTCCATACCACAGCACGTCATGCCCAGGATGTGAAAACAGAGAGCAGAGACCCGGAAGGGTGTGGTGGTGAACTGGGGGGTTCTCTGCTGGGGGGGTGCACTGGCTGGGTCGGTCTTGGTGAGCAGCTGTATTCTCTTTCCTTGTATTTCTCTTGTATTATTACTGGTGGTAGCAGTAGTGATTTGTGTTATACCTTAGTTACTAAACCGTTCTTATCTCAGCCTGTGCGAGTTGCATTCTTTTGATTCTCCTCCCCATGCTGCCGGGACTGGGGGAAGAAATAGAGGGGAGTGAGTGAGAGAGAAAACTTCGTGAGTTTTAGAGGCTTAAACCACCTCAATCACTTTGCTGTTTGCATTTTTCAGCAGCAAGCCAACATAAACTCAGTCCAGAGATGTCTTAGGTAGGGAGGACTGTGCTGAACCTCAGTAATCTCCTGTCACTCTCTGAGCAGGGAAGAGATTGAGACTGTAAGGGTGGCTTAATGGAAGGATGTGGCTCACCTCGGTTTCTGCTGTACAGACATTCTTGACATGTTTTGACAATTTTTACTTCAAAGCATAGTTTCAGCCTAGAAAAGTTGTTCTGTAGAAATAGCATCATAATGTTTCTCATTTATTGTCTTTGAATTGGTTCCAGATTGAAAGTGCTTGTTTTAAATGGCATAAACTCGAGACTTTTTTCAGCTTAGAGTCCTTCAAACCCAATTGGATCTCAAAAGTCAAGTCAGATAACATTACCTTTTTTCCATAAAAAAACCCACAACCAAACACCACAAAAAGGATTTTATCTTTTGTTCCAATTATTCCTTCCTGTTAATAAAACTGTGTTCACATGATTGCTTGGTCTCTCTGAGAACTCAGCAAATAATTTGTGATTGTCCAGGTAATAACAAGTCACATGTCAACTGCTTCAGAGGGATTAGTTTTTCAGGGCCAGTAGGAATAAAAGCAGTTAGACACTTATTTTCTTCATTGAAGGGAACAGGAATGACATTCTAGGCACAAAGGGAGAGGATGTGTTTTTTTTTTTTAGCGTTATGAATAGAACTGGTCTTGAAAATGCACACTAGGTAAAAACAATCTTTGAGATTCCTGTGGTGATTTTGCACATGGAATAAGATTTTTTTTTAATGGGAGTTCCGAGTCCTGAGCAGGTAGAATTAGAATTCGTCAGGGATGATAATACTCACAATTTTATTTTAAGTTGAAATTTCTTAGGGATTTAGCTGCTGAAATAAAAAAGGAATGAAACAAACAAAACCCAAGATAGCTATGACAGTTCTCAAATAAAAAAAAATTTAAAGAAGTATGAAATTTTCCAAGGAACACAGACAAACCTAAAGATGACAAAAATGTAGCACATATGCACCTGATGGGACTGCAGGCAGGAGGCAGAGAATGAGAGATATTTTTGCTTTTAAACTACATGATGCTTGAAGTATTCTGTTAATCTGGGGACCTACAACATGACTTTTAAGGAGCAGGACTGGCACTCTTCCACTTGAGCACAGGAGAGGTGGACAGGTTTTTTGTTTTGCTGAGGCAGTGAGGGTGCGCAGGAAAGCCAAGCTGTGGCTGAAACAACTGTTGGCACAGAGCCCTGGGCTGGAGACATGCCTATTTTATTGATGTGGGTTTCCAAAAGCCACCAAAAAGAGTTCTAACACTCTCTTTTGTTAAAGTACAATTAATAACCCATAAAAAGTAATGCTACGAACAGAGGAAAATCAGATCTCTTAAGTGACATATTAAATAAACCACTTAAAAACCTTTTTTCCACAGACATTATGTTCTGTGTGTGCTAGTCCTTTTCTCACGTTTTCCTATCAGAAAACTTTTGGTAGGTTTCTGGACTGAAATAAGTCTTCACTGTTCTTTCCAAGAGCCAGAAGTTTCCTCTTCTCCTTTGCCTTGGCTGGTGTTTGCTCTTGATGCCAGAAGGTTCCCAAGGCATCTCCCACACTTGCTTGGGCAGTTCTTTGGGCTTAAGCTCTTTGCTTCCGTCCAGGAGATTTGCACAGACAGACCAGTGCAACCAACAGTCCTGCTTCACAGTTCACAGGCCATACCCTCTTTGATAGTACTTTTTTTTATGCAGTAGTCCATTAATAGCTTAAAGGTATCGAACATTACATAGGAGCAATGGACACAGTTAAGACTTTTTTCTCCTGATAAAAAGTTAAAATGTCACCTGAAGGAATGTTCTCTTTTGTCCTGGGCTCAGCAGTAGCAGTCATTTTTCTCCTCCTTAGTAGTTGGTGCAGTGCTCTGTTTTTGACTTTCAGCCTAGGAACAGCACTGATAACACCGATGTTTTCAGTTGCTGCTCAGTAATATTTTGGTCTGACCGAGGACTTTCTGAGTCTCATGCTCTGCCAGGGAGGAGGGGAAGCCAGGAGGAAGCAGGTATTCCACACCACAGCATGTCATGGCCCCTATATAAACTGCGGGCAGTTACCTGGAAGGGTGAGATCACTGCTCAGTGAGTCTGGGTATCAGTCGGTGGGTGGTGAGCGGTTGTATTCTCTTCCCTTCTTATTTCCCTTATCATGATTATTATTGATGGTAGCAGCAGTGGTTTGTGTTATACCTTAGTTACTGAACTGTTCTTATCTCAGCCCGTGGGGGTTACATTCTTTTGATTCTCCTCTCCATCCCTCCAGGAGTGAGGGAGAGAAAGGGGGAAAATTGAGCGAACGGCTGCATGGTGTTTGAATGACTGGCTGGGCTTAAGCCACAACACCTTTCCAAGATGAATGTTGTGAATACAAAACTCAGAAGCAGTTCCAAGTAAACACTGTCTATATATGTACATATCTACAACTGTATGTCCTTTTTAGACCTCAAACCTTATTATACCCAATCAAATATTAAATAAAATTGAATATTTATCAATATCTAATGCTTCATGGTACCTATCATTACTAAACCAAGAAGTATATGTATTTATCCTCTGATATAAATTATTCTAATATTAATTACTATACCAGTTATTATGTAAATTATATGCAGTTTACAATGATTAGTATGAAAATTAAAAGTAAGAGCATATTAGCATTCTATTAGAAATATGCTAGATGATAATACATGTTCACCCTGAGATCTATGGAATTCTTTGCATTAAAAAGTATGAAGAGAGAATTCCAAGCTTGAGCTTTTAGAAACAAATGTGAATCAATATTTTATTTGTTTTTATTATTGCAGCCCATGTGATTTACTTTCAAATTAATTCCACAACACATAGTCAATGGGAATATGTACTATCTACTGTAGAATAACCTATATCTTTTATGCAGTGGCTGTCAATATTTGATGAGGCTTAGCTGTGAAGTTCAAATCTTCAGCTGCTTCCCAAGTTTTTCAAACTTTAAATTCATGTTTTTGGTGAGGGAACTGACAATGATGTTTCAAACTGATAGACTGCTCATTCCCTTAATGTACAAAGACTTCAAATCTGGTATTTCAAAATCCACTTTGCAAACTAAAATTTAATGTAATAAGTGGCTTGAGAGATTTTACATTTGTGATAAACATATTTGCAAGAGCTATATAAAATGTCTGGGGTTCTCCCAAGTGTTTGTGTCACAACTAAGAATGCAAAATGTCTCTCAGTTTGCAAACCATCATTATTATTAGTGAAGATCTTTATTATTATGTTTAGATATTTGCTTGCAAAAATTAGTTTAAAAAATGAAAGATGATCCCTTTCAAGGTTCTGTTTAAAAAGCAGGTAACTGGATAGGTTTTACAGATTTTTATTTTTTATGCAACATGAAGATGACATTATCTTCCCATTCCTAGTTTTAAAACCTTTTGTTTGTAGGGAAAATGATTTTGTAAATGTGATATAGAGTGAAATACTTTCTAGGTGACCACATTTGGGATGTCATACTGCAGACGCAACACAAAATAGTAAACTAGAATCCTAATTACTATTGCATTGCACTTCCCCACGCTAATCCCGATTATTGCCTCTGGCTCTATTTTTCACCAATAATTTATTCAAGGATAGTAATAAAGACATAATTGAGTCATTGCTCATCTGGAGGAAAGAGAGTTGCTATTCATGTTTGTTTTCCAATCCATCAGCTGCACTATCATTACTACTTGATTTTGATTTTGACCTACTTTTGTTAAACTTAGGTTTCACTAGCACCTAAGCATTTTACTTTGTGAAGTACAAATGCTTTCTTAAATCTGTTTTGCTGGACTATGTGCTCAGCCCTTGCCTTTTTCACTAATACTCTTTATTCAAGGTTTGCAGAATTGTAATAAACTACAATGAAAACAGTGAAAAAAACCCAATATTTTTACAAAGTAAATCTGGAACGGAACACGAGAGCTTTTGCCAAACTATCTGTACTTGTTCTGTCATGCTGGACAGATGCCCATCTAACATGAACACTTCAAACCTGCCAGCAATGGGAATTTTACGGGATTGATTCTTTGGTGAATCAATCTTCTGAGTAGAAAACCTTTTATTTTAAACTAAACTAAATCTCTCCTGTCACCAATTACTTCTTTTCCTTTTCTCACAGATATGGAGAGCAGAACTCCTTAGTTTACACAGCTTCTCACAAATATGATGAATGTCATTATGCAAACCCTTCTTCTCTCTTTCATAATAAACACAAAATATTCTTCAGATTTTCCTTAGAAGTTTCATTTTTAGGCCACCACTCATTCTTGATCTGTCCTAGACCTCTTCTCAAATTAGTGCGCATCTATTGGGAAAAGTGGTGCCCAAAATTGGACATAAGATTTCAGCTGCAGTCCTGTCAGTGCTGAACAAAAAGAAAGTTTACTTTCTGCATCATCTGTATACTTTTTTTTTTGTATGTTTGATATTGACTTTTACCCTTTTGGTAATGACTCAGTGTTGGTGATACTAATTTTCACAGAGTAACCAGGTACCTTTCTGCAGAACAGCTGCTTCATTTATTTTGCAAAGTTGCATTTGAAGGGATGATTTTTACTTCTAAGCATGGAACTTGACACCTGTCTTTATATTGGGCTCCCATATGCTTTCTTTAGGCCATTTACGCAGCTAATCTTGTTGTCCATCAGCTCTCTGATGAGTTATTAGTTATCATAAAGTAGGTAAGCAAGCTGTTGACCAGAAAGCAGGCAGATCCTCTCTTCCTTCAGCAAATGGTTCATTCCTCTTCTGAAAACCAGACATGTACACACAGAGAAGCTTAATAAGGACTAATGCTGGTAGAAGGTGAAGAGGGGGAAAGTTGCTTTTCCATTAAGAACTGTAAACCCATTGACACACTAAATCAGAGACAGCAATAAATATTGTTTTCCCTAAGCAGGTCCAAAAAGAGTACTCCCTTGTAGAGGAGAAAAAGGAAGAATTAATAAATATAGGAAGACTACCTTCAGGAATATGTTATCCTTCAAATGACACCAAAAAGAGAAGTTAGAAATCAAGTGCAAACAATTCCACCTCAGAAGGATGTGTACCTCTCAGAGACTCTATCTGAAAAAAAAAATTATCCTTTAATTCTTTTCTAGAGTACAGCAAATCAGATGTGCAGATAGGAGTGGGGTGATTCTGGCAGGGCATTTTGTTTTCATTCTGTTCCTATCAACTCAGGAAGTGAAATCCCAGACTGCTGGAAGCCAAGGAAGATTTGCAATAGATTTCAGCAGAAGCAAATAACCTGAGCTCTGCTGCAGGCAGCTCTGCACCTTGCTGACCCCCCAAACTGCCCTCTTCCCTGCCCTTCTGGGCATTAGAGACAAAAGACACAATCAGTCCCATGGCACAATCTCATCAGGAAAAGACTGTTTTGGGGATTTTTAATCTGCAACACCTCAAGAACAGACCTCTAACACTTGATCTGACTAGTTATATTTTTAAATGATATCATACGGTGTTATTTGTTGCATTTTGGTCAGTTACAGCAACACTCGGACTGAGGCATAAATGAAGCTCCTGCCTCAGACCATATAAATTTGTAGTCTCAGGCTTGTGAAGATCAAAAATGTATTCCCCTTCTGGAATTCTGGAATACACTCTCTGGATCAGAAAGCCACTGAGGTGATTGAGACACTTGTCAAGTTTTAACATTTAACACAGTTTTCTAAGTTTTTGCAGAATTGGGGCATTAACTGGAACAAAAAGAAAGGGGTACAATGGACAAGAACAAAGACTGAGTAATTAAAGTATTTTTAAGATTTTACAGGTAATGAGTTATGTACACGCCCTAAAATATAATGATCTGTTTTCAGCTCTTAAGAACAGAAGGTTACTTCTCATCTTTGTATCCCTTCATCTGTAGATCAGTAGTACCACTTACTCACCTGAATAAGCAGAGGTGATACCTATGTCCAACCAGAAAGATTAGGGAGGTTTCTAGCTTCCTTTCTTATCCTTTATACTTCTCTTCACAGACTACAAAGCACTGTCCCACTGTGTATTTTTAGCATTACTCTGCCTATATGTCCCATATGTATCTTTTGGTCTTTCAGTAAGTACTGACGATGACACCCATGATGACCCTTTTTTGAAACTGGAGTGAAAAAAAATAAAAATAAAGGAGATATATTTTTAACTGAAAAAAAAAATCTCCAATGTGGTTCTGAACAGACTCAAACAGTAGTTAATGCTTTAAAGTTATAGAAAATAAACCTTGAATGTAGGCTTCAGTGAACAAAATGCTTCAAACACAAATGCAGCTTACAAGGAATACAAAGGCTAAAATATAGTTATATAAAGACTGAAATATTCTGAATTCTTACCAACAATTTATGGACAGCAAAGAAGACAAAATTCTCCAAATAAATTTTAGCATATAATTTGTGCAGTTTTAGCATAAGATTGGCATAGAAAAAGAATATTCAAGAGCACTGGCATTCTGCAGTGGCAGTAACTGCTATACTAAAATGTTTTAGTGTTTCTTTTCCTCACATTTAATTGTGAGTTAAATGACTAAGAAAAATTAAAGTTGATATTTCTTTTTGTCATGTTAAAATATCCATCTGTCTTCATATTCCACCTTTGCAGGCACAGGAAGAAAATATGTGTGCAAAATTCAAATCTGTTTGGAAGGTAAATATATTTGAAGTTTGTTTTCTTATAATTTATTTTACATAGTTTGATGGTTTCATGTCAAATTAAGCCTGTGGAAGTCTCTAATGCTTTGTAACATCTCACAAGTAATGAACTGTATCACAATACCTAATGTGGTCCTTACTGAATCAGAATGTTGGCTCCTTCCTGGCAATTCTGAAATGTGTATTTAGTAAAAGACTCATGGTGTGGTGATATTTATCCTCCGAGAAACATGATATAGCTTAATAGAATTTATTGCATATAGCTGTTATGGGTTAGACTTCAGGGTATTTGCTTCAGCTTATGTGTGATTTAAAATCAAGTGTAAATGAACTTGCTAGGTGGCAGAATAGTATGACAGTATTAAAAGAATAATGTATGACATTTAGTGCACATTTTGTTAGGTTTTCTCTGCCACAAAAAGTATAGAAAACTACCTTTATGCTAATGTTGTCCTGTATCAACTAAATTCTAATTACTGTGTCATTCAAAATAGAATTCTGTCAATTAATTTGACAAAGTAAAGAAAAATAATTACTTTGTTAAATATTTTTCAACACAGGTTTCAGGTTACTGATGATATAGTAAAATAACACGTTACTATTAAAACTGAGTTTAATATAGAGGATGATTTGTCCACTAGTAACATAAAAATAAGAAACCTATACTTATCTTTCCACAATAAACAAGTTTTCTCAAAGGCCGTGTGTTGAATAAAATTGCATATGCAGTTAAACTGTGTTCTATGATACTACATTTACAATCTGAGGGCTCCCACCCAAAATCTAATGCCTTCCAAGCTGCCCAAATTGGGATTTCATCTATAGCTTACTGCAAGAGACAATTCACTCTGATTTTTAACTATTCTTCACTAGATTTTTCTTCTTCTTAATTCATAACTCTCATATCCATATTTTATTTCCAGGACCCCCATCAGACTGCTGTGAGATTTTTATATTATTTCAGTGTAGAACAGTATGCTATTTACACTGCTCTTGGAATGTATTACCTGCTTCCTAGAGCACAGACAAAATTGCATAATTTCCAGAAGTACTTTATTTCAGTTTTTATTGCATTTACAAACCCATTCAGCAAAGTGCTGGGCTTTATCATCATGCAGAGCTGTGTTTTTCCTCCTCTCTGTGTTTAGAGTCCTGCAAGCTCTCTAGTGAGAAATGCTGGAACAAATTGATAAATTAAGTTGTAAGCTCCCCAAACTGAATGCTTTGCAGTGTTCTGAAAAAAAAAAAAAACAACCAACCCAAAACCAAAACAACAAACCCAACTAAAAACCACAATAGACTAAATACTGACCTAATCAGGAGAGTGTTTAAAAAGCTCATTAACACCAACTACCATCCTGTGGCACTGGAAAGCGGTGGACTGCGTCTCTATCTTGAAACTATATGGATACCATCCAAGACAGAGCAGATCACTGAACCATACTTTAAAATCAGTTAAATTGCCTGAAATAAATAAAAAGGCTAATTATCACCCACCTGCTGGAAAAAATCATGATACAGGTGGAGCAAATAGCAATCAGTGCCTCTTTCTGCATACTAGAATAAAAGCATTTCCATACAGAAACTGATTAAAAGGAGAATCTCTTTCTTTGCGATTCTCAGTATAGTTACTGGAAATAAACTGTGTATTTAAAATCTATCAAGTCATTATGTATATTCGGAAAAGTTAATGTAATCTAACATGCAACTGGGAAGTGTCAGACTGGGGCATATTGCCATAAAGATGTTCCATCATCTTGTTCCTTCCTATATTATTTTATACTAAATAATAATAAAAAATAATAATAATAACACAGTAAAAAGGAAACAGTCACTTGGGAACAGGGATCAAAATCTGGCTTTTACCCATGCCTGAAGAGCAGCCAAGTTGTTGAAATATCTCTCCTTTATGAGTGTCAAATAATTTTCCATGTTGTGACAGATAAGGAAGGGTAGACAAGAGACATAAGCAAACACACTTCAGCATATAATCAAACCCTTTACATGAGAGAATTTATGGGGAAAAAAGGAGTCTGGTGAACAGCTTACAGGATCACAGAGTCCCCATACTTTCTTTGGAAGCGTCTGTCATTAACTGCTAACAAAGACAGGATGCTGAGCTGAATAGACCACTGAACAGATCAAGCATGAATACTTCTGTATCACTTTATGCCGCTGTATTTTTTGATAATTGCCACATGCTGGTGCTAAAGAAAGAAATATAATAGAGTGACAGTGATAATAAGAGGTTTCAGTTGAACTTCTGGTATTTTATGCATATTCTCAAGCCTAGAAGTAGTATTAGTCTGATTTTAAAATTTAGGCTAAGTTAGGGCTCTCATTTCGTCATTTGGGTGATCATTTCAAGAGAGATCAGCAAGAGGGAAATATGAATGCTTCAGGTAATGCGTATGCCAAATATAATAGAAAGAATAAATTATTCTAATGCTTCTATTTGCTGGACAATCCAAGCATTGTAGGACATTCTCCTGATACTAGCACAATTTTTTCTATTTATGGCAGGCAGCCTGAAACAGAGACTTAAGTGTACCTGTGTGTCATCTTCATAAGACATAATTTTGTGATATTATAATGAGGACTGCTGGAACGAGGAATAAAAAACTGAATTCAGAAGTCCCTTGTCATTATTTTTCATTAGCTGTATTTCTACATAAAATCATTAGAATGGTTCATCACTGGGAAATGGGCACTTTTTAGTTGAAACAGAATATTGTAATAATAAAAGGCATATCAACTGTGTTAGAAGTTAACAACCAATTTGCCAGATGTCTGCAATGATAACACTTCATGAGTGGGAAGTTCATCTCAGTAGTGGGATACCAATATTAGTATTAATATTGGGTTTAGAATGATGGGTAATTTGTATCTATTAGCCAAAAAGAAGCTGCATATTTTCTGAATTGTTAATATCAGGCACAACTTCTAAATTGTATTTTTGATATAAAACAGTAGATAGGTTTTGAGGAACATAATTACATAGATATTTAGTCTGATTCATAGGAGGCTCCTATGCTGTTAAAAGTTTTACTCAGATGTTAGTTATTAGTATTTCCACACAGGACTCAGAAGCATAAAGAGACGTAATAGAAACAGGTTACCACAGGATTTTATCAGTAACATATCCAGTGAGAGCTTATGGATATGATCTGCAAAACACACAACTGAATCTAAAGGAAGGTGAACTAAATGTTTCCCATAAGATTCCACAGACAGCCCGCATCCTAGACTGCAACAAATGTGATACAGAAGAGAAACCTAGGGATATGCACAGTGCCGATAACAAAGAGAGTTTTTATTCAACATGAAATATTGGAAGTGCTTTGGAAACAATGCAAGGTATCAGGCAAAGCCAGTGAAGAATAAAACAATGCCACAGTGAGACGGCAGAAGTAGGTAATTGTATAGGTGGGATCATGGGATAGCCAAGGCCAAAGCAACTGGGATGTCATGCATTCCAGAAGCCTTGAAATTTGTATTCTAAAAAATGCCACAGGGTCTTGAGGAAGAATATTTTGTTCATTAGAAACCAGACAGAGAGGGAGTGGAAATGAAAATGTCTCATGTCACCCCAGAGTGACCCCTTTTTATGGAAGTAGTACTGAGATGTATCATGAGACATTTCATTCAGTCCTCTTCAGTGAAAAGAGACATAGAGAAAATAAAGATTTTGAAAGGTAATGTCCAGGGTGCCTGGAAACTATGAGGAGCCTCTTAAACAGAAATGTTGCCTGTAACCTTTCCTTTCTCATTACAGGTTCCCATGCATCAGTCTGTGAGGGAGTGATTTAACTTCAAAGCATGCTTTCTATGATTCCCTTTTATGTTAGGACAAGTTTACTCAGTATCAGGCTCTCACTGGTTCTCCTACTGTAGCTATGTTCAGCCTTTGACATCAGTATGAAACAAAAAAATGCCAGTAAAACAAGGAAAATGCAATTATGCACCTTATATTTTGTAACACTTGTGCCTGAGAACAGCCAGGGAATGTGAAAAAAAGATTGAAAATTCCAGCTCTGTTGGATGGATGAGAGGATATAGATGGGCAGTAGGTACTTCCTTTGCGAAAAGGTGCCAAAGAAATGTGCCAAAGCAGACCACATGCCATAGGTGATGTTCTTCTGTTCAATGTGGGATAGAATATACTAATTTGGTTAACTCCTGAGGCAGAACATCCCGTATCTCATTATACATAAATCATGTTACCCAGAAATAACTGTGAAACAGTACTTGAAGACTTTCCACCAGGGGAATTGGAGGGATTAACATCTGAAGAGGAAGGTTTGGCAGCGTACCTGTACTGTTATGCTGGTCACAGAACAGTAAGATGCAGGTCAAGATTTCGTCAACCAACTGTAGCAATGTGTCATCATCACTAGCCATATGATTGTAACCCAGGACAAATATAAATTCATAGCAGTTCTCCAAATGATTTTAATATTTCCTTCCCCCACCCCACCCCCCGACATTTCTCAGAACATCTTCCTTTCTACATAGTATTTAGCACAGAGCTACTCAGAGCTACTGAGGCTTGAATCTATCTACCTCTCTAGTCTTCTACTAGGCATGAAAAAGCCTAAAGAAAAGTCTGAAGCTTTTCTTCTCCCCAAGAGAATCGTGAAGTATTTCTGGGGATGTCTGCTTACTGCACAGGCCACTGCCTTTTCCATCTAGCTAACCTAGAGGGAACCTTCATGCACCTGCAAATAAAGGAGTGTTCAAGCTCTTCAGCCGTTGCTGGGAATCAATTTAACAAGTACAGTGGGGCAAAAAAAAAACACTTGAGGGAAAAAACAAACCAAACCAAACCCCCCAAAACTTCACCTGGAATAAAAAGAGTTCATTTTCTTAGAGACAGAGAAAGAAAAGCTTTTCCTACGAAATGCTTCTGTCTTTAATTCTTAGCTCTTGGCTTTTTTTTTTTTTTTTTAATTTCTCTCCCATGCCAAATAGATATTGACTGTTAGCTGAAGACTAAATTGGCTGTTTCTCACTCTACCAAGTTGCCACTGCTGTTATAATGGCCCACAGGTGAATAAACTTCATTCTAATTTGTTTGCTAGGTGCAGCATACTCTGAGGAAACAATTCTGAGAGTGCATGCAATTTTTAAAGCCAGTGGATTGCCTTTAGATGACAGTTCCAGGGTGCACTGATTGCCTAGGAGTGAGATGAGCAAAAAGCTCTAGCTCCCTGCCCCTTGGCTCCTTTCTAAATATTTCTCTGCTGATATTGCAGTTAGAAGCAACAAGCTGTCACTTAGAAAAAAGCACATGCTCTTGATTCACAAGAGGTAACACTCATAAACGGAATCTCCAACAAAGAATACAATTCTGAAAATCAGCAGGAAAAACAGATGAAAGTAACGTACTAAAAGAATGGATTTAGAATGGGGTTTCATCTGAAGATTTTGTGAAATTTTTGTGTCAGTTCAAAGAGCTACAGATGAAGAAACAAAGAATTTTCAAGCACTGAGTTAAGGTCACAATCTGAATAACTACTTTTTCTAAAAAGACTTGCAGAATTTATTTTTCTTAAGAAGGAAAACATGTTGAAAACCTCAAAATTTGTCGTGAAATTGGATTTTCATTCTGTGGTCAGTTCTATACTGAGAAAAGAAATTGTGAAAAAGCTCCTTGATTACTAATCACAAATAAGCAATTTGGGGCATTGCTTTACTCAAAGAGGATTAATTATGTAGTCCAGCAATAAAGTACTGAGATTTAGTGAAAAAAATAGTGATGCAAACTAAACTGTCTTTATCTGAAGAGTCACAGTCTATTGAAAGGGTCATTTCAATTTCAGGTTACTCTTATTTCATGATAATCACTGTCTCTTTAATCAAAATTGAACACTGCAGCAAGTCAATTTTCATTTTTATTACTCCATATAAATATAGTGAAAAATTGCCAGTATAAACAATTGTAAGACAGAACTACCCATACACACCTTGTTTTGTTTCTACTATGAAGACCGGCTATCATTAAGTCAGAATTCGTAGTAATCAACTTCTGCATTTAGCGCCAGTCTTTGTAAGATACTTGAAATAACTTTTAGAAGTAGTATCCACAACATAAATCAGTAGGTTAAAATAAATTGTCAAAATCAGGGGGGTGATTAGCATGACAGAATTTTAAAACTGATGACTGATGAGTACTGTTGTATCAAACCCATTTAGGTATCTCCAGATCCTTTGGATATATCAAATACATATTGGATGTCTGGCAAGACCAAATTTTGCTATCGTTACATCCAATTGTAGTACTGTAGAATCAGTCAGGAATTGAAAAAATATCCAAAAGTATGATTTCACCTTGGGGCTTTTGACTGACACATTCAAAAACAAAGGACTGAATTAATTTAGCACCATCTGATATATTTTCCAGGAAATGTGTTAAACTGTTGGCTATGGACTTTTTTTTACTGGGCCATACAATAGTCACAACACATCCAATAGTAGAGTAGTTTCCCATTGCATTGTTAATGGCTTTCTCAAGAGTTTAGTGAACAACCTATATGTTTGTCTGGTCTGCCCCTTATGCACCTTGATGGTAGAACAGTGCAATCTTTCCAGATGCATAACTTACAGGTCCAGTTTTGCAACCATTTTATGGTGCATATTATACAGAAGTTTAAGATAAAAACATCTCATTTAATAAACGTTTATGGCACTGAGTCTGTATCTTTATCAGAAATATTAATTTACTTCAGTTGTATGCTTGTCAAAGGCACAATATTTTGAAACGTATTTGCGGAGATAAGAGTCAATATTTTCCTCCAAGTGGCGTCTGCTCCATCCATGTGAGGAAACAGGATGTAACATTTCACAGCTGAAGGAGAAGCAATACCACCTAATAGAAAATAAGCAACTTAATGTGCTGTGCAGTACAATTTTCATTGTTAAGTGTGAAACTGCATGATTTAAGAGAATGTGTAGGGGAAAGTGAATAATGTCAAAATGAATGGAACCTAAGCCTTCTAGAGATAAATGCCTTTGCCTGAAACACTAAATTCATAATTAAATACTCAAATCAAAGTCACTCTATGCACACAATGAATTTTTTTTTCCCTGATGGAATTTCAAACTTTTTAAGAGAATTGTTTGAAGACTACTTATGATCACTGCTCACCTTGGACAGAAAAGAAAGCAGGGATGATGAGTAGACTCTAAACCCTTAATAACTGGAGGCTGTTAGATGTGAACCCATCTCCAAAAATGTTTTACTGTTTATAATGATGAGACACATTCAGCACATTTCTTTGCCTTCTACAATGTGGGACAGGTGGTTCATGAAAACAATGACCACAATAGTACAGATGGCTGAAAAAGGTAGAAAGGTAGATTTTTTTTTTCTTTTGTAGAAAAGGATCTATGCTTCAGCTCTGAAAGAATATTCAGGATCAATGACTTTTATTGTATGCATAGATTTGTCTCAGAGCTACAGATTTGCTTCCCATTAATCCCCAAAAAACCTTCGCATGTTAAAAGCTTTTGGCTACTCCTTACCTAAGGGGAGGCAACAAGCTTTGGGAAAGGATATGTTGCTCCAGGTATACTGTCTTGGCAGAAGATAAATATTTTGTCGCAAGCACACAAAAATTTTAAAGGCAGAAATAGGTTGAAAACACGTGACTCCTCCAGACACTCAGCAGAAGCTCTCTATAGCTCTGAAAATCTGCTCACATGAAGTTAACTATGTCTAAGGTACCTTAGAGTAGATGTCCATAATTTAAACCCCCAAATGCTTATCTGTAATTTTTCGCAGCTCAGCACCTCCAGTTGTGCAAACAAGCTGTGCATAAGTAAATCATCTGGCTATGGCCCTAGGGAGGAGTGGAGAATGGCAAGCAGACTTGCAAGGCCAGCAGTCACTGGGGATGGAGCTGCTCTCTTTTAAAAGCCTCTGCTCTCTCTTTAAAAGCTTCTGCTCTGTTCTAACTCGATGATGGCAATTAGATAGTTGTTATTTGTCACTGCCGAATGAACAGTTAGAATTGTGTTATTGCTGTTTCCTCAATTTGCTTCCTAAGGAATAATTTTGGCAACGGTGTGGGTAAATGTTTTCTCACAGACTTGAAAACACCGTTACAGATGAGAGCATCTTGCATTTATTCCAGCGGTGACAGTAAGAAAAGGATGGCTTGCTTCCAAACCATTTGCCAAAAAAACACATCTGATTTGTCCCATCTTTTCCTTTTCCCCTCTTCTTCTTTTTGTAATCACAGCACTTCATCCCTTCAGACTCCTCCACCTAATGCTGTTGGATGATCTTTGTCAGCAGTGCTTTGTGAGATAAGATTCTGTGAGCCTGGCTTTTGCACAATAGCTCAGGCATGCTTTTCTAAAAATAATGTTCTACTTTTTAGATATCCTACAGTTGCTGTTGAATTCATTCTTGGGAATCAATGGTCCCCAAAATACTGATGAATACATTCATTTTTTCTCTCAGAAAAATTGTACTCAGTGGCACAGATTAGCTGCGTAAATTTAGGCATATGCGAAGTTATGTAAAGTGAGGCATGGGCATATGTTTGCAGGACTGGAGCTCTGGTTTATGCTAGAGGCATGATATGAATAAGATTCAAAATCTGCACAGTTATAATTACACTGCAAAGCCAGGGTTTGTTAGGGTAAAGCATGTATTTTTCTACTGGTCATGTCTGTGAGACTTATCTTACATGTGGTAAACTGGAACTGCAAAAAGAAGTAACCATTCCTTTTTTTGTCATAGATATAATACTTTCTGAACTTGAAGTAAACTGTAGGTCATGTTTATTAAGAACAAAAAATGGCATGTCCATGCATATCAATATAAACCAACCATCTAAGCTGAGCATAATAAGAAATCTCCTTTTACTTTCTTACAAAATAAAGTGAGAATTCTTACAAGGTTCTTTTGCTTGGTGCTTAATAAATACCCCACCAACATCTTAAGCAAATAAACTTTCTTAAATTTCTTCAAGTATACTTTTTTTCTACTATTTTTATAGTGAGAAGCAGTAGTAAAAGAGAGAGTACACAGAATACATTGTGGGTTTGGGCCATTAGCAGGCCTTGGGGTGTCAGGTATTGAACATGACTATGATAATTCTAAACCAGCTTTGTGAGCCATCAAATCACATCAAACTCAGCTATACAGAAAAAAATCCTTCAGACATGTGTGATATTTTCATTCTCTACAGACTAAATCCTCTCACATACGAACCTGTCAAAGAAGGGAACAACTGGGGATTATCTTCTAATAGGTACACCTGAACCCACAGAACTGAGAACAAGGGGAATAATTTACTGTTTGATTTTGGTATATTGATTGAGGTGGGGTTTTTTATCTTCTATTTTCGTATCTCCATCAGAACTTTAGTGGTTTTTTTGGGGTTAGCTTATACACAGTTGTGATGGGAAGGGAAGGGAGAAGAGTGTTTTTTCCCCACCAATAACCTGCCTGCAACACAGACAGCATGTTACAGTCATGCTAAGGCACGGCTCACAGGACCTTCTGTCCCAACAGTTTAACCAGGGAGAAGCATGTTCTTTCAGGCTCAAGCCTTCTGTTGATGTTCAGAAAATGTAAGGTCTCCAGATTGATAATATGTCAGTGTCAACAACATGCTTCCAAAAAGCAATTAGAAGCATATTCCTGCCCTTAGCAACAGATTCCTGTTGGGAAAAGCAGATTAGAGTGCAACCAGACTCAATACGGGAGTCTATCTCAGTGTATTTGTAATTGAAAAATGCACCTAGTGTCTTGTGGGTTTAAAGACTGGAGTTCAGCACGGCCTTCTTTTGATTTACAATCTGGGAGAGCTGCAAAGACCAGAGAGAAACAATGAAGTTAAAACTAAGGTAACATGAACTAAAGAGTGAATAGAAAAAAAAACATAGACACAGCATTGTTAAAAGTTAAAAAAAAGAAAAGGGCTGGGAATAGGAGTACTTGAAAAACGGCGCATGTCACAGCAACTTTCTATGTTGTTCCTAGCTCTCTTTTACCTTGGCCTGGGTTCAGCAGTAGCAGCCATTTTTCTCCTTCTTAGTAGCTGATGCAGTGCTCTGGTTTTGACTTTCAGCCCAGGAACAGCACTGATAGCACCCATGTTCTTAGTTGCTGCTCAGTAATGTTTAGTCTGATCAAGGACTTTCTGAGTCTCATGCTTTGCCAGGGAGGAGGGGAAGCCAGGAGGAAGCAGAGACAAGGACACCTGACCCAAACTAACTAAAGAGGTATTCCATACCACAGCATGTCATGGCCCCTATATAAACTGGGGACAGTTACTCAGAAGGGTGAGATCACTGCTTGGTTGGGTATCGATCAGTGGGTGGTGAGTGGTTGTATTATATTCCCTTGTTATTTCCCTTATCATTATTATTATTGGTGGTAGCAGCAGTGGTTTGTGTTATACCTTACTTACTGGACTGATTCTTATCTCAGCCCATGGGAGTTACATTCTTTCAGTTCTCCTCCTCATTCCTCCAGGAGTGGGAGGAGGAAGAAGGGGATGAGTGAGAGAGCCGCTGCATGGTTCTGAGTTACCAGCTGGGCTTTAATCACAACATACCTATTTGAAGATTTCTTTTCCCACCGCTGCAGCACTCTGTAGTATGTAGCAGAACCTACTACAGACACTTCTCATTGCTAATATGTCTTGATTAGCAGATAGATTCCAAGCTGGTACCAAAATCCACCTCTATGTCAAAGCATCGAGCATGAGGTACTATTAGAGGGCCTATAAGGATGCTGGGGAGGAACTCTTCATTCTGAGACTGTAGTGACAAGGAGTAATGGGTTCAAACTTAAACAGGGGAGGTTTAGATTGGATACAAGGAAGAAGTTCTTTACTGTAACAGTGGTGAGGCACCGGAATGGGTTGCCCAGGGAAGTTGTGATGCTCCATCCCTGGCAGTGTTCAAGGCCAGGTTGGACAGAGGCTTGGGTGACATGGTTTAGTGTGAGGTGTCCCTGCCCATGTTAGGGGGGCTGGAACTAGATGATCTTAAGGTCCTTTCCAACCCTAACTATTCTTTGATTCTATGATTTGATATGGCTTGTGGTGGACTGTATCTCTGTGATAGGAGACAAAATATTTTCTATGCAATGTACCTTCCCATCAGTACTTTACAGCAGTTAAGGTATAATATGGCCATAAATTGTGTCTTACTGAATCTGGGTAAATTAGAATGCAAGATGCAGCAATTGTAATTTTGTGTTACACACATACAATACAGATAAAATTCTACCAGCTTACACTCAAACATGAAGTATATATATGAGAAGTTGAGTCAAACTGTGACAGATAAGGCAGACATTCAGCAGTTGCAGAGATTTTAATGCTTGGTCTATTTCTTCTTCCAAGAACAAAAAAAGGTACAAGAAGAGATTTCTAAACTTCTCAGATTATATGGGATCAAAATATGGCCTGTGTTACAAATTCTTCCAAAAACATCTTCCAGTTCTGTTCTGTCAACTCTAGTTTCATTGACATTTTAGGTATGAAAACAATCATTCAAATGTATTCCACAAATCCATGAAAAAATTAAATGGCTTTGACCCAGCAGGTCCTTTGTTATTTAATCAGTACAGTTTCACTGAAGCTGGTAGAGTGACTCAGATTTCCCTCACATACATAAGCAAGATCGTTGCTGCAATTACTCATGATTAGGACATTTTAGCAGTGCCTTCTTATCCTTGCAATTGCTTCCTTGCATTGACTTCTCACTGACTAGAGCTGTTCTTAGATATCCCTGTATTATACGGTGGACACTGAAAAAGCCCTTACTATGAACTCTTCCAGCTTCTTTATGGTTTCCTATTATTTTCTGCAATGTGTATTTCCTTTAGAAGAAAAACTATAATGGGACATTTAACTGGATCATCATAGCAATCATATACCTCAGCTGAACAACTGAATTTACCTTCTTATTGTCATCTTCATTTCTTTTATTTAGCATTTCTGTCACCTAGACCTGCCCATCTGTTTCCATTGTGGTAAAATTACCACCAAAATCAGTGTTCCCAATTCTTTATTTGAGTTCAAGAGATCAGCATTTCACTTTTGATTTTAAATTCAAAATTTACCTTTGCAAAGACCATTAATTTATGAGTTAATTTCTCACATAAGTAAATCCATTGAGTTAAAAGAACTGCACTCAGTCATCTAAATTTACTCCCACACATGAAAATCTGCAGGTAACATGCCTGAGATTGTATGCTATTTCTGAACATGGCTAGAATTTCTGTAAAGTGTCTAATACATTGCTAAAGAGTGTGGTCTAATTCAGTAATAACAGTGCCATGGGTTCAGCAGCAGCAGTCGTTTTTCTCCTTCTTGGTAGCTGATGCAGTGCTGTGTTTTTGAATTTGGGCCTGGGAACAGCGCCGATAACACCAGTGTTTTCAGTTACTGCTTGGTAGTGTTTTGGTGTGGCCAAGGACTTTCTGATCCTCATGCTATGCCAGGGAGGAGGGGAGCTGGGAGGAAGCAGAGACAGGACACCTGACCCAAACTGACCAAAGAGGTTATTCCATACCTACAGCACGTCATGTCCAGGATGTGAAAACGGAGAGCAGAGACCCGGAAGGGTGTGGTGGTGGACTGGGGGGTGCACAGTGTGGTCAGGCTTTTGGTGGTGCATTGGGGATTTCCCTGCTGGGGGGTGCACTGGCTGTGTCAGGCTTGGTGAGCAGTTGTATTCTCTTTCCTTGTATTTCTCTTGTATTATTACTGGTGGTAGCAGTAGTGATTTGTGTTATACCTTAGTTACTAAACAGTTCTTATCTCAACCTGTACGAGTTGCATTCTTTTGATTCTCCTCCCCATGCTGCCGGGACTGGGAGAAGAAAAAGGGGGGAGTGAGTGAGTGAACTGGCTTAAACCACGACAAACAGTCATCATAAGACATAGAGATCTAAAGAGTACAGAGGGAGAAAAAATGGGCTGGATAGCTGATACTTTGTTTTCCCAACTCTGCAAATGCAGCTCACCTATAGGGTCTGAAAAAGGGTATGTGTTATCTGCCTATGATATAAAGTATCTTTTGCTCAGAAACTAGCCTAACTCAGACACATCAAAAAATGCCAAGAGCTTATGAATGTCACTGTACCTTCAGTTTAATATTTGTACATTTCTTTTTCCTTCTCCTTTATTAGTCACCTGATCCATAAGAAATACTTATTGAAGCTAAAGGAAAAAAAAAAAAAACCAAACAAACAAACACAACTGCCCCCAAAACCCAAAATGGGAATCTTATGCTTCAGAGGGCAAAATCCGTATGCAGCATTCAGTCTGAAAGTTGGCAAAGCAAGATGCATGAAGAAGGATTGCTGTAGGACAGATTTACTTCCTTACTACCCGTTCTGTCGCTGCTCTGAAATAGTTCTGCTGTGTTGTTGGGTACAAACATATACCTAGCATTCAGCATCTGAACTGCCGTTCATATCAATCAGCAATCTGGTTATTGTTTGTCAATGTTTTAAACAAAGTGAAATTCTTGAATACTCATTTCAATAAAAAGTCAGATCCTCAGTCAATGTACAAATTTGATGGAGTTCTTCTGACATACTTTATCTGACACTTTAGACGGTTATTTCTAAAATATTAAAGCAGAGCTTGAGCTAGTGTAAAACAGTACAACCCCACTGACTTCAACAGAACCACTCCAGTTTTCGTTGGCTGAGGATATCGGTCTTTATGTATATAGAGAGAACTTGATTTATTTCTTACACTGGTTTTCCATGTAGAATTAAATTGTTTTAAATTAAAACCACTCTGTTACAAAGGTAGAGCAGCAGAGTGATGAACCAGACCCCAGTCACCTGGTGGGGGTATGATCAGCTTGTCAGAGTAAGTCTTATTTGAGTACTCATTATGGTATATTTCCTATGGCTACACAGAGAGTGAAATGTTCTGTGACACCAGCACACTGATCATTAAGTGCCTTGATCTGTTGGAGCACAGCTCCTAGCAGGTGGGATTGGCCATGGGTACCATGCTGTCCTACACTGCTTCCTGAGGTCCCACCACCACCAGACATGGGAATCCTCTTCAGCACCTGCAGTCTGCCAGCATGCTTTTGGAAAACACAAGTCATGCTTACTTCTAGGAGTGCTTTTTAAGGATGCCTCTTATCCATGAGCCTTGTCATAGCACTTCCTCTTCTGTCCATCTTGTCTGTTCCATATGCAATCCTTGCTATATATATATCATGCAACTCCATAATAAGTATGTGCCAGCTGTTTGTGTTACTCTTATAACTTACTCTAAAGGTTACTCAAGGTGAAAGCTCCAGCTGGCTCAGCTCCCCACCAGCTACAGTCTGGGATGAGATGTTCTCAGAAATTCCCAGTGCTTGGCTGGATGGCCAGGGCACTGAGGCTGCATCAATACCTCTGAAGGCTACAATGTTATGGGTGCACATCACTTGTTTACCTGATGGGATCATGGCAACACTTTACAAGAAGTGAAAGGGTACTTTGATTTTTTTGTCAGGAGCTTGTATGTGCCTGACAGGGAGACCTCACCTTTGTCCAGAGTTTGGTAGTGCTGGCTCCCTGGACCTTGGAAAAAATGGTTACTACAGATCATGGCACAGCAGGCTGGAATTTGTAAGTCAATGATTCCTGTAACTGGAAGTTTTGTGTGCCTGCACATATGTACAACCCCATATACCCTTGGGAAATACCGTAAAGACTTAATGTACACAGGAAGTATGCTTTCTTGTCCGCAGTAAACACCTATGATAATGTGTGAGAGATTATATTCCTCATTGTTCCCAATGTTTTATTAATAAATGATCAAAGTAGATAGGCTGCTGTTTGCAAAATTAGCATCTTCCTATTTGCAAAAAAACAACTGCGCATCACTGATCACCCGTTGGTGTGATGTCCATTCCCAGTTCGGTGAAACGGGGTTTGCAGCTGGATTGCTACAAGGTGGTCTGATTTGTATTTTTCAATGTGTGCAAGAATAGCAATAGTTTTTCAAACCAGGAGACTGCAGAAGATTAGTCACCCCAGAGAACCCTTGATTAGGGGCTGATGAGTTTGTGTATGAACCTAATAGCTGCAGTAATCCATGAGTAGGACCCTGGGACATGACATTCTCCATGGCATTGTCAAGCACGGGATCCCAGAGCTTGGTGACCCCAAGCAGTGTTTTGTTCATACTGATTATCCTGCATCACTGGAGATAACTTGCCAGCAAGAGTATTTCTCTTGCATTCCCACCGTACTGCCCAGAAGGACACTCCAAAGGAGAAACAGTGTTGCTGTGACATCATGTGGCATTAGGAGTATTCACAGAGCCATTGTGACAACAAGGTGTGGACACAAGTTCCTGCACCTGGGTGGGGGCAATCCCAATCACAAATGTAAGTTGGGCAAGGAATGGATTGAGAGCTGCCCTGAAGAGAAGGACTTGGGGGTGCTGGTTGATGAGAAGATCAACTTGAGCTGGCAGTGTGCGCTCGCAGCCCAGAAAGTCAGCCGCATCCTGGGCTACATCAAAAGGAGTGTGTCCAGCAGGTTGAAGGAGATGATTCTCCATCTCTACTTCACTCACATGAGACCCCACCTGCAGTAGTGCATTCAGCTCTGGGGCCCCCAACATAAGAAGGACATGGACCTATTGGAGTGAGTCCAGAGGAGGGCCATGAAGAAATGGAGGGCTGGAGCACCTCTTTTATGAAGACAGGTTGTGAGAGAGGGGCTTGTTTACCCTGAAGAAGAGAAGGCTCTAGGGAGACCTTAGAGCAGCCTTCCAGTACCTAAAAGGGGGCCTACGAGAAACCCAGAAAGTGACATTTTACGAGCATACATTGTGATAGGACAAGGGGCTTTAAAATGAAAGAGGCTATATTTCAATTATCGATTAGAAAGAAGTTCTTCATAATGAGGATGGTGAGGCCCTGGCACAAGTTACCAAGAGAACCTGTGGCGGCCCCATTCCTGGCAGTGCTCAAAGCCAGGTGGGACAGGGCTTTGAGCAACCTGGTTTAGTGGAAGGTGTTCCTGCCTGTGGCAGAGGGTTGGAACTGGATGAGCTTTAAGGTCCCTTCTAACCCAAACTATTCTATAATTCTGTGATTCTATGATTCTTTGAAAGCAGTCTTCTCTCAGGGTAGACCTTACTCGTCCTCTGCTGTGCCTTTTCCCTCCTTATTCACAGCTCACACTGTAAACAGGCTGAAAGGCCACAGACACATCTCCCGGCCTTGCTGCTCCAGAACTGCCATTCAAAGCTCTGCTGCCGCTGGCAACCGGCATCACAGCAGCTTTCAGAGGCTTAAATGGAGAATGATCAAAAAACAGCTCATGACAAGGAGCTACAAGGTGAGGTTTGTGTCACTCTTGCGACCCATCCGTGTTTGTACAATGGCAGCTGAACTGCAGTTCTGTTCAACCAAACAAGAGACATGGCTCCTACAGTAAATGCAGGTGTTGATTATTTTTAGAAGACAGGTTTTTTTAGGTACATTTGATACATTAAAAAAAAAATGCGTGATGTAGAATGTTGAATATTGTTTATCTTGTGACCTGTGATGTTTGTACCTTCAATTTGTATTCAAAATTTGCCCTCCCTATTGATTAGGGACCCCATCTGTCAGTCAGACTGCTCTGAAAATCCTATTGATTTCAAAGAGATTTGGCCAAGCAGAATGATAGCTCTAAAAACCAATTTTCAGTGTTCGGTGAAAGTTAGATAAAGTTGGATGCTCTGTGATTTCCAGTGCAAATGATGTGATTCTCATTGGTTCTGACTGGATAAAATAAAGGGTGAAATTAAACTGACAATGAAAATAAGGGGAATGATTATATATCTGTGACCCTGTAACTAAAGCAAAGAGTCCTTTATAATTACCAACTGTGGTATACGTGCTCGGTCTAGGAAGATACTTTTTATATGCCATAGGAGCCTTAGGCTGAATACTTGATCCCCTAACTCAGGATGACAGTTCAGGGAACCTGTGACTGTGTAAAGACCTCAGAGTTCAATATTTCTGTGCACTTGCTTGGTTCTTTGTCTCCCTCCTCAAATTCAAAGATTTAATACCAGAGCATTTTATTATAGACTTTTTTAAAGTTAACCAAACAGACTGAAAAACACAGTTGTCATGGAACAATTTCCTCCAACTTTTATTAAGAAAAAGACCAGCGCAGAACACCTCACAGATAAAATTTCAATACATATCAATATCTAACACAGCATCTTTTTTATTTGAGTGCTTCCCCCTACCCCAAGCAAAATGATCTTGACTTAAATGTATGTTTGTCCTGAGAGTTCTTCTCATGCTTACCATTATTGTGTCAAGGGATAAGAAAGTGTCTTACAGAGAAATGCATCTAGCATTTATCTGCATTAGGTTAGTTTTTTAGCCAGTGGTAATGCAATGGCAAGCCTTTTAGGGAGATGACAAATGCAATGCAATGTCTTTGAACATGATTTTTTTGTGTGTGGAACCTAATTAACAAACCTAAACTACTTCTATTCAAATACTCTGGAAAGATAACACCAGTCACAAACGTTAAATATCTGTTTTCTTTGCTTACTCATGCATTTATTCAACACTTGCTATAGCAGTTTATCTAAAATTAGGTCCAAAGTAATTTAGGCAGGCATACCTTATGTGAGAGATTCTGTAGAAGACTTTAAATCATAATGACAGCCATTAGAAATTGCTTAAAGGAAAAACATTTCTGAACAATCTGAGGCCTAACAATGGAACTTCTTAAAAGATTAAAAAAAAAAATACCACTTTGTGTATGGATATTTGGATGGTCCTTTTTTTCAGGAAATGACAGTGTATAAAAACTGAAGGTCCTGTATATCTCCTGTGTTGTATAGAAACTTTGCTTGCACTTTAAATAAAACTAAACTTGTCAGCAGGTAAATTAAGCTATTTGGAATTTCCCAAACCTTGACCTCTTCGACTCTGAGTTCAGTTCTATTCAAAAATAATTCGGTAGCTAAGGACATGATGCACAGCTTACTCTGTGCTTAGCTTTTAACTTTAGAAACATCAATTTTTTCTGCACCTTCTATATATCCTAGGGAAGGTGAGCTTCTCTGGGGTCAACTTAAGTACTGTAGTTATCATTTCTGGTTGAAGGTCCACAGATTAGGAGGGAGAAAATGAAACTTTTCAGGCTCTGTTTTGGCATCAAATTGCTCAGAGATAGAAATGCAGAACACCAGCTAGAGCAGCTGAGAAAGTAAGAAGTTTCACATTTGCTCTTATGGCAGCCTTTCTCCCCATTTCGTCCATTCATGTCACCTTTTCTCTGCCTATCCTCATCTGTAAAAGGTAGTGTGCTGTGAAGACAGAATTCCTGGGGATCATGGGTGCTGGCAGGGTTTTATACTTGTGGTTTATCCTTCCAGTTTCATTTTGATGCAGCCTGACCATTAGGGATCTGCATTTCTGCTCCGTCTACTGTCTGTATATACTTTGAGTCTCTTGAATTCTTTCGTTGCACTTACAATAAAATAATTGTACTAGATTTTTAATGTCTTTGATTTTATATTAATTGTTAAAAACTACTACATTTTATACAATTAGAAAAAAAAAAAACCCTAGTTATTGCATTTTTATGATGTTTTACTATTGCAAACATAATTTCCATAAGGTCCTGATAAAGAGACAGGAATTCAAGTTGAAAATAAAAAGCAATTCTACTCTCTTTTCAGATGTATTAATTTGATTTCTTAATTCTGGTCTGGTAGGGAAGACACAGACCAGAAGTTCTGTACAAGGCCATATCTCCCATCAGGACATCACGCAAGGTGATGCAGTCAGAAAGAGGATCTCAGGGAGTGATAACTGAAGTCAGTGAGTCTAAACTTGTTTTGATGAATAAACTAACATGTGAGAGTGGCATTTGTGAGGCAGGGAGACAGCCTTCCAGGCTGCAGGCCTTCTTCCAATCAAAGTGCTCAGAGCTTCTTAAGGGAAAAAACTCTCACAAATTCTCCTTCCAGAGGAAAGAAATGTACACATATAGTATATGCATAGTATATAGATAATATAGAATATAATAGGTACCTTTATTTCTAGCCAGTCTGTGAGTTGGTACCTTTCATCTTTGAGATGTTGGGAGGTGCTCTATATATTTAAGTCTGTACAGAGCTGTGTTTGGTCTGTACATTCCTCCGCTTAGTCTTTCCCTAGGTAGCACCTTATCCACATGCTACTTTTCCGCATGAGCTTCTTCACCTTGGCTCTGTTCTTCCTATTTTGCTCTTACATCAGGCACTGGTGTCTAACCAGTTTAAAAAAGGAGGCAGCTACATAGGAAAAAGTCCACATTTTAGGTGTTATGAATGTCATTGTCAGATGGCTCTGTCATGGCACACAACTTACTGGACATTTCTATTTGTTGTTTTTATTATGCTTAAAAGGAATTCACCATACTCCTACTTTGTATAACACTGGTCTAATTTTTTCCTTTCCTTTTCAGGCCATTGAGAAGTTAGATTGAAGAAGTACTGCCCTATAATTTACCAGAGCCAAGTGCAGATCTGAATTACTAGATCAGGCTTTAAAGAATCCTTCAAGCAATATGTTTTTTTTATTTTTAAATTTAACTGAGTTTGTCATGGACCTGAAAAAGTATACTTAAACCAAACAACTTTGCAAAGTGTTAAAACCTGTTTCTTATGTGTTATTACCATGGCTCATGTGTCATCTCTTGCAAGTATTGATTTGTACATGAAATCAAATTTGTAATGGTTGTGGTTTTTATTCTTTATCCTTCTGCTAAGTGGGAATCATAATCCAAAATCAATAAGTACTTTCCAGCACATAGAAAAATGTCTATGTGAACTATGGACCATTTTTAAAGTTTTCTTGTTCTACTATGCAGCATGTATAACATTTTTGAGTCTCACTCTGATGTGAATACCATTTATTAAATGTCAGTATTGTGCTAGAATTGTATTTCTATAACTCCCCAATTTGCTAAGAATGTTTTTCTCTTTGTGTGATGTACTGAAACTTACCTGAAAGTATGAAGCACCAAAGTGCTTAGAAAGTTAGTCTGACCATCTAGGATAGAAAGCAGCAAAGAGGTAAAGCTACTTGACAGGAAGACTTCCCCAGGACCCCAGCACACCACAGAAGGCTGAGCCCAAAGTGGAAGCACTGTGTGAAAGCTAGGGACACCAGCCAGGGCTTAGGCACTTTTTCCAGCTGTAAGGAGTCCAAGTTTGCCATGATGCTCAAGTTGAACTTGAGGCTCTGGCTGGTGGGGGTGTATCTGTATGACATGTGCACGAGTGTGTGTGTTGAGAACTACCCACCTGCTATACTCATCCTGGTTAGTAAATAAATGTGATTTATGGGACAGAGTGCTGTGGCTTTGACCTTGTGTCTAACTTACCCCTAAATTCCTTTAGGACACCTTTGCTGTTCTGTAGTTTCACTTAGTCTCACTTTTCCTTTGTCATTTTTATTTGCCATCTTCTCAGCCTCCTTCCTCTGCATCATAACCTGTCTCAGTGAGGTTTAGGGTCTGATACACTTTCAGCCCTGCAATATGTTCTTCATCTCCTGCAACAGTTTACACTTTATGCTTTCAAGTTTTTGTTTTGCTTTCATTTTCCCTCAATAAAAAGAATTCCTGTTGTGCCTTATCTGAACATTTCTTATTCTTACCTGTAAATAAGAGTATGCTTTAAATGTCCTTGTATTTTTAGATATCACATTAACTGTTGTCCTGGGTTCAGCAGTAGCAGTCATTTTTCTCCTTAGTACTAATAACACCAATGTTTTTAGTTGCTGCTCAGTAATGTTTAGTCTGACCAAGGGCTTTCTGAGTCTTGTGCTCTGCCAGGGAGGAGGGGAAGCCAGGAGGAAGCAGAGACAAGACACCTGACCCACACTAAGAGGTATTTCATACCACAGCACATCATGCCCACTATATAAACTTGGGGCAGTTACTCGGAAGGGCTAGAGCACTGCACAGGTCGGGCTGGGTATCGGTAGGTGGGTGGTGAGCGGTTGTATTCTCTTCCCTTGTTATTTCCCTTATCATGATTATTATTGGTGGTAGCAGCAGTGGTTTGTGTTATACCTTAGTTACTGGACTGCACTTATCTCAGCCCGTGGGAGTTATATTCTTTTGTTTCTCCTCCCCTTCCCTCCAGGAGCGGGAGGGAGGAAGGGTGCTGTGTGGCTGAGTTGCTGACTGGGCTTAAATCATGACACTTGTCCATGAGCAATGGATGTATATGGAATGACAACTTCTCTAATTTTCAGGGTAGCCAAAAGGTGTTGTTGAACCATTCACTATTTTCACAAATTCTTCTTCTTTTTTAAGATCTCTTTTTCTTAGGTATCTTCAGCCCTTTTATGTCAATATTTGGCTTCCCTTGAATATAATAGTTCTGCTGAGAGACTGAGCACCTGTAAGGTCTGTACTTTCATTGTGCTTCACGTTCTCTTAATCTGATTAGTTTTCATATTGTCATGTTTTCAGTTTTCTGATGTTTTCTGATAATTTTTATGGTATGAGAAATACTTGAAAAAAAAATTTTCCCCTCTAACATTGTATTCTAATCTGTTTGTTATGCAGCCTGGCATTGTCATATTCTTTTTTATAAATCTAATCCAGGATGCAAATCTAATATTTTGTTTGGGTTTTTGTTTGTTTGGGTTGATTTTCATTTGTGGGGTTTTATTTTGGTTTTTTTTTTTTCTTAGTTGTGCATTTCTTACAGGTTTTGGGAGGTTTTTGATAACTGTTACAGGCTAATCTCAAGTTAAGAATTTGTTAAAGCTTTTAGAACAGTTTATTTGTCTTAATACTCTCAAATATGCACTACATGAATCTACTTCTTGGATTACAATGCTTGTTTAATTTCAGTAACATAATATGTTAACTAGCTTGCTCTTTCTCACTCAACAGTTGATTCTTAAATTAATCTCATACTTTGGAATATTAAAATGAAAAAACCTGCATTATTACATTTTTCTTTTTAGGGTTTCCCCCTGGCTCCACAAAGATACAATTATCTTGCTTGAATCTTTTCAGTCATCTGCTGTTCCTCTGGAGAATTTCAGCCTCTTTAGATTTTTAAATTCATGCTTCATGTTGTCCAATTATTCCTCTTTTATTCTACAATTTCTCAAGTCACTCTTTTTCAACCTTTGCTCCTGATACCATGCTGTAATTATACACTGTGAAAGGAAAGAACCCTAACTCAAAGATTATACTCTGATGAGTTTCTAACTTCATAATTCTACTTAATGGATTTTGGTGAAATATCAAGTGTCCCAGAAATGCCAAAGATTTCTTCAGTGTTTGGATATGGTTTAATAACCTGGGTTAAGTTTTACAGTTTTCTCACAACCTTCTAAAATTATCTACTGTTTACTAACCAAATCAAGTAAACACCTAAAACAGTTACAGTTAATTGGTGGGAGCTGATAACACAGACTCAGTGTTTTCTTTTAATGTCAAATCTCCAGGTGGTGGTAAAGCTGCTTCCCTTTAATCCTACACTGTTAAATCTACTGGCAAAAACCACCCAGCTCCAGAGAGACTGCTTCAATCCCCTCCTTGTCTGAGGATTTTCAGACTTTTGTCTTCTGATGCTGAAAAAAATGCTGATAAGATCAGTCCCATTATCTTGGTCCTAGCATCATGGTTAAGAGAGAAATCTGGAGTTTAGCTAGGGAGACTGCAGAATCATTTTCACCTTTCTCTACAGATGTATATTTTACTGGATAATATCAAGACACGCTGATGATGGAAAACATGCATGTTATACATAATAATATTAGCAGACAAATGTATGAACATAAAGGAAAAGGTATGAGGAAGTACATTTCTGCAGTCCTTTACAGTAAAAAGCTGTTGCTTAAATTGATCAGGTATCGATACTTCCGTATTGCACAAATATCTGCTGTTGACTGGACTAATTTGGCTTGAAGAAAATAGCCCTAAATAAGCACTTTTTCCTACCTACTTCAGAGATAAGATTTTTCTTAACTATATGCTTTAATTCAGCCTAATTTACAGTTTCAATGCAGATGTAGAAAACAATTTTTTAAAGCATAAAAACAAATGTAGGTTAAATTGGTAACATCTTTTTGAATTCAAAACTTCAAAACAAAAAGAATTCACAGATAGCCAGTTTCATGGTGCTGAAAGTACCAAAACATTCTTCCATACATCAGTTTTTGCAAAAAACAGTGTAACAACTACGCTATAATTGCCAGTTAACTAAACATCTATGTGTATGTAATTATGTTGTAATTTTTAGCTACAAATGCCTATGCAAAATCTGGACTGGTATTATATGCAGTTAGACAATTTATTCAACAATTACATCACACATTTATGTAGCCAGTGAAATGCCAGGGTACAAACTAGCAAATGATATGGATGTTTAAAAAAAAACAAATTAGAAAATGATATAATAGGCAAGAAGGGTAAAAATGGCCTTTGAAAGCTTCAGTTAAATTTTTCCTTTATGTTTGCAAACTGTTTTTTTCCCTCAAGAATTTGTTTTCTGAAAGTGTTGAAATGTAACTGGAAAGAACATTAAATATCAGAGAGTCCATATAAAGAAATAACAAAATATACACATATTGACTTGGCAATACAGAAAGAAGAATATGAGAGCTAAATAGAGAGAACTTTATTAGGCTATGTAATTTTTCTCCTGTGAAGACATAGTGCATTTAAAATTAAATTTATATGACGAACTAGGGACCTTCCTGTAGACAATAATTTTAAGCATTTGTCCTGGGTTCAGCAGCAGCAGTCATTTTTCTCCTTCTTGGTAGCTGGTGCAGCACTGTGTTTTTGAGTTTGGGCCTGGGAACAGCACTGATAACACCAGTGTTTTCAGTTACTGCTTGGCAATGTTTTGGTCTGACCAAGGATTTCCTGAGTCTCATGCTCTGCTGGGGAGGAGGAGGAGCCGGGAGGAAGCAGAGACAGTACACCTGACCCAAAGTGACCAAAGAGGTTATTCCATACCACAGCATGTCATGTCCGGGATGTGAAAACGGAGGGGAGAGACCCGGAAGGGTGTGGTGGTGGACTGGGGGTTCACTGCTGGGGGGTGCACTGGCTGGGTCGGGCTTGGTGAGCAGCTGTATTCTCTTTCCTTGTATTTCTCTTGTATTATTACTGGTGGTAGCAGTAGTGATTTGTGTTATATCTTAGGTGCTAAACTGTTCTTATCTCAACCTTGTGGAAGTTGAATTCTTTTGATTCTCCTCCCCATCCCCCCAGGACTGGGGGAAGAAAGAGACGGCAGTGAGTGAGAAAACTGCGTGGGTAGGGGGCTTAAAGCAAGACAGTTCTTTTTGGCGCCCAACGTGGGGGCACGAGGGTTGAGATAAGGACAGAATAGTCACTCGTCACAATGCTGATTTATTGGCTCTCAAAGTTGTTGCTCTGGTTCTCACAGGTTCAGCGTATGACACTTTACTTACAGCCGGTATTTCTTATCTTAACATTTTTCACATCTGGGTTTTGGGTTAAGGTTCTCGTTACATTGTACTCTATTGGAATGGCGTGTAATACGGGCGAGCTCCAGAAGGCAGGAGGGGAAGCCGAGGCCGGGGCGGCCCCGGGAGCCTCCGGCGGCAGAAACGGCCCGGGAGAGCTTCTCGGGGGATCAAGAGGCCGGGAACGGGGCGGCAAAGGAGCTGAGCCCCACCACCGAGCCCAGCCCGGCGACTGCCGAGCCGCGGGAGGAGGCGGCTACCGACCGGCCGTAGGAGACAGCAGACGAGGCGAGCCCCGAGCCCGAGCCGATCCCAAACCCGAGGCTGCCGAGAGGGGGAGGAGGCAGGCGGCGGCCGAGCCCAGTCCCGCGGCGTCCGAGAGCATTCCCCAGCAGCCGCCCGCAGAGCCCCGCGAGCCCGAGCCCCAGGAGGATGCAGGAGACCGCGCAGCACTTCCCAGCGAGGCAGAGGAGGAAGATCTGGACTCAGACAGAGAGCAGCTGGTGGTGAGAGAGCCGGCAAGCACAGCAGCTACACCAGCCCGAGTGACAAGTACAGCAGCCTCATGTGAGAGTTCTGAAGGGTCTGAATGGCCTTTGGGTACCCTTGAGACCTGCCTGCTGATTGTGATGGGGATCACCATTTTGGCATGCAAGAGTGTGTTTTACCCATGACCATTTTGTCTGGTCCCAAGAGTTAAGCAGAGTGGGGTGTGGGCTTTGTCTGGGGTTGGACTGCAATGTGGGATGATCCAGAGATTTTCCCTGAGGCTGAGCAGCCATGAGTGGCAGGGTGTGTGGGACAGTATGGGCGAGTGCCTATTCCACTGGGCCCCTCCAGTGCTTTGGAAGCATTGGAGATGGAAGGCAGCTGTATGGAGTCCCCAATGACAAGCTGCAGGAGCTGCTGGAGGGGAGAGTGAATTATTTTGAGCCTGGTGACACCTCAGGCCATCAGGGCAGAGATGCAACATACAGATAGACTCATGATTGAGGGGTGGACTTCGCAGTGGACACTATTGCCCTAGGTTATTCACGAGTGTGAACACTGCACACAGCCTCTCCTGCTCAGAAAGACTGTTACAAAAGATGGAGCCCAGTGTCATGGACTGGATGGACTCAGCAGCTTTGTAGGGATTGGTTCATGCACTAAGGGATGATCTCTCTCCTTTTCTGTTGGTGTGTGGATCCATACATATACATGTGAAGGTATATGGAAAATCGTGGGTCCTTAACATGTCGTGAATGGTATGGAATAAGGGGTAGATACTGTCATGGGTTCAGCAGCAGCAGTCATTTTTCCCCTTCTTGGTAGCTGGTGCAGCACTGTGTTTTTGAATTTGGGCCTGGGAACAGCGCTGATAACACCAGTGTTTTCAGTTACTGCTTGGTAGTGTTTTGATCTGACCAAGGACTTTCTGATCCTCACGCTCTGCTGGGGAGGAGGGGAGCCGGGAGGAAGCAGAGACAGGACACCTGACCCAAACTGATCAAAGAGGTTATTCCATACCACAGCACGTCATGTCCAGGATGTGAAAACGGAGGGGAGAGACCCGGAAGGGTGTGGTGGTGAACTGGGGGGTTCGCTGCTGAGGGGTGCAGTGGCTGGGTCGGGCTTGGTGAGCAGTTGTATTCTTTTTCCTTGTATTTCTCTTGTATTATTACTGGTGGTAGCAGTAGTGATCTGTGTTATACCTTAGTTACTAAACTGTTCTTACCTCAACCTGTGCGAGTTGAATTCTTTTGATTCTCCTCCCCATCCCCCCAGGACTGGGGGAAGAAAGAGAGGGGGAGTGAGTGAGTGAGTGAGCGAGCGACTTCGTGAGTTATTAGCCTGAGTGAGGCTTAAACCACGACAGCATTGTAGGGAAGAATCAACAAAATTAATAGGTTCTTTTAACTCTTCAAATGAAAAGAAATGTGAGCATGCCTGTACACAAAGTCTCCAGTCCTGTCATCATCAGGTTAACTAGCTAGTTATCTTCTGCAGGGTAGTGGAAATTCTCTACTGTTGATTTCTTGCATTTCCTCTAGTTTGTCTGGTTTACACCTCAACCAAGATGTCCATGAAACCTAGGGGACTGACCATAGGAAAAGCAGTTTTACTGCCTGGACTGATAAGCGTAGTCGAGAACAAGGCTTCATTGCTCTTTTGCTTTTTTACTCAGTTTTCATGCTCTGTTCTGCCTTCTTTCCTCTTGCTGCTGGCCTTCTCCTTACTGGGTTTTCAAGGTTTTTTGCCTTAAAAAGGAAACAATTCCTACTTACTTGACTTTTCAACTCATGCTATTATCAGAGGTTCTGAAGCTTGAAGTATTACATGCAGTATAAACTGGGACTTTTCCTTCAGGGAAAGTCACAGTTGATTAAAAACAACACCACAAGTTAAAATGCCAAATAAAAGGCTTTCTCCTTTCACTTTCAAATACACTTCTGGCAAAAGTGAATTTGATTTAGAAAAAGATCTTTTTAAAACTTATTACAGTTTATATGTTTGCAGCCAGTTAACTTTACATGGACAAAATGCATCACAATATTTTCTTCAGCTTTAATTCTTTTAATTTAATTTTAATTTTAATTTAATTTCTGAATTCAGCCTGAATGTTCAAAAAATAATGTGCTCTAGACTTAAAAATGTCTAATATGAAGTATTTTGAAAGAAAAGTACAAAAATGCCAGGGATAAACTAGATTTGTTTCTAACTCTGACTGCTGGAGAACAAAGTACAGCCAGTGTAAAATATTTTCAAGAAGTAAGTAAAAGAAAACAGCCTTCTGAGCTGGTTAAAACTAGGGAGGTACAGATCCCTAGCTCAGCTCTCAATTTCAGAGTTTTCTCTATATTTTCATTAATGCCCATGTTCTTCAAGTTCAGTCTGATGTGTGGGAAGTTTCCATTGGTAGGTACTGTATGTAATGGATGAGATGGTGAGCAGTTTTGTCACTTCAAAAAATGATGGATGAAGGCACAGAGGAGAAGGATCTGGAAAATATTCAGTGGATCAGTAGACAAGTTTTTATTTCCTTAATCAGCAGTATTTACACTGAAAAGAGAGAGAGTTTTGTGACAGTGGGGCTGAAGTTAGATGGCCTGGCAAAAGCTGTACCTTAAAAGCGTCCTTTGAATTTATTAATTAGCTGGAGGAAGTCCAGAGCTTTTTCTCTACTGTTTCCTTCTATCAGCAGATATGGAACAATGACCCTTCATTTAAATAGGTAGTAGATCTTTATTTAAATAGATGACAATCTGCTAAAAGGAAAGATTGTGAAGTATAATTAGGCAATATCAGCTAAGAAAATTCTCCCTAGGGAAAGATATGTTAGGAGGAGCTGATGACCTAAGATACTGTAAACATAGCTCTTTATTTTCTCCTTGAAATCAATCTATGATTGGATTAATGTCACAGTCAAGCAGAGAGACAATTATTATATCGTTCTTATTAATGAGTATCATTCTTTATCTTTTAATATCTTGCTCTAATTATTTTATGAAAATCAAAGCCATGCACTGGCCAGTCATATTACTTACCTTATCTCTCATCAGCCTCTGCATCTCAGAAGATAAGGACAAAATAATGTGGTTACAGTGGTTATTTCTGAGTCAGAGAGAGGATTTAGTCAAAAAGTAAGCATCTAATTTTCACAGCTAAAAAAGTTAGGACGGTTAAATCACTTATTTTCTTTTTTTCTCATGCTCAGAATCTCCGTCCAGCTTTAGACTGTATTAAGACTGAAATAATTCACTAGTTTGTGCTACTGTATTGTCCTCAAAAAGCTGCATGTGGCTGCCTTTTCTGCCTCTGTTGGCTCTAATCCACCATCTCACAAAAGCCATGTAGGTTAATGAGATCCAGGAGCTAAAAATATCCACTATCAGACCAAATGGTAAAGGTGCTATCTTTGAGCAAAAAGACATTGGATTTCAATCCAAGAGACAAATTCTACTGTATATTTGAGGAATATCTACCTTGGAAAATCCCTACTGACCTTTCAGTCCTGAATTTCCAATAAATCAAACCTCCACTTGAAGGCTTGAAAGTGTGTCTTTCATACTAAGGCTTCTGGTATTTCCTCTTATCTCCCTAAATTCAGATTTGACTCTGATAAAAGATTCAGTGACATAGATAAAAGATAGCATTTTCGTGCCATACAAATATATGCAGAGCTATCTGAAGGTATAGGCAAACCAGTGAGTTGTCCAGGACTGGCAGCCTTTTGAGGTGCAGCTACAGTTCATTTCTTGACCATTTCTGATGGACTACTAGAAATCATACATATAGCAGATACTGCCGTTTTAAGAGGTAGTGTGATGTTTGGAATAGTTGCAAAGAAGGGAGGGTATTCCAGAAGCAATATGTTTTGCTCCTGCTTCACTTTTTGCCCCTCTATGGCACCAGAGCAGTACACCAGCCATAACAGGGGCCTCCCTCTGCGTCTTCTCTTCCTGCTGTGGACTCAGGCCCAGTTCTTCATCCTTCATCCAAGTTGGAAGACTGAGGAGCTCTCAGGAGGCTCTGAGCTCAGATTTGAAAATAACATGAATACAAAGAGTATCCTTCTAGGGATAAAACCTAAAATTTCTTCTTGTCTGAAGAGATAGCAAAACAGCTCAAAAAAGCTATTCAGACACAGCAAAGACAGCAGTAATTTTTGAAATATCATATTTTTATGTAGAAATCAAGGAAGTATCCAAGCTGCAACGAGGGACCCAGGGCTTTATGTGAATTTTTCTGAACTGCTGTGCTGTTTGGTTGCTGAATTTCAATATAGTTCATAATCAGCTGACTGAGTGTTGAGCCGTAATATCTGGACATAAACATAGACTGAATCCAGACCAATCGAAAATACAGAACACTTCCTTAGTAGGGAAATTCTCACAAGGTAGTTTTAAATCATATTTGCTTAAGATTTTAATACTTAATTGAACTGATTGTGACTGTGTAGCTGCCCAGAACTTGCTAAAGTGGTTTAGTTTCAGACTGGAAGGGAACAATTCTGGGTGAAAAGAAAGAGCTAATTTTATTACATATTGTTGAACTGTTACAAGTCAGACTGAGTGCTGATTAATTGTCCAACATATTTTTTTTTTTGTCCCTCCAATAAAAGTATTTTTTCAGCACATTGCAGTTGGCAGAGAAATGGAGGATCAGCCTGCTGGATGGAGTGACCATAGACACTGACAAGTTCACATTTCTTCACTGGCATGACAAAATCAATATGCTATTTCCCATTCTTAAATATGACCCAGAAAAGGCAATGTATTATCAAGAAACTTCCAGATACAGAAGAAAGTAAATAAAAAAATCCTCACTTATTTAACTATCCATAACCTCTACAGGCATTTCAGGGCGTATCTGCGCAGAACCAGCATACTGCCATGCAGAGATAGCTTTGCTACATCTGAATAATGCTGTAAAGTACTGACAAAAGTGTAATGCGATACTGCAGCTTGGGCTAACTAGCTGTGCAGAGAAGCTGGGTGTGTTTGCAGCAGTATAAAGTCACACTATTGTCTGTCTGCTGTCTAGGGTACCCAAGAGAGCTCATTCAAGCAACCTTTAAAACCTCCATGCCTGCTGAAGATAGTCAGTATTATCAGTGCTAATTATTAATGCTTGAGTGAAGCTCCCTGTAAACATCTGTGAAGCTACATCATTATCCACCTTCAAATCCCTCATTAAGTCTCTCCTTTGCCATGGTGTCTACAAAAAACTTGTCAACAGTTAATCTCTGGGTGTGCTGAGATAACTGCTTGTCATGTTTGCTCCCGCATCCCATTGGGTTCTTGCTCTTCTCCTATGCCTTTGCATCCCTCTCTTTGCTTGTGCTATGACTCAAAGTCTGTGGGACGGAGGAACACCTTTGGTTTGATTCCCAGAGCTTGGTTCACTAAATTAAATCCCCACAGGAAGATACTTTTTTGAGCTTTCTGAGAAATTGGATCTGTATGGGAGAATGCTGGAAAATGGTTCACAAATGCCTGAGAGAACTCACTCTGCTTAGTTAGCTAAGAAAATTACTAAGAGACAACATAACTAGTGTAAATATGGTCCCTTCAGGGGAAGAATATAAAAAGGGTTGTTTAGTAGAGAAAAACAGAAACAAGAAATTATGCTTAGCAGTTAAAAAATTAATATTAGGAATAAGATATTAATTTTTAATGGGAGCATGACCAGCAGGTTGAAGGAGGTGATCCTGCCCCTCTACTCTGCTCTTGTAAGACCTCATTTGGAGTATTGTGTGCAGTTCTGGTGTCCTCAACATAAAAAGGACATGGAACTGTTGGAACAGGTCCAGAGGAGGGCCACGAGGAAGATCAGGGGACTGGAGTACCTCCTGTAGGAAGATAGGCTGAGAAAGTTGGGGCTGTTCTTATTGGAGAAGAGAAGGCTGCGTGGACACCTCATAGCAGCCTTCCAGTATCTGAAGTGGGGCTATAGGGATGCTGGGGAGGGACTCTTCATGAGGGACTGTAGTGACAGGACAAGGGGTAATGGGTTCAAACTTAAACAGCGGAAGATTAGATAGGATATAAGGAAGAAATTCTTTACTGTAAGGGTGGTGAGGCACTGGAATGGGTTGCCCAGGGAAGTTGTGAATGCTCCAGTGCTGGTGGTGTTCAAGGCCAGGTTGATCATAGCCTTGGGTGGCATGGTTTAGTGTGAGGTGTCCCTGTCCCTGGCAGGGCAGTTAGAACTAGATGATCTTAAGATACTTTCCAACTCTAACTATTCTATGATTCTATTTTAACAGTCAACCAGGGGGACAAAATGGTGAAGAAATGAGCAGCTGTCTCTTGGTATCAGAAGATGAATGCTGCTCAGAATTGTCTGTGTTACCCAGCACAGGTCATGCATTGCTGGACTCTACCTGAAATACAACAGCTGCTGATATGTAGGAGGTCAGTCCAGAAGATCTTCTCTTTTCCCTTTTAGCTTTATGAGTCTGCAAAAGTGGGTAACAATGGTGTGAGGACTTCAAAGATGTTAGATTCACCTAAATTGCTTGTCGGGTCCATGAATGGAAATCAGATGTCTATCTGCTATTTAAAATTGCTGGGTTTGATTTCTTTCTGATTTTGAGAGAAATATTTGCTGCATAATATAACAATATCTGCAGCGAGGAAAGAGGGAGGTAAGAAAAACAGTTTGTTCTTTCCCAAGGGGAAAACACACAAGTCTATATACCCAGTTTTGCCCTAAATTATTTATAACATCTAGTAGTAGAACAGATGAAGCTTTGTAAAGTGCAAATGAGCCAATTGATATTATTTTTATATGTGAAAGAAAATACCTAGAAGAGTAGTCCAATTCTAAATTTAAACAGTTTATAGTCAGGTTAATAAAATAGTTTGCATCAGCCTCCCTAAGCAGATTTTTATCTTTACGCTTAAACAAACTTGGAGTAAAAATCTTTCAGAAGGCTTCTTTTTGTCCACTGCTCATGTTGATTATAGATAGTGCCAGTTTATTGCTTTAAACAGTCAATAGCACAGATATTTAAGCGTCCCAATTTATGTGCAGAGGACATGCAATGTTCTTCACGCAGTTAGGCTTGGATTGTGCAAAAGCTTAAATCGCATCACTGAACTATTTAATAAAGCAGTGACCTTACCAGTGGTGTACATTTACACTAAAAGTTCAGAATTAAAGGATCTACAAAGGTAATGAGAAAATGGTTACTCCAGCTTACACACTGGATTCTCCAGGGACTGAAAATGCAGCAGGGATATTGCAGATGGGTAATTCCCACATCTCTTCTTTGAAGCTGCTAATAAAGCCAAGGTTGAAAAACAGTGCTTAACTGAAGAAAATATTTGTGAAATTGATGTGGTTTTATTGAAGGGTCAAACACATCCCTTACATTCCTAACAGAAGCTTGTTCAGATACAGGCAAATTGTAGCAAAGTAAAACAATGTATTTTTAAGCCACATGAGCTCAGTGAAAAATACTGGTGTAATACTGTATTTCTGTGATTTTGAATACCATTTCTCACTGTGAGAAATGTCCTTCACTGTGAAGGCAGAAAGAAAACAAGTCCAGGTCAACAGTACTCAAATTCCTTTTTGCTTATGAGTGATGCTTTCTCAATGAACCGCAGACATGAACAAGAATTTAAGAACAAAGCTGTGGGATGGAGACTAACAGGAGTAAGGCTTTGACAAAATGAAGTGGGTCCTGACATTAGTTACTGGACTAAAAATGTCAAATCCATTTTCTCTGAGTTACATCAGGCTTGAATTTTATGTAAACATGCACAGCTCTCCTCACCTCTTTCCAATCAGACTAATGTATAGTAATAGCTACTGCTATTTTGCTCATTCAGTAAAAAATGTATAACTTGAATCGAGCTCTAGCAACACTGTAGATAAAAATACCGGAAACATTTAGGTAAATTAATTATAGAAAAGTTATGGATTATAGATTACAAAATAAAATGAGATTTTCAGCAAGTGAAGGTGTTTTTTAATGTTTAATTTATTACTTCTTGCGGTTCAAGCTGAAGGCATAGTAATTCCCCTTATAAACATGCTGATCAATATTTAGATAAAGCACCAAATACAGTTTTATCAAACTTTATAGGGCTATAAAATGGGTTTGAATAAAAAGTTGAGAAATGAAAACAGTAAACAAGAACTGTGACAATAATTACTTATAGGGTACAGACTGCTTCCTTCCATACTTCCCAAACTAATAAAAGATACTTTTACATGGAATACAGAGTAGGGTTTGAGTTGGTTAATCTACTGCTTTTTTCGTTTGCCATTACAATTAAGACTTTTGAATAAGCCAGTTCTGCTTTAAATAACATGAAATGGTGATAGGCCCCTGTCATGAGTTCAGCAGTAGCAGTCATTTTTCTCTTCTTAGTAGCTGGTAAAGTGCTGTGTTTTTGACTTTCGGCCTGGGAACAGTGCTGATAACACTGATGTTTATAGTTATGGCTTAGAATGTTTGGTTTGACCAAGGACTGTCCGAGTCTCATGCTCTACAAGGGAGGAGGGGAAGCTGGGAGGAAGCAGAGGCAGGACATCTGACCCAAACTGACCAAAGAGTTATTCCATGCCACGGCACATCATGCCCAGGATGTAAAAACTGGGGGCAGGACCTGGAAGAGTTAGTTCATGGCTCGGTCTTTGGGTGGTGAGCAGCTGTATTCTCTTTCCTTGTATTTCTGTTGTCATTATTATTGGTGGTAGCAGCAGTGGTTGGTGTTATACCTTAGTTACTGGACTGTCCTTATCTCAGCCCATGGGAGTTACATTCTTCTGATTCTCCTCCCCATCCCCTCTAGGAGCGAGGGGGGGCGGGGGGGGGGGGGGAGAAAGAGGGGTGAGTGAGCGAACTGGGTGAGTTATAGCTGGGTTTAAACCACAACAGCCCCAAAAGACTGATTTCCTGAAAGTGGTTTACCTAAGCCTTTTCCTGATTGGTCTGCCCACAGATACGCCTGTGACTCTTTGCTTTTCTCCCAGTCCAGGGATCTTCCTGTAGATGAGCTGAGAACTGCCCAATATCCCTTTGAATTCTGCTTATAGTGATTTCACCAGAAAGGAGAGGCGCTGGGAAGAAGCCAAATAAGAAGCACGTAGCTATCCATGTAGCTAGTGAAGAAACTTATTTTCTGGATCTTCTCAAATCAAATCAGCACAGATTTAAGGCAATCTGTTGCTCTGGAAAATCAAAGCTCCTGGTTTTCTGCAAGGACTGTGAATTGTCCACAGAAGACATGCCAAGAAGTAAATAGCGCAGTGTTTTCCTTTCTAGATTTTACTGCTATTGGCTTTACCAACTGAAAAACATTTTTGCACCTCTTTGAAGGTATTCTACCTTTCTATTACATATAATCCAAATATTTAATATTGTAGAAGACATCCCAATTTTTTCTAGTGCTGCCTGCCATGGTATGGACTTTACTTTCTCATAATTCAACTTCATATGTGAATGAATCACCTCCCTTTATGTCGTTAGCTTTGTTTTTATTTTCTGGTAAAATTTTCCTTCCTCCACAAGATTCCAGTCAAGAACTTTCCTCCTTCCAAGTGACTCTTCTATAAAAGGAAGGAATAATATTTGACACATCTGACTCCAAGGAGCTTTATTTGATACTTAGAAAGGAATTCAGAAAATTATCATCAACCTTTGGAAGTTTTGAACCTTCGGCATTTGAAAAAGTCAGATTGTACTGGACTAAGAAGCGAACCAAATCTTAAGGACAGATAGGCAATGCAAAGCTAATCACTGACTCAGCATAAGACTGCCAAAGGAAAAAGCATAGGCTTAAAAGCAGGCTATGAGGTGTTGATAAAGGAATTGCTGAATTATAAATTTGTCTTCATCAGTCACTTTAAAATCAAATCTTTCAAATAAGATGGGGTCAAATTCCAATCCTTCTTCCCCCAAATTTGGCAGTTTCCATTGAAATCATCTCTCCCCAGATCTGCCAGAATTTGGCACTTTCTTTTCAAGTGAAGCTGGGAATCCTATTTCACCAGAGGCAGGGATTCCTGTTTAGAAAACAGGAATCTTTATCTTCCTTTCAACCAGTAATAGCTATAGGTAGCTGTCCCTGATGTACCAGAACACAGCATGAAATCCATTCCCTGTGTTAAAATTGCTGGTTTTAAGCCTAACAGCATTTCAGCAGCAAAGTCTAAACCATACAGACTTAGGAGGTACTTTTATTACATTTAGTCTATGTAAAATATAAACATTTCATTGTAATCCGGGAACATTGCCCTCTCTCTTTTAAATATCTCATATATAAATATATACACACATATATATGTATGTGTAAAATGAGCATAGATTTACATACATGTACATGCACAATTTTTGCCCCTATTTCATAGCTTATTTTTCATCCTTAAAATAATTTCAGAACACAGCTAGTCTTGACTCAAGTTTGTCTTCACTTTTTTGGGTATCATCTGCTTCATTTGTGCTCTTCATCAGTTGTCATTTTATATAGATAGATGTTCAGTTTAAATGACTGACATCTATGTATGTCCTCACTGTAGTGCTTGACTGGAACAGATTGTACCATTGATAATATCTGCACATAGAATATTAAGTATGAGGAAATAAAGGGATTAGCAACTACATGAATCAGAGAAAATATTCCTGCTAAATGATACCACCATAAAGTGAGTTAAAAAGGAATCATAACTTCACAAAAAATGTGAAAGTAGCACAGGCCATTTTAAAGTGGGTGTGAGTGAAAAACAAATAAACAAGCCACATAAATATTAGCCTGTCTGCAAAGGGAATTCGAGCACTGAAGGAAGGTAAAGTATTTTGAAAACAAATTACAAATTATAGAAGTGTGCCAGCATTTCTTGGTAAGAGGGAAGACAAACAATGATTTATTGTAGTGCATGATTTCAAATATACATGCAACTGGTCCTGGGACTGCAGTCAGAAATGTGTTGCTGTGACTGCCTTCGAAGCTGTAGTTGTCATAGGAACCCTCACCCAATCATCCCAGTATGTGGGTGACTATGGATTTAAAGGGAGGGGGGAGAGAAAATAAAACCAATCTTTCCTTTGGGGTCATACCCTGTGTACTTCTCCCTAGCTGGAAACGAATCTGTCTGTGTCAAGGTTCTGTATAGAGGCATTTCCGTATTAAATCATCGCTGTACCTGAGACGTTACACAAACACTAAATTAAAAAAAAAAAAAAAAAAAGAGAAAAAATGAGTGCCCTGGGTTCAGCAGCAGCAGTCATTTTTCTCCTTGGTAGCTGGAGCAGCGCTGATAACACCAGTGTTTTCAGTTACTGCTTGGTAATGTTTTGGTCTGACCAAGGACTTTCTGAGTCTCATGCTCTGCCGGGGAGGAGGGGGAGGGGCGGGAGAAAGCAGAGACGGGCGCTTGACCCAAACTGACCAAAGGGCTATTCCATGCCACAGCACGTCATGCCCAGGATGTAAATACTGGGGGCAGGAACCCAGAAGTCTCTCTCTCTCTCAGCTCGGTTGGGCAGTGAGCTGTTATATCCTCTTCCCTTGTATTTGCCTTGTCATTGTGGTAGCAGTAGTGATTTGTATTATATCTCAGTTACTGGACTGTTCTTATCTCAACCCGGGGGAGTTACATTCTTTCAGTTCTTTGCCCCATTCCCCCCCACCATCAGAGTGGGGGGGGGGGGGGGAAGAGAGGAAGAAGTGAAATTTACAGCTTAAACCACGACAGTTTTAGTTAATAAACTGTTCTTATCTCAACCTGTGCGAGTTGCATTTTTTTTTTTTCCGATTCTTCTCCCCATCCCCCCGGGACTGGGGAAGAAAAAGAGGGGAGTGAGTGAGTGAGTAAAACTTTGTGAGTTATTAGCCTGGGTGAGGCTTAAACCACGACAATGAGTCAAAGAAATTATATTATAACATGCTAATTACATAAATGACTGAAGAAATGTGAAATGTACCAAATGTTACAAATGCTTGAGCACTGCCAGTGTGCTCCATAACCAATATCACTAACTGTACTAGAAAAAGTGATTGCTAACACTTCTCTTCCAGGGCCTTACATGCTATAAAAATCACCTAAGAAAGCCCTCCTCTTACCAAAAAAAGTGCTTTGGTAATTTTCTTCTTCCTGTAGCTGAGACTCATATAGCACTTAGACTATATCTTTTTCTATTTACAATATCTGCAGTGAAAAGACAGCTAGACCAACTGATTTTCACAGGTATTGCTCCTTCTTATTTCACTGACTTGAGGTTTTCACACTTGTAATTTCAGGAACTACAAGATGAAAGAAATTGAAGTCATACAATGAATGTTTGAGCTGGACATCGGTAAATGTTAGTATTATGTTCATGCACCTTTGACATCTCTCAGTGTTACTGCAATCGCAGCAACAAATTCCGGCTTTCCCTGACATAATAAGCCAATCAGGGTTCTTTGACTTAATATTGAAAACACCATGCAGTACAAAAATTGCTAACATTGTCCATAAATATGAACGGAAATGTGAAATCCTGATGCCATTTATCACTGGTTTTTTAGAATGAATAGCTTTATTCAATGTACTTTTAATGTGGTTCTACTAAACTTAAAGTATGCAAACATTTCTTTATTATTTTTCTCTTTACATTGCTTGATGTGTGTTACAGATGCAGTGTGTGGTTTGCTAGAAATTCAGCTTCTGTGAAGCAAGTTCCTCTGGAGACCAGCTCACAAAGTTCATTGTAACGGTGTTGATTCATGCCATTCCTCCTGTTAATGATATTGTACATAGCAAGGCTTTGAAATCACTGAATGACATTCCTAGGTGGGAAATCATACCACCAGTTCAGTGGGGAATTCACAGTACACTGTGCTCAGGAACCAAAGCAGTTGCTGAGACCATATGGTAATGTTCAGAATTAGAGCACAGTATAATCTTGTTCAGAGCAACAACACAATGTGATAGCATTTTTGAGATAATGCCTAAAGGTAGAGCTGGGAAAATGATGAGTTTTCTTAGTTGTGGGTTATTGGGGGGGGTTGTTTGTGGGTTTTTTGTTGTTTTGTTTGGGTCATTTGTTGTTTCTGGGGATGAACTAGAACTTCTGTTATTTTTCCTTGGTTTGGTTTCAGTTCAGTTTGAAAGATTAAATTAAATAATTTTCTTTATTCTTTTTTTAGGGAGTGTCCTGGGTTCAGACCCAACAGTAATTTTTCTCCTTCTTAGCAGCTTCTTAGTGCTGTATTTTCGACTTTAGCCTGAGAACAATGCTTAGTTGTTGCTAAGTAGCAATTACAGGGATCAAGGACTTTTCAGTTTCTCATGCTCTGCCAGTGAGAAGCATAACAAGAAGCCTGGAGGAAGCGGAGACAGGACACCTGACCCAAACTAGCCAAAGGGGTATTCCATATCCCAGCACGTCATACCCAGTATAGAAACTGGGGGCAGTTGCCCTTGCCTTTTCAGTTTTCTATTCTCCCCTACTGAGGTTAAGAGTCTCACGCTCTAACGACTGAGCCAGATGGGCCTGCCAGGCCCGCCTTTTCTTTTTTTTTTTCCACAAAGGACTGTCATGGTTTAAGCCCAGCCAGTAACTCAGAACTACTCAGCTGCCTGATTGCTCTCTCCCTTCTTCCCCCCTTTTCCTCCCCACACACACTGGACAGGGAGAATTGAAAGAATGTTATTCCCGGGGGTTGAGATAAGAACAGTCCAGTAACTAAGGTATAACACAAACCACTGCTGCTACCACCAATAATAATAATGATAAGGGAAATAACAAGAGGAGAGAATATAAAACTAAAAGGGGAAAGGGAAAAGAAAACAATAAACACAAGTGATGCACAGTGCAGTTGTTCACCACCTGCCCAGCCCAACCTGAGCAGGAAGGGTGACTCCCCCCAGTTTACATACTGGGCATGATGTGCTCTGGCGTGGAATACCCTTTTGGCTAGTCTGGGTCAGGTGTCCTCTCTCTGCTTGTGCCCCTTCTCACTGGCAAAGCATGAGAGACTTAAAACTCCTTGATCAGGGTAAGCACTACTTACGAACAACTAAAACACTGGTACATTATCATCACTGTTCTCAAACTGAAGTTGAAACACAGCACTGCACCAGCTGCTAAGAAGGAGAAAAATAACTGTTAAAGCTGAACCCAGGACAAGGAGAATCTAGCAAAACAAAAAACTGAACAAAATTACTTGGCAGGGGGTTAGAAGATAAAACTGAATACATATGGGGAGGGTGTTGGTAAATACTGCGGAAAAAAATCTAAGCCTCACCATTCACAAACTGGAATAAGACCACTGAAAGCACATTTGTCTCTGACAAACCCTCCAGAGGGGAGTTTGGCTGTGTTCCCAAAAGGGCATTTCTATTTTTATCCAAACAACACAGCCTTGAAAGAATATTTGAAAAAGGAGGGAAAGACCAAAAATCTGTTCCAGATTAATTCCAGATATTGATATGAAGGCCAGAAGTAAAAACCAAAGCCTATTTTTCTGAGGTCAATAAAATTTATTTAGGGTCAAGGCTCTGGATTGAGAACTTCATATAAGCCTAAAAGCTGCTGTAGTCTTTGAGTATTTTAACTCCATTTTACTTTCAACATTCCGGTTCCACAGCTGTCACTGAGGATTCCTGACTGATAACAATGCCAGGAGCTTGAACATGCCTGTGTTTGGGCAACTCTTTAAGATCTTCAGTGAAGCTTCATATTTCCCTAGCAAGATGTAAAACGTTTTGACAGAAGAGTTTGTTTTTAGGATAAGAGAACTGAAAATTTAATATTTATTTTCCCCATCTTTCTATTGGTCCTTTTCTCCATGTCTTTGCCTCCCTCAAAGCTTCTGTCTTTCCTAACCTATGATTCCCCTCCTTCCACAGGTTTCTTTCACATTTGCCTTTTCACTATTCCACATTACTGCAGGGTTAGTTGGTTTTTTGTTGGTTAGTTGTTGGTTTTATTTTTTTTTTTTTTTTTTTTGCACAGAAGGAAGTACAAAAAATAGCCTCTCATTTTTTTCAGGTTGTTTCTTAGCTTTCAGGTGTTGGCTACTGCTGAACTGTTGCCAGCCCTATAACAAGAAAGAGTCAGGGTGTTTTGGCTGCTCTTGCTATAGCTAAGGGGAAGCACCAGTGCACATGCAGAGAGGAGCACAGCACAGCACAGCCAGGAGATGGCTGTCCCCTGCTATATGGTCCTGGGATTGAGTTTGGGAATAGGAACTTGTTTGTCTCAATTCTGTAAGACAGTCATAGGTAAACCTTAAGTCTCTTCCCCTGAGAATTAGGGTATGAGCTCATCACTTTTATTCTGGTCTAAAATTCTTCAATACTTCCTTTGTATTTATACCAGTTAAAGCAGTGTATAGATGAACAAAAAAGCATTTGCTTCACTGTTTCAACCTGTAGGAATTGATATAAGGGACAGATCACTTTTTTAATTTCACTTTTACCTGGACAAAAAAGAGAATAGAATGGCAAAAAAGAAAAGCAACCTTTAATCTTATTTCCTCATTTCTGAGTTGATGTCAGGGAAAGAAACTGAATGATCTCTGTAATTCAACTGCAGAAAGTATCACCAAGACTGTAAATTTTAGTGGCAGACAAGAGGGAGTTGAAAGGAAAAAAGCTTAACTACCAGGATGATATATACCTTTTAAAGTGCACTTTTAAAAATGTATGAAAAATAGAGGGAATGTAAAAGAAAAGCTGTGGGTGTGGAAATATTTCTTCGAAAATTAATTTAATAAAAACATTCCCTGTAGCTTTATTTCCACTTTCTATTTTATTAAAAAAAATCAAACTTGTCAGAAACCTGAAGGGAAAAGAAGCATTTATAAATTAGTGTATGTCTCCAAATGATTAATGTAGCAGTCATGTTCTTTCTCATCAGTTCAAGACCACTTGCACATCTATAGAAATTGGGCATAAAGTGTGCTGAAGCATATTAAAATCACTTCTTCTTCTACTTTTGTACCGAATAATCGTTCGTGTTCTTACTTTTGTACCACTTAAATGAAAAAGAAGGCAATTTAGCTACTATCACATTTACAGCCTGAGGCAAATGTGGCATATAAGCTTCACTCAAAAAGATATTTTATTATATTTATTTATTTTATTTTAATACAGTTTAAAGAAAGCATTTAGGAAAATTCGTTATTTTCTATTTTTTTTTGTCTGACTACCCTTGACTATTCTTTATCTATCCAAGTCAGATAATACATTATTTATCCAAGAATTAAGGAGCTGAAGATAGAAAATTCCTGTTAGATCATGTCGCTTCTCTCTCTCTAAAAGCAGGATTACTTCTTACAGAATAGATTATAACTTTGTTTTGAGATGTTACGTAAAGGTAGAGTCAGCTTTCTTGCCTTTTTGAGTTCATCCTACCAGCCATGATCCCAACTCCTCTGCAGTATTTCTCGCTAGAGGAACAACACTGATTGCCTAGCTTCAACCGGCTTCAGTTCAATTAGCTTATGTTCCCTTTGACATATAAACAGCTAGGGATGGTTTATTTTGCAGTGGGGCTGTAGTTCTTTGCTTTCACCCATGTTGTCAGAGTCCAGTTCTGCCCAAGAGGAAGGACAGTCTATAAAGGTGGGATTTAACAAACCAAAGTAGTTTTGCTCTCTGCTCCAATGACTAATCCTGATAGCTGAACAGAGAGAAAACCACCTTGCAGAATCATGCAACAACTGAGGCTGGAGACTGTTTAGTCTGATGCCCTGCTCAAAACAGGATCAGCTAGAGCAAGTTGCTCAGGACTGTTTCCAGCCTGTGTTTGAGTATCTCCAAGAAAGGAGACTTCACAGACTTTTTGGGAAACCTGTTCAAGTACTTAACTAACCTCAGACTTGAAACATTCTGTTAGATGAAATTTCCCATGTTTTAGTTTGGGTCCATTGCCTCCTGCCCTGTGACTGGGCACCACTAAAACCAGCCTGGTGCTGTCTTCTTTATTCCCTGCCTCCATCAGGCATATGCTCCTTGTCACAGGTCCCCAGCGCCATTTAGCGGCAAGCCCATATTTTGCCTCATCTTTCTGTTGCTGCTGGTAGACCACATTACCCTTCATGTCCCTTGCCAGATTCAACTCCAGAATTTTCAGCCTCAGTTTAGCCAAATGTAGTTTGCCTTGTGGGATAAAAGGCTGTGAAGAATCTGGGTGAACATGAAATGACCAGTGTCCTTAAAACTCAGTATGCTCCCCAAAGAGAAAAAAAAAAAACAAACCAGCGATGGTTTTAGCTATCATGTCTTTTTGGGCAGGAGGCTTGGTTGAACTTTAATTAAAATTTGGACTTTTGTCCTCATAGTGCTATCAGAAACAGACCTATATTGAGAATTGCCCAAGTTGAGGTTCACCAAAGAAATATATATAAAATAAGGTAGACCAGAAGTCATAGAAGAGGTGAAAGGAATGAATGTTCTATTGAGGTTTCATTTTCAGCATTTCTCAAAAATAGTTCTTAGCCAAGAATGATATTTCTTTTCTCATTAATTTACTCTTTTAAAAGCAGTAGTGAGCTATCTTCATTTTTATTTTTACAATAACTGCTATTTTTAGGAAGAATTTTTCTCATTACCTTGAGAATAAAAGATAACTTCAACAAAATAAGAAGATAAATGTACGTACGTACGGAAGATGCTTTTTAGTATAGATATATACTCTCTGTACGTATAGGCGTTATATATAGCCTCACTAGATATCCCAGTTCAAAACTAGACTTTCAGTTTCAATTCTGCAAGCAGTTCTATGTAACGGTGATTTTTATTTTTATTTTTTTAAATTTTTGTTTAGTTTTGTATATTTTGTTTGTATCTTACCTGCTGGAGATGAGTAAGTTTGATAGTAATCACCAAAGCCAAACCAATGATTTACAGCTGTTTACATCAGCAGAAATTTTGGTCCTCACACTGCAAAATCTTTAATTAAATGGAAAGGCTGACCCTCAGCAATTCTTTGTTCTCATTACATTTGCGCCTGTATCTGAACAGCGAGTGACAAAAGGGACATTCTAGGAAACCTGCATAGACAATGCTTTTGGATTTCTGTCTTGGGTGTTTCCATAATACTACAGCTGGGTGAGAATAATTTCAAATTAGTCCTTACAGTAAGTAACAAGATTAATTGAAGCATTGTTTGATGCAAAAGATTCAAGCATAAAACTCACCTCATTCAAAATGTAGCTACATGGTAATGCCAGGTAAAGCGAATGGATTTGAATACAATCTCATGAAAGCTGCAAAGCAGTGTTTGTGAGCACGTCAGTCACTTCAGTTTTCATGTTCTATTGTTATTCCCCTTCCCTGAATATTTAGATAGGTAGATTTTTGTTTGCTTGAATATTTCTGGTATGTCTGACTTCTTTTTGGTACTCCTACCAGCAATCCTAATAAGGATGACCACACATGTAAAGGATTATTCATTTCTGCAATTCATTAGTCTGCTGACTGGAAATGCCAGTCATCGAGGCTGTCAGTAACTGAAGCCATGTAATGTGTGTCAGGTACTGATCAGGCATTCTGAACAAGGAGTAAAAAAAATGAAGAACCAGTAAGCTGTCTATCCATAGCATTAATACCTCTGTCTAACCCTGTTTTCCCCAGTTTTTCTCCTTTGTTTGGGCTTGGTTTTTTGCCTTTCTGTGCAATCTTTACAAAACACAAAGCATTAATATTACTTTGCAAATAAGCCCAAATGACAGAGATCTTTTTGCAGACAAATAATATTTGCAAGGTAATTTGGCTATCTTTTTCTTCTATATGGGGTTTTAGCTTTTTATATGAGTAATGTATGAAGCATAAGAATTAGGCATGGAGACTCATGCACAAGCTAGTAAATGGTTATGAGAGAAGCAACCTATCAATAGGGAGCATGAAAAATTGAAATAGAGATGAGGAATTAAACTCTATTATTTCTCTTATTCCTTGGGAGCATGAGTTGCAGCTATGTTAATGGTTAAATCAGCAGCATTTAGAGGAGCAAAATGATAATGGATCCACATGGCTGCTACGATAACACTCAGCATACTGAATAATTACAGAGACATGGGTAGCATGTTGAGCTTCCCAGTGAATGTAATTAATACGGTCAGGACCTCATTTACGCACTGAAGCACGCCGAAGCCTTAATCTGGAATAAGGGCTCCTGTTTCTGCAAGGTTCTACTACGAAAGTCGTGGTGATCACAAAGACACTAAAGAACAGAGCAGCAAAGAGAGAGAAAAAGAATTACACTACAAAATCAGTGCTTAGGCAAAACGCTTTCAAAACCCTTGTTCCATGAAAATTTGGGGCTTAATGCTTATAATCAAGGTTTATGCTTCCTTTCCACATAACAGCCACACTGATTTATTTTAGTAATAGTTTGCAGCAGCCCTGAAAATTAGCAGCAGTATGTGAATCATGGAAACTTGTAGCATCTGATAAAATGCTAAAAACCATTGACTAAATTCGGTTTCCTTTGTTTATTTTTTTTTCCCTTTGTCATGGGTTCAGCAACAGCAGTCCTTTTTTTTTTTTCCTTCTTGGTAGCTGGTGCAGCACTGTGTTTTTGATTTTGGGCCTGGGAACAACGGTGACAACACCAGTGTTTTCAGTTACTGCTTGGTAATGTTTTGGTCTGGCCAAGGACTTTCTGATCCTCATGCTATGCCAGGGAGGAGGGGAGCCGGGAGGAAGCAGAGACAGGACACCTGACCCAAACTGACCAAAGAGGTTATTCCATACCACAGCACGTCATGTCCAGGATGTGAAGATGGAGGGGAGAGACCCGGAAGGGTGTGGTGGTGGACTGGTGGTGCATGGCATGGTCAGGTTTTTTTGGTACTGGGGGGTTCACTGCTGGGGGGTGCACTGGTTGGGTTGGGCTTGGTGAGCAGTTGTATTCTCTTTCCTTGTATTTCTCTTGTATTATTACTGGTGGTAGCAGCAGTGATTTGTGTTATACCTTAGTTACTAAACTGTTCTTATCTCAACCTGTGCGAGTTACATTCTTTCGATTCTCCTCCCCATCCGCCCGGGACTGGGGGAAGAAAGAGGGGGAGTGAGTGAGTGGCTGAGGGAGTGAGTGAGTGAGTGAGTGAGTGAGTGAGTGAGTGAGAAAACTGCCTGGGTGAGGGGCTTAAACCACGACACTCTTTTCTTCCCTTCCAATGTGATGGGAAAGTTATTTCTTTCTATTTGTGTTTTGTGCCAGGATCTGCTTACAGCTGGGGCCAAACAGTCCTAGTGATGAACTGAAATCCTCTGAGGTCTGAATTTTTCAGCACACCAGTTTATGGACAAAGAACTGTTTCTTGGTTTCTTCCCTTATCTCTGGGGTTTTCCTTTCTTCCCCCAGCCCACCTGTGGCAGCTCCCTGTTGACACAGCCAGTTGCCGTCCACTGGCACCCGTTGTCCACATCCAGCCTCTCCTGCAATCCCAGAGCAGCTCTCCTCCCCCAGCAACCTCCTGCCGATGGACATTCTTCATTAAACAGGCACTAATTACAGTTAGGTTAAATTAGGTTAAATAAAACAGAGTTTATTTGACATAAATAATGGACAATAGAGAGAAAATCAAAGTAACTAAATGTAAGCAAAATAAATCATAACCAATGTCTAGGCAACCTAGCTAGTTAGACTAAACCTTGTAATTGCAAGATATTGATTGAATAGGATGAAAAATCTAATATCCTCTTGATGTTTATGTGGATGTTTTCAACAGGCTTTTGAGTTTGGCAGCTCAAAAGTCCTTGCAACGAGCTAATGTGTTTCTTCTCCTCTGATATTTGTTTCTTCTTGCTTTCCCCCCCTCTTTCAATATTTGTGGGCTAGTATACTTATTTTCTTGTCTGCTCATAGCATCACAGACTTTAGATTGAAGTGGATATACTATAATATGTAATACTTATGTATTAATATTTCCCTATCAATATATTAATATGTGTACATATAATATGCTGTTAATATTCTAATAACATATCAGTGTCAGAGTTCATGCAGAGTTCACAGCAGGACAAAGGTAACCCATGATGCAAGGTGACATGTCCACTCTCTATGGCTTTAGCAGGTGCACATGCTAATCTTAGACCAGTGTCATCACATCTCAGAACTGGAGGTGACTGAACATGGATTAAATTTCTCTTCTGCAATGTTCTTCTGTCTTGTCCCAGGGTGATGGTGTTATTGCAAAGTCTGACCTATAGAGCACATGAAGGTATGTGCAGAACTCAAAAAAACTGAAAAGCCTTAATTTGAGGCTTGATAGGAAAATGTACAGAGGAGATGATGGCAGCTCATACTAAATGGTTTTTTGGGGTTTATTTTTAAATACTATCATCCCATTCTGACCAAACAGCATAAAAATTTTTATTCATCGGTTGTACGTTTTGGAAAGCAATGAGAAGATTTAGGTAACAGGCACCAGGCACCATCTCCCAGTGAGAGAAGATTTGAAATATTGTATAAAAAATGAATGTATCAAAACTTCATTTACTATCAACTAACTCTAGGAGAACAGACCATAATTAAAATTATATTTTTATATCCCGCTTATCTTCTATGCGATTACCTCTTGATTATTAGGATCAGTTAATCCTGGTATACCATTTGGTTGCAACAAGCTTCATAGCATTTTTTCAGTTAAAAAAAATAATCACTTCTGGTCCTTAATTTTAAATGCTATCTCTCAACAAATATCTCATCTATCTTACTCAGAAATAATATGTCACACAATTTTGTATTCACAGAAATATTGATTCTGAGTCTGCTACCATTTCCTAGTGGAGTGCTTAGTTCAGAGAAATCAGAATAAATACCAGCACTTACAGTGGAGTTTCTTTCAAAATCCTTGCCATAGCTCTATGATTTCCTTCCTTCCTTCCTTCCTTCCTTCCTTCCTTCCTTCCTTCCTTCCTTCCTTCCTTCCTTCCTTCCTTCCTTCCTTCCTTCCTTCCTTCCTTCCTTCCTTCCTTCCTTCCTTCCTTCCTTCCTTCCTTCCTCCCTTCCTCCCTTCCTCCCTTCCTCCCTTCCTCCCTTCCTCCCTTCCTCCCTTCCTCCCTTCCTCCCTTCCTTCTTTCCTTCCTTCCCTCCCCCCCTCCCCCCCTCCCCCCCTCCCCCCCTCCCTCTCCCTCCCCCCCTCCCATTAACAGGATATTATATATAAAAGTATTATATATTGATAGTGGAATATTAATAAATATAAAACAACCTATATTATATCTATATGTAAAATTATATATACATATCAATGTAAAGTCTGTGATGCTGTATAAAAATTATATGATGGCATGAACACCCTCCCCTGCAAGACAGTGAGATGTCCCTGGGCCTCACTGGCTGGTATAGGCTGGGATATAGGGGTCCATGGGGAATGATTCCTGACTTATTTTTGGATTGGAACTTGGCCACTGCCAAGCTGGAAATGCAAAACACCCAGCTCAAACTACTTGCTAGTTTCTCCTTAGAGGACTAGCTGCTTTTGTTTAGTTCCTGTTTGGGTTATTTAAAAAGTGTGAATATTCTATTAACACGCCAGTTCCGAGTCGTTAATGACTTGGTGTACTTAAAGGCTGGTGGCAAAGCTGAAATTGATAATTCAAGAAGGTCATTAACATACTGGAAAAAAAGGCCAGCACTGTATGAAACACATTATCATTCTTTTTTTTTTTCAAAACAGATATGACATTTATAAAAATATATTCCTGCAATATTTTTACTCCTCTCTCTATTTTTTATTTGTTAGTAGTAAAATTAATTGACCAATTGAAGAGCTTTTTTAACAGCCAGTATATTGCATTCAGCTGCAGGTATTATGAATAAGTAATTCCTTGTCTTCTTTTTTTCTTCCCCCCCCCCCCCCGAAGGAATACTAACCTTTCATCACATATGGGATCCATCAATCCAAAAGAGGTTTTATAAATAACAGAGCAAATTCTGGTACTGCAATGCTATAAATAAGAGGTAACTTCACTAATTTCAGTGGGTACATTTGTGTAATATGTTAAAGAACACTATGACTTTAGGACTCTTGGTGTTCTGGCCAGCAATTCTGAGCTAGATCACTTTACCAGGTCTGATTTATAGCATTTGAGGCTCGGACCCTGTATTTAATCAGCCACATTACCACTAGGAATAAGTACAAGAAAATGTCAGCCAACAAAAATAAAAGTAACTAACCACCTCCAGTTCACGTAGTTCTCTGAAGAACTCTAAAACCAGAGAGAGTCTCAGTGTTACTTACTGCAGCAATATAGTGTGGAAATACCCCAGCTGCTAAAAAAATACTGTAAAAAAAAAAGTCCTACAATGGTGTATTTTGGCTGTACAGCATATGTGGAGCAGGCAACTCTGACAACTAGTACAGGTGCTACTCTCTCATGCCATGAAAATAAGATCTACCAAGACTTGGAGAGGAAGTAGTAGACAGATGATGCTCATATTTCTTTTTCTGTTCTTACCCCATGTCATTAAAACATTACAGATAAGGAAGTTGAGAACAAAATGAGTCTTAAACAGCTTGGAATTCAGAGGACATTTGGCCATATTCAGGCTTAGATGTCAACATAAGTGATTTTTAATGAACCATAAATGCTATTTTTAATTTACATCTTTTAATTACATTCACTGAATTTCCTCTGTGGATTCATGGCAGGGGGGAGGAGAAGCAGAGGGCTATCTTTTATTTATTGAAATGTTGTGTTTGCTCCTCATGCTGAGTAGAAGCCCATCAGAAACTGCTTGGCCAGAAAAGCCAACTGTGTTTGCTTCCTCTGGCTGAGTGTATAACACAGACTATCTTCTCATTACAATTGAAATAGGAACATGCTTCAGTTTTGGTCTGACTTCATTTAGCTTTAACTTTCATCTAGAGGAGTTTGGTATTCCTTTGTCTGCTTCATTTAAAGACCTTAATCATTAGATTTCTGTTCACTTCGTGGAGTCACAGACTCACCAAATAGCTGAGGCTGGAAAGTGCCTGTGAAAAACATCCACTCCCAAGCACCCTGCTCAAAAGAAGGTCACCTACAGCTGGTTGCTCAGGACCATCTCCATTTGGGTCTTGAGTACCTCTAAGAATGATGATAACACAGCAATTACTTCAGTGTTGACAAATGAATTTTCCTGTTTCAATCTGTGTCCATTGTCTCTTGTCACTGAATTCCGCTGAAAAAAGTCCAGCTCTGCCCTGTTAAGTCCCTCTCATTAAGTATTTACATACATCAACAAGATTCCCCTAAGCCTTCAGTTCAGGCTGAACAGTCCCAGATCTCTCAACCTTTCCTCACAGGAGAGATATTCCAGTAACTTAAACACCTTAGTGGCCCTTTGTTGAACTCTCTTCATGTCTCTTTTGTAGTGAGCAGCCCAGAACTGGACGCAGTACTTCAGGTGTGGACTCACCAGTGCTGCATTAAAGGGGAAAGATCACCTCCCTCAACTTGCTTGGGAATTCTCTTCCCATTGCAGCCCAGGAGGCTGTTTGCTTTCCTGCTACAAGGGCACGCTGCTGCCTCATGGTAAACTTGTTTTCTACTAGAACGCCTAAATCCTTTCCAGCTAGTCAGCCCCCAGTTTGTGCTGGTACCTGTGGTTATTCCTCCCCAGGTAAAGGGAAGAATTTCCCATTCATGCACTTAAGGTTTTGTAATACTTAGAAAGTTTCCCTTGGGTTCTAGAACCCTATAGTCAGTATTTTTTCCTTATATTTAGAATCAAAGCATAGTATATAAAGTTCAGAAAGGGCATTCAAAGCCACTTCACTTGACAAGTGAATTGTTCTCATTTTGAGTTTGACTGTGCAGATTAGAACTCTAAAATGTACTAGTTAAACCAGATAAACTCTGCTGTGTTTTCCCTAAAACCTTACTTAATAAAAGTTCTTTTAAACCAGGGACATTTCCCCACACAAAATCACTCTCTACTCTTTTTATCGGTATGTATTACCAGTTTTCCATTTACTTCCAAAATACATTGTTTTACATGTACATCTGTCTGTGCTTTTTGGTATATGCATATATATTTGTATACATATGTATATATACAAATATAACCTGCTTGGCTTCTCACACTTCACATTTTAGTATTTAAAGGGTTTTTTGTTGATGTGAATGACCATGGAATAAATTCTGATCATTAATACTACTATACCCTAAAAGGCTTTGTATGTCCAAGAAGCTCTGGTTTGAACTTTAAACAATTGCTTTTGTTTTATGCAGTGTTTTAACTTAAAATTCAGCTAGTTAATCTGTCACTTTGCTATGTTTCTTTACTATGCTTTACATTTACAAGATACTGCAAGACATGTTAAAGGCACCCTAACCACTACTCATCTATTGTGTTCACTCCCTTTTCAGCATTCATATTTTAAGGGAAAAGAGCAAGACCTGCCCAGATCATTATGAGGAAGAGAAGATTAGACTACTTACTGAAGAAGACTGAAACATGTGAATCTGAAAAGGTCTCTTCCTTCAGCCCAGAATAAAATGACTTAAAGGCAGAATTTTTTATGTGCTCAAGGGTGTATTTTCTCAGATCACCAACTACACAAGTAAAATTTCTTGGATCCCATTTTTGGATACTTTATTTTATTGAAAACTTAGATACTCAACAAATTCCTTAGACTACGGTCAAGATTTTAATCTAAATTATTAAGAAAAATGTTCCTAACAGATATTTATATTACAGGAAATTTAATCTAAAATGCTCATGAATCTTAGCAAGAAAAACTTATATTTGCATAATCTTTTAAAAGGGGAACGGTTATAATTTTGATCAAATATTATCACGTTGTGGTTGATTTGAGCCTAACACAATTATCTCTGTGTTTGTGAAGAGTATCAGATGATGTTTTCAATGACCTTTTGCCGTACAACAATTACATGCAATTGTTCTTGGTGAGGATGTAGGAATCGAATAAGCAAATATACTAGCAATTCCATTACATGTTAGAACATACTTTTGAGTTTTAAATCAGAGAATAAAAACACTGTATAAAACCAATACAACATACTTTGCAAATTGCAGTGAATTTTCTCAGGTTTTCTTGATTTGATTTTCCATTTTACCTTTCTATACACTATAAATCATTCTACTAATGATATTCATAGCTCTGACATAAATGGGCAATACATTTGAAAGACAGACATTTTCTCCTCCAATTAATTCACTGGCCAGTTTACCAATTCAAAAGCAAACTTAGTACATACAAGCAATTTCAGACTCTTCCTACCAAACAATTTGTCATAGTGACTGCACTGATTTTAAATGTAACTTCTTTTATTTTTTCATGTATACATATATATATACTTATATGTATATAGTTAACAGCTAGACAGCTGGCAGTATAACTTTTAGAATATATCCTTGGACCTGCTGAGCATTCTGGGTTCCAGAAGTTTAAGGGAGGGAGACATTTTGCTTTGCCTAGGACTGGGCTCTACACAGACCAAATGGCAGTGGAAATATGACTTACAGATTTCGAGCTGATGCAGTTGAAGTGAGTGAGTGAGCCCTGACTCAGCACTGCTGTCAGCTTTAGAATGATCTAAGAACACAAAAAGGTGATTCAAAGGGAGTACAAGTAGGATGCTTCTGTGGGAAGCTGCTATGATGGAAACTGCCTCTGGGGTGAGATGGGTTACTTGTTTAGAGATAGTTTGTGACTCAGGCGGTAAGCTAGATCTGCAGATCCTCTGCTGCTCCTCAGCTGAATGCCAGGTGGCAGGGCATTTTTTGAACTTTTCATGGTGTGGGTGTAAGCACTGTGAAATGGCCTGCTGATACGGTCGTAAGCTGAAGTGAGGCTGAGGGGTCCTGCCACAGCTTTTTCACATCCCTACTCACTGAAGCTACCAGAAGTTTGAACCATACAAACTCTCGTAGGTGACACTGTGCATGTAGTTATTATAGCATTATTCACTTCCGAACAGCATGTTCTGCATGAGTTACATAAGGCTGAACCATGATGATGTGAAACAGTGTAAACATTTGGTACTACAGTTACTGCTGCGCCATATGGGGAAGTGTAGAGCTCTCTGCATAGCAGATAGTGCCAGGAACACATCTGTATGCTCTTCTTGTCAGTGGGCGCTGTCGGTTCTGTTTCTTTACACCTTTTTGAGCACCACTAGCTTCTGTGCTTGTTTTTCAGTTTAAATTGAGCATGAGGAGTTCACTGGAGATTTTCCAATTTCTAATTACTTTAGTTAATTGGTAGAATTTTAGATTTGTCTTAGGTGGCATTTTCTTACCACGGATAATAGCTTTGCTTTTACTATCAAAGCTTAAAAAAATGTAGCTCAACACAAACAAATCTCTGAGCTAGGACTACCTCCTGTTTATAGTTATCAACAAAATAGAGAAAATCACAGATTCTCTATTTCCTGCAGTGTTACTAAGGAGCATCACAATCTTTAAAAAGAAGTAAAGATGACCAAAATGTAAAGACAAAAAAATAAAAAAATAAGGCTCCAAAATTAAGCATCTCCATTACAGCTTTTATCTCAAAAATAATTTAAAAATGTACGTTTTCTATTGTTGTGGTGAGATTTTTCACAAACAAGCAATGCTTAGAACATCTTCCACAAACTGTTCTAAAGTGGCTGCAGAGTTCTGTTATAATTTCTTTTTGTACTTTCCAAGTGATGTACAAAAAAGTGAAAATGAAACACCTTAAATCTTCTCTGTTTTTACTGATTTGCAAGTCTTTATATACTTATTTGCCTACATGTCTATCGTACATTAGACATTCCTGATACATTTGTTGCTTTGCACATCTTTTCCTCCTTATAAGTAAACTAATTGGACAATTAATCTATGTCACCTGTAGCCCTGAATGGCAACTGACATTAATGAAGGAAGTTGTTCATAGTCCAGGCTTGGCAGGGTTTGAAGAAAAGTCTATATTCTGCAGATGGAATGCCAATTAAAACTGTGGAGTTAGGGTGGTACAGAATGGAATAGAAATTAGCTTTGTGAAAAATATCAATTCTGGATTGTCTTTTGAAAGATACAAGGCCATCTGCAATCTAGAAGTCAAAGGAAGAAAACATATTCTGTTGCTTCACATACTACTGTAATTAGATTGCTTAGTCAATCAACCCTTTCCTAAATTTTAGATAAATAGTCTCTCAGGTCAAAATATTAAGAGTAGAGTAATTCTTAAGAGATTAAATGTTTGTAGATCTGTGTTTCCACAGCTCCACTGCTGTGAGATATTCTGATTTTGTCAGTGAACATTATCAAGCTATAATGACTGCTATTCGTGTTAATAAAACCTAAGTAAGTAAATCATATATAGCATATAAAGGGCAAGCTGCAGGATCCAATTTACTTCTGTTGGTGAAAATTACATCTCCTTTGCCAGTAGGGTTCCATCCCTTAGGAGCAGGGGGTAAATAATTCATTGTCAGGGAATGGAAAACGCCAACTGTTTCCATCTACTGTCTCAGTGAGAATTTACAGGGTGTCAGCAAAATATGAGAGTTGGGACATTCACCCCACCTCAGGTCCACTTATTTTTCAATGCACCATTTCTTTTGTCTCTCTGTATTTTAGATCTATACTCTCTTTAGTATATGTATATGGACTGCCTCAAATGCTTCAGGCATCCACACCTTTGTCCCTGCTTTACCAACAAGTATCTAGTCTCATCTCACCTGTTATGCTTGGCATTTGTTCTCAAACTCTTCCTGGTGTGTACAATAATGTTAAAAGAACTAATAAGGGGGATTTTTTATCTATTAAGGGCTTTATATCAGCATCCCTGTCTATCAAAGGAAGGGATTAATCCACTATTTCTGCAGAGAACAGTCCATTGCCTTCACCGCTCACAGGGGCACAGTCTGTGTAATCTGAAAGCCTACTGCATTTGTCACATTTAATTTGCTGTTTATACTAGATCATTGAGAGTGGGCCTGTGTAACCCACATTTCAGCCAAGACCTTAATTGTGAATTTTTTCTAGCATCTGAATTATCCTTTAAGAGATGTGTTCTTTAAGATATGTGAAAAATGAAATACAAAAAAGAAAGGCAGAAGACCATGCAGCTGAAATAATATAATTCCTTTGTTAGCCTGAAGTAAATTTGAATTATGAAGGATTAGTAAAATACATAAAGAGGTAAGAGTGAAAATAAAGTGGGCTATCCCATTTCAACAGTGAGCAGAGCTTCTCAGAGTTATGGAAGATGGATTCTTTTTCTTCCTGGAAATCCTTGTTATAAGTATCACTGAGACATTAGGCACAAAATGCATAATTCCTTTACCCTGTGTACTCATGGGTAACGGAAGTACTAGAGATCAAAAGCTGGTTCTTTTTCAAGTGAAAACTGACAGATTCCTCCTGGCATCAGAAGCATTTTTGCCAGTTTCCCTTTTCTGACAGCCCAGCTACTGTTTTCTATTGGTGAGAGTTAAATAGAATCCAGGCAAAGTAAAGGATGTCTTTTAAGTTGCTGTTAAGTTACAGGAGAAAAAAACCCCAAAGAGTACTGAGACAAGGAGGCACCAAATGTAATCAGTTCTGGGTAAGGTTGGGTTTGGTGGCTTTGTAATGGAAAATAACTGATGCTTAAAGGTAGCTGACATAGTTTTGGGACCTTAGTACAAAAAATGTGGGAAAAACAATAGAAAAACAGGACCTGGGGATGGGGAGTGCCTGGGCCTCCAGATGTCCAGGATGGGCACAGTTAAACTGGTTGATGGGTGGAGGGACAGGATGATTGCTATGCGTGTGGTGTTGATGAACCCATTAAGCTGGTGTAGATATCCACTGGGGAGTATCCTGGACTAGCAGATGTCCAGGATGGGAGCAATTAAACTAACTGATGTCTGTAATGTTAATTAAGCTGGTGCTTCAAAGACTGACAGCAGTTATGAAGATTGTTGGAAGAAGTAAAGGACCCCCAAAGACCACCATCACATGTTTGTATGTATGTGGGAAACTTTGTGGAAAATGATGTAATTCATGTGTAGCCTCATGAATATGTATGTATGCCCAGCGGCTATATAAGTCACCTACGGGCTGTTTGGCAATACAGGAACACACCTTAGGTGGAGCTATCCCCCATGTCTCCCGGCGCTGCAATGAAGAATACCTGCTTATCAACTTGAAAACTTTGTTGGTGAGCTTGTTCCTGGAGTTTTCTCTGAATCAGTACAGAAACAAGAAGCTTAAATAAGAGGGTAATGGGAGTTAGATTCATATGTGTGACAAGGCTTAGCATTGCAGACTATGTCTGTATTATGGGACCTCCTTCTAGGGCCAAGCTTTCAGTTTAGGAGCTTCCTGACTGCATTCTAGGGCAAACCTTGAGTCTGTGCTTCTGCTTACAGGTATGTGGGGCAAGAAGGAAAACAGTCCTTGGGAGTTCCAGCGGGTAGTTGGGTTTTGCCAGCTGGGAAGGCTAGCAGGTACAGCCTTGAAGATTTGGCATAAGCTCCTCATCAAACACCATGGTGTCCTACAAGAGGGTTTTAATCGAACCCCTGGTCTGGAGTCAGGCATCTCTGTATCTCTCCTGTTATACACCAGGAGCTCTCCAGGAGTTATGCCCAGGACACCTCAGACTGGCATCAAAAGAAAATGTGATAAAAGCATTGACTTGGGGTATAAATAGTGAGGGGCTGAAGAAGACACTGTGAGGCTTAAGTTTTGTAGCTCCAGAGCTTTGCTTTAAATTTACAGATGTGAACTATTTACTGGAAGTAGGCAGGAAGCTCACACGAAAGAGGAATACAAGGATTAGAGGAAAAGAAGTGGGAGAAGATTTGCACTCTTGTTCTAAGTAGGAGTTTCAATGCAGATGCCTGATCTTGCTAGAGACTATGCCAAGAATTCCATTACAGGGTTTCAGAGAGGTGGTTAGAGTGCAGTTGAATCTATTTTTCCTTGATTCAGATACTTAACTATTAAATGAGACAGCAAGTAGGTGGTGATACTTGACCATGGTACTCAATGCTTTCCCTGTGGACAAGTCTGATGCAATATATATGTAAAAATCTGGTACAAACGGCAACATTCTGGCAGCTTTTCTGAAGCTGCAAAAACTTCAATTAACAGTTTTGAAGTTATAAATTGGGATTAGATGCCTAAATGGAAGGTGGATGCCCAGGTTATTTTTTGGATCTACTGTGTGGGTGCAACCTTTGACCTAGGCTGCAGATACCACTCTAAAAAAATGTGACGAAATATGAGCAATTGCACCTTTTATTTATGAAATGTAAAAAAAAAAAAGTGAAGTTAAAATAGTAAAAGGTATGTTTAAAGGAGAAAAGTGTGAGAGGCACAGCAAAAGGATACTCTCACCATAAATCAAGTTTTGTCTGATCTTGTACTGTACGTCACAAAGGACAGTCAGTGTCTTTGGCCCAATTCTTTTTCTTGAGGGAATGCCAGAAAGCTATTTGTACTAACATAAGGGAATCAAAAATCTTAATACAAATAGCTCACAGAGTTACTCCAAAGCATAAATTTATTTCCATTGTACGTGGGTTTTGATAGATTCTGATCTTGGAGTTCAGATGCCTGCTAAGCAAAACAAATTGCTTCCTTGGTCTGGAAAGCATATTATAGCAGTTATTATAAAACAGTTCTTATCATATGCATTCTCAGCAGTGCTCTGACTATTTGAGACTGAATTCTTTCTGTAATAGTTGCAGTACTATGCAGCTCCAGGAACAGAAACGTAAATCTAGTGCTAGCCCTTGAATTTTAGCTCCTTTGCCAAAATTGCCATATGCAGTACTTTCAGCTTCACAACAAAATAGTCAAGGGGGAAAAATGTGTCATTTCACAACACGGACTCAAGGTGATGAGGAGACTCAAATCCTAATGGAGACTTAAATACAACTTTATTACAACCAAGCCCTTTTTATCCCCCTGTTCGGTACTTTCCCAACCTGCACATACATACAACGTTCAATCTCATTGGCCCCTGTAAAACTCTCCAGGTAGATAGTCTAATCACAATGCTGCAGACCCTCTCACAACCCCCACAACCTCATCAACTGGTACTCCCATCACAATTACATCCTGGCCCATACCCCCAAGTCTTGTTTTTCTGATGTTCCCTGTCCTTCAATGCCCCAACTCATCACCCCAGGGCTTGTCAAAGCACCAAGGCCTCAGAGCTCATTCCCAAAGTGTTTTTCATGCAAATCTTATCGCATTCACTCCCCACAGAAAACCATATTCTGAAATGTGAATAAATATAGGAAATGACCAGCAGAAACCATTTGTTTTAGATTACAATTGAAGCATATATTTTCCTTGATTTGCGCTATGTTTATACTTCAGTAACTTTTGCTCTTCTGTTACTTTCCAAATCTGTGACAAGAGACAGAGTGCTTACAAACCAAACTTTATCATTATCATATAATGATAGAATGGTTTGGATTGGAAGTGACTTTAAAGATCACCTAGTTCAAATCCCTTTGTCATGGGCCCGGACAACTTAAACGAGACCAGGTTCTTCAAAGTCCCATCCAACCTGTCATATATAGTATGCATGAGGTTTTTTAGAGCACCTGAGCACTTAGCCATCTGGCAGGGCTTCACTTAGCAAGTTTCTCCCTTCCCTTATCTTCTAGGAGATTTTTGCTGGGACCTCGGTTCCTTGTAGGGTTTTGTGTTTGATTTAATCTCATGCCCGATTCCATTGTACCAAACAACAAAGAATGGAAATGTATCAGTACCTGGCAGGTTTGACATAGTACATCTCACATCTTTGACTAATGCATATGAGATGATGAGTCAGGGTGGAAATAGGGAGAAAAAGGAGGATGAGAAAATATTCTGCTGATTCAAGTAAGTTCTGGGTGACAGTAGCAAAATACAGTAATTTCATTTAAACCTACCTTAAATATTTCAGGAGATCTGAAAATTTAGTCATCTTATTATAAAGCTATTTTGCAGCTTCTTTAAAATTAAAGTGCAAGCCAGTTCAGCTCTCTCAGCATACCAGTGAAAATTTTCATCTTGAAAGCCCATCATTTGTTTGAAAATGTTTAGTTTTCTCTTACCTAGTTTTATCCTTATCAATGCTTTATAGTTTGATTTCCTTAATAATATCTTTTGACAAAACCTGTAAAAAGGTTTTGGAGCTTCTTACTAACATATATTAATTGCTTCTCCTTCATCCTCTATGCTGTTATCACACTCACAAATTCTAAAAGAGCAGTGAAGCACAAGCCTTTCTTCTTTCTTGTGGAAGCCATTGTGGTTGTATGTTTAATTTTTACTCCTTAAGGAATTTCTTAAGTGTATCTTTTATTGTAATTTCACACAGCTTTCACTATGGAACGGAAGGTAGGTTACGGGAATAGCAAATGCCAAACATCACTGCTGTAGCTATATTAAAGGCAGGCAAAACTTCGGCTGAATTCCAGGCATTATATAGAGCAGTTGACTATGGACATGTTATATATTTTTGCCAGCAGCTCATCTATTTCATTCTTAAATTTCTTCAGAACTCTTAATTTAAGATTTTTCAGTCCAAGCAACTAGTCAGCATTTAATTTTCCAATTTGTTCCAGCACCTCCTCTTTTGATACTCAGTTTCAGACAGTTCTTTTTATTTTGTGAAAATACAGGACTGTCATTGCCACATACTTGCATGTGCAGTGACAAAAACCATGAAGAACTAAAGGGGCGGCAGTGAAGATTGACTTTTTTTTCTCTTCCTGCTTCATTGAGTAGATACTGTAATTTTATTTTGCACAGAAAATGCTACTTTTTAGGTCTGTATTTAGAAGACAGCAACTTTCCAAGTCCTTTGTTTCAAGATTAAATTAAGGTGTTTTGTTTGTTTGGTTGGTTTTGGTTTTGTTTTTTTTTTTTTGTTGGTTTTGGTTGGTTTTGGTGGTGGTTTTTTTTTTTTTGTTGGCCTCATTTCAAATAATTTTGTATGTATGGGCAACCAAAATATATTTTTTTTTAAGGGAATTAACTCATTAATAACAGCAGCTGGTACCAGAAGCAACTTCCATCGGGTTTTCATCCAATAGACATAGTTTGGCATAAATAACAGAGGTACATACTTTTTAGAGAGGACTGTTAAGACTTCCAGGAAGTGTTCCCACACAGCTCCAGTTAGATATGTATAATTAACACTTCCCTTTGAGGGTCTTAATTTGTCCTTTATTTAATACAGTTAAAATATTACAAAGTTGTACCAGGCTCAAATGACAACATTTGTAAAAGTAGTAATTCTTGGAAACAGATGGTAGCATTTAATCAGTAATAATAGCTAGCTATGTCTATGATTTCTTAAGGGTTTTGTAGTGTATTTTCATTATCACAGTTCTAATGTATTTTCATTATCATAATTTGATGCACAAGAATTAGAGCCCAGATAATTACAAGTGAAGAGCAGGGGATAAAATAAAAAAGTGACATTTTGTCTGACAAGCAAATATTAGCTAAAAATAAAGCAGGATTTTCCTTTGAAATTTAATCCTGTTACAAAAGGAAAAGGAAAAGGAAAAGAAAAACTAATGGACCAGGTCACCCTCACTATCTTTACTTATGGCTTTTTGAATATATAGATTTTATAGCTAAGGTCAGAAAACACTCCACTCTAAATCTATATCAATCTATATTAAACTAGCAGTCTGGCCTGGATTGTAGTGTTATGCATGAGTCATTTCAAGAGGACAGTTTAGAATGAAAAGGAAATTAAAAAAGAAGAAAGAGTTACCGTCTTTACTCCTTTAGGGATACTGTTGAATATATTGCTTTCCTCCTCTGTCTCAGATGCTCAGGTTCTGCATTGACAGGGATCAGAGACACCATATACAAAAGAAGGAGAGATCAGTGAGGTATTTAGCCTAGAAAATTCCATTGTCATAATTCTCGGACTATATTTTTGTTCAAAGGAGCCACAGAAATCAATCTGCAAGGACCCTTACAGGGTCCTAAAAAGACCTCTTTCAACTCTCTGTGGTTCAAAGCATAACAGTGGGACAACAATGTCGCTTGTTAATGAAATCCTTCGAACATTGGGCAGCCATCCAGTAGTGCATACTGATTTATGTCTATAGCAAACTATTCTACTAATCACATAATGTTATTATTAGCCCAGTTGTGCTTCTATGAGTAAATGAAAACCACTCTATACTTCTTCCTTCTCCTCTGAGTGGGCTCCAGTGACCTGAAAGACTTCCTAATGCAAGGCCATGTTTTCACTACTTTTATTCAGTGTGTGTATTAGGTGTCTAGAAAATGTAAAGGGAATTTTTATGCTGCAGTCCCATCAGTTTCCTTAACATTCCCTTGAACTCACTAAATTCTTCTTTGAAATAACCTGCTCACAATGTAAATAGAGTGGAAGTACAGACACAAAAAAAGGATAAAGAGAAATATATAGACAATTAACTGCAACATTTTTTTTTGCCTTAATAAGGAAACATATAGTAATTTATTGTCAAGAAAATTTGCAATCACATTATTTTTTCACTTAAAGCTGTTTCTGGAATTTCTGTTGGAGGTAGTAATTGGACGTATGTTTTCCCATTTGAATCTGGTGAAAAGTCAACCTGCAGTTTGCTGTCTTTTAAGATGGAAACCTTATATTAATATCTCTGATGGGAATACTGCAATATAAGAATTAAATTGTCACTTTGAGATAGACCTTAAACCCTGTAAACAATGAAGAACAAATAACATTGTTGCTTTTCTTGTGTTACTTCTTATTTGGGGAGACTTCAAACTCTGAAAAGCCCTATTAAATTTTTTTTTAAGTACTAGCTACATACCTAGAGTCTTGTTGTCTAAGAAGACAGCCAGAGGATGCCTACTTTAGCAGATAGTGTACAGTGGTGCTACAGAATATGCATGGTAAACTAGTTGTTGGCTGAGGGCCTGATATTCACATGGAATTTGTTTCAATTACTTAGCTTCAGGCTAGTTTTAGTCTAAGCCTGTGGTCTGAGTGCCATTTGGCAGCTGCAGTATATCCCGTGTGCCACAGAAATGCATCCTTCTGGCTTAGCTTTGGTCAAAAAGGGTTTATTCTTTATGCTCTGCTCCTGCCCAGGATGTGAGCACAAGAATGAAAAGTGGTGTTGAATTGATCCGCTTTGGTGAGTGGTCTTGCTTTGAACCAGAAAACCCTTATGCAGAACATCTTGTGACAGTTCTGTAACGCACAGTATGCACAATGGGAATCTGAACCTTAAGTAAGAGTATAGCTTCATAATAGGCTTCTAGTTCCTTCATATCAGTTGTGGCATACCACTTGGCTGCCTTTGACTCTAGTTCATACTGAAGCTCTAGCATGTCCGGTACGGCAGCACTCAAGGATGGGGTAACTTTGTTCAGGCCATGATAGTCTACTGTTACTCTCCACTCTCCGTTAGGCTTTCGCACTGGCCATATAGGGCTATTAAATGGTGAGTGGGTCCTACTGATCACTCCTTGGCTCTCCAATCTATGGATCAGCTTATGGATGGGAATCAGGGAGTCTTGGTTGGTGTGATATTGCTACTGGTGCACAGTGATGCCATCAAGCTGTCAAGGAGTGGAACCCATTTATATTTCTGGAGTGACAGGAAGATCCCAACAGTTGACTGTACTGGAGGCTGAAATCAGCCTGACTGGGAGGGAATGGCAAAAACACCCCATTGTGACTGGTCCGAAGGCTCCATGTATCCTTGGCATAGATTACCTCAGGAGAGGGTACTTCAAAGACCCAAAAGGGTACTGATGGGCTTTTGGTATTGCTGCTTTGGAGACAGAGGAAATGGAGCAGCTGTCCACCTTGTCTGGTCTCTCAGAGGATCCTTCTGTTGAGGGGTTGCTGAAGGTTGAAGAACAACAAGTGCCAATTGCAACCAACAGTGCACCGGCGGCAATATCGCACCAACCATGACTCCCTGATAAGTGGTGGATACTGTCCTGGGTTCAGCAGCAGCAGTCATTTTTCTCCTTCTTGGTAGCTGGTGTAGCGCTGTTTTTTTGACTTTCGGCCTGAGAACAGTGCTGATAACACCAGTGTTTTCAGTTACTGCTTGGTAATGTTTTGGTCTGACCAAGGACTTTCTGAGTCTCATGCTCTGCCAGGAAGGAGGGGAAGCTGGGAGGAAGCAGAGACAGGACACCTGACCCAAACTGACCAAAGAGGTATTCCATACCACAGCACGTCATGTCCAGGATGTAAAAAAAAAACTGGGGGCAGGAACCTGGAAGTTTCTCTCTCTCTCTCTCAGCTCGGTCGGGTGGTGAGCAGTTGTATCCTCTTCCCTTGTATTTCCCTGGTCATTATTATTATCGGTGGTAGTAGCAGTGGTAGGAAGTAGAAGAGAGCTATTGCTCTGGGTGTCAGCAGATTTGAGAAAATCTCACTACAGTTTTATATGCTTTTCAGATGCTTACACTTCAGAGAATTTTTTTTTGTTTTGTTATTTTCTAGTGTTGTATAAAATGCAGTAACAGCATAAAATGCATTATTTTCACTTTGAGAAATTCCCACGGTTTTCATGTTCCAGTTTAAAATCTCAGAGCCACTTAGCTAGAAAATTAAACTAAAAAAGGATTAGGAAAGATTAGTCAGATGTATATAAGGAAGTGGTATCAATACTGAGATTTTCTTTTTGTAATGTGCCATAACTAGGTGATGAAAACCACAACTTTTTCATCCTGTTGTCCCTGCATGCTGAGGAAAACTGCAATCAATATTTTCCTATCTGTCATTTTAAGAAATCAAATAATTCAAAGAATGTAATTAGCCTGTAATTATCAGGTGATAATGAATACCACATCCAATATATTGCCTCCTTTGAAAGTTACAGTATGCTGTGAGAGAAAATGAGACAAGAAACATCTTCCAGTGCTGTGCAGTCAAAATAGGTGACTGGGATTCTAAATAGTTTATGGAGTAGTTGTTGACAGCTAAAAATAATTTCCATGTAATGCTGAGTTATCACTTCATCAAAATGTCTCCATAAGTATGGGAATGAAGACTATTAGTGATTAATTAATTACAAATCCAATAAGTTGAGGAGATTAAGGGAGAAGTTAGAGGGTTTAATAAGGAATGAAAATACAGATTTAGGTTGATGAGAGTATATAGTGGACCTTGGAAATGAGAAAATTCAAGGAAAGCTCTATCCTTCTGAAATTAGTCTGGTTTTTGCATCTAAAGCATGCATTTATGCAGTGTAAATTATGGCCAGGGGAGGTAACTAAGGCCAGGAATTAATAGGACTTCAATGCAATTTGACAGTTTTGTCAATATGAAGAATATCCCATTATCCTTGTTAATGCTAACTAAAATTATGAGGAAGTGTTATTAAACCTCACGCTTCAAGCTTGAAGCCCATCTTTAATTATTTTTGGTCAGGTGGAGACTTGTGTGGCAGCAAATTAGTCTTAAATTTGCATACTTAGAGGTCTTTGAACTTTTCTTTGCAACATTGAACCCGGGTGAGTAGGATCTGAATTCTGATCCAGAGGGTGATTCTGATGTTTCTCTTTCTTTCTACTGGTTCCTCTTCATGGGTTAGGATAAAGCCCTTCCCAAACTGTGTATGTGAGGGTGGATTTTTAAAATTAGCATCAGTAAAATATGCCCTGGTGCTCCCATAAAGACAGAGCACCTTAATTACCTGGTACATGAATAGTATGCTTCACGTTTTAACAGGTATTGCCTGAGGTCTAAGCTTTTCACCAAAGTACCTAATAACAAGGTGGCAAGTACTGGGATCTTATTACACCTGCTACTATAAGCATTAGAATTAATGTCATTAATGATGTGATTACGGTTGCTACACAGCAGCTAATGCAAACTGAAATGGTTTTACAAGCTGGAGAAGGACCTTCGTCCTAGGACTTGTTCATTGTGTTAAAAAAAAAATCAGTCTCTTTCTGGATAATATTTTCTATGCTTAGCCTTCTACTTTTGAATGCAGAGACATTTAGGCAAAAAACTATTAAGCTGTCTTGGGAGAAAGCAAATGTGTGTGTTTGGGAGAATACACAATAGAAGTTTACTGCTAAATTGGCTGTTCCTCACAATCTGCAGCTTTTCAAGCTCTCTGTGGGCAGGGTAACAACTCTGATTTCAATTCTGATATCAAAATCTTACACAATCTTCTGTTCTCGCTGAATTTTTGCATGAATTTTTCCAATTTATATTATTCCTTAATTTATTTGAAAACAAGGCAATAAATGCACACATTAGAATAGTCAAAAATGTAATTTCTACACGCACAGTAGCATCCATTCCTCATATTTTGAATGTATGTCTCAATGCTATTGGTAGCAGCTAATATTTATTTAGCAATGTGAAAAATGTTTGAATAAAGATGTCTTACTCAGAGGCAGTTAAGTACAGAAGCATTTCCCTTCTTAATATACTGTGTGCTCCACTCTATTGTGTTATTATCAGATTATAGAATCATTGAATAATTAAGGATGGAAAAGGCCTTTAAGGTCATGGAATCCGACTATTAACCTAGCACTGCCAAGTCCACCACTAAACCATGTCCCTCAGTGCTGCATCTACACATCTTCTAAATACCTGCAGGGATGGTGACTCAACCACTTACCTGGGCAGCCTGTTCCAGCGCTTAGCAACACTTTTGGTGAAGAAATTTTTCCTAATAACCAATCTAAACCTCCCTGGTGCCAGTTGAGGCTATTTCCTCTCTTCCTATTGCTTGTTACCTGGGAGAAGAAACTGACACTCACCCTGTTACAACCTCCTTTCAAGTGTATGTAGAGGGTGATAAGGTCTCCCTTGAACCTTCTTTTCTCCAGGTTAACCAACTCCGGTTCCCTCAGCTATTCCTTATCAGACTTGTGCTCCAGACCCTTCACCAGCTTCATTGCCCTTCTCTGAATATGCTCCAGAACCTCAACATCTTTCTTGTAGTGAGTGACCTAGAACTGAACACAGTATTTTAGGTGCGTACTGACCAATACTGAGCGAATATGACCACTGCCCCAGTCCTGCTGGCCACACTGTATCTGATACAGGGCACGATACTCTTCGCCTTCTTGGCCACCTGGGCACACTGAGGGCTTGTATTTATCCAGTTGTGGACCAACACCCTCAGGTCCTTTTCCACCAGACAGCTTTCCAGCTGCTCTTCCCCAAGCCTGTAGCGTTGCATGGGGTTATTGTGAGCTAAGTGCAGGAGATGGCATTTTGCCTTGTTGAACCCCATAAAATTGGCCTCACCTTGCCTATCCAGCCTGCTCAGACCCTGCTGTAGAGCCTTCCTAACCTCAAGGAGGTCAACACTCCCACCCAATTTGGTGTCATCTGCAAACTTATGGAGGGTGCACTCTATCCCCTTGTCCAGATCACTGATAAATACACTAAACAGAACTGGTCCCAGTACTGAGCCCTGGGGAACACCACTTGTGACTGGCTGTCAACTGGATTTAACTCCATTCACTACCACTCTTTCGGCTCAGCCATCCAGCCAGTTTCTACACAGAGAACAGTACACCTGTCCAAGCCATAAGCAGTCATTTTCTCCAGGAGAGTTCTGTGGGAAACAGTGTCAAAGCCTTTAGTAAAGTCTTGGCAGACAACATCCACAACCACACTAAGTGGTTCACATTGTCATAGAACGAGGTTTGCTTAGTAAGGTCTTGATTTACCTATGGGTAAATCAAACAGGACTTGCCTTTCATAAGCTAGTGCTGACTTTGCTTGATTACCTGGCTGTTCTGTATGTGCTATATGATGGCACTTAAGGTGATCTGCTCCATAATATTCCTTGGCACCCTGGACAGACTGACAGACCTGTAGTTTCTGGGATCCTCAGTCTGGCCCTTGTTGTAGATGAAGGTGTCACACCTGTTAACTTCCAGTCAACTGGGACCTTCCTGGTTAGCCAAGACTGCTGATAAATGATTGAAAGTGGCTTGGTGAGCACTTCAGCTGGCTCTTTCAATACTCAAAGTTACTGAGGGAGTACTCTTGGATATCTGTTTTTTGCAAAAGCCAGTTGCAGCTGAAGGGATCTTTTGGACTAGGTATACTCAAAAAGGAAGAGCAGAAGTAATTAGGCTCTCTCTGCTCCACGTGAAACCGCAGGCAATCGTCAGTGGCTGACGTAGTGTGGCTTGACTTCATTCCCAGTGTACAGCAGGGCCTAATAGGTCCAAATGAACTATAAATGATAGTGGTAGACAGCAACTGGAACTCCCTTTATCAGTGCAATTACCACGATGTATGAAAATCTAAATTAGGAACCAGACCCTGAATGGCAGCTCAGCTGTGCTGGAATCAGCACGGAAGAAGTAAAAAATTACTTCAAGAAGTCTGCGTTTTCTCCACATTCAGGGTCCATCCATATTCTTGTTAAGCATCACAGTCTGAGTTGTATTCAATGAAATTTAGAAACACAGCTTGATTTTTTGACACTGAATCATTTCAGAAAGCTTTTCAGCTATAATTTATGAACTAAATATTATGTGTGTATGTAATGACTTTTTCTTGTGAATATTCCATTTTTAAAAATAAGCCTAAGCTTGCCTATAAACAATAACAGATATAATAGAATGAATTTTCATTAACTGCTCACTGTGAATGTCTTCAATCTTAGTGCTCTTAGACATATTTTCTCATAAGTCATTATGTATCTGATTCATCCACAGATATAATGTGATCCCTGCAAATCATTTGTGGATGCAGTAGGGAAATATCTCTGCTTAAAACATTTGCACTACAACAAAACAGTTAGGAAAATATATAAAAAATTTACCTAGATCCCTTTGTGCTGCTCAAAACATCACCCATCATAAGGCTAAGGTAACAGAAAACACCCAACTTTATGTTTGCTGATGAACAAAGGTCTGATGGCTCTAAAATGCTTGTAAATGCTTGAGAGAATAAGAAGTCAGAAATTAGTGTCAGGACATCACATTGTTTTCTGCTTGTTACACTTGAAAGGAGAAAAATAGAAATTCTCATTCAAGGCTGACTCTCAGGGTGAGATGCTTTGCTACAAAGGGGCAAGCAAACTCTTCTCCTTGGATGAATTAAAATATATATATTTTTGCATCATTTAACAGCCTTATTCATCCACAGAAGAAAGTTTGTTTTGTCTTGTTTAGTTGCCTGTTCCACCATCTTCTTACTCGTATCTCCAGCTAAATGCTACATGAACTGCTGCTTCCTCAAACTGTAGCTGCTGGTTGCTCCTTGGTATATTGTCTGCCGCTGCTGAGGTGCGTTTGTTTCTGCTGTCTTTGCAATTCCTTTGAAGGCCTTGCATCCTTAGCTCTTCTTCATCAGACTAAACAAGCTCTATACCCTCAATCCCTCCTTTCAGGTCATTCTGAGACCTGAGTGATCACAGTGTATGCAGAGAAAGGCGAACTGTACTCTGGACTCCACTGGCTGCATTGACTAGCTGTCCTACTCTGATTATGAAGGAAGTGATTCAGACAGGAATCTCTGAGTCAAATAATCCCACCCAGCAGTTATTTCTAACATGACCTATCGGTGCCAGCTACACTTCACTTTTTATAAGGGAAAGTTACATCACAATAAATGCTCTATGTACTGTACATCGGTGAATATTAGGGATCAAAATCTTCCTTCAGCATGAATGTATCCAAACTATGAAACATGTTTCAGCATCCAGTTACATTTCAATTCAGATAAAGGCAAACTTGTCCAAAGGTGTGCGTAATAGAGCTTCCAGCAAGAGACACTCAACTATATTTGAAAGTGTTCATTAACCAAGTGTTGTGGTTTAAGCCCAGCCGTAACTTCAGAAAAAACACGCAGTCTCTCTCTCACTCCCCCCAACTTACTCCCCCTGCCCCCAGAGGGATGGGGAGGAGCATCGAAAGAATGTAACTCCCACGGCTTGAGATAAGAACAGTCCAGAAACTAAGGTGTAACACAAATCACTGCTGCTACCACCAAAAATAATGATGATAAGGGAAACAACAAGGGAAGAGAATACAACCGCTCACCACCCACCAACCAATACCCAGCCTGACTGAGCAGTGTTCTAGCTCTTCTGGATAACTACCCCCAGTTTATATAGTGGGCATGACGTGCTGTGGTACGGAATACCTCTTTGGTATGTATCTTTGGCCACTTTGGGTCAGGTGTCCTGTCTCTGCTTCCTCCCGGCTTCCCCTCCTCCCTGGCAGAGCATGAGACTCAGAAAGCCCTTGGTCAGACTAAACATTACTGAGCAGCAACTAAAAACATGGGTGTTATCAGTGTTGTTCCTAGGCTGAAAGTCAAAAACACAGCACTGCAGCAGCTACTAAGAAGGAGAAAAATGACTGCTACTGCTGAACCCAGGACACCAAGTCCTAAAGTTCTTCATATTTTTACAATGTTTAATTTTTACATATTTTTACAATGAGCCTGCAAGAGGCATGTATTTGTCCCATTTTTCTCATAGTAATTACTAGAATATTATTGATTTTTATCAATTTTACGCTTGTATTCTTCTAAGGCATCCTTAGATGCCTAGATATAAAACTTCTTATTACTTACCCATGAGAAAACATCAAGACATTTTAAGAAGCTGAGATCAGATTTTAACTTTCAAGTACAGGGAGAATAGGTTTTAAGGAAAAAAAAAAAAAAAGGAACTCCTGACCTCAGAAATGCTCTACAGAGGAAGGAAACATTTTCTTCCTATAAAAATGAGAAAAAATGCCCTTTCTCTGACAGGCGTTTTTCTCTTTCACAGGCTGAAAGATATCTCCTGAATTTACATTCATAATTTTCTGCCCAGGTAACTATATGTCAGAGGAAGTCACAGAACTTTCAACATACCTGAACTTACCAGTTTGTGTATAAGGTAATATTTGCATCTCAGCTGAAGTTAAATTGGATTATGTTCATGAACAAAAATCATGGGCATTCGTTTTGGAGACCATATTGAATGTGTTGAACTTTTATGACCAATGTAGAACATGAATGCACAACTGCTGACAAATTTGCGTTTGTAGTTGCTGTATAACCATGCTGTTACTTTATAAACTGCTATACAGTACCAATTCTTCTTCTGCTATTTAAAAAATGTTTTAAGTAAGTATTACAGTACATGAATGAGAATGATAGATGCAGAATAAAGCACTTTATGGTAACTTGTGTATCCCTTCAGATGAAATTCTCCATTTTGTAATCCTTTTCCTATATTACTACAAGCCTTCAATCCTAAACTATGCAACAAAAATACCAGAAAGGGCTTGTTACTAACTAGAAAGAAGTGGAAACCCTGTGCAGCACTCAAACCACAACTGTTCGCACATATTGTACTGCAAAGGGCCTTTGTATTGCATACAATTACCTTATTGTGTTATACTACATTTTTCCCTCAAAAAAAAAATTCAACTACAGTATTTTCCTATTATTTTCCTGTAAATAGAACAGTTAAATACAAAATATAAACACTCTATGTATTCTATACTACTTTTTATTTGGTAATTTTAGAAGAAATTGCTATGTTTTTATCTTAAATAAGGCATATATTCTTGGAACTTTGTCCATATATATGTTCTTGTTAGCACAATATCATAATCAGTGGACTGGCAGAAGATTGTCTGCACTCACTTAGCTCCCATATCCTGAGGCAATATTTCTTTAGTATTGTACAACTCGGACGCTATGCTGGACTGGAAGGATATAAGGAGCGTCTCCTTTTGGAAGTGGAGTAGTAGCCAAGCCTGTACCTACTGGACAATTTTAGAAGGAAATACATAGCTTCCCAGTAACCTTTGTTGCCTTTGGAAAAGGGGCAGCTGGGGTGCCCATCACAGTGTGCATGAAGAAAGGAGACTCCTCCTTATGCATAGGCTAGACTCACAAGGAGAGTGGATTTCAATTTTTATCTACTGACTGTATATTGCTCTGTATTGTTTAAGATTTGGTCTTTTGTGGAATTTCTTGCAACGTAGCTTCATTTTTTGAAAAGAGTGTGACAAGACAGTCATTGGCCAAGTGAAAAATTTAAAGGGTCAGACCTCTATATTATGGAATCCAATAGGTAAGAGAAAATCAGCAAAAAAGAATACAACAAGAGTGGCATTATTACCTCTCTGTTGTTCTTCTGATAAATATTAAAAGGAAAATTTTGAACAGTAAAATTCTGCTTATATTTTTACTTTCAATTTATTCCTGAATTTCAAGATTGAAATAGCTTTCCAGTTCAGAAACAATAAGAAGCTAAAAATATCAACAGTAGTAAGAAGACCTGAAGATAGAGCGAGACAACTAGCTTAAGATTGACTTCTACTGTGATGCCATGTCTAAAAGAGAGGATGAGCTCTTTATTTCTTTTGTAGAACTCTTTGGGAGTTCCAGACAAAAAAAAAAAAAAAAAAAAAAAGGCATATAAACCATGTTCAGCTGTAAAAGCAGGCGTATACCCAGCAGAGAGAACCAGGGTCTTTTTTTGGCAGTATGTGCCTGATTTTTAAAACCTATGATGAGGTAAAGATGACCTTCCAGGAAGGAAGTATTGTATCCTTGTATATGTATTATATAGCGTATTATACAATGAATTATACAATGTATAATACATGAAATGTATTACACAATGAATACTTCAGTAATCTCAATAATTTTATTTATTCCAGAGAAGACTAATAGGTGACTTGATCACTGTCCACAGATATTTATCTGGAGAATAATATTTTGACAGTTATAAAAGTCCTGAAGCTAAGTGAATTCTGACTAAAAACATGGTAAAGGAAGTATTTATCTTTTTAAAAAACAAGCTAATCATCACATGAATACTTTCCTGAAGTTATTTTGGTTTTTGGTTGGGTTTTGTTTTGTTTTGTTTTGTTTTGTTTTGCTTTATTTATTTATAGGAACATCTTGTATAGTGGTTTCTATCAGTTTTTCGTTTCAATACACAGCATTTAAGAATCAGGTGTAAAGTTCATGTCATGTTCTTTTTTATGCTATGCAAATAAACAGTCAAGATCACTTACAAAATGAGCTAAATATCTTGCTGAAACTTCACTTGAAAAAATTAAAAGAGAGTTCCTCAGCTATAAGCCCTTATAAGCCTCAAGTGACTTAGGGCCTCTTACTTTGTACTATAAGCATATTTACTATGTTTTATCACCAGAACTAGCCATCAAATAATGAAACTATTTTTGGGAAAACAGCAAGTTTGACAAAACTCTTGATGAGATGTTTCTCAAATCAGAATGAGATTTCTGATCCAGAAAACTCAAGAGAATATGAGACTTCCCTAAGATTTGTGCAGACTGATTTCAACTATATGACAGATTTTCTCACCTCCCAGATAAATGTCCATATTCTTTTATGTTTGGTTCCTCTAATATGCTTGTAAAATAAATATGCGGTTTTGAGTAAAGAACTATATTTAAATTGGACAGATACAATGAGATAGTGTTCATAGCTTAACATTTAGGAAATCTCTGCAACAGAGTAGAAAGTCTGACTGCAGTCTGAGTCTACAGTTTGGTTGTTTGGGTTTTTTTTAAGAAAATAAAAAGTATTTCCATTTCATTCTAAGGCAGAGCAGTGGAGAATAATTTTAAGCTAGTTTCTACTTCCCACTTACAATATACATATAGTGTGGACCTCACAAATGAGCAGAAGCCCTCACAATTTATGATTCAAATCAAACTTTGTGGCACTCCTCCTAACAGAACTTAAAGAGCTTCGTTACCATGTATTCCCTGATATGGCTGTTCTTTCTTCACTATTGCAAACTGCAAAATAAAATCCTAGCCATCTTGTTATTTTACATGTGGGTTTATCATAATCCAAACTTGTAGCTGGAAACATTTAAAATTTGAAGAAATAACAATAGCTTTTATGGGGATGAGAAACCACCACATAATGTAAGTTCAAAATCCTACACTTGGATGACCAGAGAAATGATTTTTGGGTGAGCCTTGTAAAAAGTGTAGGGACCACAAAATGTCAGATGGGGACAGTACAACTGCAGTTCAGCAGAATTTTAGACATCACTCTTAATTTGCTAAATCTGACGGTTGGTCTGATATTCTCTATAATACTATAAGAAAAATCAAAAAGAGAGCTCAAGATGCTGTTGCTATTTCACAACAACCATTTAGAGGAAGTTTATTCTTCTGAATAATTTAAGTTCCTAATGCTGGGATATGTTACTTCCTTTTCTATCACCTTACAGTTTTGATGGAACAGCCCGAGAAGTCTCAGGTGTCTTGACATTTGAATGACATCTGTGTTGTTGAATCTTGAAATATTAACCCTTGCCATGATGTCCACAAAAAACAGATAAACAGAAACTTTTTTATTATTAGAAAAGTCCACACAGGACCATGGCCTAACACTGGAAATGGAGGGTTTTCTCCTACCAATATAGTGTTATGCTACTAAGCAGAATGCTGGGAGCCGAACGTTGATTCTATTCTCTTTCTGTCTTGATTTGTTTTTAAACTATCTTGTATGTTGGACAGTCACTAAGACAATATTTGCCTCAAAGAGTACAGGTGTATGCAGCACACCAAAAAATTCCTGGGTGTTCTGGACCTGTAAAATTATCTGTCAGAAATACTAATTACTGATGATGTTACAATCTTGCTGAAGTGCATATGCAGGTACCTCTGCTTTCATAGCCTATTTTATCCATGGTTCTTGCATGCAGTATTCTACTTGATAGTAAAGACTCATTTCCCTTTCAAAATGTCTTCTGTTCTATATTTCTATTGTAGTTGTGAACAGATCATCCATCCCTAACAGTTTTAAAAAGCCAAGTGAAGTGCACAGCTACTAGGAAATCTAGTGAAAACTCATTTGCAAGGGAATGAGCTGTGTTCTGATACAGTTGCAGTGAAATAGCAGTTCAAATAGTAGACCTGGCTCTAGTAATATTTTTCATAAAATCCAGTTTCAAAACGGACATACATCATGTCTGGAAACATCGGTCATGATCGTAACTGTTAGATTAAAATATTTGCATGAAGAAAACAAAGAAGATGAAGCAACAGCACATTATAAAAAAGCTCCTTGCTTTGATGTTTTGAAATTTCTTTTACTATTTAGTTTAAATGCCTTAAAATCCCTTATATCATCTTATAAGCATTTTGATTTTGAGGCTTATTTTAATGTGACAACACTTTGCAAAATCCTTCAATATAGCAAAGTACAGATAGACTCATTTCTTTGAAAGTATTGAGAATTTTTTTTGCATCTACTTTTTCATTGTGAGACAAAGCAGCTTCAAATTTCCTTATGCAAATGTGTGAGAATTCATCCTTACCACTGACTGAAGAAATGATGTCTTTCATTAATAGAATGCAGTAAATTCTGCTAAGGAACACATCAGTGATGCAGCTAAGACTTTCATCCTTTCAAGTTGTAATCGTGTGTAAAATTATTCATTTAATCTCTTAGTATTTGTTTTTGTTTTCTTTAGCTTAATAAATATTGGAAAAGAAAGCTCTTAGTCTTTAGAAGGACGGAATTAAATATTTTCATATCATGGTGTAACAAGGCACAACTTGTTATTGCTCAGTCCGATAGATGAAAACCTGTCATCATTAATACATTTATAAGAAAATAAGAATTACATAGAATGATTCTGCATATCATTTGTAAAACACCTGCCACTCAAAGTCTGGATGGGAAATAGGTCTTTTGTTTTATGTGCAGTATAATTTTAAGGAACTTGCTCAATCCAAGGTGCTAAATTCCTATAATTTCTAGCAGGAATTTCACCTATTTAAGAACTTAATATTGCCTATTTAAGAAATTACAGTTTGCTGAAAGGCTCTTCTGAATACGGTTTGTGTTAAGGCAGACAGCACAATGCACCGCCCTGGAAATAAAAGAATACAGAAATTTGTAAGTATAAAAATCTAAAGAAACTGAAATTGTTTCTTCTGTCTGACTTCAGTTTTGTGTCACTATTTTTACTTTCTTCCTTGTGAATCACTCATGCCCTTAAATTCAACAGTGGAAAAAAAGAGGCAATTTGGTAGTTATGCAGGATCGTTAAGAATCCCCTTCCTCTAGAGAATTTATGATGTGTAGCAATGGTTATCTTCTGTGGTCCTTACAGGCAAAGTGAGACTGCAGTATAGAGAACATATATATAACTCTTCTGCAAGATACCACATTGGGCCTGTAAAGCCAAATCTACCTAGATGTAATAAAGCATTTCTAGTTACAGTTTAATTTTTGAAAGCAGAAGCTTAGAAGGGGCCTCCAAGACAAAGACAGAAAGGTAGCTGATCCTAAATCCAGGAAAGCATGCAGAAAGTCCAATGTATGCCCCTTTCTAGATTCCTAGATCAGCTTTTGAACAGATCAGTTCAAAAATAGAACAATTGCTTGAAAAGCAATTGCAGTCTACCTGGCAGTAGCAGCAAATCTCTCAGAAGTAGAGATCCTCACATTCCTACCTGCAACTAAAATACTTACACCACCTTGATTGCTATTTAATTGTGAAGCAATTTGTATCCATAACAAAGTAGAATACTTATGGGTAATCTGGCTGTGTAGGCAAACAGAAACAAAATGTAATGATGTTGTAGGCTAGTCATTTTTTCCAATTTCTGTGGCTGGGCATTTCATTCAGAATGGACTTAGAACTTGTGGAAGGTAGATTTTTGTAACAGTTTTATGGGGAAGATTATGTCGGCAAAATCTGGAGGTGTCCATTTACTTTGAAACAGCTATTACCATGAGAATCTTCCAACAATACAGTTTCTCCAGCTATCTCCCTGGTTTCAGTCTTCCTGAGACCACAGTAAAACATCTCTTGTAGAACCTGACCTCTTAGTATTCCTCCAGCATTTTGGCTTTTTGGTTTCAGCCCAGAAATTACATGGAAATAGTTTTATGCAATGAATGAAACCAGGGGTGGGATGAAATATCAGACTAAGGCATCTAAATTTAGATGGCTAGATGCAGACAAAGTGCTCAGGATTTCCTTATAGTCATTGAAATCTTGTGTCTTTATTTGGGTAGTGACGTATAGGATAATGGTTTATTGTACTACCATTGCAATAAAATGGAGGTACTGTCATTTGTGAAGCCCTGAGATATATGAGTTGTCTGGATGGGGCTGACAGATATGGCAGCAATCACAATACGCCAATGCCATTGTGGACTTGGTGCTGAAGGCCAGGTGATGCAGCTCAGGGAAATTTAAGATGCACTATGGCTTGTCTATGGAAATTTAAATGGAGCCAACACCAGTGGATACAATCAAAAGCCTCTGAAAAGTCATTCTGGAAACTTCTATGTACACCTACGTTTCGTTAAGTTAGGCACATTTGACCATATTCCACCCACAAGTACACATAGACTCTTTAGAATAGATTAATACAAATAATGCAATTCACAAACACACAAGTTAGCTGCCTGATTTTCCTACAAAAAAAGCTGAACCAAATTCTGTGGTTTGATTCTTTTGATAAGTGATTTTAGGGTAGGATTTGATTTGCCCTAATTTTAATTGTCTATGTATTAGCATAGGGTATAAGCTCCATTATAGTTAATGAAGAGCTAGGGCTTCAGTATAGGAATCATTTAACTTGGTGTCACATTCTGGTGTCTGACCTATGGGACCAACTTAGGTATCTGAGATGTCCAAAGGGCCTAGCAAAGGAAACATGTATCCTTCAAGAGGCCCGTGTCCTTTCAGAATGTCAGGTGAGTCTGGGTGGAATGCCCTAAGCAATTTAATACTGCACTAAGGACTTACCTGTGGGCAACTGAATCATCCTTCTAATAGATCCAGTAAGAGATTCAGTTTGCCCTGAGATGGATTTGTTTTAGACAGACACATACTTCTGGTACAATGTAGATTTACAGCTGTTGTCTGATTTTCCTGTTACAAGCAGGATTGTGTGTCTTGAATACCAACGTTGAACATCATCTCCCTTTGAATTTTTGGTTTTTGATTTTGACTTTGTTTGGTGACATTAGAATTCACACAGAATGAACTAGAAAATCATGAAAGTTAAAGCTGTTCACAAGCTCTGCGTGTGCTTTAAAAATAATAATCAATCAGACCTCAGCTTTGACATGCCATAGCTGTGCAATATTCACACCTTTGTGAGTGTTGTTCAGTTTTGCTCTGAGCTGATCATTAGCCATGTTTGACTATGCTCTTATTGGCATTCTATCAACCACAGCTGGGGGTCCCACTTTTTTTCTAGGGACACACAGTGCCATTCTCTGACCTAGAGTGTTTTAAGTCTAAATACACAGGGTACACAAAAGAGGCTAGCGATGAACTGTCGTGGTTTAATTCCAGCTGGCAACTAAGCACCATGCAGCTGCATATTCACTCCTTTCCCCAGAGGAGGAGGTTGAGAATCAGAAGAGTACAAGTGAGAAAACTTGTGGGTTGAGAAGAATACAACTTAATGAGTAAAGCAAAAGAGGTGCATGCAAGCAAAGCAAAACAAGGAATTCATTCACTACTTCCCATCAGCAGGCAATGTTCAGCTGTCTCCAGGAAAGCTGGGCTCCATCATGCATGGCAGTTACTTGGGAAGACAAACATCATCACTGCAAAAGTCCCTCCCCACTTCCTTCTTCTTCACCTGTCTTTACATTCTGGGCATGACATCATATGGGATGGAACAACCCTTTGGTCAGCTGGGGTCAGCCATCCTGGCTGTATCCCCTCCCAGCTTCTTGTGCACCCTCAGCATGCTCACTGGCTGGGTAGTATGAGAAGCAGAAAAAGTCTTGACTCTGTGTGAGCGCTGCTCAGCAACAGCTAAAACATCCCTGTGTTACCAAACTCTTTTCTGCACAAATCCAAAACATAGTTCCATACTAACATGAAGAAAACTGTAACTAAGCCAGCCAAAACCAGCACAGAGGAGCATACAAAAACTCTCTTCTTCCATGGCACAGTTGGGCAAGTCTGTTTCCTCTGGATGCTGCTTCAAGAGACAGATTCTTGACAAGAACAAATGCTCCTCACTCTGCTTGTGGTGCATTCCAAATCCTTCTGTAATGTAGTTCTGTTTGCTAGTAGTCTTATAATTTCTTAGGATGCACCAGATGGGCAATGTCCAATCCTATTGGAAAAACAGGTAAAAAAAAATGCTAATCCTAATAGAAAACTTAAGATCGTGCATTAAAGAAGATGGTGTAAACTTTAATGCTTTCTTTGCTCTTAGAGATCAAAAGATAATTTTATTTATTCAGCTGTTATGGGAACTCTACTCAGATGAGAATAAATAATGATGCATACTCTGAAATGATAAAACTAAGATGTATATAGAGCCATTCTGGAATACTTATGGAAAGCATTCCATTAACTTTCTTGGAAGTATGGTAAACGAACATTTATTTTAATTTTTTATGATCTAAGATTTTACTATTTTATTCTTATTTTTCCTGATACTGGTAAATAAATAAAAGGAACTAAATGGAAAGAGTAACAAACAACCAGGTAAAACTATTTTCAATATATAATTATCAAATCTTTCCCAAGTATTTGTATTAGATTATAGAATATGTGAGAGAGAAAACACAGGCAAAAATATTTGTTTCATGCAGTCAGCACTCTATAAAGTGCCCCTTTATGTCTGGTGTGTGGTGTAAGACAAGCTGTCTTGTCCCCAGCATATTAAATTTTTCAAATATTCAACAGTATTATGTATCTTTCTAATCTTGCTACATTTTAAGTTGTGTCAGTGTTTCTCTGATAGTCTCTATTTTCCAGGGGTTTGCAACACAGATGTAAAAATTTATTCCATGCTAATAATGCATTGTATTATTTCATACAGATAGGTATTTTATGCACGTAAAGGTTGTTATATGATTTATGCTATATGCAAAATATGTACCTAAAATACAGTACAAATTAAATATAAAATATTTATTCTTAAGTGTAGATTTTTAAAAGTTCTTTAAACATATCTGAATATTTAAACCAGATTCAAAATCTTCAATATTTAGCAGAATTTTGGCTTGCAGTTTCTACATTGTAAACTAAATGTTAAAACTAACCTACCTTGGACTAGTCTAAGAATAGGTGTGTGCAGTTTTGGTGGTGTTTGAAGACAGGAAATTCTATTGCAGGGCCATGGAATGTAAATAGTACCATGTTCTTTCTTTTATTCCCACTGCAACTCACAAGGGTGTACCTGGTGTACTCAGGTCTCCAGGATTTGGCCAAGAATTTTTCATGTCAAAAAGACAAACAGAAGTTAGAACTACCATCAATTGACTGGATTTTGTATTCTCTGCACACTCAGGATGCACGTTATATCTCTGTTTTGAGTGTGCAAAGGATGCAAGTTTTATCCTAAAACCAGAAATTGAATTTGCCTAGGAAGTGCTGCATTTCATCATGAATAGTGAATATCACAGTCGGCAGGCAGAATTTGGCATATGGAAGTGATTTTTTAGAAGAAAAGTCAAATGAGCTAAGTATCAGGAAAGAACAGAGGAACTGATTTGATTTAAGATCTCTTGCTATCATAAGTTAGCAGGAGGATCTAAAGAGGTTTGAACAGCTGAGAATAACAACCTGGTTTACTTCTGACATACAGACACCACCACCATAGAAGAGGGTGGGCATGGAGAAAAAGCAACAGAAGATTTGACAATAGGATTCTTCTCTGTGTAACTTCAGTACAGGCTCAATTAAACCAATCAACCATGTCATCATATGTGCCAGTTCATACTGCAATATAATTCAGTATATTTCTCTTTGACATTAAATATTACAAGAACAGGGGAAAGGCAATAATATGAAAGGGAGATCAGTCCTTCAATAACAGTAGTCAAAGGGAAATCAAAAATAATCTTAGCTTTTACTTATTGTCCCAAGAAGGAGACCTAAAAGGATGCTGGAGAGGGACTCTTCATTAGGTACTGTAGTGGTAGACAAGGGGTAATGGGTTCAAACTTAAACAGGAGAAGTTCAGGCTAGATATAAGGAAGAAGCTCTTTACTGTGAGGGTGGTGAGGCACTGGAATGGGTTGCCCAAGGAAGTTGTGAATACTCCATCCCTGGTGGTGTCCAAGGCCGGGTTGGACAAAGCCTTGGGTGATATGGTTTAGTATAAGGTGTCCCTGCCCATGGCAGGAGGGTTGGGACTTGATGATCTTAAGGTCCTTTCCAACCCTAACTCTTCTATGATTCTATGATTCTATTATTCTATGTTTCTATGATTCTATGATTCTATGAACATCTCATGAAGTTTTCCTTCTCTGTTTCTTTGTCAGCTGCAGAGTCCATCTTTATCCAAGTTAATTTCAATAGATTAATTATCAGGAAGAAAATGAAGGTACAAGTCCCCAAGGTGTTACTCTTCATATTCATTTGCAGTTGCTGGTAACCTGATACAGTTCTGTTATGGGCAATGCAGCCCCACATAGAGTCCCTGAAATCTAAAACACAAAACACCCAATAGAGAGTACTGTTGAGTTTGCCGCTCATGTTCTTCAAGCAAGACACAGCAGAAGGGAAGACTCCTATGATGTTTATTCTGTGCATACTCTCTTGGAATTGTGCTCCCCCACTTGCAAATATTGACCATTTAATTAAGTAAAACACTTCTCATCATTTTTAGCAATAATGCTGCTGGACTTTTTTATTATTGAAGAATCTCAGTGAATCCAGTCCCATATTTTGTTCACCATTGTTGGAAGAATACAAATAAAGCTGGATTGCAAATAGCAGGTTTGAGTACTTGCAAAAATGACAAATTTGGAAATCTTAACACTGAGGTGTCTTTATTCCAGCAAGATACAAATGTCAATATATTCTAGCACAAGACTTGTCAATGGAGAGACAGCTCGCAAAATCATTAGTAGTATTATATTAACAAGATTTTATTTTGTCTCAATGTCCCTCGGGTTGCAAAACACATTGCAGGAAGCTTGCATTGAAAGGACACTCTCTAAATAGAAAGAGCAAAAAGAACAACAGTTGTATCTTATGCTTAATAGACAAAAACATAAAAAAATTCATCTCAAGTCTTAGCTTCCCAGTGATAAGCTTTTCAAACATTCACTGTCTCTTCACAGGTCTGCATTTGTCCTCTTTTATCACTGCTGCATTGCTCCCATGCCTACTAAAGCGCCAGAAGAAACAGTTTCAGCTGTCTTGCCTAACTGGGATATTCTGAATAGCACGGTATTTGTCAAAGCATGTAACATCCGTAAGGATTTTTGTGTGTTTTAAACTGGCATACTGTATTCAGTTGCAGGAAAGTGCTCTGCTAGCTAGTCAATCCCTTTCTTAACCCAAGTAACCTCTCTGGGATAAGGACCTGCTTTCATACTAGTCTGTCTTGCAAAATCCCGAATAAACACCAATCAAAATAGTGGAGTTTAGGAGGCTATTTTATTTAAGTTTTCATTGTAGGTCACAGCTGCATCAGGATGGTGAGAGAAACACAGAACTGAATATTTTCCAGGAGGGAGGAAAGTGGAGTGGGATAATTTCTTACTAACTGATGTAAGAAAAAATGTGGTTTTGCAACCTGTATTTGCACAATATGAGTGAAATGTACTCACTTAGCTCTGAGCAAGAGGTAGTGCCAGTGTAATTTTGAATCTGTCACTTATATTCTGTTCAGTTTGGCATTTTTTGAGCTTCTGTCATGTAAGCTTTCCTACTGACAGTTTGTCACAGGAAAAAGTGGAGAGCATAGACTCCCACTGTGTCTGAAAGTGTCTGATCTAGAAATTGAATATATCTGTGCAACATATGAGAAAAAGACATAGGCTGTCCAAGAGCATTACCTCTTCCTTTATTAATACATACCTTTTTAGAAGCTATATATTTCTACTAATATGAAAATTCAGTGAATTAAAAATTTAGTTTGCAGTTGGACTTCAGTCAGATCCTTGGGAGCTGAAAATTGACAAAGATCAGTGGAATTCAGTGGTACTCTGCAGATTTACCTTATCAGAAGTCTTGGCCAATTAATCATTTGACCTGTCCCCAGAAGTCGTATGATACAGGGTTAAAGGTTTTTAAAAGGTCTGTCAGCAGCTCTTAATCACCAGAGGGCCTACGGTAGGTCTTATAGCTGTTATGGCCAGCAGATATATCTGCTACCAGCACAGATCTTAAGATGGAGTGGTTACTAGCTTCTATGTTTACTATTCAGGGCTTCCTAGTTAAAACCTGTGGTTTCCTTAAGTAGCTCCAGAGAACGGAGCTAACAGTCAAACGATTCATAACTCTCATTTTAAGTTCAGCAATCAGCAAAGATTTTCTAGAGCAAAAATAAAGATTAGGAGAATGTATTCACATCTCTGTATTAAGGAACTTTCAACAAGAGTAGTAGCATGAAACCAAATTTAATAAAAAGTGTGACCTGTCAGCATAGTTGTTTCAAACCTATCTCATACACACTTTCTCTAAAAACAAATCAGTCTCATAAGAGGTCACTTTCCTTTCTTAATGGAAACTTAGAAAGAATGAGGAAACCAAGAGCAGAATTCTATAAAGGAATCTGTTGCATCATTAGATATGGAGCAACACCTCAGAATGCCAAGGATGCTTGTAAGAAAGACCTCTTGTAATTAGCTTTCTAAGCAACTCTGAATTGTACCCTTATGATGCGACATATTATTCTGCTCATTAAAAAGTAAGCCTGTGTAAGCCCATAAATGTGATGGGTCATTGTCCTAACAGGACAATTATTTCATTCAACATTGCAAAGCATCAAAACTTTACAGCTGTTTTTTTTTTCAGAAATGTACATATATTTCCAGACTACACTGTAAATAGTTCAGATAAAAAATAGAATCCTATATGATAATTGAAATTTATGGCATTCCAAAGTTGTTTTCTTATGGTATGGTGTGTTTTGTTTTGTGTGTTTTTCATTTTTAAGCACTTTATATGTTATGGTGGAATAGATATTGTAACATTATTTTCAAGTATTCTAGCTCTAAAGTAAATAGGATTCCCAAGTAAAACTTGAGATTATGTGCAATCTGAGAATAATCAATAATTGATTTTGATAGTGAATTTCCTGCCTTAGTTCAGTCTGGACAAAGCTTCCACTGCAAGAGCTTGGTACAAAACTTGCATCCACTGTTTCCTCTTCCCTGTTTTTGTGGCAATTGATACTGATGTGAATCTGACCTTGCACCTGCTGTGCTTGTTGAGAAGGAGAAACAATCATGATAGCAAATCGGCCACAGAAATATACATTGCCCACATTTGGCTACTTTTGAAATTTGATGATGCATTTGCTAGTCAAATTTCACTGCATTAATGTCCCAAAAATGTTAGTTTTGCTGCTTTTGGAGAGATACACTGTGGGTGTTAGCACTGTGATGTGAAAGCTAAACACAGCTAAATTCTAAGTTACTCAAGATGCACTTCCAAGCATCCAGACATCCTTCCAAATGCCCTAAATTCACTGGGTGACATCACTCAGGATTACTCTGAAGGCAAAAGAATACTTGAAACTTGAAATAGTTTTTATTAGCATGGAAATATGCTCTTTTAACATGAAGTGCTTTCAAACCTGTTTAACCAGTAATACAGTAAATGATAGAAAGGCACTGCAAAATAAATCCTTAAACAATAAATTGCAAGCTGCAAAAAGTGGGAACAGTCACAAAGGAATTTTGCTAACTCCAATTCTTGAGTAGAAATATTAAAATATGAAATTGCAATTATTCATTGATCAGGGAACTGGAATTCCAAAAACTGAAGTGCAATATTAAATTTGTTTTTAAATATTGTATTTGATTTACGTATTTTGAGATGATATAATTAAGGCTTCACAGAAGAAGTTCTGGCTTACTGACTAGAGAGGTAAACTTCCAGGATTCAACAAATTTAATTTAAATTTATCAAATGCAAGTTAATTTCCTGAGTTCCTATTATCAGAAATGAAAGAAGACAGAGAGGCACTTGCTATAGATGCCTCTGTTTGTTCATTGAAGGAGCAGCTAAGTCAGCTTGAGCAGTAGATACCTAGCATCAGGTAAGCTAAATTCTTACATATCTTGTTGCTCCCCTGTACTATACAGTAAGCTTTCTGCAGATTGCTTTTTATTTCTTTTGTTTGTTATTAGGTCAGTTTGTTGGATAGAAATCATCCTCCCCAATAACATAACAACCCTAATGAGAAAAGGACAACCCCTTTGAAGTTAAATAAAGTGAAAGGTAATTTTCTCCCAACATGACAAAAGATCTCTTGCATCACCTTTAATGCGAATTAAAGTAGATAGATCATTGAATCAACCTAAACTTTTTCAGTGAAGTCAAATTACTTATTTAATATCAGTTCAAAATTATATAGGATTATATAAATACTTATACACCATCTGAAGGCATTGTTTCGATCGGTTCTTGCAGTCAAGGTACAGTGTAATTCTAGTGATTATCATTCTCATCCAAATTAAAATTTTAATTTATAAATTTTTCTTTCTAGCATCTCTTTTTAATTTTTTTTCTTATGGACCAAGGTGAAGACCAGCTGCAAATCATCTAGTATGGAGAAAATAATCCATTTATGATCAGCTATATGAGCTGTTTTTAAAGATACCCAATAGCATATATTTGCATATACACTCATCTTGCCATATGAGGATGATTTTGATCAGTCTTCTCCTAAACAGATATTGTAATTTTTGACCCTGGGCATCCATGATCTGATATTGTTCAATGTTCCTCTTTACAATATTTGACATTTTATGCTTCTGATTCTTCCAAAATATTTCAAAAATTTTTGCTTAATTAAATTGACAATTATTTCTGGTCTAAGGCTTTCTCTGAAAATTGAAATGTGCCCTTTACTACTAGTTTCTTTGTTTCATCGTTAATGAGTGGCATAAAATCCAGGGATCATTTATTTAAAGTGTGTTCCCACTCCTGTTTGAAAATCTCATTTTTAAAAGCCAGAGGTGGAACATTTCTACAGTCTTTCAATTCTCTTGAGGTCCTTTGTTCTCTCTATAGATGACAAGAGAACTCCATGCCAAGTAAATCTAATTTTCTCTCCTCAAATGTTCCTCTAAATGGTTATAATATTCCTTTCACATCTTTTTAATTGATTTAGCTCCAAAAAGATCAGTTGAAGGCAGTGTGGGCTCTACTGCATTATCATTTCTTCCTCAAGAATGTAAGAATTGCATTCATTCTGTTAGTAATTTTTCAAGCTTTTTCTTCCTACCCTTCTTCCAGACTATTTTTATTACTAACCTATAGCATTATATTTGGGGTGGTGCTATCAGCACGTTGCTGCAGAGAAAAGAATATTTGAAAAATCCTGAAATATCTTAGTAGCAAAAAAGCTACTTAGTCGCAAGAAATGCAGCTTTTCAGTACATAATATCATTCACATTATTATTTTTATGTTCGTTATTCTCATGTCCAAAAAAAGGCTATGTCATAAAGAAAGGAAAAAGGACACTTTCTATCATGAACAATATGCATTTAAAGTTCATGGCAAGCCTGCTTCAGAACGAGATAAAGCCGAAGGAAAAAGATGGATGAAAATGACATTTATATTACATGGCTAGCATATCCTAGCATTGATAGATATAATTCATCAGAGTGGTGATGGAGTGGGGGAGATGGTATGATTGTCGAAGCTGATTTTTTGTTTAATATTTGTGGGAATTGTCTTCCTGATTTTTTAATTTACAGGAGTTGTGTTCATCCTTATCTCAAGCCACAGATTCTATGATTTTTAGCAGCAGACCTAGGACATCTGTGATAACATTCTTGCTTTTTTATTAGAGTAAATGTCACTATTTCTTATTACTCTAAAAGAGAGAAAAACTGGCTGTCATTGTGATTTCATCTGCAGCTACTGTAGCTCCAGTAAACACTGGCTTCTTTCCAGGTGGTGCTATGTCTCAGGAAACTTCCAGAGATAAATTTAGTGTAAACCCCACAGTTTCCATAAAAATATGCATTCTAAATTCAGTTCCTGAATTGGCTGGAAATATCCAGGCAAGGTAAAGTTGCCTAGTCTCTTCAACAGCTTGGTGAAATAAATACACCTCTGTTGTACCTGACAGCTTTTTCCCTGAGCAGCTGCCTGGAACTTGAAGGTTTCCAGCTGTGGGACAATTCAGCCTATACCTCTGTCCTGGGGCTGTATTCCCCTAGGGGTACCAGTTCCCAGCCACTCTGGACATCCACTGAAAATCTGAGCATCATCATATGCTATCTGCTTTAGAACTGCCTCTTATTGGATGAAATATTTCAAGCTTATCCAGACAGCGTTTTCAAAGAAAGAACTTGATCAATGATGTCAATGGGATCTCTAAGGAGAAATATGGAATTGAAAATAAACTTCACTTTCCTGTTTGTTTTCATGAGATTGTTTGCATACAGATTTCAGAAAGGACTCTTCCAAGAGAGTGGAAAGCTTGAAGTCCAACATGCTACAAACTGTACAAAAAATGTGCTTATAATTTTCAAGGATGGGACCTCTACTGTCACAACAATGTCACAGAATAAAAAAAAAAAACCTTGGAGATTTTAATAAGAATGGAAGGAGTCAGCTGAGGAAGTCACAGATCTCTGCATGTAAAAGTAAATGTATAAAAGCCCCTTGAAAATGCAAAAAGGTCATATGCGTGAAAGGTCCCAAATCATCTGACCTTGTTGTCAGCTAGTTCTCTTTACCTTTTAATTATACCAGATATGTGGTTATTGCTGCAGTCCAGATAGTGTAGATGCAGCAGGTTTTTTTCTGAGCTTCCTTTCATTAGAGAAATCAGATTTAAACAAAAATAACCTAAAATATAGTTTTGTTTTCTTAGTTGCATGCAATTAAAAAGTGAGAATATTATATGTCTAGAATAATCTCTGGCATATAGAAAAGGGGAATTGATTTACATCTGTCTCCTTTCACATCCTTTGTATAAATATTGTGATAGAACAAGGTGACACCAGGCAATTAATAGATATTTTCTAATTCTTAAAGCAAATTAATTAAAAGAAGCTCATAATCCCCAAACCCATTTTAAAAACAAACAGAAGTAAACAGAAGTAATTGATAAATTTCTTACAAGGTAATAAATCAGCTGAAAACAGGAAACCACTAGCTTGATGGCTGTGGTTATCTGGAGGAAACCATTTCCTCTAATCTGTTTCCATTGCATTTGCTGTGGTGGCAGCTAGTATTGACAGTCAACTGTCTGAGCGCAGCATAGATTCAAAATGCTACTGAACTGGTGGAGGTACCAAAATTGCTTTAAAACTCTTAACTATTAAAAACTGTCTGGAGTAGACTTCAGAAAAATCTTTAGGGAAAAAAAAAGGGAACCCAAGAAAAAAGGCCCCAGAAATACTATGGCTTCCTACAAAAGCAGGTTTAGCAACGTGTGAAATAAAGCCAACTAAAAATGGAGGAACAAAAGTCAGCTCAAACTGCTAACACAGATTTATGAAAAGGAATGAAGAGATCAGTCTGTTTGGAAGAGCATGCTTGAAACAATGCTTATTATGGCCAGATTCCATTACATACCCTGGATAGGTCTGCTTAGATTCTATGACAATATAAATATCAATAGTTAAAATGTATTTACTGTGAGTAGCTTCTCTGGACTACCCTCATGGTATGGAGCTGAGTATATATTGGTGTCTTGGCATGTCTGAGGCCTTATATTGTAAAAAGCTGTTTGGATTGCAGAAAGCCAAACTTGAAATAAAGATCTATGGAGTAAAAGAAGAAAAAAAGAATCTCTAAATATGGAATTCAGCCCTAAGGATAGATATTCTGGTTTACTATGTAGGTACAAGTTTGCAAGATAATGTGTGCCAGCAGATTATCCAGCCTTATGGTGCTGCAGATGGAAGAGCTCTGAAGTTCTTCTAGCAGTCAAGCTGAACCTGCAGACTCTTTGGGGAGTCACTGCTGTAACCAAATGGGATTTGGCACATTTACTCCCTGCAGAATGGCTTGATGTGACAGAAACGGTGCAGACAGGAATAAGCCACAATTTTGAGAAACTGACGCTATAGTGATAAGGTTCTATTATTCTTCAGACTCCTCAGGGTAAGAGCAACTGTTCTTCCAAAATGCTTGTGCTGAAATGCAATGTTTTCTTCAGGGCATCAGTGTGAAGGGTGGCAGTATAAATAGTGTCAGCAGTCCAGTAGTGTCAGAGGCAGATCTACTTTTCCCTTTTTTAGTTCTTTCTTCTGATATCAATGAGTTTATATGTTGCAGCTCATAGCTGCAAGTCCAGACTTAAAATTTAGCCATGAATAAGCAAGGAACCCAGCAAATACAGCAGGGAGCTGAAGGTAATTTCTAGATGTTCTTTATTTCTAACAAGAACAGTAAGGGCTCTGCCAGGAATCAAGGAAGAACAGCACAGTTATTTGTGATAGCCATTGCTAGAGGTGGCTAAGAGTTTGCTACGTTTTATCCTTTGTGCTTTAATGAATCATTCAGTAATAGCTCACACACTTGAAAAAAATTGAAATTGATGGCTTCTAAATTCAGCAACGTAATTTTAAATATATTTTAGAACTTTCCACTCTATCTATCACTTGTGAAATGTAATAGTTCAATGCATTCTGCAGCCTGGCCACAGTATTAGAAATGAATACTTTCTTTAGACTGTCTTCTAATTGTTGCACAATCAAGGTTCCTGCTACATCATGCATACTTGGCCTTTTCTCTGAGGTATTCCAATTTACTCTTCTTCTACCAGATAACTTCCACTAAATGCCATGAGATACTTTATAGGATATTTCTGATCACATCTTCTATGTTCTGTGTGGGAAAGAAGACAGCTCATCAGAATGCGAACTTAGGACAGAGCTTAGGAAAAAAAATCAACCTCTTTTTTGGATCTGGGACTTCATATTTAACTTGGATGTCTGTTAACCAAGTATTTTTCTCTAATACTGGATGGGCTAAAATCTTTTTCTCAGTCTTTTTAAATTCAGAAATGTGCATTATCCTAACTAGCTCGACATTTTCCACGTGTAATTAAGCACTCCTTTGATACATGTAGAGAAAATGTCATAACTATACTTAGGATTATAGGTTAACAGGCTGTACAATTTAATTAAAAAAAATGAGGGTGTATTACTTTATTTAAAAAATAGCTCCCAGGTTGCAAACTTTATATATACCAATTTTCATGCCAGAGTGATTTTTTTTTCGAAGAGGCAAGTTAAGAGCCCCTCAGAAACATTGTTTAAAACAGAACTCTTTTCAGAGCTTTGAAATCCTGATTGACTTGCAAATACAGCTGTAGGGAAGAGGGTCTGTTGTGTACCATACTAACTGGAACTTTGTGTTTGCAGATTCTTGTGTGTTCAAATGTACACACTTGTCAGTACCTCCATGTTAATCCTTCCCCCTCCCCAGGACATCTTTTGGAAATAAACTAGCTCTTCTGAAGTAGCATTGCTAGATTTTTCTGCTTTTTAAATTGAAAAAATTAAGTCTTCCTTCAAACCTTCCATTCATCTTACATTTCCAAGTGGAATTGTACATTGGATGTTTTATTCTACTTCAGTTATTTAGCCTAAACTTTCTATAACCTCCATGAAAACTTGAAAATGAAGCAATGAACACATATTAAATACAAGTATCAGTTAATGGAGGGCTAAATCCAGAGCATGTAATTTCTGTTCTTTTTGTGCAGATAAGGAGACATAGCAGCCTAAGCAAACACTGAAAGGTCACAAGGAGTAGCACACCAAACCATGACACTTCCCCAAGATTAGAAGAAAGTTTATGTGTCTGAGCTGCTGCAAAGTATGGTCTCAGCCATAAAGACAGAAAATTCATTAGATATCCTGTTCTGAGCTAGATGCTAAAGATCATCTACCTTTCCATGTTTTGTATTTCCCAGGCACTTTGCAAGTCCCTGTCACTGCCGCTTATCTGAAATGCAAAAACTGAGGAGTTGCAACTCTAAAAAAGTCTCTCATTGACCATTCTCACACTGTTGTATCTTTTGTTGTAATTCACAAAAGATGATGATGAAATTTACAACCAAGAGAGTTGTGTCCCAAACATCTGTCTGGAAACCAAGAACTGTGCTCCTCCATTTTCTACCATTACAGCAGCCTTCGTGTTTTTCGTGTACACAAGGAACAAGAAAAATAAGAAAATAGAATTACTAAAGAGAAGTATCAATTCTATTCGAAATCAATATTCAATTGATTCAATTCAGTATTCAATTCTAAAAATAAAGGATATTTTTAAATAATTACTTAGGCTAGGGCCATACCACAACACATGCAAATAAAGAGTTTAATATGGATCCACTGGAAAATGAATTACTGTGACAGACAGTGGTTCCTGTACCGTATACACAGGAATCCTCTCTATCCCTCTCCCTGCTAATATTTCATATTCAGAAAATACAGCCAGCCAAAAGCAACCACTACTGCAACTGACAGATATTGCCAGATTTGGAAGTCTTGCTTCTAACAGGTTTGCATTTGTTTAATGTCACTGATGGATCATGCCAAGAAGCAACCAATCAACTGACAAGCTCAGTCTTGTTGCAATGCATTTTGAGTTTTGTCATGATTTAACATAATAGATGGTAATTTGATGATAGTACATTGTATTGTACCATGGCATGACAGTCAGATCACTTACAGTTAACGAAAAATTTCAGGGTACTTGAACACTAATGTTAACAATTAAAAATATTAATTATCTCTTACTGTTAATGTTTTGTATGCATGCGCATGTGTGTGGGTATGGCTCATTGTAAAAGATGTATTTTCATTCGCAGTGTGCTATGATTATGTGAAATTAATTTGGACCAGGTATTAATAAATAATTATGTAGAAGTATAGTCTCCTTTCTTCACTGTAGAACAGAGGAAGCCTCACAATTTACATCTATAGAGTGAAGATGGGTAAAATTAGCACCATTTTTCATTTTGCTCATAATCACTACAATGCTATGCCATTTTCAAGACTTACAATAATTTTTTAATCTAAAAATGAGGTGTTGCAGGTTTTGTGCTTTTGTATTTATAATACTGGCTATCCTGAAAAAAAGTGCATGGTGTAAATTTGATTTACACTCCCATTCTTCTCTGGTTATTCAGACACATACATAAAATTAAAAATGATAATTAGAATCTAACAAAGTAGTACTACCATGTGAGAAGAAGCAAAGGCATTTCAAGACTGGATGAACTACAGATAATCAAGTCAGGAAGACTATCTAGAACTATTTGGGCTACAGAAGAGAGTGCTTCTTGAAGAGCAATAGTAAGAGTCTGTACTCTCAATATGATAATGTGTGGGTGACTCACCTACTTCTGCACTGAAACTGGAAATAAGAGAGTGTCGTGGTTTAAGCCCAGCCGCAACTCACGCAGTTGCTCTCTTACTCCTCCCTCTTCCTCCCCCCCGCTCCAGGAGGGATGGGGAGGAGAACTGAAAGAATGTAACTCCCACAGGCTGAGATAAGAACAGTCCAGTAACTAAGGTATAACACAAAACACTGCTGCTACCACCAATAATCATGATAACGGAAATAACAAGGGAAGAGAATACAACCACTCACCACCCGACAACTGATACCCAGCCCAACCGAGCAGTGATATAACCCTTTCGAGTAACTGTCCCCAGTTTTTGCATCCTGGGCATGACGTACTGTGGCATGGAATACCTCTTTGGCTAGTTTGTGTCAGGTGTCCTGTCTCTGCTTCCTCCTGGCTTCCCCTCCTCCCTGGCAGAGCAGGAGACTCAGAAAGTCCTTGGTCAGACTAAACATTTGAGCAGCAACTAAAAATATCAGCGTTATCAGCGCTATTCCTAGGCCAAAGGTCAAAAACACAGCACTGCACCATCTACTAAGAAGGATTAAAAATGACTACTACTGTTGAACCCAGGACAGAGAGGGATTTCAGAAGAGAATGGGTTGCAATTAAAGCTCACCATTTGCTACTGATGAGTATGGTTGCCTAGGGAATTCATGTGTGGTAGCATGGCAAAGTAAGAAGACAAAGTTTTAGAAGAGTCTTCTGTACTACAAAGCAAAAAGAAAAGACACAGGTTTGATTCAAGATCCAGTCCTGAACTGTAGTTCAGAGATTTATTCACCAATCCACTTGCTGATACATGAAGAGAATCCACTGTAGGTTACCTACTTTATAGCATAGGGTGTGCCATCTGTGTTAAAACAACTCAGTTTTGGAACCCAGTCAGCATAGTCCTGGGAGATGTGCACCTTTGATCTTGAACATAATTCAATATAATTGCTTATTGTTTAAAACTGAAACATGGGAACTTAGACATGTAGCTCGCATGTAGATCTCCAATTCCAGGTATTTGCATTCTTCATCTGGATCTAATTTTATCCATTGCCTATGAATCAGTTGTCTAAATGTAGATGTCCAATATCATTAGACACCTAACAGGGTGTTGACAGTTATGTCATAGGACATTTTGGAGAAGCAAAATCTTTCAAAGCAACAGCTAGAAGCTAGGCAAGACATGTCATTGTACTAGTCACTTATCATCACTGTTTAACCAACTGAAGCACACCTTTGCTTCCTGGATCAAGTGCAGGCTTGAAGAAGATACTGAGCTGGTCATGCTTACCATGAATGAGGACAGCTGTACAGGCACAACAAAGATGCAGTTCTTGGCACCTAAGGTATATTAAAGGTTTGATAGTTAAGGCACTAGTGAAGTTTAGGAATGTCTAGGCTTGCTTATAGTTGAATGGATGAGGAATAATTTTGAATCAAGACATTGGAAGACAAACACAATAAGTCCACCCTAGGCACTCAAGCCTCAGTCTTTCATTTATATCCATGTACAAAGAAGTTCAGTAGTTGGCATTAATTGTGTATAGGGTATTTACCTTTTTCCCACTGATGTATTTTGATCTAAAGCATTTTTGTTGCAACATTAAAGACATCAATACTATCTGTTCTTACTCCTAATGTAATTATTATTTTTAGCTAGATATCAAATGACTTGTTATTAATAATATTTATAGAAGAGTGGGTAAAAGGCAATGTACAATTTTTTTCATAGTTAATTAATCATGATATATGTGCAAGTTAGATTACAAAAAATAATCTGGCATATACCAATACATATTTATCCAGCTATATGACTGTAAAATGAAAGTTAAAAGTTTATGAAAAGCCAAATGCTGTTTCATACAGACAATAAAAGCACACAAATAAAATAGGTTAATGGAACTCTGCTGAAAACTCCAAACCACATCAAACCAAAGAAGAAAATGAAATCTTGTAAGGATATCAGCTACCAAAAAAGTGTGCTAAAAGAAATCTGTTGTCAGTCAAGGCCAATGGCACATCATGAATGTGATTGTTCTCTCTATATCATAGAAACTCTCCCAGTAGTACTATACTAAACTACTTTATTTCCCAGAATATCTCAATTATATTGGTGGGCTGTTTGCTCAAATACTGCTCCATAACAAATGTGTGTGAACATCTACATAGATTGAATAGATACACTTATAGTTAATAATGTTCTGTGATTAATTGCACACTACTGACTATGATGAATTTTTTTGTAACTGTATCATTAAAAAGTCTTTTGACTATCTCCATCATCATCATGGCTTGGCTTCACAAACGAAGATCTGAGAAGGGCTTTACCTACTCTTACTACAAGCGCGCTGATGGCTAAAAAGACCAATGCAGGATAGACAAGTCTTGTTGCAAAAAGCACAGCAGAAGGTCTCCTTAGGTGGTATAGGCAGGGCACAGTTCTTTCTGCATTGTCTTTTCTCCTCAAGACTGATTCTGCATGTGTTCTTAAAAGAGACAGCAGCGTTATGTACGATGTGTCTCCAAATCTCCTGATTGGAGGCCAGAGTGGACCACTGATGGTAGTCAATATGGCCAAGGCTAAGATATTTTTTCAGGGAGTCTTTTTATCTCCTCTTTGGGGCACTTCTCTTGTGGCAGCCAGTGGTGAGTTCACTGTAGAACACAATCTTAGGGAAGCAGGGATCCTCCATCCTGGAGACGTGCCCTGCCCAGTGCAGCTGTGTTTTCAACATCATGACCTCAATACTGGTGACCTCTGTCTGTTCAAGGACAGTAATATTAGACATGTAGTCAGTCCAGTGGATGTTTAGAATTGTACAGAGGTAGCGCTGATGAAAGCATTTGAGGAGTTGCAGGTGATGGCGATAGATGACCCATGATTCAGACCCATATAGAAGACTAGATAGTACAATGGCTCTATAGACACTAATCTTTGTACTTTTCCTCAGGTGTTTATTGCCCCAGACTCTTTTATGGAGTTTTCTGAAGGCTCTATATGCCTTTGCTATTCTGTTATTTATCTCTTTATCAATCGTGACGTCCAAGGAAATGATGCTTCCCAGATAGCTGAACTGCTGGACTAACTTAAGCTCTGACTCACCAATGGTGATGTGGGGATGATGGTAGTCTTCTTGTGGTGCTGGCTGATAAAAAACTGCTGTCTTCTTCAAGTTGACTTCCAGCCCAAAAAGCTCAGTTGCCTCTGCAAAATAAAGTGCTATATGCTGCAGAGCTGCTTCTGTGTGGGCAACAAGGGCAGTATCATCAGCAAAAGCAACGTGTGAACAAGGTTATTTAGGGTCTTGATGTGGGCCTTCAGTCACCGTAGGTTGAATAGGCACCCATAGGTACGATATCAGACATAGATGCCGTTTTGTCAGTCGAAGTCTGCCATAGCCCTTTGGAGCATCATGCTGAAGAAGATTGTGAATAAAGTTGGTGCAAGAACACAACCTTGTTTCACACCATTGGTTATTGGGAAGGGCTCAGAGAGTGCATCCCCATATCTGATTTGGCCTCGCTGATCCTCATGTAACAGAATAATCACGTTGAGAAACTTGGGGGGACATCCTAAACATTCCAAGATCTGCCACAGGCCTTTTCTACTCACAGTGTCAAAAGCTTTGGTAAGATCAACAAAAGTTACATAAAGTCCCTTGTTCTGTTCTCTATACTTGTCTTGCAATTGTCTGAGAACAAATACCATGTCTGTGGTACTTCTATTTGCTCTGAAACCACACTGACTTTCAGGTAGAGGTTCTGCAATAGCGGGAACCAATCTGTTCAGTAGTATTCTTGCAAGGATTTTTCCAGCAATGGACAGCAGAGTTATATCTTGGTAGTTCGAGCAGTCTGATTTTACTCCTTTTTTCTTGTACAAGGTGATAATGATTGCATCACAGAGATCTGGTGGTAGTTTGCCTTGTTCCCAACAGCACACAACTAGCTCATGAAATTTAGCATAGAGTGCTTGACCTCCATGCTTCCAGATTTCAGATGGCATCCCATCAGCTCCAGCTGCCTTGCCAGTTTTCATCTGCTGAATGGCCTTAAGAGTCTCTCCCATGTTAGGGATTATATCCAATTAATTTTTCACCAGTTGTGAGATGTGCTGGATTCCTGAGCCTTGGACTACATGGTTGGCACTGAAGAGAGTTTGAAAGTGTTCAGACCATCAGTTCAGGATGGAGCTTATATCTGTGAGAAATGTTTGGCCATCTTCACTGAGTAGAGGACTTTGAACCTGGTATGTGGGTCCATACACTGCTTTCAGAGCCTCATAGAATCCTCTGTGGTCACACAAATCTGTGCATAGTTGAGTTTTTTTCTGCTAGGTTAACCCACTACTTGCTCTGGACGTCACAAAGTTTCTGTTGGAGTTTACTGCATGAAAGACAAAAGGCTGCCTTTCTTACATGACAGGATGGCTGAGCGAGGTGTGCTTGGTGGGCAGATTTCTTCTTTGTCAGCAATTCCAGGACTACCTGATTGTTTTCATCAAACCAGTCTTTGTTTTCCTTTGAGGATACTTCCGATACTTCGGAGGACTGCAGGATGTTATTTTTAATATGTTGCCAAAGTACTTCAGGAGAAGAGTCTATGGGATGGTCTAAAACCCTAGTTTGAAGGTTTGCCTGGAAATTGTCTCTCACTGCAGTTATTTGGAGATTGTTTACTTTGAGCCTTCTCCTCGGAATGCCACCCCTCTTAGGTCTGGACTTTAGGTGGAGGTTAAGTTTGCAATGCACAAGGCAATGGTCTGCTTGACATTCTGCACTAGGCATCACTCGGAAGTGACGGACATCATGAACATTTCTCTGACGCACTAAGACATAGTCAATGAGCCGCCAGTGTTTAGATCGAGGACACATCCAGGTTGTCATCAGGCTATCTTTCTGCCGGAAAATAGTGTTGGTGATGGTAAGCTGCTGCTCTGCACAAAACTCTAGCAAAAGGTGACCGTTGTCATTGTAGCCTCCAACACCATGGTTGCCTATTACTCCTTTCCAGGCTTCAAAGTTCTTACCTACTTGGGCATTGAAGTCACCAAGGATTATGATCTTATCATTTGCAGGAACCTTTTGAGTGAAGTGGTGCAGATTGGTGTAAAATTTGTCTTTTTCTGCAGGGTCAGCTTGCAAAGTTGGGGCATATATGCTGAAGAGAACAAGATATTGCTTGTTGTGTAGTGGGAGACGTAAGGAGATAATGTGATCAGAATGACCTGTCAGCAAATTTTCAAGTTTAGAGGCGATGGAGCCAACTCTGGAGAGATGACTTTCGGTTTTGTATTTGCCTGACCAATATAGTGTATAGCTGGCACTATGTTCTTTAAGGCTTCCTTCCTCCTGAAGGCAGCTTCACTGAGAGCAGCAATGTTGATGTTAAGTCGTGACAGTTCATGGGCAATTAGAGCAGAACAGCGTTCAGGATGCCCACTATCCGCTGTATCAAGCATGGTTCTGATGTTCTAACATGCGAGTGTCAGTCTGGATACACCTTTGAAGGCAGATGTATGCCTTTGTCTCTTTGTCTTTGGTCAACTGCAACAGAAGATGCCCATTGGCCGCAGCTAACCAGCCAGGTAGAGGGGGAGATGAGCTTTGGTTAGGCCACCTTTTCTAGGCCAGCCACCTTTTCTAGGCCTCCCTCTGTATGGAGCAAGCAGCGCTTTCCTTGAAAAAGGCTGCTTGGTCATTCAGGATGTTGCCGAACAAGACTGTCATCTCCTGGGTCAATCTCAAGTGACCAAGGTCCTGAACCGCCAGCATGCAGGGTTGGATCTGCTGCTTTCAGTGCACCTTTTCACCTGCCGTTTTGTCCCTCGTTTGTCACTACAAGGCTTTACAAATGTGAGTAAACCCTTTGGGCCTGCGCAGTGGATTTCTTAGGTGAGGCGCAGCGTGTGCAGAACTGACCCTACCCTTTGCACCTAAGGTTTATATGCCAGGGCCTAGCAAGCTTGGATGGTGACAGCAAAGTCCTCAGGTTGTAGGCTTGGTTATCCTACTCTTCAGGGCTAAACGAGCTCCATCTGCCTGGGTTTGAAATTAGAGTTGTCCTTCTTCTAGGATGGTTGCTCGAAGGCTAATGAGCCCATCCTGCCCATGGACACACTTTGTCTGACCCTTCAGTTGAGACCTATCTGGCTTGGGAGACCCTACTGGAGGCATATGCCACCATCAGCATAGCTCTCAACCTCACAAGGGCATGCAGGCTCTTTCCCCATGACAAGGGGGTGTCCGTGAAAGAGTTTGACTATCTAATTAGATAACTAAATATATACATTCATTTACTTAGGGGAAAAACTGCTGTTGATTTATTTTTGTTTCCTAACATACGTAGTTGAAAATTAAGGAAATTACTTAAGGAAAATGTTTTTCCAGCAGGCAAGCAGTATTTGTTTCTCAGAACAGTCCCTTATACACCCTATTTATGTCCTGTTTATTTTAGTTTTGTTTGTTTGGTTAGTTTTGGTTTTTTTTGTTTGTTTTTTGGGGTTGGTTGGTTTGTGGGTTGTTTTTTTTTTTTTGTATTTTTTTTTATTTGGTTGGTTTGGTTTTGTTATTGATTTGGTTATATTTTTTTTTTTCCCCTGGAAACCAACATTATAACACAGCTAATAATTTTCTTGGGTCCAGTTGGATCCCTAACTTTTCACAAAATCATAGAATAGTATGGGTTGGAAGTGACCTTCAAAGGTCATCTAATCCCACCCCTCTGCAATGAGCAGAGACATCTTCAACTAAATCAGGTTGCAGAGAACCACATCTAGCCTTGCCTTGAATGTCTCCGGGGATGGCCCATCCACCACCTGTCTGGACAACCTGTTTCAATATTTTACCACCCTCATTGTGAAAAATGTCTTCCTCACGTCTAGTCTGAATCTCTCCTCTTCTAGTTTAAAACCATTACTCCTCACCCTATCGGAACAAGCCCTGCTAAAAAGCCTCTCCCCATCTTTCTTATAGGTCCCTTTTAGGTACTTTAAGACTGCAGTAAAGTCTTCATGGAGTCTTCTCCAGACCAAACAACTCTTTCTCAGCCCTTCTTCATAGGAGCAGTGCTCCATCCCTCTGATCAGTTTTGTGGCCCTTCTCTGGACCCTCTCCAACAGGTCCATGTCCTTCCTGTACTGAGGACCCCAGAGACGGATGCAGAACTTCATGTGGGGTCTCACCAGAGCAAAGTAGAAAGGGAGAACCACCTCCCTTGAACTGCTGGTCACCCTTCTTTGGATGAAGCCAAGATGTGATTTGCCTTCTGGGCTGCAAGTGCACATTGCTGGCTCATGTCCAATGTTTCAGCGGTTTTAGTAATTTTTCAGTTGAAAACCTTTACGTCTGAAGCAGGAATCTTTATTTGATCCATAAAAGATGGACTTACAGTGCTGGATTGCATACCAATACTATTAGTACAGTCTGTAATGCCAGCCACGTCTTCTATAATATCTACATTCTCCTTTGTCCTGATGTCTTTTGACTTTATGACTTCAGTAAATTTCAAGAGCGTACTCTAGTTTTGGTGAAAAGTTAATTAATAAAAACATTAAAAAGTTCTCTTTTGATAGCTAGATGGAAATTTTCTTAAAAGGCCAATAACTGCAATGTATTATATACATACCATTTAGTGTACATGAAGGGAAAAAAGGAAGAAGTGAATACAATTGAATTGGGTTGACTGAAAAATTGTATCTACTCTCATATTGCATACGCTGCTCATTTGAGAATCTCCTTTGAAAATATACAGTGTAGTACTGGCCTCTAAATTTGTTCCTTCATATACAGAATTTCATGCATTACCATAGGAACTGAGGTCAGGGTGTTGCACACACATGCCGCTTGGAAGAATGCATTTTTTTAAAAGGAGGATAAAATTGTTTTGTGAAAGGCTGATAGAGAAAGAATTTTTACTGTATAAATAATCACTTGCAATGGCACTGAAATTTGTTAAAATAGTTCCTGTCAGACAGAAGTTGACCAGGTGTAAGGTTTTACTTACCTGGGTTTTTCTTCTTCAGATGTGCTGTTATACCCTTCAAAATAAATGGAAATTGCTTATTAAATCTTCAAAGGACTGTGTTTGCTGACCCAGCTTTTGACTTTCACGGTATTATTCAATGTGAATGTTCATGATGGGAAGTGAAGACTTTAGCCTTACAGCTCCCATGAGTATTAGTGATGCATCAAACATTCTGTGCATTATGTTCCAGTGTGTCTCCATTCAAACAGAATTTAAGAAGTTCAAACCTTGAGCCAGCTCTGCTGTGAGATATTCTGATATTGTTCCCATTGTATGTTATAGAGTCTGTGTCTCAGTTGTGATAGGCAGAGTATGGCTTTCAAGTATGTCTTTTGGTGTAATGCTTTCTCCCTGGTGACCTATATGGGCTTTCCATCTGACACAGTAACATATTTTTAGTGGACCTGTAACTAGTCACGAGAGAAGTACCTCTACACAGAAGGGGGATTGCAAATTAGTAATCCTGTCTTGCATTTAATGAGGAAACAAATCTAAATCTAAAAGGGGAAAGCTTCTGCATTCAGAAATGGGTATATCAGAGAATTTCCTTGTAGAATTCCTTTTAATTTTTGACCCATTTTTAAGTCTTTAACAATAGAGTTTCTGCTTCTCAGTGTTAACCTTGTCTAGCAGTGAATTTTCTAGATTCAGGGGAATTTGTCCAAAATTTCTGACATAAATGAGAGGTAGTCCCCAGCTACTTACTTTATTACAAGACCAGTGAGATGCAACTAGCTCCCTGCAGCTCCATCCTGCCTTTATTCTGAGCTTTTCTTGGGCAGGGGAGACTACCAGCAGCAGTGTATAGAACTGCAGCCTGGTACTGAATATCCATTATCAAGACAAATAAAACCAGATAATTTTTCATTTAAAAAAATTAAAAAATAAAAAAATCTCCACTTCCCTTTGGTCTTGGTTCAGTCATATGTGTCAGTGGGGACTATTGAATGACTGTCTCTCTCTCCTGAATATTCTGTGCCCTAAAATATTCTCGCTTGCATCCATGGTACAGCATCTTAACTCCCCTGAATACAGTCTACTGACCTACACCAGTGAAAAGAGACTCAACTCTTCAGTATTACTAATTTTATTAATAAATTTGTATTTCTATGCAGCCTTGTGTCAGCAATCAGCATTCTGCTTCTTGAAGTTAAATAAAATAGGTTAGGAGAGCAATATTTTTAGATTGGGCTCAAGACAAAAGATAGGCTTAATCAGCCCCTGAAAGCTAGGTCTAACTCTGAAGCCCTTTACCCTCCCAGACAGCGTACTAGCAATTGCTCCATTTCTTACATTGGCTCAGCTGACAGTACAATAAACTAGAAAAGGATAAGTCTCGAAGAGTTTTAAGCAATTAAATACATCTTTAAATTACGACTCATTTGGATGTAGCAAATAGATATTCTTACAAAAGAAAACTCATCAGTCACAATAAAAAGACAACTTAAAGAACATAATCTCAGTACTATGTCATGGAGTCACATGGATAAAATTAAGATAACCAGTATAGGAAAGGAAAATAAAATGTAGCTTAAATAACCCCATTATCCTGTTACATATGTTAAAGTTTAGTGAAAATCCTTCCCCCCCTTAGAGTTACTGTTTCTAAAGTGAGAGCGAGTAACCTGTTCTAATTGAAAACGGAGCCTGGCATATCCACACCCGTTAGTAGCATGCTGCTTTACAAGCAGCCAAGTCAAATGTATTAGCGTTATGTAGCCCTGAACATTTAGTGTCTACACAGTAGACACTAAACCTGGATTAGTCATCAAATTTTTCAACTGCAGGCAATGAAGAGCAGTGGGTACATTTAGAACATGGTTCATCTGTGACTATTTTAGGTGTTTAGCTTAGAATCAAGTTAATTGTTCCTTAAATATCCTTATAACTCCTCGCTGACTATAAAGTGAAATGAATAACACTCATTAGGCCTGCTTATTCAAAGTTCTCAACATTCAAAAGTTTAACAACTTTCTCAGTTTACCTGCACTTTAAAACTCCCTAACTCTGACACTGCATTATAAAAATGATGACCAATTCACTGACAGAATTCATCAATATTGGTAAAATAAGGTATTAATAGTGCAGGATAAAGGTGAGAAAATAGGCCTAATATTCTCAAAACTTTTTACCTTCTTTCTTACATCTTATGGTCCTCAGCGAATAACTAGGAATTCTGTCACACATAGAACCTTGCCTCTCAAAATAAAAGATATTTACATAGGGACACTATAGCACTATGCTTATTACTGCTATTAAAGTCTAAATTCAAGATATTGGACAGAGTCAGCATTTTTAGAGGTGAAAATGCACTATTAAGTACCTTTGGCCATCCTCTTGGATAAGCTACAAGAAAGCTGCTGGAAAAGACACAATTGCTGTCCAATTTTTCAGGGCAAATACTATTATCATAATGTTTATTCAGAGAGACAAATAGATTGATTATACTTTGTAAAAAAGGATATATAACCTGGAATAATCAGATTAGGATGTCACAATTAGGAATATCGAGGCTAATGAATGCACTCCCAGCTACATACATGCGCAAGGGTAGTTCTTCAGGCACTGAACTTATGTAAAAGATAACTAGATAGAAAGCTGGGGGCTGATTTTCTTATATTGTGGATTGAGGTCTTTGAAGGTGTGCTTCACAGCACTACAATGTCAAAATATTGTGTAGCCTTGGATCAAAGACATTCAAATACTTTTTCAGAGAGTTGCACTGGGCTAAATTTTACTTTTGGAAGCAGTGTGCATTTAGTTATGGTCAAATTCTGCATCTAAGGCAAAAATAACCAGTTCATGGCTATATAGTTGCATATGGCACTTAAGCAGATGAAATACGGTTTATATGCTGGAACCATATCATGCAACTGCAGCATGATGTACTGGCACACAGATTGCTGCACATGCTACAGCCCTGGCTGAAGGAGGAAACAAGCCAATGAGATACCTTCAAAAGTCACTGTTAGCCCCAAAGGCTTCCTAGGATCGTCTGTACACTCAGTCCCCTTCCATGCTACCTGCAGTGGTGGGGACTTACTGTCAGAGGCAGCTGTGAACCTCCCTCAGATCTCCTGATACCCTCAGAATACTAAAAAGAGGAGCTGCTCCAGTTAAGAACTAGATTGTGGAGTGATGTTTTCATCTGACTCTAATTAGAATAGCTGTTGTTAATATTTTTAAAAAATAATTTTATAAAGAGACACCATAAAAGTAGTAAAATGACAGAATTGAAAACGTATTAATTAACTGGAATGCTTGTAGGAATGTTGTCACTTTCTCAGTTTTCTTACCAGGAAAGTAATTTCAATTAATTTTTTTTTTCTTTTGTTTTAGTCACAAATGTCTGTGAAATATATACCAATATGAATGAGCTAAGTAAGCAGCTAGAACCTAATCCAAGTAAGTTTTATCATCCTGGTTTCCTACACTTATAGTTTTTAATACATGATGATGATTAGTGTTTCTGTTGATCTTCAGTTTACTGGAGAAGTAACTTTTGCTTAGAAAATCAGAGTACAGAAGATAATGAGGAAAATATCTTTAAAAAGTGTTTTTTTGTTCCAAACTCAGATGAACCCACCATTGGGTTCATCTCAATAAGTTTTATAATAACTCAATAGGTTTTCTTATGCTAAAAAATATTTCTGTATACATAATTCTTACAAAAGAAGGAGTGTGTCAACTGCCCATCCAAGCTGTTTTCAGAGAGATGCAAAGGCAAGGCAGGCAGCCTTCTGTTTCTGTGTGCTGACTGCACTTTCTTAACCACGCAGACTTAGCAAAACAAAACCAGATTTATAATTCATTTCTTTCATCTATAGATACCATTGTGTATTTGCTGTGCAGTGTTGCTGAGAAGGTGGTCTGAAAATTCTCATTCTGGGGTTTTAATTGCCTGGGAATCTGCAGATTCTCACTGTGCAACAAAGATACCTTAGACTTGCCTAAATTTTACTGATATGACTCACAGTATAACTGAACTGCATCTGTTCCATCTGCTTTCCCCTTATTTATGAGATATTCCAGAATATTTTTCAAAAAAATATTTTTTTCATTTCTCACGTCTATCTGCTGAACAGTGTCAAACAGAGATAAAAATGAGGACAAAAAATATAAAAGAATCATGCAGAACAAAAAGCCTCATTAATCAAGCCAGAAAATCCAGTCCTCTTAAAGCTGGTATTATCCCATTTATAAGGTAGTTCACATATTTAGGTACCAACAGGTCATTTTCTTGGATACTATCTGAAGTCTCATTTTTGAATCTTAACTGTAAATTTTTATGGGTGCTTAACTCATGACAAGAATGTGACATTTAAATCAGTGGAGGTTTCTTATTTTGATCCCCTTCATGTACAGCTTTTACAAGGGGTATCTTAAAGCATAAGTATCACACATCCCTCATGTGAGGGGAGACTGGTAAATTTATGAGGGCATACTTTTATGCCTACATACATACATACACACTCAGACAGCAATTGATTGCTATTAAAATGGTTGAAATATGTTCACACAGATGTGGAATTCAGACGAAGCAGACTGTAGAGCTTAACTGTTCTACCAGATAGTTCATTTTATAGTCATTATATATTCTTTCTCTAATTTCAAGGCATTTGGTATACAGCAGCAAATTTATTGTATCTGGTTTTGTTTGGTTTTGTTTTGCTCTTTTTTAATCTTATACATGTTATAACTATATCTGTAGTTCCTTATAACTTATCAAGGAGGAAAAAAACAGAGGAAAAAACATTAATATTTCTACAATAACAATATCTCTATTTTTTAAAGTTTTTTTTCTTTCCAAATATCTTCAAGCATTTTATAAGCATAAAACAACACTAAGAAAACTGCTATGAGGCTGACATGTTATAACTATTCTACAGGCAGAAAAATGCAGAGACAGGGGATCTCCATGTTTTTGTCAGTATCAGAGAACACACAGCAGCTCATATTGCAATGCAGACTAGGAATCTGGGAGTATATCTCTTCTCTGGCATGCCTGAGATGTCTATGAGAAAGCCAAGAAAGCCTCTGGATTTTCACTCCTGCAGCTGCCAGTTCAAGCTACATTAACCCCCTCAGCTATATGTGCATATCCATACGTGTAACAACTGTCCTCCAAACTCCACATAAAGTGATATAGGACACACATAGAATCACAGAAGGGTCAGGGTTGGAAAAGATAATCTAGTTCCAAGTCCCCTGCCATAGGTAGGGACACCTCACACCAAACCATGTCACCCAAGGCTAAGTTCAGCGTGGTCTTGAACACTGCCAGGGATGGAGCATTTACCACTTCTTTGGGCAACCTCTGTTAGTGCCTCACCATCCTCACAATAAAGAATTTCTTCCTTATATCTAACCTGAACTTCCTCTGTTTCAGTTTTAACCTGTTACCCTTTGTCCTATCACTACAGTCCCTAATGTGTCCCTCCCCAGCATTTTTATAGGCCCCCTTCAGATCCCGGAAGGCTGCCATGAGGTCTCCACGCAGCCTTCTCCAGTCTGAACAACCTCAACTTTCTTAGTCCGGGAGGTTGTGGGAAAGGCCAATATCACAAAGTAGAAGTTTTACTATATGATGATTCAAACTTAAACAGGGGAAGTTTAGATTGGATATAAGGAAGAAGTTCCCTACTGTGAGGGTGGTGAGGCACTGGAATGGGTTGCCCAGGGAAGTTCTGAATGTTCCATCCCTGGCGGCATTCAAGGCCAGGTTGGACAGAGCCTTGGGTGACATGGTTTAGTGGTAGGTGTCCCTGCCCATGCCGGGGGGGTTGGAACTAGATGATCTTAAGGTCCTTTCCAACCCTAACTGTTCTATGATTCTATGAGCTTATATGCCTTTCCACACAGATTCCCAGATTTTAAAGCATCAGGTGCCACTGCAGTAATCCAGCCTGATTTTTTATTAAGACATTCCAGCTCATCAATAGGCATTTTAAAGCTCAAGTGCTGATCTAAGCTGGAACTGGGATCTGCCTGAACTGTCTGTGTCAGAGACTGCTGGACCAGAACATAGCACTTATAAGCCTGACGAATGCACAGGGATGTAGTCCCACAATATCATACCCCAAAGGACCATATAGACTATCTACTGATTAGGCAAAAGAAGGCATTCTGGTGTAAGAAGAAATATTTATTTTTTGTTTCTGGTTCCTCAATTCTACCAGGATCCATGTTTGCTGAGTGCCTTAAGGAGAGATCTTCAAACTGGAATCAAGAAACTTAAAGTAAGATTCATTGTGCATGTCTAGATCAGAGCTAGTCACCTGAACTTCCTTTCTAACTGATGAAGAGATATAAGCACTTGGATGGTATGACTGATTCAGCATGAAGTTGATGTCTAAAATATGTCAGATGAATCACTGCTTTTTTCTTTTCCCTGATTACAAAATTAGCATAAAATGAGTCACCTGTGATCAGACATCTGCACTGGAGATATCTGGTTAGGTGGGTTGAATCCCACCCTGAGCTGCTTCTGAGGCAGTCAGACCACTTTCTGACAAATTTAATACCCAGCAATGAGCTGACCTGTCATCTTCCATGTATTTAGAGCAGTGGAACCTATCCCTGAGCACAGTCAACAGACACAGACTGTTGTCTTTAGCACTTAGTGAAGAAGTTGACTGATAGGTCAAAACACATTAGGAAAGACTGTTGTCCCAATGTTAGTGTGACAGGGGAGACAACAGCCTGCATTTTTAACTGTGAAAATTGCCACTGCCAATACTTTTGCACTGCCAAAAATGGGGAGCACACAGAGGTGTTTCTTGTGGATGACAGAAGCCCCCCAAATTCATATAGAAAAAAAATCCTGATTTCCCCGAGATCTAAATGAGCATTTTTTATTTTCTTTCAATTAACTGAACAAAATGGAACTCCTATGAAAAACACAAGAATTTTAATTTATCATAAATTGGTGCTTATATGAACTAAATACATATTCATAACTTAAGCGTCATGGAGACCTTAGTGTATTTTCAAAAGGAAAGAATTTCTGAATATCTTTCGTAACCAATCACTTAAACCACTGGGAGATTTTTATTATTATTTTTGCCTTATATCAAACAAAATTTAATCATACACCTTGCAGTTAAATTCTTAAGGTTAAAAATTTGAAAGCTCTTATATCTATCTAGAAAGCTATATCTTCTCTCTTGATACATTTTTTTTCCCGCTAGACTTTAAATCAGTCTTATATGCTTCTGTGGAATTCACTAGAATTTTTCACACCTATCACAGCAGTCTGGTTAGTAGTAACCATTTTCCAATATTGCATGCATTTCAGCACTGACTGTGCTGGTTTGCATCCCATTTGTTTCCTTTCCTGTATTTTGTCACAAATTTATAGCAACTTCATGACAGTAAATTTTGCAGCACTGGGTAATAGGTTATGAAGTTGTTTTTAGCACATTTATTAATTTTCTGCCACCATGAAATGGTTAGGGTTGGAAAAGACCTTAAGCTCATCTAGTTCCAATGCCCCTGCCGTAGGCAGGGATGCCTCACACTAAACCATGTTGTCCAAGGCTCTGTCTAACCTGGCCTTGAACACTGCCAGGAATCTTCATTTCCTCTATTTTACTTGACATATTAGGTTATTTGTGAACTGCTCCTTTATTGATATTTACTTTAATCTTATTTATTTCTCTGCTTTAATTTAATTTAGGAAAGAGCTCAGCTGGTCAAGTCTTAAGGGTACTTATGCCAAACCCATAAGACATACATCAACACCAAGACAGGTGCTTTTCAGGCACTGCTTAATAGATCTGAGTAGGTGGATCACAACAAATAATCTAGTCAATAGTCTAGACTCTCTTTTTCATCACATTTATTCAACAAATAACATGTCAAACATAATATTCTTCAGATTGATGATTTTGGAAATTCTGGAAGTGCTGCTTGACAAAAAATGGTCATGTGAGGTTGTTCCTGTTCCTTTGCTTAATAAGCCAGTTCACTTTCTGATTAGGCTGCATTTCCCCTTTTGCACCCAACATGCAGGGAACAAGGCTGTGCTGTAATGTGGGCAGATGGCTGCAGCACAGATTGCTGCAGTTCATACCCTTATCTCCAGAAATGCTCATTCAGCAACCAAGGTGGTGCTTTTTTATCGGCAAAATGTAACATGGAGGCTCCTAAATGCAAAGCTGAGGCTTGATTTCAATAATACCTCAGAGGTGGTGATCTGAAAATTGTTTTCTGTATATTTTTCTGCAAAGCAAGTGGAGTCTTTGTGAAGACTCAGTGAAATACAGAAGCAAAATAGCTGAAGTAAATCAACTTATTACTTAAAAAAATAACACAACCAATTTTTGCACATAGTCATTCTACTATGGGTCTTGTTCTGTAATGGAATTCACTTCTTCAAAAAAAGAAGTAGCTGTGCAATAAAAAAATTAAACCTTGCAATTTCTTTGTGAGGATTAAATTATAGTCACTGTCCTACTCACTATGTTAATTGATAAGGCTGACTGAAGGACGCCATGAAGCTGCTTTGAAAAGACATGCTTTCAAATTAAAACCAAGAGGATGGACTGTGTCTGCTTAACAAGGGGCTGATGCTTTCTGTCCTCAGTGCTGTCTTGGCCTCAAACTGGGTAACCGAAGGGAAGACTTACACATGATCTGAGAGTTTTGATGCCCTGTGTTTCAGTGCTGCGCTAACAGAGGGACTGCCAAGGAGTATCTTAGCAGTTCTGGATGAGATGACTGTGGTCATATTTAGAAACACAGTAGTAAATATAGTTGTGCGTTTGTAAAAGGAAGGGAAGAAGTTGTGAGATTTACCTTTATTCAGCATGCAGCTGGTGGAGTAGGCCTCTTCACTGACTAACAAAGGTACTGGTATTAAAAACTGTTCAAAGACAAAAGGAATGAATATGTGCTATTGGCGTTTTACAGCACACCAAAGAAGGCAACAATTTCATAGCCGCCAGAGATCTGAACTCTGCTGCATGCTGCAATTCTACATTCATGTAAACAAAGTTTTTGCCATTGAATTTCTAGGTTCCCATTTTTTTAATTTACTCTTCATTTTACAAAAAGAGAAGGAAGAAGTACTAAAGAAATGTTCCTACTCTCTCATTAGCCATTGATACATTGTAAATTCTAGTTTTGCTATATATTTCATCATGGGTGGTGTTTGGTGTGGCCAAACAAAAGGTTCTTTCTGATATTATCTGGCTACTAAAGGGATTCACATATTAACAAACTTAACGAATTGTGTAAAGAATATAGCAACTTGAAATATATGATAGGTGAAACAGTACGTCTTACCTCTTCTTAGAACTACAAATACTTTCATGTCTCCCTCTTGCTACCATAAGCATTATACTCTTTCAGTCACCTGTTAAGAGTTGCTGTGGTTTAAGCCCAGCTGTAACTCAGAAAAACCACGCAATCTCTCTCTCACTCCCCCCCCTTCCTCCCCCTGCTCTTGGAGGGATGGAGAGGAGAATCAAAAGAACGTAACTCCCATGAATTCAGATAAGAACAGTCCAGTAACTAAGGTATAAAACAAACCAATACTGTTACCACCAACAATAATAACAATAATGATAAGGGAAATAACAAGGGAAGAGAATACAACCACTCACCACCAGCCAACCAATACCCAGCAAGACCCCAGCAGTGATCTAGCCCTTCTGGGTAACTGCCCCCAGTTTATATAGTGGGCATAACATGCTGTGGTATGGAATACCTCCATGGTTAGTTTGAATCAGGTGTCCTGTCTCTGCTCCCTCCTGGCTTCCCCTCCTCCCTGGCAGAGCATGGGGCTCAGAAAGTCCTTGACAGAAAGTCTTAGACAGACTAAACGTTTGTCATGGGTTCAGCAGCAGCAGTCGCTTTTTCTCCTTCTTGGTAGCTGGTGCAGCAGCTGTGTTTTTGATTTTGGGCCTGGGAACAGCGCTGACAACACCAGTATTTTCAGTTACTGCTTGGTAATATTTTGGTCTGGCCAAGGACTTTCTGATCCTCATGCTACGCCAGGGAGGAGGGTGAGCCGGGAGGAAGCAGAGACAGGACACCTGACCAAAACTGACCAAAGAGGTTATTCCATACCACAGCAAGTCATGTCCAGGATATGAGGACAGGGAGCAGGGACCCGGAAGGGTGTGGTGGTGGACTGGTGGTGCACGGCATGGTCAGGTTTTAGGTATTGGGGGGTTCGCCGCTGGGGGGTGCACTGGCTGGGTCGGGCTTGGTGAGCAGTTGTATTCTTTTCCTTGTATTTCTCTTGTATTATTATTGATGGTAGCAGCAGTGATTTGTGTTATACCTTAGTTACTAAACTGTTCTTATCTCAACCTGAGCGAGTTGCATTTTTTTTTCGATTCTCCTCCCCATTCTCCTGGGACTGGGGGAAGAAAAAAAATGGGAGTGAGTGAGTAAAACTCCATGAGTTTTAGAGGCTTAAACCACGACAGTGTTACAGAGCAACAACTAAAATCATCAGTGCTATCAGCACTGTTCTCAGGCCAAAAGTCAAAAACACAGCGCTGCACCAGCTACTAAGAAGGAGAAAAATGACTGCTGTGCTGAACCCAGGACAAGGGTTTTATAAGTCATTTGCACTTTAAACGGATTATTTTGTTGTCTGTCTTTGTCTTCAAATGTGAATACATGTATGAATATGTATGTGTTTGTACATGAGAATGAAGACCTTGGGCTAGCTATAGGAGAGGATCTGATTCAAGACCATCTTAAGAACCTGAATGTATACAAGTCCATGGGACCTGATGAAATCCATCCGCAGGGCCTGAAGAAGCTGGCAAGTGAAGTTGCTAAGCCACTGTCCATCATATTTGAAAAATCATGGCAGTCAGGTGAAGTTCCCGATGTCTGGCAAAAGGAAAATATAACCCTCATTTTCAAGAAGGGGAAAATGGATGAGCTGGGGAACTACAGACCAGTCAGCCTCACCTCTGTGCCTGGCAAAATCTTGGAGCAGATTCTCCTGGAAGGCATGCTGAGGCACATGAAAAATAACAAGGTGGTTGGTGACAGCCTGCATGGCTTCACTAAGGGGAAATCCTGCCAGACCAATCTGGTGGCCTTCTCTGATGGGGCTACAGAATTGATGAACAATGGTAGAGCAGTTAATGTCATCTACGTGGACTTGTGCAAAGCGTTTGACACTGTCCCACATGGCATTCTTGCCTCTAAGTAGGAGAGACATCGATTTGATAGGTGGACCACTCGGTGGACAAAGAACTGGCTGCATGGCCGCACGCAAAGAGTTGTGCTCAATGGCTCAATGTCCAGCTGGATACCAGTAATGAGTGGTGTCCCTCAGGGATCTGTGCTGGGACCAGTTTTATTCAACATCTTTGTTGGTGACATGGACAGTGGGACTGAGTGTTCCCTCAGCAAGTTTGCTGATGACACCAAGCTGTGTGGTTCGGTTGATATGCTGGAGGGAAGGAATGCCATCCAGAGGGACCTTGACACGCTTGTGAGGTGGGACAGATGCCAACCTGATGAAGTTTAACCATGCCAAGTGCAAGGTCCTACACCTGAGTCGGAGCAATGCCAGGCACAGATCCAGGTTGGGCAGAGAAGAGATTCAGAGTAGCCCTGCGGAGAAGGACTTGGGGGTGTTGGTAGATGAAAAAATGAACATGAGACGGCTTCAGTGCATGCTTGCAGTCCAGAAAGCCAACCATATCCTGGGCTGCATCAAAAGGATCATGACCAGCAGCTCGAGGGAGGCGATCCTGCCCCTCTACTCTGCTCTTGTGAGACCTCACTTAGAGTGTTTTGTGCAGTTCTGGTGTCCTCAACATAAAAAGGACATGGAACTGTTAGAACAAGTCCAGAGGAGGGCCACAAGGATGATCAGGAGCCTGGAGCACCTCCCGCATGAAGATAGGCTGAGAAAGTTGGGGCTGTTCAGCCTGGAGAAGAGAAGGCTGCATGGAGACCTCATAGCAGCCTTCCAGTATCTGAAGGGGGCTATAGGGATGCTGGGGAGGGACTCTTCATGAAGGCCTGTAGTGATAGGACAAGGGGTAACAGGTTCAAACTTAAACAGGGGAAGTTCAGGTTAGGTATAAGGAAAAAGTTCCCTACTGTGAGGGTGGTGAGGCACTGGAATGGGTTTCCCAGGGAAGATGTGAATGCTCCATCGCTGGTGGTGCTCAAGGCCGGGTTGGACATAGCCTATCAAATTGATGTCTCACCTACTTAGAGACAAGGATGTCATGTGGGACAGTGTCAAACTGCTTTGCACAAGTCCACGTAGATAACATTGACTGCTCTACCATTGTTCATCAATTCTGTAGCCCCATCAGAGAAGGCCACCAGATTGGTCTGGCAGGATTTCCCCTTAGTGAAGCCATGCAGGCTTGTCACCAACCACCTTGTTATTTTTCATGTGCCTCAGCATGCCTTCCAGGAGAATCTGCTCCAAGATTTTGCCAGGCACAGAGGTGAGGCTGACTGGTCTGTAGTTCCCCAGCTCATCCATTTTCCCCTTCTTGAAAATGAGGGTTATATTTTCCTTTTGCCAGACGTCGGGAACTTCACCTGACTGCCATGATTTTTCAAATATGATGGACAGTGGCTTAGCAACTTCACTTGCCAGCTCCTTCAGGCCCTGCGGATGGATTTCATCAGGTCCCATGGACTTGTGTACATTCAGGTTTTTAAGATGGTCTCGAATCAGATCCTCTCCTACAGTGGGCCCAGGGTCTTCATTCTCACTGTCCCAATGCCTGCCCTCCAAGACTTGGGTGGTGTGGTCAGAGCATTTGCTGGTGAAGACTGAGGCAACGAACTCATTAAGAACCTCAGCCTTCTCCACACAATCAAAGAACTTCCTGGATTGCTTGTGCCGGGCCACACCGTCTCTCCAAGAGATATCAGGTTGGTCAAAGTCCCCCATGAGAACAAGGGCCTGCGAGCGTGAGGCTGATCCTATCTGTCTATAGAATGCTTCATCCACCGAGTCCTCTTTGTCAGGCAGTCTGTAACAGATCCCCACAATAATGTCTCCCATCGCTGTCTCTCCTGACCCACAAACTCTCTGTCAACTGCTCAGCTGTCCCCAGGCAGAGTTCCATACCCTCCAGCCTATCCCTAACATAAATAGCAACTCCCCCTCCCTGCCTGCCGGGCCTGCCTTTCCTAAAGAACCTGTAGCCTTCCATTCCAACACACCAGTCATAGGAGCCATCCCACCATGTTTCTGTGATGCCTATGATATCATACCCCCATAGACGTGCACACATCTCTAATTCCTCTTGTTTGTTCCCCATGCTATGGGCATTTGTATAGAGGCATCTGACCTGAGCTCCAAATGAAGCCGGCTCATTGGCTGGAGCAGCTGGAATATCTCTACATTGCTCCGAACGTTTACTTACTATAGGTGCTGTCCAGTGATTGGGTGTGTTGGAATGGAATGATGCCCCCCTCCCCCAACACATCTAGTTTAAAGCATCCTTGACCAGCCTGGCAAGCCTCCTACCAAATCCGCTCTTCCCTTTCTTTGTCAGATCAGCTCCACCAGCCCCCAGTAGACCTGGCCTACTAAACTGAGTCCCGTGTTCAGGGTACCCAAACCCCTGACTATGGTACCACCCTTCTAACCATTTATTAACCTGGCCAATCCCCCTAGCCTTTTTCAGGTCCTCCCCTGTATCCTGGAGAATTGACGAAAAGACAATCTGAGCTCCAGAGCCCCTAACCACCTCTCCCAGAGCTCTGTAGCCCTTCTTTATGTTCTCCGGGCTACTGCTATCTAGATCAGTAGCACCCACAGCGCCTTTTCTGTATTAGGCATATTTAGAATATTTGTTATATTCTGTATCATTATTGCTATTATCTGCTATCTAATTATTTACTTCTTTATGATCTGCAAGCAACTCCAGAGCTGTAAAAATCTGTTCACTGTTGACTACTTTTTAGGAATACTAACTTCTTCAAGGAATCATATAATTTCTTATTACATCACTGAAGTAATGACTATTTTCATTTGTTACAATTGTTCATCAGAGTAGAGTAGCAGATTGCTGCTTAAAATATGTCTTCAAGAAATATCCCTAATTAGTTTGTAGAAAAGTAAAAAGATCATGCCATTTTCAGACAGTGAGCTTAATATAAAAGAAACTTGAAACAAGCCTCTTAACATCTCTGCTTAATTTTCTACCTAGTCATGTCATTTTCCACTTCTACTCTCAGGAAGACTCTGCAAAAGACAGGTAAGGTGTGTACCAAGATAAGCCATCCTCTGTTTTTTTCTAACAGTAGGTAAAGTGAATCTTCCATACCCTCCTGTATGAGTGAAATAAAAAAAGAAAGGCAAATTGCACCGTAAAATATTTTACTTTGACACCAGAGTAGGTCTACAGACTTTGAACCGCACGTGGAGAAGCTGGGTGCTACCAAAGAGGCTGAAGGGATGCAGCCATTTGAATTTGGAGAGAAAAATTTCTATTTTAAAGTTGATCAAGGTCCATTAACATTAATCAAAGCAAATGAGTTATGGGAAAGGAGAGGATAAAAATTAGATTCCCACATGAACAGATATAGTCAGATCCAAAATTAGAATAAAGGTTTCTTAGGTATTTTGGTTGTTTCTCCTTAGTTTTGTTTAAGAGTAGAATCCAAATGTTGATGGAGGCATGCACACGCCATGCCTAGCAGACATCATGTGCAGGTAAAGACAAATGCCTGGAAATGAAATTTAGAACTAACCAACATGCTGAGAAGCACCTCAAACCAGCACATACACAGCCCAGTAGATATAGCCAGCTGGAAATAACAAGCAAAAATGGTAAGTTGAGGTTGACTCTGCTTTCAGGGTTGCAGGGAGGCATTGGAATTGATTTTGGATTCTTCTAGATAATGGTTACTCTGGCTGAGTGAGAAATCACTCTCTTTCCTTAACCATGTCCAATGAAAGCATTTGAGCAACTGGAGGGCCAGAACCAGTTTCAGTCTGAACAAAGCAAAGCTTGTCTGTTTTCCCATACCATCAGAAAGTGGCCTAAGCAATACGGTACAGGGCAGGAGTGGGTACTACTAGCACCTTCCAGGGCAGCTGCTGTGCTGTGGTGCAGAAAAGTGTCTCAGCTTTTTTATCATAGAATCACAGAATAGTTAGGGTTGGAACAGACCTTAAGATCATCTAGTTCCAACCCCCCTGCCATGGGCAGGGGCACCTCACACTAAACCATGTCACCCAAGCCTCTGTCCAGCCTGGCCCTGAACACCGCCAGGGATGAAGCATTCATGACTTCCTCAGGCAACCCATTCCAGTGCCTCACCACCCTCACAGTAGGGAACTTCTTCCTTATATCCAATTTAAATTTCCCTTGTTTAAGTTTGAACCCATTACCCCTTGTCCTATCACTATAGTCCCTCATGAAGAGTACCTCCCCAGCATCCTTATAGGCCCCCTTTGGATATTGGAAGGCTGCTATGAGGTCTCCATGCAGCCTTCTCTTCTCCAGGCTGAACAACCCCAACTTTCTCAGCCTATCTTCATGCGGGAGGTGCTCCAGGCTCCTGATCATCCTTGTGGCCCTCCTCTGGACTTGTTCTAACAGTTCCATGTCCTTTTTATGTTGAGGACACCAGAACTGCACACAATACTCCAAGTGAGGTCTCACAAGAGCAGAGCAGAGGGGCAGGATCGCCTCCTTCGAGCTGCTGGTCATGCTCCTTTTGATGCAGCCCAGTAATAATCAATTGTCCACTCAGCTGCACTTTCTAGAGTAGCATAAATTTGTGTAAATATTTAATAAATAGTAGTTTCATTTCACTTTAACTTGTATGTGTTTGATGCGTTCAATTAATGGGCAGCTGCTGTTAGGAATTTTAGATTAAGACAAACAACCCAGTCCAAATAGGTAATATTGCTTGTTTGACAACTGGTTTATTATTCTGGCACTTTACTGTCTCCTGACTACATTAAATTTACCCTAAAAAGGAACAGAAAACTCTTTATTTCACAGTTTCTAGTTCTAAATCTAGCATGCAAATTTAACATGACAATTCCTCATGGGCCAATTAATTTTTCCAAGCTATTTTCTTGATGAATATTTACTAAGTTGGCAGAGAAAACATTTAATATGAATGTTTTTGTCCACAGAAACTAAGCTTTTCCAGATTCCTTTACTTAAAGAACTATTAAATTCAAATCTGTTTTTACAGTTGTACACAAGCTCACTGGAAATACAATTAGCATTTCCATCAAACCAGTTCAGTTATTTAAAAATCAGGGCATTATATTCAGGTACCTGGATGCATCATTAAGAACCAGGTCCAGAAATAGGCTAAAGCTGAGTTTTGGCAAATTTGAGCCTCTTTGAGAGTATTTAAGATGCCAAGGCAAAAAAGTCAACATGGTTCAAAAAATCTCTCACTTGACTGCTTCTAGATTAAGCTGAAATGGAAAGGTGCATTACATGCCCTGGCACAACTGGGGGCTGCCCCCAACTTACCCCTTTGGAGAGCTCACCCCATTGGCAAGTTTGTCCTATTGATGTGATCTTACCATTCACTGTACGCTTAAGGAGAGCTGAGAAAACTGCAGACTGTGAGGCTGCATCGAGGGGAACAAACAGTTGCTTTCAGCTGACTGCAGTGTTGTGCTTTAGATGCTTTGCCATGCCCTGAATGTAAAACTCAAACCCTACTTCCTTCGGAAATTAGGACACATGGTTGGGAGATGGAAGACCCACGTTTTGTCTTCATTGACCAGAAGTATTTCTAAATTATCATCTAAGGATAGTAAGTCAGTGTAAAAAGCATAAATGGTTCTTAAGGAGCCTGAACCCAGACACTCATCCATTAAGACACCTTCCCCAGCAGATGTGTAGTCATAGAATCATAGAATAGGTAGGGTTGCAAAGGACCTTAAGATCATCTAGTTCCAACCCCCCAGGTAGAGGCAGGGACACTGCCCACTAAACCATGTCACCCAAGGCTATGTCCAACCCGGCCTTGAGCACCACCAGCGATGGAGCATTCACAACTTCCCTGGGAAACCCATTCCAGTGCCTCACCACCCTCACAGTAGGGAACTTCTTCCTTATATCCAATCTAATCTTTCCCTGTTTAAGTGTGAACCTGTTACCCCTTGTCCTATCACTACAGTCCCTCATGAAGAGTCCCTCCCCAACATCCCTATAGCCCCCTTCAGATATTGGAAGGCTGCTATGAGGTCTCCATGCAGCCTTCTCTTCTCCAGGCTAAACAGCCCCAACTTTCTCAGCCTATCTTCATGCGGGAGGTGCTCCAGGCTCCTGATCATCCTCTTGGCCCTCCTCTGGACTTGTTCTAACAGTTCCATGTCCTTTTCATGTTGAGGACACCAGAACTGCACAAAACACTCCAAGTGAGGTCTCACAAGAGCAGAGTAGAGGGGCAGGATCGCCTCCCTCGAGCTGCTGGTCATGATCCTTTTGATGCAGCCCAGGATACGGTTGGCTTTCTGGACTGCGAGCACATGTTCATTTTCTCATCGACCAACACCCCCAAGTCCTTCTCCGCAGGGCTGCTCTCAATCTCTTCTCTGCCCAACCTGGATCTGTGCCTGGCATTGCTCCGACTCAGGTGTAGGACCTTGCACTTGCCATGGTTAAACTTCATCAGGTTGGCATCTGTCCACCTCACAAGCGTGTCAAGGTCCCTCTGGATGGCATTCCTTCCCTCCAGCATATCAACTGAACCACACAGCTTGGTGTCATCGGCAGACTTGCTGAGGAAACACTCAGTCCCACTGTCCATGTCACCAATAAAGATGTTGAATAAAACTGGTCCCAGCACAGATCCCTGAGGGACACCACTCGTTACTGGTCTCCAGCTGGACATTGAGCCATTGAGCACAACTCTTTGCGTGCGGCCATGCAACCAGTTCTTTGTCCACCGAGTGGTCCACCTATCAAATCGATGTCTCTCCTACTTAGAGGCAAGAATGCCATGTGGGACAGTGTCAAACGCTTTGCACAAGTCCACGTAGATGACATTAACTGCTCTACCATTGTCCATCAGTTCTGTAGCCCCATCAGAGAAGGCCACCAGATTGGTCTGGCAGGATTTCCCCTTAGTGAAGCCATGCAGGCTGTCACCAACCACCTTGTTATTTTTCATGTGCCTCAGCATGCCTTCCAGGAGAATCTGCTCCAAGATTTTGCCAGGCACAGAGGTGAGGCTGACTGGTCTGTAGTTCCCCGGCTCATCCATTTTCCCCTTCTTGAAAATGAGGGTTATATTTTCCTTTTGCCAGACGTCGGGAACTTCACCTGACTGCCATGATTTTTCAAATATGATGGACAGTGGCTTAGCAACTTCACTTGCCAGCTCCTTCAGGCCTTGAGGATGGATTTCATCAGGTCCCATGGACTTGTGTACATTCAGGTTCATAAGATGGTCTCGAATCAGATTCTCTCCTAGGGAGAGAGGCCCAGGTTCTTCACTCTCACTGTCCCTATGTCTGGCCTCCAAGACTTGGGTGGTGTGGTCAGAGCATTTGCTGGTGAAGACTGAGGGAAAGAAGTCGTTAAGAACCTCAGTCTTCTCCAAATCCAGGGTAGCCAATTTTCCCGATAGCTTCTGGAGAGGGCCCACGTTGTCCCTAGCCTGCCTTTTATTTGCAATGTACCTATAGAATCCCTTCCTGCTATCGTTAACATCCCTAGCCAAGTTTAATTCTAAGTGGGCCTTAGCTTTCCTAACCTGTTCCCTAGCTTCCCGGTCAACATCCCTGTATTCTCCCCAGGCTGCCTGTCCTTGCTTCCACCTTCTATAAGCCTCTTTTTCCCTTCAAATTTTCCTCAGCAGCTCTTTATCCATCCAAGGAGGTCTCCTGGCCCTCCTGCAGCACTTCCTTCTAGTAGGGATGTATCACTCCTGAGCTTGCAGCAAGTGACCCTTGAATATTAATCAGCAGTCTTGGGCCCCCCTGCCCCCCTTCTAGAGCTATATCCCATGGAACCTTACTGAGCATGTTCCTGAAGAGGCCAAAGTCTGCTCTCTTGAAGTCCAGGGCAGTGAGCTTGCTGCACACTCTTCTCACCGTCCTGAGGTTCTTGAATTCAGACATCTCATGATCGCTGCAATCAAGGCTGCCCTGGAGCGTCACATTTCCAACCAGCCTCTCCCTGTTTGTGAGGACGAGGTCAAGCATGGCACCTCTCCTTGTCGGCTCCTCTACTACTTGCAGAAGGAAGTTGTCTTCCACATTATCGAGGAACTTCCTGGATTGCTTGTGCCGGGCCACACCGTCTCTCCAAGAGATATCAGGTTGGTCAAAGTCCCCCATGAGAACAAGGGCCTGCGAGCGTGAGGCTGATCCTATCTGTCTATAGAATGCTTCATCCACCGAGTCCTCTTTGTCAGGCAGTCTGTAACAGATCCCCACAATAATGTCTCCCATCGCTGTCTCTCCTGACCCACAAACTCTCTGTCAACTGCTCAGCTGTCCCCAGGCAGAGTTCCATACCCTCCAGCCTATCCCTAACATAAATAGCAACTCCCCCTCCCTGCCTGCCGGGCCTGCCTTTCCTAAAGAACCTGTAGCCTTCCCTTCCAACACACCAGTCATAGGAGCCATCCCACCATGTTTCTGTGATGCCTATGATATCATACCCCCATAGACGTGCACACATCTCTAATTCCTCTTGTTTGTTCCCCATGCTATGGGCATTTGTATAGAGGCATCTGACCTGAGCTCCAAATGAAGCCGGCTCATTGGCTGGAGCAGCTGGAATATCTCTACATTGCTCCGAACGTTTACTTACTATAGGTGCTGTCCAGTGATTGGGTGTGTTGGAATGGAATGATGCCCCCCTCCCCCAACACATCTAGTTTAAAGCATCCTTGACCAGCCTGGCAAGCCTCCTACCAAATCCGCTCTTCCCTTTCTTTGTCAGATCAGCTCCACCAGCCCCCAGTAGACCTGGCCTACTAAACTGAGTCCCGTGTTCAGGGTACCCAAACCCCTGACTATGGTACCACCCTTCTAACCATTTATTAACCTGGCCAATCCCCCTAGCCTTTTTCAGGTCCTCCCCTGTATCCTGGAGAATTGACGAAAAGACAATCTGAGCTCCAGAGCCCCTAACCACCTCTCCCAGAGCTCTGTAGCCCTTCTTTATGTTCTCCGGGCTACTGCTATCTAGATCAGTAGCACCCAGATGGATCACTAGAAGTGGGTGATAGTGGTACCGATTACAGCAGGCAGACTCTCTGCAACATCCCTGATCTGAGCCCCTGATAGGCAACACACCTCCCTTGAGACTGTGTCAGGCTGACAGATGGGTGCCTCTGTTCCTTTCAGAGTAGTGTCCCCTACTACTATGGCCCGCCGCTTTTTCCTGGCAGCACCAGTAGTGATCTTCTTTGCCAGTGCATCAGCCGGTTGTTCCTGGTGGGAGCGCTGCTCCTCATCAGCCTCCGGTAGGACAGCAAAGAGGTTCTGGGTAGGAAGAACATATTTAGGAGGAAGCCCCTTGCTTTCAATTGTCCTCTTCCTCCTTTTTTTTTTTTTTTTGTTGTTTTTTTTTCTGTTACTGTTTCCCGGCTTCCTGGGTTAGCGGCCTCCTTTCCTGCATGAGCGACAGGGGACGCTTGAGGCCCCTGCAGAGTCTGGTCCTGGAGCAAGCAGTGCTGCTTCCTCTCAGCTTCCCTGACACCTTTCAGCCTTGTAACTGCGTCCCGCAGCTCAGCCCCTGCTGCAGGAGGACCTCCACCAGGGAGCACAGAGTGCAGCTCTGCCCATTGCACACTCTCCCCTCAGGAGAGCAGTGCAGGCGCTCTCTACACCCCGAGCTCTGCACTGCAGCCTCCCCTCTCATCGGCTCTGCCTGGGTGCCTACGCTGGCCATTGCCGGGGCAGCCAGAGGAAAGCTCCCAGACCGAGCCCTGGTCATACAGCGAGTGCTCACCATCCTGCTCGCCTGCCTGCGCGAACTGCCGCGCAAACTGCCTCGAACCCTCCCTGTTCGCCATGCCCCTGGTCGCTCGCGCTCCCTGGGGAAGTTTTTTAACCAGTCAGGGTTGTGACATCCCTCCTGGCACCGCCCCCTCTCAGTCAGCTGCTCATGTCAGCTGAGCTGCCGGCTCCTGGGCAGGCCCTGTCGAGGACTTGAGGCTCTCTCCGTGCCTGTTGCTGCTACAAGTTGAAGCTCCTGGATGCCGAGCCTCCCCCAGATCAGGCACTGCAGGCATCCCCTCTTGAGACAGTCACCTCAGCTTTCTCTTCATTTTTTTTCTTTCTCTGGTCATCTCACTCCATTTTTCTTTCACTAGAAAGAGACTAGTGAGAAGCTCAACCTCACTGCTCTCCTAGGACAACCATTTGGGAAACCTAAGTGAAATAAATATACTATTTTAAAGAATTAGGAATACCCTTGGAAGTAGAGGTTGTTATAATTTGAAAATAATGCATAGTATGTTGATGGTTACTTTCCAGAGCAGGCCTGAGTAGTCATCTTGGGAAGAACAGGATTCTACCATAACTAACCCTGGAAGACTGCTATGAGGTCTCCACACAGCCTTCTCCAGGCTGAACAGCCCCAACTTTATATGTATATAAACATATGCATATACATATATAAACATATATGCATTTTAATGTACAGATACATGAACTCATATTGTTCTTTAAAGTGTAATTTAATGCAGAAGATTAAAATAAATATTCTGTGACTTGTGCAAAAACATTCTGACTGAAATATTGCATGCATTGTTTTTTTTCCCGGTATCCAATAACATATTTTCTAAAAGACATGACAATTTTACTTTCTTCTAAATTATTTTCAGATATAGAGATTCTAACTCTTTCTATCCTACTAAAAAAGTGTAAGGTTAGCCTAAAATAAAAACCTAATTGTTAGTCCAATCCAAATCTTCAAGCCATAAGTTCACAGCTGTATGTGATGTTCATACTTCACTTGAGACAAAATCTGATCTCAGGTTTGGACTGGGAAGAAATTCTTTCATAAAAAGAAAAAAAAAATGGCTGTAATAAAACCTGAAAGTTATCAGATATCTCCTGTAAAAAGGAAATTTAATAATATAGGAAAGTGAGTCTGGCATGTGCAGACAAGGTCTTTAACAAGGTGCCAGAACACAGGCTACACTGACCCCATAGTCTAAAAGTTTGGTTCAGAGTTTGGGCCAAACTCTGATTTCCTGCTATTTCACGGGTTGTCAGGCAAAAATATGATAGCTAGCAGTTATTATCCTTGCATTTTTAAAGAAATAAGATGTGACAGTTCCTTTTATCACTTTGATTATCTTTTTCTTATTTTCCGTAAAAAAGGGAAGCTATTTTACTCTCAGAGTGGATGCTGTCAAACTAATATTGGATGTTTTAGTTAATTTACAAGGGAAAAGGTGCAAAGATGAGTGCATCATATCCTTGGAAGAGTAAAAGTTTTTAGCAAACTTTGAATATATCCTTCATTACATATTATAGAAAAAGCTCTTACAAGCTATGGAATAAATTATACTCCTCTCACGGACTCATAATGTATGATACTCTGTTGGATACCTGTATCTAATTTTAGAAATATTTGAATCACCACAAAAATCCTTTGCTAACATTCATTTAAGGTTTAATAGTTTTTTATTAAAATAGATCTTCAGATTCTGTAATTTTATAAGAAGCTTAAATCAAGGCCAGTGAAGGATAGAGAAAATATTGTATTTCTCTGGGATATATGCTACTCTGGGAGATGACTTGTTCTCTAGCAATATCTTATTCTTGTCTCCCTCCACATACTCAGATACTGCAGTTCACCCCTTGAGGACTGCCAAAGTTACTCATTCACATTTGTTGTGATTTAGCGCCATCCAGCAACTAAGCACCACGCAGCCACTGACTCACTCCCCCTCTGGTGGGAGAAGGGAGAGAATTAGAAAAGCAAAAGTGATAATACTTATGGGTTGAGATAAAGACAATATGTGAAGCCAAAGCTGTGCATGCAAACAAAGCAAAACAAAGAATTCATTCACCACTTCCCATTTTCAGGCAAGTGTTCAGCTATCTCCAGGAAAGCAGGGCTCTAGCTCATGTAATAATCACTTGGAAACAAAAGCTCCATCACTCCAAACATCCTTCCTTCCTTCCTTCCTTCCTTCCTTCCTTCCTTCCTTCCTTCCTTCCTTCCTTCCTCCCTCCCTCCCTCCCTCCCTCCCTCCCTCCCTCCCTCCCTCCCTCCCTCCCTCCCTTCCTTCCTTCCTTCCTTCCTTCCTTCCTTCCTTCCTTCCTTCCTTCCTCTCTCCTGCCCTCCCCCACTTTATATGCTGAGAATGAAGTCACATGGGATGAAATATTCCTTTGGTCAGTTTGGGTCAGCCAACAATCCAAGCTGTGTCCCCTCCCAGCTTCTTATGCCCCCCCAGCCTGCTCATTGGTGGGGTTGTGTGAGAAGCACAACAGGTCTTGACTCTCTAAGTCAAGAAAATATCCCTGTGTTATTAACACTGTTATCAGTAAGAATCCAAACCATAACCCCATGCCAGCTATTATGAAGAATATAACTACCCCAAACCAAAACCAGCACACCAGCATAGCACCCATTCAATGACCTCTGTAATCTGATATTGGTCACCAACAGTTACTAATAGCTATTTCATTAAAGCATATATATTGCCATAATCAGCCTATCTAGGTATTCTTCCAAAACTTTTTGACCACATCTTCTAGTACACATGGATCTTCAAAACAAAGACTGCTAGTTGCTGCTAGCTATAGAAGCTGAACTCTCTGCCAGATACTATCAGATGACAAAATTATTAGGTTCAAACAGTAATCTCTTGAAACCAACTACAGAAATTCTTTTGATTTATTCTTTAAATGAAGGAAATATAGTAACCTTTCTTAATAACTAATATTTATTCATAATAACCACAACGTTTCTGTATCAACAAAGGAAAAGAAGAAGAAAATGGTCCACAGTACCGTTCAGGAAAAAACTAGCTGTTGCATGACCATATAACTAAGTAAAACATTCTTTATTGTAGGAAAACTTGGAAAGCTGTGCAGGGCTCCTTCAGACATTTAATATGTTGAAGCATTATGCTGCATCACTCCCTCTTTTTGTTCACTGTCTGCTGATGGTACTCAGAGATGTCACAGCATCTTGAGATGCCCTCTGACAAAGAGGTTTCGAGCATTGTCAGAAGTACCAACAGGTTTCAGTTTATTTATTCCTTTGAAAATAAGTATCCATTTCAGCTTTCATTAGCATATGGGTACAAATAATCTCTTTAGAGTCTCATGTACACTGTTCGAATTGCTGTTGTCACTGGTTAACAGCTCTGGTTAAAAAGCAGGCACTGACACTGGAAAGAAACCCCCTCACCTGCCTAGCTGGCAAGGAAACAGCCAAGCTGTGAAACAGGCAATCACCCACAGGGAGGTGCTGGGGAAAAGAGCAGGAAGGCTGTGGAGAGCCAAGAGGCAGTGCTGCCCATCCAAAGGGCCCCCTACCAAGAGCATCACTCCTCCAACAGACCTTCCCCTCTAGCCACTTCCCAGTGCAATTCCAGTTGTGAACCCCCATGAGGTCACAAGTCCTGCAGCAAACCTGCTCCAGTGTGGTCTCCTCTCTGCATGAGGCCACAGGTCCTGCTATGAGCCTGCTCCAGGACAGGCTTCCCACAGGGTCACTTCCTTCTTCAGGTATCCCCCTGCTCCAGTGTGGGGTCCTCCATGGGCTGCAGGTGGAGATTTGCTCCACCATGGACCTCCATGGGCTTCACGGGCACAGCTGTCTCACCATGGGCTGCAACACTGGCTGCAGGGGAATCTTGTGCTCAGGTGCCTGGAGTATCTCCTCCCCTCCTTCTGCACTGACCTGGGTATCTGCAGAGCTGTTGCTCTCACATTTTCTCACTCCTTTCTCTGGCTGCAGTTGAGGTTGCCAAGGTTTTGTCCTCACCCCTATGTTATCCCAAAGACATTACCACCATTGTTGATTGGCTCCAGCTCTGGCCAGCAGGAGGTCTGTGTTAGAAACAGTTGCCACTGGCTCTGCCAGACACATGGGAAGCTCGTATCAGCTTCTCAACAGAATACACCCCTATAAACCCCCTGCTACCAAAACCTGGACATGCAAATCTAATACATCTGGGTAAAAAGCTGGCTGCTTGGCCAAGTCCAAAAAGTGTTTCTGAATGGAGTGAAATCCAGTTGGCAGTCAGTCACAAGTGGTATTCTCCAGGGCTCAGTACTGGGGCTAGTTCTGTTTAATATCTTTATCAATGATTTGGACAAGGGGATTGAGTGCACCCTTAGTGGGGTTGCAGACAACACCAAATTGTGTGGGGGTGTTGATCTGCTTGGGGTTAGAAAGGCTCTATAGAGGGATCTAGGCAGGCTGGATGGGTGGATGGATGGATGGATGGATGGGGTGAGGCCAATTGTATGGGGTTCAACAAGGCGCAGTGCCGTGTCCTGAGGGAAATAGTGGCTGGGAAACTGCGTGGCAGAAAAGGACCTGGGGGTGTTGGTCAACAGTCAGCTGAATACGGGACAGCAGTGTGTCTGGGAGCACAAGTGTGATGGGGAATGGCTGAGGGAACTGCGGGTGTTAAGTCTGGAGAAAAGGTGGCTCAGGGGGGACCTTATCACTCTGTACAACCACCGACAGGAGGTTGTAGTGAGGTGGGCGTCAGTCTCTTCACCCAAGTAACAAGTGAAATTTGATATCAGGAAAAATTTCTTCCTGAAAGGGTTGTCAAGCCCTGGAACAGGCTGCCCAGGGTAGTGATTGTGTCACCATCCCTGGAGGTAGATGTGGCACTGAGGGAAATGGTTTAGTGGTGTACTTGGCAGTGCTAGGTTAATGGTTAGGCTTCATGATCTTAAAGGTCTTTTCCAACCTAAATGATTCTATGATTCTATGCTACAGACACTTTAGGTAAATTTTTGCATTCTAGGTGAAAGAATGAAGGAATGGGCACGCATTGTCTTTTATCTATGAAGTATTTCCTTGTCATGTTTCTAAATTATGCCAATCTTCCATAAAATTTACATGAATCCTCTAGTACTCATTTACCTTTGTCATTCAAATGATACACACATCTTTTATAATTAAGAACATTGATTATGTTTATGCATGCAAGGCCAAATCCAAGTCACAGTCTATGTAGCTGTTAATGAACTCTGAATTATATTTCAGAAGTTCAAGCCATTTTTTTTTTTCTATTGATATTTTCTTAGCCAGAATCCTAACAGGAAAGCAGAATTCAAATATTGCCACATATCTTCTTCAATTCTGTTATGATGCTGGAAAAAATGTCAATTTCTCTCCTTGAACACTAGCCTCCTTTGTGTGTATACTTACTCAATGTAAACTTATGGATGTTTCATGACTGTTCTTTTAGCAAGGTAATCATTATCTTTTAACTTGACAGATAATCTCATTTCAGACCCCCTTCTCATCTGACAAGGACGGCTTGCTTACAACAAGTTATATGCTATATGACGAATTTTGGAATATCCCTGTCTTTTATGGCCGAGAGAACTTCTGTCAGTCTTTCCTCTGAAAGCTAAGGCAACTTCCCCTTATCCATCTTTGTTTCCATGCACAGATTTCTGTCCTGGCTTATTGATTGCTCCTCAGAGATAGCTACTATCACGGAACAGATGCTTGCAAAGCATTTATTCATACTTCTTTTCACTGATGAAGAGAAGGAATTAGGTACTGCTTTTCTCTTCTGGTTTTCATTGATACTCCCCCAAATTACTCCTTGGGGGTTGGTTGCTGTAATGCTATTTTTGTAAGATTGCAAGTTATCATTGCCAAAGTCATGTCTCAAAACAGAGAGGGGAAAAAAATGTAAATCTTTGCTGTGATTTCTTGTTTCCACCAAGATCTCATGTCCAGTATAATTAAATTATGTTTTAAAGATAAAGTGATTTTGATTATGCTGACATTTTTTAAAGAGATATAAGCCATATGTTACATGACATTTGATATATGACTTGTTTTGTGCAGGTAAGCAACCTAACACTTGACCTTGAAACACAGTGGAAAATCTTAATGAATTTGTAAGAATCTAAAGGAAATTCACACAGACCTTTAGTGATCAATCCGTAATACAAGAGTATCTGAAAAACAATACTTATTTCATGAATAAAATTATAGCATGAACTCAAGAGAATTTCAGACTCCTTTGTGGTTCTACATGAATAGCTCATGTATGTCAATATATCTCGTGTGTATGCCAAGACTGGTTCTATTACTTTTATTGTACTAATCCTAAGGCATCTCAGATAAACAATTTTCTTTCTGGAGAACTGGCCATTTATTCCTACTCTTCACTTTATTTCCTATAACTAATTTTTAATATATATGTCACTATATTATGCTATATATATGTTAAACATTATATTATATTGCAGCTGGAGGCTACTATATTTCTCTGAACAGGACCTTGAAAGGACTTTCTGAAAAACATTTTAAAAGCCTGGAAAAACTTGCAAATAGCAAAATATCATTTTGTTAACTCTTTTAAACATATTTTAACAGGCAAAATGTGATTTATTGTTAAAATATACACTTATTTTTGCTATTAAAACAAACATTTGAACCCCATATTCACCTCTCTTCTGGCCAGCCATAGCCTTTGCACTTTTGCTACATCTTCTTTATGCTCTGTTCCAGCTCCTCAGAGCAGGTAGTTCACTATGGGAATGTTTGCCCAGGTGGTATTGCTTTCTGCAATGGTTTGGGATAAACCAGAAGGGACAAGGTGAGAAAGTACTATGTAGCCTGCTGAGCCAAGCAGTTGGTGTTGAAAGAGAAGCTGTCAAGATAAGGAGCATGGTCTGGTGTCAGAGAGAGTTATTATGATTCCGTCACCACTTCTGGCAGTTCTGTTTTGACTAATTTCTGTTTTTCAGTACTACCTATAAGGTCTTGGGTTTTGTTTTGTGGTTGTTTTTTTTTTGCTATTATCACACTTTGTAAAAATACCAGCAGCAGTCTTTCAGAAGGTTATCCACCTTTTACTTCCAATCTTGCAAAAAGTCGAAGCAAAATCTGCTCAACCCATGTACCAAATGAGGTCTATGGTCAATAGTTAATTACATATCTAAGCTATAGAACATTTTCTTCATTAGAAGTCATTGTGGAAGTTGTTTCTGTGCTAGGATACAGTTCTTAAATACTCTGAACCCTGCACTTTAGAAGTCTAAGCTGCAGTGGATTATATACAGCGAATTGGAATCAATAAAATGTAAGTCCTCTGATACATTTGATACCTTTAATGATTTCTCTCATATACATCAACTTTGAACAAAAGAAGCACAGTATCACAACTGCTTATGTCTTTAGATCTTTTGTGGCTCAGATCACAAAATTTTTAAGAAACAGAAGAGCAATTTTGCATCTCATACTACTCTTTTTCCTTTGCTCACTTTATCTTAGATGTTATGGACATTTTATTCAGGTGATATCTCTCCTGCTACTCACTTCCAAGGATAGAATAATTTTAGCTTGCAGTTTATGCAGACCTAGACACATGAACCAGGAGATTATATTCAAGGTTAAAAATGTAAGTATGGAATATATAATTGTCTCCAGAGATATAATTATGTGATGAGGAGAGGTTTTTTAATTGCTATCCTAGATAAAGATTGCATATAGTCATGAAGTTCAAAGCTGCATGTAGAACAAAGAAACTGCACAAACTATAAAAAGTGAATTATCCAATCCTCTGAAATATGTCAGAAATTCTTTTTACATACATATCACATGATTTTCTTTCACTTCTATTGGCTTCAAAGTAATTTATAGAAAGTGTTCTGTGCCACCCAACACTTAATTTTCCTGTTATTTATGTTTCCAAAATGAAAATCTTTCATGGAAACATACTGCTATGAGGTCCACACAACTGGGATTCAGTATAGGCAACTTTATTAAATTAAAAGTATAATTTGCTTTCCATGCTATTCCTATATAAGCCTTGTCTATTTGCACATTTTTTCTGTCTTAGTATGTTCTTCTTCTGCAGGATATCCATGGAAACTCTCTCTAAAACAAAGGGGAGAATTCTGTTTCTCTTCTTGTTTATTTTATCAAATTCCCTGACATGAAAAAATAAAAATGCTGAAAACCAGGAAAGCCTTTTGAAAGGTGATAGAATTTAAAAGATGCCATTCTCATATGAAGATTTTCTATCTCTAATTCAGCAGCCACAACAGAACATAGTAATTTATACCAATATTGTCAGTTGTCTTCAATTTTGTTGCAGAATACAAGTGAAAAAGCCCAGCCAAAAGGAAAAAGGAGATTATAAGGTCTACTGAGATCAGGTACAAAAACACTGGCGTGTTTAACTTAGTTTTGGTCTATTCTTGTTTTGTCTGCCTTTTTCTACATTCTAAGCACATCCATCATAAAGACTTCCATATCTATTTCCTGAGACAAACCATTTCATTAATCAGCATACCAATTATGTCTAACTGTCATCTTCAGATCTTAGGAAATAAATATCAGTGGGTTTTGGTTTGGTGTGCCTGTGGGGTTTTTTGGGGGTTTGCTTTTTTATTTGATTTTTTGTTTTGTTTTTTAATTTTTGCTTTAAGCCCTCTAGATTTAAAAGGAGAGCAGCAAATGCAGGTTACTGCCATAACAATTCCAATTGTCATATTTTTTTAATGATTTGGTATTCATGAATTCCACATTGACTTGAAATACAGAAAATATAACTTAAGGGTTTCTCATTAAGAAAGAGAAAGATCTAAATGCTGTTTTCTTTTCTTCTTTTGTTGCTATTATGAAAACAAATGCAAATCCAAGTTCTGTTTCAAAGAAATTGATTTTTCTTTTACAACTTTGTCATTCTGCTTGTGGAAGTACTGTGTGCGTTATAATTGGCATCTTGGTTTTTCTCAATAAATCACCAGTTAAGAGGGAAGCTATAGGAAGATGGTGGTAAGGAAGAAGAGTCAGGCTCAGGATGCTTAGGTGTCTTAAGAGCACAGAAATGGGAAGAAATCCTGGATCACTGAGTCTGGTAGGCTTGGTATCACTGGCATCATGTATTGTGCTCACTCACGTCTTATACTCAGCCACGATTAAAAACTGTTATTTCTTCTGCCCTTACCACTCCTGTTGGAATGTTATTTTTTATACTTTCGGTTCTGATAGTTGGAAACCTTTTAATCACCATCCTAAGTAACTTGTAATGCTTTTGCACACATTTTCTTGTTTTCTTCTGTCGTGTCTGTAGATTGCCACTGTATGCTGAATTTCCCTGTTTGCTAGATCAGATAAACCTATATACTTTTAATCACAAGTTATTCTGTTCTTGATCTATTTCTGCATTACCTAGTAAGACTTTTCAGGAGTAATAGCATTCAATACTTTGTTCTCCAAGAGCACCGGACTTCATCTTTGGGTACTTGCGCTTCTTTCCTCACTAACTTTAAACTCCGTCAGTCTAACTTCTGGTACTTTGATCTGTGTTGATACTTACTTAGGGTGCAACGATACAGCTACAAAACAGTAAGTGTATAAATTACTCAGCTTTAGGCAAATTCAGGACCTATACCACAAATGAAAAAACAGCATGAGACAAAAGTAACAAAATCAAATTTAGATGCTTAGAGAGTAGGTCTGAACAGCTGAACAAGGTAACTTGTACTCCATTTATAGGAAATTTTAGGCAATGATTCATCTGATTTATTTTAGATGCCTACTACAGGCCTAAATGAACTTCTTTTTTGACCTCAGTGATGAGGTTTCTATTAGCTTTAAAAGGAAACACAAGTGACTTACTCATATATAAGCATTTTTATTATAGGCATGTAGATTTGTACAGTGAGACAGTAGAGAATTAGTTGCATAAACTTAGAGAAAATATTTAGAAGGAAAGATAATTGGGGAGAAATAAGTTGACTTATCATTATCTATGTATTCAATGACAAAACTATTAACTCTTTACTATACATTCAATGAAAGAGAAATACACATGACATCAATGTAATGCACTTGACTTATTGAAAAATAAACCAAAACAAAACATGAGTAGTTCTTCCATTAATTTAGTTATTGATAGAACTGATTGCAGTGATGTCATGGGTAACCATCTGGCTTGTTTAAATAAAGATTTTCTTTAAGAGACTTTGTCTTGTGGAATTCTGCTTTTTGGAAAAGTAAGAAAAAATCAGGAAATATTTTTTTTCCCTTTTGGTGAAATTTTCCCCTTCTAGATCTCCTGTTCTAGGGGAGAAAAGCGGTAGTGCCTTCTGTGATCTTCAGCATGTCTTTTTTCTGAAACAATCTGTATAGGGCAAGACCCAAGCAGAAATTAATTCAGCAAATATCAGGAATTAAAGGGAGCGAGTGATCAAATATTAATAAGATCTATGAGCAAGATGGTTCTGCAAAGAAACACTTCTAAAAATCCAAGCTAACACTAAATATTTCTCAATTCTTGTTATGCTATTCAAAGCTTTCACTTACCTATGATATCCCAAGTTGTTCATCACCCAACTAGGGTCTAGACACCTTGCCAACATGAGTGGGAGCAATACAAGTGTCAGGAGTGGTTCAGGTTAGTTGATTGTATTCTTCAGAATGAGAGCAGCTCACTGGGAAAAGCAATTTGCACACACACCTCAGGACTGCTGTTCTCCACCAGATAGGCTTGTCTGCACATCCACCAGAATGATGGCTACTGGGTAACTCCAGACAGTAATCCACAGTCATTGGTCCTGAACAGTAACCAAATATTACAATTGGAATCTATCAGTCCATGAGTGTTAATGGTTGGACTTGATGATCTTAAGTGATGATGCTATGAGTCTGTAATTTCCAGGAGTATTTGCTCTGCACATTACACCTATGTAATTCACTTAATATGACATTGTTTTAATATCAGCGTATACCAGGCTTGCCAATTGTACAGTTCAATTGGTAAAGGAAAGTTGGAAGGCATAATATGGAAACAATTTGTTAGTCAGTTTCCAGAAATACATTCTTCGTAATATATGACTGTCTTTATTTTCAAAAAGTTCTGATACACACTGTGGTAAAATCTGGAGACATATTGTCAACACTAAGATAATACTCGTCCTCTCTCAGAAATATTTATATAAAATTTATTCTAAAAACCACGTGCATTGCAGATAGTCTTGAAAACAAGTTCTCTGCCAGAGTTAAAAGTTTCTAAAGGACTGTGATGATGGAAGTGCAGATGGAAATATGATTTTAAACTCTGAAGATGAGTCTCCGTCTGGAAAGTCTAGAGATCTTTTTTCCTGGAAAAGGACAAAAGATAAAAAGCACTCCCCTCCAATAATTATTGGGTCTGCATCAAAATGGTATAAAATACAAAGATTGATTTCCTCAAAAATACTCTTGTTGTCTTTTTATCAGGCTGGCAAACACAATTAAGCAATGGGGCCAAGATGTCCTCTAAATGTCTCCCCTTGGCACACAGGAATAAATCTTTTTTGCAACACAGATTGGAAAAATAAAAGTAGTCCATCAGCAATTAAGATGAATTAGTTTTGCTTCTCTCTGAGGGTTTGCTGTCATCCGGCATGTCAGCTAACGGTAACCTGAGAAAGAGCCAGTATGTAAGATCTTCATAGCTATAAATTCAATAGAGTATTCCAGCAGCTGGGAATTTCTCATTTTCATGCACTAAATTAAAATAAGTTTTCAGTCCCAGCCACTGGTCAATGATTCCACATACAGCGCTATCAGTGGACCCTTTTTTCATCTGGCATGACTGGATAAATTCTGGATTACTGTGTCCTTCAGTGATAGTTTTTTGCAGTATTTGGTAGGTTATTTGATACACCAATGATTTGGAAGACCAGTTGTTCATCTTACTAATAAGTAATTTAAAGTTTCTGGAGAGTGTTTTACTTACTGCACTAGATACATCCAGATGGAGTAAAAAACATACCTAAGAAGCTAAATCCTTTAGAGACTGTTGTTGACACCAGCCATTGTACTTACATAATTTTACTTGCTTTTTCAGACCTAGATTATTTTTGCAATGTTTATTTCAGCTTCTAAACATTACTTTGTGCATCACATCATTCACAATCAAGAAAAGAAAGCTGTCATTTTCTTTTATATAGTTACTTTTAATATTAAAGAGCTATCATACATGAGTTTATTACCATGGAGTAATACACACTACTGGGTTGGAAAGCACCTCAAAGGTCATCTGGCCCAAACTTTCTCTGCAAAAAGAAAGATGTCCCAGCACCCTGTCCAGACGAGTTTTTAAAGCGTCCAAATTTGGGGAATCCACCACTTCTCTGGGGAGATTATTCCTCTGGGTGATTATTTTCATTGTTAAAAATTTTCCTATTCTGTCCAGCTGAATCTCTCTGGGATTAACATGTATCCACTATCCTTTACTCTTTCCATATGACTCCTTGTAAAAAAGGAGTCTCCACCTTTATAACCACACTTTAAATAATGGAAAATGGTGATAAAGTCTCCCTTGAGATTTCTTTTCTCAAGGCTGAACAAACCCAGTTCTCTCAGCCTTTCCTTATACAACAAGCTTCCTAGTCTTTCGATGATCTTTGTGGCCCTTCTCTGGACCCTCCCCAGCCTGTCCACATCTTTTTTGCATAGCAGGGACCACAACTGACCACAGTATTCCAGGTATGGCCTGACAAGCACTGAGTTGAGTGAGGCAACAACTTTATCTCCAGTAACTAAGGTATAATACAAAACTACTACTACCACCACTGATAAAAATAATGATAAGGGAAATAACAAGGGGAGAGAATACAATCGCTCACCGCCTGTCAACTGACACCCAGCCTGACCTGAGCAGCCATCTAGCCCTTCCAGGTAACTGACTTTATACACTGGGCATGATGTGCTGTGGGATGGAATACCCTTTTTGCTAGTTTGGGTTAAGTGTCCTGTCTCTGCTTCCTCCCAGCTTCCCATGCTCCTCCTCACAGGCAGAGCATGAGATTGGAAGGTCCTTGATCAGACTAAACATTACTTAGCAACAACTAAAAACATCAGCATGTTACCAGCATTGTTCTCAGGCTAAAGTCATAAACACAGCACTGCACCAGCTACTAAGAAGGAGAAAAATGACCGATACAGCTGAACCTAGGACAGTATTGTTCTGCTCCTGCAGTCTGGTTCTTCATTCCTCCTCCAGCTACTTCTGAATCTTACAGATCTCCACTAGCAAGTGATAGTAGTCTGCCCTGCTGTTTGCTGATTCATACATATCCCCTTCCACTTTCCAAGCACATGCCACCAGATTCTCCAAAACCCAATCACTGGTGATGCCCTTGTTGGTGTAACCCAGAATCCCATTAGTTTTCTTTGCCACAGCAGCACAAATTTCACTTATTGAGCTGCTTGTCCACTAGAACCCCCAGCTGCTCCCCAGCCAGATATATCCCAGCCCGTGCTGCACTCTTGGATTGCGCTTACCCAGGTGCAAGACCTTACACTTGTCTTTGTTGAATTTCATAAGGTTCCTGTTAGCCCACTCTTCCAGCTTATCTAGGTCTTCCTGCGGTGTGGCTCTCTCTTCTGAGGTGTCTAATTTGCTGAGGGGAACTAAAAAGGGCATGCTTTCCTGTAACTAGATTAAAAGAACTGGCATTCCCTTCAAAATAGGTTCTGTGTTAACCAGTAGGCTGTAAATCTTTTTACCAAATGATGTCCTAAAAAAGCTGCATTCACAGAGAAAACAACTGAAAAAACTTCTCCATTATATGTACCCTCTGTCGTTTATTCCGCCTTTTGCCAAAAGTTTGATTCTTTCAGTCTGTTAGGTTAATGAGATTTCTCTTCTGTCTTGTAATCTGGAGTTTACTTGGGGCAGGTGTGCAGAGAGATCAAAAGAAAGGCAGACTCCCACCCATTCCTCCACCTCCACCTCTCACTAATACTCTGGGACTAGGAAATTCAGAATTAACGTAATAACTTCTACACCATTTTCCCACATTCTCCCTTAAATAATTTAACATGGAAGAGGTTGGTCTTGATATGTAAACACTTTCTGGAGAAGGCCATTTGCCACATTCTTTGTTACTTACTGTTCAGCCTATGACATTGAATTTAATTTCACTATTGGACTCTGTAATGCCTGTCGAGCAAACTAGCAAATATGTATTTGTCAAGTGTGACCAAAATATTTCTTTCTTTCTTCACTCCTGTGAACAGCAGACAGTTACAATATATTGTATATATATATGAAGGTATGAACAGTCTATGGTTTTCACCTTTTCAAAAATAACCTCTTATTCTTTAGGAAAGTATTTGACTTTCCATCAAGTCAAACCTGACACCAAAGAAATCTGCTCTAAAAAGACTGAATTTTTGTTGCTTTTCTCAGACCAAAGTACTCCTGGCTCTTTTTAAAACTATGTAAAAAAAATAGGATTATGATGTTTGAATAATCTCTGCATTTTTTTTAGCACATAATGGCAAAATAATCTGTTCAAAAACATGGTTTACAGTCACCATCCCTTTAATTGCATGTTAAAGCACAAACAGTAACATAAGCAAGCAAAACTCCATCTGACAGCTGAAGGCTTTACACCTATAAGGGGCTGATTTATTTTTTTTCCTGCAGGTTGTCATATAGGCAGATTATTTTTAATATGCTAGTAGCTAAATGCTAGCTACCTTTTTCTAGTTATACCTGAGAAAGAGCATTTCATGGAATCATAATATAGCTAGTGTTGGAAAGGACATTAAGGTCATCTAGTTCTAACCCTCCTGCAATGGGCAGGGACACCTCCCACTAAACCATGTCATCCAAGGCTATGTCCAGCGCGGCCTCGAACACCGCCAGCGGTGGAGCATTCACAACTTCCCTGGGAAACCCATTCCAGTGTCTCACCACCCTCACAGTAAGGAACTTCTTCCTTATACCCAACCTAAACTTCCCCTGTTTAAGTGTGAACCCATTAGCCCTTCTCTATTGCTACAGTCCTTAATGAAGACTCCCTCCCCAGCATCCTAACAGGTTCCCTTCAGATATTGGAAGGCTGCTATGAGGTCTCCATGCAGCCTTCTCTTCTCCAGGCTGAACAGCCCCAACTATCTTCATGTGGGAGCTGCTCCAGTCCCCTGATCATCCTCGTGGCCTCCTCTGGACTTGTTCTAACAGTTCCATGTCCTTTTTATGTTGAGGACACCAGAACTGCACACAACACTCCAAGTGAGGTCTCATGAGAGCAGAGGGGCAGGATCACCTCCTTTCATCTGCTGGTCATGCTCCTTTTGATGCAGCCCAGGATATGGTTGGCTTTCTGGACTGCGAGCATGCACTGAAGCCATCTCATGTTCATTTTTTCATCGACCAACACCCCCAAGTCCTTCTCCGCAGGGCTGCTCTCAATCTCTTCTCTGCCCAACCTGGAGCTGTGCCTGGCATTGCTTCGACTCAGGTGTAGGACCTTGCACTTGCCATGGTTAAACTTCATCAGGTTGGCATCTGCCCACCTCACAAGCGTGTCAAGGTCCCTCTGGATGGCATTCCTTCCCTCCAGCATATCAACCAAACCACACAGCTTGGTGTCATCGGCAAACTTGTTGAGGGCGCACTCAATCCCACCGTCCATGTCACCAACAAAGATGTTGAACAAAACTGGTCCCAACACTGATCCCTGAGGGAAGTAACGCATTACTGGTTTCCAAGTGGTCATTGAGCCATTGACCACAACTCTTTGCATGTGGCCATGCAGCCAGCTCTTTATCCACCGAGTGGTCCACCTATCAAATTGATGTCTCTCCATTTGTTTAGGAAATTGGACACCAGGGCTCAGCGCCTTCCCTAGACTGAAAATGTGAGCCCCATCTCTCCCTTAAAAATATTTGATTTCAAAATTGATTTGAAGGATAGATCGGTCTTCATCTCCTTCCTGTCTGTCATCATAGGTAGCTAACACATGACTTGTGGAGTTAGGAAAGGAAAGTTTAAAAGAAGACAAGCTCTGTAGCTTGTTGCTTAGCTTAGTCCCTTGAAAGGAGGAAATCCTGGATTTAAGATTCTTCCTTCAGGTTTAGTTTTCCTTTTTGTGAAGTGACTGTTTAATGTAAAATATATTGTTGGGGATGCTTAACATTTTGGGGTTTAGATTATGTTTTACCTCCATGTTTTAAGAGCAAGGAGGTTCAAAGAGTACTTTGTCTGCTCCTAAATCCATTTCATGCTTTAGTGAAAAGGATTTCACCCTTTGCTAAGTACTCTGTTCATAACTTAAAGAGAAAAACAATGACATATGCCTTAGTCAGTAAGCCCTTTTCATTACCCTGTCAATTCCAGTAGTGTTTTATGCAGAAGATGGCAAATTCTTTTTAGGAAAATTGGTACATAACAAGGCCTTTGGAGAGAACAATATGGAAATTACAGGTTATTGTAAAAACAATCAAAATGAAGACATCTCAGAAATAAGTGTCTTCAATGGGCAAAAAAGATTTCAAATATTTTCATTGCCATTCAAATTTATCCTAAAAAAAATCTGGATAGAACAACTCTGAAAAAACATCCTTTTTACTGAAATAATTTTATATTGTAAACCTTTGTCCTAATTACTCCTAGCATCATATGATTGCTAGAACATTCATCTATTCCCTACCGCTTCATAAATCACTAAGGAGTTTCTTTAATGTACATACTGACAGCATGCTCAAAAAAATCTTACTGCTTAAATATATTTCTTCTTTCTGAATGGCACAAAGGTGTAAAAAAGTACTGGAGAAAACCTATATTACATTTCAGCTTTGACGAGAATGAATCAGCATATTCTACCTGTAAAATATGAAGTTGACTTATCCATGAATAACTGATTTTTTTCTCTGATTAATGACTATAGTATGTTTAGCTCTTTGGTGAATACCTGGATTTTTACTGAATTAAGTGCTGAGTTCTAAAAGAAAGATAACGTGGTGCTAGTGTTAACAATTTTGCACTAAAATTATTTGCAACCTGTTTGGCAAAAATTAAATATTCTAGAATAAATAATTAATCAAATTATCTATGCTGTGTGACTGCAGTTGATCAGTAGGTTTCTTGACTGTAGAGTTGCACCAATTTGTCTAAGCTTACCAGACCAGAGCACATACAGTGTACAGAAGCTTCTATGAAGATTACTTTTCATGCTAGGTACAATTCTCACTCTACCATGAAACCACAGAAGTCTGGGGATTTAGTTATCTATTAGGATTTATTCTCATATCCCAAACAGAAATTGCTTGAGAGATGCCAATCTATACTCTTTTAAAAAGGCAACAATCTTGTTCTTTTGTCCAGAGAAAAGCATCAGATGCCTCATAAGAGGTTAAGACATTTTATATATATAACTATATATATAGATGTTTTCACTTCAGTATTTCAACCAATTTCAAGGCTTTGATGACCAATATAACTTTCTGCTCCTTAAGCTGCAGTTTCACAGTCAGGTTAACTTGGTAGCTCTCCCAGCAAAAATGATACTTCTGCCTTGAGTCTTGTGGGAAGCAAACTGATCATGGATTTGAACCAGGCTGAAAAATAAACATTTTCCTCTCTGGTTTAATTTTCCCAGGAACAAGCCCTGATTTACTTTGCCACATGGCTGTAACTATTAGGACCAGTACAGAGAAGGGACTAGTGCAGAGGTGGGATGTCTTCATATAATGGTAGTGTCAGTTTAGGTCAGTTTCAACTGATGGAGATCCAGGCAGTACTCATGCTTATATTTAACTCTTTGAAATATTTTTATCTACTAACTGTAAGCAAAAATACAGAAACTGCCATCTAGGATGAGAACAGTCATTATTCATTCCTGACATATCATTTATAATTTATGGGGCTGGGAAGGGGCACATCTGGGTTCTCTAGTGTGGCTGCTCTATCATGGTTGCACAAATTCATTTCCTGCCCTATACCTTCAAATATGGACTGAGTTCATCTCTGTATCTGAATCCAATAGTGGTCAGACTCCACTGCTTTTTTTAGAAGACAGCTCAATTTTTTATCAGAAAACAAAGAAACAATGAACCTTACACTTCAGGGAAAAAAAAAAAAATAAAAAAAATCTTAGCCTTTGCTAGCAAAAAGGCAGATTACACCTGAAAGTGTTTGATACTTTTTCTTCCTGTACTCTTAGGGAAGTATTTAGTTCCAGCAATAAAAAATTTAATCTCAGATTTGATCTTGCCCAGTGTTGCCTTTCCTTAAGTAGTCCTGGTGCTTTGAAAATATAAAAACCAAGAGTACGCTCGCCTAAATTCAAAATTTTCAAATTAAACACTGAACGCTCAAAAATAAATTTTTTGCAAGATTTTTTCCCTACACATCATTACCTGTCTTTCTATCACAATTAGCAATAAATATTGATCAGTGTCATCCTCCAATAATTAATTCAGTTTTTTATTGTATATTTATCAGTTTTAAATTTTCCCTTTCAAATTTGTTTCTCTTTATTCTTTTCAGGTGAAAAAATATTTAGCAGTTTATTACAACTCTTACAGTTTCAGTTTTATCAAAGCCTCTTACCATTTTATGAAACAATGAAGAATCTGTAGCTTGAGGTTCAATTGAAAAACAATGAAAAACTATTTTCTTTACATTTGTTTTACTGTTTTGCCAGTCCAACACTGTTTCTTTATTCATTACTTTTTTAAAATCCTTGAAATATTATTGTGTGCACCTATAGTAACTTCTGCTCTATCTATAATGTTGAACAGGAGAGGTCCAGAGAATGATTTCTGGCCTCAAGGCCAAGTGGAATGAGCTGGTATTCTGGACTTTCTCATCTGTAGCAGATTCATCCTGTAATGAAGTAGGTACAGTATTCCAAAATAAAATGAGAGAGGGAGCTAAAAATTAAATAGTGCAGATAGTTACCGGTTTCATATGCAAGCTCATTTCCAGGACCTGTTATTATCAATACATTGCCATATGCTTGTGTCACAGAAAGCTTACACTGTAGAGCTGAAAGCCTATAGATTATTTTTCTGAGTTATGCTGACAGGCAGGAGAAACTGGTCATTTTGTCTCTAGTTTAGAAAGATGAATATTGAATGTCAATCTGAGGTGGAAAGCACTAGAAAAAGAGCTGGGATTTTAAATCAAGATTTATCTTTATAAAGTAATTTCCAGCAGAGATCTTTATAATTAATACTCTATCGGCCTCACTTAATCCCTAACTAGAAAGATAACTGGGAATCTGGAATGCATGCCACTATGCTGTGAGATGGATAATAAAATTACATTATTCATTAAATTATTAAAAATAATTGCATCATTAAATCAAACCAATAATTTATATGACTTAAAATATACATTGTCTCAAGGGAAGAAATGGGGCCTAGCTTTTTAAAGGAGCTTTGCACAGGAATTAAATAGCTAGGTACTTGGGAAAAAGTGGATCTGAATACTTGAATAATACTCTATGCATATTGTGTGTGAATGGGTATGTGATAGGAATATTGGAAGACTGAGATTTTTTTCTTTTTTTCTTTTTTGCACTGTGCAAGATCTTAAATAACTAGTTTCATTGTAAAACCTGCAAAGCTCATGATAGAAAGACAAGTAACATGTGAAATTACCCTTAGGAAATTATTCATTAAAGGACTTCTCTATCCCGGGTGCTTATGATAATAAAACCACAACAATACCAATAAATCATGAAAGCTACAGCTGAAATGTCACCAATGGATATAGAAACAAACAAACAAAAGAAAAAGAAAGCTCGAAGTTAATCAAGAGAAGACAGAAAAATAAATGAACTGTGAGACATATTTAAGTACCATAAACATTTGCCATAGTGTTGATTTGCCAGGGAAACTTAATCATTACAGGGGCTACACCCCAGGCATACACTTGAGACTAAATAATGAGCACATTTAGTCAATGAAACAAGTGAAAGCAAGGTTTCCCCAAGAGAAGAGACAGAAAATCTATTCCTTCCCAGCAAAATGATAAATAACCTACCATTAATGTCCCAATGGAAAATGCTGCAAAAAGGTCATAATGTAGTAGCTTATTCCTGCCTTTCCAATAAATGATAAAAGAAAAATAATAGGAAGAAAAAAAACCCAACCTACCCAACTTTGACCAAACCAAAGGAAAAACCCCAGAAAAACAGAAAGAAAACAGAAAAGCTCTGTATACAAGAATTTATAGTAACCCCTTGCATAAAGTGTGCCACTTCAGTGAAATTGTTAGCACTGCCATTCTGCCCTCTGTGGAAGGTCCAATTGCTTTCTATTTCAAAAAGAAATTATTATTACCTGTATAAAACTAGGTTGAAAATTAGAAGACTTTTCTGTACCTTAAAACAAGTGAGATTATAGAATAGCCTTCCAAATAAAATAATGAGAGCAGCCAGCTTCACTGTTTTTAGAGGGATGGTAACACTTTCCTGAGCAGCATTGGCTACAGGGTTCCTCAACCCAGGAGGTAGTTTCCACTCTTTTTAAGAAGATTTAGCTCCAATGATGGGTCCATTTTCCTCATTCCCTGCAGCCATCGTTTGTACTAACCAAAATGTCCTGTTAGTAGCTTTAAAACTCAGTCCCCTGTACAAAGAGGAAAGAGAAAGCAGGCAGAAGTACTTTTAATTTTAACTTTACAAAAATGCAAGCAGTCTGCATACTCAGTACAGAGCTCACATTTACAGATTTAGAAAGGAGAAGGGGCAGGAGATAGTGCAAAAAGTTTATATAGAATCATAGAATAGTTAGCGTTGGAAAGAACCTTAAGATCACCTAGTTCCAACCCCCTGCCATGGGCAGGGACACCTACTACTAAACCATGCTACCCAAGGCTCTGTCCAACCCGGCCTTGAACATCTCCAGCGATGGAGCATTCACAACGTTGAGCACTACTCTTTGCGCGCAGCCATGCAGCCAGTTCTTTATCCACCGAGTGGTCCATCTATCAAATTGATGTCTCTCCAACTTAGAGACAAGGATGTCATGTGAGACAGTGCTAAACACTTTGCACAAGTCCAGGTAGATGACATCAACTGCTCTACCCCTGTCCATCAGTTCCATAGCCCCATCATAGAAGGCCACCAGATTGGTCTGGCAGGATTTCCCCTTAGTGAAGCCATGGCTAGATATGAGGCAGACAGTCAGCTCCACACGTAAATAATGCAATGATATACTAGGTATGGTTTCTGTTGACATATTGTGGATGTGTAGGTAAGATACTTATCTACACATGATGAATTATCTTGCACAGTTTCCATTGCTCATGGTAAAACATCATGAATGGGGGCAGAAGAAAGTGCAAGAAGTTTATTTTTTTAGAGAAGTATGATAGTGATTATAAGAGCAGCAGCATGGTTAAGCTGACCTCATAGACAATGCCCTTGCTAGCACTGCTAATTATATCACTTGCAATAATGTTAGAAGAACTACGATAATTGTCACAGCATGGTTCATTTAAGAGGATTTTTTCCTAACTTCACACTGTACCAGCTGTAACCTGATGAAAAGGGACTTTTTTGCAGTTTCAGTGCACTACCCACTGAACTTGGCATGTCTAATTTTCTCAATAATTATCAACAAAATTCTCTGCTGAAAGATTTTGTTCTTTTAATTTTGATAGACACAGGTACATGCAGCTTCTGAAAGGGAGTGTTCTGTCTGAATATCCAATAACTTGATGCATTTAATAGCATACTTTCACAAGAGATGTCTGTGACTGCTTTGATGCATTAAGGAAAGTAGGCATTTAGCTAAGAACAAGTAAGTAAAAATAAAGGAACCATTTCTTCACATGAAAGTTGGCACTCCCCTTTATCATTGGTACACACAGAGAAGCTGATAGCATTTTATTTTCCAAAGTAACACCAACCATTCATATTTGCCAGAGTTTCTGAATTGTATGCAGTCTATCCAGTGACCACAGTGCACTGGGGTTTTTAAATTTTTTTTCTTCTATATTAAAGATCTTTATTCCCACAGAATAGTAGAACCACAGCGAGAGCAACCAAGAACCTGTATCATCTTCAGGAAGTTAGTGGCAGGTGCTTACCAAAAAGAGAGCAAGAACAAACTAAGTGCAGAACATTTCCCAAAATATTTGCTCTCAGCTTCCAGCTATCAACTTACTTACCTGAGACAGATGCTACATTTGTCCAGGTGTGTTTAATAGCTCTTGACAGACATTTCTTCCATGAGAGACATTTTCTAATTGTTTATAGAAGAATTTATACTTGATTTAAGTTAAGCATTGAATGGCAATGAACTCCCAAATTAAATTTGATGTGTGTGAAAAAAATATTCTATATCCACTGTCCATTTTTCTGTATTGTGAGGAGCAGGTGCCAATGTAACACCTTCTCTGTGCCAGAAATTATTTTATGAACTTCGGCAGTACCGCTCCCATCAGCTGGCTCTTCTTCAGCTGGTAAGTCCTTATCTAATTGACCTCTTCTCCTCCCGAACCAGCTCCACCTGATGCTCCTTTTTTCCTTATTCTAGACCTTTGTGTAGGTGTTTGCACCAGGCTGTAGTGAAGGATACTTCAAATTGTGGAACCGTGTGAAAAAGAGGAAAATGAGCAATCTGTATTATACGGCCAGAAGGCAAACTGCTTTGCCACCTGTTTTAATGAAGCAGCTACACATCCACAATATATTAAGAGAAAACATACCTGGTATATCATTGCATTTACCTGTGAACCTGGCTGTCTGCATCATATCTAGCCATATTAAAATAACGGCAGAATTTGTGGTCATGAAGAAACTACAACATTCTGACATTTTGCTTTGACTGAGTAGAAAGATAAGTAGGAACACAAGTAAATGTTTTCTGATCAATGGAATTTCTCTCTATATGATTTCAGAAATGTCAAAAAGTTTTATGGTCATGCTTCACTTTGATGAGAATAAAGCAATTCTTTGATGCAATGTATCACTTCCTTTTGAGTTTAACACTTCAGCTTTTATTTACTTTCATATTAATTATACATAATACAATTAAAGTCAGAATGCAAAAGCCAGGGGAAAGTACCCTGACCTTGTCAGAATGAAATATTTCAATGCCATCTAAAAAAAATTTCAACAGTTTGTTGAATTTTTCACCAAACTGTATATGTTTCCATAAGACACTTGGGCTTCCATGAAACAGTATATTTCAAAATACTATTGTCACATCAAGTGTTTGAGCAGGGCTAATTATTATTCTTTTCTTCCTACCTACATATAGGTGTTGTCAAGAAAAAGTGCATTTCCTATTAAGTGAGATGCAGAGAGGCAGAGATACTGAAGTAATTAATGATCTTTGAGGAGCCCTTAAGGTATATGCCCAAAATTTAGATGCTGAAAGCCTTGTCCCAGCTTTTATCTAAAGCTTGAAGTGCCTGAAAGCTCCAAGAGACAAGCATAGGAAAACCTTGTTTATAAGTTTAGGATGCTATATTCTTCGTGTTTAACTTCGGATCTGCATCACTACAGATGACTTCTCTGCAACAGAACTGGTAGAAGGAGAGATGGATCCTAACCTTGGCTACTTAAGTTCTCCATTATTTATATTAGTGACTACTACTGACGTAGTAGGTGACCTGCATGAACAGCAGTGTTCAGTGTTACACAGCCATTGACACAAGCTGGTGTAAGCCACTTTAGTCCTCCCTTATTCCATTTTATTGGGTCTTGACCTATTGCTGAAGCACACAGCTTGCCCTGAACTGTGCAGAGCAGAACTTATTTGGAGCTAGACTGTAAAATAGATGACATAAACTATCTCTTGGAAATTAAAAGTAGCAGGCTGGGACAGTGGGAGGACTGTCAAAATCTGGCATTCATGTAACTTTATCCTATATCACCAGACTGAAAAACCCAGAACTTTGGGAGCTATTTTTAACTGTGTTTAACTGTGGTCTGCTGCGTGCAAAGCTGCACAGACTGCTTGTACCAGCACACCTGATGTGACAACTTAAGAAGTCAGGGGAAGCAGGAAAGGCCAAGAAGGGGAGGACATCTAAACAGCAGTACTGCTGAAAAAAAATTTGTGAAGCTACATCCTCAAGCCCTGCTACAGCTAGCTGCCTGATACTGGGCTGAAGCTTAACCAGAAAGTCCTCTGGGGACAGTCAGAGCAGTCTGACCAAGGGCTGCCCTCACTTCTGCCCACCACCAGCCACAATTCTCAGCACCTCCATTTTACTAGGGGCCGTTGTTTAATCCCAGATGGCAACTAAGTATGATGCAACCACTAGCTCACCCCACCCCTGGTGGGATGGGGAGGAGAATCCAGAAAACAGTAAAATTTGTGAGTTGCTATAAATTAATAATTGAAATTAAGTAAAATATAATAATAATATTGTAAATACTGACAGGTTTGTAGCAGTTAGCACACTGAAGTGGCTCAGGCAGACTCCGTGTAGAAAGGGAAGGCAAGGAGGTGGTGGGCTGGACCGCAGAGCCCCACAGCTCCCTCCATACCAGCCCTACTGTTGATCTCAGAGGTAGGCTACAAACCACCTGATCTGCAGCCAGTGGTTTGTAGTCAACATAGTCTACAAAACATTTCTGAAAGCTCCATGTCTTAATCTGTCTGGCTGCTTTAGCTCCCAGTGACAGCTTTGGTGAAGGCTCAGCCCAAGGGTGACCACATTGCCCTTTTTATGGACAAGTGTGAGAGGGTTTCCAGCAGTCTGAATTGGACAAGTTGGAACTTTTTTGCCTAGGGTAGCATGATAATATGAAAAAACTGAACAGCTAAACTTTAGATGCTACTGCTAGCAATTTTTGGTTTTCTTAATTAAAGTTTCCTGCTGGATTACATAGAAAGAAACAACATATCTTCTCCGAGCTCTGTTCTCCTCCTACCTTCTTTACCACAACGAAAACAAAGGGGAAAAAAGTAGAGATATTTCATTTATGCATATCCATTTTTTGGATATCCACCTAATCTTAGGCAGACAAATTTCCAAAATGCAGTGATTTTGTTGAATTCTGGAATATTTAGTGAACAGCTTCTCTCTTCCTTCTGAGGTTATCTGGTACATACATCCTGTCCCCCTTCATGAATAAAAGAGCATAATGTCCTAAGTATAATTTGAGCACCAAAATATTTTGTACTTCTAAGGCAACTAAAAGTCTCCAAATACTACCAAAAAGGTAAAGAGATATAAGGAGATATCAGAGACTAGTGGAGCTATTCCAACTGCTATTGCTTTACTATCCATTTTGACAAAGAGGTTTTTACTGAGCTGGATTGTTTTCATCTGTGGTGGCAGAAGACTTGGTCTTCTTTAGTTTTACTAGTCAAAAGAAGAAAAGAGTTAGCTGTTTGGGACTTGAATGGACCTCACACATTATATATAACCTTTTTGCATATGACCGTGTCTGCACAGTTGGATAAAATTCTCACATAGAGAGTTGCCTTGCTTTCTCTTGCTCAGGTGTGATTAAAATAGATTATTCAGAATCATTCCTGGTTTTAATCATCTCGTGATTATTACTTTCAGTCAGTGGAAACTTCCAGGGCAAAAAGTCTAGCTAAAACAATTGTTCAAAAAGTATTTATTGTGATCTGAGGGCTTCCTTATGGAAAAAAAAAGAAAATAAGAGAATAATATGATGTAAAAAGTTCGCAAATTTGGGCACTAGGTGGCAAGTCTTGAAAATTAGAATGAAGCTCTATCCTCTTGAGAGAATAATTTTCACACAGGAAATCCCTCTTACAGGCATTCAGCCAGGCACTTGTTCAGGGAGAAAGACAAGCTTTCCTTTCGGTTGGTGAGATGCTTGAGTGTCTGCACTGTATTGTGGTTCTCATTTCACACTGAGGCAGTCCCTGAAACACATTTTTCCAAAGAAGTTCTAAATATAATGAATCTTTTTAGAATAATAATGTATCTCTTGATACCACACATACCCTTTGTGATTCTTTCATGGCTGTTGCTTGTGTTTGCTTTCTAAGACACAAAAAGTTGACACATTTGTCTTATTCTAGTACCGTCTAGCAGTTTATCTCAGCTACCTCAGTCCTGTATGCATGTCATATATTACCTGTCTCCATACATAACTGTATCATTCACCACACCTTTTAGGTCCTTTTATCACACCTTAATATTCTAGATTATTATTCTTCATATTTCTTAAGCTTTACTTTGACTGCTAAGGGATGTTTATGATATTGTTTGCTTCCATTGCTTTTGGAATTTTTTCTTCACAGTTTTGAATGCACTTCTTTTTCATGTGATGAAATATTCTGCTTGTTTGAAAATCTCTATGATGATTATTTTATCAATAATGATAATCTCAACTTGGAAAAGGCTTTTATACAGAAGTTGGTAGGTGTATTAAAAAAATCTCTTGCTATTTAAATTGCAGTCCTGGAGAAATTGATTTCTAAACATTTATTGTACTTCAAGCTTTTTTCAGAAACATTAGCTGGAAGCTGCAAGATGTACAAAACTACAAAAACTTACATGCTTTGTCTTCCAAATGGAACAAAATGATGTGATATAATTTAAAGGCCCCAAAGCTAAATATTTGTTCATTTTTCCTTGGATTTTATCAGCCTGGTACATACATATTTCAATTAGGGGAGTACATTTGTGTGTGTAAGCATATTTGGGATACTGTACTGTTAGAAATATCCAGTGCAAGGTATTTAGGCTTATCTGTAATAAAGTGTTCAAGTGGATGTCTTTATGCTTTACAATTATAACTTTATTTTCCTGTCGGGCAATTCATACATAAATGATTCCCAAACATAAATGGTTGTTATGTTAAAGTGAAGTGCAGGTGTACTTCAAAAATAACAGGAATTATATGAGGAGCTGATAAAAGTTGCAGCTATAATATTTGCTCTTGATTTCTCTGGTCATTTTCTACCTAAGTGTGCCTTTATTATTCTTGTTTTCAGTAGCCTATTAATATTTAGAAGCTGTGATCAGGTTTTCTGCTTATGTTTGTAATTCTTTTTTCCTGGGAAATAAATGATAATAGTCAATTATAACAATGGATTTTTCTTTGCAGTATTATATGCTCTTCATTGACAGCTATTATGAAGCATCAGGCCAGTTAGAGTATAAAGCAAAGAAGTGGTACTCTACTGTGTATGCTTTATATTCTTGACATTTATTCCCTGCCTATTTTTAGACAATTGTTAAGAGAGCAGTGTTTACGAAAGACCTCATTCAGGAATCTGCTGATGTCCAGAAATGGTTTTCAGTGGGTTTTAGAAAAATGCCCTTATATCAGAAGTCAGTTCTGTAACATTTACTCAGGTCAGTAATAATTATGGGATATTTTTTTGAGATATATACATTTGAAAAGTTTTAGGATGAGGCCTTTTACATATGAAAGTTTACCTCTTTTATACTGATTAGGAGAAAACTCCAGGAACTCGCCAACAAAATTTGAAGTTGACAAGCAGGTATTCTTTATTGCGGCGTCGGGAGACACGGGGGATAATTCTTCCAAGCGTGTCTCTCCGTATTGCCACACAGGCCATCCTTTTACAGGCATGTATATGCCCAATACATACATATTCATGAGGTTACACAAGTTTCCCGTAGGTATACAAAAGGTGATGGTGGTCTTTGAGAGTCGTTTACAGTATTCATACCCGCTTGCAGTCGTTGGAGCTCCAGCTTAATTAACATTAGACTTAGCAATCGTCCTGTCCTTTTGTTGAGCAGATAGTTCCACTACTCCCTCCCTGGACATCTGCTGGTCCCAGATACTCCCCAGTAGACGTTTACACCAACTTAATGGATTCATTGACTTAGCAACCATCCTGTCCCTCCACCCATCAGCCAGTTTAACTGTGCCCATCCCCAGGTCCTGTTTTTCTATTTTATTTTTCTTACACTTTTTGTACTAAGGTCCTATGGACCTAAAACTACCTTCAAACACCCCCATTACAAAGCCATAACCTTACTTAGAACTGATTACATTTTGTGCTTTTGTGCCTCCTCCTTTCAATACTGAAACTGCTGGTTTCTTGATATTGGGGTGTGGATAAAGGGATAGAAATTGTTAAGGAAATGGATTCAGGTGTTATCGACCTGGTCTGGCTCAAGCCCTGGGAACTGTGAAGAAAATACCAGGTGTTAATGCCCTGGGCAGGCCTAAGCCATGGGAACTGTAAAAAAAACAATGAAGGGTAAAGATCGGTTAGCAAAACAAAGTAGAGAGTTTGCAAGATAAAGCAGGATGTGCATCTTAAAGACAGACCAAACGATGTAAATATTTGTAACCCTTAGTAATTTTGATGAATCGGGATGATAAGGAAGTGAGAGTGGAAAGTTACTGCTTAGCACTTAGTAGACTATATAAGGGACTGCTGGGGAGCAATAAAGTGACTTGTGTCTGATCATATTGATCTCTGACTGAGTCAATCTCATGGCATTGGGGCTATCCTTTTATGCAGCACTTAGAGCATATTCTCCATTTCTGTGTAGGACAGATGTCATTTCTGTAATTGGCAATATATAAACAGCTTTTCTGTCTGAAAGATAATGTTCCATTGCTTCTCAAATTTGTAATTTCAGCTGTACAGAACCATCCAGCAATCTTGATAGCAAATTCGGTTCAATTCTATTGAAGTTGTCATTGTGGATGTCATTGTCTTTTTCTTCTTGATCTTCCTCTTATTGTTCTTTTGCTTTTTGCCTTTGTCCTTGTCCTTCTTCTTCTCCTCCTTCTCCTTGCTCTGTGTTCAAATAGTATTATGAGATCTTTTCATATCTTCTGACAAAATGCATGGTTTCATTGTTCTTAATAAATGTTGTTACTAAAGCAAAACGTGTTTTTCCATTGGTACTAAATCTATCCTGAAAACTTAATTATTTCAGAGTTTGATTTTTAAGAACAGAGTCCACATGTCTGAAAACGGTACCCAGGCTCCACATTTAATGTATGAAAAGGGTTAAATATTTAGATTTTGGATGTTTAGAGAAAACACACCACACCCACAACATGTTGAATGAGCATCCCCCTATGTTACCCAACTGAGAAATGTGAAGATTGTAGGACATCTTAATCACACAGATCTCTATGGTTCTCAGTGCTACTCTGTATTGAGTCACTTCATTTGGGATACATGCCTTGAATCTCTTCTCCAAAGGTAGATGTTTGTGCTCTTTGCTTTTTATCCTCTTTTCTCTTCCTAAGCGTATCTGGAAGAAGAGGAAACTAATCAAATTAAGAACAATCATTCAGTGACAGAAAAAATTCATTTCCCTTTTGCGCTGATCTAACTTTGCATCCTTTAAACAAATGGAGTGAAAAGACGTTTCTTAAAAATTGGTCGAGAACTTGGACATAAATTTCTTTTTAAATGGATGATAGATTTTTGGGTAGTATTTAAAAGCCCAGGATCTTTTCACAGATCTATATCAAAGCCTTCCCATCTCATAATTAAACATTAATCTTAATGATGCTTCATTTCCTTCCCCTTGCTTAACGTTAATACAAACCCACAACATGCATATTACATTCTCAATTCAGAAGAATGAATTACCTCTACTCTATTTTTATGTTCCTGCTGATCCATATGGTTAATATCCAAAAACAATTATAAGACTGATTAAAGCCTGATCTAACAAAAATAATTATCTCTAGCCTGCATCTTATTTAATAGTTGTGCTGTTTTTCTTTAATTTCCTTTAGCTTAGACTTGTCCAGTCTCATTTTTTCCAGATGAAGATGAACGGATTATCATGCAGCATACTTCTCTGCATTTTCCTGAATATTTCTCTGGCTAACTTCAATGTTAGGGTTATTAAATTTCATAGGCATTCCCATATTGTTGCCCGTTAATTCAAATAGAACATGAAGAGACTTCTCAAAATTATTATGAGTTAGTCAAGATGTTAAGCCATCCTAGTACGGTATTCTTCTGAAGAGTTTCCACTGATTAAGAAAATCCAGCACGTCTATTAAGATAAGGTGCTGGAATTATAATAAACAACCCTGATGTCCCAAAGTCCCAGATGGGATAGCAACTTTCAGAAAAGAGTTGAAAAAAGGATGGACAAACTAAGAGCTTTTTGTGCAGGTAAAATAATATGCTGATTCTTTTGTGCTGTGCAATTAAGTGCTCCCATAGATCTGTGATATTTGAAAGAAATAATTAATAATGCTATTTTAATCTTGGACCATAAAAATGTTATTGAAGCAATATACCACTTAGACACTTGGGAGTAAAATGGGAGCTCTTTCAAAGGCATTGTAAATAGGATGCTCTCCTGTTTCATGTATAAGATGCATTTTATTGCTTTTTATATCCTTGTTTCCTGAAAATACAAATTACAATTCAAGTCAAATCACTCGTAGCTTATCAGCTCTAATATTACTTTCTACTTTATCATACCTTTAATCTTGATGTAAGGTCATTAATATTTAGTATGAATTATGGTAGGATTTTTAAAAAGCAAATTAATCTTTCAAATATCCGCTGGCTATTAATCTATGTGAAACCACTTCATTGCCCCCTCTGCATCCTCAATAGTACAAACAAAAAAGATACTATGCTCTCATTGTACTATGCTGTGATTACTGGAATTTCAGGAATTTTACATCCAGTTAAAAGGATTCTTGTCACAATCAAAATTGTTGTTCTCTGCTTTGAATGGAGTACTAATAAACCCCCTTTAATTAAATGGTACCACATTTCCATTCATTTAACTATAATTCTGCATTGTAACAGGGATTTCATTAACATAGTAACAGTGGCAGTTTCTGAGACTGTTAGTTAAGTTGAAAGATTTATTTTATATTTATGACACTGTATGATGCTAACCTAAGTCAAAGTGATCCTTTTAGCCTTTAGAGAACCTTTCTAAAATGAGGCTTACAATGAACTCACTGAAGAACTTATATTTATTATGTGTGTCAAATTCACCTAAGTTCTACTGAATACAGTACTGCTGTATTCAGCAACACAAATAAATGGATGTTTATACTTTTTCTTTTGATGGCTCCATAGCACTCAGTTCAGAATTTATAAAAGGACTGATGTGCGGGTTTTGGCTGTGGTAGAGTTAATTTGTTTTATAAAAGCTAGGGGATATGTTTTGGATTTGTGCTGAAAATAGTGCTGGTAACAGGCGAATGTTGTGGAAGAAAAATCCTGCAGTTACCTCTGCACTGTTCTTTGCCTAATCTGCTGAAAAGCAACATTGATTTTGTAACCTGTTAGGGAAAAAGCCTTTTGATTTCACTTTCTAATGACTTTAGTGCAGCCTTTTCAGAAATGCATGCATTTGTGCTTGGAGTGGCAGGTGGAAGAAAGAGCTCTAGGCCTTCTACTGAGGCAAGGACAAGGAAGAACTTAACCACCAGTTTGTTGTGTCACTCTCATTCTCCTTCTTTTCCCATAAACAATCACTTATGAAGCTGCTTTCTTGCCACTCTCCCCAAACTCAATTACAATCTGGCAAATTTACATGTATGAATCATTTAGCTTCAAAGCCTGCTATAATCCTGTTCTTTAACCTTCCAAATATTTCCTTAGGGCATACGAATTCCTGTGCTTAAGAGAAACTAAAAGTGAGAAATCAGGAAATAAGGTTTACTCTTTAGTCAAATCTGTTTTGGAATCCCACTTTTGCCTTGTATTTACATTTTTATTTTCTTTCATGGTGTCATTTGCTGATATCATATAAGGATTAATCTCATCAAGGAATCTAATATATAAGACCTTGGGCAAAATATTGTAATTATGTAGGCTACTTCTAACAGAGAGAGTTAAGTACCCACAGGTTGTTTTCATCTGGTTGCCCAAGACTGACAGAACAATCACTCTCAGGAAGTAGTTCTTTCACTGGCTATGTGAGGAGCCTCAACAGGTGGCTTCTACATACCTAAACTTAAGTGATCTAAATCTTGCCTAAAGTGACTTTATCACAATTGTTAATTCTTCATGTGCTGCTACTTGTTACTCCAAGACATTTGAGCTGCTATCAGCCTAATGGGTGAAGTGACAAAGGGACAAAGATGAATCAGTTTCTGAATTTCTAACTTTTTGCAGTCTTCTGCCTCTCACAGTCTGATGCTCCTTGGGAGTTTCAAAGAAACATTTATCAGTTCCTAGCTCTTTCCCCTGACCTTCTGTATGGTTTAACTTTCTCCATCACCCTTTTTCATCTCCTTCTGCTATCTTCCAAATAAAATCAAGTTGTCAAAATAAATTAAAATCTCTTTGTCAACATTCTCTACTGCATATGAAAATGCACAGGAGTCCCAATTATGCATGCAAATGTAGGTCCAAAAAGAAGATCTCTTTTTATTGAATGATTGCTTTGACTGTTTTGACTCCTTTTAAACAGTACAGATAGCCATCTGAGAACATATGTTTGTGAACATTTTTCAGACTCAGTTCACTCCTTACAAAGACTGAATCGTCTTCCTTTTGGAAGGTAGGCAAAGGACAAGAAATTTATTGAAGACTTTGATTAGGTCAAAGTGTTGCAGTTAGATGTAACTACCACCACATTATCAAATTATACCTCCTTATATGACAATGCAGGACACACTAATTGGAAGATAACATTACACAGGTGTAAAAAGGTAGATTTTGATATCTTTTCATTTCCACAGGCTCAATATAGAACTTTTAAAAAGTAGACTAGAATTAAAAATTGGAAGCCTTCTTGCATTGCGTGTTTGCAAATAAATACAAGTAAAATGCTAGCATACATTTGTCATATGAACATTGATCATTAAAACTTTGAACGTCAACAAGTGACAGAAAAGAAATCAAGGGCTTGTTTTAGTTCCTGAAGAGTAGAAATAATTAATGGATTTAATTTAAGTATAGACTATAATCTGAAAAAGCTCAGCACAAAAATCTATAGAACTCGTTTCATACTGACAAATTCATCTTAGAGGATTATAATAGATGTTATCAGTAAAATCATAGCATCAATACCCAGATGGTGGATTTTCTATTCTGAATAAAACTTGTTAAATGTTTTATATTTGGTTGGGGTTTTATTTATTTGATTTTTAAATTTTGTTGTCTTAGATCTGTAGCATGTTGCATTTTAAGCAACATAATAAACTCTTGTCTGGCACAGTATATAATGAACCAAGCCTAACAATGTCTCACCTCCTACATCAATGTCCAACATAGCTAGTGCAAAAGATTTTTCATCATCTTGATGGCTGTGACATCCATTAATGGGCTAATACCAGACACTGTATAGATACAAACCAAAGTCACATTATCTGAATAAAAAAACACATGATTTATCTCAGAGAACAAAAGTAGGATGTGCATAGATAGACAAGAATGTCCGAAGTTCATAAAAATCAACCAGGCAATATAGATAATGACAGAAATACCTGGCTAAAATTATGCCAGTGCTGTACTGTCCGTTGATAAATCATTATTTCTAACAGCTCTCAGAAAAAGGAATTTCTGAAGTTGAATCATAAGGAATACTGAATACTGAGGTAGCCTTGTGGTTGCTTAAATTGGATTGCTCCAAAGTCTGGCCAGACTTAGAGAAAGTATTAAGATGTTTGAAAATTACTAGCTTTCTTTAAAAAGTCATGAGGAGGAAGTATCTGTAATGCTATTTTGTAAATAGGCTGGTAATTGACTTAAAAAAGTTAAGATTGAATCTTCTCCTTATCATATGTCCTCAGACATCTCTTACATTGGTTTACCATGGGAGATTCATATAATTAACTTATTGGTCTTGTCTCTTAATTTCACTTAGCAATACATGGTGATTGAGAAGTGATTTTCTGGAGGAGTTTTCTTTACTGTAAATACTAACTTCTGATGGTGTAGGTCACTGTAGCTATGATGGCAGATTTTCCCTGCAATACTGTGTCTTCTGTCATTCTCCTTACTCTGGTACAGCCTCTAAATCATTTTCTCCTTAATAGCTCAAGATTGTCTCCAAGTAGACTGCTTTAGCTGCTGGTACAAATGATGGAGAGAAGTGACTGCATGAAAGTCAGACACAGGTTGCAAATACATGGTTGTGTTTCAGCTCATGTTCATGGTACACTGACTCCAGTCTAGCAGTTCTCCTCTTGTAAATTCTACCAGGCCATGTGCCAATCATGACTCTTTGACAGTATTTGCTTTCTTTGAATTTCTCCTTGCATTCAAGAATATCTCTGGCAGAAATCCCACCATGATACTAAACTGGCCATTATATTTCTGGTGTGGCCTGACAAGTGCTAAGTAGATTGGGATAGTGACTTCATCTCCACTGGTGATGCCCTTGTTGATGCAACCCAACACCCTGTTGGTTTTCTTTGCTGCAGCAGCACACTTAACTCAAATTGAGCTGGCTGTCCACCAGGACCCCGAGGTCCCCTTCCACATAACTGCTCCCTAGCTGGGATCCCAGCTGGTAGATCCCAGCCTGTGCTGCACTTTTGGATTTTGTTTACCTATGTGCAATATCTTACACTTGCCTTGTTGAACTCCATAAGGTTCTTGTTAGCCCACTTTTCTAGCCTACTTAGGTCTCCCTGCAGTGTGGCTCTCCCTTCGGAAGTATCCACTTCCGCCCTCAGTTTGGTATCCTCAGAAAATCTGGGTACGCTTAATCCTATCTTCTAGATGATAAACAGTGTTGGGCCCAATATGCATTTCTGAGGGACCCCACAGGTCACCAGTTTGAATAGGAGCAATTTATCACCACACTCAGGGTGTGGTCTGTCAGCCAGTTTCCCATCCACTGTGCAGACTATTTGTCTAGACTTTTAACATATCAGTTTCTCTAGGAGGCGAAGGGTTTTGAGTCATTGGTTACCTTCAGATCTGTTTTTGAAGCATAATTGTGAAGACAGATCAAAAGACAACAAATACAGTTTCCTCAGAAGTGATAATTCTTTTAGTGATCCCTAAAAGAATGACCATCTCTCCAGCTTTTTTTTTCTTCCTCAATTTAAATGGAATCCCAATTTCAGCTGTAAATCAAAGCTAAACTAGATATTATAATACAACTTTAGAAATCCACTCAAGCCCATTTTTTCAATAAATCTTGAGGTTACATTATGGAAAGGAATAAAATGGTAAAATAGTATAGCAAAATAAACTTTGTATGTTTTATGTTACGTTTCTAAAGCAGTCAGTGTAAAAACAAAAAAGGAATTCCAAAGAATTTGAGTAAGTTCATTTCTCATTCTATGAGCTGTGCATAAGAGGAACTATTTAAGTTTAATGTGTTGGAGACACAATCACAGAGAAACTGCAGCAGGGTGTATTCCGTTTGTGCTCACTTTTCAAGTCGCTCCCCATGGGCTTGCTGCAATCAGTCACTTTAACTCTTGTACTTTCTGCATCAAAGTGAACACTGCGTAACCCTTCTGTTTCTTTACAGAGTCTGGCATCTCTAATAAAGCTGTAACAGTCAAGTTCCAAATAGCAAGTTCTTTATACATATGACCCTTCTTTTGTATTCTTTCTCTGATTTCATTGAAAATATTGGTTGTCTTGAAAATGTTCAGCATTTTTTCAACAGGGCTCTTTACCCAGACCTATTGTTTTTTACCTGTAACCTGATCTTTATAAAGCACTTTGTATGCATATTGCAAAGCACTGAGTTCAGAGGCAGTTTATATTGATGTCTGACTTATGGATTCTATGCACCAAGTTCATTATATTGAAATCAAATGCTTCATTGGTGTCCTGGGTTCAGCAGTGGCAGTCATTTTTTCTCCTTCTTAGTAGCTGGTGCAGAACTGTGGTTTTGACTTTTGGCCTGGGAACAGCGCAGATAACACCAATGTTTTTAATTGTTGCAGTAATGTTTAGTCTGACCAAGGACTTTCTGAGTCTCATGCTCTGCTAGGGAGGAGGGGAAGCCAGGAGGAAGCAGAGACAGGACACCTGACCCAAACTAACTAAAGAGGTATTCCATACCACAGCACATCATGCCCAGGATGTAAAAACTGGGGGCAGGAACCCGGAAGATGAAGTTCACGGCTCAGTTGTCCGGTGGTGAGCAGTTGTATTCTCTTCCTTTGTTATTTCCCTTATTATTATTATTATTGGTGGTAGCAGCACTGCTTTGTGTTATACCTTAGTTACTGGACTGTTCTTACCTCAGCCCGTGGGAGTTACATACTTTTGATTCTCCTCCCCATCCCTCTGGGAGCAGGGGGGGTGGGGGGTGGGGGGGGTGGGGGTGGTGGAAGAAGGGGTGGAGGGAGGAAAGAGAGGGGAGACTCCAGAAACTGTGTGGGTTTTCTGAGTTACAGCTGGGCTTAAACCATGATGATTGGTTTATTACAACTTCTAGATACACATAAAGAACATAAATTTCTTCTACTTTCTCTGATCAGTGATCATAAGTGAAGGTAAAATGCACTGAAATGCAATGCTTTCTGCTGGAGGAGGTATCACTTGCAGCCATGAGTACAATTCTCCTTTCAGATAATAACAGTAATAGAGAAAGTGAAAATGATTGCTAGTGACAGGGCTCTGTGTCCAACTGTGTGAATTCTGCAGTCATGTCAAGGGTACACCAGCCATAACTTAATACAGCACTACTGTTCTCACGGCCAGGCCTGCTTATTGGACCAAAGAGTGAGATGATTATAAAATACTTAGATCTTAAGGAAAAAAGAGACATACCATAAGGGAACTCTGTGTGTATGTGTATGTAACTCAGCTGGGATTCTTTCTGCATGATGAGTATAAACTTTAGGGTTCTTATTCTTCCACCACATTTGGACACTTCTGCTCTGGAGGATTACCTCTTCCTTCTTGAAGGAGACCTGGTTTCTTCTATCTATCTCCTTCTGGAATTTATTTCAGATACCACATCCAAAAGCAGCTGCCATCAGCTGTCAATGTCTCCCAACATGAAAAAGATGCATCTGGGTAGATTCCTTTAAAGCACATCCTGGTAGCTGCTGCAATTGGATCTACTGCATCAGAAATTGCCCTGGGAATAGTTTCCTTTTGTTTGGGCAATGGCTTTTTCCTGCATATCATCTGTAAATGTCAACTATCTTGCTATGTCTTGTGAATTCTTCTCTTCCTCTGTCACACACACACACACATCTGACCCATGGAGCATCAGCCAAGTATTTGTCCTTGAATACCCTCCAATTTTTCAGACACATGAAGTGGCAGTAATTTCCTAAAGCTCTGGATTCCCATCTGTGACAGTTGTACTCACACTAATGGAAGGACCATTGAGCCACAATAATTGCTAATGAATGTATCTGCTGACTCTGGTCTCTGGACAAGTATAAAAACATATCTGGTAGTGCTAAAAGATATCCTTTGGATGTGGTCTGGCCTGGGTAACAACCAAATCTGCCAATTTTAGTTACAACAAGGTTGCACAACTGGGCATTGCCAGACCTACACTTTGGTCAAAAGCAAAGAGCCCACAGACCATTTTTTTGACCACAGATCAGATTAGACCAGAGTATAAATGGGGTCCCGCTGGAGGGCAAGAGTTTAGTCAGTCCTTCTTGGAGCAGCAGATCTGCAGTCAAGGACTCTCCTCTTGGGTTGGGTTGCTGCATGAGGTAACTCCTTGAGGTTGAGAGCCCTCATCTTCACTGGTGAGCAAAATGTGTTAATTCCCCTTTAAACTTAAGCTTAAGTAAGTCAGTTGTGTAGTATTTTATTCCACTTGACATCTATAACTTATGATTTACTAATGTTGTCAGAGTATTAAATGATTATTTTTATTAGAATAAGTTTCCTTTGGGACTTATAACCTACCTCAGTCAATTTTTTTGGCCTCCGCGACAGTGACTTATATCATGCTAAGCTTTGAAATTTTGACAAAATCACATAAAGGACTGATTCTGCATATATATGTATACATTATTTTAGACATAAACCATTGACCAAAGTCTGGCACTAGGAGTAGATCCAGTTGCACCCAGACTCCCCTCTGAGGAGTTTAGAAAGCAAGGAGGTCCTCTCAGAACCTCATGATTCAATGGGAGGGTCTCCCTGACAGTTCTATCTGACCCTGTCTTCTCTGCAGTAAATAATCAAGTGAACTTTGTGATTAAATTGCATTAAACTACTGTCACTTTTACTATTAAATTTTGTTATATCAATAAAGTACCTTGCTGCTTCTCTCATAAGCAAAGTGCCTGAATCTTCCACTACACTAGTCCATGGGAATTAACAGCTGATATCCTTAAGGAGCTCTAAATTTCAGCTTTCATGTCCCTTTTTTTTCCTATAACAAACATGGTTTTGTACAAGACAGTTGTCTCCTATATATAGCTCCTATATATATATATATATATATCTTCTGTATATATGGAAGATATTGCATTACAACCCAGGCAAAATTTATCTTTATTTTAATTCTCAACCTGCTGTCCCTTTCCATGCTGTCCCTTTCCCTCAACATCTGCACTGCTCTATTCCACTCTTGACAGGGACAAATAAATAACATAAGCCAGTAGAATTTCATAGTAAGATAAAGCCATGTAACTGCTGTAGGTAAAGATTTTGAACTTCCTTATCTCTAGCTGCTCTATAGAACTTCTTTTAGAGATCCTTGTGTCATTTTTATTGAAATGTCATCTTAACTTGCCTACCGACACAAGAATTGTCTTTAAAAGGCATAGTGATACTCTACAGTTTTTTAGCTCAGGATTACTTCACCTGAAATATATAAATACTTTGCAGATCAGTTTACCTCTTACCAAGCAACTCCTTGATTCATTAAGATAGAGTCATGTTTCCTCAACAATCAACCTTCTAAATCCATGACTCTCATATTGCTGATTCTTCAGCATACAGACTTCAGTAGGATAGTTGACACATGCTTCCATTTAGTCTACTAAGTAACTGGATTGATGGCAGCTTTCAAGGGTTTTGAAGCCATAGGTTCAAATTCCTTCTAGACAAAGACAACTGAAGTCCGCAACTCATTCTGTGAAAGAAGCCGTCTCACTGCTTGTGATTACAGTGACAAGAGTCTACAAATTCATTGGGCATTGCTTCTCCGTAGCAGTTGAGGTATCAAGTGCTATGCGATGCCCTGGCTTAGCTATCAGCCGCTACTGTAAAATGGTGCATATAAGTTCTGTATTACACCTGTTATCCTTGTATGAATGTCTCAGATACCCTGAGGCTTTTCAGATAGACTCAGATGAAGGCTGAGGTATTTGGCTTAGCAAAGAAAGTGATTTAGCTGGTCACAGACAGCAGTAAATACTTGGAGACAAGGAGATTTAACATGTCTTGAGCTTGACACAATGTGGCTCTATTTTCCTGCATTAGACTCTTAAGTTTTATATAAATATCCTTTTTGCCACTTTGCGTTTATTGTATGTCTGCCTTAACTTTCAGCTAGATGCCTCTAGTGAGAAAAACATCTCTGAAAAACAAAACCATAGATTTTAAAATACTAGCTGTTTCTTCATGGTTAGAATACACTCTTTTAGCTTTCAGATCCAGGTAACACTTCCCCACCACTACATACATGTCAAAGAAAGAAACCTTTCACTTTCTCTTAATAAAGCTAAATTGTGACTATTTCAACATCAGATTTTTGCTTTAAACCATGGATCTTCTGTTACTGATATGAAACTACCAGGACATGGATAATTATGGTGCTGCATTAACCACTGTTGGCAAACTGGAGGAGTAATTAGGAGAAAAAATCACTAATTTCACAGTTTATCTGCGACATAAAATTATCCAAGAGTCAGTTATATTGCTGAAAAGATTCGTACCTAACCTATTTTTTTTTTCCAGTAGAACAATTAACAAGAAAGATTAATACTGTCTCCCAAATCACCTGTAAATTATTCTTTTAATCAAAAAGTAAATAGAGAATATTACATAACTTAATTCTTTAAAAAAAACCTAACATTTCTGGATGAGAAGCAGATCTGTACAGAATTTTTGCTGTCTGCTACAACTCTTGCATCCAAATGCTTAATATTTAATAGACCTAGTGCAGGAAATGAAGACTGTCTCTTGGCTTTTCCTTTATTCTTCTATCTAAGGCAGGCTAGGGACAGCGTGGGCCCTCTCCAGAAGCTGTCAGGAAAACTGGCTATCCTGGATTTGGAGAACACTGAGGTTCTTAATGACTTCTTTCCCTCAGTCTTCACCAGCAAATGCTCTGACCACACCACCCAAGTCTTGGAGGCCAGACATAGGGACAGTGAGAGTGAAGAACCTGGGCCTCTCCCCCTAGGAGAGAATCTGATTCAAGACCATCTTAAGAACCTGAATGTACACAAGTCCATGGGACCTGATGAAATCCATCTGCGGGGCCTGAAGGAGCTGGCAAGTGAAGTTGCTAAGCCACTGTCCATCATAGTTGAAAAATCATGGCAGTCAGGTGAAGTTCCCGATGACTGGAAAAAGGGAAATATAACCCTCATTTTCAAGAAGGGGAAAATGGATGAGCCGGGGAACTACAGACCAGTCAGCCTCACCTCTGTGCCTGGCAAAATCTTGGAGCTGATTCTCCTGGAAGGCATGCTGAGGCACATGAAAAACAAGGTGCTCGGTGACAGCCATCATGGCTTCACTAAGGGGAAATCCTGCCTGACCAATCTGGTGGCCTTCTCTGATGGGGCTACAGAACTGATGGACAACAGTAGAGCAGTTGATGTCATCTACGTGGACTTGTGCAAAGCGTTTGACACTGTGCCACATGACATTCTTGTCTCTAAGTTGGAGAGACATCAATTTGATAGGTGGACCACTCGGTGGACAAAGAACTGGCTGTATGGCCGCACGCAAAGAGTTGTGCTCAACGGCTCAATGTCCAGCTGGAGACCAGGAACGAGTGGTGTCCCTCAGGGATCTATGTTGGGACCGGTCTTGTTCAACACCTTTGTTGGTGACATGGACAATGGGATTGAGTGCACCCTCAGGAAGTTTGCTGATGACACCAAGCTGTGTGGTTCAGTTGATATGCTGGAGGGAAGGAATGCCATCCAGAGGGACCTTGACACGCTTGTGAGGTGGGCAGATGCCAACCTGATGAAGTTTAACCATGGCAAGTGCAAGGTCCTACACCTGAGTTGGAGCAATGCCAGGCACAGCTCCAGGTTGGGCAGAGAAGAGATTGAGAGCAGCCCTGCGGAGAAGGACTTGGGGGTGTTGGTTGAAGGGAAAAATGAACATGAGCCAGCAGTGTGCGCTTGCAGCCCAGAAAGCCAACCGTCTCCTGGGCTGCATTAAAAGGAGCGTGACAAGCAGGTCAAGGGAGGTGATCCTGCCCCTGTACTCTGCTCTTGTGAGACCTCACTTGGAGTGTTTTGTGCAGTTCTGGTGTCCTCAACATAAAAAGGTCATGGAACTGTTGGAACAAGTCCAGAGGAGGGCCACGAGGATGATCAGGGGACTGGAGCACCTCTTGCATGAAGATAGGCTGAGGAAGTTGGGGCTGTTCAGCCTGGAGAAGAGAAGGCTGCATGGAGATCTCATAGCAGCCTTCCAATATCTGAAGGGAACCTGTAAGGGTGCTGGGGAGGGACTCTTCATGAGGGACTGTAGTGATAGGACAAGGGGTAATGGATTCAGACTTAAACAGGGAAAGATTAGATTGGATATAAGGAAGAAATTCCTTACTGTGAGGGTGGTGAGGCACTGGAATGGGTTTCCCAGGGAAGTTGTGAATGCTCCATCGCTGGCGATGTTCAAGACCAGGTTGGACATAGCCTTGGGTGGCATGGTTTAGTGGGCAGTGTCCCTGCCCCTGGCAGGGGGTTTGGAACTAGATGATCTTAAGGTCCTTTACAGTCCTAACTATTCTATTATTCTATGATTCTATATAACAGGGTTGAAGTGATCAGCATGCTCCTGAAACGAAATGTAGTCCTAGAGTCAGAGTAGTTCTAGTCTGAAGGGCCATTTATACTAAGGCCATGGGAAAAACTACAGATCTCAAGTCATAAAATTAGCTATGCATGCTTAGGAGAGCGCTCAGCAATCTGGGCACTATTCGTTGTCCCAGCTGCCCACTAACAGCAGGAGTGATTGAGCAAGATGGGAAAACAGGAATGGTGTTTTTGCTGTAATTCCTCCATCTCTGACCAAATTCTCAAACATTTTAAGGTTAAAATCATGTCTCTGCTTAAACAAGAAAATAAGAGTTATAGGAGTGTAGAAAGGAGAAATGTTAGTTGGATTGTATGAAATGTTACTTGGAAATGCACTTGGGGGAAATGTTACAAGATGCCAGAATGGGGTATTGCAGTTTCAAGAAAACAACTCTACTGTCCAAATGGAAATGAATGTATAATAGTAATAGAGTAGATTAGTCAAAACTGTCTCAAATGTATCCATTAAAATCTCTATTAAACATTTACATGCAACCTTCCATCATATTACGGGACTAAGGGTACTGCATTGTTGAGCAAGGTGGATCACAGTTCTAACTCAGTCCCCAGAGTTAACAACTACAGTTGTCAGACTAAACGTCTATTTCAGCTTCATTGTCTGTTAAAAGGTAGGATATGGAGCAAGTCTAAATGAGCCTAGATGAAAGTCTAGATGAGTCTAGGGGAAGAAATAGTTATGGCACAAACCTCTTCATTTGTAATGAAATATTTACTAGCACTTGTTTAATTTCTCACAGTCGGGTACTTTAAATTGCATGAAGTTGTATTTATAGCTTTGTTTTGATCTTTACTGATAGAATAAAATAAGTACAAACAATGATTGGGGTTTTATGAAGCACACATAGAACAGGGCAATTTGTAACATCGTGCATTAACATTTTGATCATTTCACCCTGACATATCTCTTCTTCTTTGCAATTTAAAATCAGAGTTTTGCTTTGTTAAAATTTATGAGCAGGAATACAAGTTATGTATCAACACCTTAGGTACAGGGCAAAAACAATGGAAGATGTCATTGCTGGTACATTTTGTCCCTGCCTATTTATAGGCTCTTTCAGTACCTGATAAAGGCAGCTCTCTAAATAGTGGTCTCCGTGAATGGACCCTCACAGGATGAACTTCATCTCACGTAACTTAGCCACCTAAAAATTAAATCCTCCTCTAGAGTCAGTGGAAAAAGATAAATAGGAAGAAGGTTCTGTTCTCTGTTCATTGACCACTTAGGGAGACGAATCGCTGGTTCACACTCTCTGACTTTCAGGAAGCACTGGGTGAATTAAACCCAAGGAACATTAAATCCAGATGGAAATTCTGATGAACTTCTACTACCTTTGCAGCTATGTGCTTTGTCCAAGTATTTCTAACTCAGCACAGCAACAAATGATAGCAGTAAATTGTTAGCAGTTTGTCGTGGTTTAAGTCTCTAAAACTCACGAAAGTTGCTCACTCACTCACTCCCCCTCTTTCTTCCCCCAGTCCCGGGGGCATGGGGAGGAGAATCAAAAGAATGCAACTCCCACAGGTTGAGATAAGAACAGTTTAGTAACTAAGGTATAACACAAATCACTACTGCTACCACCAGTAATAATACAAGGGAAATACAAAGAAAGAGAATACAACTGCTCACCAAGCCTGACCCAGCCAGTGCACCCCCCAGCAGCGAACCCCCCACTGCACCACCAAAAACCTGACCATGCCGTGCACCCCCAGTTCACCACCACACACTTCCGGGTCTCTGCTCCCCGTCCTCACATCCTGGACATGACGTGCTGTGTTATGGAATAACCTCTTTGGTCAGTTTGGGTCAGGTGTCCTGTCTCTGCTTCCTCCCGGCTTCCCCTCCTCCCTGGCACAGCATGAGGATCAGAAAGTCCTTGGCCAGACCAAAACATTGTCAAGCAGTAACTGAAAACACTGGTGTTATCAGCACTGTTCCCAGGCCCAAAATCAAAAACACAGCGCTGCACCAGCTACCAAGAAGGAGAAAAATGACTGCTGCTGCTGAACCCATGACACAGTTTTACCAAGTTTATATTGGATAAGAAGATTGTGCGATGTATGAGACAGATACATAGTGCATAGACATTTCTGAGCTCCAAATTACTCTGCAACATAGATCAACAGAAAAAGACAGAAACCAAAACAGAACTGAGGACAAGGTTAACAACAAAAGGAAATAATCAGAGCCTGCGCGAACATACAAAAACTGTTATATGGTCAGCTATTTAGGTAGCAATGGCAACAGCAACAGCTGTCCCTGCTGGTGTTCTGGAGTATTTAGCAATAATTATCCAGTCTTATGTCATAGACACTACCCACAAAAAAGATGATCCATTAACAACTGAATATGCTCTTCCCTGGTTGTTTGCAGTTTCAGAACAGAGGTTGCACTGTTGTTGCTTCCCAGCTTCAAAAGGTTAGATAGCTCATAAAACTTTGCAAAGAGTTGTGTTCTGAAAGCTGAGAATGATATAAAATTTTAAAGACTGATTTCTTCCTTATTTTATTTTTTATTCCTATTCCATTTCTCTTCCTCACCCCTCTCCTTACCTCAGAAAAGAAAGAAAAAGGAAAAATGCCTCCTACTTTTTATGCAAACATTTGGTGGTGGTTTATGTCATAGCAGTTGCTCTCAAGCCCAAGCTGATGGATAGGACACATGATGACATAAATCCTAAATGGCAAACATATAACTGCTGCATTCAGCTGATATTGTACTGTTGATTTCGCATGAATGCTATAAAAGAAGGCAGCTAACCCCTTTTGGCAGATGTGAATTTTCGTATTATTCCTTTTTTTTTTTGCACCTTCAGTCCTGATTTGGGAATCTATTGAAATCTTTATTATTATAGTTCACAGGGTTTTTCTTCTCCCTATGTTTTGTCCCTCATTCCCAAGGACTTTTCCTTCTGTCACTGTGACTCTGTCAGTGTTCAGAGCTGCCAGTCCAAAAGACATCCCTTCACACCTTGTCCTCTGCTGTTAAAACAAATTGCCCACAACAGTTCAGTCTTTGTGGCAGAGGAATAATGAAATTTCTATTGCACTCTTCCACTTCATAAGATGTTACAGAAATGACAAGACATCAGTGGGTGGGTGAAGACGTACATTGAACTCAGAAAAAAACCTGAGATCTCTGATGTTACAAAGAAAAATTTGATAAAACAAGTAATGCAAATTCACAGTCTACAGAAAAATGAGTAACTAATCCATCATGATAGTTCAGTGTAAGTAAGTAATGAATTTTTCCAGATTGAGAGCTCAGTGATACTGAGAAACAAGTTAGAAACGTAGGTCAACCCCAAGATAACCAGCACCTTCCTCCAGTTCTGTACTGAAGAGAAACCTTCTTTCCTAAGCCAGCACTGACTATATGTAATCTTTATTTTATAGCTTCATAGTTGACAATGCTTCTAGTAAGGAGAGACAACTGCCATTTAATAGTTGTTGTTAATAGAGAGCCAGGAAAAATGTATTCTAAATCCGTACCCTTGTGCTAAAGTTTTTTTGTAAGTATATCTGAAAGCTACTGAGGAAGCTCTGAATTTTAGCACAGTGGATAAAACATAATAAAACTGCTAAAATCAATAAACAGGATGAGATGGTCATTGTTATTCCAAACCTGTTTCTTCAAATTGACAGTTGTTAAGCCTTTTTAAACTAAATTGAGACCCAGAGTGGATGACATACCATTGACTAGGGCTTACTACATGACAAGGATTTTCTTTTCAGGCTCCTGTGAATTTTGTGGTGATTTGTAAGCAAAACTTAAATGCAGCTGTAGCATTGTATCAAAATGGTACTCTATAATGTCAGTGAAAGTGAAAAATGTGGTCAGCTTCTTCTTTTGGTGACTGGTGATGTTTTTGAAATGTGACAAATATTTTCAACTAAATATTAGTGAAAAAATATTTTTCATAAGTTGAAAGGTTGGGGGGCATTGTTTGATGCTAATGTCCCTGTTCATGTTATGTAGGATTTAGAAAATATCCTTGATATTGTTTGTAAATTTATAGTACCAATCAGATTTTTTTAGAAAATGTAAACTTTTCTCCTGCTCAACAGTTCTACGTTATTAATCCACCCTAAAGATTTTGTAAGCTTAAAAAAGATATGAATTATCCCATAATTCTATTAGCCAAAATGTCTTCTGGAAGAAAAGGGAATGCAAACCCTCCAGTGTCATGTTCCATTTCTGCTTGCATGTATCTGTGCAACTCCAGGAGAGGCACAGGTAGAAGGACCGCTAAGGGAGGCAGGTTCATGCAAGTCCACTTGTCCCATGGGTCTGGGTAATGCACTGATATTCTCTGTAGTTTGCCGGTAGATTATAGCTCTAGGGAAGCTCTGTACACTGCAGCTTAGGCAGAGGGCTGGAAGGATAAAATGAAGCACCTGGAGGCCTCCAGGATTCTCTTGCACACAACTTGATAACTGACCTCATGCAAGTGAAATGAATGTCACCTGTGGATTGTATTGCATCTAATCTTAATGGATGTTTTAGTCTGACAGTCTATCTTTTTAATCCCTTAGTAATATTGTTACTCAAAGAATCTTCAAAAGCCTATCATGCATAATGCAAAAGAGTGAATTTCTTTTTCTTTTTTTTATTTTTCTTTGAAGGTAGTGGTTTTAAGTTTCCCATTAACTGACTTCACTTGGACCTCAGAAATACAAAGTATTTAATCATCATGATTTGCGAAACACTGTGAGTATGCTCACAAATGAGCAAATGAGTGAATTTTGTTTGTGGCACTAAGAAAGCCAGTGAAAAGCACTCTGAATCAGTCTAGTTCATGAAGAAAAAGACCACAATGCTTCTTAACCACTTGTGTGGTCAGCCAAAAAGCTGCACATGGGATCTGCTAGAGATCAGACTACCAGCTCTTGATGTTCGTGCATCTTTGTGCACTAGTGGCTAGGGGAAAACCAGCTGGCTTTTCCACGAAGCTGTCTGTGTTAAGGTAAATTCCCTACAGATAATCACATGAAAAGATGAACTAATCTAAATGCAACTAGTCAGTGAGGTTTAGGTAATAGTCACTGCTAGGATAATTTATATATTCAGCTTTTCTCAGCATTACTTACATATCGGATCACAAAAATAGTTCTAAGTCATAGGCTGACATGAATGCAAAGTAATTTGGAGGTGCATGAAAGAAGATTTGCAAAGAATTTTAATATTGTCAAGTTTTAGTTGAACTCTGTCTTCACACTAGCTTACAGGAGTTAAGTCCTATCTTCATTTGTAATAGACAAAGATTAATAGGCCCCCTTTATCAGAACATTTGACAATTAGGAATGTCCTCCTGTCACACGTATCTTCCATCGCAGAGTGTAGTCGCTCAGTAAAAAGATGTGCTCCAAAACAGAGCATCCATTTTTCAATATAGCAATGTACAGCAACAGGTTACTGCATTTGTAAAGCTATTACTTTTACTGTCAACATGACTGCTGCTAGAAGTTGTCTCATTAAACTGGAGAAATTGGAACTACATAAGAAAATCTCACCAAGCAAGAAATGAAGTTTTCTCATACATATACATATACATATACATATACATATACATATACATATACATATACATATACATACACACGCATATATATACACACACCTATATGTAACTAAACACACACACATGTATATGTGTGCACACAAATGGAAGAGAGTGACTGGAAGTATAATCATAAAACAAGAGGCTGAGTACACAGGTGTATATGACATTTCTGAAAGAGAAATAATTCTTATCTCATATGGACAGATTGATAATGTAAGTATAATATCAGCCCTACCAGAAATATTAAAGTAAACTGTAAAGTAGCAATGCACAGGTGCCTATTTTGGGGATATTGTGGAGGGGCAGGAATAGAAAAGTAGAAGCATGCTTTCTAAGGTAATGAAAAATGAAAGTAATATTAATAATACGGTCGATGGGTCATTTCAATATGAAGTCCCAAGGATGGCCTTGGGATGTAAAAATAAACTTAAAAATTTGAGGAGTAATTGATTTTCCTGCAAAAGCTAGTTTAATCACATAATTTCCTCAGTGACAGAGGCATTAGAATTGTAATCCCTTAGGGTACACAGATGAAGGAGTGAGTGAGCCAGCACCGAAGTTCTGGCTGGGGTTGTCACTCGTAATTAAGTCTACAAGAGTCTGGTTTGGTTGCATGTTGAGCAATAGTTCTATCTCCTTTAAGTATTCATCCAAAAAATGAGTTTTCTCTGTACAAGATCTGTAGCAGCTGAGAATTGGCAAGGTAAGCTTGTATCTTCAATCTTTTTGTGACCACTGATTCCACTCTATGTAAATATAGACAGCCAGCATAAATATAAAGCTGCAGGATATATAATTGAGTAGGCCTCTACTGTATTCTGAGTTTTCCTACTCGAAGCAATATTTGTGTATATGTATGAAAGTGTGTTCATGAACATTCATATCAACCTGTCTATACAGACATGTACTTTTCCCCACTGTTCATTTATCTTACTGTTTGGTTTTATTTGTATGTCAGTTTCTATACTCTTGTCAGTATTTTTTTCAATCTATAATATCCTCTTACAGCAGCTGTTTATTTAGGTATGTGTAGATATTAACTACTACATCAAATGATAAATGCTTCGATCTTTTGCTATTACTTACCAGATAGGCTACATTTCTGATGCAATATGTCAGCATCAAGTAAGCTCTGCAAGACTTTGCCAGGCAGAAGTACTGTACTGTTTAAATATACATATTTTAATCTGCTGACAGTATGTGATCCTTCAACTGTATGGAACACCCTTTGAGGAAAGAAATAAAACCTTAGGTTAGCTTAAAAGACTGCTAAAATAGGTAAGAAAGTGTTTCATCCTAGATCTTGAGATGATACACGTATTAGTGCAGTACCACCAAACCATTGTAATAACATAAATGTAGGGGTAGATTTTGTTTGTAGGTCATTTATAAACAATAGGCAGATTTGTCTATGTCTATCCACTCATTGGTTATAGACAGGTTATAGACAGGCCAATTTAAAATCAGATACTCAACCATACAAGCTTAGAAAACATAAATAATACATTTTAGAACTCAATCTGTGATGTAGCATTATGATTTCCTGAATTCTGCTTGGAAGAGAAAGATTCATTCTGATCTTAGCTGAATGTCTAACTGAGGCAAATTACACTCATTTACATCAGCAGCGCGTCTCATTCAGATACTTGGCATCTTTTATGAGGATGCTCTTGATCTCCTGTTTTCTTAAACCACACGTAAAATGTTTTACCAACATTTTGCACATGGTACAGTGACCGCATACAATGAGGTATTGTCACTAACATGTGTCTTGATGATTCTGTCGTCCCTCTTCATTTTAGGTAGAAGGAATGAAACAGAGGCCTAAATTACCTATAGGGTGACTAACCTGCTGTTTTTTCATGAAGCATGGGAATCACAATCTGCAAATTATGCCACTTCCATAATTACATTTAAGTAGATCTTAAAAACAGCAACCACAACAAAATTCTCCTCCTCAGCAAATATAAGCTATATAGAACAGTTAGGGTCACACTTTTGAACACAATTTCCATATAGTAATGTGGGAGCTATAAAACTGAGCCAAAACCACAATAACAACTGCAACCACCATGTCAAGGAAAGACAGCCATCTGCAAAGACAAAGCCACGCAATGATAACATCTCCCTACAGAAGGTATTAATGGAAGAAGTGATTAAAACTGTTACAATTAGAGGGTTAACAGGAGCAGGCAATGTACGCTTTCAGCCCTGAAAGCCAACTGTATACTGGGCTGCATCAAAAGGAACGTGACCAGCAGATCTTGCCCCTCTATTCCACTCTCATGAGACCCCACTTGGAGTATTGTGTGCAGTTCTGGTGTCCTCAACATCAGAAGGACATGGAGCTGTTGGAGCAACTCCAGGGAAGGCCACGAGGATGACTGGGGGCTTGAGCACTTCCTGTAGGATGACAGGCTGAGAAAGCTGGGGCTGTTTAGCCTGGAGAAGAGAAGGCTGCATGGAGACCTCATAGCAGCCTTCTAATATCTGAAGGGGGCCTACAGAGATGCTGGGGAGAGACTTTTCATCAGTGACTGTAGTGATAGCACAAGGGGTAATGGGTTTAAACTAAAACAGGGGAAGTTTAGATTGGATATAAGGAAGAAATTCTTTACTGTAAGGGTGGTGAGGCACTGGAATGGGTTGCCCAAGGAATTTGTGAATGCTCTATTCCTGGCAGTGTTCAAGGCCAGGGTGGACAGAGCCTTGGATGACATGGTTTAGTGCAAGGTGTTCCTGCAGTGTGAGGCAGGGGGGTTGGAACTAGATGATCTTAAGGTCTTTTCCAACCCTAACCATTCTATGATTCTAAGATTCTATGACATCTAATAGGTTTCACTTTTGGGGAGGACTTGATCAGGGTCTTCATAAATATCAAGTGTGATAGTTCTTGTTCTTGCATGTCGTAATTTGCAATTTTGCAGTGGCAGTTCTACCTGATATGAGGAAATTGTGTAATATTTTGTATGAGTCTAGACTGGCATTTTTCTTTTGGGCTCTTACGTCCCTGTTTCAGTTCCATAGTAGCAGCATCTGTGGGAGTTCCTCAGCAGACAGAGCTCTGGGAACCATAAGGCTTTTCAGGCACTGGGTTGTCCAATCCTAAAGAGAGTAAGTCTGTATTGGAAAAGTGCTCTGTAGGCCAGTGGATACTAATGCTTTGTCTACTGTTTCAGCAAGCTCTGTGTTTGTTTGGCAGTGATTTGCACACCTCCTTTATGTACAGTTCTCCTTAAGCTTTGTTGTTAAACCTTCTATTGATTACGTGAAGTGAGTTTGCACTTCTTTTTCTAGATCTATATCTACAAATTCTATACTTCATGCCAATATTATTCCCGATTTCATCTGTGCTGCTTAGAGCAGTTGTCAGAGCAGCTGGGGACTATTATATGATGAGTTAAGTCACGTGAAAATGCATATAGTAGCTTTGTGTTTAAAAGTGGGATTTATCATATGGAAGAACATACATTCTTGCCAGATGGTAATTTGACAGAGCTTAACTTTTTGTAGTGCAAGAAGATCTAAGTAATTTTTACATCCAAAAGCAGTTACAGTAGGAAGCTGTGCAACATGATGTCAGGGAGAAACAGGAGTGGGGTTGCTCCATGAGGTAGGCTAGGTGTCCATCTGGGGATACCCACTGTGTTCAGCAGGCCCTGGGTTGGGTGCAAGGCTAGGGTCCTTGGCCATAAATAGGGGGCCTTGCTTGGGAACATGCAGCCCTCTCACTGCCTTCCAGGTTCTAACACATGGACAACATATTGTTTCAAAATATAGGTGAATTTCTCAAAGCATGAGTACATTTTTTTAACCACTAGGTTAAGAATTCTTTTCACCAGTGAAAGCATTATGTGATGAAAGCTAATGATACTCTGAAGAAATATGTTCAAGAATTTGTTTGTTTTTATTCTAACAGGTTTGATAGGCAAAAACTACACAGAAACATTAGACTATATTGGCTCCTAAAACTGCTTACAAGAGGATAGTTTTATTTACTAAATATATGACTGCCTTCATTGTGGCAATTATTAAAAATTTGCTGGCTTTCCTGCCTAAAAACTTTCATAAAGAGCAATGGCATTGCACTTTTCTTCCTTGAAAATAAAGTATTTGATCTGCTTGCAAAATATTGACCATAATATTTTCAAATGCGTCAACCTTTCAAAAATGATTTTTTCCAGGCTGAAAATGCAAATGCTGATGACACGCTATTAGAAGGATATTTTATGCCTCACATTTATAACTAGCTACAGTAGGGTGTAACTGTTTTAAGGATTAAGATCCCATGCAAACACATTAAATTAAAATGTAAAGCGGATTTGTTGCTGTGCTTATGATGCTATTACTTCTTCCACTTATTTGCTGAAATCCAGTCAACAAATACACCAGTCCACTTAATCTAATGCTCAATTAGCAAGGCAATACATGCATTGTCAGCCTCTCTGTAGGAAGATGTAAAGAAAAGTCAAGTAAAGCACTATGAACTCCATACTTAGGCCTTGTCATTGCATAAATAGTGTACAGATTTCAGTCTCTTTGCTGAAGCAGGGCAAGTTCATATAATCGTGGACCATGAAATATGTGACTACAGTTAACAGTCTCTTCAGGGGAGAGAAGTAATTTCCATATGAAGTGACTGTTGTAAATTTAATGAGTTTCCAAATAGTTGCTAGTTGCAAGACAAGATAAAGTAATTTTATATTAATCTTTTAAATGAGTCTTCTTGCAGATGTTTGTTTTGCTGTTGTTTTTTAATCTCCTTACCAGATAATGACCAGGGATGGGAAGACAGTTATTTTAGTGCCACAGATCACATACATAGCTGATGAAGAGTGGGTGCTTACATTGTGTAAAGATGCAAAACCATAAAAAAAAAATCTGAATTTCCCTGGGGCAATTTTTTTTTTAATCAGAAATTTGATCCATGTTTGTTCCTATTTCTTTGACATTGTTTGCACTGCATTATAGATTCTCTCTCCCCTGCAGGCATCAAAATTTGATTAATTTTGAATTTCCACACAAACATGGGTGTTTATATTTGTCACCTCTCTTATCATGCAGAGATATGGAACTTGTTTCCTTTTATGACAATAAATTATGACTGAGGGATGGTAAGGATATTTTGGAATTTTCAATCAGTAGTTTATTGTGCTTTTATATGTAGATCCCCTGCCTCTTATATTATAGTGGCAAATATAAAACACCCTTTCTGTGTCATTTTTTCACATAGGCCTTTGAAACCCATTTTTTGTCTAGTCATGAGTCAAGGAATTCTTCACACTTTCAATTCACATTGAAACATCTTAGTTCTTGCATGTATGCAAGTTTTGGCTATGTCTGCTGCCTCCCATTTTTCATTTGTATGTCTACATTTTACTTCTGTTCTAGTTCTGAGATTAGAAGGACAAGGAGCAAAATGCCGCAAAAGAACTTGTTTTCAAGGATTTCTGGTTAGAGATACCTGCATAATTCATGAGGAGACACTTCCTGCAGTAAAATGCATGCGGTCAGACCTTTGATCCTCAGAGGAACCCCGCTGTTCTTAGGAAGATTCTGTGCATATTTAAGAGTCTGCCCAAGCTGACTGAATGGGTTTGTTATCATTACTCATTATATATGAGCAGATTGACTAAATTCAGATAAATATTCAAAATTTCAGATGCTAATATGAGCTAAATAAGGTTCTAAACCTAGTAGGATTTGACTGTTATTGCTAATTAACTTTTTTTTTTTATCATGTTAAAAAGGACACAAAGGAACTCTTTTGCAAAAAAAATTTTTGTTTCTTCAGGTTATAGCTATATATCATAACAACCAGATATATCAACCCTGTGCAGTCGTATCTGGGTGCTAAAAATATTTTATTGTTTAGTAGAGATTTATAAAGACTTTAGAAATGTTATGTGATTGTCCAGATGGAAAAACTCATTTCTGAAATTTAGAACAATGTCATAATAATAGCATATATAAGGTCTTGTAGTTTATATTGCTAAATACATTTGTCTTATGAAATTAGACAGAAATCAAGTTATGATGTAAAAATTCTCCTTTGGTTATAATACAGAATATCACTGGTAATTGTTTTTCATACAGTGCAAGGAAAATAAGTTCTCCCTTTTTCCAGATGGCAAAGATAGGAGGTAAATGTAATAGCATGTCAGCTACAACACATGTAAAAAGTAATAGTATACAAGCACTGTTTTATGAGAGCATCGTTACAGTGATTTGAAGGTAAAGGAGACTTTGAGAAATTAATGATTGATAGTTGTCAGGTATTTTATTTAATATCTAAAAAAACACATTGTAAAAACTTAGAAATATATTATATGATCTATAACCTCTAGAAAGATTAAGTATTTTGACATGCAAAAAAAAAAAGGCAAAGCAAATTGCATTCAATTTTGTGTTATATGGAACAGAAGTAGATGTTCAGGTTCATATTTGGTTGGATTTTGGGAGATGATAAGAGACTTAATCTGACATATTCTAACTGGGAAAAATGATAACTGAGTATGACAGTGTCTAGACCTCTAAGCAGTATGGTGCACCCATTTTTGCAAGAAACCTGATGTTGTTTTCTTAGTTTTCTGCAAGATCTGTCTCTTACTATTTAATGCAAAATTGCATTATCTCCTCTCTTTGTATATCTCACAACACTTCAGTAATATCAATTCTGGTTTATAAACATTAAAAAAAAAATTACTAAGCAGCATATAGCCCAGAAGGTGCAATTAGACTACCTCCATTAGCTTTTGTAGCAGCTGAGGATCTAACTCAAGTTATTTATTATCTTCATCAGGCTAGAAATTACTTTGGACCCATATGTTTACAGTAGTGATAAAGGCATTGCATAGAAAAGCTCTACTTGCAGCTTCTGTTTCACTTGAACCTCCACCATATAAAGTCACAGGAATTCTAAACAGGAGTGTTTGTCCCAGGTCTTCCAGGCTCATACTGTTTTTAGGATGTTAGGTGGAATAAAGCACAGCAGCAATTCAATGTATCCTTTACAGATATCACCCATCTTCCCAGTGATAATCTCCCTATGCTAAGGAAGTTCCCAGTTGCACAGATCACATAGCAGACAGGGAAGAGAAGGATGCTCCATTACTCAGGTTTCACAAAATGTGAGAAAGATGCCCTGAAAATATAATTCGAGACTTGCCAAAATGTCATAATAATTTTCCTTCATACAAACTGAATCAGTAGTAATGGTTGTCTGTTTATTTTCTTTCTTAACAGGCACCGGTCTTCTCAGACAGAGGCCAGTCAGGAATATTTGGAGAACTTCATAAAGCCTTCAGAAGACTGTTCCAGGAGAGAAAGATTCGCATTGAGAAACAAGAGGAGCACAGGACAAGAAAACAAAGAAGAGAAAACACAATTTCTCAGAGATTAGAGGAAGAAGAGCAGGCCATAAAAGGGGTAAAATTGTGCAGTGAGGCATTGTCCTGGTTTCAGCTGTAACCCTAACCAATCACTGATTGAGTCAGGCTGGGTATTGGTCAGTGGGTTGTGAGCAATTGTACTCCGCATCACTTTTGTTTCATTTCTTTATTTTGATGGTTTTTATTATTGTCTGTATTGTTATTGTTGATATTCTTTCTATTATCACTATATTTTACTTTATGTCAGTTATTATCCTGTTCTTATCTTAAACCATGGGTTTCATATTCTTTCTATTCTCCTTCCCATCCTGCCTTGCATGCAAATGGCTGCATGGTACTGGCTGGGTGTAAGACACAATAGGCTTTCCTATATAAGTGGACAAGCAGATGCACCTGATAGAAGTGACACATCTCAGATGAAAAGCACATTCAATCAACCCAACTTCTTGTCATCTATTTCTTTTCCCCTCTTCACTGCATCTATCACCAGGATAACTAATCCCAAATGACAGACTGCAGGGAGTGTGGCTAACTGAAAACTCTTTACTTGAACACTTGTAGCTCCTTTTAGCCTGGTTCTGAAAATGACAAGGATGATCTTCTTGATCCTAAAAACCAAATACAGAACAGTGCCCTCAACAGCCATCTAAAGAATAAGGAAAGCAAGGATGGAGTGTGTTCTCTGACCCTTAGGCCAAGTAGCACAGACATGAGATATGTATGTATCTCTGAGTCTCTCCTGTGCCCCATGCCTTTTCCTGCGGTGATAAATCATGAATAAGTACTCCTTTTTCAGTTCAAAGTGAATGAAATCACATTTGAGAATGCCCACATGTAAGGAGGATGTACTAGGAATCTATAAAACCAAGAGTGTGAACAAGGATCTCTGTATCATCTTTTCCAACAGTACAAGAAGTAGTGGTCATCAGTGAAATGAGCAGATTCAGAACAGATATAAATAAATCATGGAATCATAGAATAGTTAGGGTTGGAAAGGACCTTAAGATCCTTTAGTTCCAACTGCCCTGCCATAGGGCAGGGGCATCTTGTGCTAAAGTATTAAACCTGTGTAATGCCCTGACAAAATAAGTTTTGGTGTGCCAAATGTTCACGCTGTTCGTGAGGAGACTGGTCACTGACCTGCAAAAGTTACCAAATATTTTTACACATATTCAGCAGAGAAAGCTGGACACTGCGACTGTGTTGGGCTGTGGATGCACAATTAAATGAGCATGTCTCCTTTTAACACTTCCTTTATGTTACTGTTTACAGCTGTGCCCTTGTTGATTGTTCTCCTAAAGACAGGCATCAGCCCATTCCTTGGAACAACAGAAAAACAAAGGATATCCAGATAATTATGGCAGATGATGAATGTTAAAAAAAAAAAAAAAAAAAGAGGTGTTGAAGTGAGGGAGAAGGATAAAATGGTTATAAATTTAGGCAGACTAGAGGACATCGAGTAGAAGATCAAAACAGCTCACTCTCTTTCCTGAAGGTCCAGGGATGAGTGCGTGTTTTCTGGGATGGCTCTGCCTGGATTTATGACAAGACAAGGGGAAGAAAGGATTCTTATAGTCTCTAGGACTCCCAGATCCCAGTGTCTTCCAGATCCCTCATTTTGGTGGAACGGATGATCAGCTGGGCTACAATCAAGAAATGGTTATAGAGAAGTTTCCATAACTTTTCAGGTTCTCAGTTATAGCAGATAGAAATAAAAAGATCAGAGCAGAAGTGGATATTCTACTGTCAGCTTACAAATATTTAGTCAATTATTCCTATCCTGTAATCCACTATCAGACTTCATAAACCATAGGGAAGGCAGGTTCGCAAACTCTTCTGAGTAAAAATAGAATTTTAATCATCAGTATCTGTGTTGCTGTCAGTGCTAGCAAAGTAGTCTTTCTGAAAAAGGAAAACAAATCAGTGCTCCTAAAGATATGCCATTGCCATTTAGTCTCCCAGTATATATTACCAAGAGTTTTCTTCCAACAAGACAGTTTCCAGCTATAAATTCAGGCCTTGCACTGAAAAATTATAGAAATGTGGGTCCCTGCAGTTTTGCCAATGCAATTAGAGAACTCCATTCCCATGTGCTAAAACACCCCTAGATTTCTGAGTTTTAGAGTTTGCAGCAACAGAATATTTTTAATAGGTTTATTCATTTCCACTATAACAACATCAATAGCTGATCCGAATCTGCCAAACTGGGCAGCAAGTGTCAGTGTCAAGCTATAGTTAGGAGGCTCAGTATAGCAATGGTCACATTCCAGTGAATGGACAATGAATTCTCACAGCAGTGAGTTGACTTTTTAAGTCAGAGAAGCCTTGTATAGTTGTGCAGTTTGTTATTCCCATTGTCATCTTGAAGTCTGTAGCCATTGATCAGTCCTTTTTTTCCTGAGCCTCACACACTAAAACATGAATAGATGCTAAAGAAAGTACTTTCTGAATCATCACCTCCGGATGCTCTGCTTCCCCGCTGCTCCTCTCTTTTCATTCTCTTGTTGGTACAGCTGCATCTGGGAAAGAAAATGTAAATGTAACTGCTGCTGCTGCAAGAACTGCAGCCAAAACCTATTGATTAGTGCAGCAATTGCAAAGTTGCAGCTGTCCAGATAAATATATTTAGCTATGCTCAAATCCAAGCGCTACAGCAACGACAGATGGTTTACCCCTAATTAGAGCTGCCATATTTCAAACTATGATTCTTCAGAATGAAACAGTTAGCTGTTACTGAGCAGCTATATGCCCTGTATTCCTGGACAAATAACAGAAATGTTCAAAATCCTGCATGGTAAAACTTCCAGCTGGAAAAAACAAAGTGTCATGGAAAATCTAGACATACGGTAACCTTATCTCAGATGGTGCCCCAGGAGTTTTAGAAAGACTGTGGCTAGCCAGAAACAGATGGATCCTGGTATGGAAGAGAGGAATTATGGGATTTTTAGAATTTGTCCCCAGATGCAAAGCATAATGACTTATAGCTGGTTTGCAATAAATACAATGTCATTCATTTAATCGAACATAAAGCCTGGAAATACAAATGAGTTTGAGATACTATACAGAGTATTTAATGTTTAATATGGAAGAAGTTTCACTGTGGGAAGTGATACATTATTGGATAGGATTCATCCCATCTGGTTCTAGCTATTTAAAAATTACTTGTATAACCACAGCTGGTCCCTTTCTACTCCATACTCCAGGTGAAGGATTTTTCCTTAAGATGGAGATTTGTTCTACTCTAAAACAAGTGTCTGAGGCAGGAGAGGGAAATTTCTCCACTCTGTTTTTGGGAGTAGTTTATACCTGACAATTCATACAATGGAATAATGCTAATTGTTCTCACTTAAAAGTAATCACCCTTGTCTGGACGAATTCTTCTAGTTTTGACTGCCATGCTTCTTATTTCAGTGATCAAAATACATAGGCATATGTCAAACATAGCTTCCAAAATCAATTTGATTTTGATTTCTGGCAGTGAGATAAGAATTACTGTGCTCACATCATATGTTAACACTTGTTACTCTTCTTTTCAATGAATTCCAAGAGCAGCATAGACAGAGGAAAACTGATCTTTTGAACAGAAGATAGCAGTTAAACATGTATATTCTCTAACACTGACATGAAGTTTCAGCTCCTCATAATAGTATCTCAGTTAAATAGGAGGTAACTGCGCTAACACCATCTGTTGGAAGGAGAAAGAGGTTGGCCTATCATCACACATAGGGCAACATGTAGGGAATCTTTTTTTTTTTTTTCAAATTATCTAATTTTCTTTTATGTGTCTAAATTTGATACTTTTCTGTAGTTCTGATAATATCAGGTAAGATTTCTCCCTGTAACAGTTGGCCTATCTTACTGACGATAATTTTAATCCTTCTCTTCCCTTTCCCTTTCCCTTTCCCTTTCCCTTTCCCTTTCCCTTTCCCTTTCCCTTTCCCTTTCCTTTTTCCTTTCCCTTTCCCTTTTCTTTCATTTCTCTTTCCCTAAACTTTTCTCTTTTCCTTTCTCTTTCTCTTTTCTTTTCCTTTTCTTTTTCCTTTTCTCTTTAATTTTCATTTTTCTTTCCCTTTCCTTTCCATTTCCTTTCCGTGCAAACAAGAAGTCATAGTGTTGACTTTACAGCTTGGCTGTAAGGGGCTATTGAAAACCAATTGCCAATTTAGTTCCTTTTCAGGAGACTTTCAAAACATACCTTTCATATCTTTCATTAAAAGAGTCACAAAATCACAAAGCAGAATATTAGATAATTTTCTAGACCTCTGAGTTTCCTGATTACACTGATGAAATGCTAATTGGAAATGGATATGAAAAATGCTGTAAAATTATTAATGAAATCTTTCAAACTCCTTTCAATGTATTTTTCATTGCTTAATTCTTTTTATGTTTATACAAAACCCAAGTTCTTCACTTTATTAACTGACTGTTTGCCATGGACTTGCATCAATCTGAGGTTTAATCAAAGGTCAAAATATAAATATCAACAACTAGCAGGATGTACACCACCTTCTTCCCTGTGTTAGAACTGACTCCAGAAAAAAAACCCCTTTTTTTCTTTTTTTTTTGTTTTCCTCTATCTAAATGACCAGTATTGATTGACAAGCAGAAACTTCAGTAGAATTGTTTTTCAAGGGCTGGAGTTAGATTGAAATAGTTGTTCTGCAGCAGTTTCAACAGCTGCATTATCGTTCAATAGTATATTCCCACAAAAACAGAACAAGAGTTTAAATTACACTAGCTATTTCACTGCTAAACCACTTTGCTATGTAACACCCTGGCTTGCTTGAAAAGAAAAAAAAAAAAAAAAAAAAGAGATATAGCCATTTCTTGTGGTAAAAATTTTCAGCTTCCTTAACCTAGAAGAAGCTCCCAGATTTCCCTCAGGACAACTTCCACATGCAATTATACTTTGCCACAATTTTGCAATACATTAAAATTTGCAACAAGGTCAATAAATCTGAATAACATGCTTAAATAACGATGCTTATTGAACTTAATATGTAGTTCAAAAGTAGCCCATATGTGCTTGTGGTTATCCAAAAGTATCAGTGTTTGTTAGAACTTCTCATCATGCAATTATTTTCTGCTGCAGAATCGAATCTGAATACAAGGGATCTTGTATTTAAAGTACAGGTTGACAGAAAAAAAAGTTGGAAGTTAATGTTAGGTGTGCTAATATACTGAGTTTCCCATATGTTTTTCATTTGGTGTATTGTGGCTATGTATTCCTTTATGTTTTGACTTCTTAGTCTGAGCACAAAATAATATTTGGGAGAAATTAAGCTGCATTTTACAGCTATCATATCATGATTGAATTGGGGGGGTGGAATTAAGAAATTGCTGTAAATCTGGAGAACATCTCTTATGTCCAAAATTTCCCGTGAACATCATAGTACTTTTCATCTACATTTAGTAATCTCATTAGACATCTATATAAACAGGACTTGCAATGGAATTTAGAAATTAAATATAAACCCTGCATGATATTACCTGTTGCTACTCACAGAAGACCAGAGCAATGAATTTTATATATGTGAATTTCTCCAAATAATCTTTCTTTTGAAAGTTTTTATGACTAATTTGTCAGACAATGGATTTTTAAATTAACTGCTTTGAACTACCTCCAAGTTTTCTGGCTCATTATGAATTATACTTTTCATATGTCTAACTTCTTGTGTAGGGAAAACCATTCCAAGGTCATATTCTAAGTCATGCCTACCTAATTTAATGCACACTTTAAGCTTACCAGTGATCTCAAAACAAGGTTCCAACAATTTTTTTCTGAAGTGCAAGCCTAGAAATCACAGTCCAAGTGTTTGGCACAGAGCTGTGCCATCAAAGCGTCTTTATGAACTCATTTCTCATGGGAAAATGTTGTGTTCTAAATACTGTATCATCAAATATAACTTTGTATTTCTGAAGTGGTCTAGCATATAGTTTATTGAGCACCTAAGGATAAGAAAATAATAAGCTGTGTAGGGACACTTATGTGACTAGAATCCCAATTGTGCTAATGGCATTACACAACAGTGCCTACCTCTGCATAGTATATGTTTGTCTAAAATGTGGTGGAAGAAATTAAGGTCCCAAATTGATCATACTTCTTCCACCCAGGAACTGAACAGATCTATACAAGCACAACTCTTTCTAAGTCATTAGTTAACAATAACATTACTGCTTAAGAAAATTTGCTATGAGTTTTTATTCACTTTGGCTCTGGGGTGTGCACTTGGTTTGCACTTCATCTCTAATATTCAGTTGCCATTATGCCCAAATCTGCATTTTCTGACTGGCTAGTCACATGATTTATTTACACTAGTGCCTAATGCTGTGAATCAGTATCTCAAATTAACAGTAAGGCAAAACCATGTTATAGTATGTCTCTTCTCCTATGGGTCTTTCCCCTTTATTATTACTACTGGTATTTATTTAAGGCTACATCAGTTTACCATATGTGTCATACTGAGCAACAGAGTGTGAACTGATTGGAAAGATTAGATTTTGTTCATTACAAGCAGGGATATTACTCTGCAGACACACTAGAAATTGTGTTTTCTAGCTAGTTTTTGTCCCAAATTCATTTTAGCAAACAATAAAGCATATGGCAAACTAAGATATGTGTGCGTCTTTTCTGCATTTGAAAAAATTCTCCAGGGAGTTAAAAAAAAGTACCACCTCATTTGGAAAACTGTAGTACTGAATCTCAATGGTGGCTTCAAATAGCAGTTAGCTTTTCTTGTTTGCTTTAGTTAGGAGGGCAGTCATTAGCCTTGGGACTATATACCACCTAATATCCACCATGCAAGAAAGCTGAGATTTATAAAAATGTAAAACTTCCCTAGAATTACGAAACTTCTCCTAGACAAACTGGCAAGATACAGATGGTCTGCGAAATAGAAATAACTGACTCTTTTAGAAAGAGGCCTTTTCCAGTCTTCAATATGGGTACAAGGGATCCCACAATTTTGCAAACTTTCCTCTGTCAAAATTAGAAATACTCTAAGAAATACTTAATGTGTGAAAAAAGAGTTTTTCTGATACCTTATGCATCAAAGTGTTTATGAGAATATGTACACATAGTGCAGTTTCTTTCCACTAGTGAAGGCAAAGGAATATTATTCATTCGTTTGACTTACAGACACAGATAACAGATAAAACTCTTACTGTACTGTATACAGCTTACAAACATTAACCAAGAGGCCAGACGATGCACTAAGATTAAACCTTTTCTATCTGTACCCTATTATCAGTATCTTCTGTTTTTGTTATAATAGCCATGTGTCGTGGTTTAAGCCCCCCACCCACACAGTTTTACTCACTCACTTCACTCTTCTCTCTTTCTTCCCCCAGTCCCGGGGGGATGGGGAGGAGAATCGAAAAAAAAAATGTAACTCGTACGGGTTGAGGTAAGAACAGTTTAGTAACTGAGGTATAACACAAATCACTACTGCTACCATCAATAATAATTCAAGAGAAATACAAGGAAAGAGAATACAACTGCTCACCAAGCCCGACTCAGCCAGTGCACCCCCCAGCAGAGAACCCCCCCACTGCACCACCAAAAACCTGACCATGCCGTGCACCCCCAGTTCACCACCACACACTCCCGGGTCTCTGCCCTCTGATTTCACATCCTGGGTGTGATGTGCTATGGTATGGAATAACCTCTTTGGTCAGTCTGTGTAAGGTGCCCTGTTTCTTCTTCCTCCCTGCTCACCCTCCTCCCTGGCATAGCATGAGACTCAGAAAGTCCTTGGCCAGACCAAAATATTACCAAGCAGTAACTGAAAACACTGGTGTTATCAGCGCTGCTCCTAGGACCAAGATCAAAAACACAGTGCTGCACCAGCTACCAAGAAGGAGAAAAAACGACTGCTGCTGCTGAACCCATGACACCATGCAAAGAATTTTCCTTATTTAATGATTATAGAACTAGCTCTGTGAATGTTCGAAGGTTTTAAGGAAATATTTTAAAGCTGAGAAGTCTTGAAAAATCTATTTTTACTGTGTTCAGTAATATATGAAGTAAAAGATATCTTAATATCCAATGATAGATAACTGCTTTCTTCTTTCAGTTTGTCTATTATGCTTTTATTCTATTCACCATGAGGCTATTCACAGAGTACAGTGTTAGTTGGCTGGACTAATAAAATCCTAACGAAGTAATTGTAAGTTGTTTGTTTAGACTGAGTGTGACTAGGATCAGCAAAATTTGCACCTAAGTTATCTCACAAGACTCATCCAGAAAACCTGTGTCACAGTCCACAACAGACTGTGAGGGCTTCTAACCCCTCAGAACTGTCCCTTGAGTGTAACCTTGCCAGGGTATACAGCCAGAGGGCTCAAGCTATATCACTTTTTAGTAATTAACTTTTGAATAGAGCTTTGGAGATACAAAGTGCTTTTCAAGTGCTATAATTATCTCCTTTCATAGCAGCATAATTGAGTTGCAAAGCATGAAGCAAAGTAAGATTGACCAAACCTCTAGGACTTGGTTATAGAAATTACTGTCAGAAAGTATGAAATCAATTTGAATTCAGGTGAAGCATGCTGGTTCATTACATATTTTCCAAAGTTTGTCTGTCTCTTGATTATAGGCTGAGAAATCTTTTTATCACCCCCAGCAAAGAGACAAATCATGTTTAGTCAAGCTCAGTGATTGTTAGGAATGAATATGTTGCTCAGCAACCAGATATCAAAAACAGATGAGTGGACTTGTGATGATAACTTTTGCTTTAAATTTTCCATTTTATTTTCTAAATGCTTCTTTTGTGAGCTTATTCTTCACTGCAGTGGCTTATCCCTTCTTTTCCAACGTGGTTAGAAGTGATTCAAGATGACTGAGATAAAAACAGACGCTCAACGAAGTCTCACAGTTGTGATGTTCCCTTGTTCCTATTGCTGTTGTGCTGCCTGCAAGTAAGGAGACCCAATGACTCAGAAGGGACATCTTTTTGGCTAGAGTCTTAGGAGGGTTCCCCAAAGTTCCCTTTGGCAAAGTGCCCATGACTGCCCACATAAATCTGCATGGAACACTACTGAGGAAGTGTGTTCCTCAGTCAGCTGAGGCAGCCCAACACCTTTATTGTCTTCTAAGAAGTCTGGATGACACAGTTGCTGTATGAGGTACACTATTCCATCCCATCTTCACCATTGCTTAATATTGTGTGGCTTGCCTTAGTAATAAGTAGGGTCACTCCACAGCTGCATCTCACAGGGGTTGTCACAGATTTTACATATCTTCATCTTCTCTGACCCACATAAAAAAAAAAAAAGTGCAATGAAGAGCTTCTTTATAACAAGATTCTAATTATCTTATATAATATTTGGAGTTTCTGATGATCCTCATGCATTCTAAGACAGTTATTCTTCCAAGGAGCATCACTCATGCTGACGATCTGTGGATAAACTTTTAAAATAGCACTGTAAATCACCAAGAACACCTGCCTGCCTGATGATTCGTTATCACCATGCTGCTCATCCACAAACTCACAGTGATAACAGACACCCATTTTCAGGCAGAAAAAGGTTACTTTTTTATGATAAAAGAAGAATTTTCTTAAGCCAAATGAAGCATAATCTTTTTCAAGCTCTTATTGATTCTTTTGCTCTGTTCAAAGGCTTACCTTTGCCACTGTTTTTCCATTGTGGTTTAAGAATATAGTATCTGTTCCCCCAAACATACTCACCACAGTTTCCTCTGAAACACATAGATTCCTGTGTGAAATCTACCTGCGAGCATACTATTACAAAAAGAATGAAAAAACCAGCAAACTGCAGATGTCATGGATACTGGTTTGATGTCATTCTCTCCACGATTGCATAGTCCTCACATTCAGATTTAGGCTTACTTGAGTGAAGACGGGAGCTTTTTACTTTATGTGTCCCTTACTCATCCTCAAAATATTTTTTGGCTTATCCTCATTTCTGTTTCATGCACATTATTGTATTTGGCCATGGCTCTCAGTAGTCTTTCAAGCCTTACTGTTCTGTAATCAGTGTCACAGCTTGTTCCATTGAGTCCTTCTCCTTGTTAATATGTTTGAGAATAATAAAACTGATTGCTGGGAAAAGATTACTTTTTCTGTTGTTGTTCATTCTTAAAAGGGGAGGAGAGGGAGATCAGTCAACAATCCTTTGCTTAATAATAATTAAACCCAGCACAATTGAATGTATCATTATGTGCATTTTATACTGTTTATGGCAAAGTGAAAGGTTGATAGTAACAGTGTGTTAAGAGAAAGATGATGTTATCAGATAAATAATCAAAAAGGCTATCCTTGTACATGATAGGAAATATCTAAATAGCAGTCTCAGTTTTTGTTTATAAAGGGAATGCTGATTCTAAAGACATAAGTGAGGGGAGGACAAAAAGTATAGCATCCATTCTATGGCATAGCAAGACTTAAAATAGTGTCATAAAATGTCACTGATTGACTCATTTTATTCTGGTGTTGTACAAGAATATATCAATATGAAATTACCTTGTTATAAGTATAATCATAGAATAAGATAATAATTCCTGGCCCAAATAATTTATAATCCAAATATTCAAGATGGGAAGAGATTTTGATATTTGAAAGAAAACAGTAGCTCAAAAGAAGGAACACAATAATAATAAAAAAAATAAATTACAGGAGTTCCACTATTTTGGGGTTTGTAGATAAACAGGAGATGAGAGTGATGACATAAGGCTGTACACGATGACGATTTAGAGGGAGGGAAGAAATTGTTTGGTAAGGGAAATGAAAAAAGAAAAAAAAGGTGGGAATAGGAGAGAGAGAAGTATTTAACTGCATATGTTCAGAATAATCCTGTCCATTTTGAATCATCTGAAGGAGATATGAATGCAAAATTAGTGCCGGACTGTTGTCACTGGGATGGCATACTAGCTGAAGAACTTCCTATTTGTTTTATGGATATGTACTGTTCCTCCATGAACTAAAGGCCCATGTTTTTTACTCCATTTTTCTCCATTTCAGGAGTAGTTTTAGCTGCTTGGAAAAATTCCTAGAACACTTTTTATGTGTACTTCTATAAGCTTTTCAATGTAGAAGACTTGTTTAAGAAAAAAATGTTATCTAAAGCATGATTAAAATTTATTCATGTTGGTAAAACTATAAAATTGTAAAGATTTAAAAGAATATCTGAAGCATCAGAGTTAATAAAATGCCATTTTCTGGAGTAAAAATTTAGATGAAGTCTGAATTACTTCTTTTCTACTGTGAACTTTTCTGTTCTGATGTTTTATTGGACATCAGCAATCAGAAAAGCCCTGTAGAGAATGCTGCCAGAATTACAAGTAACTTAAATGGTGCTACAACCTTGATGAGTTTATTCATTTTTTTAGATGTAGAAATAGGAGTATTCATAAATAAGAAACCTGGCTGGTAAATGCTCACGGTTCTTCCTTCATGACCAAAACCTCACCTCCCTTTGAATACATGTTTCAGATGTAAACAAAAGACTTGGTTCTGAGGACAGAAGTCACTCAAAACCAGCAGTCATTGCTATGGGAATCATAGCTAATATTAATAACAGCATTTTGGTGAATATCCAAATGAACAACAAAATGACCATGCTATTTCTTACATATTTAGAGAACAAGGATTTCATGCTGTTTTTCTGAACAGCACAACAGGGCTGGGGGTGGAATCCAGAAACCTCTGCTGTCCTAATTCAGATGTCTAGGCCTTTGAGAGTGACAATTTTTTATCAGGTATTCTAAAAATATGCTGAACACAAGTTCTGGTAAGAAGAGAAAACACCACAGTTAAATATCAGCTCAAACAAGACTGCAGTTGTTGGGGCTGCAAGGAGACAAGGGAACTGCTGACAATACCCTCATTGCAGTCATTACATTTAATGCAGGGGAGGGCAACAGAGACCTAGTGAATAGCATGCTACAGTGTAAGACGAGTAGTAAACTAATGCATGTCATATTCATAGAATCATAGAATCGTAGAATAGTTAGGGTTGGAAAGGAACTTAAGATCATTTAGCTCCAAAACCCCTGCCATGGGCAGGTATACCTCACACTAGACCATATCACCCAAGGCTCTGTCCAACCTGGCCTTGACCACTGCCAGCGATGGAGCATTCACAACTTCCCACGGCAACCATTCCAGTGCCTCACTGCCCTTACAGTAAAGAATTTATTCCTCATATCCAATCTAAACTTCCCCTGCTTAAATTTGAACCCATTACCCCTTGTCCTATCACTACATGATAGTGACAGGATATATCACCTCATGAAGAGTCCCTCCCCAGCATCCCTATAGCCCCCTTCAGATACTGGAAGGCTGCTATGAGGTCTCCATGCAGTCTTCTCTTCTCCAGGCTGAACAGCCCCAACTTTCTCAGCCTATCTTCATGCAGGAGGTGCTCCAGGCCCCTGACCATCTTCGTGACCCTCCTCTGGACTTGTTCTGCACTTGTTTTTATGTTGAGGACACACAATACTCCAAGTGAGGCCTCACAAGAGCAGAGTAGAGGGGCAGGATCACCTCCCTAGAGCTGCTGGTCACGCTCCTTTTAATGCAGCCCAGGATACGGTTGGCTTTCAGGGCTGAAAGCTCACACTGCTAGGCTCATGATCATTTTCTCGTCGACCAACACCCCCAAGTCCTTTTCCGCAGGGCTACTCTCAATCTCTCTCTGCCCAACCTGTAGCTGTGCCTGGCATTGCTCCGACCCAGGTGGAGGACCTTGCACTTGCCATGGTTAAACTTCATCAGGTTGGCACCTGCCCACCTCACAAGCGTGTCAAGGTCCCTCTGGATGGCATTCCTTCCCTCCACCATATCAACCAAACCCCATAGCTTGTTGTCATTGGCAAACTTGCTGAGGGCACACTCAATCCCATTGTCCATGCCACCAACAAAGATGTTGAACAAGACCAGTCCCAACATAGATCCCTGAGGGTCACCACTCATTACTGGTCTCCAGCTGGACATTGAGCCATTGAGCACAACTCTGTGCGTGCAGCCATGCAGCCAGTTCTTTGTCCACCTGAGTGGTCCACCTATCAAATTGATGTCTCTCCTACTTAGAGGCAAGGATGTCATGTGGGACAGTGTCAAACACTTTGCACAAGTCCACGTAGATGACATCAACTGCTCTACCCCTGTCCATCAGTTCTGTAGCCCTATCATAGAAGGCCACCAGATTGGTCAGGCAGGATTTTCCCTTAGTGAAGCCATGCTGGCTGTCACCGAGCACCTTGTTATTTTTCATGTGCCTCAGCATGCCTTCCAGGAGAATCTGCTCCAAGATTTTGCCAGGCACAGAGGTGAGGCTGACTGGTCTGTAGTTCCCCGGCTCATCCATTTTCCCCTTCTTGAAAATGGGGGTTATATTTCCTTTTTCCAGTCATCGGGAACTTCACCTGACTGCCATGATTTTTCAACTATGATGGACAGTGGCTTAGCAACTTCATTTGCCAGCTCCTTCAGGCCCCGCAGATGGATTTCATCAGGTCCCATGGACTTGTGTACATTCAGGTTCCTAAGACTGGTCTCGAATCAGATCCTCTCCTACAGTGGGCCCAGGGTCTTCATTCTCACTGTTCCTGCGTCTGCCTTCCAAGACTTTCTGTGGTGTGGTCAGAGCATTTGCTGGCGAAGAGTGAGGCAAAGAAGTCATTAAGAACTTCAGCCTTCTCCAAATCCAGGATAGCCAGCTCTCCCAATAGCTTCCCGAGGGTGCCCACATTGTCCCTAGTCTGTCTTTTATTTGCAATGTAGCTATAGGATCCCTTCCTGTTATCCTTAACATCCCTAGCCAAGTTTAATTCTAAGTGGGCCTTAGCTTTCCTGAGCTGGTTCCTAGGTTCCTAGACAACATCCCTGTATTCTTCCCAGGCTGCCTGTCCTTGCTCCCACCTTTTATAAGCCTCTTTTTCCCTTTGAAGTTTCTTTGGCAGCTCCTTATCCATCCAAGGTGGTCTCCTGGCCTTCCTGCTGCACTCCCTTCTAGTAGGGATGTATCACTCCTGAGCTTGCAGCAGGTGATCCTTGAATATTAACCAGCAGTTTTGGGCCCCTCTGCCCTCTAGGGCTATATCCCATGGAATCTAACTGAGTAGGTTCCTGAAGAAGCCAAAGTCTGCTCTCTTGAAGTCCAGGGCAGTGAGCTTGCTGCACACTCTTCTCACCGTCCTGAGGATTTCAAATTTGACCATCTCATGATCGCTGCAATCAAGGCTGCCCTGGAGCGTCACATATCCAACCAGCCCCTCCCTGTTGGTGAGAACAAGGTCAAGCATGGCACCTCTCCTTGTCGGCTCCTCTACTACTTGCAGAAGGAAGTTGTCTTCCAGACAATCGAGGAACTTCCTGGGTTGCTTGTGCCGGGCCGTACCATCCCTCCAACAGATATCAGGGTGGTTGAAGTCCCCCATAAGAATAAGGACCAGCGAGCGTGAGGCTGTTCCTATCTGTTTATAGGGCGCTTCATCTACTGTGTCCTCTTGGTCAGGCAGTCTGTAACAGATCCCCACAATAATGTCTCCCATCGCTGTTCTCCCTTTAACCCTGACCCATAAACTCTCTGTCAACTGCTCAGCTGTTCCCAGAGTTCCATTCTCTCCAGCCTATCCCTAACATAAATAGCAACTCCCCCTCCCACCTACCGGGTCTGTCTTTCCTAAAGAGCCTGTAACCTTCCATTCCAACACACCAGTCATAGGAGCCATCCCACCATGTTTCTGTGATGCCTATGATATCATACCCCTGTAGACGTACACACATCTCTAATTCCTCTTGTTTGTTCCCCATGCTACAGGCATTTGTATAGAAGCATCTGACTTGAGCTCCAAATGAAGCCGGCTCATTGGCTGGAGCAGCTGGAATATCTCCACATTGCTCCGAGCATTTACTATAGGTGCTGTCCAGTGATTGGGTGTGTTGGAATGGAATGATGCCCCTCTCCCCCAACACACGTATTTTAAAGCCTAGTAGAGACCATCATACTTGAAGCTTTCCCTCTTGGGAATTGCAGCTGTGCACATGTACACTCACATGTAGATTCATAGATCTCATATAATTTTAATATTATTACACCTTACATTACACCTATATGTAGGTTTCTACTTCTCTTTCATGGTTCATTTTACCTGACTTTAAGGGCTTTATAGCACATTTGCAGACACTTTCAAATGCCTATGTGGCTCCCTCTAAACTTGAAAACGACTAGGTTTTTTTTTCTCTGGAAAGAACATTCTTTTTGTTATTTCCAATTTTATTGTGACTGTAAAGTTAATCTAAGTTAGTGAAATTTTACAGCTATTCACCATGATTACTACCATGTGGCTTTTCTTCCAGCATTTTACCCTGTCTTGCTCCTGTCTCTTTAATAGAGAGCTCCTGGTTTGCTAGGCTGTTAATAGACTGTAATGATGAGAGAGGAAGAGACCTTTGAAAAGTTTTCACCATCCGCATGCAGACTGCACCTCTCACAGCGTTTACTGTTTTTACAAGCAACAATAATCTTTCTCACATTTGCTGTGCCAATAATGAAGCCTTTATTAACACCCCACTTTCGTTATATACTTCATAGAAGCAGATGCTCCATCTGCTTACATATTTGAAAAGTTATTCCTGAAACAACATTTATAATCATGTTTGTGAGTACATCTGGAAAGAATATTGTGGGTGCCACACTGCCACATATTACTGTAACAAAGTGGTAGGAGTAAACCTTACTTCTATATCATTATTTTCCTTATTGAACGCTGAATTTGTAGGAAGGCAGACGCTGGTTTTACTCTCTGAGTAACAAAATGTGTAAGAAAATGGGGAAAAAGAAGTAGTTGTATCTTCTTCTGGAACACACACAAATTTAGGAAGTATAGAAATTGATAAAAATAAAAATGTTAATTTCTTTCTCAGAAAATAATCAAAGAAACTGGAATTATTAGCCATTTAAAAATTTTCCTTCCTCTTATGATTGAAAATTTCCTTGATCTTTTTCGTGTCCATTCACTCATGTTAGTTCAATTGCAGAAGGCTGTAGCAGTGAGAATGTATGCTGCAGTCCTGATACTGGCTAGACAGCTGCATCTTGATGGAGAATCTGGGTTCAGAAATGAAAATGAAACTTTTCTTCACAGAATCACAGAATGATTGGGGTTGGCAGAGGCCTCTGGGATCGTCTAGTCTAACTCCCTGTCCAAATCTGGATCAACTAGAGCCAGTTGCTGGTCCATGCCCAGTTAGGTTTTGAATATTTCAGAGAATGCAGACTCCACAGACTCTCTGGGCAGCCTCCGTGCTTGACATCTATTACAGTAAAAAAAACCCAAACAAACAAACAAAGAGAAATTGTTTTCTACTATTCCTGTATTTCAGTTTCTGCCCATTGTCTCTTATTCTGTCAATGGTCATCAATGAAAAAAGTTTAACTCCATCTCTTTTACTGCCTTCTATCAGGTATTTTTAACCATTGACAAGATCCCCCCGGAGCCTTCTTTTCTCCAGGCTGAACAGGATCCCCTTGCACAGTTTGTCCTCCTATGTTAGATGCTTCAGACCCTTAATCATATTTGTGGTTCTCTATTGGATCTGCTTCAGTATGTCCATGTCTGTCTTGTACTGGAGAGCTTAGAACTGGACCCAGCACTTCAGATGTGCCTCACCAATGTCGCACAGAAGGTAAGGATCACATCCCTTGTCTTCAGCTGTGGTCTTTAGCAGCCTTAATATTGATCTTTTAAAGTTGTCAACCCTTTTAATTTCAGATTTCAAAAATAAATATTTATTTCAACCAGGCCCAAAGTGATTTTCTTCCTTATTAGAAGAGAAGAATTATAGTAAGGGCAGATGGAAATAAGAGCAGATATGCTGGAGAGACAGTTACATGTGTGCTAGGAATGTATTGCAAGTATTTCTTCATGGTTTTGTTAGTAGTTGTAGAGAGACAGAGGTATTTATTCACTCCACCAAAAAAAAAATCCTGAGGCTAAATATGTTGGCTTTAGCTAATTTCTATGGTTAGCTGAACCTTGAAGACTCCAGCATTTCAATTCTGCTCTTCACCATGTTTCTTCAGCTAGCTACAATGTACCACTTTAAGATTATACTCCAGATGGCTGAAGACTTAGAATAAATTTTTTTATGTAAGAATTATCTATGAGACGCATGTATAGATGCAGCATATTTAAGTACCTCAACATTAAATTTCTCTTTCAATTTTAATGGGTATTAAGAATGAAGTATTCCCTCAAAGATTAACTTCATCCTGTTTAGCTGATAATTGAGAAATAATAAGACTTGATTTGATTTTCTTGGTCTCATATACTAACTTTCTGACATTACTTTTAATCATTTCAAAGAGAAAACATGATTTCTGCTCCTGTGCAAGTACACATGGGTTCATCTGGGCTATTCTGGGATCTTATTTCCACTTGTGCAAAATAAGATGTCTTAGGAATGACTTTGGGCTCTCCAAGATGTATCTGCAATCAAAATTTGCTCTATTGACTTGAGAAGCAGCTCTTTCTATACTTGTGGAAATAAGCTGATATTTTATCCTGCATTTATAAGCAGAAAATATGGGATTTAATTCTGGGAAATGTTGAGAAGTTGGAAACTAAATTTCCAATTCAGCACAGCTGTGCAGTGTGGTCGATATGATGCAGGGAAGGAACACCATCCAGAGGAACCTTGAAAGGCTTGAGAGATGGGCCAGTGTAAGCATCATAAGTTCATCCAGGCTAAGTGCAAGGTCCAAGGTCCTGCACCTGGGTTGGAAAAATCCTGGCTGGAGCAATCCTCCTGCGGAGGGAGTGGAAGGTGGAAGCAGGTGGGATTCTTCAGCCTGGAGGAGACCTTAGACCTTTAGGCAGCCTTCCACTGCCTAAAAGGAGCCAATAAGAAATCTGGAGAGGGACTTTTTATAAGAGCATGTAGCAATAGGAAAAGGGGGAATGGCTTTAAACTGGAAGAGGGTGGATTTAGATTAGATATTAGGAAGAAGTTGTTTACTGTGAGGGTGGTGAGACACTGGAACAGGTTGCCCAAAGAAGTGGTAAATGCTCCATCCCTGACAGTGTTCAAGACCAGGTTGGATGGGGCTTTGATCAATCTGGTCTAGTGGAAGGTGACCCTGTCCATGGCAGGGTAGTTGGATCTGGATGATCTTTAAACCTTGGGCATTTCCAGCCCAAACTATGTTGCAGATCAAAGGAGGTGATCCTGCTCCTCTGCTCTCATGAGGCCCCACTTGGAGTATTGTGTGCAGTTCCGGTATCCTCAACATAAGAAGGACATGGAACTGTTGGAACAAGTCCAGAGGATTGCCACGAGGATGATCAGGGGACTGGAGCACCTCCTGTAGGAAGACAGGCTGAGAAAGTTGGGGCTGTTCAGCCTGGAGAAGAGAAGGCTGCGTGGAGACCTCATAGCAGCCTTCCAGTATCTGAAGGAGGCCTATAAGATGCTGGGGAGGGACTCTTCATTAGGGACTATAGAGGTAGGACAAGAGGTAATAGGTTAAAACCTTAATAGGGGAGGTTTAGGTTAGATATAAGGAAGAAGTTCTTTACTGTGAGGGTGGTGAAGCACTGGAATGGGTTTCCCAGGGAAGTTGTGCATGCTCCATCGCATGCAGTGTTCAAGGCCAGGTTCACAGAGCCTTGGGCGATGTGGTCTAGTGTGAGGTATTCCTGCCCACGGCAGGGGTTTTGGAACTAGATGATCTTAAGGTCCTTTCCAACCCTAAGTATTCTATGATTCTATGATTCTATGATTTAAGCACATTTTTAAGCAGATCTGTTTAATTCATCATTTGATTCCATATATGCAACAAAGTGCTGGATTGAATTAGTCTAGAAATTCTAGAAATGGGCCCTGTCTTTTCTTAAGTACATGGTGTTTCTTAAGTATTTGTATTTAATTTAATGTACTTGATGTTTTTAATTGTATTAATACATATTTAATAATATGTATTAAATTTTCCTAAGAAGGAACAACAACAAAGGCTTTCCTCATGTTTTTTCCCACATGCCCAAAAAGTTCCTTTTGAAAGAGAGATTTCTGTACATGTGTGGTATAAAGAAACATCTTTAAAAAGTCTGAATAAATTTGAAACCAAATTGCCGTTTGAAAGCAATAAGAAATAAAACATATTAAATTAAGTTTGGTAATAGAACTACTAGTAATCAATCTGAGGTTATGGAAGGATGATTCTTTTTAGTTAGTATTTTATATCAATTTTGATCAGATTACAGGTTAGATTGATATAATAAAGGTACTATTCTTTATTCACCCTTCTATCTGACTACTCAAACTAAATATTACTAATTCATTGTAGCAGATATCAAAATATTGAACAACTTTGAAATAAATACTTTTTCAATGCTGAAGAACTCTCAGAAGTCTGGAAAAGCACATTCACAAGACTCTCAGTCTTTGTGCAACAGTAGGTGTGACAAGATCACATGCTATGTACAGCAAGTTAAGTCAGGGATTTCCCTATATATACAGAAAGCTGATCGCTGAGACAGGAGACTGAGTGCAGAGAATACACTTTCATGCCTTATCCACTTTTTGTTCCTTCATCCATCTGGTGCACAGTTGTGAATAAAGAAAGAAGACACTGCAGAGGAAATGTATGGTACAAGCTTTAAGTTGTAACTTTAAAAATTAGAGTGGTGCTAATCAATGGGGAGAAGGTGTAGCAATATCAAGTTGGTGTATCATTCCAGATACATACTGTGTGAAACTATTGAAGAAAGTTCTGGTTTTAAATCATCATACTTGAAAGCCCTCATTATTTTTTCTGGCTCCCCTATACACACACTCGCATGCACATATACATTATTAAGGCCATATTGCATGTTTCATCTCTCTCATGTTTAATAAAAATGACACCGGATTTCTGTTGGCATTTATCACTGCTACGCCCCAAATCATTAAAAGTGTCCAGATTCTGGTGATGAGTTTAGTCTCCATATCTAAACATTTGACTATTTTCTTCTATCATTCCAATTTCTTTAAAACATTCTGTAATTTACAATTCTTGAAAAGATGCCACAGTTAATGAGAAGAAAGCATAAATTACCTGGCAAAAATCCAGCGTGTTGTCAAACAGCATTATTGACATACAGTAGCTCAGTTAGATACTTCGGACTGAAAGCTTTTTGCTTGATTACATAGATATTTAGCATACAATTGGACTTTAATCTAATGAAAAACTGTCCCTTGTGCAATGGGCATTTGACTGTTGAGGATCTTCTTCAGAGGACTGATGAGAGGTCAGAGTAGAAAAATCTCTGATTCAATGCTAGTTTAGATTAATAGGTATAGTAACCCCACTATAAAACAGAGCCAAAGTCACAACAGAGAAAATAATTTCGCACTATTTTCCCTGAAACTGTACCCCCAGACTGTACCCAGACTGTTAAACCTTATATTATGTGCTAAAATGATGCTAGGCTTCATGGTTAATGATGGAGAGTTTCCAGATTTGTAAAAACGAAGTTATACCTTACCTGAACATACTAGCAAAGCTGATACAAATCTTCCTGCACAAATAAAATTAGTAGAAATAAAATTTAGAACATTAAAGGTAATGAATTTTTATTCCCATTTGGATTTTGCTATTTGCATTAAGGTATTGTTCCTTAACCACTTATAAAAACAACTAATCTGAAAAAGGACTGCATCACAATTTTGGGGAATTTCACCAAGGTTCTTGGCTTCTCACTAACCAAAGATGTCAAAACTTGGAGAAAAATAGGAAGTTCTCATTCTAGGAAATATATCAAAGAAATCTGTCAGAATTCAAGAAGTGAAACTCTTGGAAGATTATTCCAGTGCCCATGCTTGCCCTCTTCTGAATTTAACAACAAACATTGCAGAGACCACTTTATTTCTGAATCCATATAAACAAACCTCAATAAGTGAAGGGTCTGAGTATCAAGTATGCTAATCTTATTTAATAAAATTACTAGAGTGACATCCTGCAGCAGTTTGATGTGGCTTGCTGTGAAGCAGTTTATCATAACTGTGAAATAGGCTGCTTCTTTAAATACATAGACTTATTTGACATATAAGAAACAATAAGATCTGTATTTAAAATCTAAATATAAAAGCTCACCATGAAGAAGTTAGAATTTGCAAACTGATAGTCAATGCATGTTTATTCTTATGCTAATTATATTCTGTTCTATTCAAAGAAGCAATTTGACATCAGTTGATTATGGCTGAGCCAGACAAAAGGAAACTTGATTGTTCTTAAAAATGGCCATATTTTCCATGGTCAAAATAAATTATTTGAACTTATAGTTTACTTATTGAAAGGCTGAAAGTGGCAAATGAGAATCTCAGCCTTCTTTGTGAAGGTGCAAGTCTATGATTTTTCTTCTTGAGAAAGCAACCTGGGAAAAATTAATGAACGAACTGTCTCAGGCAGAGTAGTGTTGCTGAAGCATTATTTTTTGTAACTGCTATCTGGTTCCCTTTACAACTTTCTGTTTCCTTTGGGATTAAAGAAAAATGTATATCCAGATCTCTGTTCTAGGAGGATACCCAGCAGTTTATACTGGTGGAGGCCTGGGACACCTGGTCAAGCACATGGATTCCAGAAAAGGAGGTTCCAGGCCTGTGACTGCGCATTTTGCAGAAAACTTTTTATAGCTTTGATGAAAATTAAGTTTGTCTAAGTGACCTTCAACTTTGTGTTAGTAAAAGATCTATTTCTGTGCAGGAAAGCAAGACATGCATCTTCGGGTATTTTACAGATTACTGTTATTTCATTATTTTATGCAATATTTAAACTCAGATGGGCCAAGAACTGTTCCAGCACTGAGGTCAACTGTTATGTCCCAGCTACATCCCTGCAGTAATGCTAACTTATCCCCTGACACAGGATGAATAAACCTAATCTGTGTAATGAGAAAGGTTCTTGGTCTACACTAACCTCCAAATCATGCTTGCTTTTTTTTCCAGAACTGGGCAAGTCCTAGTTAACACAATTCACACCCATGCCTAGGATTACACTAGTGGTTTGAACAATCATGGCACAGGACTCAGGCCTGATGCATTAGCTCTATTTAGTTTATCAGTAGAGAAAAACATTAAATTAGCCATTTATAATGATAGTTTCTCCTGACAATCTCATGACAAGTCTGAAAGTGATTCCTAAAGCTGAATTATCACAGAAGCTGTTTGAGAGCTCTACAAGCTGCAAAATAGACACTGCAGGCCAGAAAATCTGCTTTTTATTGCCTTGTTTTCAAACTCTTTAAGAGAAGGATTACAGTTTACCCAAATGTGGTGCTTACTCACATTAGATTACTCAACCAGCTAAATGGTTGCCAACAGAACTGACCAGCATTCATCGGTCCACATTTCTAGCTGTCCCCAAGGGAGTGTATGTGTCTCTGCTTACCCTTAACGTGCCCTGGAAAGTGAAGTAACTGGGGCTCAAATACAACAGCACTGAACATGCAGCAGAATTCTTGTTTTTTTTTCTTTTTCACCCTATCCAAAAGGATAATATATCTGCACTTCCAAATTCTTTATTTATAGTTACTGCTGTGATCCTTGTGGGCAGGACTTGAGTGTGTCTGAAGGATTATAGCATATCTGAAGAATATCCAAGACTTTTAGAAGTTTCTTGCTTTAAATGTGGCTGGTCTAAGTCTTTAATTGATTATCTGTTAAAATATAAAGCCAAACATCCGCCTTTTTTGAGTAGCACTTTGTTTGGGGATGGTATAAAGGTTGTGTAAATCAGAGCACCAAATCCCTGCTGGAGTTACACCTTACAGCCAAAAAAACATTAGCTATTTAGAGCACCAGTATTTCCCTTGGTTAAGCATGCACTTCTTGAAGATGTCATTGTGAAGCTACCTTTAGGCTTTTCTCCAAGAATTCTGGACAAGTCTTCAGAAGATCAGTTCTCCATCGGTCTCTCTGCTTTTTGGACAGGACTCGACATCTGAGCCACAAACCTATAGGCAACCAGAAATTCTCTGGAAAATTCCAGGCAACATGTATCCATTCAGTAGTGTTTGTTAAATGCAGCATCTTTAAAAAGAATTTAATAAATCCTGGTTGAAATGATCAGGTAATTTTTTAAATCCTCTGAACAGATGTCTCCCTAGGCCTTAAAAAACACTATGGAAAGATTTTTACATGATTCATGTACCATACTGGGTTTGTGTATGATTAATTTGTAGAAGGTAAAATTGTAGACCTTCTCTGAGCTGGAGGTCATTCAGATGAAAACTTACAGCACAGTGCCTAGATATGAGGGCTGCAAGATTTTTATGTTTAATGAATGTACTAGATTCCAAAATTGAGCTCAGCAGCAAGAAAAATTTTGAACTGATTTTAAAAGTGATCACACCTCTGTGGATAAACTCACATAAATAACTATGCTCTTCTTTCAACATGGCACATCTCTGACTAGTGTATCATCCCTTATCTGGCCACAGCACTCTGGCACCATTGTTTGGTAATGAAATGTAGTCTGAGATGTGTCAAGCAATTTTCTGGAGCTAACGAATCTTAGGCCAGAATCTTATAGATGTAATGCTTTTCAGCCTCTCATCTCCACAGATATTACTCCGGTAGATATGGCTTCTTTCCTCCCCCAGCCCTAACTGCAGGATTGGGAATCCTGGGAAGTACAAAGAAACCTAAGCTGGTAAGGCATAAAGCAAGTAAATCCAGATGCAGTTTGGCATTATGAAGTTTTTGTGAGAGAACAAGCCCTGATGATAAGCTTGGGCTCATTCTCTCAATACTTAGGCCTCACAACCCAAACTTTTAATTGCTCCCCTAGTGCTGAGCCAGGTGGACTTATCATTTAGGACCAGTATATATCTCTGCTCTCTCATGCACCTTTATGATACTTAAAAAAGAGAGTACAGCCAACTTCAAAGCATACATGCTAATGAGCTAGCTGGATATCAGGATCAATATTAAATTCTGAGCCTCTCAGACAAATTTTAGGTTTCAGTCCCTCCAGCACTTCTTTCTGGGGGTACAAGTCTCAGCTGTCATCATAAACCTTGGATCTCATGCTTCAGCTTACTGAGCTTCCGTTTCCCTTACATCCCTTCAGGAGTCCCAGTGCAGCTGTTCTGAACTCCCTAATTGACCCAGGCTGGCATCAAAATAGGCTAACAGGAGGTAAGATTTACAGAGGAAGTTTCTGAATTGTAGTCATTACTGCTTCTAAAAACACTACATGTGCAAGCATCTTTGAAAGGATGCAGGCTTGACTTCTACCCTGAGGTAGACCTCACCTCTTTTAATACTCTAAGATAGAGGCTGATTTTTCTGCCAATGGAAGTTTCTACCTCATCTTTTCCCTTCAGAGTTTTCTGTCATAACCCACTACATAGCTCACAGAAAGCATCTACTCTCTGACGTGCACAAACCCACACCTTATTTGAAAGTCTCCAGTCATTTGGGTTTATGTAAAGCCAGTGAAATTACTATTGCACAGGCAGTGGTTATTGAGGGACATTCAGAAGCAAGAGCCACTCTCAGCTTTCTCATTATAAGGTTTCCTAAACTCTTTCTCCTGAAAGTCATACTTGGAAAAAAACCTGATCTTGTCACAGCCAGGATACTTCTACAATGCGGTGCATCAACTAGGGAAGTAACATACAAAATGGGGAGTAAAGCAAAAAAAACAAAACTTAGTTTTATATAGGTGTTTGACAAATATTGCCTGAAACTTTTATATTTTGTCTTTCATACAACAGATAATCCACTCAGTGTCATTTATAGGCAAGTATTGCTGAGTCTCAGCTGCAGTGAGTTCTTGCTTTTTCTAATGTCTCTTAGAGCATCACACTAGCCAGTAAATTATACCAAGCAATAATTACCCTGTTAAGAGAGCTTTCAAGCATCTGTGTGTTCCCCATAAAGGTAAGGGAGATGCAGGTGAGACCTACATCTGTCTTCAAAGCACTTAAAGAAATGACATGGATTCGAGAACAGCATTTTGTAACTGGAGAAATCAGAATTACTAGTAACATAGGAAAAACAAGAGAATGCTTTCTTGTCTCTCACTTGAAAACAGATTTTTGCTGTGCTTGTAAAAAAAAAATCCATTAAATTCAAAATACTTATATGCAGTTTATTTTATAGGATGCACCTTGGACCCCCCAAGCCGTCCCTCTGATTGGAATGGGACTATGAAAATGAGAGTACAGACTTTGTTTCATGTGTTAAATATGTGGGTAGGGATACTTAGGAGCTTAGATGAGGAAAATGCTGTTGTAAGTAACTGCTGGCTAAGGAGTGGTTAGACTTCTGAACAGTTGCATTGTGTGCAAAGAAAAGCTTATACAATGAAGCTGGGTTTTTTAAAAAAAGCTTTTTTCATATTCTGAAAACTGAAAGTAGTTTTGAAAAGTGTTTAGTCTGGTGAGCAATGATTTTTCTAGATATTTGTGGCTTGTGATGATCAGGAGTTGTCAGGGCAGAAAAAGCTCTGAAACGGCACCATTTGGTTGTGGTGCTCATAGTTTCTATGGGATTGTTCCTTTTTAATAAAACCACAAATACTAGAGTGAGGGGAAAGGTTACAGAGAGAGCTTTCTTGCACAAAAGTGTTAAACTGATGCTGAAAAACTTCTATAAATCTTTTCAGGGATATCAAAGATCTAGACGTAGCTTATTTAAAACTGTAGTAAGCACATTGACCTAGTTGAGGTTATGCCTAAGCCAGAACTGCTGTAAAAAGCTGTCTTGGGATAGATTTTTCAAGCTCTTTTCCTCCATTCCCAAAGAGAAATAAAAGCTTGATGCTGTACCTCGAGGGATGGAGGTAAATGTATTTTGGATGACTTAAAGCAGCATTCACTTTCCAAATGCTTTTCTTAAATTATTTTTAACCCTAATTCATGTTTTAAAAATCTAGGTTTTGAAAGATTTTATTTTCTTGATATCAACACCAAAAATTTTTTCAAAGAGATTAATTCTAATAGGTGACGTTTTCCCATTACATTTTGGTCAGTGGGTGTTTTTTTTATTTTATTAGATTTTTGTAAAAAAAGTGGCTTCTGTCAAAATATTCCTAATAAGCTTTACAACTGACAGACCCAATTACAGTCAGTTGCAGCCTTATGAAACTTAAGTGATATTGCTCCTCTGCTCTGGAAGTAACAGGAACTTCAACCTCATTCTCACTTGGATTATTGCTTTTAACTGAAGTACACATCAAATTTTGCGTCTGCTGGGAGAAACTAATTTTATTTTTGCTGTCTGTTACCTGCTTTAAGTATGTACTCTCACTTTTTTATAGAGAAAGTGTTGTGCAAATAATTTCATGTGGTCTCTTGATAATTAATGTGGTTGCCAGGATCTGATGTATCTTTTAAAAGTGAATCTTCTCAAATGGCATGTGCACATTTCCCTAAGGCTGCCTTGAAAATTTTTTTTAGTAAACTGTTTTTAATTTTATTTTCAAAGGTTAAGAACTGGCTGCCAATAAAACAGATATGAGTTTGTTGTATTTTATCCACATCATTCCCTCAGTTTGTCCTGTGGTTTAGTCATGTTATTCCTCTAGTTTCTGCTAATCACTATTGTTGCTTTTCCTTTGCACCTTTGGTACTGTGGCCGTGATCATAACATTTGCGTCAAGTTCTGCTGTCTGATCTTGTACCCTGTATGCTGCTCTGTTTTGATAACTAATGCTTAATCAGTTCATTTTCTATACTTTACTCATAATAAATATGACAGGATGACAATGCCCTGTTTCATTTATAAGCTAGCAATCTTCTAATTGGATTTGCATAGCAAAATGACTCAAAACCAATTTGTATAACTATAACAAGTAAAATGAGTATGACCTCTGTGGATATATTAGCAAATAATGATGATATTAAATTATTTTTTTTGTATTGGCTAGGTCTTTGTTAAGTTTTAACATCGGGAGCAATCTCAGTTTTAATCAGTTTCTGTGCAAGACAAGCAAGAGGGATTCCTTTGCTGTTGGAGGAAGATAAAACTTATTGTTATATGTTAATTACGCAGGGCTTTCTTAGTTAATTGCAATTGCTTTTCCTAATAAAGAAAGTTTCATGTAGTGTGACTCATTGCTTATGCGATCTGTTGTACTGGAGTACCAAATATTTTAATCCGGAGACTTCACTTAGCCAGCAGGAACAGTATTTGAGGCTATTTATCAGCTGAAAACAGTGCAAAGTATTGCAGCAAGTGTTTTCCTAAAGCGAAATCTGGAACTCAGTTTGCTCTTACATATGTTTGTATTAATAAACTTGCACATGTGTCTGGACATATGTATATAATATATGCTAGAAATACAGCAAAATAAAGATGAAGAACGGATCTAAGCATTACGGTGAGGATGCAATTAGCCTGGCAAATTAAAAAAAAAGTGTTAGGTAGTAAAGCTCAAGTATAGACTTCCTTTATTGTCTCATTGTCAAGCATTTAATTCAGAGCCTGCATTTTACCTTTGTGTTCCACTATAATCCTCTTACAACATTATTCTTTATTGTTATACCAAAGTTTCCTTTCATATCTTAAAATGCCTAGAAATACTAGTCCTCTGTGATTTTTTGTAAGCCATGTGTTTAGGTCCTTGGTTCTTGATTATTTGTTAATATTACAAAATTCCAGACCACTTTGATTACAGCTTCTCAATCCAGTCTGAAGAACTTCTCTGTGTGAACCCTAACAGTGCTACAGCATTTTATGCTTGCTGTACTGTCAGATTTTTGGCAACTGCCTAACAGACTTGACAAAGGACCCCAATTATTTCTCCCCTACGTACACATATAGCTAGTCTATAATTTTCTAGAAAAAGATCATTCTTTTCATAATTCTATGTTCTTCAGAGTCTCACCAGACTTTTCATCTCCTCACAACTTTTATAAAACAGCAATTTTTGTGTTGTTTAGGTTTAGGGCTTTTCCCCCTCACTAGTAGTGGTGTAAAAGGATAGTGTTATCTGTTAGTTTACTTTCAGTTCTATCATCTCTATGTCAAAGCTAATGTTGGCTTTTAAATTGCATCCAGTGAAGTCTTTTAAACCAAATATACTTTTTCCCATCTCTTTATGGGATCACATCATAGTTTTTCTAAAACAAACAATCCAAGGAAACAGTGGTTGATGGTGGAGTGGGACAGCACATTTTACCTCTCCAGAGATGCTGCCAGAAACAGAAGAAAATTCATCAGCTTTGCTTTAGTGAATGAGCCAGAGATTCCCAAGCACAAAATCAAACTGGGTGGAGATTGGATTTAGAGCAACCCTGATTTAGAGAAGGACTTGGGTGTGCTGGTCATGAGGAGCTCAACATAACCCAGCAATGTATGATTGCAGGCCAGAAAGCCAACCATATCAGGCTGCATCAGAAGAAGTATGACCAAGATGTTAAAGGAGCTGGTGGAAGAATTTGCTTAGCCACTGTCCATCATATTAGAAAAATCATGGAAGTCAGGAGAAGATTCTGCTGGAAAGCATGCTAAGGCACGTGAAAAACAACAAGGTGCTTGGACATAGCCAGCATGGCTTCACTAAGGGGAAATCCTGCCTGACCAATCTGGTGACCTTCAATGATGGGGCTACAGAATTGATGCACAGGGACATAGCTGTTGATATCATCTACCTGGACTTGTGCAAAGAGTTTCAACACTGTCCCACATGACATCCTTGTCTCTAAATTGGAGAGACATCTATTTGATGAATGGACCACTCGGTGGACAAAGAACTGGGTGGATGGCCACACATAAACAGTTGTGTTCAACAGCTCAATGTTCTCTTGGAGACCAGCAACGAGTTGTGTCCCTCAGCAGTTGGCGTTGAGACTGATCCTGTTCAACATCTTTGTCAGTGACATGGACAGCGGGACTGAGTGTGCCCTCAGCAAGTTTGCCAATGACACCAAGTTGTGTGATTCGATTGATACGCTGGAGGGAAGGAATGCCATCCAGAGGGACCTTATCACGCTTGTGAGGTGGCCTGATGCCAACCTCATGAAGTACAACAAAGCAAAGTGCAAGGTCCTACACCTGGGTCAGGGCAATCCCAGGCACAGCTACAGGCTGGGCAGAGAAGATATCCAGAGCAAGCCTGAGGAGAAGGACTTGGGGGTGTTGATTGATGAGAAACTGAACATGAGCCGGTAGTGTGCGCTTGCAGCCCAGAAAGCCAGCCATATCCTGGGCTGCGTCAAAAGGAGCATGACCAGCAGCTCGAGGGAGCTGATCCTGCCCCTCTACTCTACTCCTGAGACCTCACTTAAGAGTAGTGTGTGAAGTTTTGATGTCCTCAACATAAAAGGACACGGAACTGTTGGAACAAGTCCAGAGGAGGACCACGAGGATGATCAGGAGCCTGGAGCACCTCCTGTATGAAGATAGTCTGAGGAAGCTGGGGCTGTTCAGCCTGGAGAAGAGAAGGCTGCATGGAGACCTCATAGCAGCCTTCCAGTATCTGAAAGAGGCCTATAGGGATGCTGGGGAGGGACTCTTCATGAGGGACTGTAGTGAGAGGACAAGGGGTATCAGGTTCAGAACTGAAACAGGGGAATGTTTAGATTGGATATGAGGAAGAAATTCTTTACTGTGAGGGTGGTGAGGCACTGGAACAGATTGCCCAAAGAGGTGGTAAATACTTCATCCCTGGTGGTGTTCAAGGTTGGGTTGGACAGAGCCTTGGGTGGCATGGTTTAGTGTGAGGTGTCCCTGCCCTATGGCAGGGGTGTTGGAACTAGATGATCTTAAGGTCCTTTCTAACCCTAATCATTCTATGATTCTGCCTCTCTGCTCTCATAAGACCCTGCTGGAATATTGCATCCAGCTCTGGGACTCCAACACAGGAGGGACATGGGCCTGCCTGAGTGAATCCAGAAGAGCGACACAAAGATGACCAGAGGCTGAAGCACCTCTCCTGTGAAGGAAGGCTGAGAAAGTTGGGGTGATTGAACTTGAAGAAAAGAAGGCTCCAGGGAGACATTAGAGCAGCCTCCCAGTACCTAAAGGGAAGCTACAAATCTGGAGAGGGGCTTTTTACCAAGGCCTGTAGTGATGGGACAATAGAGAATGGCTTAAATTGAAAGAGGGGAGATTTAGACTGGGTATTAGAATGAAAATTCACTGTGAGTGTGGTAGGATCCTGGAACATGCTGCCCAGAGAAGCTGTGGATGCCCCACCCCTGGGAGCGTTCAAGGCCAGGTTGGATGGGGCTTTGGGCAACCCTGTCTCATGGAAGCTGTCCCTGCCCATGGCAGGGGGTTGGGAGTAGATGATACTTAAGGTTTCCTTTCAAACCAAACCATTCTACAATTCTGTGAAGAGATGGAGAAGAAGGTGAGAATCTCCCTCCTCCAGACACACAGGAAAACTCCCTGAAGCCCTGAGCTCGCGTTGTCAGGACAGAAACTGAAGTCTGTATTCTCTGGACTAGTGCTTCAAGTGGAAGTTTCAGCAGTGACTATTTTCAGCTAGCCAATAGTTGGATATTAACATGTTGAACCCAAGATCTCACTACCGAAACTTGGTGGAGAAACATTTATGTTTCTTTTTCAGATAAATTCAACTCTGCAGGCTAATATCCTGAATAGTCTCATCCCTTTCCCTGTCTCAACCATGACATCTGTAAGATTTACAGAATACTTTGCAAATTATTCTTAAATACCTGGCTCTGGATTAAAACTTTTTTTTTTCTTTAATTTATGTGTTTAGACAGAGCTTAATCCTTTTCAAGTTTTAAAGGCTGGAGATAGTAAATTCCCTGGAGTTATGACTAGCTAATGTGATGTGTCAATTATTAATTATCAAGTAACTTGGATACTAACTCTTTTGAAAAGAAAGGACATGTTAAGTGGGAGAAACGTTTACATTTTGGCCATTTACAAGTCTTCCATAATTCTTTTAATGATCTTGAATTTTCCAGTATTTTGTTTGCTACATGCTACCTGCTCACAAGGTGAAATAGGGCTTTATTTAGCTGGTGCAGCATGTGTCTTTTTCCTCATGAAATAAAGACCCGTATGTGTCTAAGTCCAGGGCATTTCTGCAGGTGTTAGTGGATCTGCGGCAGGGCTGACCAGCAGCAGTAGATGTCAAGTTGTAGCTATTCTTTTCTCTCATTTTTTGAGAGGTGCATCCTGCTTATTTAAAGATAATTGGGTTTGTTATTTAACTAACGCTCAGTTCAGTGACTCTATTCCTCATGTGCAACATTTTTCCCTTTTCCTCCTGCAGCTTGAATTTCCTTCAGATGATGTTTCTTTGGAATAAGCAGTTACTGTGAAAGATTAAAGCCTAGTTTATTTTACTCAGAAAACTTTGCTTCTTTCTTGCCCTGCATTTATGTTTCTATTTCTAAGTACCAAAACAATGTTAATTTTTCTGGATAACAGGTATCTTCCTCAAACCCATATCTTTAAAAAAAAAAAAAAGCCTTTATCCCAGTGGTGCATCACCAACACCATATAGATTCCGGAAAAGAAAGACATGTTTTTCAGAGAAAGGCTAATCAGTGACAGGACACTGAATCAGCTTGCTCAGCAGCCCAACAGAAGTTCAGTTCCTGGTGCAAACTACAGCTTAGAAATGGCATTAGTATTTCATGAAATGCATTCTTGCATAAGTGAAAAGTATATCAAATTGCTGCCAGAGTGGTGGGTGAACAAGCCCCACATGCTGTGATCTTTACTCTTCCACTTTTGGAGATAGTCTTTAGTCTCTAGTGACAGAAAATCTATTTCATCATTGCTACATATCTAGTGATCTACTTGAAGACGTCCCTGCTCATTGCAGAGTGGGTTGGAAAAGTCTACCTTTAAAGGTCTCTTCCAATCCAAATGATTCTATGATTCCATGAAATGCCAGGCATTTTGATATTTCTTAAAATTAGTGACTTGAGAGATGGCTAAACAAGTTAATAGTTTGTAGGAATGAACATCTGTTAGTGTTCAACAGACGATATTTTGATAAAATTAAGAACACCAGAGGAATCTGTATGGTCTCCAGAACAACCAACACACACACAAAAAGAAAAATATCCATCCTGGAATGGACTGCGCAAGGAAGTTATGAATGTTTCCTCCATCGCAGTGTACAAGGCCAGGTTGGACAAGGAAGGCCTTGAGCAATTAAGTCTAGTGTGAGATGTCCCTGCCCATGGCAGTGGGGTTGGAACTTGATGATCTTAAGGTGATTTCCAACCCAAACCATTCTATGATTCTATGATTCTATGTGTAACTCATTGCTCCTTCTACAATTTGGTTCAAGGAAACCACTTCTTGCTGCCATGGTACCACTGCAAGCCCACTGCCACCTGATTTGGGAGAAGAGAGGTGGGAGTGAAGCAAGTGTAAAACACCCTCAGTACAGGAATGGTGGAAAGACGGTACAGATACCCTGGACCTTCTTTAAAGTGTGTGTGTGTTGAGGGAGGGCACATCAATGTGGAGTAACAAACCAGCAGATCATTGGAAAAAGCATATAGAGTGGCTTCTAAGCTCTCATCACTTATTTCAGGGACTTGAGACCTCAGGTGAGAAGAATAGGAAAGAAATAAAGAATGTGTTAGGTATCCCTTCATCAAACCCTTTCCTTCTTTATAGTGAAGATTCTATAGAGAAATCTAAAAATCCAGTAAAGCAGCTTTTAAGTGGGTTTTTGCTACCTTGCCAACTTTACAAATCCTTGGACAAGACCTATAGAACTTGAGGCATGTAAACACAGAAAAATTATTCTTGAATATATCTAAGATCATTTTCTTCCTCAAGTGTGTTATTAGTTTAAAAGAATCAAACTCCACACTATATTGTCATATTTGTATAGTTTTTATTCCCATTCTCTTAACCTGATGATTGTTAAAATACATACCCAAGATGATTTGTGATTAGTTATTTTTCCAATCTGCGATTAAACTTCTGAATAATTCAATTATACACTTTCTTTCATTTTATACTCTTTATATCTCTAAGACTTTCTTGGGGGGATGACAGGAAAACCAAATTAATAATTAATTTAGGCACTGCTATGTCCATTTTATAGTCAGGAAAACTGAAATGTTAGAAAGTTGTATGTTAAAGATATAAGATGAATAAAGAAAACACAACCTACCTTATTTCCCACAGAGTGCCTTTTCCACAGTCTGAAACACTAGACTTGATTACTGTTGACAGCAATTATAATTTAATTGAATAAATGAGGTAGAAGAAGGGTATCGATTAGCAGGGGGAAAGCCGTTTTTTTTCAGTCATCTTGGCATTCTGGGGGGGGAACGCAAAGCAGAAACAATGAAGCAGAAGCTGCATAGAAGTCATGCAACTCTGCACCTCTCCTAAGTAAGTTTTCAAATAAAAAGCATGATTTTAAGCGTTACAGGTAATGGTATGCAAATTGTCTTACTGGTGGGAGACCATTTGACCTTCAGGAATTATTAATACTTTTTTTTAAGTGACATCTACAGAACCAAAGACTAAGATCAGTATTAAAAACAAATCAGTATAAGAAATATGAGCCTCTTAAGCACTATCCTGTTTATAAATAGCAGTTAACTAGAACATGGAATCAGAACCATGGAGTCTGTAGTGAAAATAGTTAATCATTTTTATAAAATACATTTTTAGCTTATGAAACATCTTCTGATTGTTCTTAAAGAGCATCTTGGAGTTTTCTCAGTTATTCTTATTACTGCCCTGTTCCAGTTTTTCAGAAATCCAGTTCATAAAGGCACATAAATAGTCAAGGACTTCAGAAATTATTTTCAATATAAATAGTCCTTATGTAATGTTAAGTAAATATTGATTTTGTACTAATACAAGTAGTGATCTCTTAAAAAATATAGTGGGCTTTGGTTTACACAGATGTAGATGAGCTTGTTTTGATCTTACAGCATGTACTGTTGCAGAATGCAGATCTTTGGCATTTTAAAATAGTCATATGTACAGCATAATATACACTTGTACACTGTAAAAAGTGCAGCTGTTGTTACTGTGTTACAAAACTGACCAGCCTCTGATGAATACTGAACTATTCTCTACCAGTCAGACTGCATGTTTACAACACTCAATACATCTGGCTGACTTTAATTGCATTAGCTGTGCTGCACCAGAGGTGGCATAACTTTCATGTGAGCTAATTAGATTTGCTCAATTTAAAGAGACACATTAATGCAGCTCAGCAAGGCTCAATTAAATCTGTTTTCAGAGCAAAGGCACAATGAGAAGCATTATGGGTAATGCTATGCAAATTGCCATATTGGCAGAGATGTTGAGAGAGTTGTTCTCAATGCCTATTGGCACAAAGTAAGTTTCTCCAGTTAGATTGTGAAGTGTAAAACAGCAAGAAATATGCTCTACATCCTCTTTCTTGGGGCTCTTCAAAATGGTGCATCTGCCTTCCCAAGCAGAGGAAGTGATTTATGAGTTTGTTTAGAAAACTGACATCTTAAGATTTCAGCCCAACCTTTGTCCCCACTGATTGTGTTTTATATGCTTTCCCTTACTGAGGCTACAGCAGAACCTAATAATAATAGATCTCCATAATGACATTTCAGAACAATTGCATGTTCCTGGTGTTTCAAACTTATTACACTTAGCATCACTCTTACCTTTTGCTAATGCTCGAGCATAACTATCTCTCATTTCAGTTTTTCCAGTTATGTACTGTCACCCAAAATGCTTAGCCTTGCAGGTTTACTTCTGAGAAATGAAACTTGATGACAGAGACACACATTTTCTTGGTTTCATTCAGTGTGCAAAGCTTTTTAAATATTTCCATCCAATAGTGATATTACAGCACACAAATTCAAGACTGCCTTTTTTTCTTTTTTTTTTTTTTTTTTTGTTATGGTCCAAAAGAAAGAGCAGATGGACTTTTCTTCAGGAACAATGGAGTTGTCACACTGCAGGCCACATAAGTGGAAATCAAAGGTAAATTCTTTGCAGTGCAACCAGGATGCCATCAGCCTGTCACCAGAACCACTTTTCATTTTGGCATCCTAAAGATTCTTTCTTTTCTCAGAGTCAGGAAAAGAAGGGACCCTTTATGGGAACTAGAGCAAAATAACTCTACCCTATTTAATGCTATATTTTCTTCTTCAAAATAAGGTAAACTTATAGCAAAATAAGTACTGTAAGATTGACAATGTATTTTGGATTTATTTTTGCACAGAACCCAATACCTTCAGGCACTTTTATCCATAGGATGCAGCTTCATTTATACCTGTGCGAATTGCATGCACCTCTCCCATTGGGAGGATGAGTCTATTAGGCTATTTGAGGCCCTTGTTTCCGACAGAACATTGCTGGAAGATACTGTAATTAATGGGATTACATTTATTGTAATATAGCGATGCTCCTGGTTAGGTGCATAAAAGGCACACCATATGCTCTTCAGGCATTCTCAAAGGTATGTTATGGACTGCTTTCATGGCTTGTGTTGTTCTACTGCGACTTTTCTTTGGAGGTAGACTGGCAAAAGCAGACTCCAGAACAGGCTCTTCAGAATTTCCTATAAGGTATGAAAACACTTAATCTCTAGTGCCTGTGGTGTGTCTATAAGTAAACAGTTTATGCTATTCCTCACTACTTTGTGCAGGGATTTGTCACCCCCTCCACACTCTTTTTGTGACACTATATAGAAATCTTGTTTTTAGAAAGGAAAAGGCCGTAGGATAGTCACAGTTTTCCTGCCTTTTGTGTGATTTTGCAGGGGATTTAAGAGGAGGGTATCCTCTACTGGTCAGAGAATAGGGCTCATGAGGTCGAAATCAAACGTTTGTGTAAATAAGGGATACAGCTTAGTGTCTAAAACCAGAAAAACAGTAGATGTAGCAGCCAATTATTGGATCCCAGAGTCTCATATTTTAGATACTTATACACAGTCATGCCTTTTTAGTGGAGTAGTAATCACAGTAAATTTAAAATACAGTGACACCAAGAGGCTCTTGAATGCATGAAAATCAGCAACTTTATTAAATGATATGTGGAAGTTACAGCCACATTGGTATCAGACACACCAATATGAAACAGATTGCTCTATGATTATCCAAATGCACAGGACAATTAAATTCAACACATGAATTATAAATAGGAAGGAAAGTTCATTTGCTCTGCACTTCAGTGGATTCTGTGTTCCCACAGCATACCCAGTTTGGCTTTGACTTTAGTTGGAAGGCATTATTTTCCATTTATATACTCAGAACTCATATGTTTCATTCTCAAACTGTAGGTTTTGCAGAAATAAATGTTTTAAACAGAAATACAATATTATTCACAAGCTTTTGGCCAGAATCAGTGGAACTCATTCCCACAACTGGATTCATATTCAGAAAGCTGACGTCCAGTAGAAGCTCTGTCATTGTGTTGTAGTTGTGACCTCTCTGGCAGCTCTCTGGCAGTACTCTATTCATACATATCCAAATATATCCAGATTATAATATTTTCAGAAATATTCTGTGTCACATCCACCTTGGGGCATTTGACATAAATGATGAAGAAAGGTTTTGAAAAGTGGGATAAACCTTTAAGACAACCTTGCCAATGCCTTAAAAACTGTTGTGAGCTCATCTTGCTCTTGGTGGGTTTTTTGAAATTCCTATTATAAACCAATTTCAATTTACTGCAATTATCATAATATTGTGTGGATTCGAATTAAGCAGTGAAAGTTGGTTTGGCTTTCCTTTTCCAGTTTGGTGACTTCACCTTCTAAACTGCCATTAGAATATGAAGGTAATCCTATGCTGGGCAACCACATAGGTTAGTAACAGTTCTTTGGTATTATAAATTTCAGTGCTTAGGTTCCAAATACAATGGCTACTGCTGAAGTGTCAATGTCTTGAAGAGAGAATGAGTTCTCTGGAAACCTAAATGGAAAACTTACCTAAGTTTGAGGTAAACACGTAATTAAAACTTAATACAGATAGGGAAAAGCAAGAAACTCAGGAATCAGATTGCTTGTGTAGTCTTTGCTGAAGAAACTTCACTAGCCTTCTTTCATTTTGGTCTCTTCAATAGAAAAGGTTTAAATTTGTTCCAATTTATTTTCTCTTTCTGTCTAAAATGTCATGTTTACTTATGAAAGAATAGTCTTTCGCAAGACTTCAATGCAAAACACATGAAGCCTAACTTTAGAAGGTGAATTTGCTTATGCTTTTTACTATCGCCATCCTGGAATAATTTCAGGGGGAGCAGTTCAGGTAAAAGTAAGTTTAATTGCACTTTGTCTTCTTAATTCTAAACTTGACAACATTTAAACTATACACCTTTTGTACAAAACACGACCTTTGACTAAAGTAGTCCCTGCTGAAGCCATTATAATTATAATGCTTGTTTATTAATACGACTGATAACGCATAAAAATACAGTTGCACTTATAGAAAAGCCAATTAATGCAACACTCTAGAGGACATGCTCTAACTGGATAAAATTCAATAATAATGATAATTACTTTCATGCAGAAGGATTGAAAATTAGATTATGATGCTAACAGTGTCTCCATGTTTAAAGGTTCAGTCTAACTCTGTTTGATGCTAGTGATTATATGGTTGACCCTTCATGTTCCAGGAAATATTTTCCATTTTAAATTGAGTTTATGGCCTCTCTCTTTTAAGGGGAAAATGAGAATGAAAGAGTTTGAGATGAACAACTGCTCAAAACAGGGAAGCACGTTTGAGGCAAGGAAACTTTTGAATTTGTGCTTCTGAACTATTGAAAATTTTGTTACTTTTTTTATTTGAAAGAGGATTTTCTAAAAGTTTTGTCTTGCACCAGAACCATAAATACTGTCTTTTCTATGATACATGAAAGAAAATCCCCTTTGACACTACTGTTTACCTACCAAAGATTCAATTTCAATAATATTTTCTTTCCCATTGTTTGGTCAGAAATTTCTACAAAAATCCTCCATGTACTTTCCTTGTTGGTTTTCAAGTCCCCATAATCTTGAGGTGTTTGTGGATTTTTTCCTGGTGTCATATCACTGGTGTCTATTTTGATTCCTCACCAATATTTCTACATAGCATAGAAATGAGCCTTTTATGGAATTATGCTATTTATTTTTTGTTCTTAGATTGCAGCACATTGGCCTGCTATTCTGATATCAACTCCTCTTTTCACCATATCATAAGGAAGATCAAGAACTTACTTGATATCCTGGTATTTGCACATGGAAAAGATGTGAAAAGAGAGGTTTTTTAGTATGACAGGCAAAACCATAACAAGATCCAATGACCCAATTAAATAAGGTGCAATTTCCAAATGGAAAGTCAATTAACGACTGACACAGACTTCCTAGGGGATATGACAATTCTGTTTTCAAAATGAAATGAAATATGTCTCAAGTTCTGTCACTAGTCCTATTTCTGAGAATGTTTGCCACTAGGGGTATAAAAGGTCAGACAGGATGATCACATCAGTCACTTCTGGTCTTCAAATCTATTCATATGTAAATCCTGTAACTTGTCATGGGCCATGTGTGGTGTATCATACTTCTAAGTGTCCCAGAGAGGAGCCCTTATGGTAACAAGGCAGCTTCTCATTCATCAGCTGTGAAATGCAGTTGGGATTCTTTTCTCATTCTATAGTCTGTCCCACATTTTTGTGCACTGCATTAATCAAACACAAACTCTGAATCTCCATTGGTTTATGGAAAAAGTACATTACAGTTAGGATCTGATGGAACAAAAATCTTCAAAATAAAAATAATTGTCTTTAGGAACAGTATCTTTCTGAAGCCACTTGAAAAAATGTGTGCTTTGATGTTATCCCATTCCTATTCTTGGCATACTGTTTATAGCACAAAATTTGAACTCTTCAAATGCACGTATAGCATCATCTTTATGCTTGGCCTTCTGATACACTTTTGAAAATCTGAAGAAACAAATGAAAAGTAGTCTTGTTATCTTGAAATCAAATATTACAGTGAAATTGATTCATTATCTTCTACACCTTAAGAGGACATGCAGTTTTTCCTCTATCATATTGAGATTACTATTTTTTTTAATAAGATAGCATATATGAGATGCAAGATTATATTTTAAATTCCATTTCTACAACATAAAGTACAAAATTTCACTGACCAGGTACTTACAGGTTGGTTTGCTGATACTGATATTTCTTGGAGTGGCATAACCCACCCAGAACTAAAAAAAAAATAAGTATTTTCCTTTTTTTTTTATTTTTTTGTGTGTCTGCACTGTTGTCACAGCCATGACAGTCTAAAGATTATGCCTGGTAGGAAGGGGTTTTTATTGGTGACTGTCCTGGTTTCAGCTGTAACAGTTAATTTTCTTCCCAGTAGCTGATGAAGTGATGTGTTTCTGCTTTAGTCTGAGAACAGTGTTGACAACACGCCAATGTTTTAGTTGTTGCTGGGTAATGTTTACCCTGATGAATGACTTTTCAGTCCCTCATGCTCTTCCAGTGAGGAGGGGCACAAGAAGCCAGGAGGAAGCAGAGGCGGGACACCTGACCCAAACTAACCAAAGGGGTATTCCATATCACAGCACATCATGCTAGCTGTATAAACTGGGGGAAGTTACCTAAGTTACCTAGAAGGGACTGATCATTGCTCAGGGACAGGCTGGGTATCGGTTAGCAGGTGGTGAGCAATTGTGTGTCACTGTTGTTCATTGGGATTTCTTTTACTTTTCCCCTTTTAGTTTTATATCTCTTTCCTTGTTATTCCCTATTATTATTAGCAGTAGTAGTAATATGTTGTACTTTAGTTATTAAACTGCTATTATCTCAACCTATGGGGTTTACATTTTTTTGATTCTCCTCCACACCCCACCTGGGAAAGTGGGGGGGGGGGGGGGGGGGGAAGAGAGCAGCTGTGTGGTACTGAGTTACCAGCTGGATTTAATCTACAACAGTGACCATGCAACATGTAATCAAAAGAAGCCAGACTGAACAGTGGCAATAATTAGAATATTTATTTTTTTAAGAATCCATCTATCTATTGAGATATTTCTAATCTGGTAATTGAACTCTGAGTCTGAAAACCTGTCTGGTTTTCTAACAGTATCAATAAGTTAACAAGATATTTCATATTATTATGAAATTTTCCTCTCTGAGGAAGAATTAAAAAAGTAAGAGAAGAGTGTGGAACCATTCCTTATTCAATTTCTTTTTTATCTATATGTGAAGATGGCGTAGTTGACTACCTTTAGAGACGTTGCCTTCACATGTAGTGTGCTTCTCTTTCCAAAGTGTTTATTGTGAAGTACTTTGTTTCCAGAAACACATTTTGAGCTGGTGTGTATTTACATTTGCCTTTTCTGAATTAAGTGCCACAAGCTTGTCCCTAAAATCTGTTGGGATCAATGTGACATATGTTATATATTTCCTCAGTAAGTGCAGAAATTCTGTGAAAGCTAATTTAAGAAATTGTGAGTATGGGAAATTTTATCTACTACACTGGTAAGAAAAAGGTGTAAGTTAACACGTAGACGTAACATTTGTAAAAAGTGAATGTGATTCAGGAACTCACATATGCTATGATTGTGCATGTAATTACTGAAAATTGCTGATTTTGTTAATTAAAAGCAATGTTCTGTGTACAGTTGTGTTCCAACTGCATAAATGCAAACAAGGCCTAAGTTTTCAAGAGTTTAAATCCAATTACTAAGAACAGTTTAATTTCCAGGTTTTCACAGAAAAATAGAATACATCATGGTAGAAAGAAGCATTCTCTAAGGAATTGTTGTTGTGATGATTCACATTACTTGATTTTAGAGCCAAAAGTTGTGCAAATGCCAACATACAATGAATCTCGAATGTTAAAAATACACTTGAGAGTTCCTAGAGACTACACTAATAGTTCTAAGACAATTTGCTATGTATATGATTATATAAAGAAAGTCTCATTTGCACAGTCATTCCCTGATAAATGGTCTAAACCAGTTATGCATTATGCTATTGGAGGCATTTTTGTTTAATATTAATTATAATTTTGATATTCATAACATATAAAATGTCTCCTGGCCTCTATATGACTTAACAATTTTATAAAAAACTATTTTAGCAAAGAACATAAATTGTAAAGTAATATACTTCCAGTAAATTGGATGCCATAAAATTATTGTAATAAGCTATAGTATGAAATCTTATAATTTTTCAATCAGTTGCATAAAAGGAAGTTTCATCCTAGAAGTTTTACTGATGTTTTTGCAAGCAGAACTCTTGCAAATATTTAAATTGCAGATGGCCACAATTTTAAGGCCAGGTTGTAGAGACTTTATGCTGGAGGCTACTTATTCTTGTGAGAGATTCCACAGGAATTAAAAGGTCCACAAGCAGAAGGAGGTTCATAAAGATAAGGATCAGTTCTAACAATGCCATTGCTTGAATACAGCAAAGCTTTGTGTACCCTAGTGCAGCTTACACTAGAGTTTTCATCCTGAAACAAGGAACTGACCTCAGTTCTGAAGAAGACCAGAACTGAGGCTGAGTTTTGTGGTGCTGACACTTTGCTGGCTGATTTTTTGCTATTGCATTCTTCCTTCTCTTTTTATATTTTGGTTTCCCCTTATTTTTTAATTTCAGCTTGCAAGGTATAAAGATATTAATTTCCTGTTTATGCTGTGACCTCATAGCACAAGAGACATGACAGATTCCCTGAACACTGTAGATCCTATACCAATGTCATCAGTGAAGTATTGGTAAGTGTAAAGAACTCATTTCATAGAAGCATAGAATGGTTTGGATTGGAAGGGATGTTAAAGATCATTGAATTCCAATCCCCTGCCATGGCCAGGGATACCTTCCACTAGATTAGGTTGCTCAAAGCCCAGTCTTAGCCTTGAACCCTTCCAGGGATGGAGCATTCACAACTTCTCTGGGTAACCTCTTCCAGTGCCCCACCATTCCCGCAGTAAGGAACTTTTTCCTTATATCTAACCTAAATCTACCCTCTTCCAGCTTAAAGCCATTTCCCCTTTCCTATTACTACATGCCCTTGTAATAAGTTCCTCTCTGGCTTTCCTGTAGATCCCCTTTAGGTACTGGAAGTTTCTCTACCTAAGGTCTCCCTGGAGCCTTCTCTTCTCCAGACTGAACAATCCCAGTTCTCCCAGTCTGTCTTCACAGGAGAGGTGCTCCAGAGTTCTGATCATCTTCATGATCCTCCTCTGAACTCCCTCCAACAAATCCATGTCCTTGCTATGTTGAGGGATCCAGAGCTAAATGCTGTACTCTAGGTGGGGGTCTCATGAGAGTGGAGTAATTCCCCAGATAACTGATGCAAGAGATATTTAAGGTTTAAGGTTTTACAGGCTGAAATGAACTGAACTAATTTTGACTGTGTCTCAGAATGGAGGCCTGTTTGCTTGAGGCATGTCTTTTCAAAGCAAAACCACTAGCCACTACAATTGTTTTCATATATGCTTCATGGGGAACCTTTAAATACAAGCCTCATCTGATTTCAGAAGGGTAAACTCTGTGAATTGGATTCTTGTCTTTGTTAAATATTTACACTACAGCATTTCAAATGGTAAATGGCAACTTAGACTCTTAGGAATCACAGCTACATTTATATATTTATGTGAAGCAGAATCCAGTTGCACAAACAATTTATGTAGGTCATTGTTAATAATAGGATCGAACAGATAATCTGTCATGTATGGCAGTGATACCAGTCCATTATATGTTACTATTCAGAACTGCAAATTACTTTCCAAAGGAACCAACATAAATCAGAGATAACTTAATTTCTTCTTCGACTTTATTATACTTCTCCCATTGTAGCTGTCAATCTTCACCTATTCCCATGTCTGATGCTGGCTTTTGTGGTGGCTTTTAGATACTTGTGTCCATCTTGCAGCCCTTTAAATGTTTATGTTAGTTCACTAACTCTCTGAGCACACATTTTCACTGGGCAGTAAAGCACCGTATGATACTTGCTAAATTGTTTGGGCTTTTTTCTAAGATCCTGAAAGTGGTTCAAAAGCAACAGCACAAATTGTTCTACCCTAGCTCCTGACGCATCTTTTTACTTTCCAGTTATGAAGTTGCACTGGCCAAAAATGTCTGCATTCTGTGTTTTGTTGACACATTCAGTGAATCAGCCATGTAGTGTAGTGATGATATAGTTATTTCCATCTTTCCAAGTACTTGGTTTTCAAATATTTTGATGTAACATATTGTTACCTATAATAGGTATAAATAATGCTTAAATTCCGCAATCCTTAGCTTCAAGAGTGTTCCTTGGTAGCATAAACACTGTGGATTAAATGTAACCATGCAAGCAAAATTTGCATTCCTCAAATGCTTGCCTGGGGTTATATGACTGCGCCCACATGCCTTTGAAGTAATCTTTGTCTACCATCGAGGTAAACCCTGTGCCAAATCACCCAAAACTTCCATAATGAAGCCCTGCTTTCTTTCACTGACAAGACTTTGCTGAGCTGATACCATAGAGGATTTATCCAGTACCCTTGTTAGTACTCAGTACCTTTGTTGAACTCCATTTATTTGCAAAAGCACATCTAGTATGTATTCTCAGTTTGAAAGGCTGTGTTTAAACCATTTTTGGTTGTTCCAGCCCTTAAGTGAGAACCTGCAGTACTTCAGAGAGAGATGGGAACATGAACTTTATAAGACAATTTACTTCCATCTCAGAGGTTTCTTTTTTTCTCATACTTTAAAAAATTTGTTCACCTTTGCTTAAATTATAAGCCAGTAGAATGATCTCTTCATAACTGCACAGAGGAGTTGTCAGTCTGCCAGTCAGTTCTCTGCAGTTTTATTTGACAGGGAACATGTTCCTTTGCCTCGTAGCCTGCGCTAACAGAAAAGCTGCATGTCCAGGAGCTACAAACATGCTCCATCTGAGGGCTGCAGAGGCAGAGCAGGGCATTATTTGAAGCTTTCATTTACGTAAGAGGTCAGAGTTCCAACTAATGAGACCCAGTCTCTTGTATAGCAGGGAACGGAGACCATCATTCCTGAGCCTCCAAGATCTTCTCTGACTAATAGGTGAGGGACCACAGTGTGGCAGTGCCAGAATCTCATCTCTACAGCTCCCATTGACTTTATCAGTGACAATAGGGATGATATCAATATTCAAACATAACTAGTAATGCCTGGGGGAGTAGGCTGTAACATCAAAGCATGAAATCAATACTTTCCCAATTAGTAATAGAAGCCATAATGCCCTTTAGCTGATGAGGATCTGCGCTGAGGACTGCAGCACAGGCAGGGTGTGCTTCTTGCCCCCGTGTGCTGCAGTGTTAGGTTTGGTTGATTGTGGCATATGTGTGCTTTGCATTTAAGGAAAGAATAAAATGAGGTTGAGATTTTAGTGGGTGCTATAAGCTTCTCCTGGGGAGGTCCTCCATCGTCCCTGAGGTAAGTGTTATTCCTGTCTGTTACTGTGCTCTCTCTGCATGCATACACATGCACACACAGACACAAGCACACACATTTGGAGAGATGCAGTAGCCAAGATAAGTTATCAACAGGATCCATTGATGTGTGCATTTTTGTTACCCACATTTTTAATATACAAGCATAGCACTTTTTTTCTCTTTCCCCTCCATAGCCCAGGCCTCATTCAGTTCACAGCGCAAACTGAACAGGTAATAAGTCAGGTCATACGCTGCAAGAGGCTTTTGTTGGACCTCTATCTCTTCTGCTGTGAAATTTGTGAGATAGGTAGTCTAGCAGACAGCGGCACAAAAAACAGAAACAGCACTATTAACGCTAATAGTCTTCTGTCTTCTAGTCAAGATTCCTCTCTCATGAAGATGCTCTGAAACTGAAAACTGAATATCTAAATCTGCTCAAGTTTTAGTTTTCCCACTTCCTTCATAAGGTCCCATACTCTTTCCTATTATCCTATTTTTTTAAAACTTGTAATTAACTACTAACTGTAACTGCAGGTTAATAACTACCTCAGTACTTCTGAACTCTCTACTTTCCTGTCAGGTCTCAGTTTAAATTGATCAGAAAGTTCAGTGAATGAACAGATGGAAATGCCCATGCACAGACATAGGTACAAATGTTTCTTATCAAATTGGGTTAAAATGGTTTCATGGTTATGGTGATTCATTGCTACTTTGTAAAACTGGATTGCACTTCTGCATTTCAAAGAAATAATGAGGTCACACAAACTGAAATTCTCCCTGCTTATTCCTTGGTTTCTGGCTACCCAAATCTGATGCTTGATGCTCAGAAGATTTTAGCTCAAGCTTTGCAAATCAGGTCAATATGACCTCTTCGTATATATAAAGTATTCAAATTTACTCTTAACTGTAGTCTATAGTTCTGCCTCTATTCTCTTTATTCCAGGTTCCAGTTCATAAAATGATCTGAACAGTATCATCTTCTCCCTCCTTAAAGACATGTGGTAAAGAAAAACTTATTGCTAATAAAGAAGAATAAAAAACAGGGACAAATATCCACTTCTTACCCCAAATCATCCAAACCAGATTCAAATATCAAATTCATAGAAAAAATGTTTATTCTGAGGAGGGGAGGAAAAAGTTACAATTCCAAACAAATCACATCGTTTATTTTTCTTGTAGGAAATAAAAGCATAAAGAAAACAAAAAAATGCTAGCACTAGCCAGTGTCCTTCACAGAAAATCTCCAAAATGTACTGTATCCTGGAATACTGAAAGTGACAATTTGTAGTGCAGTTGTTTCTTTTATGGGAGTCCATACAGGCTGTTGGACAGCCAGTGCTTGGAAGTTGGGAAACAGATGACTTGGGATGGGGACCTGAAGCTCTGAAGTACTTTGCTCCATGGTAGGAAGCCTACAGGAAAGAAGAGTGCAGATGTAGGCTTTTAAAGAGGACCAAAGCATATTTCAGTTCTTAGAGCTGCACACTGGGTTTCAAATGTTCACACATAGCATGCCACACCTGCATGCTTGCACAGCTTCTTCCATTAAGAAAGTAGTTTTGGAAGAATATTCCCTTAGCTCCAAAACTATTTTCCACTCATTCAAAGCTCATTGCCAGTCTCTGTGGCAAAGCTTGTGTATTCTATGATCCAGAGCTTTGGTGGGATGGGGTTATATCAGAGGCACAGTCTAAGATACCTGACAGCAGGTAAGCAATCAGCAGGTTTCTATCAGAAAACTGTCTTCTGTAGTGTATCATCAGACGAAACTAACACATTTCTCTGAAAAATTACAGTTTCTATAATTGATCTTTTTTTTTTTTTTCCATGAAAACCAGTTTCATCAGAGAATTCCAGCTGGGCCTGTCTACATTTTGAGATCTAAATCTAAAAGGAGTTGGATGTTAAGAAGCTCTAATGTAAAACTAAAAATGGGGGAAAAAGAACAGATCAACAAAACTGATAAAAAGACTATTAACCCTACCGTTTTACCTGTGAAGCTGTGAATTGCCACTGAAACAAACACATCACCACTCTTGGAGGTGGATGAGGTACTTCTGTGAAGACCTCCCATTGTATGTTGCGCCCACTTCAGGATTTAAGGTGCATACCCCAATCCAACCTATGTTTAAACTCCTGAAGTACTGGGATAGTGCCTTGGCTTTCAAACTCCGTATTTCCCAGGATCTAGATCCTGCAAGCCTCAGGGACAAGCTTTTATATCCCCATTTTTCCACCCTTAGATTAGTTTAGCTGAAGATTCATTCTCTCCCACAAAGGGATTTATAACGAATTTTCCTTGCTGTGCTGCTTCTTAGGTATGAGTGACATTTTCCACCTACCCTTTATAGCACCCTCTTCTCATCTTCATCCATACATACCTTTGCCACTACATGCCTTTGTAAAAAGTTCCTTTCCAGATTTCTGTAGACCTCTGCTAGGTACTGGAAGGCTGCTAGGTGGTCTTCCCGGAGTCTTCACTTCATGATTCACATATGAATTGAGAACAAAGCATTTGAATTTTGTCAAGACTGATGAGGTTTAGGACATTCAAAAAGAGAGCTGGGTAACTCGGGTCTTGACCAAAGTCCCTTCTGGAACAGAAGTGTAAGGCCGTTTTTCCCGAACATTATGTAAAAATTGTCTAGGAAATTAATTTAAGACTGAGGCAACAATACAGAAACAGTAGATGAGGGGATACTTTCAATAACAGAGATAAAAATTGTACATCATCACACTCAAACAATAGCATAAAACTGACTCACCAGAGGAGGCAGGGTTCCTGCAGAAAGCAATTGTGTATTACCGGGAAAGTTGGCTATGTTCTCATGCAAGGGTACAAAAGAGAGGGAGTAAATGTAACTGTCTTAAACTGACAGCTCTTAACTTCTAAATGCTTGAATTTACAATCTGCACAATTATATTTTCACATAACACTTTTAAAAAAAGTGTTATCTATAAACAGCCCAATTCTTTGAGATTTGAAAGAGTAGCTAGCAGAAGAGAGGATTTTTATCACTGGCTCTAAGGAGATAACTCACTTTTCCAAAATATTTTGGAGTTGTATGCATTTACATAAAGTTTTAGAAAAATATAAGCTTATATTTGCATTCAATCAAAAGCTTGGAAGTTGATTATGAAAACATACCTTTTCCCCTGTTCTGAAAATCTAATAACATTCAAAAGTTTTAAAGAACACAACAGCTGAGTGTGTTCTTCCATGCAAAACGAATGTAAAATGAGTTTAATTTTTAGATAATTGTTTTTTGCATAATCCATATAACGTATATCCCAGTAGTTATTTTATTATAATTGCATTTGAAGTTGTAAGTACAATAATAATGGACAAAAATTCATCTATAAGTTAATTACGGCACAGCAGGTATTTTGCATGACATTTTTTTCAGTACTATTTGTATAGGAGAAAAGGAAACCATTGTAAGAAAATAAGCTGCCTGAGGCATAACATTCAAATACTGTACATAGCAGAATACAAATTACCTGGCTGGAGAAAATGGCAGCATAGTACAGGTATCTGTAGGCTCCTTTCTATAAGCAATACTTCGGCTTGAATAAACATCTTGTACTGATTCAGATCTCACTGCTATGAGCGTTTTATATGCTCCACTATAGCCTGTGCAAGTTATTGAGGTTAATAGCCAATACAGTCACTATTCCTTATGCAATAAACTACTTTATATTCATCTCTAAGTTCCTTGAGGGGTAACACAAGCATAAAGGGTGTGTACAGCATATATGAAATATAACCCTATTAGAGGACTCAACTAAATTACATGAGCTCTGAAGCAGAAAAGCTGCCAGCTCTGTAGAATGATGGCTTCTATATTCTTGAAGGAAATGAGATGATAAGGCTGCAGGTTTCACACTAAGAGGTTAAACCAAAAATCCAGGGTGGACAGAAAGGTTGCAATAAATAGGAAGATATTTTAAACTGTTTTAAGATTTCATGTGAGAAAATAGGTAGCTGACTTGAATTTGCGCATTGCAGGATAAGTAAACTTTGAAAGGAGAAAAACTCTTTCAAAAGCTAAAAATTATTTTACTTATCCCACATATTTATATCAAGAAACATGATGACAACCACACAAAGAGATAATGACAGGAATTTTGAAGTAACCTCTGTAGTGAGAGGTTAATATAGCCGATGCTTCTGTATTCATATACAAATGCCACCTGAACTACTTCAAAATATAGTAACTTCCCAAGGCTCAACTTCCAAACAGGTTATGGGCTACATAACATAAAGTCAGGAAATAAAGCTTATTTGTGATATTTTTTTAATTAATTTTTGTGGCAAATGAGCCCTAGGCTCTTCAATTCATTACTAAAGGTTTGAATGCTCCTGTATAATCCTATTCCCCATTATTCAGTAGAAAAAGTAATTTACAGTTTTGCATCTAAACCCTATAAAACAGTAACCACACTCTAAATTCAGATGCGATTAAATTTTACAGAGTGCTTATTAACATTGCTTCTGTCTAGCCTGCTGTGATTAAAACACCTGGCAGAAGCAATACAATAATAAGCAGCACTAACCAAATGCATTTGCTGGATACCTGTGGATGTCAGGAAGAAGTAGACAGTATAGTAGCTGTCTCAGCTACAGGAAAAAACATATATAATAATGTTTTCTGTATCCGACTTCTTTGAAGTATATCCTATTCTAGCCAGAGTAAACAACATGGAAACTGCTTTCTCCCAGCCAAACAAGGATGCTGTCATGGTTTAAGTCTCTAAAACTCACACAATCGCTCTCTCACTCACTCCCCTCTCTTTCTTCCCCCAGTCCCAGGGGGATGGGGAGGAGAATCAAAAGAATGCAACTCGCACAGGTTGAGATAAGAACAGTTTAGTAACTAAGGTGTAACACAAACCACTACTGCTACCACCAGTAATAATACAAGAGAAATACAAGGAAAGAGAATACAACTGCTCGCCACCTGATATCAAGCCTGACCCCTCAGCGAACCCCCCAGCAGCGAGTCCCCACTCTTCCAGGCCTCTGCTCTCTGATTTTACATCCTGGACATGACATGCCATGGTATGAATAACCAATTTGGTCAGTTTGGGTCAGGTATCCTGTCTCTGCTTCCTCCCGGCTCCCCCTCCTCCCCGGCAGAGCATGAGACTAAGAAAGTCCTTGGCCAGACCCAAACAGTAACTGAAAACACTGGTGTTATCAGCGCTGTTCCCAGGCCCAAAATCAAAAACACAGCGCTGCACCAGCTACTAAGGAGAAAAATGACTGCTGCTGCTGAACCCATGACACATGCACACTGTTTCCTGAACTGTACATCTTTCAGTATCTTGTAAGATATTCTAAAATTTGCACTCTTTGTAGCTTTATGCTTAGGAAGTAATGTGTCTGGCATAATGAAGGAAACATCTGGAAAAAATGAAAACAGTATACTGATCTGTTTATTAACTTTCAATTAGTTTGCTATCAAGCCTCAGGAAGAAGTCCTGCTACAGAAAGAAATAAAAAGGGCAAAAATGACATTTACGATAAAAATCAAATACTTAACAGGAGCTTGAAACTGAGTCAAGATGCACAAGTTTTTATTTTCTTTTAGTCATAAAAAAGTAGACATGAATTATTTATTCATCACCAATTTCTGCAGCATTATCTAAGACTTGGAAGTTGTTAACCTCCATAACTCTGCAGTGCACTAGTACCTGTAATGTTGAACATTCCTGTCAGCAGTCCAGAAATGTATCCTTTTATGAAAGATCTTGGGGACAAGCAGTCCTTCTCTTGTAGCAGCAGCAGGGTGCAATAACACCCTCAATACACAGCACTTTGTATTTAGATGCTTATAGAAGTGACTCGAAGCCCCTCAGCACAAGGGAGACCCCTAAGGGAAGTCCTATCAAAGATACTTTTGCCATGGTGAGAAAGAGTTCACAGTCTGCTTGACAAAAAAAAAATAATATTGCAATTTCATTATTGCATTTCATACTGCAAGCTAACATCTTTTTACAAGCACATGAAATGTTGATTTGAAGGAGTATTTGGAGTATTAATAAAACAATAATAAGGATGTTTAGATTTATTTACAGAGTAATGGTGATATTAATATGCACCTATCCTTTTAACCAGATGGGTCAAAACTGTCTCATGGCTGTACTTAGTAGTTCTAAATAACACAGTTCCAGCAGTAATCCATGAGAAATGTGTGAGTTTTCCCATTATTCGTACGTACCAAACATTTCCTTTTTCTATTAAACATTGTCAGTTTTCACTTTTCAGAGGGAGACTGGTTACCCAGTGGTTTAGTGCGGCTGTGCTGAAAGAATGTTCCACTGAAATGTGATATCCAGTTGAAATAGTGAGACGGAATATAAATAGACATTTTAAAATTTGATCAAATTATGGTACACTTATTCTGTGAAAAACAAACAAACAAAGCGGTTCTGGGTTCTTTCTTGCGCTGTTCAGTCACTGTCTGATGCTTACTCTACAAAATTCCTCCCTTTGCAGAAGGCTATCTGACAGTCTTCTGAATGGTTGTTTTAGTGGATAGTGGAAGAAAATGTTATTTTGTCACTCATCAATATTCCCTCAGTGTCAAGGAGTTAATCAGCTAGACCTTGTAAGATAGGAAAAAGAATATTGAACCTTATGGATGGAAACAGGAGAACTCTTGATGATAGAATAATTTTAATTGATGCATACCAGCAGCTGAAGGATAGATAAACCTTATTCTGTGCTCTGCAACTTAAAAGTGGGAATATATATCTCAAAAAACCTCAAAAGAAATTATGCTGAGTGTGTTTATTTTATTCTTCCTACAAAACACTTCTAAAAAGCCTTAAATAAATAAAACATATTTATTTAACACTATCTTAATTTTACTATCAGTCTGTGTGGGAGCCAAAATACAGTAGGTTTTCTTTCTTTTACTTGTGACTAGATATTTACATAGCCAGCCTATTTTATAAATTTTCTCATTGAGCTGTTAGGGAAAACAATTAGTTTGTCTTGATATTATTTATTGCACAGAAATGGGAGGAAAGATTGCAGCAAAATCTGTAAACTGTGAATGTGATTAATTTCTTGCTGTTTATTTCACAATATATTTTCGTATCTTCTCTCTAAATATTGGTTATTTATGAGAGCCACTTGCTTGGTAATTTAAGCATTATGAAAGTATGGAAGGAGAGTATTAATACTGTCCAAGTACTGGTTTCCAATTTAATTTACTTAGCCTGTTCAGTTTTTGGCTAGTCTTCAGGGCACATAAATTGGTCTCAAGCTCTCAGTTGCTCCCTGAAAGTGCCTGTCTATGTGCTGACTACAAAGGGAGCCTTGGGAAATCAGCTGCCAGCTTAGTTGCCTGAATCTACTTGATGCAATTGAGCTCATCTTGAAGTCAAAGGAAAGGCTGATTTCAATTTGTCTGACAATATGTTTGTTTACAAATGCTAATTTGTCCCACAGATGATATAAAAGTTATTGACGTAGCTACAACAGCCATATAATTCATCACAAAAGCAATCAGGAATTCTGCAGATTGCAGGTATGCATGCAACAAAAAGCCAGTAGCTACAATTTTGTTTATTAGCTCTCTGAATAAACTATAAAATTCATAGAAAAATAAGAACTGAGGGAGCCTCAAGAGCATCATCTAGATTTTCTTTCTGCCCCAGGGCAGAGTTAGATTGTGACAGATGTCATTCCTATCATGAGTTATTCTTGACAAATGATTGCCTGAGCTGTCCTACAAAAACTCCTAAGATGAAGACTCCACAATTTCCCCAGGCAAATTAATCCAGTCCCTCATTACCCGGACTAGGCTTTCAAAGCTTTTTTAGCTTCCTAATTTGAATCCTTGCTGATGCAGTTAAATCCCACTACTACCTGTCGTACCTACACAATATGTAAGGAACAGATTATACCTTTACTTTTTGCAATAGCCTTTTACCTGCTTGATTGATATCATCTACTTCCACGTGATGATTTTTTTCAATAAAGGCAGAATACAGAAAGATTGGTAAATACCACCAGACATCTAGTAGCATATAGCAATATCTTTCCAAACCATGGACTAACGGACTAGCACCTCTGGGCTTCTTTTTGTAACTAACATATTGGAATGAATTTTCAGAATCTCTGTTTCCTACCATCCTCTTCTCTTAAGTTTTGATGTGTCTAATTTCTATCCCTGCATGTTTGTTCTGTCTTCTTAGTAGCCTGACTTGGTTTCCACTTTCTGTATATCTAAAATGTCAAGTGTTCACGATTCAGAGTAAAGAACCTTTGTTTATTGATGCTGTGTACTGGCCCAATGTCAAAATGGTGTGAGAGAAACATCTTATGTCCCAACTTAGATCCTGAATGCTCTGGATCCCAGTGTTACTTGACTGGAATAGCTCTATCCATATAGCCCCATGAACGAGAAAGAATGATAGGCCTGTTGGTTTTATGATGTATCTGTATTGAACTCTCTATAGTCATATTCATATCGATGAATCATGACAAGTGCAATGGAGATTTTGAGCTCTCTTTTAGAGGTAGATTTTGAAGACCATTTTTTCTTTGCTTAAAGCAGATGCTATTCTTTCCTTATAAGCCAGCTTTCTTTACAGAAGTCTTGAGGGAAGAAACCGTGAAGCTGCTAAAGTTGTGCTTCAAAAGGCATTTCACACTTTTCAGTGGAGAAATTTGTTCTAGATTGTTTGCAGAACTTATACAAGGCCATGATCTGACTTGACCATTGCTAATTAGTGTATTCAAAAGAGTTTCTAACTTTTTTGCAGTGATTCTCAATTATTTCAAGAAATTAAAGGATAGTGTGCTTTCAGTACTACATTGAACAATATGTACAGTTAATCTGGTTGTTCACAGAAATATCACAATCTCAGGTTTTAATCTTCTTGTATCTTGAAGTTTTGGCTGTAGTAAACTCACCAAAGATAGGAACAATATAACAGAGTGCAGGAGAGAAGAGTTTAAAGCAGCATGATTTCTTGTAGGATTTAAAAAAATAAGGAATATTGTGTTCATGTAAGGTAAAAATATGCTGGCAGATGCAATTGCCTAGTCTCAAGCCAAAGGACTGATAAGGTATGGCTTGTCTCAGATCACCTTTAGTTATTTTCTGTGGAGGGTAGTGTTTTCATACCCTCCATTGTGACAGTCAAGATCACTGAAAGTATCAGCCAGTTTGTCGTGATTTAAGTCCAGTCAACCATGAAGTCGCTCACTCACTCATTCCCTCTCTTTCTTCTCCCAGTCCAGAGGGGATGGGGAGGAGAATCAAAAGAATGCAACTCGCACATGTTGAGATAAGAACAGTTTAGTAACTAAGGTATAACACAAATCACTACTGCTACCACCAATAATAATAATGACAAGAGAAATACAAGGAAAGAGAATACAACTGCTCACCAAGCCTGTCCCAGCCAGTGCACCCCCCCAGCAGCGAACCCCCCACTGCGCCACTGGGTCTCTGCTCTCCATTTTCACATCCTGGACATGACGTGCTGTGGTATGGAATAACCTCTTTGGTCAGTTTGGGTCAGGTGTCCTGTCTCTGCTTCCTCCCGGCTTCCCTCCTCCCTGGCAGAGCATGAGACTCAGAAAGTCCTTGGCCAGACCAAAACACTACCAAGCAGTAACTGAAAACACTGGTGTTATTACCGCTGTTCCCAGGCCCAAAATCAAAAACACAGTGCTGCACCAGCTACCAAGAAGGAGAAAAATGACTGCTGCTGCTGAACCCATGACACAGTTACAGACATCCCTGCAAGCATCACTCTATTGAAGGTGCAAAGCAGGTATATACAGCACCTTGCAAAATGTTTGAAACAATCAGAATCTTCCTTAGTCCTGTCAGGTGGCAAACCCATATTTGTGAGGACAACTCTTCCAACCAGATTTTGTTTCATAAATACCACTGTTTTCAGTTTATAAGCCTAAAGTCAGACTTAGACATTACAGGATAGTCTAATGCTTGTTTTACATTCAGAGGTATATGGATTGATACTTGAGTCATAACTATTTGTCAGTACTGAAAGGTATATAGATGCTTTAGAGAAACAATCTTACAAACTATATTTGAACAGAAATGTTAAGTATGCAATCTTAATTGTAGCACTCCATTTAGATGCCCAAATGGTACCAAAGTTGGCATGAATCACAGAGACAAAGGCACAAATGTCACAGAGGGGAAAATGTAGGGTGAAACCCTTACAATAAGTGGCTACCTGGAGGGGAAATAAAGCAGCAGAAAGATTTACAGGACATTGTCTTAATAGAGCTTGATATGTTGTAGTGAAGCATGGATATTTATGTTCTATGTACAAGGTTTTGCTTGCAATTTCATTTGAAAGAAGCATCCTTTCATTTAGTGTTCCTAAGTTTGTTATGTAGTGCTATTAGTTGGCATACCTATGCCAGGATTTATATGTGCACATCACTGAAAATTGTCTGTATTGAGTGCTGACTGTAGCCTTGGGCAGAAGAAACTTCTGGGACCTACCAGGTCGAGATCTGTGAGAATTTGTGTCCTCTTCTTTACTAGCTGTGCAGGAAAGATGACTCTTTAGCTGTCACACTTTAGAATATACAGAGCAATCCTTATGATCAGATCTGTGTGACAAGTCCTTTTGGTTAACTGTGAATTTAAGATGTTCACCGAGAACTCCAGATAAATAGGATTTTACTGTAAATAAAGAAGAATTTTCTGTCATTGAGCAGTCTCAGCTACTTATCTTGCTAAAAGCCATCAGTCCCATGTTGAATTAATTTCAAGCAATAAGCTCTTTCCATCTTGGCTTTTATCTTCCCACTGGGCCACCTTTTATTACAAGTTCTTATTACCAGAACTGTAAACTGGCAAAGTGTCACATGTGAGTGAAAACTGATGAGATCAGAATGAGAATAAGCTGGGTGCCTCAAAGCTAGATTTTAACAGCACTCTTCTGGTGACTTTTTCTAAAGCACTCTTAGCATTAAATAAAATTTGCAGAGTCTATCAAAAAAACATGTTATTCATTTCTTCATGCACATCACCAGGGGCACAATAAAGATGTATAGAATGGCACAGATGAACAGACACAAATGTGCATGTAAGAGAGATTGTCAAAATTCAGATTTTCCATAAAATCAGCTCAGCCAGTTAAAAAAGGTTCCTGATCACACTTCTGAGACTTTATCGAGTAAGGGCTGTATATTGAGTACAAAACCAGACTTCTGATCACCAACTAAAGGATACAGGTTTTTATCACATGATGGGATACACACATGTTCTTTATTAATTCCTCTTCTCATAGTTTCTCCAAATCTAATTAAATTCTCAGCTTTTTTTTTTTTTAAAAAAAGATGTTATTTTGTGAACGTATGGAAGCACAACATGAAGAGAATTTAGTCTTTTTAAGTTAGGTGTCTGAGAAAGATCTAGGTTTATTTTACTTTTTCAGTACATACTGCCTGTGTAAGTTCAGAGCCAAGCATTTATAAGCAGATTTTCAAAATTACATAGGAAGTTTTTAAGAAGTTAAAACCAAAAGTTCTTTGATGTAATCTCCCACAAATGAATATATTAAATTTTATAATAATAATGGTTTGTATCCTTCCATTTCTGTTGTGATATTAAAGTCATAATGTTTGGGAAGTAAGATGATTTTACAGTACTAAAAACCATAAAAGTAGATAAATAAGAATCAATAATAGACTTGGGTCTATTTCATTACAAATCATATTTTCTTCTTATAAAGAAGCCATATGTCTCTGAAAATAGATATGGTCCCTACATTTTCATTGTAAAAATATTAGCAGTTCCCCCATAACCAGTAACACGTCTCATCTCTAGATATCTTTTACATTTGGCACTTCTAGACTTCCTTGCAATATTCATGTAAAATAATAATATTACTGCTTACCTTAATAAAAGTAATTTGAATTCTGAAATAAAAAATAAAACTAGAACTCTGCCTTTAAATTAAAGCATTCAGACATTTCATCTTCTGATACAACAACAATGGGAAAACGTTAGTGTTGTGAAGTTTAAAATATTCAAAGCAAATGGATCTACCTTTTAAGAAAAGCTTACTTGAAGCACCAAATAAAGTGATGTTTCCTGGTAATACATTAAGAAATGTGTTGTTATCTACCCCACAGCTACTCAGTCACAGAGCTGTGTTTCTGATGATAAATCCAGTTGGAATTTTGGTTTTGTTTTTTTTTTTTTGTTCTGAATACATTAAAAAAAACTTTGTTTCTTCTAATTTAGAAGATGACATTCTCTGCTGGAAATATTCAAATAGGATTCCCACTAGTTTGGTTTGAAATAGAGTCACCATTTACAACATCTAATTCAATGTGGCTTTTTTTTGTTTGTTTGTTTTTAATAAAGTAATATTTAGATTATAATTTAACTAGCTGTACACATTTTTTGTGTCAACCATTTGTCATTTGATTGACAGATCTACCATAAAAATATCCAATTTCATGATAAGGCTTGGTTTAGAAACAGAAATGTTCATACAAATTTATCATCTATAATAGCAAATTATTTAAATGCAAATGTATTAACCAGTAAGACTGTGTACATTCATTTAAAAAGTTGACAAGAAGTGCCTTACTGCAAATCAGTAAAACTATCAAAAGAAAAGGGATTTGATAATATCTTGACCTCTTTTCTATACCTCAAAGATGTATAAAATATGTTTCATACAGGTGTTGATTTTTTCCTGCACTCAGACTACCCTGAAAAAAAAACTGTGCAAGGATAAATATAGTATAATAAGGAGGATAAATAATATGGTCAGCTAAGAAAAAAACAAAAGCTCTATTAAAATTATGAAAGGAGAGAGATTAGAATAAAATTGATTGCTAAATTGGCCACAGAATATGACGAAAGACTTCCACAGTGAAATTAATGTTATTTTCACATTAAAAAAAAAAAATTAAGTATGTGTCTCAGATTTGGTCAGAAAATCCTTGATGACATTTTCTCATTGATGTGGAAATGAAAATGCTTTCTGGGACCATGCCAATTTTTATAAGGAAGTCAGTCACATAGCAAGAAAAAAGAGATAGACAGAAAATATTCATCCTATTTTCACACTAAAGGAATGACACATTTTAATTAACATTGAAATTATTCAAATAGTTGAGTGTTACATAATGCTCTGATTCTGTTGAAACAAATGCTTTGATTCAAAACCAGTCTTTGAATGTATTTTTTTAAAACATATAGATTTACAGATTTTTAAAAATCATATGAAAATCTTTTTGAAAATTTAATGCCAAGTGAGAGCTGTTCTAGTTAGCTGTACATTCTGTGCCTTCCAAAACGCTTAAGGGTTCTTTTACTCCCTATGCCTTGTTTGATATTTTGAAGTTAGATTTTCTTGAACACTGGAGGAATCGAGAAAAACTGAGCTACTGGAACTGAACAGAAAATCGTACCAGAACTTGTTCACATGTATTTGCCCAAAACTGTAGCATTAGAGGCAAACTCTGATTTGATCTTTACAGGCCTTTTTTTTTTTCCACATTCCTCAAACATGTCCAGAGTGGCTTATTTTATTCATGCTAGTTAGAAATTTACAAGAAAATATATTGGTTTTCCTTATTGCATTGCAGATCAGCTTCAAATAATCTCATAGGCATTCTTAGCATTACTTGTGAGCTTAGTGAGAGATAATGCTTTCAAAATCTTCACCAAACCAGTATCCAGAAGATAATACACTTCATAAAACCACTAACTCTAGCTTACCACAGTTGAAATCTCTCAGGAATTTAGAGAAACTGGTGTCATTTTATTCAATAAAATAACATTTGCAAGGTGTTAAAAGTTCATTTTAAAGTACTGTTGATGTAGTTCACTGAAATTTGCCTTAATAGCTTTCATAATCCCTGGGTGAAAAAGAAGATCATTTGCTTTAGCAGATTATTTGTTTTTTCAAACAGAAAGCTGTGGAAGGGGTTTAGTTTACTGACAAAGCAAAAAAATAAAGTAATTTCATTAACTATGCTAATTTAGATTTCCCTAGAAAAATATCCAAACTATAGTTTATTACATTTTCAATTACAATTAATCTATTTTCAAAGTTCCAATTAAATGCCTGAGTGACAAAAATATTGTGTAGTTTTGTTGTTGGGGTTTTTGGTGTTTTGTTTGGTTTTTAAGAGAGAAAGTGTTGATTTTGTCTTCTGCATGAACCATACATTTTATGATTTCTATGTCTAAAGCTGCTTAGCAGATTCTGTGTGAGAATTACATTCCTGATAGTGGGCTTGAAAGGTAGCTTCTGTTAGTTTCTTTTGAGAGCATAATGTTTTCAACAGAAAGTTTTGCTTTCAGGGTCCTTTCTGGGAGAGAGGAAAATGAGTAGGAGAGATATCCCACTTGGACATTTTAGTTTAATGTACTCACAGTACACCAAATATATGTAACTTTCTACTATTCAAATTTGAGTTGGACTTTTGAACTTTTATGGCTTTACTGCAAATTGCCAGTCATTAGTGATTCTTTATGAAATAATCTCCCATTCCAGGGAGCCAGGCACCAGGGTGGGAGGCATGCAAAATAGGTGCCTCAGAAGGAAAGGCATTAGGAAATTGCCTCACTACATATAAGTTCTGCGATGGTGCTGTTGATAATTTTACTTTTGATTAAATGAAATGTGCTTCTTTAACCCCAATCTGTTGCTAACGAAGATTTTTGGCAGAGACATTAGATGCACAGAGGATTATTACACAGCATAATCCGAACTTTGGCCACTTTCACTCTAACACATGGGAAATTGCAAGGAGAAAGTATTATTCACACCTACACTTCCTTCGTATATAAATTCTAAAGAGAGATTTCTATGAGGAAAGGGAAAAAGAAAAAATTGGAATAAGGGTGGAAGACAAACAGGTCTGATGTATACATGTCTAAATAAAAGTTCAACTTGCTTGATCTCACAAACATCTGTATTCACAACTGTAAACAAAAGTCTTTCTTGAATATAGTTTAGGGTATATTTTACCTGTGGTCCTTTCCAACCCTAACTTTTCTATGATTTTATGTTTCTATGTAAAATTGTGTCCTCCTGTTCTTAGGGTAAATACAAATCCCATGAGAAAGTTTAAATTACTTTGAAAACTATGACATTCTGCCAATGTATCCCTTGTAGCATTGAGCAGCATAAGCAGACTGGGCTTTTTTAGAAGACGGATAGCTCTCTGTCTTCCATCATGGGAATACACCAAGACGTTTTATAGGTTTTAGTGTGTTGAAACAGACTCTGCACACCTTTCTTTCCCTTTACAAGACAGCGTCTAATGAGTCACATATTCCCTTGCCTCTTCCCCTTGCCTCTGAGGAAATCTAACCTGTGCTACCAGGATAAACATAATCAGACTTCAGGTGCCTGATTTCTTCATGGGTTATGAAGTCACTTGCCAGTACTACTGCATCACTATCCAGCTTCACTGTCTGCAAAATCTTAGAAACTTTGAGATGCATTCTCTTCAGGGAGAAGTATTTGTTAAGATCAGTGTTTTTAACAATAGTACTTAGGAAGAATGCAGTTTTGTGGAAGGACTTTTGTTTGTTCTGAATCTCAGATAGGGTGACAGGGTATGTATGCATTCTTGGAGTCTAGTTTCTGTTAAACATGTGGAAAATGACACATTCCTGTATTCCTCTAGGCTTCACTGCTCAGAATGCAAACGAATTTGTTTGCAACACTTACTCATATTTTAATTGATTTTATGAACTCAAATTTGAGGGAAAAAAAAAAAAGGCATTCCAAGTCTATGTTTGGCAGAATAAAAGTTTTATTTTAGTCCTTAAAGAGTGGTCACAAAAATAAATTTTACATTTGTAAGGTGGAAAATGTGTAAATCTGAACTGTCATTTGTTTTGCAAAAATTGTATTTGCCACCTTTATGCAGTGAATGTTGAAGAAACCACAAGAGACTGGTTGTAAAAGGAAAAGCCTGTATGAAAAAGGAAATGGTAGGTAACTTATTCAACTGGCTGAGGATTGATTCCTGCAATAAGGATAAAGGCCTAATAAGTGATAGTATCATTGGAGGATTGTATCCAGAGGATTTAGGATTAGTCTGTAAACATTTCTATTTTTACCTTCTATGTTGGCATATTGATTTTATATTGATATTTCCATTATCCTCCCAGTTTTTCCTTTAGAATCCATTTGTTGATTCAAGGTCTTGCTCAAGTAGAAAGAAGGAAACATAACGAAAATGAAGCTGATAACAAGTACTCATGCCTGCCTGAGAATATGGCAACTGCCAAACTCCGCATTTTCCCAGTTTTACAGATTACTTTGACAGCCCTTTGTGTTGTGCACAGGCACCACTTTACTGTAGCTCACAGAAACAATGCAATGCCCCTTGATGAAAGCTGAGGTACATATCTTTGGTGCATTTTCTTTTGTGCTTCATCAGCATTTGTTCTTGTCACCGAGTGGAATAATCTGACAGAAACAAATGATGATGTGATTCCTGCTTGCTAAATACAAAATAGTCTGAACAAGGCTAAGAGAACTCTTACTTTTTTTGTCTTTGAAAGTGCCTTCTGGAAAATCAAATGCTAGTGACAGACAGCTTTCCTTTAACTGTTTTCAGATTTAATGTAGACCTGCCAGACCCCCTGGGAAAATGAAATCAATCTGTCTACTTTTTTTTTTTTTTTTTATTTTTTTTATTTTTACCATACGTATGAATTTTTTAGCCTTTTCATACAACAAAAGGTGACAGATACGAATAGAATTCATATAACGTGAAATAGATAACTTCATATAATGGATATATGAAAATAAGGAGCAGTGCCATAAAAATAAATCCTCGGAAATATGAAACAAGGAAGACTATACATTAAAAAAAAAGGAGTGTAGCAGTGATTTCCATCATAATTGTATTCACAGTGTAGCTTGCATTTTACCAGGAAAAAATTTAAAAAGAGCAAGTTAATGTTTGTAATTTACATTTAAATGCTTTATATAAAACAAACAGTCATGCAATTAACACCTTAGGGAATACATCACCATAAATTCTTTACTCAGATAACAGGAGAGTGTAAATACAGAGGCTACATATTTTTACTATCTTCTGTCAAAAGAATAGAAAAAGTATATTTAATAATAGCTTATTTAATTGCTTTACTAATCAGATTTTTTAAATGGAATTTAATTGGGAATAAAGAGTGTTTAATGGCAACCAAACACGATTATTGTAGCTTTCCCATGAGAAGTGCTTAAAATAATTTTTATTTGAAGGTCATTAAAAATGTAGCAGATAATACTTATCTTTTGAATGAAAATTTGACATTTCCCATGGAAGTTAGGTACCTGGTATAGATTTCTGCCAGATTGTTTTTAATGCATAAAAAATTTGTCACTGAATGCAAGACTATGAAAATATATTTTCACATATAAACTGAAAGAGGGAATATTTAGATTAGGTATTAGGAAGAAGTTATTTACTGTAAAGGTGGTTAGACACTGGCACAGGTTGCCCAGAGAAACTATGTCTGCCCCATCCCTGGTTGTGTTCAAGGCCAAGTTGGATGGGGCTTTGAGCCATCTGTGTCCCTGCCCATGGCAGAGTGGTTGGAACTGGATGATCTTTACGGTCCCTTCCAACCCAAAACTTTCTATGATTCTACAATTTTGAGAAAGGATAAGACTAGGTGAATTTGGAACACAAAAGTAATCTATCTTTTCCACTGCTGAAAAATAATTCATACCTCAAAAAAAATACCACTTCATAGATGCCAATTTGTTACTATGGAAAAATTCATCCTACTCATTATTTGTCATCTATCCTGACATAACCATAATGAACACTGGAAACTAGGCTGTGACAGATAATAATAAGTCCATGTAGCTAGAACATTAAGAAATTATTTGCTTTGTAAAAACAACTGTATTCTTGGCTACACTTTGTTATTTGAATGAAAGTCTCAGATAGATGTCAGACTAAAACAAAATAGTAACTGTGACCACGTCCTTCAGCCAACCTTTTCTTGTAGGAGATGTTTCACAACAAGGAGAGGCTATCTATCTGTCTCCATGACTGTTTGCTAGCATCTGTGAGGCAGAAAAGAGAGATATAATGGCTTCTAGATTTTCCTGCTGACAGAAGATCTTGTACAACGTTCCAATTCTCCTAAAGGAGATGAAGAAGGGAAAGTGGCCATTCTCTTTTATTCACAGTGTGAGCTGTCAGGATGACCTGTGCTATTCTTGTCAGCGACCTGTGCACATGTGTGCAAAAAGCAGCGCACTTGTGTAATCAGTTGTGCAATCCCAGAGACCATAATGCCTGTGTAATGTCAGAAGACCCAGACATAAACCCTGCTTTATGATATACTGCCACAGGTTTGGTGGAAAGAAGTTGAACAGATTTATAATATAGAAACCATCTCTTATTGAGGTTATTCCAGTAACGTGTTAATACGTGAATGCGAAGAGAAGACAGTCAAAAAACATTTCACCCTGCTAAGAAAGAGTTCATATGGTTTGTAATTCCCTTTTTATGCAACAGGCAAACAAATTATATTACATTTGCATCTTGAACTGAATATTCGCATTCCCTCACTACTCCCAGGGCACTGGGCTGGCCTGTGCTTGGTAACTCTCTTTTGTTCCCATTCTGACAGTTTATGCACCTGCTCACAATTTATATAACTTACCTACAGGTTATCAGGTGATGTTGCTTTTACTCTGAGCTTAATTGGGATGTATAGCCAGATCTGAATATAGGGGTGCATTTCAGATACTTATCAGAAACAGACTTTTAATCACAAAAATGTAGACTCATTCTTAGTGTTTCATAACTATTAATTTAATGGCTGTTTAGCAATAATTTATGCATAACTGTCTTAAATAAAGTCAGACTCCCTACAGAAAACATACAGTAGTTCTGGAGAAAATAAAACCTTGCCAATCTATTCCAGTCACATCATCTGGAAATTTATCCGTAAATACATCTCAAAACAGGATCCCCAATACTCAAGTTGTTTTATTTTTTCTCTGAATTTTTTCTAACCTGAGCAGTGATATCTCCCCAGGTTTGACTTTAATGGACAATAAGTTGATGTGGAGAGAGACTGGGCATAGAATCACAGAATCATAGAATATAATTAAGCTCCGCATTTTTAACAGTTTTCCCCTCATATCTTCACTTCCAAACCATTCTTTTTCATTTGTGGTGATTTTCCATTTCACTGCTGTCTGGCTGCAATTTGAACATTATCTGAGATAAGAGTGAAAGGTTTTTCTTGTGATAGTTCCATGAAGCCAAACACTGACTCATTTCTTCTGTATTTCAAAGTCTGAAATAGATAAAATAAGGAGTCTGAGAAATATTTCACTCTCTTTTCTCCTCTCTTGGAGATACCGGTATATGTCTCTTGGGAAAGAAAAATTTTCTGCTACCCCATCCGGGTTGCTGACACATTGGCCTTGTCACCACACAGTGACTAATAATAATAATGGTTGAAATCACTTTCAGATATACTCATGACCAAATATGGTTTAAACTGAGCTTGAAACAATTCTTATGCTATAACCGCTGGAGGGAAATAGTCCTCATGGTTTCTGCTGTCTCTGTTCTTTTTTTGAAATGTGCCTGTCCAAACTGTACAAACTGAAGCAGTGACAAGACTATACTAGTGACAACTATGTCAGAAAATTCATGTCTAATGCAGATTTATCTGCTATTTTGAGGTACTGAGGTTCATCTAGGTATCTATAGGTAGTTGTATCTATGGATATAACTAGATATTTGTATTTCAAATTGTTTCCTCTAATGTTTAGAAAATCATCCATGATTTGAGCCTTTACAAGGCCCCATGTTTGGGTTCTGAGTAAGCCCTACCAATCTCAGAGTTGGTTTTTTTTTTGTGCCTTGGGAAACTGTAGCTTTGCTGGAGTGCTGATTATTATGAGTAAAGAAGCTTTAGTAAAGCATTAAGGTAGGTCTCCAGAAGCTGTGACAGATAGACAGAGCACCAGCCAAAGCAAGACTTCTTTAGGAGGGCTGAAGGTTGGTAAAAGTGCATAACCTTACAGACTTATAGGAAGATGATCTCAAGACAGCTCCTGGCAAACAGATTTTTGATATACTACTGGGGTGGAAGGAAAGCTTTTAAACAGCAGTTGAAGTGCCAGAGCCTGAAAAGACATGGAGTTGAAGTGCCCCTTAGTCAGTCTTAATACTAATGCCAGAGAATAAGTACTTTCACTTTTGAAAAAGTGGACAGAGGCATAGAAACTTTAGGTTCAACTCCTTTCAGTCTCATGTCTGAACTTGATTTAATGGTGCTTCTTTAACAGTAAAATGACAGTACTCAGCCTTCATCTTAAAACTGAAACTGGCTATTAAGAGAACTGGAAAGCCTGTCTCTTAAAAGATGGCTTGAAGAGTTTGGTTTATTCAGAAGAGAAAAAAAAAGGCTGAGAAAGAATACGACCACTGGCTCTGAATAACTTTCTGGGCTAAACTGCAGAATGAGGAAAAATTGCTTAAGTTAATACATTATACTGGCACAGAAGCACCTGGGCACTGAAGTAAAATAGATTTAGGCTGGAAATAGTCTAACCTTTATAGCACTGAGGTTGTGGAACAATGTTCCAATAGGAAAAGCAGTAAAAGATTTCATTAGCTCATAGAATTTGATGGATTTATGAAAAGGGAGTATAGAACATAATTTTTCACCTTAACAAATAATGGGATTTGCAAACTTTTCAATTCTTCTACATATGGTTCAGGCAGACCACTGCAGAGAAGCAATCACTGGACATCTCCTAAGGAAGCTTTTGTCTTTACCCTTTGTGATATTGCAGTTTCAGGACAAACAAAACACTTCCATTTCTGGTGCGGACTTATTTTATGGGTAATAAACTATGCTTAAAATAAAACAGCATATGCAGAGCTGAGATCAGATGGCATTCCAATTGCTTATGAGACAAAGAGGTAACTGTAGTCTTGGAGATACAAATATCCAGGCAGCACACAAAGCCATGAAGTTAAAAATTAAAAATAGCATGTCACTGAAATATGATGAAATTGTAACAGGTTTATGGCCATTTCTCTAGTAGTCTGCCTTTACTTTATAAGCCTTGGTATGCAATTAAATCCACTATGAAAAGCAAGTTGGAAAAAAACCAGAGAAAATTCATGTCAATAAATATAGGGGGAATTAAAATGGTTCTTTGTGTGGGAGCCAAAGGATTGGGTTAATAGCAATATTAATCATTTTCTAATACTGCCTTGCTCTTTTCCAGGGAGCATATGAAGGTAGTCTTATTTTGATGAAACATTTGCTGTCAGTAGAAAATTTAAAGAAAGCAGATTAGCGTTAGGTACTGAAACACTATGTTTCTCAGTGCTTTTATATCTTAAAAGTATCACTAAGGGAAAAAAAAATCAGTCTGAATTCCCAGAGAGCATGGTAAGGCCCAGATGCAAGAGAACTCTTATTACAAAGATTTTCTGTTAAATCAGACATACAAAGTTAAGTTTCGTCCATACCAAAACCACTGTATTTTTTGCTGTTGAGACATACCAGGGTTTTTTCTAACGTATATACATAAGGACGGAGTAAAACAAGAAGGAACAGTTCCAATCCATCACAAGGTGAAAAGAGGATAGGTTGCTTCTGAAAGAAAGCAAGCTGAAAGAGAAAAAAAACAAACCAACAAACCAAACCAACCAACCAAACAAACAAATCTAACAAAACAACCCCAAACCTATAGGCCCCAGGTCTGTGATTAAATTCTGTGGTCCCAGTTTGCTATTGCCTAAGCATGGGGATTTGCCCTGGAACCTGAGAGCGGCTGACAATTTTTCAGCTTGACTTTAATATTAGCTTAAATCACTGAAATAATTAATTTTAAGAAATTCTTCATGCTTTGTTTTTGCTGCAAGGGATTTTGCTAGACAGGTTTAGTGAAGCTTACCAAGCTTTAGTTTTCAAGAAGAAAATGGCAGTCTGCAAGCATGGCTTTGCTGCATATCACAGGCATTTTTCACTGGCACTTGACAAATGAGAGTGGAACAGAAGAAAAGGAGATTTTTGAAGACATGCAGCTAATTGATAATCCAATTTGCTCATGCTCGAGAGATTTTCATCAGCTAGTCACTTTTTTGCACAAAGCTTGTCATATGTTTAGCCAACAGATTCCCAAGAAAGATAACTCATTTATCTTATTTTATATTACTTTATTGATTTTATGTTGTGCCATACCAAATGACGATTCCATTTTTGAAAAGTATCATAGCTCTGTGGCTTGAAAAATATATTCTTGAATATCCTCCAATAACAAGAAAATGTATGCTGTTGAAATCATATCTGCTGTAAAAGATTCCTGATGGCAAGAGATTATCAAAGTTAGCAAGCAATTTAACAAATTAGGGTAGAATTACAGTAATAATCTACATTTAATTAGTGTAGAATTCTTTATTATAACTGTGTTTGCAAAACTGCTTTATGTCCTTGTAGTTTTGACCCTTTGAATGATCACCTACTTTCAGGAGAGTATAGCTAAAACAATGTCATGTACTTGTGAAATACCTGTTCTAAAAAGGGGAGAATAATACTTCCTGTTAGTATTCTTCACCTATTAATAGTTTCTGCATTTCTATGAATTAAAAGTTATTATTAATGGTGGTCCATGAGTTATTCCACTGTGTAAATAACAGGATGCAGTTATTATCCCCTGAGGTATGACAGGTCTTTTGGCAATAGAACTTATTGCCTTCTTCAGAGAAAGTGTCCACAGTTGAAAGTAGACAGGGGTATCACACGGAAGAAGCTATGAGTGACACCTGAGTGAGGTAGCTGCAATCTGTAAAATCATCTCTTGTACTGAAAAGTGATAGAGTGGAAAGACTCATACTGTCATTCTCTTTGTTGGGAAAGTTCTTAAACAGTATTGATTAAATGTACTTATGGCTCCCTCAAAATAATGCTAATATCAAATTTGGAAAGCAGCTAAAGTTCATGGTAGACACACAGTAAATGTGGGGTTCAAGGTGATGCTTATTTACTTATAAAAACAAAGATGCTCACAGGTAGACTAGAATTTACAGTATGTGATGTAATACTGATGTCTATATTGCATTTCGTTCCTAATGGAAATGAAACAACTTTGGATACCTCTGCAGTACAAAATAGAAAACTAAATAGTATGATTTTTATAAGTATGTGCCAGAAATAGATTTCAGATTTAAAAGAAAATAAAAAAGCAAAACAAACAAACAAACAAAAAAACCAACACACACACCACCACCACCACCCCAAGAAAACAAAACAAATGAAACCAACACATCTTTTGGAGAGACTGGATTAAAAACCTGGTGTTCATCTTACAAAAATGAAGCAGTTCTATCTTATAGGGTAAATAAGATGTAAATCCAAAAGTTGGCAATGATTATGAACGTATTTAAAATAGTCATATCATGTATTCACTGCAAAACAGGACCCTAGATCAGGAGACAGCTGTGGTATAACAAGTTGTCTAGAAAAAGGTAATTTAGTCATGTAGATTATGGTTCTGTGCTGTGCCATGACTCCCAGATAGAAATAAAGCCATACAAACAAACAAAACAAAACAAACAAACCAAAACCATACCAACCAAAAAGAATCCCAACTACTGATACGTTAAAAATGTAATTTTTATTGTCCCTATTATCTGTTCCATGAAGAACCTCTTTATGTAATACCAAAAATTTATTAAGGTCAAATTTTGCTTTGGGGGAAAAAATATAAACAGTATATGTTTTTTTTTTTTTAAATCTAAGATTTTGGTGGGAATCTTTTCTAATTCAGGCCTTCTAGACAATAAGAACAGTTCCCACAGAAAAATATTTTTACTTCAGCACAGAAACATATGACTTAAAAGGAAATTATCAAAGCTCAGTGCAAGACTTATACCAGTGGTACCTTAGTCTTACATCCTTCCAGGATTTTTACAGTGATGACATTGACTTAACCATAACTAAATTTAGCATGAGAAGTTATGTTTCCAATAACAGAATACAAGATAGGTCTGTTCTAGATAGATCTAGTTTATTAGGTTGACTTCAATAATTTTCAAAGTCTTAGAACATATTTTGAAGCAAAGAATAATCAAGGTTAAAAGAGAAGTTTTGAATCTGGATAAATTGCAATATTGACCACCAAAGATGAATTGTGTCTGACTAATCTTATGTTCCTTTTCTTCTAAAATGACAAATTTCTTAGATGGAATTAATTCAGTGGTCTTCATCTGTCTCAATTTAAGTAAATCTTTCGCTGTACTGTTCTATATGAAATTATTATTCAAGGTGGAAATTTCAGGGAACAATAAAAGAATTAGGAACTGTATGAGAAACTGGCTAAGGTGGCTATCATAGTTATGGCAAAGGCCAATTATCAGGAATATTATCCCTCAGAAGTTGGTTCTGGGATTGTCCCTATTTCATATTAACTTCAGGTTATGAACTAACACAGGTGGCTATGACTTTTTGATAGGGGAGTCCTTGACAGTGCCAAGCAGGTCCAGAATGCTGTACAAGGCTGAAATGTTCTTTCCAACTGAAGGGTTAGAAAATTAATGGCACAAAGCACAAAAATCTCATAGGACAAGCACTTTTATTCCAAAGTAGAAATTAACTATCTAGAAATATAAGAGGTAGAAAGAGACCTACCTGCTTTGAATGCTCATTTAACAGCTATGACCCATCACTATGAAGCAGGTGAAAAAATATAATGAAATTCAAGGATGAAATAAGTAAAATACCTTTAGGATCAGAGGTGGGAAAGATCGGTATATGTGACACTGGTGATACTTCATCTAGAGCACAGTGCTCCCATGTACCAGAGTAATTTGAATAAATTCCGAAAGAGGTTAGTGAAAGAATCAGAACACTGAAATAACTGTATTATGAAGAAATATTAAAAGAGGTTCATTTATTCAGCTCAGTTTGACCAAATTAAATGTAAGAAATTATATGACTCTTCATATTTAGAGCAAATAGCAGGGAAACAAAACAGGTGCTGTAATTATAAAGTGTTTACATATTAGTTGAGAATTAACTTTGACTGAAAAGTTGAATATAACTCTTAAATTTCCAAAAAATAGAATCTTGAAAAGAAGCATTTTTTTTTTTTTTAGCTCATAATCGCATGGACTAAATGATATTAGTATTTAACTAAATGATGTACCTATATGATAGCAGAGGTATCTGATATGTTTGTATGTCCAAGGGGATCTGCAAGAAGACTAATTAATTCTCTTTCTGTGCTTGTAAGAGTTTTAAGTTTCAGAAGTTTCTAATAGACACCCCTGTGGACCAGCAAGGCTTTTCTGACCCTGTAGCATCATTTTGCCCTTCAGTTTTGTTGGCTATGCATTTTCCTGGGAAAAACAGGAGAGAGATTACAGCTGAGGGCTGGAAGTAGGTAGAGGAAACTTACTCTGCTATGCACACTACCTTTTCTCAGCTGTCTGATCTTTACATGGCCTGTTCATATGGTTGTGACAACACCAAACAGAAAAAAAAAAAATCAAGGAGAAAAACGACAATGCTCTTGTGAAATCCTTTCTGATTTTGATGGACTATTTCATCATTCTTCTGCTATTTGGTATGGCACGGCAACATGGCAGTCAGAAGCACAAAGCATTTAAGGTATCAAGGTGTTCATCACCTTATTTATGTGTGATTTTGGATATCCAGGACAATTTTCACAATATGGCATTACAGAAGACTGTAACTATAGTAAAACATTTCCTGCTGTTAACAGTGTCCCCTTGGCACTCCCAGCCTTTCAGGTCTTCATTACATCAGGCTTTTGGGGCTTTTACAAATTTCGGTTTGTAAAGAGCTGAAGAATGTGCCATCTGTACAAGATGTCCAGTCAGTATGGTGAGGGAATACTGTGCACAGTCCCACACAAAGATAAATGGATTTGTCTATGGCTAGTAGATGATGTGATGTACATCTGCAGCTCTAGTTGAGATTATTTTGAATATGTTCGTAAAATTGCCAAGAGGGGAGAACAAAAAGCTATAAATCCATGAGAATATTATTGTAAAATAATTTATTCCTTGTCTTTTTGTCAAATATTCACCTAAATTTGCTTTTTCCTTTTGCAAAGTTCTCACAGACTTTAAATGTAGATGTTTGAGTCCCCTTGGCTGAAAACTGTGCACATACACACAAATGTGACATAAAAAACAACCAAACAAACATCTCAGGAAAAATGAAATGGTTTTTACTGCTATTATAATGGTAGTGAGAGCAGTCTCAAAGCAATGATGGCAAGATTGGGCTCCATGACAGACTCTGGAGGCAATTGCTCTAAAACATTACTTAAGGGAAAAAGAAAAAATTCTCTTTCCTCTAATGTTGTTATTACCATTTGGCTGAAGAAGAATACACAAAAGAATAATATTAAAAAAACAAAACAAAACAAAAAAAAAACCACCTTTCAGTTAAATTGCTTTTGCCTTAAAACCAATTTAAACACTTTTTTATTAAAGCAAGAGATTTCCTTTACTTCACATTCCTACATACATACAAATATTCTCCTCAGCTCTCAAGAGCTTATTGATTTCTGCAGCCTCGCAGGATCTTTTTCTTCTAACACAAACTCTGTCTTCCATCCCATAAAAAGAAAAAAACTTGGAAAGTTTGACAAATTAGTGCACTACCCCATAGCCTACCTAAAGACATTTTGTGTTGCATTTAGGCATTCTTTTGTCATACCGCTACTATGTGTTAAAATTTCCGTGCCTTAAGTAATTGATTGATAGTAATTACATGTATACTACACATGAGGGCTTGGTTGTTGTTTCAAATAGTACCTACACCTTACAGATTTCAAGTTCTTTGCTTTACTACTCTCCTATAGCATATGTAACTCTTGGGTAACACAGTATACTTTAGCCCTTGAAAAGCACAGATTGCACTAACATGAAGTGGTTAAGGGTGATCGTTAGAACCGAGTTCCTGAGTGCTGCACATTACTTCTATCATTTTCTGCATGGAATTTCCTTTCCTGCCCTTGCTACTTTTTAAAAAAATGTGGCTGAAAAGGGTACATTCTTCCTGGGAGTCAGCAGTCACTGTTCCTGGTCTGTCATCACCTCTCTGAGATGAAGCATTAAACAGCAGTAATTGCTGGTGTAAATATAATCATAAGTGAACTAATAAAAATCATAGGGGCTATAAGCAAAAGTCTAATTTTGGACACCTGGAGAAGCACCATTCACTCAAGTGTGTAAGTTACATGATATTCATGCTGAAAATATTATAAGGGAAAATGGTTTCAGTTTTGCAAATTATACCTTGTTTTTTCCTTTGCTTGAAATGCTTAGACCAGAAACCTTTCGGTTTTAATCATCCTGGAATTACTAACACAATTTTCATCTCTACATGAACAAATCCAGCTACACAAAACCCTGCTATATTTTGAATTATAAGCAGGATTGGTAGAGGGAGAGTCTGTTAGTTCTGCTTGTATTTTATTCTCACTTTTATTTTTTTGCAAGAAGAGAAGAGAGAATTGAGGATTTCTCTTTTACTGGGTTCTTGTTTTCTTTTTAACTTAAAAACCCCAGCAAGATAACTGTTTTCAATAGCAATAGCGCTTTTCACTAAAGAAATGGAGTGGGGAAAAGATATCTTGCAGACATTAACTTGTGTAGTGACGATAATTATTTTTTTTGTAAATGTGAGAAATGTTTGGATTTGTGGCTAGCTAAAACTCTCATGCTGCAGAAGAGTTCAGTGATTTATTGGAGGAGAACATTAAGTATTGAGAGTTCAACATCTCTCTATTGTGTTTACTATCCTTATAGAAAAGATGCTTTTAGAAAGGCAAACCCTTTTTAAAACCCTAACCCTAACCCAAAGCCCTATGAGTAATCTCCTTAAGAAAACTGGCAATGTATATCTGCCCTTAAGACATCTGTAGTATAACCAGAGAGTAGAAATTAATCTCTATAAATTAAGACATCTCTGGTACAGATACCTAAAACTGTAATCTACACGATACAGAAGCAAGCATAATGCTTGATGAAAATAATTAATCTTGTCAAATTAAATTGTCGATAATGGGGTTCAGCAAGATGAAGCTGAAATTATCACTACTTTTTGGAACACTAGGATGTCTTAAAGTTTGGGAAAAAAATAAGATCTAGATCTTTAAATTATATATCTACAACCATTCTAGGCTAAAATGCAGTTCCTTAGGAAACAACCTGGACTATTGCAGTCATTTAAAGATCAGTTTGGAGAAGTACAAATGTTCTCCATGACACCCTTTGAGTCATTTTCTTTCAATAATTGTTGCTATTTTATAGAAAGAATCAACTATAAGATTTAGCTTGGAATCTTTTAGTAATCACCCCTAAGTATACCATTGTCCTCTGGTCATTGTTCATCCTGACAGTCCCTGCCCAAATGAAATTGGTATTTTATGCAGCAGGACAAAATGCTCTACTTGTGTGAAAGCTTTACACAGTTACTGTGCAAGAAATATATGTTACTTCCTTACCGTACAGGTCTGCCTGAGCACCTAAATATATGATGCTGCACAGCATAATAAATGTAATAATAAATAATAATAACACATGCACATTTTCAGTAGTATTACAATTCTGTGCAGACAGGCTGAAGTTTGTAGATTCAGCCAGATACAAATTTGCATAAATCTAAGACAAAAACATAGGGCATATTTATTGCACTGGTGAATGGATTCAAAGAGATATAACAATGACAAAATCTACAACGTTGGCAGAAATAAGCAATTTTTTGCCAACCTAATAACAGGAAAAAAATCCACCAAGGCCCACATTTAGAAATATTGCAAGGAGGTGGCAAGCGAGAGCAGGGTATTTTTTTACTGGTCAATATATCATTGGTAAAATCACTGTAGGAATGAAGTATTTGGGTCTAGAATCTTAACTTTAAATATTCTTAATAGATTTCTCTATATATCTATATATAGATATATATTGCAGTTTTGAAAACTGCAATTGTTCCTACAATTTCTCTGCCAAAGCATCTTAGTTTAGGTATATTATTTTATTTACGAACCCGGTAACCTTTTTGATAATTTCTACTGAAAATGATGATGTACTTCAGGTAGAGAGAACAAGCACACCTACTCTTTCTAATTTGAAATGTACGTTTCGTGTCTTGCCCAAATGGTTCTCCTTTTGACTATATATCTGTGATGTTCCTTATTTGGGATTCAAAGCAGAAGTCATAGTCATGAGGTCTCAGACTTACAGGGGATCTTATATGTACTTAATTATTTGGAAGATCAGTGGAAAGCTTGTCTCTGCTAAAGTCAGTGGAAATAGGGTTGAATTACACCCTTGCTCATTATAACTCAAATTACCTATCTACAGACCAGGGCCCAAATAATTGTTTTCTCCTATTAGAAAATGCAGAGAAAGATTTGATTGGTCTCACATAATTCCTAGTAGTTGAATACTTTAATCTTCCTAGAACAATGCTGCTTTAAAGTGCGATTCCTTGTTGCTTTTAGCTTCTTTTCTATTTATTTTTTAAAAAGGATTATTATCTGAATCTACAACTTAAATACCCAGTAACCACAGATCAACTGCAGATACCTTTAGCAAATGAGATCACCCCATCTGTACCCTGCTACTCAGCCACTTTAATAATCTCCAAAACACAACTGGCTAGGTCAGTTCTAGTTACTGTTCTTTCCTTATCGTTACCTTTGTGGCATACAAGAAAATAAAAGCTTTTGCTTAGAAGATAAAAAAAAAGAAAACATCAATGACAAAAAATAAACTAGAAGAAATATTTCCTTTACAGGAAACTGAACAGGAAAATTTTATATTGACTGAATAGATGATCAGAAAAAAATGTTTTTGATGCACATCTCAGATACATGCCTCAACTTTTAATATTCCTGCTAGAAACAGACTATTTTCTTGTTTCATAATGGAAAATCTAAAATTAGATAAAGAAATTCACTGGAATGAAAATTATGCTATCATACGTTAAAACTAGAGCTAGGCGAGATGTTACCCCTTCTCTGATGACAGTGAGTCATGGGCTGATTTTTTTAGGTATATTGAAGGTAATTTCTTTCATATGGAGAGGTTAAAGATTACCATTGCCCTGGGTTCAGCAGCAGCAGTCATTTTTCTCTTTGGTAGCTGGAGCAGCGCTGATAACGCTAGTGTTTTCAGTTACTGCTTGGTAATGTTTTGGTCTGGCCAAGGACTTTCTGAGTCTCATGCTCTGTCAGGGAGGAGGGGGGGCCGGGAGGAAGCAGAGACAGGACACCTGACCCAAACTGACCAAAGAGCTATTCCATGCCACAGCACATCATGCCCAGGATGTAAAATACTGGGGGCAGGAACCCTGAAGCCTCTCTCTCTCTCGGCTCGGTCAGGTGGTGAGCGGTTGTATCCTCTTCCCTAGTATTTGCCTTGTCATTATTATTATTGGTGGTAGCAGTAGTGATTTGTATTATATCTCAGTTACTGGATTGTTCTTATCTCAACCCGTGGCAGTTAAATTCTTTTGGTTCTTCTCCCCATTCCCCCCCCTCCCCCATCGGAGTGGGGGGGGGGGGGGAAGAGAGAGGGAGAAGTGAGGTTTACATCTTAAATCACGACACATAAAAGTCCATGCTTTCTTATTATATCATCTGCTCTTTTTACTTATTTTGTAATATATATTCAGTGTGAAAAAGAGAATGACAGACTGATGTTAGCTGACCTATTTTCTTACCAGTAATTCTTTATTTTCTTACCAGATCCTCATAACTGTCCCAGTCTGTTCTCTAAGTGATGTAGTCAGACACAGAAACATCAGCAATATGTTCAGAAACACAAGTATCTCTTTTATGATAGAACCTCTCTAGAACATATAAGCTGCATTTCTTTTTTTAGCAATTACAACAATTTTTGCCCTGAGGTACACGCACTCATTTATTCCATTACAGATGATATGGATAAATGAGCATTGGGCCAGAATTTGCCTTTAATGGCCCCCCCCTTTTTTTTTTCCTGTTTCTACAGACAATGTGTCTATGGTACTCAGAAAGCAAAAGAACTTTAAAACACTGCAGAAATGAGTTGCCATATGAGAAAACTCTCCACTTTCTACAACTGCTCTAAAACAATGAGATTATCGTGAGTTATAGTTCCTGGAATAGGGTTTGTAATCTGTATTCAGAATTCTAGTACAGCCATCAATGCAGTCCCTTCTAAAAGCTTAATTAGAGGCATTACTTTCTGTCTTAGTGTCTTTCCTATCCTGATAACGTATCACATTTTTGTGGGGAGGAAGAACAAGAAAGTATTGAAGGCAATATATGGTAAAGCACAAAACCTCCTCACATTATTTGGGGTTTGGTCAACCATAAAAATGTTGGGGTTTGGAATATAGCAAATAGACTATATTAGTCAACTGATGCTTTGATTTACAATGGGTATTTAGCCAATTTTAGCATGGTTGACCATTCAGGAAAACATCATGAGCAGCAAAATACTCTTCTGCTTCGTATAGGTACACTCTAGCTACAGAAAGGACTTGGAGAAACCCAAAATATCTAATTTCCTTGTTAGGCAGGTTTGTACATGCACCCTGAAAACAGAGAAGAGGGTTAGAGTCACATATGGGGAATAACACATAAAATATTCTTATACTTGAATATTCAATTTCTTTTCCTTCTTGAAAAAATTTCCTGTATGGGTGGGAGTTTATTGTATAACTTTTCATGTAGTAGATCACACACTTTAACAGCCTCCAGACATGGATGGATTTCAAAAAGACAACAAGATAATTGTAAAAGAAAAGGATTTAACAATAAAATTAGTTAACAATAAATTTCCTTCATTTGCCCTCCCTTTCTCGCTTTTTGTCCACAGGACCCCATTCTATCTGTCCTGGTGCCACATGAACACAATCATTTATTTTAACACTTTATCCACTTTTAAAAGTACTCTTTGGCAGCCACCGTTAAAAGCTATACAGAATCAAGTTAAATTTAGAATTCACTTTTATAAATGCTTGCATGAAAACATGAAAACACCTCATTCATCTCACCCCATTATCATCACTACAGCTGCATATGTAATTCAACAGTCTAGAAAGCAGGTGCACATTTTGTGCAGGAGAGAGGAAACCAGAAAAACAGTGGTGAGATTCACTTAAAGACAGAAAAGTAACTTTGATAATGAAACAGAAAGTCCTGTCCCACAGATGAAAGTTGCATTTGACTGCATACCAGTCAAATAAAAAAACAAACAAACAAACAAAAACCCTTTTAATTGAGGCAGGGTTTTCTGGCCTTTATTTTCAAACAGTTTTTCAAGCCAGGTCCTATGACAGAGATGTGATGCGATGTAAATCCAGTATCACTCACCAACTACCATCAGGGGCAGATTTGACTTGGGGATATTAGCTTAATTTATGACCAGCCAAACTATAGAATCATAAAATAGTTAGGGTTGGAAAGGACCTTAAGATCATCTAGTTCCAACACCCTTGCCATGGGCAGGGACACCTCACACTAAACCATGCCACCCAAGGCTCTGTCCAACCAGGCCTTGAACACCGCCAGCGATGGAGCATTCACAACTTCCCTTGGAAACCCATTCCAGTGCCTCACCACCCTCACAGTAAAGAATTTCTTCCTCATATCCAATCTAAACTTCCCCTGCTTAAGTTTGAACCCATTACCCCTTGTCCTCTCACTACAGTCCTTAATGAAGAGTCCCTCCCCAGCATCCCTATAGGCCCCCTTCAGATACTGGAAGGCTGCTATGAGATCCTGTCGTGGTTTAAGCCCCCCACCCACGCAGTTTTACTCACTCACTCACTTCCCCTCTTTCTTCCCCCAGTCCCGGGGGAATGGGGAAGAGAATCAAAAGAATTCAACTCACACAGGTTGAGATAAGAACAGTTTAGTAACTAAGGTATAACACAAATCACTACTGCTACCACCAGTAATAATACAAGAGAAATACAAAGAAAGAGAATACAACTGCTCACCAAGCCCGACCCAGCCAGTGCACCCCCCAGCAGCGAACCCCCCAGTTCCAAAAACCTGACCATGCCATGCACACCCAGTCCACCACCACACCCTTCCGGGTCTCCGCCCTCTGTGTTCCCATCCAGGACATGACGTGCTGTGGTATGGAATAACCTCTTTGGTCAGTTTGGGTCAGGTGTCCTGTCTCTGCTTCCTCCTGGGGCTTCCCCTCCTCCCTGGCATAGCATGAAACTCAAAGTCCTTGGCCAGACCAAAACACTACCAAGCAGTAACTGAAAACACTGGTGTTATCGGCGCTGTTCCCAGGCCCAAAATCAAAAACATAGCGCTGCACCAGCTACCAAGAAGGAGAAAAAAATGACTGCTACTGCTGAACCCATGACAGATCCTTTCCAACACTCCAGTCCTAGGAACCATCCCACCGTGTTTCTGTGATGCCTATGATATCATACCCCCACAGACGTGCACACATCACTAATTCCTCTTGTTTGTTCCTCATGCTATGGGCATTTGTATAATTGGGCTCAGCTCTGAGCTGAGCTCCAATTGAAGCCGGCTCATTGGCTGGAGCAGCTGGAATAGCTCCACATTGCTCTGAACATTTACTATAGGTGCTGGCCACTGATTGGGTGTGTTGGGATGGAATGATGCCCCCTCCCCCAGCACATCTAGTTTAAAGCATCCTTGACCAGCCTGGCAAGCCTCCTACCAAATCCACTCTTCCCTTTCTTTATCAGATCAGCTCCACCAGCCCCCAGTAGACCTGGCCTACTAAATTGAGTCCCATGTTCTAGATAGCCAAACCCCTGACTATAGCACCACCCTTCTAACCATTTATTAACCTGGCCAATCCTCCTAGCCTTTTTCAGGTCGTGCCCTGTGTCCTGGAGAATTGACGAAAAGACAGTCTGAGCTCCATAGCCCCTAACCACCTCTCCCAGAGCTCTGTAGTCCTTTTTTATGTTCTCCGAGCTACTGCTATCTATATCAGTAGCACCCACGTGGACCAGAAGAAGCGGGTAATAGTCAGTGGGACTGATTAGAGCAGGCAGACTCTCTGCAACATCCCTGATCTGAGCCCCTGGTAGGCAGCACATCTCCCTTGAGACTGGGTCCGGCTGACAAATGGGTGCCTCTGTTCTTCTCAAAGTCGAGACCCCTACTACTACTTACCCGCCACTTTTTCCTGGCAGCACCAGTAGTGATCTTCTCTACCAGTGAGTCAGCTGGTTCCTGGTGCGAGGGTGGTTCCTCATCAGCCCCCTGCAGGACAGCAGAGAGGTTCTGGGACAACAGATTTAGGAGGAAGCCCCTTGCTTTCAATTGTCCTCTTCCTCCTTGTTTTTGTTTTTTGTTTGTTTTGTTTTGTCACTGTTTCCCAGCTTCCTGGGTTAGCGGCCTCCTTCTTTACTCCATGAGCTATAGGAGACGCTCGAGGCTCGTGCACAGTCTGGTCCTGGAGCAAGCAGTGCTGCGTCCTCTCAGCTTCCCTGACATCGTTCAGCCTATTGACAGCGTCCCGCAGCTCAGCCCCTGCTGCAGGAGGACCTCCACCAAGGAGCACAGAATGCAGCCCTGCCCATTGTGCACCCTCCCCTCAGAAGAGCAGTGCAGGCGCTCTCTACACCCCGAGCTCTGCACTGCAGCCTCCCCTCTCATCGGCTCTGTCTGGGTGCCTACACTGGCCACCGCTGGGGCAACCAGAGCAGAGCTCCCAGACCAGACCCTGGCCATAAGACGAGTTCTCACCACCCCCCTCGCCAGCCCATGCGAACTGCCTCAACCCCCCCAGTTTGCCGCACTCCCTGGGCAGATTTTTACCCAGTCAGGGCTGGTGCCGCCCCTCCTGGCTCCACCGCCTGTGAGTCAGCTGCTCGCGTCAGCTGAGCTGCCGTTTCTGGGGCAAGGACTGTCGAGGATTTGAGGGTCCTGGACCCTGAGCTTCCCCCGGCTCAGGTGTTGAGGGCGTCCTCTCTTGACCTACTCACCTTAGCAAATCTGACTGAGATAATAAGAAATAAACCCAAATCTTAAAAATGTTTTCCCCCCATGCTTCCCTTCTTCCTGGGCTTAAATTATTCCAAAATTCTCTACCTTCACGCCCCAAGCAGCGCAGCAGGATGGGGATGGGGGCTGTGGTCAGTTCATCACGTGTTTGCTGCTTCACAAGGGAGGACTCCTCAAAATCTTCCCCCACTCCAGCGTGGGGTTCCTTCCATGGAAGACAATTCTCCACGAACTACTCAAATGTGAGTCTTTCCTGTGGGCTGCAGTTCTTCACACACTGCTCCAGCACGGGTCCCTTCCATGGGGTGCAGCCCTTCAGGCACAGACTGCTCCAGCCTGGGTCCCCTGTGAGGTCGCAAGTCCTGCGGCAAACCTGCTCCAGTGCTGGCTCCTCTTTGTGTGGGGCCACGGGTCCTGCCAGGAGCCTTCTCCAATGCAGGCTTCCCATGGGGTCACAGCCTCCTTCAAGCATCCCCCTGCTCCAGCGTGGGGTCCTGCATGGGCTGCAGGCGGAGATCTGCTCCACCATGGACCTCCATGGGCTGCAGGAGCACAGCTGCCTCATCATGGGCTGCACTGCAAGCTGCAGAGGAATCTCTGCTCTGGTACCTGGAAGTGCCTCCTCTCCTCCTTATGCATTGACCTGGCTGTCTGCAGAGCGGTTGCTCTCACATAGTCTCACTGCTCTCTCTGCTGCTGTTGTTATGCTGTTGCTATTTTTTTTCCTGATAGGCTCAGCCTTGACCAGCATTAAGTCTGCCTTGGATCTGGCTGGCATTGGATCTATCAGACACATGGGATTTGATCTATCAGTTGCTATCTAGCAGCTTCTCACAGAACCCTCTACTGTAGCTCCCCTCCTACTGAAACCTTGCCATGCAAACCCATACAAGTCTCTTAACAAAACACACAGAGATATAGAAGTATCACAATTTCAAACAAAAAAATCAGTTTTCTGCCACAATAGCTTCATTTTCTAGTAAAATAAATGAAGCTCTTGATGAAAATAGGAAGTTTCAAATTATAAAATCCAGACTATTCTTAATACCTCCTATGTACATATTTGGTTCATGATAACATTTTAGATAAAACTTTGCATTAATACTTGAGGCCATAGTATACTTAAAGTACTGAATGTTTTTTTCTGAGAAAGTGGCTTCCTACCAGTACCAGTTGTTTGCAAAATATGGCACTAAATTGCACTGCTTCCCAAAACCAGACACTAAGTGGCTTCTTTGAGAGATAATTCATTGTTGATAAGACAAGACAACAGAAAGTTTACCGAAACAAAGCATGATACTAAGCAGAAAGTGTTCTATTCTGCAGTCTTATAATCCTTTATTCACCTTTCCTCTTCTCCACAGTAGGTGGGTGCTAACAGTACCATGTAAACTGTCCTTTGAGCTCATCTGAATTATCTTCTCTGCGCTTTATGGCTTACCTATATTTTGCAACACTGCTTGCACTGCAGGAGTGAAAAATTGTCATGGGTTCAGTAAAGGAAAGATAGTATCTGTACAATTCTGCTCTGAATAAGGAGCAGAGAGGCACCACATTAGCTCCAGAGCATTTCAGGGAATAACATGTGAATCAGAAAAGCCTATTTTTCCTTCTTGTGTTCTAGAAGGGAATAATTTTCAACAGATTATTTATCAGGAATATTTTATTTTCTTCACTTTATTTAATTTTTCCTGTGCCAACTGCCACAATGGGGAAAATTTTTCTGTCTTCTTAGTCTTTGCTGACTGAGGTTCTCCAGTCTTTTTTTTTCTTTCTTTTTTTTTTCCTATAATGCTTCTTTCTGAATAACTAAAAAAATTATGCATGTAATGAGTAGGAGTCCGAGTGAATTAATGTATGCTCTAGTTGAATATGCAGAGATGCCAAGCAGCAGAAGCAACAACTCTTCCACAGGTCCTTTATGCTTTCTTTCTTAATTACTCTATCTTCTCTTTTATGGTTCCTCATAAAGCCCACGTGAAGTAAAGCAGAAATACAACATATAAATCAGTGTGCTCCTGCCCCAAATACCTTTGCTGAGCATGAGAAGTCCTTTTGGTCCTTCAGCATTGTTTTCTTTTTATTGCTGTTTCTTCTACATAGGCACTGCAGGTAGAGGGGGGCATAGGAAATTATTCCTTTTTAAACTCTCGCAGAACAAAGCAGCTCCATTCTCTCCAAGAAATAATGCAGACCAAAGATACAGAGCTGATGTTACATCTTAGTCTCCTTTTTCCAGAAGTGCTTTTGGTTTTAATTCCAGCAGTGATAAGATGGAAAATACCCACTCACATTTCACATGCCAATCCCTGGAACCCAAATCTGACTCCTGGCAGCTCCCTTCAGCTCTCTGCCATGCTCGCATTCCTGGCTGTGCTGAGGGGAAGTGTTTTGGCTTAAGAAATCATAGAATCACAGAAGAGTTGGGGTTGCAAAGGACCTTAAGATCATCTAGCTCCAACCCCCCTGCCATGGGCAGGGACACCTCACACTAAACCATGCCACCCAAGGCTATGTCCAACCCAGCCTTGAACACCGCCAGCGATGGAGCATTCGCAACTTCCCTGGGAAACCCATTCCAGTGCCTCACCACCCTTACAGTAAAGAATTTCTTCCTCACGTCCAGTCTAAACTTCCCCTGTTTAAGTTCAAACCCGTTGCCCCTTGTCCTATCACTACAGTCTCTCATGAAGAGTCCCTCCCCAGCATCCCTATAGGCCCCTTTCAGATACTGGAAGGCTGCTATGACGTCTCAACACAGCCTTCTCTTCTCCAGGTTGACCAGCCCCAACTTTCTCAGCCTATCTTCATGCAGGAGGTGCTCCAGTCCACTGATCATCCCCACGGCCCTCCTCTGGACTTGTTCCAACAGTTCCATGTCCTTTTTATCCTGAGGACACCAGAACTGCACAAACAACACTCCAAGTCAGGTCTCCTGAGAGCAGAGTAGAGGGGCAGGATCACCTCCCTTGACCTGCTGGTCATGCTCCTTTGGATGCAGCCCAGGAGACGGTTGGCTTTCTGGGCTGCAAGTGCACACTGCTGGCTCATGTTCATTTTTCCCTTCAACCAACACCCCCAAGTCCTTCTGCGCAGGGCTGCTCTCAATCTCTTCCCTGCCCAACCTGTAGCTGTGCCTGGCATTGCTCCGACCCAGGTGTAGGACCTTGCACTACATCAGGTTGGCACCTGCCCACCTCACAAACGTGTCAAGGTCCCTCTGGATGGCATTCCTTCCCTCCAGCGTATCAACCGAACTACACAGCTTGGTGTCATCGGAAAACTTGCTGAGGGCACACTCAATCCCACTGTCCATGTCACCGACAAAGATGTTGAACAAGACCGGTCCTGACACCGATCCCTGAGGGTCACCACTCATTCCTGGTCTCCAGCTGCACATTGAGTCATTGATGTGACTTTGCTCTTTGCATGTGGCCATGTAGCCAGTTCTTTGTCCACCAAGTCATCCATTCATCAAATTGATGTCTCTCCAATTTAGAGACAAGGATGTCATGTGGGACAGTGTCAAACGCTTTGCACAAGTCCAGGTAGATGACATCAACTGCTCTACTGTTGTCCATCAGTTCCATAGCCCCATCAGAGAAGGCCACCAGATTGGTCTGGCAGGATTTCCCCTTAGTGAAGCCATGCTGGCTGTCACCAAGCACCTTGTTGTTTTTCATGTGCCTTAGCATGCCTTCCAGGAGAATCAGCTCCAAGATTTTGCCAGGCACAGAGGTGAGGCTGACTGGTCTGTAGTTCCCCGGCTCATCCATTTTCCCCTTCTTGAAAATGGGGGTTATATTTCCCTTTTTCCAGTTGTTGGGAACTTCACCTGACTGCCATGATTTTTCAAATATGATGGACAGTGGCTTAGCAACTTCACTTGCCAGCTCCTTCAGGCCCCGCGGATGGATTTCATCAGGTTCCATGGACTTGTGTACATTCAGGTTCCTAAGATGGTCTCGAACCAGATCCTCTCCTACAGAGGGCCTAAGGTCTTCGTTCTCACAGTACCTGTGTTTGCCTTCCAAGACTTGGGTGGTTTGGTCAGAGCATTTGCTCTGACATTCCTCTTGTTTGTTCCCCATGCTATGGGCATTTGCATAATTGGGCTCAGCTCTGAGCTGAGCTCCAATTGAAGCCGGCTCATTGGCTGGAGCAGCTGGAATAGCTCCACATCGCTCTGAAAGTTTACTATAGGTGCTGGCCACTGATTGGGTGTGTTGGGATGGAATGATGCCCCCCTCCCCAAACACACCTAGTTTAAAGCATCCTTGACCAGCCTGGCAAGCCTCCTACCAAATCCACTCTTCCCTTTCTTTATCAGATCAGCTCCACCAGCCCCCAGTAAACCTGGCCTACTAAATTGAGTCCCGTGTTCTAGATAGCCAAACCCCTGACTATAGCACCACCCTTCTAACCATTTATTAACCTGGCCAATCCTCCTAGCCTTTTTCAGGTCGTGCCCTGTATCCTGGAGAATTGACGAAAAGACAATCTGAGCTCCACAGCCCCTAACCACCTCTCCCAGAGCTCTGTAGTCCTTCTTTATGTTCTCCGAGCTACTGCTATCTATATCAGTAGCACCCACTTGGACCAGAAGAAGCGGGTAATAGTCAATGGGACTGATTAGAGCAGGCAGACTCTCTGCAACATCCCTGATCTGAGCCCCTGGTAGGCAGCACACCTCCCTTGAGACTGGGTCAGGCCAACAGATGGGTGCCTCTGTTCTTCTCAAAGTCGAGACCCCTACTACTACTTACCCGCCACTTTTTCCTGGCAGCACCAGTAGTGATCTTCTTTGCCAGCTCATCAGCCGGTGTTTCCTGTTGGGAGGGTGGTTCCTCATCAGCTCCCTGCAGGACAGCAAAGCGGTTCTGGGTGGGGAATTGAAAGTTAGAGCATACATATGGACACAGATGCCTGTGGCTGTGGTGAGTCCAGAAGCTCACCCATTTTATGGGTGAACAGGGAGGGCCTCACATTTCTAGGCATTTCATGTGGAAGGAGATTTGGAATAGTTTTAGCCAAAGGGGCATCTCCCTAACAGGTTAACCTTGTACCTGTGAGCAAAAATGCCTGACATTCTCTGCTGTTCCCTAGGAACCCAGTGGAGAATGGGACAAAGTGTTAGTTGTATGTGTGCTGCTCTACCTCCAGAGTGGAGAAAGGATTTATCTCTTGTGCTGCTCTTATGGGTAAATTAAACACTAGCTTTAACAGTTTGTCCCTTGCAGGGTGTGGAATATAAAGCTAGGCATATTTGCATCAACATTTGCTATTTAACTTCAGTTACTGGAATAACCATATGTAATTATGACCCATTTGGCTGTAATATAAACATAAAACTGCACAGAGAGAATCTTGATCCTCTACAGCTCCACTTAGCCCGTGGGTAGGTCAAGGCTGGACTTCACTTCCAGAACACTGACTCTCCAGGACAGCAGCTAAAACAGGAGTCTCAAATCCCAGCTGAGGGGTTTGGATCCCATGACAATTAGTGGCAATCTCAGAATACTTTCAATTTATTTATTTATTTATTTTAGTTTGTTCTTCTAATCCCTTAATTTTGTGATATGATAAAAGACTTAAATTACTTTGGGACAGCTTTGTTCGCATAATCAGTGTCCTCATATCTGATGTTATCTGGCTGAGTGTTCTCAGGAATATTCATTCACATATGCTGCATGCACTAATTTACAGGAATCAGTGATTTTTAATAATTCCTAACCTATATTTTTTACTTATGATTAATTAAGAGTTATCAGTGATTCTAAGTTTTATGAAGATTTTTAGGTCATTTGTAGAGAAGTTAAATCACAGGTCACTAACACTAGGAAAAATCTAATTTAATTAAATCAGCTTATACCAGGATGTTTGTTGTGAAGGTAGATAAGGCTGATAGCCTTCTTTTAATGTCAGAATAGTAATTATTACTTGCCAGTTGTGTAAGCACCTGGTGCTTTTTATTGTGGGGATATTTTTTTCCTCCTAAATTTTTTTTTTTTTTAAATCTTATTTATCAGATATATTTGCAAAGTAACATGACAGCTAAAGGACCATTTCAACCTTGAGCTGCATAAAGTAGAGATATTTATGGCTCTCATGGAGCAGGGAGATAATAGACCCTATCTATGTAGTGAGACTGAACCTGGAATATTGCACTGAGAGCTTTAGGCACCTCATTTCCTGAAAAATTTAGACAAACTGGATGGAGTTGAGAGAACAGCAATGGATAATAATCATGAAGGCAGAGGGATTATTTTGTGAGTAGAGATTAAGAGACTCAGCGTTCAGCTGTAACAAACAATAAAAAACTTCAGAAAATAAATGCTCCAAACCTTATATAGAAGCCCACTTATATATAACTACCATAACATTCACAGTATATTCTGTTTAGTATACCAAAGGCATAATAAAATGTGGTTTTGTGCAGTCTGGAAGTTAGACAGTAAGTAATTCAGGAACTACAGTGAGCAAGAAGAAAACACTTCTTTCCTCCATCACTCCATGTTAGTTAACCAACAAGGAACTATTACAGTGGTTCAGTAACTCATTTCCCACATAACCTAAAACTTCATGTAAGCTCCATTCATGCAAGCTATGATATGGATGGAGCCATAGCATTAACATTTCATTTAGTAATTCAGTATTCCAGTGCTCAGGAACTGTTTAGAGCTCGTACATGGAAAAAGGACATAATGCTGACTACTTTAATAAACACTCTGCTTCTGCTCTGACATCAAGTTAAATCAGCCTGGAAGTCAAAACTTGAGTTAAACCTAGTAAAGGTCCATGCTTTTACACAACATCTGAGGAAGTAGGAGGGGTGAAGCTTTAAATTTGCCTTTGTACCACTTTTGAATGGGCTAGTCCAGTCTTGGTACCTTTGCAGCCATTGGCGTTGACCATGAATGTACTCAGTCTTCATAGACAGGACAGTTATGTGGGAATTCAGCAAGGTGTGAATTTGAAGCAAAATATATACAAAATGAACTCTACCTGTATACATTTTTGTTATTAATTTGGTGTGTTTTTCTCTAATCTGTTTAAACACATATTCAATCTCTTCTGCTATAAGACAAATGGGAAAATTCACTGCTATCTTGCATTGAGTGTCCGCACCCATGCTCACAGCAATAGGGACCTTTTGTAAATGAACTCTGAGTTTAGTGGAAAGGATAGTCAACTACTGGCTTTGGTTTTGAACTGGTTGTTATTTCCAGACTTTAGCATCTGAGAAGCCTGGAGGCCATAACTAATACAAATCCCTCATCTGTAGTTTTATGCTTTGTGGCATAAATCAGAATAGTTAATTGCATTTCATGAAAGGACACTGATTTTGCATCAGCTGAGGATTTTATTTCTGCTGAACTTGAGTATTTGTAATGACAAATGCGTTTGGGAAGTGACTCATAAGAATTGTCTAGGGGGAAAGAAGCTGGTCACTGCACCTTTAAAACAGAAATGACACTGACAGATGCCGCAGGTTCTGTGATGCAGGTAATCAAGTAGGGGGGACTCAAATGAAACAGCAAATCTCACATCCTAAACTGGGTACTAAATGAAGGGTTCCAGTAGTGAAAGGGGAATTACGTGTCAAAGTCAGTGTCTTGTGTTTTGTGCTGTAGCTAAATTGTCACTTTAAATACAGAAATCTGATTAAGTCTATACTGTCAAAAGAGTAGCTGAAGATGAGTAATTGAAGTGAAAAATGCAGACCATTGGTTGCAATTTGTTTCTTAGGCATTGGAGAAAAGTGGTGTGAAGAAAATAGAGTGGTCAAATTTTAGATGTCCATTAGGGACCCTGTTACTTGGCGGTTGATATGTTGTTCATCTCTTAAAAATGATTATGTATTCAGGCCCCCTCAGTTAAATTGGCACGTTAAGATTTCTGACTTAGGGTCATAAATGTAGAGCAGAAATTCTGCTAGCCTGTGGCAGGCCTGCCTTTGGGGCTTTGCCCAAATCCAAATCTCTGCAAGTACAATTCCAGGACTGGATCTGTTTCCAGCTTTGCTTAGCATAGCTCCTCTACAGTCAGCAGGGCTATGCTGGTTTATAACTGTGGAAGACCTAGCCCTGAAGAGGTAGGTATTTCTGACTATCTAAGTCAAATGTAATCCTGCAGGTGTTCAAAGAGACAGGGGAGGACGCTGCTGTGCTGGTGTGGGAATGTGTGTCACTCTCCAGCTGTGGCCTCCTCAGACACAATGTTCCTTTCAGGGGCTCTTGGAGAAGAGCTGGCACTTTGTGCTGGGTAGAACAGTTTGAACAGATGCCTCTAGGCAGGCTGAGAAGCTGTCTCCCTGATAACGGCATGTGTATCTGGCATTTGATTGAAGACAGTTAATCATATGAAACATGCAGCAGGGAGATGATGCGGAAACTAGTGCTCCCATTTGACTGAGAGAGTTGGAAACAGTGAGGCTCTGACATTCTGAATTTATCCCCCAGCCACTGTGGTGAGAGCAGGGCAAGAGGCTTATGGCAGACAAGCTCTTTCACATTCTGGAACAAGAGGGTACACAAAAAAAAAAACCACCAGAGTAGTAGGTTTGTGGGCCCTGAAGCAAGTTCAGCCAAGTCCCAGTATCAATAGGCTGCTGCCTCCTCTTTCCCTGGCATCACACAACCATGGAGGCAAACCCTCCCTCCTGCAGCTGCCACTATATGGGAGGAATGTGGGCCTGCAACTCCAAGCTGGGAAATGCAAGACATGCATGTATGTCCAAGGCATTTGTTATCAGCCAACCATATTTTATGGTTTTATTTTCTTTGGCTTCTATCAGCCAAGGTAAAGGAGTTCAGTCAGAGGAAGGGGTAGGAGTAGTGAAGAGCCAGGTGGCTAGGAGCGGCAGGTAGGAAAAAGTTATTTGTGCTATAGAAAACACAGCTGGAATGTTATATGTGTTCCTAATCACTCACATAGTCTAAAGCTGTTCTTGAGAGTCAAGCAGGTCTGTGATAAGATAAAAGAGGAATAAATGAGTCTTTCTTACACAGGGCAACTGAAAGACAGTCATCTTTGGCCTGAAGGCTGAGAGGAGATATGGTATCTTTTTAGAAATGCATCAGTGGAGAAAACATCAAGGAAGGAGAAGGGCAAAGAATCTGTAAATTGGCTGGGAATTTAAACCTAACAAACAAAGCAGTAAGGTGACTTCTGTGGGAATAATAGGGATAAAAAAAACTTTGCCTGTCAGCAAGGAGCACCAATAAATATATAATATGATGCCCTCTTTATTAGAACTAATCTTGAAAAGAAAGGAGGCTGTGTACCTTTCAATTCATTGTGCTTTAGGAAAGGATCACTGAGAAAAGGTGAAAGGAAAGACACACATGTTGTAGAACACCATAGCATTTTCTGTAAGACTTCAAATAACACGACCCTTGTGAAAAGTCTCCAGAGCTAATACAACTAATGACATTGCAACCATATGTGTACCTCTGATAATAACCACAGAAGTTTTGCCTATATGAAGAGCATAGAATCAGGTCTGTCCTATTCTGTATTGGGAGAGGTGGGTGTATTTCCATTATTAAATTTTCTTTCTTTGGTTATCCAATTGCTGGTTGCTGAGATTAATATATCAAACCACCTGTAGCATAATGTAGGTTTCCAAGTTGAATAAAACACTGAGCACACTGAAGCTTAGGAATCAAAGAATACTATTTCCCTGGCGTTTACCCTTTCTGCAATAATTAGGATTGAGGAATTGTGCTCAGGACTGAATACGCAATATTAATTCCAAGATTCAACAACTGATGAAACACAGCATCACAATAGATAGGAGGCATTTGTTTTCTTTTTAATTAATGAAAAGAGTATAACTGATGGAAGATGAGAAAGGACAACAAATTGGGCTTCAGCTGTTTACTAGTGGTGTCAGGGCCTTGGATTTTAAATTAGTTGTTTGGGCTAACATCTCTGAGCACTGACATTCAGGTGCAGTTTCGGTGTAGTTCAAGACTCACTCTATTGAGATAAGATAGCTTACGCTCAGCCCACATTATTTTGGCATTCAGGGTAGGCAGCTCATGCTCATAAGTAATTTATGTATAAAACTTCCACTAGTGACTGCTCATCTCACAAATCTTGCAATGCCTCTCTATCCACCTGTGTGTTTCTGGACTATGCTGGTAGAGTAACATGTAACTGTTTGATGTCCTCAGAGTGAGTCAAATCCTCTAGTCTTTACTCCTTTCAGTTCAATAAGTACTGTGACTTGGTAAAGTGAAGGATTTGAACTAATTTGGTTACATTTCTGTCTAATACATTTGTCTAATTTCCTTCAATTTTCTCACCCTTATTATTATACCAGGATTTCAGACTAGGTTTCACCAAACATGCTACACAAGTGTTTTAAAACCCTTTCACTTTACAGTGTTTCTTTTAAAGATCAATATTTTCCTTCTTCTAATAAAGAGATTCTGTGCTTAATTTCTTCTTTCTTTTATGTACTTTCTCAATATCAAGCTTGGTGTTTTCTTCATTCACTTCTGGGTCCTTTCCTTTTCATATTTGCTGAGATGCACCTTTATATTCAGGACATTATAATTTCATTTGCTCCTGGGAGATGCCGGTTCTCCTTTTCATTCTGCTGGTGACCCAGATGCTACATTTTCACTGTCCCACTCATTCTGTCTCTGTATCCTGACTCGTCCCAGTGTACTTGTCAGCATATGATTTGACGGTTACTCTTACTAAAAAGCTTGTCAATCTCAGAATTTCTAATGAAATCCCACCACATAGAGGAGGATTTAAAACAGTAGAAAGAGAGGAAATGGTGTGGCTTGCTTTCTCATGCATACTACAGATTTTGTGGAGAGACAGCTCTCCATCTTCAGGACAAACACTGAGAATCCACTTTCATTCAATGAAAAGGTAACTCAGCTATGCTGCCATCAGCATCCTTTATCTCAGATGCTGCAGCCATAACCTACAATTATTTCCCTTTCTCTGCTTACTAGAGAAACACAGAGGCACTTTTGCAGAGATGGGACTCAGTCAACACTGGAGGAGGAAGGAAGGTATCTTCTCAAAGGCTTTATCTGAGTTGCCAGAGGTATGGCGCAGTAGTGGGAAGTAAAACTGATATATCTTACCAGCACTTTATTACTGCAGTTCCTACAGTGTCTTGCTGCAGACAGAATAATATGCTTCATACATTAATAGAGTTGGAGATATTAGGAGCTCAGCATTTGTCATTTAAAGTGTCACTTGACATTCTAAATACAGGAGGATATTGTGGTTATTACAAGTAGGGGGGTGTTGGCTAAAGAATTTTAATGGTGCATATTATCATGGAGAAAAAAGTGAACCAGTTTTTTTATGCATACAAGAAGTAGTTTCCACATCAGACTCAGCTTTTGACAAAAAAGAGATAGTGAAAAGTGCTCATGCTGAAATATACAAATTCCAAAGTCTTCTACCTTATATTCAGCTGCTATAACTTCTAATGAGAATCTCTCAAGCATGAGAACATGTTGAAAGACTTCAATTTGGCACTTAAAAAGACAGCTGTAAAAAAGCTCCTTCAGAAAAATTCTGGAATGTATCTCAACTCTCAAACAAGTCAGTCTTTACATTTTTCAGTACACTGTTTGCAATAAATCAAACATTTTCATTTTAAAACTGTAATCAGCTAAATCGTGAAGAGATTTCATTTGTAAAAAAGCCGAAGTACAAGAAATGATCTGTCTCCTAGCTCTCCAGCTTAATATTACCAATAAGTCATAAGTCCTTGTATGAATGCAGAGAGGAAGAAAATATTAAATTTCTGTTAGCATTTTGCACAGAATTTTTCTTTTTTTTCGCACATCAGACATTTTTCCATGGGAGTACCCACAAAGTGACTACCTCCTGTAGAGTTTCATGTCCCATTTACCACGGCTTTAGAAATAAATTAGGAGAAAGATGTTTTCTGCCACTCCATTTATATGTATAATGATTTCTGTTGTTTTAGCACAATCCTTATATTTACCCATATGTAATATTCTTTACCCATATGTAAAAGCACTCTGTCAATCTTTCTGGTTTTACTGAAGTGAGGTCTAAACATGGAGAAGGAACTGCAAGTCAGAAGTTATACACAGAATAAGTTGAAGGATAAAGATGACAACTTTCATCTCATCCCTGACATTTTTTGTAGGTCTTCAGATGACACAGCTAGTCTCTTTATCAGTAGCTTGTTATGGACCAACATCAAGTTACACCTGAGAATCTGCTTACTGCACATTTAGCATCCCTTAACTAAAAAGAAAGGGATTTTCAGTGGGCATCAGGGACCTTGATGCAGCTTTTCATTGAGACTGACTTTACATTGTTCCCTGGTTATTTGCAGAGAGCAGAAGCTATTGCAAACATTTTCATAAATTACGTTGACCATCTCTGTCTTTTTTAGTTAGTCAGTAAACCTACGCGATACTCAGATAAGAACACATGCCTATTTAAAAAAAAAATCAAGAAGTTTTATTAGGGGAGGTTTGGCTGAACACTGGGGGTTTACAAACATTTGGAGTTTATAACAAAAACTAGAAATGGTTTTGAAAACAAACCTCAGAAACTTACTCCTCAAAGTGTTGAGGAAATTTTGATGGAGATCTGACAGTCTCTACTCCTATATATTTTAAATGCAACTATTCCAGAAACAGGAGAGATTCTGTTTTTTACTACTAAGTAAAATACAGCAGCTGCATCCAGTATTAAACCTGCAACCAATTTGCATTGTGGTATATTTTCTGAAGCATATGCTGACAGTTGCAGAGTACATATAAAAATGACGACGTTCAAGAAATATGACAGAAGATGATGTGCAGAGTAATCAAAATGGCTGACCTGACATTTGATCCAAAATAAGGATATCTCAACTTTTCTTAACTGGTTCTATCCATCTTAAATTGATGTATTTTAATATCTGATACTTGAGTTATAAACTTCATTTCAGTACTAGGCTCCATTTAAATAATCTCTTCTATATAAGAGAGTCTTAATGACATGTTCATATTTAAATACAGTTGTGATTTTGTTGAACCTCAGTTTAAACAAATGTCATAAGTAAAACCAAATCCTGGTCCCTAAAAAAGAAGAAAGAGGAAAAATAAAAAAGAAAATAAGAGAGAAAGAGAAATAAAGGGGTGTTGGTTTACAAAAAGAATAGATACAATTCGTATGTGACAGTATCACTTTTTCCTTCCTTTCTTATAAAACTTGCTGATTTGAGCTATGGACATGCATAGTTAAGAATATCACTCTTGTACCAATACTCAAACATAGAGCTTATGTGATTTTGTGATTAGTTAATTTAAGACAAGTGGAGGCAAGAACATTTACAAGCAAAATACAGACCTTTAAAAACAGAAGCTAGATCTGCTCAACTCAGTCCTTATTTTCTAGGGGGCAAAAGATGTGGCTAAGAACAGAGAAGAATGGCTAAGGACACATTTGGCATTCTAAGATATGGCAACATACCTCTAGGAGGATTGAGGTTATTTATTTGAGAATAACAAACAATGAAAATACAATAGTGTTAATTTCATGAAGTGAAGCAATTTCATTTTGTTATTGGATGAAGGAATGAAAGAATTACTTCATATAATAGGAATGCCTGTAAGTATATATCTAACCTGTAGGAGATGCTAAGATTAAATCTTTACCCTAAATCAGACAAATTAAAACCCTAAACTTTTGTTTCTAACATTTAATATAATATACAGATAGCTCTGGGGAGCAGAAAGCAAAATCTGGCCCAGACTGTTTCACAGGAAAAGATAAACCAGTACATTCTGCGCTGGATCTCAATGTGTCTTATAATCCTCCTCTTCCTCACCTTTCGCTGATTAGTACTGACTTTTAGACAATTTTACCTTTCATTGTAATTTGCAAACAGCCCATTTTAATTTAACACCACTGAATTTTATTAATAGTACTGTCACCACTTTATTCAGATGTCCCCAAATTTCTCCACACCTATATGCTTCCTTTCTTCCACCCTTGGCTGGCTTTCTTGCTCGGAAATATTGAAAAAAAAAAACAAACCAACAACTCATCAATAACAAATTAATTAAGTTATTTACTTTTATTAGTATTTGCATCACATGTGAAAGGGCTCCAAATTTCATTAAGGAGAATATGCAATTTCATGGTATTCTGCCTGGATACCTTCAACAGGCTTGAAGAAATGTGTAAACAGCTATCAGTTTGATAACCTCAATGATTTCAAGTCTACTGAAACAAATAGAGATTTGTGATTTTCCAGCCAATATATTTATTCTATGATGAACAATTAATAAAAACATCTGATTATAAGGCTCTTTGTTCATTGTCAATTCTGTAGTCCTTGAAATAGCAGTACTATGATGAAATAACCTCCTTCCACCAGAGCTAGGTGCTGCCTTTGTGCATCTTTGATGCTGATTCAAACTGCGATGCTTATACTATCCATATTATTACTGTAGAGGAACTGGAGAAAAGGCAGATGAATATTGCAGACGAATGTTAAAAAAGCCCCAAAACATTCCTATGGAATTTGAACACTCCTCCCCATATCACTTTGACAACTTTTTTAATTTAAACTCTAGAAACAGCTGTTTGCTATAATGTCTGTAGAAAGCAAAGGTTTTGAATGTACTCAATGTACTCACTGATCTAGGCTCCACCACACAAATTGGTTAATGTGTAACTTTAGAACATGTTTAAGCACATTTATTCTCAATGATTATGTGTGACTTCATGCTTTATATAATGCAAGAGGGCTAATCGCAAACGGAAAGTTAAACAAATGCTTAGATGCTTTGCTAAAAATGGTGGGAGACATTAATGCTACATAAGGTTATGCCTGATTCCTCCTCCCTAGCTAAAAGAATCCTGTAATGCAAGCCTTAAGTAACATTTTGAACCACAGTAACTTTACTGAATCAATATTCAGATAAATTTAACCAGCTTTTTTTTTCTTTTTTTTCAAATATCTTAGAAGAAAGTCAATGCTGTTACAGAATTAATGCATCATTACCAATAACTTAAAGATTACGTGAAAGTCAAATCCAGAGGGTATAACTCTTTCCATTCTGATAGTGGGGGAACTGCCCTTTAGCACAGCTATTATAAACTTAAAGAAAAATGCAGCAGAACATGCAATGATGTTAGTAGAAGGCATGTTTTTCCATGTCATCCTTAAAGTATAATAATTAGCAATCAACAAGGATGTGCCATACAATTGGTAAAGAAAAGGTTCAAATAAACAAAATGGTGCTTGAAATGGTCTTCTAAATTCGACAATATTGCAACCCTTTAAATGGCAACACGGAAATCTCAGTCTTGTTCTAACAAATATATTTGTCTGTCTTTCAACTGCTGACATTTTGTACGGAATAGTTACAGAGCAGTAACATGAACCAAAAATTTATTTACAGCATTCAGAGGAGTTTCAGTTCCACAGTGAATATGCAGTGCAAATTGAACAGGGCAGATTAATATTACACATTCAAGAGACATAAGCAATACCAGATAATACTGTATTAGTTAATAACTCAGTATTCATATACGTGGTAAACCAAAGTAAAAAATAATAAAAGCCAAATAGTTGCTATGAAAAGACTATGTAAACATGTATAAATTTTTACTAATTATAGATTAGTGAAATCTATATTTTCAAATATTAATCTATATTTATAATTATAAATAGTATGTTAATTTGTCACATGCCATCAACAGACTTATACCTTATGGGAAAATGTTGAAATTCATGCAGCACATGATATTTGACAGATAATTATATAAACATTAAGCAGATTGGCTTAAATTTCAAAGCATTTTGCTATATAATTTGCCATATTTTACATTAAATGAAGTTATGTAATATTTAAAAGATGCCAGCTGCAATCTGAAATCTGTTAAGTAATTACATAAATATTATCTGTTAATTATTTTAGTTAAGTAAAGCATGCAAAATGCCATTTAATTAATATGATTGATTTATTTTTCATGTAAGTTTGCCCCTCAACATGTTTTAGTAAAAGCATTAGTTTTCTAAAATGCCTTTGTTGTGAGAGCTGCCACTTGTGCAGCAGTACAAGAATTAACTTAAGCAAGTATTTAAATATTTGAACTGTCCCAGCAAAATAAAGAGAATATCTTTGTGCGGGAAGTTAACTTGATGACCAGTCGATATTCTATTCTATTCTATTCTATTCTATTCTATTCTATTCTATTCTATTCTATTCTATTCTATCCTATCCTATCCTACTTTACTCTACTCTACTCTACTCTACTCTACTCTACTCTACTCTACTCTACTCCATTCCATTAAATTCCATTCCATTCCATTAAATTCCATTCCATTCCATTCCTTGAAGTGAGTTAACTTGACTTGACTTGACACTACCTGAAGAAGGTGTGCATGAAGAAAATTCTTACAGATAGTGATACACATCTAGAACAGTCTCCTGGCTTCCACCAGTTCATATTCTAGAGAATTCCTCAACAAGAGATGGTGTCTTTGCAGTAAATTGTTATTGATGGGGTTTTGTTCCATTGACCTGTTGAGTCATTTTTGGAACCTGCATAAACTTTTACCTTCACTTAATAAAAGAAAAGGAAGAGGAGAGTGATATCCACTTTTCATTTTTAAAGCTACTGTACTCTTGAAGTTCTTAATCAAATGTAAAATGTTCTGAGGTTTGTTGTATTCAAAACATTACATCAAAAGACAGTAAGAACAAAATTATACAGAAGAAGACACACTACGCTACGAGCTATGCTGTCCTTATTTTTCAGCAGTAATGTTCTTATCTGTCTCTCTAGTTTTCCTACTGTCCTTAGATATCTCAACACACTTGTTGAATAAGTAGCATTGGAAAATCAGGTACAAATTAGGTTTGCAAAATTTCCAAGTAACTTTTCCTTTTCTTCATCTGACCAATCAGCAGAAATTAAATATGTGACCCCCTTGTAATCTTGATAACTATTTTTGAATTTCAATTTAGGCCACATATTTAACTATTCAGCAGTTTTCTGGCTATGATCTTACCTAATATATACAAGGTGTTTCACATAGTATAGCACAGTGTTAAGAAGAATCTTGTAGAATAATCATGCGTCAAAGAAACAATTTAGAAATTAGCAGCTTCAGAAAAAAAAAAGGCAATATTTATTTTGTATGTAGATGCAAACTCTGTTCTAAAGAACTGGAGAACATTCCTAGATTTAATGGTCTATAGACATGGGCATGTGAACTTACAGGTTTCATTGGCTGTGAGTCTATCATAAAATCATAGAATCATAGAAGAGCTGGGGTTGCAAAGGACCTTAAGATCATCTAGCTCCAACCCCTGTGCCATGGGAAGGGTCACCTCCCACTAATCCATGTCACCCAAGGCTATGTCCAACCCAGCCTTGAACACCGCCAGCGATGGAGCATTCGCAACTTCCCTGGGAAACCCATTCCAGTGCCTCACTACCCTCACAGTAAGGAACTTCTTCCTCATATCCAATCTAAACTTCCCCTGTTTTAGTTTGAACCCGTTGCCCCTTGTCCTATCACTACAGTCCCTCATGAAGAGTCCCTCCCCAGCATCCCTATAGGCCCCTTTCAGATACTGGAAGGCTGCTATGAGGTCTCCATGCAGCCTTCTCTTCTCCAGGTTGAACAGCCCCAACTTTCTCATCCTATCTTCATGCAGGAGGTGCTCCAGTCCACTGATCATCCCCACGGCCCTCCTCTGGACTTGTTCCAACAGTTCCATGTCCTTTTTATCCTGAGGACACCAGAACTGCACAAACAACACTCCAAGTCAGGTCTCCTGAGAGCAGAGTAGAGGGGCAGGATCACCTCCCTCGACCTGCTGGTCATGCTCCTTTGGATGCAGCCCAGGAGACGGTTGGCTTTCTGGGCTGCAAGCGCACACTGCTGGCTCATGTTCATTTTTCCCTTCAACCAACACCCCCAAGTCCTTCTGCACAGGGCTGCTCTCAATCTCTTCCCTGCCCAACCTGTAGCTGTGCCTGGCATTGCTCCGACCCAGGTGTAGGACCTTGCACTTGCCATGGTTAAACTTCATCAGGTTGGCACCTGCCTACCTCACAAGCATGTCAAGGTCCCTCTGGATGGCATTCCTTCCCTCCAGCGTATCAACCAAACCACACAGCTTGGGGTGATCGGAAAACTTGCTGAGGGCACACTCAATCCCACTGTCCATGTCACCAACAAAGATGTTGAGCAAGACTGGTCCGGACACCGATCCCTGAGGGACACCGCTCGTTACTCATCTCCAGCTGCACATTGAGCCGTTAACTCATTGAGGCACAACTCTTTGCGTGTGGCCATGTAGCCAGTTCTTTATCCACCAAGTCATCCATTCATCAAATTGATGTCTCTCCTACTTATAGACAAGGATGTCATGTGGGGCGGTGTCAAATGCTTTGCACAAGTCCAGGTAGATGACATCAGCTGCTCTACTGTTGTCCATCAGTTCCATAGCCCCATCAGAGAAGGCCACCAGATTGGTCTGGCAGGATTTCCCCTTAGTGAAGCCATGCTGGCTGTCACCGAGCACCTCAGCATGCCTTCTAGGAAAATCCGCTCCAAGATTTTGCCAGGCACAGAGGTGAGGCTGACTCGTCTGTAGCTCCGTGGGTCTTCCGTTTTCCCCTTCTTGAAAATGGGGGTTATATTTTCCTTTTTCCAGTCATCAGGAACTTCACCTGACTGCCATGATTTTTCAAATATGATGGACAGTGGCTTAGCAACTTCACTTGCCAGCTCCTTCAGGCCCCACGGATGGATTCCATCAGGTCCCATGGACTTGTGTACATTCAGGTTCTTAAGATGGTCTTGAATTGGATCCTCTCCTACAGTGGGCCATCATTCTTACAGTCCCTATGTCTGCCTTCCAAGACTTGGGTGGTGTGGTCAGAGCATTTGCTGGTGAAGAGTGAGGCAAAGAAGTCATTAAGAACTTCAGCCTTCTCCAAATCCAGGGTAGCCAGTTCTCCCAATAGCTTCCCGAGGGTGCCCACATTGTCCCTAGTCTGTCTTTTATTTGCAATGTACCTATAGAATCCCTTCCTGTTATCAGCATGGAGCCATGAGTGAGATTTTATGGAGTATCATCAATTTTTTTTGAAACTTTTCATAGCAAGCTCCAATACGTCTAAACTATGACTAAACCACATTTGGAAACTGTTGAACTGGATGTTGATCAGAACTTCATTAGCATATATCAATATATTTTCCTGTAGAATAATCTATGTGACTTGGCAAGGAAAATATTTTCCAAAAATTTCTCTTTATAGCAGTGCATCTCCTCTAATACTGCAGAATGCACTCACTTGCAAAGCTGCTATGAAAATAATCATAGCCAAACGTGAAGCATTTCCACATGCTTCCTCTAAGTGGCTGGACATACACTGAGCCTGCTCTGTGGGATTATGCATAAAGCTATCAGAAGATAGAACTGCTCTCCTACAAAACTGTTGCTTCTCTCATTTTACACACCTTAAGTTAAAAATATCCACAGTTTCCTCTTGCTTTGGAAGAATGTCCAGGCAAATTTAAAGTCCTGAGGTACTTTGTATGTTAGCACATGAACTCAATAGACATACCTGATAGCATTTCATACACAGATATTCCTATCACTTTATGCAGGATTTTGTCCAGTGTTTCATTTAGGGTGTGCCGCCTTGTCTATCCTCTCTTTTTGTCTCTTTTCACCGACGTGCCAAGGTTTGTTGTTGATTTTATGTGGGAACATGATTGGCACAAACAGTTCCTTCCAGCAGGGTTATACATTTACTATTCTCCAAACCTGTTCATTAATTCTCTTCCATGGTGGAATACATCACATATTTTTTGTTACTTGTTATAATAGAGACTGTATTAATTTTCCTAAAACCTTCAGGAGTGTCTCAGTGAAATATAAAATGGTGGCAAGACATCAATGATATATATATATTGAAATTATACAACTCAAATTGGCAGTGAGATGCTATCTTTACATTAGGCATTCTCAGAACATTGGCTAAGCAGTGGTTATGGCAGAAGCAGAATGTGTTCAGGGAGAGATAACAAAGAGGGGAGAAAGACAAAGATATTCCTATACACCACATGCATGAAGAGATCAAGTTTGTTCAGTATAGACAGAGGCACCATTCTCCCTTTACTCCGAGGAAGCAATGCCAGAAGGCTGAATTAAAACCCATACAATTTACTAAGGTGATTACAGGAGAGAGAGACATTGTGCTTTTTTAGAGTACACCTAGGCCCTATTTACGAAGTTTTTTTCCACAGCCACAGTGTACAAACTTGAAGTTTTCCACATGATATTGTAACCCATGAAAGTTAACAATAAGGAAGGAAATATCACAAGTACCATTTTAAAATCACAAGGGATATAAACACTAGAGTATATGTATCTCTACAAGAACAGAAGGAGGAAAAATACTAAAATGAGATTATACTTTTTATGCATGAAACAGGCATAAATGTAAAAGGTAATCAGAATGCACAAATAAAATTCTTTTCACAGGAGATATCGTTAACTCATAGAATTCATGACCACTTCAGATCATTCTATACAAGGGATTTATTAAGTTAACAAAAGAATTAGACACCTATAGAGAACATTAACATATACAACTACAGTGTATTTTAAAATAAATACAGATTTATTCAGTTAATTAAAGAGGCGGATGATTATCCATTTTCAGGACACTTCTCAATATTAAGACTTAGGATGAAACTTGGTCTACAAGCAAACATATCCAAGATAAATGCTGAAAAAATTAATCTTATTTTAGCACTCAGATGTGTGGCTTTAACATACTGATATACTGTATCTGTATTTCTTCAGTCTGTATAGTATGAGAGGAGCAGATGCCTTCTGAATGATTGATAATGGAAAGTAGGGACATATTCGGGTCATGACTTCTTGAAAAGGTAAAGTTCTGAGTAAAATATGCCAGATCCATACAATATGGAGACATCACTGGTTTCAAAGAGTATAACCAGTCTAACTATGTGTACAGAAAATGTAGGCAGAAAGTTTAATATCTGCTTAATATTTATGATTCCTCATTTGTCTTTCCTATAATCTGGTTGCCAAGAACTTGTCTTTTTAGGGACACTGTTTCACGGCTCTAGGTAAGCGTGTGTACTGTGGTATGTAGGATCCAAAGGTTCCCATTACGGATGACAGGCTGATTTGCAATACATCAGGTTGTTTCAAAGTGGTGTCTGACCAACCAGGCCAACTCTAGACCAACTCCAAAAGATCCAATGAAAGGCAACAAGGAAAATCAGTTTAATATCTACTTATAGCTACAAATATCTGGTAAATTTGTAAAGCTGTCTGAAGCTTCATTGGCTATCTGAAAAAAGTTGGAATGTCCTGCTCTGGATTTCAGACCTTCCCATTTGGAAGCTGAGCTTCTTTGAAACTTTCAGCCTTCCTTTATTCCTTAATTCTTGGAATAAGTTGCTGTAGTGAGAGGCCAGTGGCAGAAGTAATTAATCAGAACAACCATTATGCTACATAACATAGATGACAGTGCAATTTAAGATGTGAATATTCTTTTTCCTCCTCAAGTGAATCTGTGGTGCAGTTAATGGACAGTTTTGTCACTGCCAGACAGGTGGTTTCCTTTCAAGAAGATCTCTGTACTCAGAAATTCAGGCTTTGAATTATTTTCTTCTTGTGGGGTGAACTCTGGTAAATCTGAAATGTCAAGCTCTAGCAAGGAGAGATGGTATTTTATCAGGCATTTACATCACAGTGACTGAATAAAACTGAATCAAGTATATTATTCACTGAAGTGCTGGTTGTTGCCAACTTGGTACTAAGAAAGGCTAAAGATGAATCATAAATGTTAAACAGATCTTACAGCTACCCACAAACTATTGCAAAGACAGCAACAGACTGGTAGGTAGGAGCCTATATAAGCATGTAGGCCAGCTTTCTGACAGTACAAAAGGTTCTTTAATTTGCAAAGGCTAAAAAGGTAAAATTTCACTGGGAGATAATGTTTTACCTAAGCAGAAATATTCATTTGTTAGGTCTCTGTCTAGGCTAATTATATGTCTCAGTGCAGTGATCTGGTTTTATCTGAGGGAAGTTCTAATGAGGCTCCATAGAAATATTAAGACAAAAGTTGTTATTTTTTTGTCCTGGTTTCAGCTGAGATAGATGGAGTTAATTTTCTTCCTACTAGCTGGTACAGTGCTGTGTTTTGGATTTAGTCTGAGAACAGTGCTGATAACATACCAGTGTTTTAGTTGTTGCTAAATAGCAACATGACCAAGGACTTTTCAGTCTCTGTCAGTGAGGAGGGGCCCAGGAAGCTGGAAGGAAGCAAAGAGAGGACACCTGACCCAAACTAGCCAGGGGATATTCCATACACAGCACATCATGCCCAGTATATAAACTGGGGGGAGTTACACAGAAGGGACCAATTGCTGCTCAAGTTGGGGTGGGTGCAAGTCGCTGGATGGTGAGCAATTGCATTGTGTATCACTGTTTTTTACTGCATTTTTTCCTTTCCTCTTTTAGTTTTATATTATCTTCCCTTGTTATTTCCCTTATTAATATTATTAGCATTGTATTGTAATTTATTTTAGTAATTAAACTTTTCTTATCTCAACCTGCAGGTTTAACATTCCTTTTATTCTCCTCTCCATCCTGTGGGGGGGGGGGGAGGAGGTTTGGGGAAAAGGAGGGTGAGCAAGCGGCTGAGCAAACAACCATGACATGCTTGGAAGTGAGAAAATCTAAATGTTTTGAGAATTACTTTTTTTCAAGTAAATGAAAGGAATAACTGTTCAGCACTGTGTCCATGTTCCTGTCACCTGCCTAATAAACCGTGCAGTGTAGGCATCCGAAGGCCATGACTTTGAGGTGATCTTGCCATGCCTATTGCTCAGAATTGCCACAGATTCCACTTATCCTGTTGTTTTTTTTCTAAATAATCAGGAACTGGACAGCCTTTGAGATTGATGGCTATTGGAAACCATACTACAAACATACCCAGGAAACACGCCTTAACCCAAGGATATTAAAAATGTTTATTTGTGATCTCTTTGACAAACAGGCAACATGTTTTGGTACATTTCCAGACTAATCCAGGAGCTGGTGGGCTGGTAACTAGAAATAATATTCTTATTTTTCAAATGGTCTGAGTCACAAGTTAAATGAAGTAATTTTAATGTCGTTTTAATCAAGCAACCTCCAAGATAATGTACTAGGAAATGAAGAACATGGGTTAGAGCAAGAGAGAGTCTTTCCTATAAAGCAAGAATTCACAGAAGATCTTAGACACCTCAGCAGGATCACTTTGTGCATTTCTATGGCAAGAAAGGTTAATAATATCTTTTAATTTATGTAAAGGGGGAAGATGAACTGAGAAGGACAGAAGCCATCTGATAAAACCCACATGATCCAGAATCCAAGGATTAATGTTAAGCTAGTCGTTGGGTTAATAATATGTTAAGACACTTCTAGATGGGGTAAAGAGCCAGATGATTCTACGAAAAGGTCCTGAAATGTATATATGTGGTTTTGGTAAGACCAAAACTATAACAGGACCATGAGCTGGTTTTACATACAGCAGGTAAAATATGGTGATACAGCTTCAAACAGTGACAGAAGATATAAAGCAGCCACCATGCGACTCAGGAAGCATGATGGGGGATTTCATTTGCCAAACAAAGAGGTAAATTTGGTAAGGTTGTATGTGAGGAAGACAATTGAAAATTGGTAGATACAGAAATTCTAGACTCACAGCCTAGGATTTAGGAGTTCCTGTTACTGAAAGTCAAAATTTAAAAAATACCCTGTAATGTTGATATTTCTTAGTTTTGAGGCATGTCTCTCATGCAAGCACAGCATAATCTGTTAGGACAGACAGGGAGGTTAACTGCAATCTGAAGTACGAAGCCAAGAATGATCCATTTAAAAATGTTATTTAGTCAAATCTTGGATAAATCCAGTGATCTCTGTCAAAATGGAAGACAAACCTGCTCCTTTCAAACATAGAGTCTGTGGAGCAGGTACCATGCATTCTTTTATAAGACCTTGAAGGAACTGCATTCCCTTAGTAAGCTCATACCTCTTCCACAACCCTTTTCAGGACTTCAGATAGATACTAAAGCTAGGTAAATATTTTCTGCTTTGTTTCATTCTACCATCTTTAAGGCACAGAGTCACAGCGGTAGGACTACTGTGCTATGAAGACTTGTACAGTAGGAGATAAGATAATATTTAGTATCAGCTGCATCAAATACTCATATGAGAATGCAGACTGTGATCCAGAAAAGGAATTTCTCTGGGTCAGACTGACAGAGAGTTTGCTTTTGTTTCTACTTTGTTCTGCAGCAAGGGATCATTCATTATGCTCACCTGTTCTCCATTACCATCTCTATCCTGCAATGGAGCTACCAATTATATAGACTTCCTGCAGACATCCAAGGTCTTTTTGAAGTATTATGTGAGATACATCAGAAACTCTTATGTAAGATACAGCAGAATTACTGGTTTGGGAGTTGCCAAAGGAGGCAGGTCTGTCACAGTATTTCAGATTTCTAATCCAGCATAAATGTAGAGAAAAAAATACAACTAGAGGCCTCAACCAAAAAGGATTTTATAGTCTATCAAAGGTGCATGGTACTGTAGTTTCACTCTTGGGTAAAATATAATGTTTTTGATGGAGCTCAAGCTAGATTACCTGACTCTTCTTTCTATCCTTAAATAGTGGCTAAAAAATCAAGGCAGAAAAGCTCAGTTTTCAGAGCTTCAGGAAACGTTTGCTAGAAGGGAACTTTGCTCATTCCATAGCCTTGCAGGTTTATTTGTTGGGATTGTAGAATGATAGAAACAGAAGGTATTAGGGTACGACCCTTCAAAGATCATAGCCATTGTAATAAATTTTAAGGGTAAACATATTAACACGTTGGGCAGGGAATGAGCACTGCTGGGCTTGTCTCTTTGACAGGTTAGGGAATTCGGAACAAGAAGTTCAAAATGAAAGCCAGACCAGTTTAGAACAAGATTCATTCTTTTGGATCAAAATGTAACTCCATTTTAAATGCCTTGCTCTCAGTAGAATGCATTTTGCAACATATTAACTCAATAAATACAATTGGTGTCATTACAATACAGTTTTTGGGGACTTGCTCTCTTATCTGCAACAAATTGATTTTTGGTTCATGTACTGAATATTTTTATTGATTCCATGAGTTACATTACACATTTTACATTAGAATTAGAGATGAAAATGCTGCCTTCATTCTAGGCCATGGAAGAAATCATAGAATCATAGAATGCTTTAGGTTGGAAGGGATGTTAAAGATGACCTAGTTCCAAAACTCTGCCATCAGCAGAAACACCTACCACAGACCAGATTGCTCAAATCCCCATTCAACCTTACCTTGAGCACTTCCAAAGATGATATAGATAGCAGTAGCCTGTAGAAAAAAAAGGAGGACTACAGAGCTCTGGGGGAGGTTGTTAGGGGCTCTGGAGCTCAGATTGTCTTTTCGTCAATTCTCCAGGATACAGGGCACGACCTGAAAAAGGCTAGGAGGATTGGCCAGGTTAATAAATGGTTAGAAGGGTGGTGCTATAGTCAGGGGTTTGGCTATCTAGAACATGGGACTCAATTTAGTAGGCCAGGTTTACTGGGGGCTGGTGGAGCTGGTCTGACAAAGAAAGGGAAGAGTGGATTTGGTAGGAGGCTTGCCAGGCTGGTCAAGGATGCTTTAAACTAGATGTGTTGGGGGAGAGGGGCATCATTCCATCCCAACACACCCAATCAGTGGCCAGCACCTATAGTAAACGTTCAGAGCAATGCGGAGCTATTCCAGCTGCTCCAGCCATTGAGCCGGCTTCAATTGGAGATCAGCTCAGATGTCTCTCTACAAATGCCCATAGCATGAGGACCAAACAAGAGGAATTAGAGATGTGTGCACATCTACGGGGGTATGATCTGTTGGAGGGATGGTACGGCCCAGCACAAAAAATCCAGGAAGTTTCTCTATTGTCTGGAAGACAACTTCCTTCTGCAAGTAATACAGGAGCCAAGGAGAGGTGCCTTGCTTGACCTCGTCCTCACCAACAGGGAGGGGCTGGTTGGAAATGTGACACTCCAGGGCAGCCTTGATTGCAGCGATCATGAGATGGTCAAATTCGAGATCCTCAGGACAGTGAGAAGAGTGTGCAGCAAGCTCACTGCCCTGGACTTCAAGAGAGCAGACTTTGGCCTCTTCAGGAACATGCTCAGTAAGGTGCCATGGGATATAGCCCTAGAAGGGGGGCAGGGGGGCCCAAGACTGCTGGTTGATATTCAAGGATCACTTGCTGCAAGCTCAGGAACTATACATCCCTATGAGAAGGAAGGTGCTGCAGGAGGGCCAGGAGACCTCCTTGGATGGATAAGGAGCTGCCAAGGAAAATTAGATGGAAAAAAGAGGCTTATAAAAGGTGGAAACAAGGACAGGTGGCCTGGGAAGAATACAGGGATGTTGTCTGGGAAGCTAGGGACCAGTCAGGAAAACTAAGGCCCACTTAGAATTAAACTTGGCTAGGGATGTTTAGGATAACAGGAAGGGATTCTATAGGTACATTGCAAATAAAAGACAGACTAGGGACAATGTGGGCACCCTCGAGAAGCTATTGGGAGAACTGGCTACCCTGGATTTGGAGAAGGCTGAAGTTCTTAATGACTTCTTTGCCTCACTCTTCACCAGCAAATGCTCTGACCACACCACCCAAGTCTTGGAAGGCAGACATAGGGACAGTGAGAGTGAAGACCCTGGGCCCACTGTAGGAGAGGATCTGGTTCGAGACCATCTTAAGAACCTGAATGTACACAAGTCCATGGGACCTGATGGAATCCATCCGTGGGGCCTGAAGGAGCTGGCAAGTGAAGTTGCTAAGCCACTGTCCATCATATTTGAAAAATCATGGCAGTCAGGTGAAGTTCCTGATGACTGGAAAAAGGAAAATATAACCCCCATTTTCAAGCAGGGGAAAACGGAAGACCCACGGAGCTACAGACGAGTCAGCCTCACCTCTGTGCCTGGCAAAATCTTGGAGCGGATTTTCCTAGAAGGCATGCTGAGGTGCTCGGTGACAGCCAGCATGGCTTCACTAAGGGGAAATCCTGCCAGACCAATCTGGTGGCCTTCTCTGATGGGGCTATGGAACTGATGGACAGCAGTAGAGCAGCTGATGTCATCTACCTGGACTTGTGCAAAGCATTTGACACCGCCCCACATGACATCCTTGTCTATAAGTAGGAGAGACATCAATTTGATGAATGGATGACTTGGTGGATAAAGAACTGGCTACATGGCCACACGCAAAGAGTTGTGCCTCAATGAGTTAATGGCTCAATGTGCAGCTGGAGATGAGTAACGAGCGGTGTCCCTCAGGGATCGGTGTCCGGACCAGTCTTGCTCAACATCTTTGTTGGTGACATGGACAGTGGGATTGAGTGTGCCCTCAGCAAGTTTTCCGATGACCCCAAGCTGTGTGGTTTGGTTGATACGCTGGAGGGAAGGAATGCCATCCAGAGGGACCTTGACACGCTTGTGAGGTAGGCAGGTGCCAACCTGATGAAGTTTAACCATGGCAAGTGCAAGGTCCTACACCTGGGTCGGAGCAATGCCAGGCACAGCTACAGGTTGGGCAGGGAAGAGATTGAGAGCAGCCCTGTGCAGAAGGACTTGGGGGTGTTGGTTGAAGGGAAAAATGAACATGAGCCAGCAGTGTGCACTTGCAGCCCAGAAAGCCAACCGTCTCCTGGGCTGCATCCAAAGGAGCATGACCAGCAGGTCGAGGGAGGTGATCCTGCCCCTCTACTCTGCTCTCAGGAGACCTGACTTGGAGTGTTGTTTGTGCAGTTCTGGTGTCCTCAGGATAAAAAGGACATGGAACTGTTGGAACAAGTCCAGAGGAGGGCCGTGGGGATGATCAGTGGACTGGAGCACCTCCTGCATGAAGATAGGATGAGAAAGTTGGGGCTGTTCAACCTGGAGAAGAGAAGGCTGCATGGAGACCTCATAGCAGCCTTCCAGTATCTGAAAGGGGCCTATAGGGATGCTAGGGAGGGACTCTTCATGAGGGACTGTAGTGATAGGACAAGGGGCAACGGGTTCAAACTAAAACAGGGGAAGTTTAGATTGGATATGAGGAAGAAGTTCCTTACTGTGAGGGTAGTGAGGCACTGGAATGGGTTTCCCAGGGAAGTTGCGAATGCTCCATCGCTGGCGGTGTTCAAGGCTGGGTTGGACATAGCCTTGGGTGACATGGTTTAGTGTGAGGTGTCCCTGCCCCTGTCAGGGGGGTTGGAACTAGATGATCTTAAGGTCCTTTGCAACCCTAGCTATTCTATGATTCTATGATTCCTTGGGCAGCCTATTCTAGTGTCTCACAAGCATCACAGAAAATACCTTCTTCCTAGTACCTCATCTAAATCTACCTTCTTTCAGTTTAAAGCCATTCCTTTTTGTCTTATCACTACATGCCCTTGTAAAAACCCCCTTGTAGATTCCTTGTAGGACCCCTTTAGGCACTGGAAGGACTGCTCTAAAGTCTCCCTGGAGACTTCTCTTCTCTAGGCTGAACAACCCCAGGTGTCTCAGCCTATCTTCACAGGAGTGGTTCTCTGATCACCTTCGTCGCTCTCCTCTGGACTCGCTCTCCTCTGGACTGCTGGATGCAGTACTCCAGGTGGGGGTCACATGAGAGCAGAGCAGAGGTGGAGAATCACCTCTCTGCCGGTCACACTTGGGATACATCTTGGCTTTCTGGGCTGCAGGTACACACTTCTAGGTCATGTTGAGCTTCTCACAGACCAGCACCACCAAGTTCTTCTCCTCAAGGATTCTCTCAATCCAGCCTCTATTTGTGTCTCAGATTGCTCTGACCCAGGTGCAGGACTTTGCGCTTGGCCTTGTTGAACTTCATGAGGTTGGTATTGGCCCACCTCTCAAGCTTGTCAAGGTCCCTCTGGATGGAATCCCTTCACCGCACAGGCTGGTGTTGTGGGCAAGCTTGCTGAGGGTGCATGCAGTCCCACTGTCCATGATGCCAACAAAGGTGTTAAACAGTGCCAGTCTCAATATCAACCAACCCCTGAGGAACACCAGTCATTACTAGTCTCCACTTGGACATCAAGCCGTTGACTGCAGCCCTTTTAGTAAAACCATCCTTATCCAAGTGGTCCATCATTAAGCCCATGTCTCTTCAATTTAGAGACAATGATGTCATGCAGGACAGTGTCAAACGCTTTGCAAAATCCAGGTAGATCATCATTATTTATACCTTTATCCACCAACACTCTAACCCTGTCATAGAAGGCCGCCAAATTTTTCAGACACAATTTTCCCCTAGTAAAGACCTGTTGGCTGTCACAAATCAACATTTTTTCTACATGCCTTAGGATAGTTTCAGGAGGATCTACTCCATGATCTTGCTGGGCACCCAGATGAAAGTGAGTGGCCTGTAGTTCCCTGGGTCTTCTTCTTTTCCCTTTTTAAAAATGTGGGTTATGTTTCCCATTTTCCAGTCACTGGGAACTTCACCAGACTGCCACAACTTTGTAAGTATGATGGATAGTTGCTTAGTAATTTCATCTGCCAGTTCCTTCAGGAGCCACGGATGCATCCCATGAGGTTCTATGGACTTGTGCACCTTCAGGTCCAGGAAATTACCAAGTGTTGTCCCTTATTTGATTAAAAACTTCATATGATGAAAAAATACTGTAATGAAATATTTCAGAGGTGGAAGATGATTAATAAGGAGGGATATTAAATGTCTTGTCAGAATGACACATAATTTCTTTTAGTGAATGACATCAAGCATTTTTTGATTTTGCTTTTATTTGGTCTCACTGCAAAGTGGGTGAGAACATAAAGAGCATTTCAATGAGGCTGGATTTACAGATGGAAGAAAAGGATAATAATTAGTAAGCTTGCTGCATTTCAAAACATGAGACAAATAAATTAAATTCTGTCTTTTGGTAGAGTTAGTAATATGCCAGTAGCACAACTATTTCCATAACAACTAAATGAAGACATAGTCCAACTCTAAAAAAAAAATGGTGTGTATATGATGTACTTAAAAATTGTTATGTGGGTGGTGGGCAGAAAAAACATTTACGCATCCTAGGTTCATGAGTAATATGACATCTTAAGGCACTAAAAAAAAATCTAGCCTACATGGCAAGCAAAACTTTGTACAAATATTTACAGACTTTTTAGATTAAATTAGCCAATAAACAACTTTAACTGTACAGGAAGAATATGAGCTTTTAATAGAAGTGCTCAGGCACAGATAATATGAAAGCATTTCATTCAGTATAAACTGTGTATTACTATGGCTTTCTCAAATTGATCAGGGCAGGAATCTGTAAGGCCATCCTGTGCACCAAAATCCCACTCAGAATCTGCTCAAAGACAGCTCACATCCAGAGAAGAATAATCCATCCATCTCCAATGAGCAACAAAGACATGCACAGTGATGAACTGTGTCAGGATTTTGCAGTATGGGTAGCCTATGACAGACAGGCTTTGTGGATCTTAGTGAAAAATGATTCTACTGGCAACAGCCACACTGAAGGTACAAAAGTCAAATTTATTGGTTTTTGTTTCATTATAATAGGAAGCCTAAGAAAGAATTAATGCACTCACCTTCTTGCCTTCTAACCTCATGAAATATAAAAACTTTAAGATTATATCTCGTATTCCAGTTGGATTGACTCAATTTTCTTTGGGCTTTCTCTACTCCCACTTTAACACTTTCCTTCATTCAGTTTGTCATTTATTTACAATGGGAAATAAAATAAGCCACAGTGGAGGAATAAAGAAATGAACAATCAATAAAGACCAGCTAGCTATTGTAGTGAGCTATAGCACAAGCTTCTTACTGAATCTTCATTTCCTTTATTTCACTTCCAAAAGTGGAAGAAAGTGCAATATTCTCAGTAAATTGAAAGAAGAAATGTAAACTGAGGGCATGCTGGAGCAAGACATGAGATGGAAGCAGCTATACATTGTACAACTTTGACTTAAAGCTTGGCAATCACAGAATTGCAGAGAACAATAAGGCTGAGCAGCTTGAAGAGCAGTGATCTTTGAATGCAGGGGAAAAACAGTTAATGTGTGTCGTCTTGTTCTGGTTATTTGCTAATTTAGTTAAATAGGACTATTTTTCAACAACAGAAATCACATTTATGCTATACATTGGGAAAGCTAAAAAGATAAAATTGTTTTTATTTTTAAGCCAAGGCTGGTAGGCTTGCCATATTCTAGGTACTGGTTGAAAAAACAATCTTGAGGAAAATGACATATCCATAATAGAATGGATACAATTTGCCCTAACTCCAGAATATTTCATTCTAAGGCTGATGAAAACTGCAAGTGCTTGATATGGTAAATGGCATAGAATAACATTTTCAGAAAGGAATTTTGGGTGTTCCATTCCCCAAAATACTAGTTGTATTGTAAGTGTTAATGATGGGATTGCACTTTCATATAAATATAAATAAATATAAATATAAATATAGTACAGTCTGCTGACCTTCACTGCTGAGAAAGATGTATTTGATGCAGTGTGGTTATGGAACAGAGTGCAAATGAAGCCCCCTTTCCTTCATGGTGACTGAGATGGATGTTCTTATCCTTTGTTCATCATGTTAATTACACAGCATAAAGGAAGCCTGTGGAAAGAGAACTTTCATTTGAGCAATCACTATAGTTGGAAGTGGGCAAACTGTTGTGTACATAAGGTTTTGTGTATTTTATGGCCAGAGCATCGCTTTCCTCCTGTAACCCAATGTATTGCAAAAGCTACACCAGCTTTTAAAGAATGCAAGATTGTGGCTGGGTTTTTTTCTGTATGATCAGGAAGAGGGAATTATTTGGGATTTTTTTTTCTTTTGTCTATGTTACTTGTATTGCTGAGAGCTGTGAAAAGGTAGGGTTTTCTGCCTGCATTTGCATAATACCTAAATTTGCATTCAAGAGCAGATCTTGAGTAATGGTAATAGAAAATGCCCTGTGCAAGAACTGCCTGATTTGCACTGTCCTAGACCAAAAATTCAGACGGAAAATTGACAAGATGTAGGAATTCCGAGAAGTAATTAGTTCTTTAATTTTGGGACAATTTACTTCTCCATGAAGCATTTTGGGACATACACTGTAATGCGTTACTTGCTGGGAAGAAGAGGCTGCTGCTTTGTAGTTGGAGGGAAAGGGGATGGCATATACTTATGGATATGATGGCTTCATTAGAAATAGGTCAGCACCCTACATATTTATCAAATAGCTGGGGCTTAAATGTATGATCGGTGTTGCATGCAAAATTGAAAGGTACAGAAAATAAGATGTAATTACTGCAGTTGCTTATAGGTACACCTGGGTCGGAGCAATCCCAGGCACAGCTACAGGTTGGGAAGGGAAGAGATTGAGAGCAGCCCTGCGGAGAAGGACTTGGGGGTGTTGGTTGATGAAAAAATGAACATGAGCCAGCAGTGTGCGCTTGCAACCCAGAAAGCCAACCGTCTCCTGGGCTGCATCCAAAGGAGCGTGAGCAGCAGCTCGAGGGAGCTGATCCTGCTGAGACTTCACTTGGGGTATTGTATGCGGTTCTTGTGTCCTCAACACAAAAAGAACATTGAACTGTTGGAACAAGTCCAGAGGAGGGCCATGAGGATGATGAGGGGGCTGGAGCACCTCCTGTATGAAGATAAGCTGAGAAAGTTGGGGTTGTTCATCCTGGAGAAGAGAAGGCTGCGTGGAGATCTCGTAGCAGCCTTCCAGTATCTGAAAGGGGCCTATAGGGATGCTGGGGAGGGACTCTTCATGAGGGAATGTGGTGATAAGACAAGGGGTAACAGGTTCAAACTAAAAAAGGGGGTGTTTAGATTGGATATGAGGAAGAAATTCTTTACTGCAAGAGGCACTGGAATGGGTTTCCCAGGGAAGTTGTGAATGCTCCATCGCTGGCGGTGTTCAAGGCTGGGTTGGACATAACCTTGGGTGACATGGTTTAGTGTGAGGTGTCCCTGCTCCTGTCGGGGGGGTTGGGACTAGATGATCTTAAGGTCCTTTCCAACCCTAAATATTCTATGATTCTATGATTTTGTATACCATATTCTGGTAAAGCTGACAACGATTTTAGAGAAAATTGGAACAGCTTAAATAAAATATTTATTGTCTCTAATCATTGTACAGAACCATCCAAACAAATGAAGACATGAATGAAAAAAAACTTCAAATACTATAGTTCTAGTGACAAAAGGAAGGCAATGTGATTTTTGAGGTCTCATTAAGCTTTAGTCTAAACCATAGAAAATTTGCACTACCAGAAGACCCTTAGCTTCTCTCAACAAAAATTAATATCCTGACTTTATGAAATCTTTCAAGGATGCTGCAGTTTCAACCACAAAGCAAAAGTATGCATTCTGACCATATTTCCAGGTGTTTTGGTGTTGCAGCTGCAGATCGTAACAGCTTTACTACCTAAAAATATAGATAGCAGTGTCCTTTTGTCTTATAAATCATAAGTTTCATACATGTTTGCTACTGGATGTTGGTAGAAAGGTGATATTGCGCAACAAGCATTTTCTTGGAGATGCTTAGGGTTTCTTAAGTACCCAGAGGTCTCTCCTGAAGTGTTAAAGATACTTTGGGTTTGATTTTTTTTACATTTATTTTTCTGTAAATACCTATTTTCTTAAAAGTCAAATGGTCCCTTTTGTTGCGGTCAGCAGTTCCTTACAGATTCTAATTAAATCTAGTCCATTACAGCCCATTAGGTGGTGTTAAAAAGCAATTTGGTTTCCCTTCCCCAGTCCATGCCAACATGCTTACCCAATTACTTCCAGAGTGCTTTAAAGATGAGATTTCAAAAGCATCAGCATTGGCAAAATGCTGTTTTCATTGTGTCAGTGGTCATCCTATTGACTTCAAATCTAGAAGAAACAAAACAGCAAATGTCCAGGTATCTTTTAAATACCCAAAGATGTCTAAATTATGTGAAAGCACAGTAATACATTACAGTAATATCACTAAGGTAATTAGTTGCTGCTTTCAGTGGCTTCTTGTGTCGATATAATTCAATTGTTTAAGAGCCTCTTCCCCATTCTGGTTTTGGTCAGTAATAGGGACAGCTTATTATAGCTGACACTGGCAATTAGATTTCAGAGACTACTTTATAAGCCTCTTTTTTTTTTTTGGTCTAGAAATGCTGCTTTTGAGTAACAGAAAGACAGATTTTGGAACTTATGAGCCTGTCTATCAGGGTGGAATGGAACACAGAGGCAGTCAGAGAACACCTGCAATCATTCTATATTTAATAGTTCACTAAACACCCATTTGAAAGGGAAGCAAACAGCCAAGACTGGAGTGATCTGGCTGCAGATCGTATAAATCTGGGTTCCAAACACTCACGTGAGTGACAGGGGTATGTCATGCTGAACAAACTTTGGTGTTTGTCTCATTTTTATTCTTGTTTTCATCTTCTATTCCTTTGTGAAGTGTTTCTTCTCCCACAGTTTTAACTTCCCAAATGTGCAGTGTTCCTTTAATGAGGAATGAATGACTCCAAAGCTGGCTTTTAAGTTAGGAATATTACTAGTAGCAGTATTTTGAAAGCAAAAGAGAAACATTTTTGATAGCCACTGTTAAAGCCCAGAGCTATGTCTCATGCTAGGTAGGATACAGTAGTTAAGACAATCTGACTCTCATTGGTGTGTAACATTTCTAAGAAAGGCTGCACAAGTGAGAACAGGTTATTATTCTGTCATCTGGGAAGAAACTCAAAAACTTCATTCAGCCCCTTATTGCTATTAAGCTCTCAACCAGATACCTCCTAGTGTATTTAATAAATACTGACTAATTAACCAAGTTTCAGTCTGAGTCTGAGTGGCAAGGTTCAAACTCTCTGAAGGGCTGAAAAGTATTAATCACCTGTATTTAAGTAAGGGAAGAGAGAAATGTCTCTTGGGTTTAATTCCATGGATGATAATCTCTTTCACTATAACAGCCAATAGTCTTCTCTGACAACCCCTTGTAGGCTGGTGTATTAATGCAAACCTGAGAGTTGTGGTAGGTTTTGCTGATGTGCTAAGCAGTGAAATGAAGTGAGGGAAGAATACTGTGTTCAGTTCTGGGCCCCTCACTACAATAAAGACATCGAGGCGCTGTAGCAGGTCCAGAGAAGAGCAACAGAGCTGGTGAAGATTCAGGAGCACAGGTCTTATGAGGAACAGCTGAGGGAACTGGGGATATTTAGTCTACAGAAAAGAAGGTTCAGGGGGGACTTAATCGCTCTCTACAACTACTTGAAAGGAGGTTGTAGTGAGGTGGTGGTATGTCTCTTCTCCCAGGTAACAAGCAATAGGATAAGAGGTAACAGCCTAAATCTGGGCCAGGGGACGTTTAAACTGGATGTTAGGAAAATTTCTTCACCAAAAGGGTGATTAGGTGTTGGAACAGACTGCCCAGGGCAGTGGTGGAATCACCATCCCTAGAAGTGTTCAGAAAACTCTTAGATAAGACCCTCAATGGAATGGGTTAGTGGTGAACTTGGCAGTGACTGGGTAATGGTTGGACTTGATGATCTTAGGGGTCTTTTCCAACCTAGTTGATTCCGTGACACAACAGCTACCACAGCACCTGGGCCCTGATGGGCCATCCTGACCCTCTGGACAGCTGCTGCATGGCCTCAAGGCAGACACCATCTCCCCGCTCTCAGCCCCAGGAAAACAGCTGAGCACTCACCTGCAAGTGATCTTGTTGCTCATTTGGTTATACGTGATTTACAAATCTGAAAGAACAATCTTGTTAAGAGGAAAACAATGAAATAAAGACAAAATAGCTTCTCAATTATAGGTACAAGGTGTTAGGCAGTGTGCCAATTGCTTTCCATCTGTATTCTGCATCTGTTGACTTTTGCACATTTTGGTGCATGTTTTCAGCAGTTTTCATTGATTAGAGATTTAAATGCTGTGATTTCTACCAAGTATGAAACCAGAAAATTATCAAAATATTTGCAGCTGTATGCAAACCCTCTCAAAATGACTTTAAGCTCCAAAGCTCACAGGCAGGGGAAAAAAAAAAAATAATACTGAGAAATACTGCTCATCATTTTCTTCAGAAAAAAAAATAGTGCACTTTGCAGTGCACAATGATGACTTTTAGATCAAAACTTTTTGACTGGTCAATACTGGGAGTTCACCAAACCAAATATTTTTACCTTTATACCTTTTTTAGAAGTGTCTTTTCTGATTTTCAGAAGTTGATCAATAGAATTACTGCTTCTTTTCCAGCTTGGAGGGGAGAGAAATTGTTCTTTGGCAACAGAAAAACTAAATGAGAAAGGAAATGCTTCTTTTCTGGTAAAGATAGACGGGACAAAAATAAATTTATGTGGTGCCTGGATTGCAGCAACCATTAGAGCGCTTTGGGGACAAAACAAAGGAAAAGGTGACTGTAGACTATGCTGGATAAAAGATTTTATTTGAAGATCACACACACAAGACGGAATTATAGTATTACATCTTTTTTCTTATTTTCCATTGAACTTTTCTTTCTGGTGAATAATCTGTCAGAGGAGATGAGCCCTCAGCTTTCATCTTTTTGAGTAATTATATAGACACAGTAAAAGACAGTAGAAGAGAAGCAAGCTGTTAGATCATTTAAGTGCAGTCACAGAAATGTAGGATCCAGTCCACTAAATAAGTGAGCTCAACAGGGAAAACCCAGCATGATTTTTTTCAGGTTTTATTTCTTCCATCTTAAGCTTTTAATGTTTAGTTGCTATTGTTTCTTGTCTATAAGGCTGAGCAAAGGCCTCAGTGAGACTCGAAGTCTCTGTAGAATTTCCTGCTGGCTCCTAAACTGAGTATAAGTACAATATTCCCAGGCTTATCCAGCTCTGCTTTAGAATCCATTTGTAATCCACACAAGAGCAGTAAAGAAGAAACATATACCGTATTATTACTAGGATAATTGCTGTCTGGCTAATCGCACATTTCATTGCTGCTGGGCCTCTTTTCTTATTAGCTGTGAGTGTTTACAATTTCGAGTGATTTTGTAAGTCCTTCTTGACTCATCTAGTCCCTCTGTAGAACTGACAGTTGTCCTTGACTTTAAAGCATGATATATTCTGCTTCATTTACAATACATCCAAATCCACTCTAAAAAGGCTTTCCATATCTTGGTGAGGTGCCAGTGATTCTGAACAGTCAGCTCCTGCCAGCTATTACTATTGTCAATATCTGACTTTCGGGAGGAAAGACATGGTATGAGGCTTTGAAGTAGTTGATGAGCTATGCTCAAGTGACCACTGCTAGCTATATGGCTGTAGCTTGGATTTGTTGTACCCATGTACTTCTCATTTCAGCACGAAGTCAGAGATCTGTGAAATGTCTGTTCATCTGCAGGAGCTGAAAACAAGGTCTGTCTTCTGTTTCTTAGTTCTGTGGCTAACCAAAAAGCTATATATGATCATCTCACTTCCAAGACCAGACAAAAAGGAGTTAAAAATAGAAATGATAAGATACATTTTTGTCCTAAAAAAACCCAACAGCTCTAGCAGGTTTCATATACCTCAGTATTTTCTGTTTTCCATAGCTGCATTCCTTTACTCTTTGTTTACTTTCTTGTTTTTAACCAAAGACAGAAATTTAAAATGATTCATTAGTAGATGAAGTGCTTCATTTTTTGTGAAAATCAAGTTTCAATTTGTCATAGTTTGGTCAGGGTTTTAACTGTCAGTAAATACAAGTTCAATTTTCCGGCTATTCCTGATTTGGAAAGGGGACAGCAGCTGTTACACCACATCTATGACCATCCTCCAGTACACCAGGAGCTCATATTTCCTTTCCTGAGGAGAGCAGACACTGTGTTGCTTATCTTCCACTTCCCTTTAATGCCCCTTTACTCATAAATCTTCATCCATCAGTTCATATTTCCTTTCCTGAGGAGAGCAGACACTGTGTTGCTTATCTTCCACCTCCCTTTAATGCCCCTTTACTCATAAATCTTCATCAATCAGTGCATGAAACCCAGGAATCTTGCCTCTCAGGTGGGATCCCTAATCACTAGTCTGGAAGATTCTCCGATTTTTACTTTCTAGAGCAATTAATATTTAATTATTTTAAAACTGTAAAGGCTCCAAATTTAAAGGTGCTTTTTGCAAGCAACGCTGCAGCTGCATGTTGGTGCATGCTCTCCAAAGACAGGACACCACCGAACCTATTCCAGTACCAGTTTCCATATTAGTAAATGGTGTCTGCCCCCATATTCCTACTTTGTGTCTGTTATACACCCCTACAGATATCGGGGGGGTGTCTCTCAGATATCTGATATGGATCAAGACACCTATATGTAGGCACATGAAACACTTCCTTAAACACATACAGCAATTTTCTGCTGGATGTAACTACCAATCAAAGCAAGTGACTGCTAAAATCTTCTTATAATGAATATGAAGCCAAATATAATGATTCAACATCCCATGAGATTCCTCTAACCACTGTAATAAGAACAATCCTTCCCTTCCCTCTCTTTCTTTGTCCTTTCTTGCCCTACTCTGCTCTGCTGTACCCTACCCTGTCCTTCCTCTCCCCTCTCACTCCTCCTGTCTTTTCTCCAACCAGGGCTCAGACATTAGAGAGTTCATCCAGAATTGTCACATTCTTTTTACATGAAAAGGGTGAGTAAAGAGTGTAATCAAACTAATTTTCATTCAGACATCATTGATATTTTTAGCTTGGCAGCCATCCTCACTAGCTGCAAGCATGCCTGTAATGCAAGATGCTGCGCTAATAATCCTGACACGTTTCCCATCGCCTTAATTGCATCTAAATGTGTGTTATAGCACTAATAACTCGATAGTGGGGAATTTACTTATAGTTCAGCGAATGTGATAAAAATTCCCAAATTTTGGTATCCCAGACTGTCCTTCCATCTATATGGAGCAGAGCAGAAATCTCTACTGGAAACTCTTTGGATAAGGTTTGTTTTAAAACTTATAGATTTTAAATGTTTAAATGCCTTGCTAGTTTGAAAACAAACAGTAACAAGCAAAGCAAACACATTCCTGAGAGGAGGCGTGTCTGTGAATACTCTGACACTGAAAATGCAAACTTTACTTCTCATCTTTCTCCTTTCTACATTTTTTTTGTACCTATGAAATCCTATATTTTAATGGCACTAAGCTCTTTCACTATTTTCCTTTTACCTCCTTTCAGGATCTAAGGGCTTGTCTATTTTTGTGTCTCTTTTACCCCCATCTTGTCAATGCTATCCTCCTCTACTGGCAGTATTAATTCAGAGTCATTTGACAGGATGTTCTAAAGATGTGGATGTCAGGGAAAGCTGAAGCATCACCATAGCATTATGCAAAAATGTCTATTGTAATATAAATCCCTATGCCACAGCAATTTTAGCTTCTCATTTAGTCACTTATGCAAGATGTGCTATAATCATAGTGGAGGCATTACTTATTGTTGTACTGATAGATTCCATACAATCGGTTCATTGTAAAATATGATGAAAATCAAGTTTTATTCTGGCAATTCAGCATTACATGACAATTGAGCCATTGCTCCCTTAAATCCTCCACAGTTCTCACTCCTTTCTTTTTCCGGTGGCTGAATCTGCTTTTCCCACAGGTTTTGAGATGTAGCCAAGTTTCATCGACAATCGTTCTCAGGAGCTATTCGCCATTTGAATAACAGAGCATCAGCTGGCTCCCTGTCCCTTACACAAGGAATTCCCCTGATTTATCTGAAAGAATGAGTCACGCAAAAATCCAACCCATCATAAAACAATATTCCTTTTTTCCTTCTGAACAGACAGCACACACCACAGGTGCCAAGCTGAGGAAATCTTCTCCAGGAAGCAAAGTCTTCCTCTTTGGCAAGATATGCAGCTGTCCTGGCACCACAGCAGCCATCACTGGCTCTTGCACAGTGCTGCAAAGCCCCTGCCTGCTGGTCTCGCTCCGCCTTCCACCTGAGATTTCCCATCTATTTTCCCAAGGCTGAATCTTTAAGATAACAGATCAAGACACCTCTTATAACTTTTCACCCTGAAACAAACTTTTTCATAATATTCCTGGCCTCATTTCATAGAAAGAATTGGCTTTTGTAGGGTCTGTCCTTTGGCTTCAGGAAGACAGCTGTTTCTTGGCACCAGTAAGTCAAGATTTTTTTGTGACACTAAGTAACTCTTTCATACTGACCAGTGCTAACATGGAAGCTTCAGAATAGCAGTACAAAGCACTTATAGTGAACATGCAGATGCGATATAACACATGGAACCTACTGAAGACTCAGACACCTATTTGGAAAGATATCTTTGTAAACCAAACCAGACCCTCTTGTAACAATTTATACTGTTTGATGGTAGCGCACTGCAAAGGCAATGTACAATTTTATCTTATCAGAAAAGCAATAAATGTCATGTTTATTTGTTTGTTTTTCTGACTGTCCTCAGTTAATTTTCAAATCCTTCAATGGGGTTGACCTAACTTACCAAGTCACTTCTTTGCTATGTGATTGTGATATCCTACAATTCTTCTTCTTTTCTTTTTCTCTGTAATAGAGATCAAGCCCAAAACATAGATGGTTCAGAACATGAATGCAATATCTTTTACAAGGAACTCTGTCTACATAAATACATGTTTCCTATGAAACAACTTCATGTTTCCTATGATACCACTTAACATTAAGAACAGATGCTCAGAAGAATGATTAAAGCAATGTGTGGATTCTCCAGGTCTCCTCCTTAGCTCCCGCATAGAACTGAGGGACACTACAGTATTCTTCAGAGACTCTGTCCTGCTTTTCCATCAAAATATTCACTTCATTTAGTATAATTACATAATCCACTGTCAGCCATTCAAAATTCAAATTTCTTTAGCCAAAATTCATATCATATCACATAATATCATAATATCATATCATATTTTGCATATGAAACACATACAGGAAAAACTCTGCAGCTTTTCCTACATCCTTTATTCTCAGCAAGTGATTTATAGAACGTTTTTTAAGACATTATTACTATAAAGCTAGGATAAAAAATGGATTTAACATTTAACAGTAATGGTGAAGTTTGAGGTCATTCTGATCTATCATGAAAGCAAGTTCTAAAATCATGGCCCAGTTGTTGGCTTTCTGTACATAAACTTCACTTTGGAGATTAACAATTGCATCGTTATAGCCATAGGATATCACAACCACATAGCAAGCGACTTTGTAATTTAGGTCAACCCCATTGAAAGATTTTAAGATTAATTGAGGACAGTCAGAACATTGTCTTTGGGTGTTCTTTTTTTTTTTATACTACAAGTTGAAATGTGAAATCAATCATCTAGAAGAATCCCACATTGGGGTGTAATTTAAATTAACAAATCCTTCAAAAGCCATTGTCCTGGGTTCAGCAGTAGCAGTCATTTTTCTCCTTCGTAGTAGCTGGTGCAGCACTGTGGTTTTGATTTTGGGCCTGGGAATTGCGCTGATAACATCAGTGTTTTAAGTTACTGCTTGGTAATGTTTTGGTCTGACCAAGGGCTTTCTGAGTCTCATGCTCTGTTGGGGAGGAGGGGAGCCGGGAGGAAGCAGAGACAGGACACCTGACCCAAACTGACCAAAGAGGTTATTCCATACCACAGCACGTCATGCCCAGGATGTGAAGACAGAGAGCAGAGACCCGGAAGGGTGTGCTGGTGCTCTGGGGGGTTTGCTGCTGGGGGGTGCACTGGCTGGGTCAGGCTTGGTGAGCCTTGGTGAGCCTTGTATTTCTTTCCTTGTATTTCTCTTGTATTATTACTGGTGGTAGCAGTAGTGGTTTGTGTTATACCTTAGTTACTAAACTGTTCTTATCTCAACCTGTGGAAGTTGCATCCTTTTGATTCTCCTCCCCATCGCCCCAGGAGTGGGGGAAGAAAAAGAGGGGAGTGAGTGAGTGAGGGAGTGAGGGAGTGAGGGAGTGAGGGAGTGAGGGAGAAAACTCGTGGTTGACTGGACTTAAACCACGACAGCCATAAATTCTTCTGTCACAGTAGTGCTACCTAATACTTAAAGTTGGTGCTGCAACAAGAAAATTAAAGGCATAAATGAGAACTAGTATGACACTGTGAGCCCACAGTATTTATTTATAGTATTACCAAAAAATGCCAGTAATGTATATTTTTGTTTTAAAAGCCTTGCTCGGTTACTCATTTTGAAATCATCTACACAAGGGCTTTCACAGCTGTTTCATGAAGAATATTTGTAGTTGGAAATGAAATCCAGTACATTTATGTAATCCAGGTCGAATCACAATCCCTTGCATCAGGAAGAAGATATCAACTGTAGATTTTATTCTCAAGAAAAAGGCAACACATTGGTCTAGCCTCATTTATGAGGGGAAAAAAAATCCAGTTCTAAAACAAGCACATTTGCAAAGCCACTGAAATATAACGTACTCTAGTAAAGAGAAAAAAAACCCACTCAAGCTTGTTTTAAACAGAAGAGTAAGCTGAAAATCTTCTAACAAGCTCTACCTGGCACCATTTTGTCTCAACTATTTAAGACTTTGATAACCTGATGATACTGCTGTATCATTCCAACAAATAATTAATTTCTTTGGGCTATTTTTTAATGTGGAGAGAAGAAAAAACAGCTTTAATATTTTGACTTTTATCGAGATCAAATTAAATTACAGAAGGAGACACCATATGTCCAAAAATCTTGAGTGATTGTTGGAAAAAAAAATGGCATTTCTTTCAAGCTGAGTGACAGGTTGTAGGAGGTTGAATAACATGGTCAAACATTTAGAGTTCAGTTGGCAGAAAGAGAGAGCGACATTATCAGGGAAAAAAATATCTCTTTCCCATCACATTTAATTAACTCAGAACACTTCATCAAATACTGTGACTTGGCAGCATGACTTGAAATTGATAGAAACATAGCTTTTTTAAAGTCTGGCTGAGTTTTTGGAGTTCAGGTCCATAGTTACCAGTTTACAATCAAAATGACAGGAATTTAGTTTTTATTTATAGCCAGTTTAAAAATAGCAAGCCAAATTCTTGTACTCTGTTGCCATGCTTCTAATATGAATAAGGCAGGACCCAGAACATCTCTCTGAGAAATTCCTTTTAAGCACAACACGGAGATATTCCTCTTACACAGCATAGGGTCAACACATACAGTCCTAATCTGCCTTTGTACCATCCCAGTAGAAGTCATCAGTGGGAGAATAGGAGGCTCTCAGCTTGTGAAGCCCTCTGAGCTACCCTGGATTGCCTGGGGTCTAAGCATCTAGGACTCTCAGAGTCCTACAAACTGTAAGGATAGAACTGCTACTTCCCCAGAATACTTTTCAGAAATCTGAGCTTCAAGAACTTTCAAAATCCAGAAGTGGTATTTTTTTTAAGTTAATGACCTTGGATGACTTCTATTTCCATGATTCTTCTGTCATTGTCTGAACCCATGTAAGGATTATATTTGGATTTTGAAAATAATATAGCTGTGAATTCTGTTCTGAAGATACAGCCTTGAGAGCAGGTGCAAATAGCTCCAAGCTACTCTTCAGTATGTAACAAGAGCAACTAAGTTCTCCCAGATGTGAAACCATAGCCAGACCAGGAATATCTAGGAAACTCAGAACACTTGCTTTCTGAGCTGGACTGCAAAACCTAGAGCAGGCTGAATAATATGGTCCAGAACACAGAATATACAGAAATTTGATCTGCATCAGCGGTTAAACAATGAAGCAGAAGACTGAAGAGAGGACTAGACTAATTTGCCATTTTCAGCAAAGAAGCACTTAGGAGGCTGAATGATACTGTCAGTGACCTGGGATGACATGCCAATAAAGGAAAAAGATGTTCTTTCCACCTGTACCATATAGCTATGTGGCCACAAGTCTTGTGCAGTTCTTTATAGAAGAAAAAAACATGGCCAGAGAAGCCCACTGCCACTTTCAAAAATATCTTCACATGTAACACCGGTTTTCTGTAATTTGTTTAAAGCAAGGTGTTTGTTTTGCAGTGTGGTATGTGCTTATGCTCACTTTTCAGTATATTAACGTAAGTAAGTGCAGTAAGCCACCCTTTTTATTGAAGCTTGATTTACATGGCAAGCTAATGTCATGTTTGCTTTTTGCCAGAAGACTAGTTCTTCAACAATATGGTGCCTTATACATGTTCATCAATGAAACAAGAGGGGTGGGGAGGTTGTTGTTGTCTTTCCTTTCCTTGCAAAAGACAGAAAGAGTGGAATTCATCTAACCAAATGCATATATATACAATGTAGGTGTCTACGCGTGACCTCTCTCCCTTTTGTGACCAGTGGATAAAAATAAGCACCTAATGTATATCATTCATCTTACCTTAGGTCTAAAACAGATGAGGTGCCCCTTAAATATGTTTGTTTGGTTTTTTTTTCTCTTCACTGAGCCTTTTTCAGAGCACTTTCATTAAATACTGTGCTGATTATTTTGTAAAATCTTCTGTGTGAATCTGATGTGGTTTTTCTCTCTTTTTCTTCGTAGCTTATTGCCTTCTACTGTCCAGTGCCCTTCTTTTGCTGTTGTTCATTGCCACAATTTGTCATGTCAGATCACAGTTCTGTTTGAAAATTTGTGCCCCGTTATGGGTACTGGTGGTTTCTTGAAAGGATGCCTTAAGGCACAACTAGGCCATTGATGATTAGTCCGACATCTAATTCCAAATGCAATTAAATACTCTAGAGGATATTAATACCAAAAAAAAAAAGCCTATTTATTAAATATATTAGCTATGTGATTTGTAGTCACAATGAAGCTTGACTTAACAGAATTAACTACAAATATCTAAATAATTGGTGTTTAATATTTGCACCACAGTTTCAGGGAACTTGATTTTGGTCAAAACTTGATTTGCTGGTTGTCTAGTGTACATGAAGGTTTTACAACTTCTTTAAGCCTGGGACATAAGGCGCCACAAGCCTATTCTGTAGAATGCATCAGTTGTTTAGGTAATACCATTCACTTCCTGAAGTCTAATAAATCTCACATGGAACAGGTGAAGGAGAAAAAGGGAGATTATATTTAAATAAGGAAAGCCTAAGTAAATCAGTATATTCTTTTAGCAGGAAGCAAATAGGCATTTTAATTCCCTGGAAAGTTTCCTTTAAGAAATAACATGCTATCAAAAACAGATATAATGCTAAATATTTTGAGACTGTCTGACATACTTGGAATAATAAATTAGTTGCATATTCTGTCTCCTACCCTCACTTCTCTGCCCTATAGATATTCCCCTTTGACTGACTGTCATTTTGGATGCTGACAAGAGGTATTAAATGAGGAGTATGCTGATCATAGATTGTTTACAGAGTAAAATACACCCTTATTTTGCAGAGCTGAATACTGAAATGGGTTTGCATTGCAGGTCTTTGGGGTCTAAAGAAGATTCTGCTCCACAATCTCAATTCTAAGAAAAAAATACCACCATAGGTATTCACGCTGCTTGCAGCTTTTCCTGTTCCTTTTAGCGATTCTGCTCTTTAACACCTTTATCAGCTGTGGCTCTCAGACACTTTTTTATTTCACTAGAATCATTACAGCTCTATATACCAATAGTGCTTTTATTTCCTATGAATGTACAATTCCTGTAATACACATGAAATTCCAAGCAGAAATCTAAAACACCTATTAGCAAATTGATGATATTGAAGGTGTGCATTTATGAATAGACATTTTTGCTAACAATCTAGGATTCAATTGTAGCTTGGTCACAAACCCTCAACATGAAAAAGCACAGATTTGCAGCTGCTGCCAGAGCAGAATAAAAACCAAATTGCTGGTAATTTGGAGTCCTGATCCTGCTGTTAGTTCCCTTTTGTCTTAGAAAAGACAAAGCAGGAACTAAATACTTTTCTAGTTTATGCTCTTGGTTCAATCTTGCTGAAAACGTTGAAAGCCTACATTCGACTCACAGAATTCAAACCAAATCTATAGGTCAGGATGAGTCCTTGCAAAAAAGGAATCATACGAAGCAGAGGAGTGATTTCCTAGGACAGTTTCTTCTATCTTGTGACCCTACAGAGAATATGACTTAGTGCGGAGAGGTTCTTCCTTTCCGTGGATATCGAGGTGACAGATCCTCCTTCACTTTGTCAACTAGGAGCTATCAGAAAAAAAACCAAAGTAAATACAGACAAATGCTGATTTGTACACAGCTTGTACACAGAAAAAAACCATAATCTGCACAAATAAGTCTGTATAGATTTTAAATGGCTTCATGGACAAATAATTCAACATAAGTGCTCAGTGTATTTTTGTGACAAAACCAGGCTAATACAATCTTTGGATCTTTAATAAATGAGTGCATTGAAGTGTCTTGACTTACATACAAATTTAATGAAGCACTGTGTACAGCTCTGGTATGCTTGTTTTAAAGGAGATTTTGCACAAGTTGCAGCATAACAGATTTTGGACTGTTCTGAATTGAGCTATTAAATAATACATAGTAAGAAGTTATACTATATGCTTGTCTTCAAAGCTGAAAATGGACAGAAAACAATTGTTTTCTGTAACAAAACCTCTCTCGTTAGGACTTTTATTCAGAAATCTGGGTAGTAAATGCTATTGACAATTCTGAAAGTCCGAGACAGGCTAGGAAATAGCTGACATACATAGGAATGACAAGTTCTAGATCTCAACTGCTTTCAGCCTTGTGGTGATACAAAGATGACTAAAGTGTGTAGAAAAGGATGTTTGTAACTATAACAATTCCATAGTTCTAATACACAGATTAAGTTCCATAAGCTAGTAAGCTTCAGATGCATCTCAGCAACATTAGCCATAGCAACATGAGTGACATCCTTATTTTTTTAATATGCTAGGAAGCTTTGAAGACTAGACAAAAATCCCCTGAGTGGCCACCTAAAAGAACGGAATCTACTTTAGTTTATCATAAAGATATAGTGATAGGTTTAAACACCTAAATATTCTTGTGGACTGAAAATAGTACAATGGACAACAATATAATAAGTATGACTGGCTAGAAACCAACACCAGACAGGTTGAAATTGAAAAATAAGCATAAATTTACACCCTTAGTAATCAATCATTGGAACAGACAATCAGAAGAGGGGAGTAGCTACTTTCTCCCTTCTTGTAGTCTAATCAAATCACCATGCCATTCAGGAAAGCAGATTTTTACTAAGGTACAGGTGTTTGGCTCAAAACTAATTTACTATGGCAATAGCAGAATGAAAGAGAAATAGGAGGGAATACAATTGAGAAGACTGAAATTGAATTGAGAAGATTGAAATCTGGGTTTAAACTATATGAATTGTAATTAAAATAGGATGAAAAAGTAGAATCCTCTGTAAAAAAAAAAAAAAAAAAAAACAAAACACAGAAAAAGCAGTTTTCAGGGGCAAAAATTACAAAAGCTACATAAGGAGACCTTTTTGCTTCTTTCCTTCAAGTAAATATCATTTTACACAACAGCGTAAGAGAATGTGTTTACCTTCCTGCTATTCCAATTTCCCTTGTTTTCTTGAAAAAACCCAATTGAACCACAACAACAACAACAAAAAAAAAAACCACCCAAAACAATAAATTACATATTTCCTCAAAACCTCAGTTTTATCAAGAATTTTTTTTGACAGAATATGCTCAACCCGAATTCTTTTAATGTTAGTATTACACCCTTGGTGCTGGCTGCACCATTGAAACCTGATAAAATGAGAAAAAAAAAGAAGGGATGATTGTTAGTATTGCAGATCAAAAAGGATAGACTAGATCATGGTTTGTATTTAGGTGTTTTGACATGGTTTGGAGGGGCTGGATTTCAGTTGTTTGCTGAAGTAGATTGGTACATAAAGTGTCTGACTTTTGCATAAAATCAGAGTTTTAAAATCAGTTAGTATTGTAAGGATTTGTGACTTCTGGTCAATCTTTTCCTGCAAATCCATTAATGCTTCTGACCTTCTGCTTTGGCACCTTAATGAACTGTTAATTAAGATAGCATTGCACTTTATGCAGAGATTCTTTTCAATTCCATTAATTTGAATGAAATTACGTTTTTAATAACATTAGCTTGAAGGTCAACACTTTTTCTTTGGCTTAAGCTTTTAAATCCTTGATATTGGGATGTCAATTTGCAGAACAGGGAGAGACAGCAAAAAAAAGCCATTTGCAAATACTGCCATTTGCATTCCAAAATGTGTCAGCTGTATCAGCTGTATAATTTAGCTCCCTTTTTTTCCTTTACAATGCTTTTCTGTAGAACCTGCTGAAATCTATTAGTAGCATGTGCCTATGGGTAACCCAGGGCCAGCCTTTTCCTGAAAAGAAGCGTCAAACCTCACACCTGCTTGTGAGGAGTTAAACATTATCACAATATAAAGAGTGCATCCCAGAAGATAATCCTTCTTGCTCACATGACCTGCTGGCATTCCTTTTTGTTGTCTTCTTTAAGCAACTCATAAAGCCTCTGAGATTTCCAAAGATGTGGAAGGTTTACTTTTTCTTGAATTTTAAGGTGTCTCTTGAACAAATAGTCTTCAAGTTGTGAATCTGTAATCCGCAGTAATTTTGGGTTATTTATTCAGATAAGAAGGCCAGCCAGGGTCATTTGAAAGGCAGTGCATTCGAGCAGCTCTTTTATTTTTATATTGTTATTCTAAGGGCAGTGTACCGTCACTCCTGTTCAAAGACACTCTTTTCATTACTGCAGCATCTCAAAGGTTCACTTTCCCTAAACAGAAAAATACAGTGGTCATTCCACAATACTGCCTCTTGATTATTGCTATCGGAATAAAAACATGAAAACTTTTATGTGTGTGCATCTGTAGACACAGGTATGTATGTATACTTTTAAAGAGAAAAGGACTAGCTTGATGTGGAGATCATGATGAGGAGAGAAAAGATGAAGAAAACGTGCATATTTCAGAAGAAAAGTAGAACTTCAAAAAGCTGTGTAAACATTTTACAGTGAATGCTGGTTTTGATAACAGAAGCAAATAGCTGGGCCAGTAAACAACGTAGGTTGGGCTGTACAATTTATATTTGATGTTGGGTTGAGGAAAAGAAGGAAAGTGTCACTGGAAAAGGACAGAAATGTCAGCTTAACAAAATGTTGATGCTAATCTCCCCATGGGATTTTTAAAACAAGGCACCGGTGGTCACACTTTATAAAGGGAGATCACTGTTTTGCCTGAATATAACCCTGCCCCGGTTTTTACCAGCTTGAGGGAAAACCAGACTGGATCCTTAAAGTCAAGCAAATGAACTAACGTTTTCCTAACACACATTTTTATATCTAGACAGTTTTTTTACATTGTCATAGCAAGACACAGCTTGTTTACAAGGAGAGTTTGTCTGAGCATAGGATAATCTGTCAGACTGAAAAGGCATCTATGAAATGAAGCCTGACAAAAGATTTTATGATTACCTGAAGAGCATCGGCAATGTTAAAGATGTTATCTGAAGAAGAGCACCTGAAAATGGAGAGAAAGGAATTGAAGAAGTAGCATCTAGGATAATCCAAGAGGTAGTCCTGACAGTTTCTGGAAAGACTACATCCAGATGAGAAATTAATTATGATGTAGGATCACAGGGAAAGCAAAGGAAAGCCAGAAAGCCTACAAATTTGAGAAAAGGGAGATGAAAGAGGGTTAAACAGATTCTGTTCTGCAGTCAGAGCCTGAAAGTAAGGCAGGACTCAGGGATAATCCTGTAGGTTGGAGTTCTGCCAGTAGAATAAAACATGAAATTGCAATGTCATCTTTCAAACCTAACGGAAATAGAGGATAAGCTTTTAATTGACTTTGTGTTTAGAAATGTTTGAAATGGTACAGGGTTGGTAGATGATCACTGGTGGACAGAAAATTTTTGGGGCTATATATGAACAGGAAATAGGACGAACTATACAGAAGAATTAGGGAGATGGGGGTAGTAGAAACAAAGGGATGAATTATCAGAGAAGTGCATGAGAGAGTTCCTACATATGCCTGAAGAAAATGTCAAGAGATGGGTTGCTTTGTCTTAGGGATACTGGCCACAGTACCTCATTATCACTGTCATTACTTAGTTTCATCAGCCAAGTTTCAGAGTTTTGGCCTTGCTGTTTGCACTCTTAAGTCAGGAGTAAACTCCAGAAAGCTTTGAAAGTGATTCCATTAAGGTCAGGATCCTCCCCGATAAGCAAATTTTGTAGTTACTTTTAACACTGAGCAGAGTATCCTTAAGAGAACTCACCATTAAGAGAACTCCCCACTTCCTCTGTTTGGCTGAAGTTAGAGAAAGGCAACTGGGCTAGGTGAATTTATGTATCAGAAGTAATATAGCTTCTCATAATGTCTTATGTTGAAGGTGTTAGGCAGAAGAAACCCCATTGCATACAAAGCCAAGAGTCGGTGGTTAGTATACTTTAAATCTAATTCAATAATCATTATTAATCTAGAAATTGTTGTTACAGAGATAATGGCATGTAATAAGAATACTTGTATACAGAAAAAAAAATCTCAATGATAGTGATAATGTAGTTAAAATTGAAATTTACACGTTTAGTTTTTATCCCTTACTTGATGTGCTCATCCTTCTACTGCTCCACTGGGCTGCAAAGTTGGTGGCTCCGTAGAACTGGAGAGGGCGCTATAGTGATGCTTCAACCTCTGATGTTTTTTATCAGGAGGCATATGGTGTTGATAGTTTCTTCTTTCCCCTCACTCTAGGATTCACTATGTGTGATTTTTATACATTTAACAACATGTTTTTTCACTCATGTTCTTCATTGATCTACAGCTGCATGTTGCATCCAGATTTACTGTATGTGGTAACTGTTATGTATTAGATGCTCCTTCTCTTTTTTTCTTTCTTGTCTGTAAAATCAATTTTGTCCAGCTCCAGGTATATATTTTTTCAGCTGACCTTTGATGAGTTATTTATAAGTATATCGTCTCCTATGTCAAGCCTGTACCCTTTTTCTTACCATCCCATGCCTACACTTCTTTATGCCAAACACATACAGTGACATTGTTTCTCAAAGCTTCTGCTGTTGTATCAAAGTTTCTGCTATGTCCACACTACTTCACGATGTTAGAGGTGATAGTGTAGAAAGATAAGCAAAACTAAAACAAATTCACCTCAGACACCTGGTGAATTAGAGAAAAATGCTGTTAGAGCTAAACCAAGTAAAACAAAGCTGCAGGCAGGTCAAGAAAAGCTCAGGCAGAGTGGACCTGACAGCCTTTGTCCTGAAGCCTTGCAAACTCTGTACAGAGCTTATTGCATGTTACTAGCAATAGCAAGGCCATATTACAGGTTGACATGGTTAAAAAGGAAGTTAGAAGGAGCACAAGCTGAATTTGCTCCTGTTAGAAGTTCTTTAAGTTTTCTACTTCTGGAACCTAGAGTTTTCCCAGATGCAATGCCGAGAAGATATTTCTGAGAACTTATTTCTGTACTTGATTTAGTTTACAATATTATATTGTATTAGAAAGCAAGCTCTGAGATTTTTTCCCAAGGTCACTAACGGGCACAAACTCTTCTCATCACCCTCAACTTTTGCTCTCATTATCAGAAAATTTTTATTCCTTCTTTAATCTCTCTTTTGTCTTTTTTCAATACATATGTATCTTATTTTCACAAAAAGCCCCAGGTAACATAGGAATGAAACATTTCCTATCAATTCAGTATCAACGTATTTTATTCTAAGATTGCTTCTTTCTGTTATGTTAGGAGCTAGCAAAATCTGTCTTTGCTTCTCTGACCAAAGATCATGTATTTCACAGATATGTTTTATTTCAGTTTGAACTGCCACCATCAGGGATGAACACCAAATACTACCGTATTTGACGTCTGAAATTCTTTAGATTGTATGCTGAAATAAAGATTTCAGCATATGGACTGAAAAATGTAAAGTAACATTCTATTCTCTGTTTTATCCTAATGTACACTGCTCCTGAAAATAGATGTTGTTCACTATTTTCTCTCTGGAGTCAATGACCTTCCTTCTAATCCTTTACTACAACTCTTGATTTTAAAACCTTTGAAGCTGCTGCCTCACCAACTTAGAGCTTTAAGCAATACAAAATGCTACTGCTATAACACAGTATTAATTTTCATAGCGGAGCTGCTGATATGATAGATTATTTTCCTCATGACAAGAAGTTCAGACAGGAAATCTGAACACCTCCTCCCTACTCTCATGAATTTTTTTGTTTAGCTTGGTAGTTGGGGTTTTTTAGATAAGGGATCATTTACATCAATATTTCCCCTGAGTATAATTCGAAGTGATATCTTCCTAAGTTGCATATTGATTTGGATAAGACCATCATCTTTTTCACTGGCAAAACTTCAGTGTAAAATTTCTACAACATCCAGTTTATACATTTCTCCTATTCTTATTTATACCACAGTATCTATGTGTATTGGGTTTGCATGACAAGGGTTTGGTAGTGGGGGCAACAGGAGTGTTTTCTGTGAGAAGCTGTTCTGCCATGTCCAACAGAGCCAATACCAGCCAGGTCCAAGAGAGACCTGTTGCTGGCCAAGTCTGAGCCCATCAGAGATTGTTTGCAGCATTTCTGGGGTAAAGTATTTAAGAAGGGGAAAAAATTGCTGCACAATTGCAACTGCAGACAGGAGAGAAAAATGAGAATATGTGAGAGCAACAGCTCTGCAGACACACAGATCAGTGCAGAAGGAAGGGAGGAAGTGCTCCAGGCACCAGACCAGAGATTCCCCTGCAGCCCGTGGTGCAGCCCACTATGAGGCTGCTGTGCCCCTGCAGCCCATGGAGGTCCATGGTGGAGCAGATCTCCACCTGCAGCCCATGGAGGATGCCACGCCAGAGCGGGGGAATGCTCAAAGGAGGCTGTGACCCCATGGGAAGCCCGCACTAGAGCAGGCTCCTGGCAGGACCTGTGGCCCTGTAGAGAGAGGAGCCCACATTGGAGCGGGTTTGCTATAGGATTGGTGACCTCACAGGGGACCCAGGCTGGAGCAGTCTGTGCCTGAAAGGCTGCACCCCATGGAAGGGACCCGTGCTGGAGCAGTGTGTGAAGAACTGCAGCCCATGGGAAGGACTCACACTGGAGAAGTTCATGGAGGACTGCTTCCTATTGGAGGGACCCCACACTGGAGCAGGGGAAGAGTGTGAGGAGTCCTTCTCTGAGGAGGAAGAAGCAGCAGAGACAGCATCTGATGAACTGACTGCAACCCTCATTCCACATCCCACTGCACTGCTCAGAGGGCAGGAGATAGAGAACTCGAGAGTAAAGTTGAGCCAATGAGGAAGGGAAGGATGCAGAGAAGGAGCTTTTAAGATTTGTTTTTATTTCTCATTATCCTAGTCAGATTTGATTGGCAATAAATGAAATTAACTTCCCCAAGTTGAGTCTGTTTTGCCTGTGATAATAACTGGTGCATGATCTCTCCCTGTCGTTGTCTCCTCCTAAGATGCTTTTTTATATTTTCTCTCCCCTGTCCAGTTGAGGAAAGAACTGTCATGGTTTAAGCCCAGCCGTCAGCCCAGAACAACGCAGCCGCTTGCTCAGTCCTCCCCTCTTCCTCCCTCTGCTCCTGGAGTGATGGGGAGGAGAATCGAAAGAATGTAACCCCCACGGGTTGAGATAAGAACAGTCCAGTAACTAAGGTATAACACAAACCACTGCTGCTACCACCAGTATTAATAATGATAAGGGAAACAGCAAAGGAAGAGAATACAACCGCTCACCACCCACCAACTAACACCCAGCCCGACCCGAATAGTGACCTTTCTGGGTAATTGCCCCCAGTATATATAGTAGGCATGACGTGCTGTGGTATGGAATACTCCTTTGGCTAGTTTGGGTTAGGTATCCTGTCTCTGCTTCTACCCAGCTTCCCCTCCTCCCTGGCAGAACATGAGACTCAGAAAGTCCTTGGTCAGAGTAAACATTACTGGAAACATCGGTGCTATGAGCAGTGTTAACAGGCTGAAAGTCAAAAACACAGCACTGCACCAGCTACTAAGAAGGGGAAAAATGACTGCTACTGCTGAACCCAGGACAGGAGGGGAGTGATAGGGTGGCTTTGGTGGCCCTGTGATGTCCATCCAGGGTCAACCTGTTGCACCATGACACATCATGTCAGATATTTGAGAATCTGAACCATCATCCACCAGGTTTCTTCTGAGGGCATTTTTATCTTTAATTTTTTTTAGTCTACTCCCACCTGCAGACCCTATCAGTAAGGAACAAGAGATGTCTCATTTCTAATATTACTGTGAATAAAGCTTTTTTTCACCTCAGGGTATATTATAAGAAGTTCAAGAAGGAACACTTTCACCTTACTGGGCAAAGTATATAATGGCAAAACTGAATCGATACTGACAAATTCAGGTTCATCCTTTACTTAAGTGAGTTGAATCACAGAAAACAAACAACATAACCAATTAAAAAGCAAAGTTTCATTTAGATCCCAAAAGAAGAGTAAGTACAAACTTCTTTGAATTTGAAGACTCATAACTAAATACCATTTAGTTGGCCTCACATTTGTGCTCCAAGTTTTTGAATTTGTATTGGTTATGTTTAAACTTACCAAAACCATAGACAAGTGCATGTTGGAAGCAGGCACCTTTTAATAACCTTTAACACAAAGCTTCAGATTTCACCACAGAAAGATAAACTTTTTGAGCCCTCTTCTAGTGTAAATACATGCCCACATCTAGTGTAAATTCATGTGTAGTTTTAGTGAGGTGGAAAAATTAGAGCATATGGTTTCTGAAATGCCTGAGAATTCTGAATCTTCTCTGTTTAGTGGCCAAGAACCCAAAGCACTTGCTCATAGTTCTGAGGTGTTGCCATATTTTTGTCAACACTAAAAAATCCATCTTGTCTGAGAAAATACAATGCTATGTGGACTTTCATCCTTTCTAAACACTGGTGTTTAGTGTATTCTTATCACAGTATCAATAGAAATAAGCATTTTTACTTGCAAAATATAATAGTACTATACATTTTTGTCTGTAGCTTAAAATAACCAATTACCTAGCAAAGACTACATGGGAAGATACTCAGCCTGCAAGCATGTAAGTGTACAAAATTTGTTCTTTGTTAAAAAATAATTTTTTTAAGGCTACTGCTTTCTGGTTGAGTTTTGTTTTGAAATAAAAAAAAATATTATTTAGACTGCTTTAACAAGTAGATTTTCTAATGCATCAGCTAGCCAAAAGGTTTCAAAATCCCTGAATAATTAACAGGTATTTATAAGAAGTAGCTCTATAAGGAGTAGATTCACTAAAGGATGTTTAGTCTGCCTTAATAAAGGCAGGGACCTTAGAGGGTGATTGCAAGTCAAATAGAACACTGAAACAAGGGCAGAAAGGGAAACAGTGGACCAAAGCTGATTTCCAGCCCCTACTGAACCTTACAGGAGAAAGTCTCTGTGTTTCAGCCCATCCCAGCATCACTCTTGTTGTGAGTACCTAATCAAAATACTTATAACTGCATTCCTCTGCGGAAAGAAACTGCTTCATTACAACTGGTGGTGAAGCTCAAAACACTATACGAATGTTAACTGGTCTTGGGTTTCAACAACATTTCTTCCTAGCTAAGTTACTTAAGTGGTCTATGAGTCTATTCAATTTCCAGGCTCAAGGGTTTAACTCCAGTACTTGAGCTGTGTTGATTTGGTTGTTCAATATGATGTTTCTCAAGACTATACTTAGCAAGAAATACATGTATTGTAAGCAAATCTGTAGAATGTGTCTGTGCCTACTAATTTCTTTCATATAAAGGAAATAAATAACCTATTCTTTTTACTCAGGGCATTTTGACTGTTTCAAATTTCTGACAGTGTAAATTTACTTTGGCTGATCTTTGGAATGCTTGTTTGGTTCACACCACTTGGTAAAATGTCTATGCAAGGCACAGTAGAGAATTACAAGCGGATAAGCAACTCATGGTTGTCCAAATTATGAGAAATATGATAGCTCTGAAACTGGTTTCTTATTTATATTCTCTTATTAAGTAGGCAATAAACTAGAAGCTAAATGAAATCTAATATCTTGCCCATTTTTCTGTGTATTATCTTTTATGAGTTTCAGAAAAGCACAGCAATGAGTGATTTACTTGATTAATTGGTCAGACAAGTAGAAGAAATGGCTAGTTAGCTATACATAATGTCTTGGTAAATGCAGGGTTCCAGGACATCTCTTCTGTGAAAGAACTATGGTTATTTCAGAAACAATTAATTCTGAGATATTTCTAATACCATGCATACACAGAAGCAATAGAGCTATTAAAGAAAATGGTGTGAAGAAAAGACCTTGACCCAAATTCATCTCTGGGGTAGTTTCAACGATTAGAGAGAAGTCATGCTGGGAATAAACCTGACCCCCATGTCAGTATTTTAAATCTGAGTGATTTTTAAAGGTAGTAGAAAAGACTTTGTGAAATTACAGATGTTATTTAAATAACAGTGGAATTCAAGAGGATGTGAACATATGCTCAAGCATTCAGTTAATGTGACGGAGCTCAAGACCCTGAACAGAATGAGCACTTTAACCACTACAAGTATTTAGGCATTTTATTAAGGTGGCATCCAGTAGACTGTGGTGAATAATAGACAAGAAAAATGCTCTCTGGGCTTGTTTGAGAGCAAATTAAAAATAACATAATTGTGAAGCAAATTGTAACAGGGAGGGCCATATATTACAGATGCAATCCCAAAGAAGATACCATTCAAAGTGCTTCAGAAATATTTAGTATGTTTTCTCCTTGGCTGATCTTGAATGTAGGCAGGATAAGAGGTTTTCTGGAGGCATCAGAGATGGAAATATTCTGGTAGGGACTGACGAAGTGGAAACTGAAAAACAGCAAGGTACTGTTCTGAGGAATGAAATGGAGTTTGCAAGGCACAGTAATTCACAGACAACTTTTCTTTCATTGTTTGCATGTGGAAAGGTTTAGGCCAATTATGGGGACAGTTCCTAACCACATTCATAAATCACAAACATAGAACACAGATTGTTCTCAAGCTCCCTGCCCAGGTGCAGATCTCTTTTAATTGGGTATATCTTTCTGCTGGATATTTGCTTAGCTCTGATGAGAATGTCTGAGTTCAATAGTCACAGTTTCCTTTGTCCTCCCTGCAGTGTGGTAACAGCAATCACTCAGCAGTGGAGGCTGGTGCTTTGGGGAACAATGAGCTTCAGTGTCCATTGCTTCCCAGGGCTGCTGCTCCAACACCGGGTCCTCCACTGGGGCCTCTTAACTCTGCCCTTTATATGGGAATATATAGTTTGGCAAACAAAACTGGTTCCCTCTGGTTAATGTAGAAGGTGGGTCCCATCCAAGAAACATAGCAGTTGGCATATTGTTCATGCATCATCTTGTTTCTGGAAGAATACTGCACATCATTGTTATGCTTTTTTTCTTTGCTTTTTTTTTTTTTTAATTATTTCAATTTTCTGCTGTATTTGCACCTTGCTGGTGGGAAAGTCCCAGGTCACGAGCATCATGCTTAACATCTTACACACTCTCTTTCCAACTCAGGACAGAAATAATCTTCCTCAGTCACTAAACATACCTCTTAAAGGCATACAATTCATGGAAGAGGTTACATTTGACAGCCACAGAGTGTGATACCACTACATGAAGAATTTTGCCAGTGGTCTCAAGTCAGCATACTGAAAAAGAGGTTTGTAAGAACTCAGACCAAATAAGAGAAAAACAATACTGGAATAAAGTAAGACTATCACAAAATCCAGTACTGACAGGAACTGGAGCTTCAGAAGCAGATGCAAGGAATTTTGTGCTCATGCAGCTGGAAAACAAGCTGCATGAAGGGTGCATTTTTTCTTAACCCCTGATAAGTATTTCCCAGCTTAATCCTTCGATTATCAGAGTTTCTATCCCTTGTAATTACTAAATACTAGTGCCAGTGCTGTGATCACTTACTGCATTGATGTTCAAAGTTATCAGTGGAACTACATAAGAGGAGACTGTACCAATATCTACCTGTAGAGAGGGAATGTTCATCCCCATGAAGCAATGCAGACCATGAAGTCCAGAGCAACAGTGTGGGAGGTGCAGATAAAACAACTTACAGCTGATGAGACCTACTTGCATAATTAATTTCTGGAGCAAACTGAACATATCAGGAATCTAATCATGTTTAGGTGAGCATTTTTCAGTATAGTGCTTATTAGAGATTACTCATTTCAGAAAGTGACGTGCAAAAATCTGCTACTTGCTTCCCACTCAATAAAGCTGTACCGTAAATAGTATTTTCTATTTACTTTGTAGGAGAGAAAGTCCAAGGATAAAGAAAGCCTAGCAGAACTCTTTCTTTTGATGATCTGTTTCATGAAAAATTGCTCAATTGGAACTTGCAAAAAATACCTATTAATGCAGACAGAGAAGTTATGCAGAGTTATGTTCAAAAATGAAGACTTATTTCTTATAAAAAGATAATATGATGTTTAGAAATATAAAAAAATCCAAAACCCAACCCAAATGGAAACCTACAGTCGCTATTATAGAGAAAAGATAGTCACAGAAGCCTCTCTCTATGAATGTCTGTCAGCTTGAAGTTGAATATGAGTAAGAAGAAATGCTGCCCAAGCACAGCAGGCATGTCAGAAGTGACCATTAAAAAGTTCTCAGATAATGAAGTATCCTCTTCCCCTTGACAGAAATGATGAACATGGATGAATGACCTGGTTGGTATTGCTTGGTCTGAAAGAGTTCAGATCTGCTTCCTGAGCTATTACTTCTTACTGGATGTCATGCAGAAAAACAGGATCACAATATATCAGCCCTGTTCATCATAGGGTTCTGCTGAGAGCATTTTAAATACATAAGCCTCCAAATGCACCAGGCACTTCCATTTTAACAGCTTATATGCTGCTTTTTTGTTGGTAATGAGTAGCCTATTAACCACACAGTTTTCTATGATATGCCAAAAGTAATAACAGAAATCTGGAATTACTTATGACCAAAAATGGGGTACTCTACTCCACGTGCCAGAAAAAAAAATATTCATAAGTAATTTTGACAAAACTCCTATTCACCCTTCTCGCACAAGCCTTTAGTATTTTGTTGTGCTGAAAAGAAAAACATAGCATATCAGGAATGTTATAAAAAAAAAAAACCTGGCAAAAGATTTTATATCAAAAGGGAAAGCTCGTGAATTTATGTGCACAATTTTCCATTTGAAATTCTATTTAGACATCTTTTGTTCATTCTGGAAAGAGCTATGTAAAATGTGTTGCCTTTACTTGCCTATCAGTTCTGCTGAAACAATTAAACTCTTGCATTATAGAATGAAAAGGAAAAAGTACAATCTGTTTTCCTTTTATGAAGTCAAAGATTTAAATCTATGGTCTATCACTTAAATAGGTCTCATGCTTAAAATATGGTTCTTGCATATTTTGGACAAAATTTATGTGTCAATATACTATTCCCCGAAACAGATGGACCATTCTGCACAAAGAAATGGCTGGTGGTAGAAATGTCCAATAAATATCTAGGAAACTGAAAATAGCAGGAACAATTTTTATGCCTAATGCAGTACGTTTTATGAGGGAAAGTTTTTGTAACATATACAGAATTACACACCATTTGCCCCCTTGTGTTAATGGAAGCTGTTCATATCACTCCCTGCGTGCGATGCTGAAAGTACTTTGCTCCCCCAGGTCTCACAGTTAAAATGAATTTGGTATTGTAGATTTTCGACTGATTCAGAACAACAGAGAGATAAATGGATGTTTAATGCACAGACATTGCAAGTCTGATCCTAAAACCCACTGAAGTCTGTGGGAAGCTTTCCACTGCTTTAAATGGGAATCAGATTAGCCTCCCAAGGCATCGCTTGGCAAAGCCACAGTTAAAACTTCTGACAGTGTTTGTATTGCAAACATCCACTTTCACTGGGTTTTAATCTCAATCATAAATATTCACTCTGGACTCAGCTCTTGATATATTCTGTAGACCAGTTCTCAAAAGTGGGTTGGATGGTTCAGAAATTATTGTCTGCACAGATCGCATTCTTTCAATGGGAAAACACATATGGCTCCCCAGCGACTATTTATGCATGTGTGGATATATGCATATGTGTATGTGTGTTTGCATACTGGATGCAGAATGACATGCTGAACAACTCATCAGAGTGGAGATTACCACCACAGTCCTTTTGCAACCCCATTTCTTTGTTACACAAACTCTTTGACTACTACTGCATGCCAGTGCCCCCCCAGTCCAGCTCTCTGACTTGGGAAGAAATTCCACCCTCAAAGACACTTACGTTAAAATGTGCATCAGTACCTACCTGTGAGTGAGCTCCTGAGACACGCACTATAGGCAAAGGTGGTCTATGCAGTCCATCACACCTAGACCGATCCATCTCGTCCTGAGATATTAGACAGCAAACTGCTCCCTAGCCTTCACAGAGTGTATTGGCTAGATCTATGCTGGCTATAATGGTGAAGTAGACTGACCATGGATGGACACCACATGCCCACAAAGCCACTCTATCACTCCCTTCCTCAGCTGGATAGGGGAGAGAAAATTCATGGGCTGAGACAACGACAGGGAGAGATCATGCATCAGTTACTATCACAGGCAAAACAGACTCAACTTGGGGAAGTTAATTTCATTTATTGCCAATCAAATCTGACTAGGATAATGAGAAATAAAAACAAATCTTAAAAGCTCCTTCTCTGCATCCTTCCCTTCCTCATTGGCTCAACTTTACTCCCGAGTTCTCTGTCTCCTCCCTCTGAGCAGTGCAGTGGGATGTGGAATGAGGGTTGCAGTCAGTTCATCAGATGCTGTCTCTGCTGCTTCTTCCTCCTCAGAGAAGGACTCCTCACACTCTTCCCCTGCTCCAGTGTGGGATCCCTCCAATAGGAAGCAGTCCTCCATGAACTTCTCCAGTGTGAGTCCTTCCCATGGGCTGCAGTTCTTCACACACTGCTCCAGCACGGGTCCCTTCCATGGGGTGCAGCCTTTCAGGCACAGACTGCTCCAGCCTGGGTCCCCTGTGAGGTCACCAATCCTATAGCAAACCTGCTCCAATGTGGGCTCCTCTCTCTACAGGGCCACAGGTCCTGCCAGGAGCCTGCTCTAGTGCGGGCTTCCTGGGGGGTCACATCCTCCTTCTGGCATCCCCTTGCTCCACTGTGGACCTCCATGGGCTGCAGGGGCACAGCAGCCTCATAGTGGGCTGCACCACGGGCTGCAGGGGGATCTCTGGTCTGGTGCCTGGAGCACCTCCTCCCTTCCTTCTGCACTGATCTGAGTGTCAGCAGAGCTTTGCTCTCACATACTTTCACTCTTCTTTCCCAGCTGTAGTTGCCATTGAGCAGCAACTATTTTGCTTTCTTAAATATGTTATTCCAGTGGCTCTACCATCACCTCTGATGGGCTTGGCCCTGGCCCACAGTGGTTGTGTCTTGTAGCCAGCTGGCATTGGCTCAGTTAGACATGGAAACTTCCTGCAACTTCTCACAGAGCCACCTCAGTAGACACCCCCACTACCAAATCCTTGTCATGCAAACCCAATACAGTATAATGGGATCTTGAACAACTAGTTCACAACAAAACTTTATGTGTTTTAATATGGAACAGACTTCCAGCTGTGCTGTTTGCATTCGCTACCAGAAAAATAGCTGGAGCTATTCGTGCTCATTTAAAAAAAGGCACAGCAACCTGGAAACCAGTGCACTGAGTTACTTTTTATGCTCTTCACATTCCCCACATTTCTATGAGTTCCTACTGTCTCATCCTTTTCACCTCACTTGATCCTTTCCTAGGGAGCACTGAGATGTTGCTGTTGCTACAGACTTGACATTCATTTTATAAAGTAACCAATTTGGATGATGGAGTCCAAAAACTCATAATCCTCCAGAATCAGGGCAAGAGTAATGAGCGTAACTGAGGATGTGAGTTATCAGTCTCTGATACACTGCATCGAGAATGGGCACCCACTTCGGAGCAGTATCTTTCTCCTGAGGGGACCATCAGGTCTCAGAGAGAGAGGAAAAATTGTTCTGTTTCTGCTGAGCAAGCTCTGCCATCTGCTTATGTCACCCCCTCTGAGGTGCAAGTAGCTTCCAAGATCCCTGGAAATTTTATTGGTCAAAAAGGAGCAGCTTGCTGAAGGGTGAATAGCTGCCCAAGAGTGTGCTGTTCCTCAGGGGTGGACCAGGGCAAGTATGTTGTTGGAAAGCATTTGGCTACCTAAACTCTCCATGGTGGTTCACCATGCTCAATCAGGCAGATAGGCTGTGCAATACGTAATGAGATGTCTATCTGAAAGCCTGAGTAGCTCAGCATCTGGGAGCAAGTTGCAGGATGTCTTAGTGAGGATCTGGTCTATCCATGTCAGACACTAGCCACCAGTTCTGGCACACTAACATCCTCCTGTCCTTCTAGCCAGAGTTTGTTCCGTGTGAACAATCAAGCAGGTCCCACAGGACCTGGAAATCTTTCTTCTGTGCTGGAGTTCCAGGATGAGCAGAAGGGGAAATGCAGCAACTTATGCCTGAATTAGAGACCTACATAACTGAGGAGATAAGTCACATTTAGATAAGTCCATTTGTCATTGGACCCACCTGGTGCTTTAGTTTGGTCCCTCAGTCAGCCAAGAATGTGTGACTTGGGTTTCTTTTTCACATTTTTTTATAAGAGTAAACCTTTCTCCAATAGATTTTGCCATCAGCTGTTTTATTTGCCTTTGTTTCAGTGGCATGTTGACTTTTTCTGTCCTTTATGGAGCATCAATACCCTTATGAACATTTTCCAGATAAATCCATCAAGCTCCTTTTCTCTTTCGTGTCTCACTAACTCTGTCCCTGGGATACAACCACCATGTTCTCATGTCAGTTCTGGGAATGCATGTTAGTACAAAATCGCATGACCTGTGCTTTTTTCACCTACCTGGTTAAATGAGATAGGGGTTAGTTTAATTGCAAATCTTTGAGGGAACAGCCTTGGGGTGTGTAAGTTCTCAAGGTTTAATACTCTTTAGAGCCTTTCAGTAAGACCTGTAAGAATGACTTTCAGTTGACTGACGGTATTATAAAGTGTGCAGCAAAAATAAATGTTCTGCAAAAACATTTTCTGCTTTACTTTTAAACTGCGTGTTGGGTAAAATGGAAATATTTAATGTAAAAATACTTTGATTCTTGGATACCTAAGATAAGTAAAATACATAAAGTTGAGTTTTAAAAGACCAGATTTTCCTCATGAAAGCCAGGCTCAAATTTGCGGGGGACAGGGGTTGGTTTGTTGTTTTGCTTTTGTTTTATCTTCTTTACTTGAAGGAAAGGGATGACTTCCATGAGGATTCTAAACACAAAATGAAGGGCAGAAAGCATACTTTAAGGATTTCAGACATCTCATAGCTTAATGCAATAGATGATATTGTACCCTGCATGATTAAGCAAAAACAGCCCTAAGGATGTTTAGCGCTATCTATTCTGCATCAGCAAACAATTTAATCAACTGTGACTATAGCCAGACAGTAAACATATGTTACTCCTCCCTCTAGAAGCAGTAGATCTACCCTTGTTTGTTGATTCAAACATGTTGTACACTTCAACGTTATTAGCCAGTCACCCATGCTTTTAAATACAGGGAAGATCTATTTGCTTGCAGAGATAACTGAAAGTACTTGCAGGGTAGAGAATAAAAGATCTGAAGAAGCAAGGTGGCCAATATCCACCTGAGAATGGAAATTGTTTGTCAGCCTCTAACTCTACTGGTAGATTTTTACACGAACACTCTTGGCAAGAAAGTGGTGCCTTGTTTTGCTCCCAGAAGCACAAGCTGCTGAAAACGACACTGTGGAGCAATAAAGCACTTGATACACTGATGCTGTAACATCATTTTCGGGGGAGTCACTTGCTGTAGGGTATGTTTCACAGCATGGCACTACAAAGCAGTGGTTACTTTTGGTGATACGAGTTTTACATATAAATACACTCAGCATGTAACAAAGTAACCACAAAGATGATAGGTATTTGTTCTCCTTCAATATTTTTCTGCTTTTCTTCCTGAGTGTTTCACCAATGCACGGAGGTGCTTGATGCTCCCCTTATTAGACAATTTGTATCTTTTCCCACAATCTTTTAAACACACTTAATTGGTAGGTTTGCCATAAACAGTGGCGAACAGTAGGATTTTCCAGGGCTGAAACACCTAACTCACATTGATTATAGGCTATACCCCAGCAGTGAACTCCATATCCTGCATTTGACACCAGCACCCCCAGAACTGACTGCCATGCTAGAAGTTGTGGAGGTCTTATGTTCCACCAAATACTGGGAACACACAATATGCCCTCTCTTCTGCAGCACTTCCAGTAGTAGTGCCTTTACCCTCTTGTCCTTTGAAGCAAAAAGGAAAGGTTTTTTTCTCACAATTTCCCTGAGAAACAGGGAGAGGAAACTATTAAAACTGAAGCCCCAACACCAAAGAAGTATCATCAGACTCATAAGCCCTATTAAATCCCAGTTGCTGCATTGTTTGTAGCACTGCAGTGGGTCTGCCAGAGTTAAGTTCTCCATTTGTCAGAGACTAGAAAGGCAGCCAGTCTTGTACCCTGACAAATGTGACCCTCAGCAGCCCCCTCAGAGGCACTCAGTCCTGTACCGTGATTCTTCTCATGGCTTAGGTGAAGGGCAAGGCAGGAGCTCTATTACCCAGGAGCCATCTCAATGAGTGCTCTATATGTCGCATACCAGAATTTCCTCAATTGCTATTTTGGTTCAACCTTTAAGGTGAGGTTTTTCAGCCTCACTTTGATCCCTGGGAAGGTAATGGAGTAAATCCTCCTGAAAACCATCTCCAAAGATATTAAGAGCAAGAAGACAATTTAAAGTAGACAGCATGGATTTACAAAGGGGAAATCATGCTTGAACAACCTAATAGCCTTCTGTGATGAAATTATTAGCTTAGTGAATGAAGGGAGAGTAATGGATACTGTTTATCTTGAATTCAGCAATGATTTCAACATTGGACATTGTCTCCTTTAGCATCCTCATAAATAAATTGATTGACAAAGTACAGACTAAATAAATGGACAGTGAAGTGGACTGAAAATAACCACTGACCTCAGAAGGCTGTGATCAACAGCACAGAGTCCAGCTTGAAGCCAGTCACTGGAGGTGTACCCTAGGGGTCAATACTATGATAAATACATTTTAACATCTTTATCAGTCACCTGGATGATGGGACAAAATACACCACCAGCAGGTTTGCAGGTGGTACAAAACAGGGAGGGGAGTGGCTGGTATGACAGATGGTGTTCTGCCATGCAGAAGGACCTTGATGGGCTAGAGATACGGCCAGCAGGAACTTTATGAAGTTCATCAATGGAAAACACAAAGCCCTGTACCTAGACAGGAATAAGCTTATGCACCAATGTATGCTGCAGGGTGACTGACCAGAAACCAGCTTTGTGAGAAAAGAGCTGAGTCCTGCTGGACAACAAGACAGAAATATATTTCCACAGCAACTAAGGTCAACAGCAACCTGGGTTATACAGGAAATGTCACCAGAGGGTGAAGGGAGATGATCCTTTCCTTCTATCAGGCCTGATAAGACATATCTAGAGTGCTGAGTCTATTCCTGGGCTTCTCAGTACAAGAGAGACATAGTCAAGCAGGTCCAGTGAAGAACCACAAAGATGATTAAGGCATGGAGCATCTAACATGAGGAAAGGCTGAGGTAGCTGGGAATCATTGGCCTGGAAAAGAGAAAGTTCAAGGGATCTCACCAATGTGTACGAATACCTAATGGTTGCAAGTAAGAAAGACAGAGACAGGCTCTTTTCAGTGATGCCCAGTGACAGGAGAGGAAGTAATCAGCACAAACTGAAACATAGGAGGCTCTCACAAATTACTTTCCTCCACTGTCTTTCCTGCAAATATAACAGCAAATGGCTCCATTCTGAGAAGTTTAATATATGGCCAACTAAGATTTGCTCTCAATGCCTAGTGAAAATGATGGGAGGTAAATCTCCAGCCGCCTGGAATAACTGAAAATTTATATGGAAGTTAAATATTTTACCAAAATGTTAGATCAGGCTAATCAACACCAAGTAAGAATAGAATGTGGTTCCAATGACATTCAGTATGCTCCATCTCAATCAGGGAAGAAAGGAGGAAATGAGCAATAAAAAATTTCCCCCTTAAACTGAAAGATTAATTTTATTGTTAAGCACAACTGCGTATGCCAGCCTGACTCATTCTTTTCTATTGTTAAAAGCACATTAACCATTGAAGATACTGAATTTTTGGGGAGGCTAATTAGCAATTAGAAAATGTTTCCAATGTGTTTTCTCCCAAGTCCCATTCCTTTCCTTCATATCTTTTCAACTGTATACATGCATTTTTCAGTGCAATACAGTGTACGGTATTAAACCAGATAAAGTGTAGATGACAGTCACAGCTGGTTATTAATATTGATGCTCATCTAACTAAATATCATAACCCTGAGGTGTTAATTTATAGCCTCTTCAGTAAAATCTAACAAATTTGAATGTATTATCTACATGATAGAAATAAATCATCCTGGCAACAATTCTGTAACACTTAGTCATTTGAGAAAACAAATTTTCTTAAAAATACAGTTTTACATAAATTAATTAAATTTATACCTTTAAATTGAGAAAGCCATCTTCTTTCTGTGCTGCTGTGGTACTTCACTGTAGAAAACAGAGACTTTTACGGTTGATGTTTAGTAAGAAATTGTAGAATTTACAAATTACAAATAATACCAGATCCCAGGAATAACACTTGTTCATTAGCGAGTTTCTTATCTCATGTTAGATAAACTAGATGTTTGTAGGAATATTTTTCCCCCATCTTTTATTTCCTTTTCTGTAATAGCAGATATCAACTCTTCTGTAACCTGTAGTTTACCAGACCTATTTATATAGCCTGAAACTAGACGTAATCTATTATATCTTAAATGAAATGCAATGCAGCTACATAAAATGCTTTTTCATCAGGAATAGTCGATTGAGAATACTGCATGTCATGATGCAATACTTTTTATTTTTAATCAAAGGATTGAGACTGGCAGTTCAGATTCAATCTAAACATATTTCATTCAGCCTCCATTCCCTGGTGTAACACAACAAAGTCAATAGCAATGTTCTGACCCATCTCCCTCCTCCTCTTCCTGTGAATCAATTGTGTTTGTTCACTTATCACCTTCTGGATCATACTTCATTTCTCTTTTGGGGCATCAAATATGATACAGAATAGCTACTACCTATTTGTTGTAAATTGCTTCTTGCTGCAGATTCTTATTCCTTTGCTGTGTAATTCATATCATTTCTAATCTCAGGGTCTAATAGCAGATAAGAGCTTTTCAAAGATACTAGACCAAATGTGTAGTTTTCTTCAGGAGTCTGGCAGGGGTCTGATCCTCTTAAATACCAGCTAAATACAGACCGCAGTTGAGTCTGCCCTCTGTTCAAGATCATCTGTCTTACAGAGATTTACATCCATTAGGTACTTTCCTATTTGTCCTGGTAGTTAAGTTTAGAAGTACCCCCATAGGTGGGTGATCCCTTGTGATCATTGTTATGTAGGCAGGCACTTGACCTCTTCCTTCCTTCCCTGAGAAAGCAGAAGAACTAGACCTAAGCAGAAACATAATTGGCTTTACCTGCCAGTGACAGGAGTTTGCAGATATGGAGGTTTGACAGGAAGGACTTCTGTTCCCAAAGTGAGACTGCTTAAGTGATTCTTTTTTTTTCAGACCAATGGTAACCTAATGCATTTTAATGCACCCGGCTCTGTAAAGCTGAGTCTTTCTTCTTCTAGCAAATATTACAATTAAGATACAGTCTGACTTCTTTTGTCTGACTTGCTGACATTATGAGCACATGAAAGATACCAAGGCAGAAGATTAAAAGAATTTTAAGCAACATATCAATCAGTTGAATATTTAGTCTGCGGAAATCATATTTAAAGATTTTTGGAACTAAAATTGCAGGTACGGAAGAAATAGTTGGCAAGGAAATAACCTGGATGACTGCTTCTCTCTTTCCTCCTTTTTCTTTTTTTCCTGTAAACATGCATTTTTTTCTGTTGAAAAAGAAAGATAAAGCAAAACTGTAGAATTAAATCAGATTTGACTGTTACAATGAAACATGAAAATTTATCTTTTTTAGTGATCTTTTTGTTGTTTCAAAAAAAAAGAGAAAAAGGTTTTTAATATAAAAATAGCTTTCTCAAACAGTATTTTCCCCACACATATGCTATTTTGAGACTGAGTATGTTGTCTCAGTATTGTCGTTGTCAATCTGAAATTTCAGTACAGAACCAGTTCAAGTCATCGACCTATGAGTCAGACCACATAACAACTGAAATAAAACTGAGTTGAATAAGGAGTTTAGACACCATAATGCCAAGAATTACTGTCTCCAGTTTGAAAGTGCCTGGCTCCAAAGTGGAACCATTTGAGCACCTTGGGCTTCATTTTAATACCTAGGTATTACTTAGTATTATTTTATACTAGGTACATCCCGACACCTGTAAGGAAGTTTTAAAAAAAGCACCTTATATGTTTAGGATAGAGAAAATTAAATATGAGGCAATGATTAAAGTTTTTTAATAAGAAGCACCAAGTGTATGGCCTAATTACAGACTCATAACAGTTTAGAGGCACCACACCCTCACCTTTATTTGTAGCTTTAAGCCCTCCTCTGAGGGAAGGCTTCCAGCTCCTTTCAAAACTTCTTTCACAAATGGAGGAGAAATCTGTCTTTCCTTCTGGGACCCAGCAGCAGGAGGAAATATTCTGCCCATTTACACACAAAGACCAAGTATCCCATTATTTGAATTTTTATTTTCATTATATAATTAGAAAAAATAATGCATTCCTGTGCTAGAAAATCGGACTGCCTGTCCTTCAAGGCTATCCTGATCAGCAAGAGAAAGGTTATTCCTGTGTTTCTTCACAGTGTAGCAACTAGTATTCCTCCTCCTCTTTCTCCTCCTTGACCCCAAATCACACCCACAGCTGCAGAGCTGTACACCTACCATGCACCAGAGGTTAACCTCCACTCTTGTGGTTAAGGCAGCTTTGAGAAGAATTGACAAGGTTCTGGGTCTGAATCCCCTCAGCAGATAAGAGAATTAAACAAAGTCTTACAGTCACTCTGTTGTACTAAGCATTTCCTCAGACTGTTTTCTTTTTCTCTTTTGAAGAGACACCTCCCACTTCATTTTGTAAAGATCACAGATTTGCACTGCTATGCTGATAACATCTATGAGACTTGATCCCACAACAAAACTGTGCCCTATGATGACTGGAAAATGAAACCTGATTTAATTTAATGCTGCTCTTTCTGACCTTATAAGATAAAGGTGTACCAGGGAAATCAAATATTGGGAAAAGGTGCATAAGGAATGTAAATTCCCCTAGGGCATTCTGGACACTGCACGCTCATATTCAAGATTACTCTTTGGGATTTAGAGAGTTACTTCACAGTTTAGGCCAATAATCATGTTTTGGATGTAGCCCATTGAGTCTTTTCTACACACAATATATTGAATTGAAAGGCAGCCTAACTGCTAAAGGCTTCTGAGAGTATTGCAGTCAAGTCACAGAGAATAGATAGCAAAAACATTTTTTTACTCCCCATAGAACTTCTTTGCCTTATTAACAACATAACATTTTTGGTAGATGAGTGCTGAAAATGATAGGGACAAAATACTGATAGCTCAGGAAATGGATCCAGAGCAGTGACCAGCTAAACAATAATAATGTGGTTTTGGAATCCTGAAGTTCATTCTCTCTGTCAAAGTGGCAATCAGCTCCTTGTACAAAGAATGGGGATTACAACATTTTCTCTTATCTGTCAACATCTGGTAGGAGGAGGCTTTCACAAAGACGTTTTTAGTAAGCCCACTAGGATAGAAGTACAATTACCCACTGTGAGCAGATCAAATGAGAAAACTGTCACTGATGCAGCATTTTTGCTGTGACAGCACTCGGGATCTAAATGGCAGTTCTGTACACAGAGACTTAAATGAGTGAGCTCAATTGCAACTTCTATGCATTTTCTTGATTACATCAGGCATTAAAATATGCAGAATTGCATTTTGTAAAAGCTGATTTTCAGATGAAAACAAAGAAAAGGTAGGAGAAAAAGAGTCTCCTGTTCAGGAAAATGTTAAAAAACAAGTCAAAAGCCAGAATATCACATTAACTTCTGTGTTTGTTTTATATATTTTTATAAATATACTTCAAATAAAGCAGGAAATTAATGTCAAAGCAGATAACCATTCTATTCATCCCCAACAGGCTATTTTCTTTTCTTTAAGAGTGGCAAATCTACGATTTAAAGACACTATGAAAGGCTGGCATGCTGCTCCTAATGGGGAAAGAGTGAGCTATGAGATGAAGAAGCAACATTGCACCAGATACTAACAAAGAAGTAACAGACTTCTTTTAAAAACACACTGAGACAGCATTATGCAATTTATTAGGGATAAAAGGTGCTGTTTGCTTAAAGAGCTTATCTTCAGATAAAGAGCCAGGAAAAAAACCTGTTGACAAAAATAGTAAGCAAATTTTAGTGTGGGGATCACTATTAGTTGTGCTGGAGCTGAAACACACTCATGGAAGCATTCCTGTCTTTACCAGTCAGTGGTGAACTGTAATTGTAGTCACTCTATATATGACAACAAGGTAGATAGATAGGTTTAAATAATCTTGTCTGTGAAGAATTTGTCCTGAAACAATTCGTATTGATGTCAGCCTACCTGGCCTTGTCATGAGAATTTTCTCTCTGATACTTGTTCAACTGCACAGACTCTAAGGCAGGTGACTTAGCAGTGAGTTAAACTCCTTCCAGCAAGACATGAAGCAAATATCCCACCTAGTTCTCTCCTTTTCACATAATGTTAATTTCTTCTGTATTTACACACCTTCCCATATCATAGGAGCAGTGGAAATCACATTCTTGGACGCCCAACAACAGAGTTAGCAACCTACTCACCTAAGTAATGACACACAGGAACCCAACCCCTCCTAAAGCCCTGGACCTGCTGCCTTCCATGGCTAAATTCACTCTGCATCCTTGTTGGTAGCAGGTCAACCCGCTGATGGGCTTTTGATATGCCAGACCTGCATCTTGTAGAAGACACAGTAAAGTGTCTCTCCGGGAGAAGTGGTAGCAACTGGCCACTGTTAGCTTGGAAGAAGTTGTACTCCCACAGCAATGTCATCTCTTTTGGCATCAGCATTTTAAAACAACAGTGCTTGTTCTTACTCTACATATTTTATAAAGGTCTATAGAATGAAAGCAAAACATAACTCAATATCTAAAATAACTGTCTCAAAGGTATTTTAAATCCTAAATTGAATAAATGGAGATCAACAAGGCATTCAAAGAAATGAAATACTGAAAGGAGAGCAGGAGTTCAGAAAAAAAAACAGCCTATGTAATAGTAAGCTGCTAGCTCTAATAGTCTTGCACAGAACTGTGTAAGAGATGCAGATTTTCTGCTGTAACAAAATAATTCAGCTAGGAAATTCTGGTCACTGTAACAGTCTGCAATCTAGCCTACAAGGCTACATTCTTGAGACAGAAACTCTCTTTCTCTGCATATGTACAGCTCCCAACATAAATGTATTTCAGTCCAAAGTCAGACTTTTGCCCTTTGCCAAAATACAGGTAGCGAGCAAACCTGAAATTACTGATTTTGCTCCCTTGGGGTAATATTTACCTCTTGTCTGGTTTCATCGGCACTGGGAATTTGTTCAAACAACAGTTCTAGTCAAGACCTGTTGCATATTAGAAAAGGCTGTAACACTGTCTTCCATGGTTTATCCTTTACAGCTACTGCTGTCATGCAAAATGTCATTGGTCTCTGCTGACCCCAGTTTTCAGTAAAACAATAAGCATAATGCATTAGCTAATATTCTAAAGTGTTTTGCAAAGTCGCATGTCACTTACCATAAATCTGTGCCCTAGCTCCATTGGTAATTCTCACAGGTGTTTTCAGGTCAACCTGTTGCCAGCTTGAGTAGTGGCTGTATAAAATAGGTCAAGTGGTTAATATTCTAACGAATCTATTGCAAATAAGTCAGCCTTGTAATAAACCTCTGCAAAGGTCCATTCGTCAGTAGAAAACAAAAATTATTCAAGCTAAGAATTTTTTGTTCTTTAGTAGATCTCAGGATATGTTTTCTTACTGGGTTTGCCGTAGTTCTTTCACCCGAAGGTAAGAAGAGACTCATTAGAAATAGGTCAGTGCCAAATAGAAGCTTCTTTGAATCATAGAATCATAGAATAGTTATGAAGATAAAACAATTTTCAGAAATCTACAGGAATTAAAAATGTAATTTGTAACAATATCATAGTCAGTTAGATAGTTGCCATGCTGTACACCAGTGAGGTAGAGTTTGTTCTATAGGATCTGCTTGGGTACACAATACCTGATATAAACATGAAGAAAGTCATCTCCAAAAGTTGTCTGGTGGCAGGCACTTAGTGCTTCAGTATGGAAGGAACCCTTGAAGACTTTCAGAAGAGGAAAACAGTTCCCTGCAGATCTGCAGAAGCATTTTATCAGAAACCTTTGCTACCAGTCAGAAAACAAAAACTAAGTTCGGAAAAGCCCTGTAAAGCAGCATTATAAGGGATTGCTTAGCCAGAGACGGTACCTTTGTGTTTTGAAGGAAAAAAATCTTCAGAGTTATGAAGTAATTTTTGAAGTCTGTCAGGTCCAGTAATTATTCCTGAGAATCCCTCTACCCATCTCTTAACCATGCAGAGACAAGTAACAAAAATTGGACTAGCATAAACAGTAAACAGTGATGTCGGGGTGACATCTCACTAGGAAACCTCAAGCCAACTGTGTAAATATAAATAATCAGATTGTAAATCATAGTGAAGAAGTGTAGGTATAAATATATAAATTGTCAGAGGATCTTCCACCTCAGACTATGCTGCTAATCCAATTACCAGAAACTGATTTGCAATCCGATTTGAGAATGTCAGGATTACTGCTCCATTACATATAATTGCTCCCTGAAGCAGGAAATGTGGTGGGTTAACAACTATTAAATTTTGGAAGTCCAATCAAAAATGTGGTGACATCACCTTGCCCATGTCAAAACCTATTAGAAATGTGATTATGAAGAAAATCTGCACTGTATGGCAAAGAAGCTCAGAAAGAAACACCAGTGAACTAAAATTAGGATCTCTGAAAAAATTTATTCAAAATATTTCTTGGCAAAGCAAGTTAACAGGTATGCTGTAAATAGTCTAATAAATTTGTTCCCATTACAACTAAGAAAGTACATTTTTCCCCATTACAAGGACCAGGGGAAATAACTTCTGCATGAGTGAAGAGCAACGGATCTGTTTTTTTCTCTGTGACTATATTTTTAGCGTTTGCTCTCATTGTGAATGATAGATTCTCACTTAGGTGGAAGTCATGAAAACAACTAGAGAAAAGGTGAGCTATAATTAGTATTAGCATGAAGGTACCAAAATAGCACACACATAAGTTGACATGGTTCAATGTGTATGGTGAATAGCTTTTCTAACATCATCAAGTCCTGGGTTATTCCACTTCTGTGGCAATGTAGTTCCACTAAAACCAGTGGACTTTTAAGCCCAACAAAATACACAGGAAGAAGTTATTAAAGGTGCCACATTTGTGCAATATAAAGCAGTCATTAAAGTCATTCATCTCCTTGTGAAGAGCTGGAAATGCCTGGCTTTAGAAAAGTCAGACATTAAACTAATGCCCTAAGCAATTTAACATCAAAAGTCCTGTTTTGTTCTAAACAGTAAAATTGCTCCCTCTCTCCTCTCCTCTCTGGGAAAATCTGACTCCCTCTGCCCAAGCAATTTGTTATCATTCTTACCTACAACACACTTTCAGCTCTGCAGAACCACAGATTTTTTTCCCTAATGTCCTGTATTCCTACTCCATATTCCCACCTGAAAATACAGATGGCAGAACTGCCTCCAGTGTTCCCAATGTGGAGTGGGTCAGGCATGGCATTGTCACTGTCAGTCTTTTGCTCCAACTTCTCTGATCTCTAGCAGTAGATTTAAATACTTCTTTTTTTGGGGGAAAATCATTTCCTTCCTTTGGGCCTCTTCCTTGCTCTGGAGGAGCCACTCTTTCATCACTTGCATGGATAGTATCCAGGGAAGCAGAGTGTTCTGTGCTACAGCAGTGACAGAAATAATTCTAAAGGACAGGTGACCTGAAACATTAAACAGTGGGCAGATGTAGGCAAATTGCCTCAGTAAGCACTGTGATTGTGTATGATCCTTTCCACCTGCTAATGAATATGCATGTGGAAAATAAGAAACTCATTTTTTTTAACTATGTTGAGCTTGCATTGGTAGTGGATAAATCAGGATGATAAAGTGTGAAGTCATCCATATTTAAGATTCAACAGAAAAGGACAGTTATAATCTGCCCAGGAATAAATATAGGTTCAGACGCAGAAAGCAGCTGAATGTTAGAAGAAAGAGATCTGTGACACTTAGCAAGCGTTCAGGTCTGGGACAGGGGAAAGGGTAGTTTTCAGGTAAGTTTACAGATGCGATGCAGTTGTCTGAGGCCATAATTTCCATAATGCCAATGAGCCTGGTGTTTCCTTTCAATTCCACAGACTATTTTGGCAGGCTGAAAAGAACTGTGTAATTAGCACCAAAAAGAAATTAATCTGAGAAGACAAGGGCTATCATCAAAGGATAATATGGTAAGAAAAAAGACAAGGCTGATGATAAAACTGTAATGGGAACTGGCAGAAAAGAACAGACACAGCTGTAAATTTTGGCATAACCTTGGGCTTTATTGGAAGAACAGAATCAGACTGTGTTAAGAAATTTGTGTCTCTTAGATTTCCTACAATAAGGATCACATATAGTTGAGTTAACAAAATTAATAAATAAAATTAGTTGCATACATTGTCAGCTACTACATAATCCTGGACTAAAACACTTTGATACTTAAATGTTGACCCTTTCCTAATGACAGCTCTGTTTCTGCCACCTAGCTTATCATACAATGCACAAGCTCTGGTAGTACTCAGTTGTAATGTAAAACCCAGTTAGATTATGAAACTCAATATTCTCTTGATTATTGCACTAGTGGAGTCATATTGAGAGCAGTTTTCAAAGCAGCAAAACCAGACCAAGCCTTTTAGGAAACACAGAAGTCCTGTTGGCTATGTGATGTGTATACTCCTCCAAGCTATATACCTGAATAGTTTAATGCATGGATTTACTTGTTAACACGGCTGGTTTGAAACAAAAGATAAAATCCGGATATATCTGTGTCCTGGATTATTCTGATTTCAGCATCTCTTTCTTTTATTTAAGTATTTAGCAGTTGTTACATGTAAATATTATTTACTTAGCAGTGTGAATATCCCTAAATCTAATGGCTGAGAGACATGTATAAAACAGGGAGGCAACAGTTTCACATCCTCTCCCAAATTAATAAAAACATGAATTTAAAACTGAATCTTGCTAATTGGTTGCTTAGTCACAAAACTAGTCTCAGAAATATAAAGCTTCTTGTTTGAGAGAGGTGAGCTCTACATGTACTACACTTCTTTCCAGCCTAGAGACAAGCAGACCTTTAAGACTAAGGATTTAATACTCCTTTTCTCTTTTTCCTCCCTATTTTCTATTAATTCTCCTCCACTGGCTCTCTGGTGTCCTTTCCCCTTATTTGCATCCTGGTTTCAGGTAATAAATCTGGGTTGCAGAGCAGCCCAGCAATAGGTAGAGCAGCTCTGTGCTTACGGTACCTTGCTTTAGGAATTTTGTCAACAGTTTCACAAGGACAAAATTCAGGTTTTCCACAGAGAAGGACATGGGGCCAAATTTCTTACCTTGTACACCAGGTCTGTGTCTTGCTGTAGCCAGAATTTGGGCTGTAATATTGAAAGTTACTGTGATTTTGCTGTGTAACTTCAGGCCGACAAGGTGCATGTAGCAGCTGTCATTGTTAAAATCAGTGACTCATAGTGAAGATCAAAAATTATTTTTCCTTTGACTCAGGATTTTATTTCACCCACACAGTCAGTGTGAAATGGTGTAAACATGCTTTGCCCTAACTCCATCCAACCAAAGTCTACAACCAAAGTGGTACTGTTGTACAAAGTGATCCTTCAACAGGGATAATGAACCAAGGTAAACCAACTGTTGGCTTTGGCAAGAAGTAGCTTGGCTTGACTTGCTCAGCCAAAATCACCTGTGGGATCTCTACCCAGTAGAGCATTACTTCTTGTGACCTGCTTCTTGGATATTTTAGTCCCTGGATTGATTTACAGCAGGAAGAAAATAGGATTTAGAAGCCTTAAAATGGGCAAGACCTTGAAGGCAATCAAGGATGCCTGTTTTCCAGCCCTGTAACCTCCACCACCTGCAGTTGTTGGACATCTGCCTATTCATCGCAAAGGTCTTTAGGTGAACCTGAGCCTCAGGAGCTTGCATTACCCATGCAGTTTCTTATCACTCACTAAAAACTTTGCTATGATCCAGGTTTAAGCTGATTTACATCACACCCACAGTTTCACCCATCCTGAAGTTAAAACTTTCCTGGGTTTAAGATGAATGGTTGTTGACCTGGAAGGGAGTAAAAACACCCTAGCATGGAAATAAATTTTGTCCTAGCACACAACCGACTACAAAGCAAAAATGATAAAGTGCCAGGAGCCTTAGTTTTCACTTGTTCCCAAACAAGGTTCATTTGTGCCCTTTGCTTGACTGGCCTCATAATGGTCACTTTACATAGCAGTCCCATTTTGTCTATGACAAGGAGTCCTGGGAAAAGACCATGCACTCATGCTGGAGGCTAGAGCTGCCTTCTGGGTAATGACATGCTTTCTCACTGCTCTGAGGGGATGTCCTAATATCTGGGATTCACAATTTTAAGCAAGTGCTCTAATTCTTGAGGCCAGTATTGGAAATGCAGCATCACTCTTCATTTAATGGGTGTCTTCAGAAAAGGCTGCATAGACTGGATCAGCAATTTCCTGTTCATCCTGTAAGATATTGGTGGAAGACAGATTTCTGATTTAAATGTCCTTGATGTCTCTAAAGAGGCACTGCTCCCAAAATAGCTGAAGTAGACAAGGAGGTCTCCAAAGTAGGAATTTCTATTTCAGGTCTACAGGGGAGTCTACTTTGTGCAGGAAACAGGGTGAACAATACGGGAGATTAAGGAGATCCCACACTGGTTATCCATGGTTGCAAGTTTTGTTAAAAGAGGATTTGAACTAGGCATCTAAACAAAGCAGGCTTGATGTTAATCTGAGTTTGTATCTTTGTGAAACATTAAGCATAACATGATCATATGGTAGGTCTATTTTAAATATCCAAGTCTGTACAGGTTTGCTTCTATTGAGTCATAGCTAATTAAAATAGCTTTGCTGTTCACATTTAAATAACATGATTTTTTTAGTCATATATATTTTTACAGCTTTCAAAAAATCCTTCCCAATATGTTTTGAAAAATTAGCCACGGGGAAAGAAATCTCTGTATGTTCATTTAAGGACCAAAACATTACTCAGAGAAAGTCTAACAGTCTGGTGAAGCACTGGTTAAGTTTTATTATCTGGAAAGGAGGAAGAAGGAAATTTTCTGCATCGATATTTAAAATGAAACTATTGACCTGAACACCTGTTCCACTTTTTTACATTTTTTTATATTATTTCAAGAGTGCTAATTTTCTGTGCATGGCAGAACTTGGAACAGATGCAGTGAAGCAGAAGTCAGAAGAATCTGTTTGCTCTGACTGCTGGCCAGAGGGCAATGCAAGGGCTACATAGCAATGCTTCTCAAATGAACAGCTCTTTCAAACTGATCAAAGTCTGCAAATCACACAACCCTTTCTTCCTGCTTATTTATTTGCTTTTTTATTTCCAAAGAGCTGAATATATCAACATATTTTCAAATTTTCTGGTTTTAACAGTGAGTCAGTGACAGGTCAGATTTATTTTAAGCAAATGTGAATTTTATGTAAAGAGTAGAACAATGCACTGTTTGAAATAAATGATGTCACAACAAGCTACATAGCCCACATGCAGGCATACAGAATGAAACTCTGTTAAGTGCTGCATTTAAACAGCTTCATGGAAGTTAGTATGCATAATTTTGAAAGAATTTACACCTTTATAATTCTTTACAACAGTACACATTTTCCTTCTATCTTGGCATTCCAAAGTGTATTGCAAGAATTTTGTAAATTAAAACTCGTAATAACACTGCAAGGAAGGAAACCAGAAACAGCATTATACTATGGTTGATGGAAACCAAAACAAAAAGAACAATTTCACTAGCTGTCATGAATTTTTCATGCCTGAGATTATTTGGTATTTTCAGTTACAAAACCTTATTAGATTCCCATGGTCCTTTTGCTTGGTGATGAAGCTGTTGCAGGAATTTCTCTCTCTGATCCTGCCAATACAGAGTCTAGCAAACATCCTCAACTATCCTTGTGCAACTGTTAATGTGGATGCTCTGTAAGCTCAGGATGGTAAAATTACTTGAATTTAAACCAGTTCTGCTTCCTGTTCCCTTCCCAAATTTTTATGATAGTGTGGATTGTACTCTTAACCCAGTTCCTAGCATAGTGACCCTGTGGTTGTGCTGATGCAGATGAAAGGGACGTGAACCGTAGTGAAGGGACAAGAAGAGGCAAAGAGGAAAGCCTCTAATAAGCTGTATGGGACTGTACAGCAAGGCTTTCATTTAGCTTGCTTTCCTAAAAGGCACAAATAAGCAGGTAAAATCTGTCTCAAGCCTGGATTTTGTGGGGGGATGAAGGGTTATGTGACTGCCAATGTTTTATGCATTTAAATACAATGGATTCCGGTGAATAAGGAAATCTCCTAAATGAGCTCTCTTCTCTCAAAGTCAGGGATAAAAACTAGACTATTAGGATAAATACACAGCTAAGGTTTTGTTCAGACTTTCACAACTCCTGGGAGTGAATTGCAGTGTACTCTTTAAGTAATGCATATTGTCCCTACGATTCCAGGTCCTCAGCAATATATGTCTTATACACTAGAGAGGAAAGGGTGATTTAATGTTGTCACAGTACACTGAATATCCCTGGTATGTGTGATTGTGTAAAACGGCCTCCACTTTGGCACTGGAAAGAGCTTTCATCATGAAGTAAATAGCCACAAGTAAATAAGTAGGAATGATCACCACTTTTCTAAGAAGAGAAAGAGAGATAATAAAGGATAAAGCTGTGTCTGTGCTGAAACTGAGCACAGGCATGCTATTAAGTTCAAAGGACTCAGGATTTCAACCAAGGAATCAAAAGGCCTCTTACCTGTTCCAGAACAGTGCAAAGCCAATGTGGGGGAAAATGTAAACCATCTAAAAGAACTAGTTAAAGAGGTCTTATCAAGGTTCTTAGAAAACACATGGTCTGAAAAGTAGATTATGAGCAGAACATTAGGTAATAGTTGAAAATTCAGACAAAAAGACTAATCAGGTCAGAATTACACATCAGTCAAAAAATGTCTTTTGCTTACTTAAAAATATTATTCAGCTCTGACAGGAAAATGTAAATGTGAAAACTGTAGAATTATTTTTTTTTTTTTAAGTCTGGGGAGTAGGTTAGTTGCAAACTCTAAAAAAAAAAATAATCACAAAATGGAACTGTGTTGAAAAGTCCATCTATCTCTCTCCAAAAGTGAGATAGGAAAGACAAGGTTTCTGACTCAGTCTGCTACTGGAGACTTTTATCTCACACCTCACAAACATGTCTATGGGCAAAGCCATTAAAAGCAAGTTAATAGAGCGTTCTTTGTTTTGAGCAAAAAGTTTTTCCTGACATGAAGTGATCAGTTCAAAGTGTTCTTACCAGCTCTTATCACTCTTGCTGTTCACGTTTGCCAGCAGTGCTGAATGCTTTGCATGCAAAGGAACTTCTAGCTAGTGCTCCCGGACATCATAATCTTAAAAGCAAACAAATAGATACCCTAAGAAACTTAAGACAGATAAAAAAAAAAAAAAAGAGAGAGAAAATAAAAATTAAAACAGTAATGGAACAAGGGATTATATGCCAGGGAAGAAAATGTGGGAGATGCTAAAGAAAACTAGCTGATAGTAAATTAAAGTAGGTTATAGTTTTATAGTAGGTTAACATGCTATTAGCAACCCCTAAGAAGTTTTGTGTTAGAATAAGAACATTAACACTGCCAATCTCTCTCACCAAGCTTGCAGTTTTCCTCTCCAGCTGTTTCCAGTATGTTTGCAGGACTTTCCTTTCTCTTTCTCTGATAAACAGGCAGGGAGCAAATATGCAGGGAAGACCTGAAAGATTGAATTGACTTTCTTTCAGGTCCAAAGGAAAAAATTGAATATTTCTGTAGAATCAGGTTAGAAGATAAAAACTTTCGTAGGTTAACTGAGAAACAGCTTGCCTTCCATAAAATCCAAGAAAACACAGATGGCTGTGGGCAAAGAAAGGCTAAATCCCCCCTTTTCCCTGAACTACTGGTGGAGGGCTGGGAGCAAACCACTAAGGGGGAGGGTGAGCAAGAAGGGTCAAGATGTTAAGTAAGATTTCTTTGCCTTAGGTCACTGGTTTCCGTTATATACACATCGGTAATTAGACACACAATGACTAGATAGCTGTTTAACGATCGACACCCAGCTGCTCCCATTTGTTCTTGAAGACACTGAGATATGCCACAGTAGCAAGCCAAAATACATTACATACTACAATATACCTTTTACTGCACAGAGCTGACGGGCTGCTTTACTGCGCAGGTGTTCTGCTTAGGAAAACAAGACCAAAATCTAAGAGGAGTTGAGGTTAACAGTTATGAAGACTGCTTTTTGTTCTAAACTTTAATAGATGAAAGCAGCCTTTAGTGATTCAACTTGGAGTAAAACAAGTTGAAAAGAGGTGGCATTGTTGACAGAGGTTAAACTGCATGCATTTTCCCAATAATCAGAAGAACACTTAAAATTTTGTTATAAATTAACTTTCTGGACTAATCTCAATTCTCAGCAGGGAAGGGGAGGTGGGAAGGTAGTAAGGAAGAACAGTAGGAGAATGGCTTTAATGTTGTTATTTCTGACATTCAGTTGCAGCATCCAAACATAGTAATGATCTCCTTTAGCACTCTAGAGCCATAGCCTTATGGTTCCTTCTGAAGAATGGTAATATTCAGGGGTGTGTTTCTCAATTTATTTGCATAACACACTTGATTATTGTTCTTTTTTATTTTATACCGGCATTGTACTTGGATCTACTGAAGAAGACAAAAGTGCCTGTATGGAAGAAGAAAGAGCTTGTGCTTCATTTCTGAGTAGACTTACTTACTATTTAAAAGGCAATTCTAAGCTGCTTAAAATCTGGCCAGGTGGCTTTAGCTGATGGCAATAACCTGAAGCTGAACCACTTGGTGCCCAAAGTCCAGTTGGTGACATTATAGATGAAACGTGCTGAGAAACTAAGCATTGTGGAATTACTTGTTAAGGTAATTTGGGATGACAAAAATGTGAACTGACCTATAGCCACCTGGTTTGTGTTTCTACAGCTAAATGCTGTGTTTTTCCACTGAACATGTTCCTGAGCTCAGAGCTGGTGGTATAAGTCCTTGCTGGTAGCTTTCTACTGTATCAGTGTTTCCGGTTTGTTTTATCTGGAATAATGAAATAGTTATAAGGAAGCTGAAGCTAAAGAAATGTCACTGTGAAGCATTATGAAAATTCAGTATAATTGAAAAGGAAAGAATAACAAAGAAACCGCAAATGTTGGATGATGACCTCATGCTTCAAAAGGCTAAGGCATAGGTAGAAAATAGCTGGTTTCTGCTTATGAAGTTTTCTTTCAACAATAGGTGGGAAGGAGCCTTACATGTCTAATCTTTTTAGCTTTCCTACAGAATTTCAGTGTGATGCAAGTCTTCTTTATGCTTAAGAGTTGTGTGTCCTGTTACCCCCACCTTCTGTGCATCTCCAACTTGCCCAAATTTTGCTTGTCAAGAGGTAATTGTTTTGAAGACTGTCTCTGAAATTTATATTGTTCTTGTGTACCACTCATTCTTTGAGAAGAGTTATTGCAAAGAGGCAGTTATTTTAATTCTTATATATTTACTTGTGTTAATATACAGTAATGAATTTCTTGTCTGTCAGCCCAAAAGATACAATGCTGTACTACTTTCATCTGCTAGAGTAAGGAGCCTTAAGTACTTAATTTGTCAAAAAATGTTAAACTTTATCCTTTCAAATGATTCAATGTAAGATTTATTTCAATGAAAAGAGAAACAACAGAAGGTAAGCAGGTCTACACATAGAATGACTTAGTTGTTGACGTCAGAATTGGCCATAAAATTTGAAATTAAAAAGGAAATTGATGTAAGAAACACATTTTCGTGAAAATTTTCATGACAAATGTTCTCATTTTTCACCTCTTTTCTCATTCTTTTTTCTTTTTTTCACAAAAGCTGGCACTGTCATAAGCCTCGGCAATAACCCTCTGCAACTGCAAATGGGAACAGGGAACAGAGATGACTTCCACAAGCGACCATTATCAGATAGAAGAATTTGAAGAAATATCAGTGCCACTGCCTTCACTTGAAATAAACATATTCTTCCCAAGGAATAAACTTTCAGTTGCTCTTTGCAGAGGCCACCTGCTTTAAAGAAAGTCCACTTACACATATATGAAGACTGTGCCAAAAGAGATAAAACAATTACAAGCCAGATTCTTACATGAGTGATGACCCCTCCTCTGTTCTCAGGAGGTAAAAAAATGATGTGTCTTGTTAAAAGGGATCTTGTGGGAATTCCCAGTTGAATCACCTACGCCTCTCCTGGGACCATTGCATTCCTGCCTGTATCACTATAATGGACATGCATGACCCAGCAGCTTAAGTCTATGCAGCACCTAGGAGAAGCTGCTTGCAATACTGCTGGCAGAGCTTGGGTTTCAGAATCAGAAACTAAGTTTTGTAATTCTGGCCTATTTTTATCACTGCTTAGGCTTAAATTAAGAATTCTTTTCTAAAGTTTGTCACCTTTTCAAATATTTTTTCTCAAAGGATCTGAACCTGATAACTCTCTCATACAGCTTTGCCTATGCACGTTTGATTTCTCATCTGTTTGGAGTAACTTGAATTTTTATTTCTCACATGCCTGAGGGCTCTGCTGTAAAGTATAGCCATGATACGTTATAGCTCATTCCAGAACTGGTCAAGGTTGATTGTCCAATTAACATGACTAATAGAGGTTTTTATGATTCTTCATACCACACAAAAGCTGCTGGTGAAAGCTAGTCTCTGGGAGCCAGGGATCCGGAGCTTAATTTCAGCACCAAGAAGAAAAAAATAATCCAAGTTGGTTATTGACTTGTGGAAACAGTATTTAAAAAAAAGTAAGATCAGGACTGTGATCAAACCACAGTCTGACTGTGATTAAACAAGTTTCTGGTATCAAAAGTGTTACTGCTATGCCCAAGTGATCTGTTTCCCACCACTGTGTCTTTTTTTTCTAATTGAAATTTACTCTCTTCCTATGATCAGCCTGCCAGGCAGCTCCTCCATTGCCTCCTTCACTTTCCTGGCACAAGAAATCACATGTCCTATCCCCTCTCTTCTGCGGATGTGGAGTAAGACCTTCACACTCCTCCCAACCCTGTCCTATTCATCTACTTCATGGCTGCCAACTCTGAAATTGATGTCTTAGAAAAAGCAACTCAGCCCTGGCAAAAAGGTCATAGGTCATGACGAAACGGAGAAAAATCTAAATCTGAAATCCCTGAAATAAAATAATTTGCATTCAGAGAGAAATTACCTGAATAGCAGCCACTTACTCTTCGTGACAGGTGTCACACAGGTGCATGACACACCTGAGTGTCAGTGTCAAAGAAACATATAACAACATGGAAAGAGAATTGGGACTTGGATATTGTTGGCCAAATCATGTTTTCTTTTCTTGTTCTCATTCCAACACAATAAAACACAGAACTCCTCAGATGTCATAGTAAAAACACCCCAAAATGGATAAAACACATTTGCACGAACATGAAATTCAGATCCTCTAAGACTGAAGATCACATAGAGAGGCAACAAACAGCAGCTGTCACAGCCTTTCCATGCCAAAATGCATATGAATTTGGGGATTAAAGAGAAGCTGGAAAAGAAAATGAACAGTGCAAATCTAAAAACAGAACTGTCCTCTAGGAAATTCTATTTTGAACTAAGGAACAGATTAGGCAGTGAGAAAGGCATAGAAATATGAACAAGGATTGGAAGTGAAGAAAAAAAATATCGGCACTTGGAGGCAATGTGGTTGAAGTTACAGCAACCACAACTGGATTTCAGCAGAAAGGGAGCAAAAACTGCAGAACTGAAGAAGAAATGTCATGCCTCAAGGAAACAGAGAAGAACCCAGGGAGAACATATTCTTAAATGCTAATTCCAGTAAAATATTGGAAAGAGGAGAAGGAAAGAGCATGAAATAGCAGAAAAGCCCTACAAGAAAAAATAATCATAGGTTTCTTGAAGATTTGGTGGGAATTGTTGCTTTTATGGTAGGAAGACGGAAAAGTAATAAATACTGGGATTAAACTAACCTAATTCACCTAGTTTCCCCTCTAGGCAATACAGAGAAATAAGCACTTCTAAAGTGCAGCTCACTGCATCTTCTACAAGTCCTCTAAAGTAAATCAGATTAGTGGTGGCTTAAAAGCTCCTGTTTCTCTTCGTTAACTAAAAGAAGAGTCCAAAGTGACTAGCTCAGATGAAGATACCTAGATTGTAGATGTCTACATATCATTTCTCAAAGTGGCTAGAATTCCACAGGAAAATTTCAGAACAAAAAATGGAAAACTAACAACAGAGACACAACAAACTATGAGACAGAAGAGCTCACACAGTCTTCACGAGGTCCCATTTCAACATCACACGATCACATGTAAACTCAAACAGTTTGGCATTTGCATCGGATGAACTTTGGTGTTTGAAGTACAGGTAGAAATCAGAAGTCGAAAAAAGCAAACAAGAGGCTATAAACTTACAACAGAGGTGCTGAAAGCACCTGACATCGCTGTCCTAATGAAACCAATATAGTTGTCTAGTAGTACAGTCTGGAGAATATAAGGCTTCTCCTGTTCATTAAAAATACAAAACTATTGGAGAACCCAACAGTAACACCATGCTCTGGAGAAGTGAAGGTCATTTGAAACATGACTGTGAAGGACAGAAGAAAGTAACAGCGCAAAACATGAAGAAAATATAGATTCAGGGCTGAAGTGCCCTGTGCAATCCACATGTCACAAAGAAGGACCTTCGAGAGCATTTCCACTTCTTTTGTTTTGGTTAAAGAGTTTTCTTGGCTAATCATAGAATCAACCAGGCTGGAAAAGACCTTTAAGATCATGAAGTCCAAGCATTATCACAGGACTGCTACGACCACCACTAAACCATATCACTGAGAGCCTCATCTACGCAGTTTTTGAACACTTCCAGGGATGGTGATTACACCACTGCCTTGGGCAGCCTGTTCCAATGCCTGATCACCCTCTCTGTCAAGAAATTTTTCATAATATCCAATCTAAACATCCACTGTTGCATCTTGAGGCCATTACACCTCTTGTCCTATGATAATAACTTTATCTTTTCCCTTTCAAACTATTGACAGCTCTAAAACCAATCCTATGAAAAGCTATACTCTGTTGTCTTCGGAACTTTATTGTATAAATGTTAAGGACCTGAGCTCCACAAAACTCTGTAGGACTGAGGAATCGGAAAACAAAGCAGTGCAATGTGGAAAAGCTGGTTAGTATTAATGTTTAGAAATATAGTACCAAGAAAAACTGGTAAACCACAACCCTTCTATTCAAACTTTGATTACAGAAATGTATCACTGATCAATTAATTTTACAAAGACAGAAAACCTGGAAAAAGGTAAGTATTGAGTTAGTTAATATGAAGGATTATAAAAGACCTTTCAACTCTCCACCTCAGAATACACATCAGAGTATTTTCCTAGTATTATCTTATGAAAAAATATCACTAGAGACAGGAGGTATATCAACATCACAAAATCAGTCTAACATCTGCACAGAAACAGAAAATTGACAGCAGCAGAAGCAAGCCGAATTTGTTTACCTATAACCTGATAGCTAATACATATCTGAGAGAACTGAAGGTCAACCAAGTGTTAATGCAGTGAGAAGTGCTAAATCCTTTTGTTATTTGTGGTAAAGACCAATATGGAGAATGTAAACACCCTTAGCTGCAGCCCAGCTTCAGCTGAATCAGAAGGGAGTGGATAACACACCAGAATCCTGGACCATGACATAGATGTCCAGATGAAGCTAGCAAGTGAAAATTAAATGCTGTCAGGAAAACATTAAAGAAAAATGCTAAACAGAGCAGTCAGATCACTTAATATAAATACTGAGTGGCAGCAAAGGCCTGAATGGATATTCTCTGTTTTCAGTAATCATACGTGCAGTCAATACCCTGTGACACCAGAGGCCTGTAAAGCTACGCTTGCTTTCTCCCCAGTGGGCATCCTAACTATAAAACACTATGGTCATGCCTTCTGCCTCGCACAATAAGTATTTTATGAACCCCTACAAAACAGAATAGCTTTTGCTGGAAGGAGTCAGAGAAGTTATGTCCAAAGCATTTATCTGGGAGACAGGTGATGCAGGTCAAAATATTTTCAGAGATGAGCCTGAGTTTACTATATTTACAGCCAGTGCTCTTAAAGCTGGACTCGTGGATTTAGGCCAGGTATTGCATGATGTCAGACCTGAAAAGTGTATTCTAGGCTTCCTTAATGGAGCAACTTCTAGAGGTAAAAATAAATGGGATTTCAACCCCATTTTCAGATCTCAGCAGAGATTCAGTGCAAGCAGAGTATGCAACAGCTCTAGATTTTGACCTTTCCTAACAAAGTATTTAGAGAACATTGGGGAACCGTGGTTTATTGATTTCATTTGGCTCCAGACATAGTCAGTAGCTAAGTACAAATATATTGAATCTAAGCTTTTACACAGTGACTGCTGACCACTTTCCACAGTGACTGTTGGTAAGTGGTCAGCTTTCAGGTACTTGATTTCTGCGGAGGAACTGCTAAGAGACAGTAGAACGAAGTGGATTCCCAGCATACAGTGAGTAAGAGCAACTTGCCAGCTCTGTTCAAAGCAGAGGAGATCTGGAAGGTCATCTCACTGATGAGAAGAGGTGCCTGAGTTGAATCTGTGTGCCTTAAGAATATCTCCTTTTCTGAGACATCAGTTGATACCATGCTGTGAGGATATCCCACAGACAAAGGTTGCTGAAGACTAGACTGTTTCCACTGTTCAAGAAGAATATCCCTCCCTGTATGCTTGTGCTGCTTCATACTGCTCCCAGGCACCTGTTGTTGGCCACCATCAGAGACAAGATGCAAAAGACACTAACCCTTCATGTGACCTTGGACAGATTGCTCAAATTCCAATAGTTTAACTCCAACACTGCCTGTGTTTAACATACATTTGTTGCTACCCATTATTCTTTCCAAGAAGACGGCAGTTTCAGTGATGTATCCTAAGAGGGGAATACCAGAACATTAACCTTCCTTCATTAACTTGGTCTATGCATTTCTTCCATATCCTCCATTTAGTGCTTTGCACATTGCTTTTTGCTGCAGGGCCTTTGCAGGTTGAAAGGAAGAAGTAGTTATGGAGGACATAAGGCAGGAAAGCATACTGAAAACTGAGAAAACAGTATACACCCAAACCAAAATTTCTACCCTCAGTGCATACACCTTTACACTTGTAAACTCCCTATTAATGATGTTTTAAACATCGCCTGAATTGCTGAATGAAAGTCAATTTGAAGACACAGTAGAGCCATTGAAATCTTTAATTTAAATGTTATAATTAAGTAAATGCTTTGTTTTTACCACTGACAGAAGTAATCAAATGAAAGAAGGATCTTGTCAGAAGCTGGAAGGCCATTACAGGCTTAATGTTTTTGTAAACTAGTTCTAGAAGCTGTCCATAAGCTGAATAAATACTAAATATTCTTTTATAATGCAAGGTAGGATGTTTCAGCTTTAATGGCTACTAACTCACTTAGCTGCAGGCTAACACCAGGCTAATCTAAGGTCACCCGAGTCATGGTTGATATTGCATGCGAGTTGACAGCCTTCCAGAGTAGCACACAATTCATGGTGATTTTTTTTTTTTCTTTTCTTTCTGCAGGAGCAATATTCATCTGGGGTTGACACAATGCTGAGTTTCTGAATGATGAATTCAAATCAGAATTAAAATCAGAGCAAAATCAGGCTACTCTTCAAGTTTTATCCCAGCAAAAAAATGTTCATCTGACAGAAATTCTGGTCTCAGGCAAATTACTCAATTCCAATAGAAATATGTTTCATAAACAGCAGCAGGAATTGGGGACCTGCTCACACAGCAAACATCAGGTTGTGTAATTTTAGTTTAAAATGACTCAGGCCACAGACTCTAAGCAGGATTAATGGAAAAGAGGCATATATTTTTACATTCATGGGAACAAAACAATAGAAAACATAAGAAGCAACAAGGAAGGTATAGCAACGTTTATTTGCAGGTTTAAATAAGATGTACTTTAAATGTGCACAGTTCCACAGGTACAAAAACCCTCCAGTGACATGGTAAATGAAAAAGAACATGTTGAAATGACAGGCCTTATTTTTGAAAGGCACTGTATCTGACCGCATTATAAGCTTGAATTTATATGGTATGTTTTGCTACCTTTAAGGTTCAAAGTTCCTTGTTCAAACGTGTGCGTGCACACGCTCTCTGGCAGATGGAACTGTTGTGATTGTGTATGCAAAATTATCCTCCCCTGCAGACATTGCTGAGTGTGAATGTACATCTGAAGACATGCAGCCTATTTACAACTGTAAGATGTTGCCCAGAGCAAAACCACACTTCTTCAATAGTACTTGAAATAGTTATCTGTAATGCACTCTTACAACTAAGATTAGTACTTTGAGTATGTCACACACACATATTCTCTTGTAATGTAACTTGGTAAATACTTTAAGGCAATATACCATTATATAAGTAATTATAGTGGATTAAGGTCAGGTCAAAAGGAAATGTGAAACTCATCAGTTAGGGGAAAAAAATTAGAGGAAATTTCATACAATTAGAAAATAATTAAAATTCTAATGAACCAATCCCTGACAAGGATGTTTGCCCATGAACCTATGGAAAGAGGGGATGTTCTTTGGAAAGATAATGAAGTATAAAAAAAAAAGCTTTGTCATGTGGCTATAAAGAAAATTAAACAGGTTATATATCAATGTGCAATAAATGTAACGACATAGGTTATGCAACTGTGGGATGGAACATACCCACAAATTTTAAAGTCTGAGACAACAGTTTTCTAAACAACCTACTGAAATTCCTTAATCCTCTGTCTGTCAAACAGCAAGAATTCTTTTCCAAAACCAGAGGTCTGGGTCTGTGACTACAATCACTGTGGAGGAGATAGCCTCTGTACAGACCTTACATTCAGAAATGTTCCTCTGTGTCTGTGTCTCCATTTATAGCAACACCCTGGATTTCCACAGCACTGTATTTGACAAAATTAGTGAACAGAAAAATTATATGTAAGCTTCACAGCTGCCAATCTCCTACCTTTACAACCAGGTATCATGAGCAGAGTACCGTACCTTTCCTTGTAGAGAACACAGAAGGTCAGTCATTAAAAAATACTAGCAAACATTTCCATTCCATTTGAACAATTATTTTTTTTAATTAATTATAGATGGCTAAAATATTTCATCTTTTAGAGCTTAAAATTTCAGCTTCTGAAACTGATGAGGGAAGAATTTGTGTGACAGGGGTTGTGGAATTTTTTCCTGGAGAATGTCTGAGTTTTGCTTCCTTCTCAGCATCCTCTTTTCACTTGCTCTCCATTTTGTGTTGGTTTTGGTAGTTCTTTTTTTGTATAACTACACTCGTCTTTACTACATACCCTCTCAAATTCTGATATTGACTCTCTTTGTTTTGTGTGACACCCAGAACATTTGACTGCAATGGGCCTCCTGAATTCCTCAGTATCACCATGACTGACAGCATTAGTCAGCCACCTTGGAACACTCGGAAGCTCAGAGTATCACGGACAATATCAGAGCAGAAGTTCTCTTTCTTGTCCATCCTCCTTTCTTCCCTGTCTTTTCTCTTACCTTTTCTTTTGGCTTCTCATTGCTGATTAAGTAGAAATGCCTTTTCAGAAAAGAGCACATTTCCTCCCTTAAGTATTTATGCTGGTAGTTAACGCATATTAAAACAAAATTATCTTTGCCTTTCCCCTTCCTCAATATATTAGAAAGCTGCACTAAAATAATTTGTAGACTAGATTGCAAAGGGCAAAGTCTCACTCAGGACTCTTTTGTTCCTGATTAGCCTGACCACACGTTCAATAAAGTGCAATTATAGATCTGCTCAGCAGTGAGAGTGTGAGAACTCAGGGGAGGAAATCATGACTTAATGTTTTTCTCTGAAGTATTTTTCCATTGCAACAGTATTCAGGTTATTCTAAGAGGAAAAAAACTCAAAAAACCAGAACACCAATAAACTAAACAAAACCCACAGCAGCATTCTAGCTTTCTTCAAATATTTACTTTTCACTGCTTTCTCTAGTCTGTGGTTTGATTGTTGTGTTTTGGTTTTGCACTTAGAATATTTCTGTGGGGTATTTTCCGACTATAAAGCTCAAGGCTGTGAGTGGAGAGGAAATCTTTTCTTGCACAAATGTGTTGCTGTATTCATCTTTCCTAGTGATACCTGCTCTGAGTTAAATTGATTAAATTTGCAGAGACATAGTCAATTCCAAACACAGCAGGCACCTGAATTTCTAGACAAGAGTATTTTCCTACTTGTCCTCTGCTGTTGTAGTCCAGTAGAGTTAAAATACAAGGAATGTGTGAAAATTAGTCTACTGTCAGTCGATACATGTGCTCCTTAAGCAGTAGTAAGCAATTCTTCCTTTTATATAGATCTATTTCAACATTTTGACAGGAAAATAGCAGACACCACTAAAATGGACATGCAAGTTACTAGTCATTTAGCATAGAAGAATGGTACCTTGATTTTCAATGATTTGTGAATATCTATTGTAATTCATAACTAATGAACCAACATTTTCCCTTGAACTACCAACTGCTGAGGTTGGTAATTATGTAAGAATAGCATCCCCGGTAAGGTAGGACTCTAGCCAGTTAACATGCAGGTAGTGTGGGAAGCAGCTCTTCACACAGATGTTAAGTAAAAAATAGACTGTTTAGAGTTATATGCTGATGATTAGGATCACAACAAGATGACAACCTTATTCATATAAATAATGTAAGTCTTTTAAGGGTATTGACCAAGAATAGTTATGCTAAACACGTACCTGAGATATTTGAGACCGGAAGGCAACAGTAACACAGCAAGAATAGGACAGCAGGTTTAGCACCTAAGTAGAGATTAGAGGAGTTGGTTCTTTTAGCCTGCAGTTCATCTGTCCTTAGGTCAGCTGTACCTCAGCAAGTTACTTGAACTGTACATAACTTTTATTACTTCCTGTTTGCTTGCTCAGGGATCCTTGCAGTTTTTCAGCACCAAGCCTTATCAATTTAATCTAATCTAATCGATCAAAAAAGAGTCCTGGGCATGGAGCAGGGAGTATGTATTAATTTTCACTTAAGCAGCATTTGCTGTAATGTAATGGTGCTGGTATTGCCTAGTGGACAGCTCTGGTGGCAGATGCAAAGGAACCCTGATATCCTGATAGCCAACCTTCTCATTATCAGCAGCATTCAGACTAGTTAGCTTGAAAGCAAGGGTCATGCAAGGCACAGTCAGAGCCAGATGCTGACAAATGCAGCAGGCAGCTGATGATAGCAACACTCTGTCCTGTGGTCTCTTTTTGCCGCAGCTGCCCCCTGGAAAGCTGATCTGACTGCTGATGATGCCAGGAGGAATAATGGGATATGTGGCATGCAGGCAGCTGCAACTAAAAGGCTTCTCTTGTAACCCTCACTCCTTGGAGCCTTTTGGGCACCTTGAGCAATGCACAGACTTTGTAATTGGGGTATATACTACTTAAAGGTATCAAACAATTATTTATGGGTTTACTGTTTATGAACTCTATACCAAATAGGAGGAGCTACTACTTGTATGAAGCATTAGTATGCTCATCATGACATCTCTGGAGGACAGCCAGAGCTCTTTCAGGAGGGTAAGGCTTGGTCCTTGCTGCTTTCTGATGTTTATCCTCAGTGTGGCTGACTTGTCATATTCCAACACTTTGTAATGATTTCTGCTTTTCATGTTCCTGATTTGCCTCTTGAATCCTTGAGCAGCAACCTGCCCCTGTCTCAACAGTCCTTCCTCTTCAATTTTCCTTTCTTATCTCATGTGGCTCGGCTCTACAGACCATTTCACAGCACTTTGGCACAACTGCACAATTTCTTCAGCAGCCTCAGCCAAGGAAATGCATCTGGGACATACTAGACCTGAGCTGAACCATGGCGAGGGAAGGGGTGTTACAGAGGGGGTCATAGAACAAGTTACCCTCGCTGTACCATATCAAAAGTACACCTTGGACCAGAGACAGTGAACCTTTTCCCTTTTTCCTGAAACAGAAAACATTACTCCTTTCTCTCTCCTCCACCAGCAACTCCCCTTCAAGGCCCCCTAATGACATTAGTGGCAAGCTGGTCCCATGAAACAGCAAAATCCATTTTTATCACTGTTCCTAAAAAATCATTAGCTGCTTTGCTTGGAGCTTATTGTGGCAGTGAGAGCTGCAGTCATTAGCAAGGCAGTATGGACAATGTGCCCTATGACAACACACAGGAAGCTTAGGGACGACTTCGTATTTGAGATCCAAGATTATGTAGATATGATATGAAAATAATCAGTCTCCTCTTGTTCTCCTGGTATCTCTGAAATCTACCTCCTGCAAAGAGCCCCTTTCATTCAAGTTCTTCCAGTTTAGCTCAATAGTATGCAAAAAAACCCAGAGTTCTACTGCTGTTTCCTTTTCTTAGGGAGCTGCCTGTCAGGTGGCTGGGGAGGATCATCTCTACAGATATCCAGGTTACTTAGGTATCACTTCTTATCACTGAATAGAGAGAGCAGAGTTCCCCTTGCAGTACTGGAACAAAACCAAGGAAAGACCTGGGTCTTTGTCCAGTCATCTTTTGAGATCCAGTCTTGAAGGAAGACAGTCCAGTTTTCTAAACTCTAGTTTTAGATGCGCTGAATGACTTTATGCATATACACTGAATTTTTTTGCACAAAGTAAACTGAAATATAATAATATATTTTGCTCCAAGGCATAAAGTGCTTATTGAACGAATGAAGGAAAAGTTTCTGTGCCTCAGTATATGCGTTGCATAATGCTGTCGGCTAAATACAACTAATGAGGTCTTTGGAGCACCAGATGCTAGTTGCTTCATGAAACAGAGCATAAAACAAATTTTACTGTCTTTTGCCTAAAACTATATTGTATTTGTTTTCATACTTGTCAGGTTCAGGATACTTCTCTTTGGTGGCTATTTAGCTGAGGAGGTCAAAAATGTCAAAATACCTTTCTATATCTGGCATAAGTAGAAGCATTTGGGCTTCACTTTAGAAATGCTGAAGCTGATGAGAATTTTGCCAATTACTGAAATTGAAAACATGCAAACCATGATAAGAAAATCCCAATGTTTAGCATGCAATTCACTGAAAATTCTCTTAGGTTTTAGAAACAGTCTGATGAAGATTTGGGAAAGAAGCTATGCAAAGTCAAAATGTCTATCTAACAAGCTCCTTCTGCTTCATTTGTTTCCTTAAACAATTAATTCAGTGCAGAAGTATGATTGAGCATAATTGAATGCAAGGAATTATTTTTATATCTTACATAATCATTAAAAATCCCAGTCAAACATAACAAATTTTGCTACTCTAAGGTTGATGTAAACATGAAGTCCATACAAAATCTTTATGCCTTTAGCCTTGTTAATATGTAATTTTTTAAAAAATTATTTAAATGGTGTGTGGAGAGGGTGGGCTCAGGAATGCATAGTAGACATAGATGTAACATTTCCAACAAGAAGAAGAGTACGAAAACAGCTGATTAGCAGAACTACTTTATTGCTGGGAGGCTTCAGTGAAGTTTTCCTAGAGTGAAGTGTTCTCAGACCTTTCCATTTCACCTGGTAGAGGTACAGTGTTTTACCTCCTCAGAGGTCCCTTTGCACTACTTATCTGAAAAGGTGGCTGTATTTGGTTGCCCTGTATTTTGTATACATTGTAGGTTTTGGAACAGTCTTCTTTTACCTCTTTCCTTCCCTCTCCCTGGACTGCAGGTAAAAATGTCAGAAAGATTTAATGAGAACATATGGAGCAGAGATTTTGGGTTCAAATGTATTTTGGCACACTCACAATTTTTTTGGGGCAGTCATAACTGATTGCATGTATGTATGGTTAGTATTTGACAGATAAAAGATAGCTGAACTAGACTTGAAATATTTTTTATGCCCTGGCGTTCTTAAAAGTCACTGGTATAAAAATTATATTCAGCACTGTTAAATCCAGCCTTCTCACCCCCACCACCAACACCCCCACCCTGTTCTACTATTCAGAGACAGTGATGTTATACATCTCACGGAGACCAACTGGTATCCAGAAATATTTTACTAAATACTGCAGCCATATGTGCAGGTGTTGAAAGGCGTTTTAGTAAGGCAAAAGTAAACTTCATGAGCGACCCATGGGCTTTCGTTTGTTCAGCCCAGCGGCACAGAGAAGGCCGCAGGCAACAGTGACACCTTCTGATAAGAGGTGGATACATCTTATCCCTTGCTATAGCAGAGAAGCAGGATGCTTTCTGCGCCTGCAGGAATGGGTGGTTCTCACACATATTTCTAGTCTATTTCTGCAGTTTAAGGCGTCCCCACAAATCCTTTCAAGCATAGCACCTTTCAGCTTGATGCAAGTTTCAGATAGAAAGAGATGGCAGAGAAGGAAAACACAGGGATGAAGACTGACAAAGGCCTCCATTGGCAGAATCTGTAAGGAAAAAAGCAACTGTGTTGTTTCTACAGTGAGGCCTTCCAGTTTTCAGAAGTTCAGTTTCAGAATAATGTCTAACATTGGTATTAGATACAGTAAGTCACCAGGTCATTGGTCACTGCAGATAAACACCCTGCAGAAATAGGCTTAGACTTGTTTTTGTAAAGGAATCATTTATAAAGAGACCCAGATTTAACTGCAGAGAGAGAGATCAGGTGGTGAAAGGACTAGATAATAAACACAAAGGCTTAAGCTAAGCAAAGAATATTTTGCTTAACACAGATGAGATGTATCACATTGCTTACAGGGAAAAAACTCAAAATAAAGGACCTGTCTGTTCAAGAATCTAAAAATGATGTTCATTGAAGGGAGTGTAATGGGATTCTGTTTGCTGCGGGAAATCTGGGTAAAATACAATGCACTGTATTCCAATACAATGTAATGTATTTCCATTCATATTGCCATAGCCACAAAATCCACTAAGCATTAGTGACAGCATTTTGAGTCTCGTGTTTGTGATTTGTCAGAACAAAGCACAGGTCTAAGATCAGTGCATGATAAGAGTATATGTTATAAATTCTAGCAAGAACAAGTAACCAGGGCAGATTAAGAGTAAATGGGGCTTGATATGCTCAGATCAATATCCTGCCCTTCTTCTCCTTATTCTCACATATCACAACCAGTCAGACTGCTTACAGCACTCGGATTTCTGCCAGGGTAGTTTCCTTCAGAAGCTCCAGAGGTGGACAACCAGAGGACATGCTAAGGGGCAGTGGTCATCTTTCAGCCCATGCACCAGAGATGCTTTCCAAAGGAAAGCACAGGAAAGGATGGTACATGCTGCATTTCAACTTGACATTGCATCAAAGCTCAGCTGCATTGCATATTTTATATATATATATATATATATATATATATATGTATCTGGCAGCTGCAAAATACTTTCTATCCCATACAAGAAATAAAAAACCTTATTTCTAGGATGAGACACTGCAATTGTTTCCCCACTGAAAATATAGGGCTTAGGAGCTCTAGAGAACAGAGGTTTTGAATAACAGCAGATGCTTACCTCTTTATTCAGCTAAATTGCTATAGTAGTAATGAAAACTATTTGATTTTACGGAAGGGTCTATTTTTATTCTTTTTTTTAAGAATGCCTATCTTTAATAGTTTAAATCCAGAATTTGTGAGTCTACTGATATCTCACAGTTAAATTTGCTGGAACTGCACATTTCTGTCAGCCTTAATATGTTTGCAAAGATGAAGGTGAAAATGTATCAATGTTATTAGCCATGAATAAGGAATTAATAATTTGGTTATTTGCTGCTGAATAGCAACATAGGTAGACACAAATATCAAGCCTCAGCCTGCCTAATAAGGCTCCTTTTCAAAGTAATTTTATTAAATATTTCTGAAATTTATTTCCTTAAGGGTTTTCATCATGCAAAGTTATAGAAATAAAACACAAAATCTTTATTTAAATACAAATATTTCTCAGCCATGAAGGTATCTGAATCATACGTCATGCTTTGCCTTTAGTTTTTTTAAGCAGTGTGCCAAAACTTAATAAGCTCAGTGTATATAGAGTTCGAATTTAGGTGTAGATTAAACATTGCTTTTAACTACTGATCATTCTCCATTACTCGGGAACCCTCTGCAAGTATAAGAAAAATAAATCCTTTACACCCTGATAAAAAATCATTTTTTTTAGGGTGCATGCCACACTAGAAATAGGCTTCAATATCATTTAGTTGCATCCACAACATCTCCAGCATTCAGTGAGTATGTTTGACTAGCTTCATGCCAAAAGACTTTAATTTAACAGTGAGATCCATATAACAAACACTGCTAGCAGGGATATACTAAAAATAGCTTTAAACTATGGTCCCCATTGGACTCCCTTCTTAGCCAGGTTGTGGCATTTAATTTGTGCACCCTGTGGTCACTGATGTGTGCCTGTCCATATCTGAGCCAGGGAGAGCAAGGCTAGCTTTGGTAATATATTCAATCTGTGACCAGTTAGATTCTTTCTCTCTTTTCTCTCTTTTCTCTCATGCTATTTTTGCTTGCTTTTGTCAGCAGTTTTTCCACATCAGTACCTGTGACTAGTCCCTGAACATTTTCCCCATGTTGCTTATTTTGGAAGGCTGAGCTTCCTCCTGGACTGGATCAGAAGCAAGTGGACAATGGTCTGAATGCTGCTAGGTCTTTCTCTAGCTTTATAACACCCCTGATCTTACCCTGCCTTCCCAGCACCATCCCAACAGCACATTAGCACCCGTTAGTGATGGGGTGAAATCTTGCTAGTGACCATAAGCTCCAGGCTGTGGCTGTGGGGCTGTTCAACAGCAGGGACTACTGCTCTTCTGCTCAGGTCTGTAACAGAAGAGGAATTACTGATGAAAGAGGACACCTTGACCATGGGAACAACTCTAGCAGTGAGCATGAAAGAAGCAGGAAGGCAAAAAGGATTCAGATCTTTTACATTATGCTTACAGAGGGATTTAAGGTGTATTAAATATTGGAGAAGAGAGTCAGAGAGGAGGAAAGCTTCAAAGACCAGAAGCTGAGGAAGGAGGGAGGATTTCACATTATAAGCAGAGCCCCTGTAGGCAGCCTGCTGCTTCTGTAGATGGGAGATCCTTCGGAGTATTTCAGAGCCCCATTTAAGGAGAGCAAGACTCCTCTTTTCTTTGTGTCAGAAGGTAGGTTGGGATTACTGGAGAATTTCTCTATTATTTGAGAACCTTAGTCAGCCACAGCTCAGCCCATGAGGGAGTCCATATCCTAAATGAGATTTTTAATAGCAGAACTGCAGAACACTGTTCTCTGAGCTTTACACAAGACCCATCTGACTTCTAATGTTTTTTTGCGATCCCCTGCCCTTTCTCATCAGCATCATCCTGGTGCTGTGTTCAGGTTGCAGATTTCTTTGAGGTTCAACATAGAAAAGATGAGTAATCTTTCAGATTTATTTCTTTCCTTTTCTACCACTTTGCCAATACCAGACTTCATCCTTCCACGACAGTCTCCTCTCCCAAGCCTCTTTGAGCTGTTTTTTTCATGGAACAGATCACTTTTTAGCAGAAAGATTGAATATGTACTCCCTGTAAATAGGCCACCAGGATAAATCTGGTGCTGCCAGGCTGTATTACATCTCTGCATCCCTGCAGGAAAATCATATTCCCCTTCTGTTCTAAAAAAAAAAATAAAAAAAAAAAAATTTAAAAAAATAAAAAGGGCCTTTTTTTTCTTCACTAAAGTCAAGTTTAAAAACAGCACTTTTCCTAGTTTTTTTCTTTTTCACATCATTCATTCATGTAATTATTTCCCATATTTAATTTTACTGAAACACTGATTTTACTCTGCTTGTGCTCAGGCTGACACCAGTATTGCTTAGAATTGGGTAAGAAACAGCCTTCTAAAGAACAGTTAGAGTCAAACTCCAGCTGCTCAGCCTTTCTGAGGGCTGCTTCAGCAACATGTCCCCAAACTGCAGTATCAGCAGCAGGGTATACAGTCTGGTATTTGTTAATTGCCTCTGTGAAGAAAATCACTAATCCTCATTGCAGGAGTTTCAGAGTGAAACTATCCATCAGGATAAATACTGGGAACCTATCAAATGGGCCTGATTTGTGCAGAATAGTATATCTAGTAACATGTTTAATACAGGGAGCTTTCTTTTTGTGTCAGTACTCTGCCTCAATTTGGCTTCCATTCTTTCCCCTACATCTTTCATATGATATAAGCCTGGATATGAAAAGCAAACTTTGTCATATCAGTGGTTGGGTTTTATTGCACACTTGCATCACTGACTCTGTTACAATTACTGCAGCTGTATATTATTTCACCATCAACAACTCTTTTTGCACAAATGACATTATTTCATTATTTTTCTAATGAGTACAGTGTCGTATTCTTCTAATGAATCGTATATATCAGAAAAATGTAGAAAACAGTACTAGCTTTTCCACATAGCCTATTTAAGTTCATTAAATCAAAAGGCATCAATTTATTCTCTGATGTAAACTTTCACTTTTAGAATGTAAGAAAACAGTCACAGACCATAACTGGCTCTGCTAATATTTTAAAAAACTTATTTTAATGGTCCAGAACATCACAGAAACTCTACCAAAAAATCCTCTGTGTAAACCTTGTATCACATCAAATACAGAGAAATATAGATGATTTGTCCATGGGACAGTATTTCATATATTAGCAATTCTTCTGTTTTCAACTTCCAAAACATTTTGTTGCCATGAATTCATCCATAGAGAAAAGCAAGGAAGTTTTCAATATTAACAAATGTAAATCTTTAAATCAAAGCACCCAGCATTACACCCTTAGAAAAGTCCAGCTGTTATTTTCTATGGAACAGTTGGAACAACAATTATTATGCTCCAGAGCTGCCAGCCATTACCATCTCACATGATAATGAAAGATGACAAAGGTAATACTTAAGAAAAAAATACAGAACAAACCAACGTCAGGAGAGAGCTCAAAGTATTGTGTAGAATAATGCACAGTAAGTCATCAAAGTATGAGAGCACTAGCAAGGCGTACAGAACTGTTGGATTGGGCAAGATCTTAGTGGGCCAGAACATGATGTCCTTTGCTGGGATTATGGTAAAATTGGAGTAATGCTAACATAATGAAGGTGAGCCAATTTTGGGGTAGTTTACTATGTAATATATAGCAGGGCTCTTCCGTTTGGTTTCCTACACTGTACCTTTCCCAGAAATGCAATGACATTTGTATGTGACACAGAAGAATTCAGCATCCATTACTCTGCCATCATAGACTTCCAGGTTGGCAGGATACAGCAATGCCCCTTCTAGGGTCATATATTTTCATTCCTCTTTCAATTATCATAAATGCTTTCATACATTTCTGACATTGACAGAGAAAAACTGCAAACTCAATAAAATTATTGAACTCTGAAAATTAGACTCAAATTTATGTCGTAGTTTAGAAGCATGATGCCTTGTTCCAACAGACACACATTTAGGAAGCATTGGCAAGCCATTACATAATTAGGTTTCTCACAATTATAGCATACTGCTGCACCATCTAGAGAGTTCAAAATGAACCAGTCTCCTCATTTTTTATGATGCAACATAAAATATTTTTTCTTTTGTTGCTGTGTCTCCAATATTCTTATAGCCTAATGTTTCTTAATTTGAACCTTTTTTCCAGGTCGTCAATTCAGTTGTCCAATGCTATTGTCCTAAGGATTTACAACCAGTTCATTGTTTTTCAAGTAATACTTTTCCCTGCTTCTAGTTTTGCCTCAGCCTCTGCAATCTGAAACCAATATTTCTACTGTGATCATATAAACTGTATCACTCACTGTAATCCTGTCACACTGAGTGAGCCCAGTTTTATTTGACAAATGAAGTGCATGTTTCCAGATGCTCAGATATTTTACATAATGGAATGAAAACAAATCAGATCAACTCAAACCAGATCAAATTGGATCTGAGAACCACCCTTCCCAGAAGAGGTTGAGTTCTGAAGTACTTCTCTACCCAGAAACTACTCCTTACTGCATTCATTCGTACTAGGAGTAACGTAAAATTTTAAAGTCCCAATCAAGTAAGCAGGAACCTTGGCTTTTACTCTCTTTTTTTACCATAGCAAACTCCATAACCACATTCTACACTCCTCAAAACTTATGCCTTGAAGTCAGAACAGGGTGCAGAGGGGTCCCTCCAGGACTGATGGATCAGTAACTGCTCAGAGGACAGAGGAGCTGTGTTTCTCTGTCCATCATCTTCTGGGATGTTCATAGATGAGACAAGTTGCCTTCTCAGCAGTAGCCAAATGGCGTTTTCGGTCGTACCTGTAAGACTTCAAAGCAGGTGACATCAGTGGACTGGTTTTGGCTGGTTTAATTATCTTCCTAGTGATTTGTATGGTCCTATTTTGTGGATTTCTGACCAAACCCAGTGTTGATAACATGGGGCTGTTTTAGCTTTTGTTGAATAGTGCTTACACAGGGTCAAAGCCTTTTCTGTTTCCCAGACTACCCTACCAGAGCAGATTGGAGGTGCACAAGAACCTGGGAGGGGACAGAGCTAGGACAGGTGACCCCAGCTGACTAGAAGGGTATCCCGGAGCATATGATGTCATGCTCAGCAATAAAATATGGGGGAAAGAAGGAGGAAGTGTGACATTTGGGGTTATGGTGTTTGTCTTCTCAAGTAACTGTTAGGTGTGATGGAGTCCTGATGTCCTGGAAATAACTGAACACCTGCCTGTTGATGAGAAGTAATAAATTAATTGCTTGTTTTGCTTTGTTTGCATGCACAGTTTTTGATTTACCTAGCAAACTGTATCATTCTCAACTCACAAGTTTTCTCATTTTTACTCTTTTGATTCTCCTCTCCATCCTACTGGTTGTGTGGGGCTGATCTGCCTACCAGAGTTAAACCACAACAATCAGAAACAGAAAAGATTTAAAATTCTTCTGCAAAATGAACAAAATAAACTCAAATTAACAAACATTTAGCCATAATGTGCCAAATTTAAACATTAGAACACAACAAGAAACTGAGAAAAAATACTATGGAGAGTCTAAATGATTAATGAGGTGAGAAGAAAGATTCTGAAATGCAGAAAGGAGATGGAAAAAACCCTGTGACTCTTCCAAGTATAAAGGAGAAGAAGATCTAAGGTGTGAGACTTTGTGCAGAATGTGTAAGTAAGTTCCTTATTTTGTCCATGACAGGCGTAAGTGCAGACTAGACAGCAGAGAGAATCCTCTTCCGGATACCTTGCAACTAGATTTTTTAAGAAGTAGATTCCAGACATTGCTGCTATCAGTTGATAAGTAGTCTCCAAGTGACTATAAAATGTCCCTACATGTATGATCCTTAAATGAGACAACGTGCTTGGTCATCCGAGTTATCATCTGCCAAACTGTGAAAAAATACTGTGCTATAGAGAGATAGCGGGTAGCAACATACACAAATGCTGCTTTATCCTGACATCCAAAGTTCTGAAGCCAGAATTTTTTTGTTTTAAAGGTGGAAAATAATATTGCAGTTATTTTCTGTGCATTTAAAAACTGGGCCTTGTCCATTTCTCTCTTGCCCTTGAACCCATTTCTTCCATCAGCCATATCTGTTTTGAATAACACCCTTCTCAGCCGCAACAAAAGCCTGTCCGTGCCTTCATGAGCACACAGTAACATAGCACCAAACTAACTTTTTCTTTTCAAGTGGCAGGGAAGGAGAATAAGGAAGTAAAAGTAAAGGAAATAACCTGTACAAATCACTTCATGGTCAAGCCTGAAGGAGCAGGAAATGATGAATGTCATGTAAAACGTCAGCAGCAGATTTCCCAGACAATCCTGGAACAGCTATAAGGAGGGAGCTGGCTAGAGAGAGGGTTTTAAGAGACTGTTCTGCTGAAGCAGATTGAGTTTCACAGACTTGATATCTCACAATAATAGATGGAACGTGAAAATTGATTCCAAAAGCATACATGAAATTAATGAAGTTGGAGGAGAAACACTGTTATTTCTCTGTAGGGATGGAGCAATACATGTTGTCTTCTAGGTAGCTACAAGTAGATTGGGAGCTACAGCAATGAAGCTGAAATTAAATTGGATCATGAACAAGAGTTTTGGCAGAGGAATCACTGAGAATTCTGGTAGTCTTTTGGGCATGATTGCTGATAGGCTTACAGACAGAAGGGACATAAAGAATATGAAATCAAAGTTGTGTCAGATGTCAGCTAGGCGATATTAGAGGTGAATGTGAGACGTGATCAGAGGATAATGAAGCTGTGTCTGTGTCTATGCTTCCAGAACAAATATCATAACCTCAAAATATATGGGCATTCTTTAGTGTAAGGTGTCCCTGTCCATGGCAGGGGGGTTGAAACTAAATGGTCTTAAGGTGCTTTCCAACCCTAACTATTCTATGATTCTATGATTGAGTCATAATGACCTTTTGTCTCATCTACTGTATTCTCATTTACAGAAAGTAGCAGTTCTATTTTCTTTAGTATTCTATAATTAGTTCAAAGTGCTGGAGTACAAATCATAGAATCATAGAATAGTTAGAGTTGGAAAGGACCTTAATATCATCTAGTTCCAACCCCGGTGCCATGGACGGGGACACCTCACACTAAACCATGCCACCCAAGGCTCTGTCCAACCCAGCTTTGAACACCGCCAGCGATGGAGCATTTACAAATCTGAAAGACTGCTACTGGATCAAGATTTCTTTGGCATAGTTTTCCTTCCTAGTGTCTCGGAATGCCTTATTAACAGTTTTTAGCTCATTTACATTTAACTCATATTAGAATTCATGTATTCCATTGATATACTAATCTGTTTCTCAGTTTATGTCAATTTAGGAACTTGCTATATCCCTGAAAATTTTGTACTCAAATCAAAACTGTTTAAACATGGCAATGTTTTATGACATGTTTAACAAATTAATTGCAAAAGGTTAGCAATTTCATCATGAACTACTGAATTAATTTATCAATATAACTTTATTAGTACTGTTTTTCATAATCCACATTTGTTGCAAATATATATACAGAAAAGATAGTGGGAAATTAAAATCAAAGACCTGGAGTCAAGCTTCATTTACTGCCTTACCTCTAGATGGTCTGTGTTTCATCAGTATGACATGGATGGAATAAGCTGTTAGGACAGTCATGTTTCATCTCCTGGCCGAATGCTGTTTGGCTGTGAATGGAGTCAACTGCAGGACCCTGTGTGCTTTCAGATTCCCTGGGTTCAGTAGGAATTGCTCTCAGCTCCTGGCTTTAGACATGAGCACAGACATTCATAAGTAATCGAGCTACTGCACTGGCAGATCTTCTGGTGCCAGACTGCTATATCTGGGAACTTCTAAGACTTGCTAGTTTTGCATTCTAGTTGTTCTATGTGACGAAAAAGTGCATGTGACTTGGGTATGTTGCAGAAAGGTAATTTGACAGCCAAAGAACCCTTTCTCAATTTACACCATCAAAGTTAATGTAGCTACCTTAAGACAAAACGAAAAGCTTTGTCTTAAAGGAAAAAAAAATGGGGGGGGGGGGGAAGATAAATCCCCAAATCTCTTCTTAAAATAAACCCAGATATGTATCTTCCAAATCTCCATGTACACAGATTTTCAGCAGGTTCTGTAAGCAATGAAGTCTTTCCTCCACTGTTTTTTGTTTTGGTTTTTTTTTTTTTTTAACTGATCCTTGCTTTGAAAAAAACCTCTGCATTTGATTTGGGATGTCTCCATGCTGCTGGAGTACTTGACCTCCCTGATAAGTTTCATATAGTGGATAGACCAGGATCAATAGCCCTTCATCCCAGTTATTCCCTTTATTCCCATTATTCCTGCAGGCAAGTTGTTTAATCTTTTTTGTCCTTGTTCCTTCTCTTCTATTCAAACTTCCCACTTAGTCATTCAGCTCCCCACCCAGCTGAGCCTCCATTCCATAACGAGGACTCTAATACGCCACAAGCACTTCCCAGGTGCAGGTTACATAGGAAAGTGGGGCCTTGGAATGTTGGATGGGGAGAAGGGAGAAACAGTAGTGAGATTTTTCTAAAAAAGGTCTATGTTTAAGCTTAGGACTCTGTACCACATCAACCTGTCTATTACAGAACAATGGAAACTGTTGTTTTGCATTGTGTAAGTGGTTTAGTATCTATAGCTTTATCTGAGGAAAATAGAAGGGAACCTACTTTATCAGCCCAAACTGGAGAGAAGGTTTGCTTTTGGATTTGTTTCTGGTCTTGATTTTTCATAAGTTTGACAGGGTTTTTTCATTCTATTTAAAATATCCAATGCAACATCACTGATCTGCTAAAGCAGAAGGGAGGTATGGGTGTAAGGGCTTATTCCAGGAAGCCTTTTTAGTGGCTGCAAGGACATTGTGTCCTGAGGAGTTTACCATTCCCTTCAACCAGCTGGTTTTACAGTCTGACATTCACAAATGTTGTACAAGAAGGACTCCAAGTAACTTCCTATTTTATTTTTAGTCTCCCTGAATAAAGTGAGAGGTGGGAAGTGGGAAACAAAGTTACACTGGGGGAATATCTGAGAAATGTCAATGGGCTGTCAGCAAAACTCTAGAATAAGCCATGAACTACTTTTGTTCCCTGCCCCTACTTGGAGCCCTTCTATGTCCCAGTCACCATACAAAAAATTCTCACTTGAAAAACTTTGTGGCTCAAATAAGGTTGCTGAGAGGTGAGACTAAGAATGTGGGCTTCCTGGGGCCAGGAGGCAACCTCTGGTACACGACCTGCTTCACTCAACCCAGGAACTCAATAGGTAGAGAGTGGAACAGTAAAATACCATGTAGCACATCTGAACACCTATGCAGTCATAACAAAAGGTTAATATGTACCTGATAGATATGAGCATGCACAGTACTTGCTATAGGCAGCTATAAGACCACCACTTCAAGATAATAAACTAAAATGATAAGTAACCTAACAGCCTGTTTGGATTTTTAACAACTGATTAAAGATTTATTGAAAGACTTATTCATAACCTATTAACGCTATATAAGCTGTTATATGTACTCTTAGATTAAAAGTATGGTAGAATAAGCTTATGATAGAAGAACAAATTCAGCACTTACTTTAAAAAAGACTGTATTTAAGCAACTGATATAAAAAAAAATAAGGCTTGTTTTGTTTTAAGGGGAGGGAGAAGAGAGGTACGGTTTTGTTGAAGTAAAATACAACATGGCATTTACAAAATCCTCTTATTTTAAATAAAAAGGTACTTTAAAAGTAGTCTTTGAAGTGTGAGGAACATTCTGGTCTAATGAGATTAAACTTCTGAGGAGAAGTGGGTGGCTGAGAGCTCTGGAAGACCTGTCCGAAATGGATAAGATGCATGTGACTTGCTGTATGGCGTTGAGACAGCACTGCTTCATTTCTGCACTTCAAAAGTACGTTCCTTGCTTTGTCTTTGGTTTCACTCTTGAAGTGAGCAGAAGCATCACTTATTGTTTCACAAAACATTGTATAAAAATATTTGACTGTAAAATATCTTACTGTAAGATGTCTTTTCTTCTGTTGGCCAATGTACACAACAGCTGGAAGAGAACAGGCGGTTTTGATGCTTGTCAGTTCCTGACACTTACTGTGGTTGTATATGAAGAGTGATAATAAAAGGAGGGTAAAAACTTTATGCACCAGGACAAGAGGAAAGTCAGATTAATATTGTCTGCCATGTGTTTCCTGTCCAAGCAACAGAGAGAAAGAGCTGAGAGAAAAAGGAACAAATGTGATTTGTTGTGTCAGAAACACAAGTCTGAAATACATTTATTGGTATTGTTCAGCACATAGATGAGTTGTGACACTGAATATATTTACTTTCTGAAGGAAATCTTGGTTTTTTGTTGTTGTGGGTTTTCTTGGAGTCAGGAGATACCTTGCCTCATCCTCTCCTAATTATCTAGTAAATCAGACGTTGACTTTTTCTAAAGTATGTTCTTGAAAAGTGACTTTGCTCTACAATATATGGATGTATGCTTTTACTATTTATTTATGCTTTTAGTATTTAATGCAACCAACTATGTTCTTATTTTTAAAAAAGACAAACCAGCAGCACTTGTAGGAAGGCCTGAACACCTCTAAGCTGAACCTTCTCTCAACGAGCTTGAACATGCATGTTAGACCAGCCATGCCTGTGCCTGTGCATCTGCCACAGGCACACCAGTAGCAGCCCAAAGCTCACTGGGTACTAATGTACCTATTAGTAGAAAGTTTTCCAAGCACCAGTCCCCATCAAAGGTATACTCCCCAGTGCTGTGCAGTTCTGCAGCCTTTTCACTGCTCTGAAGCCCCTAAGTCTGCCTGTGGTTTCTACTGGCTCTGCTGGTCATAGAGCAGAAGAGACACTGAAATATAGTGCTGTGAATTCAGATTCCATAGTGAAAGAGCAGAAGGCTGGCACCAAAATGTACATCTTATACTGAGTATAAAAATGTTTGCCTACGCAGCTGGCATAGCCAGGTGCAGAGGTTGCCAGGGGAAGGAAGGGCAGAGGAAGGAAGGGCAGAAGAAGAGTAGAAGGTAACATAGATATGCACAGCTTCCTTGCCTTATCCTGGGACAATCAGGGAAAGAGATGCAAGATGGAGCTTGTTTCCAGGCACTTGAGCACTCAATATTGCCTTATCTCATGAAGGCATATGAAAGTTTTTTATAGTCAAGGATGATGAACACCTCCAGAAGCACTTCTGAACTACCGTTTTCATCTTTTTTAGCCTTAAATGCTTATTAGAGAAACAAAGTTCTAATGTTCATAAGAGTCCAGGGTGACTAGATTTAGTGTAGACAATTACCTTCCAGACTTTCATGTCTGGGGTACATATTGACCATGCTTAGAGCCCTCACCTCCACTACCTCTCAGAAAATAACATAAGTGGTAATCCCAGCAGATCCCTTTGAATGCAGGGCTTCAGTGAGTCATACCAATCAAACCTGTCTATGGTTTGTACTTTCAAATGTCCTCATCTACTTTTACTGCTAAATGCAGCTGTACAAACTTCAGTTTTGCAAATTCACTAGAATGCTTTGTAACTCTAAAAAAGGTGGTAAAAACGTAAGACAATGAAAAGTTAGATCCATGATGCTTAGATACATATTACCTAACTTCTCCTCCTGTCTTTCAGCCTCCTTTTCTCAGTTTATGAATAGCACTAGAAAATGTGAATTTTTTGCTAGGTTGGTTAATGCAATGAAGTGGAAATATGCATGTGGTGTTTCTGTTGTATAAATAGTCCACTCTTTTTTGTATCCTTTCAGTCTTATAGCTACAATGCAACCAATGCAATGTTTTTTATCATGTTTTCTACATATAAGAACTCAGTTGCAGGTGACATCTTACCACTATCTATGTGTGTTAGTGTCCATTTGCTAAAGAAAATGCATGTATTATTAGCATAAAAAGAATCAAAGTGTAACTCCGGTGCTCTGAATCCTTAAGAAGTTTGATCCTTTATCAGTGAAGCCAATGACTGCTCCAATGTGCTTAAGTCAGAACAGGAGTAGTCCTCTGGTCATCTGGGGCTTCAGTAAAGATATTTGAAGAAGTTTAATTAAACACAAGATAAATCATTAAACTAGAATATAAAGAAGAGAGAGCCTAAGAGAAACACAAAATGTGAGATGATAAATACAAGTAAAATAAAAAGCTCATTTACTTTCTTTCTGTGGGCTGTTTTTTTTGTGGCTTTTGTTGTTTTGGGTTGTTCATTTGGTTTGGTTTTTTTTTTTTTTGATAGTGCGATATCCTGAAATTTTGGGGGAAATAGATACCAAGTATCACTCAGTAAATAAGGCTCAAGGGTTTTCTCTAACCAGTGGTCCATTCCATATACAAAACAGAAGGTTGTTCCACTATCCCCTGAACATGACAGAACAAGAAAGATCAGCAACATCAGAGCATGCCATGGGCTGCAGACAGAGCAGAACTGTGAAAGAACAGAAAACAAGAACTCAAAATTAATTGATCTGTCACAGAAACATCATAAATTACCAATATCATGTCTGTTGCCCTTCCAGTCTCTGTCTCCCTCTCTGACTCAGAAGAGCCCCAAACCACTAATCCTGGACCACCAGTAAATTTATGGTCACTCAGATTTTGCACTAAGTCATTTCAGATCGGTTTTGTGTTTTATTTCTGGATTTTTATTTTTCAGTGAAAAAAACCCTTCTTAGCAGAAAATAACTTGCCAGTGGCAGCCTTAATAGCAAAACCTTCTCCCTGGAACTTGTGAGTAAAGGCTGGAACAGGCTAATGAGATGAGGGCAAGAGTTAAGCTTTTTATTCAGAAGATTTCCTGCAAATTGTTCATGTAAAAAGACAAGAAATCGGGAATCATGTCTTCCCTTGATAGAGAAATATCCTGTTACTCTTTATTCCTATGTCTTAACAAACATATATGTATGCCATCCTCCTGCCACACACATTTTTCTATTAATCTAAAGATATATACACACACGCACACATTAGCTTATGTGTCTTTTATCTAGCCACAGGAAGAAAGAGTTAGGACTCCTAACTGTTCAGGTTTCCTTCCTTTCAAATCCATCTGCAGATCTGTTACGCTTTTCTGATCCGGTTTTCTCTCTGCACTTTCCTTTTTTTCTCTGGCTACCACCAGAGCAGAAGCCAGAGCTGTGCTCTGCTTCTGCTCTTCTGGCCCCACTGGAATGTCTTGATTTCACAACCTGGAAAATAGCAGTCACCGTCAATACATTTTACAACCAATCATGATACAGAAGTATAGGATATATGATTAGATGGACAGAAGATAGAATAACAGAAAATAGGGTCGGAAATGAGATAGCAGATCACCTACTCTGCAGAAAGACAAGAACAGACTACATATTGCTAGACTTTAAAAGGTTATTTGACTTCTTCTAGCCATCTTTCAAAGAGAAAAAAATAAACAGGAAAATAAAAAACCAAACACCATGACAAAAACCCCACAAAGTTCTCCAGACAGCATTTTACTAGTAACTACTCTGCCCGCTATAATGCATTTCCTAATCCCTAATCATTTTGCAAATTAAGCCTATTGCTTCTTATTCTAGCTAAAATGAATATTACAAGACAGTTTATCATCCTAATCTTTGAAATTAACTGTCCATGTATTCAAAATCCGCTGTCAAGAATTCTTAAAACTAGAAAAGTCAGCTCTTTCAGATTTTTGTTAGAAATCATGTTATTTAGTCCTCTGATCACTCTTGCTGTTGTTTTTCACCAGCTGGATCTTGTGTTGCAGACTTCTCCCCCTGCATTTGTATCAGATCCAGATAAGAGATTTATTCCAAATCTGACTGTATAGATATTTATACATACCAGTGGGATAGTCATAGGTTGATTCTATTTTGCTTTGTTGTTTTTAGTTTTGTGGGGACTTTTGAAAATATTTTTAGGTCTGTTCACTCTGTCATCTACTATACCTCCCAGACCCTAGACAGATGCTCCCCATTCTCTGTACAGATGATTGTTCTTACCTAGTATAAATCTTCACATTTATCTTGATTGAATTACGTCTGCTTTCCCAGGCCATTTCTCCAATTTGTCAAAATAATTTTGAATTCTAATCCTATCCTTCTAAAATCCTGCCTTCAATGTCCTTCCAGCATGATTTCCATGCTAGAAATCATTCCATTCTGACGTGGAATGATTTGCAAGTTTTAAAAGCTGAGTTCTCTACTCCACTATGCAGTGTTGACAATTAAGGTACTGAATGGCCCAGAGCACCTGCTTCACTTTGAGGCATGCCACTAACATGACTCCTTAAATACATTTTTTCCAAACTGATATCTGCAGAGTTTACTTTCCCTTTTTTTACCAGTTGCCTGCTCTGTATCAGATGGGCATCCCAGTTTTTACCAAGAAGCTTTGCTTTTCTAACATTCCTGACTAGGTGAACCATAGTACCTCTTCACCAGATAATATTCCTTTTTGATTTCATCATGGCTGTAAAATTATTGAATTCTGCAATCTATGGGTCCTCTCCAGTATTTTTTCTAATTGACAAAGTTTAATTTGTAGGTGAGATTAAGACAGGAACTCAGGCATAACCATTGATTACAGCAGGTGGGTATTTAATTATATGAAAGGGTGTTAAGACCAAGGGAATGAGAAAAAGCTCCTCAGAAGTTAAGAGGATTTCTTCTAAACTTCATGCTTAATATCTTGCCAGTGTATAAAATTTTTTGTCCCATTTTTTATCTGTCACTTCTCCTGACAGGATATTTGTCCCATATGCTTGGGAAGTACCAATCACCCCATGGGTGCCAGTGTAATGCAATCATTAACAATAACAACAAAGAAACACTTTGGGATAGATTCATTAATTTATTTTCTTCATGACATCGATAGATTTTAATACTTGGTAAATACAGTCAAATTCTTCATTTAGACAGCATCTTTTTTCATATTTTAGTTCACAACATATTCATACAGAGAAAGAAAGGAAGACAGAGAGATCTGCCATCTGGAAAACTTAAAGATTTAAAGACAGCCAACCCTGGAACTGAATTTCCTTGGTTGCCTTGTTTATGATAAATTGTATCACGAGCATGTCAGACAAAAATAACAGAATATTTCAGGGTTTTATTTGTCAGGAGTTATTCCTTTAAAGGATTTTTATTTTGAGTTTGCTTTCATTCCATGTATATGTTTCAAACAGAAAATTATAAATAACACTGTTATAAAAACACTGTTATGTACAAAAGGAGAAATCAAAATGAAACAGATGGATACATCACGCATGAGATTCTGAATCAGTGTCTGTGTCTCCTCTATATTTTTCTTATTGTAAATCAATTACCCTTGACAATACAGAAGTAGAAGGATACTGAAAATACTGCACATATATTTATAATTTTAAAAACACATCAGCTTATGCAGGAATTTGAAACAGTGCAGACCGTTGACCAGTATATGTGCAAGTTTTTATTATTGTTTCCTTCAGTCTCTCAGCCCCTCCACCCTCTGGTATTTGTAAGTTGTTTTATTGTAACTTGTTATAGAATAATTTGAAGGCACTTCTCTGAAGAGAAGTCTGTTTTTCTCTGTGTTCTTACAGCAGTTAACACAATGTAGTCAGGACCTGAAATTGTTATCATTAGATATATTGCACACTCAAGGTTTAGGACTGGAGAAATTTTGTGCCAAAGAAGGCTTTGCATAAAGAATGACTGAAAATCAGTGATGAGCTGGACGTGTTTATACAGAATCCAGGAAGTATAAAAGGCTTTGGGTTTGGCACATGGTTCAGTTTCACCAGTTAATCTCACCACTTAATATAAATCTCCATCTATTTCTTACACACTGATAGTACTGAATACTAATTATGACTTCCTTTTCATGTAACCCTTATGTTTTGCAACAGAACTTAGACTATGATTTGCAATTTTGTATTATTATTCCCTCACTGTGGGGAGTGAAGGTGATAAGATTTGCATGAAGAACAGTTTGGTAATGAGCCCTGAGGCCTTGGTGCTTTGACAAGCCCTGGGGCGATGAGCTGGGGAGTTGAAGGACAGGGAAGGTTGAAGAGCAAGTCTTGGGAGGATGGGCCAGGATGTAGGTGTAGGCGAGAGTCTCAGCTGGCGATGTGGGGGATGTGAGAGGGTCTGCAGCATTGTGATTGGACTATTTACCTGGAGAGTTTTACAGGGGCCAATGAGACTGAACGTTGCATGTACATGCAGGTTGGGAAAGTACCGAACAGGGGGATAAAAAGGGCTTGGTTGTAATAAAGTTTGACTTGAGTCTCATTTGGGATTTGAGTCTCCTCATCAACTTGAGTCCGTGTCATGAAACGCCACACCTCATTTCATCTCAGACTGTTTCTGTGGACATAAGAACAAGCTTGCTAAGAGTTGAATGAGTGGAAGACAGTAAAATAGATCTCACTGTGTCGTGGTTTAAGCCCCTCACCCACGAAGTTTTCTCACTCACTCATTCCACTCTCTTTCTTCCCCCAGTCCCGGGGGAATGTGAAGAAGAATCAAAAGAATGCAACTCCACAGGTTGAGATAAGAACAGTTTAGTAACTAAGGTATAACACAAATCACTACTGCTACCACCAGTAATAATACAAGAGAAATACAAGGAAAGAGAATACAACTGCTCACCAAGCCCAACCCATCCAGTCCACCCTTCAGCAACAAACCCCCTAATACACCAGCACACCCTTCCGGGTGTCTGTCCTCCGTTTTCACATCCTGGGCATGACGTGCTGTGGTACGGAATAACCTCTTTGGTCAGTTTGGGTCAGGTGTCCTGTCTCTGCTTCTTCCCGGCTTCCCTCCTCCCTGGCAGAGCATGAGGCTCAGAAAGTCCTTGGTCAGACCAAAACATTACCAAGCAGTAACTGAAAACACTGATGTTATCAGCACTGTTCCCAGGCCCAAAATCAAAAACACAGTGCTGCACCAGCTACTAAGAAGGGGAAAAATGACTGCTGCTGCTGAACCCATGACACACTGTGTAATACTTCTTTTCATCTACAGCAGCCAGACTGATGGAAAGATTTTCTGTTAAACTTTGAATGAATTCATTAATGGCTATCATAGCTATTGACAAGACTAACTGGTTCCAGCTTTTACACAGAAATAGATACTATATTTTTTACTTCCCAGAAAAGATTCCTTATCGCAGCAGTGAAGGGGGTAAGCAACTTTTTTGAACACCTCTGTTCACACACACGCTAGCTCTAGCTCCCTATCTAGTGAGACCAATTTTTGGGGTGGTGTGCTTCCAATCCTCATAAATATGGCCAGAAAGGATGCCTGTTCATTACCAAATGTTATAGGATATCATATACTTGTCTACATATTTTAACAGCTTTCCAGTTCACAGCTGGTTTTCTTCTTATTTTTATAGGGTATTATCCCAAAATTGCTGTGATAATTGTGAGTATTATTGCAAGGAGACTGTCCAGCTAAGTGTTGAACAGAAGATAAAAATACAGATTAAAATGTTTTGGTGTTGTGTGTCCCCTCCCCCCCCCCAATGTAGATAAAATCCTGCTGTGACTGCTGAGGCAACCAATACATAAGTAATCCAGTAGTGTAAAGTACAAGACCAAAATGTATTATAACATTTTATAAAGATTGTAGCATTTTGTGTTGATAGGTCCTCCATACGACAGCTCTTTACAGTGTGTGACCTCTTCTATGAAATGTTTTGTTTTTTGAAGAGCCATTATATATAGTATGCCTTTAAGTTCACAAAGACAGATGGCACGGACCACAGGGAGCTGCAACCCACTCCTGTATTTTAGAAAAGCAATTTCATTACTGTTAGGCACTGCCCTCCATAGTTTTCAAATTCTGAAACAGTGAAAGCTATCCCTGTTTTGCCCAACCCAGCAGTCTGAAATTTCAGAAGACGTTAAAGTCTTCTTCAAATTGAATATGTTGTGAAAATTCAATTTTTCCATTTTCTCAGTGAAAGTGAAAATAAAGGATTTTAGTAATTCCTAAGAAATGTGGCTTCTATTAACTAAGTTTTGGTCTCTTTGGTGGATCAGTATTAATACTGTTTTCTCTTAAATGAAATAAGAAATATTTGCACTAGTTTATATCTGTCAGGATTAAAAATACTATCTTTCTGTCTCATTATAATCCATTCACTAGACCTCAGACCATGGGTGCCCTGGAAATGTCAAAACTCCATGTGATGTCTCTGAATGTTGGATTTTGCATTTGGATACCTGGAGTAACTGAAAAAGTGTTAAATCATTCTGCTACAACAAGAAAGCTCCCTGTTGACTGCATAATTGCAGACTTTAGCTCAGAAGAACGCATTCTTTCCCAAAATGTACAGCAAAAAATAAAGTCAGCAAATCACTTCTGTATTTGCTTTTGTATTTTTTTTTTATTTTCCTAAAAAAAAGTCAAATGTGCCCATTATCTAAAATAACAAGTTTTGACTGAATCATAACCTTTCATGACAGAGGATGGACCACTGCCAGTGGGGTTTGTGTATTTCAGGATCTGAGCTTTGTGAAAGAGGAAAGCTTAGAAGAAATGCTTAGGCTGGAGATTGATAACAGTGCCTCGATTATAGCTCAGGATGCATTTATATTTTTTTCAAATTTTGGTGCTCAGAAATTGGGTTTGAAGTTTAGAATTCAAAATTTTGTTCTTCTTGTAAGACAGTGTTTTGTTTTGGGAATATCTGATGTGTTTACATAGGCCTGAGATGGCACACTCTTTTAATACTGAACTCATTCAGATAAGGACAAACAAACTAAGAGTAGATATCTTTCTTTGTCAATAGTTAAGAAGATAATTTTCTGGCAGACTTTTTACCAATATGTGCATTGAACAGGACACTGTGAGCTAAGTTTAGGTTCATAAGTCCTATTGAATAGGGTAAGACTAGGATTTAGCAACCTGTACAAGATATCAAAATTGATCAAATCTTCTGTATTTACACTACAAGAAATCAGAAATAATTACACTTGCACTGAGGAAAAGAGGGAGCAATACATTGTAGAAACATACCTAAGAATTTAGAAAAGCACACGGTTTTAGCAGAGGAAATGATGAATCATCGGAGGAAAACCACCCAGGAAAAAGGACAGCTTCTCTTTTAGTGGGTCAAGAATGGATGCAGTTATAGAAACTCTATTTGCAATTCAGGCATAAATCTAAACTACTGAGTTCAGTACTGGGGTAACTGGATGAAATTCCATGCCTAGCAACAGAGCAAGGGTCTGGTTAGGTGAAGAATTGATGCTTTCTAGACTGAGAACTTAAAAATTTAAGAAATCCACAAGCCACATACTCTTGTAGGAGATGAACGTCATTCACCCAGCATGTGTACATGTAACTAGGAGTTATCTCCCCAGGATTAATGGCTAACAGTTCTTATTTCATGTTATTTACAGTCAAATGCATTGTAACTCAAAAGCCCATTCAGAAATTTGCTTCATTCTCAAATAAGTTGTGCTACCTCTCTGGCAGATTAACATTTTAAGTGCATGCAAACACTAAAAGGCAAATTGCAATACATAATTTGTCCCACTGAAGATAGGGCAAAGTGGCAGCAGATTATCTACTGCCACTTGATAGTGCTAGACTACTGCAAGCATAGCTCTTCATTTGACTGGAAAGATGTTTTCAGTTTTATGTTTCTCACATCTTGCACAAAAGCCCAATATGACTGTGAATGTAACAGGGATAACTTGATAATTCAAGGAGTAGACAGTAGAATACATTAATGTTTTACACACCACATGGTGATAATTCCAAATGCAAAACTTTCTGTTAAAAGGAAAAAAAAAAAAAGTGGGGATATTTTTATGCAGCAGTCAGTGTTTTATGTTATTTAATACAAATGCACAACAAGGTATTTTGAAGTTACTCAGACATCTCCTCAAAACTTACAGCACTGCCAGTTTCTGTCAATGTCTTTAGAGCACTGTAAACCTACAGAATGTAAAAAGCTTTTTTTATAAATAAACCTAAATCCAAAAGCCTATCCTTTTTCATTTTAGAAAACTATTTTTCCAGGCTGAAAGATTAGTCCCAAATGGAAAGGAGAAGTCTTCAATTCTTCTCACAGAGTGTATTTCACATCACTCACTCATACACATTTCTGAAAAGAATCTAGGCGACAAACTCTTACCCTGTAAGACTGTCAATTCTAATCTATCACCTGAAAAACATACATACTTTATAAAGAGAGATTCAGAAGCCTTTTTCTACTTTTCTTTTCCTTTTTTTTTTTTTTTTAAACTCTAGAGTTTAGTGAGACTTAAATCTATGAGGTTTTATCAGTGCGAATGTGTTTCTTAGGGCCAAGATGAAACATTTATTCCTCAACAATCCTAAATGCCAATTCATAAGGGAAAGACCATACAGTTTCTAAATTAAGAAATGGAAATGGCAGTATCCATTTTATACCATGCAGCAGATATTTGTACTATATTAAACTTTAGTTTATCAAATTTTGGAAAAGGAAAATAAAAAAATAAACTGATACCTCCTGATTGAAAACACAGTTCTAATGAAGTCAATGGAAAAAAAATCAGATAAACCTTCAGAGACCTAAGGGTCCTTATGTCCATTTCACAGTACATATGCTAAAGATTAACAAATAGTTATATTCAGCTTCTCCAGAATTCTAGAGCCAATACTGTGGCATGCTAAAATCCCTCTTGTATCTTAATTTGAAGTTTCGATAAAACTGAGTATTTCCAATGGAATTCTGTGAATGCTTTTCACATTCTCATTCTAGAAAAAGCCTTCTTTGAGGCTCATTAAATATTCCAGGTCTTGTGTCGATGTTCAGTGCATGTTCCTGCATGTAAGATTAGCAACTGCGTAAATCATATGAGGAGTTGCAGTCCTGTATTTTCAGTGGCAGTCTTTGTAGTCAGTGAGCAGACGGGTCCAGGGTGAAATGATGCAGGCCAAATGGCTGCAGGATGGATTCCTTTTCATAGGGTCAGGCTCTCTTAGAACCCTCCCAAATGTGATATTCTTTCTCAGAGTATCTGGAGAGCTCCCAGGCCCAGTTCGCGTTGCACTCTGACAGGCGCTGTAGTGTCAGTCCCTGTCTCTCAGCAGCTGATATTCGCGGCCTCAGGGCAGACAACCGGGGAGAGCATCCCTCACCTTGGTGGAGCAGGATCCCCTGCTTTGCCCCTGGGCTGTTTGCCCAAGTGATAATGAGCTGTCAGTTCCTTCTATTTTTTGAGTTGTTTTGAGACAAACACAAAAAGGGTCTCTTGATCATCACAGTTCCCTGTTCAACTGTTGCAGAAGTTATGAAGCAGTTGAAGAAACAAGTCACAGAAGAGAAAGGTCAGTCTTTAGTAGGCAAAGCTGTTGTAAAAAACTGTGTTAAATCTTTAGATTTATGTGAAATCTTCTATGTCATGAAGAATTGGCTCTGGACTCCAGTTTTGCACAGGTAGCCACTGCTTCCATGGGTCTCATATTCCATGCCATCTCTCCCAGCCCTTTTGGGTTCACAAGCATAGAGGCAGAAGTTACTAGCTGTTACCTGTAGCAGAATGGTGGGAGAAATGAAATGATAACAGAGGAAAAGCTTAACTACTTTGCCCATAGCTGTCATAGGAGGCAGGACTGGGGATTTGGCAATGGGATCACAGTGTCCCCTCCCCGATCAAGGCTTTCTAAGGTACTCTGTTCCCCTCCAAGTCCCCTTCAAACACAACACAGGAATGACAGGAAGGGATACTCAGCAGCTGCCTGTGTAGTGGTCAGTAAATCATCTCCCCTACAAGTTCATTCATTTTGCCCTTCCTTTTCTCTTCTCTTGCACTTTGAACTTCATGGATTTTTTTTTAATGAGCTGCTACCCTACCTGTGAAGCATGTAACACTTGCAGCCAAACCTGGTTTGAATGGAGAAGGCATAGAGGAAGTGAAAGGTTGACCTCAAGCAGAGAAGGAGGGATATGCTGTTTTGGAGAGCATGGAAGAGTGAGGATGAGGTGGCACATTTCCTAGGAAAAGTGAAGGGGAGTGAAGCAGTTAGCACTGCTGTTCTGTGAGCTGGTGGCATGGGACCTGCCTCTGCCTTTTACTCTAGAGCTGCCTTTTCACACCTCACAGAAGGAGGCAAAATATCTGCTGAGAAGAACCATTTCGGATAAGCAGAGAGGCAGAAAAAGGGAGAAGATGCCACTGTTGACAGGAAATTAGATTGCTTGGCCTTGCCTCTCAAGAATTGCCACTGATCCTTAAAGCAAGGGCTGTGCAACAGCATCGTGAGACAGGTAATTTGGTCTAAGCTCCCAGGGAGCCTGAACCAGCTCTGATCACTCCCATCAGCAGCTGACAGTTATGCAAAGTGGCGTCAGTGACTGCAGATAGCACATTGATGAGCACCATAACCCAGCCAAACTGAAAAGAATAATTCTGAGTCAGGAGTGGGCTTCATTCAGGCACCCTAAAAAAATCCTGGATGCTAAGACAGAGTAAAAGAGAACATTGAGTTAAGAGTCAAGTGTTAACTCTTCTCTGAAGAGGGGAGAGCTCTGGTGGAGACCAAAACATGATCATGATCCCGATCATGATCCCAGTCATGATCATGCAGCTGAAGAGGCAGTGAAGATGAGGTTATACTAAGGTCGCAAAAGCAGATTTAGTTCTGGCATTTTGTGTCTTTGGAGAGATTGGTTTTGCAGGCCTAATGATGTTCCTTAGAATGCAGTTGTTCATAGTAGTGTTTTATGATAATAAAACTTGGAATAGTGTGAAATACTATCTTGTTAATGAGTATCTGCTTATATCAAGTACTTAGCTCAGTGACCCATTTTCTCATTAGTTTCCCAATAGGCTCAGCAACTACACCCATACTAGTGTGATGTATTGTAAAGAGAAGCCTTATTCTGCAGGACCTTTTTCCAGGGAAATTCTGAGAAGTGATTTCATTTAACACCATTAAATCAGTTTGACTCTGACAGCACAGCAGGAGCTCTTCATACCTTGTAGATCTACTGCTGTATTATCTTCTAAATAAAAGACCGCATTGACACTACCTCATCTGTGTTTTAGACTATGGCTGGGTAGCTTTGTCCACACCTGAAGCTGATCTATATGCTGCAGGGGTCCATACTTCTAATTGTAATGTTATGATGGCAACATATAACCATTACGACCCAGGACTCTAGTCCTGTTTGAGTGATAGTTTGACCACAGCACTTTGGCCCACAGATTTCTAGTGTGGATTTGTTTAATTCTGGGAAAAAGACTCATACAAAACAGGTGTATTTAATTGCACATCTACATTTCAAATGTTCTGCAGCTTTCATTTTGCCTGTCTCTTGCTGCTACACTAATAATTGAAACTAATAAAAGAAATCTGCTGTTCTGTAGTTTACTTATTTGAATAAACGGGAAACAGGGTGTATTTGACTGATTTCCCTCAGCCTCTTATTTCCCGGTTTGTGTTTTCCCCTGTTTATCTCATCAAGCTGTTCCCCATGGTGGAGCTGCTTGTAGTCAAAGCACTGAACTTATTGCTACAAGGATCATGAATTCCTCAGTGGGTAAATGCTAACTGTTGTTCTCACTTTTGTCTCTATTTCCCTGTTTTATTATAAAACTGCATTTTCATGTAGAAGTTCAGTACAGGCTTGTATGCAGAGATTAGATTGAATCCAATTTTTTTTGTAGCATTCTGCATACAACATTTTAATATCAAGGCATTTGTCTGAATACTAGCTGTTTAAATGTAATCAATATCTGTGCAGCATTTCAGAAAACTCTTGACCAATGTAAGGGCATGTGTAAATGTACTACTAAATTATATTTTTTTCAGCTGCTGATTTTCAGGCTGGATGTAATTAATACTTAAGAGGAAAGCTATATAAGAGAACAAAACCCAAGGATTTAAAAAAATAACTGAAATACTTCTAACTTTTCACTTATAACTTGAAATACTTCCTTGAAAATGTTTGCAGGGAAATTGTCAAGAAGTTATCACGAAGGGGCCTATTGAGTGAAAAAATACAATGACTTTGGAACTTCAGGATCTCAATGACTGAAATTAACTTTCAAACATTTTATTAAAATTCCTTTAAAATTTACTTGAGCTATACACTTCACTGCAGGTGCAACTAGCCTTGTCACAGCCAAAAAAAAAGGGACTAACAGGGCTACTATTAGAAACAATTTGTCATTCTTTAGTTCTTTGAGATGTGGGGAACTCAGCAGTGTTTTTAACTGTAGCTCAGGGTTACAAGGCTTCTTTTCCAGGGAAAAAACAAAGAATGAAAAGGAAAAGTTCAGAAATAATTGCCACATTGAAAAGATGATGGTTGAGATGCTTAATACTACAAAAAAAAAAAAAAAAAAGAAAAAAGAAAAATAGTTAATAGAGTCCAGTGGTAAATATTTCAAAATTTCCACTCAACCTCCTGCAAAATGACTGCATATCAAGTCTGTCAGCAATGCTGCACTCTCCAAAACACAGAGATTATAGAAAACACATTAAAAGCATGTCCATGCATACATCTGGCTATCTGATATTAATGTTATTGTCCCTCGTAATTTTTTATCTCAAAAATAACACCATCTTGAAAGTAGAAAAATAGCCTTGCAATAGTTAACAGAAGTCCAGTTTTGTGAAAGCTGGGATCTGCTCTTGGCTCTGTGATTGACTGAGGCTTTTTTGCTTAAAGTCTTTGTTTCCCAGTCTATAATAAAGGAAAATCAATGTGTCCCTACCTCAAAGGTATGTTGCAAACCTAAATTCATTCATATGTGGCAATTGGTACAACATGATGGAAACTCAATATAAATTGTTACATATTGTTACCCCAGTGGAAGGCTTTGGTCCCTGAAATTGCTGCGGTACAAGTGGAGCTGGGCAAATTGCAATGGGGAAAAAAAAAAAAAAACAAAACAGCTTAAAATAGAAAAGTTTCAGCTCTGAAAAGTGAGGCAAAATCATGAATGTTAGAAAAACAATCACCAGAATTTTAAAAAGCAACCTCTCTCCAAAGGAGGTGGGTGGTCTCCATAAGCATAAAGACATAAGTAGGAAAAAAAATATATACATGGTATTTACTTCTGGATAAATTACTCAGACTAATTTCATATTAGTTGTTAAACCACATGAATGCTTAGCTGGGGATTATAACCAGCTGGCATGGGTCTCATCTGTGCATGGAGTCCATTTTGCAAAGTCCACGTTTTATAGTTCTCTCCCCAAGAGCTTCCTTAGCCAATCTCTTCCTGTGGGGAGAAACACAGCAGTTAGCATTGTAACATGCAGTGAGATTTTTTTGTCCTGTTTCCACAGAACATTCTTCTTGGTTGCATCTGCCAGGGTCTTTCTGCAGAGGCCCTCCTAGCTTTGATGCAGCTCTTTCTTCTTGGCATTGTCTATGCTTCTCATTCATGCTTTTTGGGAGAATATTCTTGGGCAAACATCTTGCTTATTTATTGAGACTTCTTTTGAAAGTCATGGAGAGGTCTGGAGGGTTGGGGCAAAGGGTGTTCCTGCCAGGGTTACAAGCTATCTGTGCAAAGGAGACATAAATATTTCATAAATATTATGTTTATGAATGTAATTGGTGGGTTTTCAGGATAGCTAATAAAACTGACTGGCAGTTGACCTCTACCTCTTCCATGTATCGCCCATCAATGTCTTCCAGCTATTGCTTGATAGAGCTTATGAATCTCAGGTATTTTTCTGTCATTTTGACCCTGTCCTAAAATTACTCCTGTAATTCTTTCTCTCTGAAACTTTTTGCTGTGGCTGCACCCACAGATGACTTTTTAAGTTACATGCATGTTGAGCTGGCCATTCATTCATTGGCCACACAGTTTTGGAGAGAGGATACTTCGCAGGACCTGCAGGAGAAGAAGAGTGGTTTTCCACGTGGCTACCGCTGGGGCACAGGTATCTCAGTGGTGCTGCATTATGCTGACAGCGGGGCATGGAGGTTGTCTGAAGACTCTGAATTGAATCACACCAACCTCCTGGTTTCCTTTGGTCGACACTGATGTCACAAGCTATGCTTAGGCTTGTGTTGTCTATGTCCAGGCCAAGAGACTGACACAAAGCCTGCAGTGTTTATCCTAAGCCTAACCAGCTCCTGAACAGCCATGGGAAATTATTTTAATGAATTTCATTGTGGACATGCCTGCATGTCAGGGATGTGAAGCAGTGCTTGTGGTGGTGAATACGTTTACCAAGGAGGCTATTTTTGTTCCACTACAGAGATTGCCCTCAGCCCCTCAGAAAAACACACTTGTTTTTTGCAGCATGCATTTCATTGCCATGGGCTACCATGGGCTGCATGGGGATAGAATGAGGGACCTAGCTCACTTCCCTGTCCTGGAGTCCGCCTTTGGAAATGCTGGGGGTGCAAAGTAGTCTTTATAACCTGCATCACTCACAATCTAATAACCAAACCAAACAGGCAGACCAGATCTTGGAGCCTGTTACCTTAACTGCCATTGAGATAAGTCAGTTTACCTGCTACCACTGTCTGTAACAGTAACATCTGCTCTTCCAAGTAGCAGACCCCTTTTCACACGGGGCACGCCTGCCAGCCCCATGACCACCTATTTGTGCTGGGGTGGCTGTCCGGCGATTTTTGCATGAAGTCTCCCTTCAACAGTTGCAGCATGTATATTTGTTTCTCCAGGAGCAGCTGGAAATAGCACAGGCTACTTGCAAAGACTACGCAGATTGGCATCTGCAGCCAGCTCTGGACTTTGCTGCACTGTGTTTGATTTTCTAGCCAAAAGGTTTTCAATGTATCCTTCTTCTAGGTTGGTTCATTATTGCCTGGGCCCATATAAACTGTAGAACAAGTTAGGCCAGTTGTGTTTCACCTGCAGCTTTCACATGCTCCCAGAAATCACCTTGTTGTTCGTACCTCCCTGCTAAAACCTGTTCACCCAAAACCCTTCCAGCAGCAACCCTGACCTTCACCCCCAATGACGGTGGTCAGAGGGCTATCACATGTGAACTATTTGAGATTCCAGGGTATCTGGGGCAGCCTGCATCATTTAGTTCATTGTGCAGGTATGACCATAGTGGGAATTGTATATAAATATATAAGCAAGAATTATCAAAAAATGAAAGCCATCTGTAATTAGCACCTACAGAACTTTTCAAATGATGCTATTAACCCTTGAAATAATGTGAGTGAAATTACATATTTAAAATCTGATCTAAGAGCTCATTAGCTATGCTGCAGAGAACAACCATGTCATATTATGTATGCAAAGAAGACAAGTGGCAACTATCTGGCAGAACTATCAGCAGTTATTAAGATAGCAAATGCAATGGAAATAGAAAGAAATTACCCATATGTTGCTCAGCAGAAATTAACAGGAGTATTTCATCCCACATGGCAATTGGCAAGCAGGGAAAGGCTGAAAAAGTGATGCATTTTACCATGTTTAAGGTGCAAGGTTTAATATTATGAGCAAATTCTGTGCCAAATAAACAACACAGAAATAAAGGGAGAAAAAAAAGACCAAACAGTAACAAGCCATGAGAAGATGCTGTAATTACTGTAATTTAAACATTTGAAGATGACATTGCATCTTTGAGACATCCCAAAGTTAATTTTCAACTAGTGAAAAGCTGCAGAGAAAATAAATATGTACTATTTGCAATATTGTACAGATCATTCTGAAAAGGAAGAAAAAAATACCCAGACATAAGTATAGATGCTAGCTATTATTTTAGAAAGGTTTTTAAAAGCATTGCTCTGTGGTAATTTAATATTCTTATCCTTAATAATACTTGTGAAGGTTGGTTCTTAAAAAAACCCACAACTTTCACCCAAAAGGCGTGATTTTCCTGTCACATCCCACTCATTCGAGCTTCTGCTGTTCTGTGAAATAAAGAGAACAACTTTTCTCTCACTTGAATTATCCTGACAGGTGAAAAAGCCTCCCTTAGTTATGATTTACAATGCCAAAAAGGGGAAACGCTCATCTAATAAAGGCAGCACAGAGCTGAGCTCATACATATTGGCTTTCTCATCTCCCATCACCAGTTTTTGTAGTACGTATTGGAATGTGAATTTATTGTTTTTCCTTTTAAGCCATGGTAGCCGCTATCGAGATGCGATCTTCATTTGGGGACCTCTTTGAATCCACGAAGGCTGATGTTGACAGAAGATGGCTATTTCTGCTGTCATCCCTTTTTGGCTCCAAAGCCACCTCTAACAGAGACATATTTGTGATTCTTACATTTTCAGAGGGCAAAATGTATTCCCATCTACCAAATTATTCAATATTAAACACTGGTCCCAAGCTTATTTCCTTTATCCATCTAGTACATTGCTACAAAGACAGGTATAGTAAATATCTATCTTCCTTTTCATTAAAACTACTTCAGAATTTTTAACACTCACAAAGATTGGAGGAAAAATAATTAAAAATATTTAATCTTATCTTTATATTACATATGCAAATTTAAAAAAAGGCTGGTGCAGAATAAGTGCATTGACCCATTTGTACACAGGCAAAAGCTCATCAGTAATTTTTAAACAATTTTTTCCTTTCTTTTTCTTAGCTTTTGTGAAAACTTTTACAAGTGCAGTATTTATTTAATCCAAGAGACTTTGTTTTCTTCCCATATTAAATTTTCACAACTAATCTTAAACAAAGGGTTGATCATTTAAGGATTCTAGTATTTGGAGAGATATTAAAGATTTCTCATGTGATGTCCTTCCGTATCTTATACATTCTTTTTTTAAATCTTTTTATAAACCCTTATTTTTTTGCCTACATAGCAGACATGGTAACGTCAGAACCATCAATATCCATCACAATACCCAAAGTCTAATTGATTTCAAAACAGATGATTCATTAAAATAGTAGATAAATTATTTTTCTATTTTCAAAAACAGGTTATGAGGATATTTGCTTCCCTTTGAATTACATATTCCTCTTCTCAGGTTACCTGAAAAGCAGGCAGCAGTTTCTGCTTCTCCTCTGAGCAATGCTGCTTTCCTTGCTGCAGCAATTTGCTTGCTCACTCTTCTCCTGTGACCTTTGTTTGTGTCCCCTCTTCTATGCATGGATCTATCTCTTCTACTGCTATACAGTAACTTGCACAACTAGTTTTACGTAGTCCTTAGGATATCCTGAAACCTTAAGTGTAAAACAAACTACCAAATATGATACAAATTACCAAGTTTGTGTTCATCTTTCTGTGACCCTGTCTGCATATTAAGAAAATTCTATTTGGTATTTCTAGGGGTGAAAGTGTAATAAATTATTTTTACAATGTATACTAACATTTGTATGGAAAACAGCATTAATGTTAGAATCAGGTGGCTTGGACATTTTACATCAAAACTCTGTTTTGTAAGGATCTGGGGTTTAGAAAAAATGATGCTTTTTTCTAAAACTGAAAACCCCAAAAGCAAACAAATATGTAGTTGTAGGTTTTTCCTGACCTTTTTTTTTTAAGGAAAAAAAAATATATCTTGGACAAGAAAATGCAGTAAAGGCAAAAGCTTTTTCTACAAAAAAAAATGTCAGCATTTTGGTATTGGAAGCAAATCCATATTTTCCATTCATCCCTGAGAACTGTCTCTTGGATAAGCCTAGTCAAGGTTAAGGACTCATTTCTTGTCTACCATTTCCTCACTCAATCTTTGCCCATACCTTGCTCTTAACCACACCCTGACAATATCTGGGAGGCTCACATAAACAGGGTCTGAATGCTGAAGTGAAGAAATAATGGAAACATTTGATACCTTTGATATTCAGCTATCTGTATATCCTGCAAAGCTGTAGAAGGAATGACTGTGGAAAAGAAAATACACAGAAGACTGATGGAAACAAGTTTACAAGCGAAAGGACTTAGGTGGAATCAGGTGTTTGGGGTGAGCCCCCTCCTTATTCTTTCAGAGGAGCTGTGAGGGCATTTCATCTTATTGCAATCTGATTCCTGGGGATGCATGTATCTGCTTTAGGTATGCTGGATAAGAATTCTGTAATGTGCCTTTGCCTTGGCTATTTTGCTGCTGTCATCTGGAAATATGTGTGTGTTTTTAAAATGAAAGGGAGTCACAGGTCAGTATGAGAGTAAAAACAGTAGGTGGAATAAAATCTGCCTCTGAAATGTTCTAAGTGTTTATCATCATTAGAAAGGTTTTATGTCAAAATTTTTAAGTTCATAAGCTCTGAATTAAAAAAGAATAGAAAAAAAGTCTAGATATAGCCTATGGCTATTATAAATCTAGATAGTCTAAGCATTTATTTTGTGTTTATACTAGCATACATGCGATAAACAATAATGACACCACAAATACAATTAATCCTGCACTTAACAAAATAGGGTCCTTGGTGAGCTGAATAAAGAAGACATTAGAATTAGTGAGAATAAGCTTTGTCTCTTAGGTACAACTGCGTTTTCAACCCCTTCAGTCACTTGCACAGAAACAGTCGACACCATGATAAATATGAAACCACAATTTTGGTATATTTCTATTGCCATGTTCATAACTGCCAGCTTATTAATTATGTTTTAAGGTATTTTAAAATGGACTGTAAAATAACCACCCTTAATAAAAAAAAAAATGTTTATTTCTGTTGTTGTAGCCATGCTGATTTCAGTTTGTGAAGAGAGGCTTGTAAATGTGTGATAAACTACTGTGCTAGTGAAAAGTAGGCAATCCTTCAGACACATAAGCCTTTCCTGAGTTCTACTTACAAACCTTTATTTACTTGTGCTCCAAGCCTATAAGACATGTCCTTCTAAGTATGAAAGATGTCCTTTATAATGCATCCCTCCAACCTTTTCCCTAGCCCTTTTCTCCAGATACGTGGTCTCTTTGAGCTTTAAAAAACATTTCCCATTTAAATCAACATTCATCAGTGGTCTGGGAATCCCTCTTTGCTGTGGGATTTTGTCTTTCATTTTTGGTTAGTGTTATGTGCAGACAAAGAACAGAACAAGGACACCATTTTAGATTTATAAGGAAATAGTGTCAAAATGTTTAATGCAATTCACCAGTTCAATAAGCTGGATTACATTTTAGTAGGACAAAAGATCAACGAAAGCCCATTTATATTCATTGCGTGAAGGCTGTACCAGCAACCACATAATGCATTCCCCATCTTTGGGCTCATTAGCTGTGCCTATTAGATTTGTTAGGTATCATAACATCCAGATGTTTCTGGACAGCTCAACTGACATTTTATCCACGTACAGATCAAATATTAATGGGTAGTGGGTGAAGAAGTACAATAATTAGTCTTGGCTTTGGAGCATTTTCAGCACTGTCAGGGTTTGGGGTTTGCTTTTTTCTCCCTTCATGTTCATCAGAATGTGTGTAAAAACCAGTAAATCACCTTTACAAAGTATGATTCTCGTGGAAGTAAGTGGTAGAGAGCAGTTTGCCTTTTCTGAGAAAAATTCACACCTAGGGTCCACATTATCTGACAAAAAAAGCTGCCAGCTTTTACCTAGAAACTCAGGTTGAGCTTTCATTTGAGCAGCTGAACATTTTCTGGTCCCTTCCAGGTTCCTTTCTGAAGTTATTTTCATGCAGGATGTGTGCTTTTAGACAGGTGATTTTGAATGATGACATGTTCATGCCATTCTTCAGTTGTAGGATTTGTAAGGAGTTTGGTAGTCCTCCCACTGCTCCACTCTGCTGAGTACTAAACATTCAGTTATAACAGATCTGCTCTTCCTTTACCTTCCAAAGTATTGTACTCAGTGAAAGGCTATGGGAAGTGAGATTTTTCCTACTGTAGAATAAGTGCCATACATAAGGTACATTTTAAATCTTAATGAATTCCTTTCCTGTGTCCTTCGAAATTTTCTATTGGAAAAACTCTGATCCTAAGTCAGAAATCGAAAGAGATTTTGCCTCTTCTGTCTTCTGTAATATTTTACCCTTCAGCTTTCCTCTGTGGGACATATCTGCAATTGTTATACACCTATACGTTTAACTGAAAATAATGGAACTATTCCAGTTTACACCAATTATAGAATTAACCCATTAATTCTTTATAAGAATGGAGAATCAGTTAAGGCAAGTAGCAGTGACAGAATCTGTTTATTAGTAACTTGTGGTTCTTGCAGCTCATTTTCAGTAGCAATTCCCTTCTGAATATTTCAAAGGAAATATAAGGAAGATAGCAGAATGTGTCCCAGTAGTTACTTCAGTGTTCTCCACAGTAACGGTGATCCTGCCTGTTCTTTAATAGACAATATTTTGCTGTCAGACATGCCCCAAGGCATTTTTCTGAAAGACAAAGAATTGCAGCTTCTTCAGACCAAAAGAAAAGACCCAGGAAATTTGTAAGAGAGTTCAAGCGAATTTCCTTGAATTCTTGAGCCGTAACTAGTGCATTTGCATAAATTTGTTGCCATGTGGGTTCTGCATAGACTTTTTTTCCTTGTCAGAGCCTGGGGAGTAAGCTTTGTTGTACTGATGAGTGCTGCTGTGCTCTGAAACTAAAATTTTATGAGAACGTGTAAGTTAGAGATGAGATTTGGTGCATCATGTTTTAAACATTTTACTGGGTGTCCATGGTCAATATTGACATTAAATGTCACCCAGATGACTGCTTTGAATGACAATGTAAATCCACAGATGAACTGGAAGTAACATCTCAGTATGAGGAAATCAGTTGTGCAGCCCCAGCTAAAGCAAAATGAAGTCACCTTACTCCCTCAGAACTGTCAGACTGTTCTCACTCAGGAACGAACAATGTATTCAGCTAATCATTAGTCTGCTCATTGGGCCAATAAATGAATTTTGAGATCATCAGTAGTTCAGAGCTATAAGAGTAACCAAAGTAACTTTCATCTAATTTTGAAAGCTACTCAAATATCACAGTTTTGACATTTTGTCTCGAATGTTAACATTTTGGCTTTTCAGCCCATTGAGGAGTGATTTGCTTTGCTTTGCTTTGCTTTGTCGTTTTCCCCTGCTAGGCAAGCAAATAGAGAATAAAAAAATAATCCAATGGGGTTGAAAAAGAGAGCAGAGTGGAAAATAGAATGGAAAACATACAGAAAAAAGAACAGTGATATGGAAACCAAATCTGAATATAAAAAGATACATTTTTTTTAATCTATCCAGTGGTTTTTCTTCCAAATCATAACTGAACGTGTTTCTAAAATATAAATTCCAGCTCCAACAGAAGTTACAGATATGATGCAGAAATAAATAGGCAATAGTCTTTGTGCTTTATATCATGTAATAAGAACCAAACTTTGTGATCGTAGAGATTTTTTAATCTGTGACCCTGCAGAAAGCACATAAAAGATAACATTTGCTCCAACTTGACTCTGGGGGTATTTTTACCCGAAATACATAACAAAAGTTGTTTTTTTTATAAGTGTAAACTTCCTTGAAACAGAACTGCCATGAAGACAGTGTAACAGATTTTAGTCAAATAAACAAGATCTTTCCATTTTTATTTGAGTTATTTTTGACACAGTAAATGAGAGCTGAAAAGTTTAAAAAGCATGATGAAGTCTATTTCTGACCTGGCTCACTGAAACAGGTTATATCAGCCTGACAAAACATTTTACTCTCAGCCAGGTAAAACAACATTTCACCTGTCCTTGTTTTAACACTAGAATTGCATGGAAGATCGGTTTATTTTAAGTTTTCAAAAGAACAACTCCTTTCCCTATATAAATTATTCCAGATTTCCTTTTAGCTCATATATGGAACGGCAAAAAAGGAAATAAAAGAAAAAAGTAACATGGATTATTGTAAACATGAGATCAGTGAATGTGTTTTACAATAGGCCAATATTTCCAAATGCACCTCTGATCTGGATCAGATAGTATTACAGACAGCAACACGTAGTGAATTTTATTTTTAGCTATTCTCTTCTGACCACATTTAAGATCACTCTGTCCTTTGCTGTTCTAAAATCTTCTTGATGTTTTTTGACATTCTAAATCTCAAGCGTTTGGGGGGAGGAGGGGCAAAATGATAAAAGCTGACAAAATTTATTACACCATGTTACTCATCTAAAATGTTTAATTAGTCACACTGTACCTGGTTAGACGTAAAATCTTCAGCATTATCTTAACCAATAAAAATTGTAGAGCAAAGTGACTTTTAACACAGCAGACGATTCCAGTTGCAGTGGTTTTTTTTGCTCCTTTTATAGAAATCAGCTGTCTCTGAATTCTACATCCAAGTAACCATAGGAACAATGTCCACCGTAATTTCTTAAAGTGGAAGCGCAGGCAAAGTAATTTTATCTATACGAAAATATATGAACATAGTTATATCTGAATTATCATATATGATATTTCATATTTCATATCTAACATCCTTCTTACATTTTAATGTTCACTGTGCCTGAATGAAGAATTAGATCACTGACATTTTCTTCCACTGGTGATTGTGATACATGAAATTGCAAGGGAGTTCAAGAGATTTTTTATCTTTTTTAAATGGAAACTGATATAGGCCATGAAGCCTTTGAATCCTCATCACACAGGAGACAGCAAACTTCAGCATCTCCTCTAATTTTACTTTCTTTGTGTATCTTTATATTTGCAAATTTTCTGTCATCTGGGCTCATGGTGAAGGAAGAGCTTGGTCTAGTGATAAGAAACTCCTGGAAATGCAGTCCAGGTCTGTCCTTGAACCTGCACCTGATAACGCGTGAGGTCAGTTGAGCCATTTCAACTCTGACATCTGCTGGTTCTTCACTTTCCTCTTGTGGTAGAAAGAGCCAGATGTACCCACCCCTCTCATAGCATCAGCAGTAGATGGGTTTTGTTTTACTTTACTATCAGACAATTGGAGAGCATCATTCAGTAAACACAATGTTACAAAGATTCAGCCTGAAGATTCACCTAAATTGGCTCTCAATGGACAGAACCTTATCTTGCTTAGCCATAAGCTTTCTCTCAGGTCTCCTTTGGCTTCATTATTTCTCTCACAGTCCAGTAATGTTTAGTGGATGGGGAAAAGAAGCTGTTTCCCCACTGGACTTCTGAGCTTCTTCTCGTGTCCCTTTTTCCGTGTTCCTCTATTTAAATTCTCAATAATTCCTCTGAGCATCAAAGTACAGATTCTAGTACATAAGCCAAGGAGATCTTGATGAGTATTGATTTTTTAGCCAGCAAATGTCACTTCTTAAATGCCCAAAGGCTGTTTAAAGTCAGACTTAGACAGAATGCTAGTAATGGCAGAAAAATCTGACCTAACTTACCTTAAAGTACTGTATCTAGTTACTGCTCCAGAAGTTAGCACAGATAAATGCATGGCAGGGTTTTTTTTTTTTCAGAATCAAAAAAGGCTTTAAGAAACTTCACAGTTTTCTCCTCATAATGCATAGGCACTTGTGGCCTTCCCAAAAAACTGCAGCAATTTATTCTTTGGCAGCATACTGGCACCATATTCTGTTTAATTTCCTAACCATAAACTGATGTTTGGCTTTTGTTTTTGTTTTTGTTTTTTTTTCTCTGCTTCTTTCCCAAACTGTCAGAGTGCTTTTTACTTCCCCCTGTTACCAGTGAGGCATACGTTACTTTGTTAGAACTGGCCTCCAAAAATGAAAATATTCTCATTACTGTAAACTTCTTGAATGCATTTGCAATAACATGCTACAATGGGATGGTCATAACTGAAGTGTTTCCAACTGTAAAAAGTATGGAATATTCCTACATGCTGGATTAGAATCCAGCATTAGAAAGACGTGCATATCTTCCCTCTACTCTTATTCAAAGCATAAAATCTAGAAAAGATAAAAAGAACTTGGGAAAAACTGTGTGGGCGCATATAAATGAGAAAGAATACTTTAGCTTAGAGAATATTTCTACAAAAGAAAGGAGGAAACATGGAATATTGCAAAACTGTAAGGTAGATCTGACAAGAGATGCACTGAGGTCACTAATTATTGTTATAAATGCTCAAAGACCAATTCCAAATTGATTTATTGTAATTGATATTTATTGTAATTTCATATAGGAAAGACAATAAGCAAACAGCACTGGGTGGGCGGGGAGTCTCCGCTCCACCAGCACGCACACCAAGGATCACACAGTCACTCCTTTTACAGAGCTTATACATGCATATTCACTAATATGTTGTAATAGGTAAATTTGCTCCCGCTTCGTGTGATAATTAGTTTCGCAAGTCTTTTCTGCATGTGCACTGTCTCCTGGTGGTCTTGGGTGAGGGTCTCGGGATGAAGAAAGAGTCTTCCTCAGTGACCTTTATACAGACTTTTAAGGTTGATCTTTTTACCTTCTTTCTCTGCGCGTGTCCCTTACTGCTTCTTCTGCCCCCCTCTTAGTTGTCCTTGGGAATTTACAGTCTCATAGATAAGGGGGCTTCTACAGTTTGTCTCAAAGACAAAGGAACATAGATAAGGGGGTTTCTGCAGTTTCTTAAAGACATAGGAACATCTGTAGTTTATGATTACCCAAACTTCATGTACGGGCCTTACTTAATTAACAATTACCCAAACCTTATTGTATCAGCCTTGCTTCAGTTACACAGTTACTCAGGCCTTATTGTACCAGCCTTGCTTCAGTTACACAGTTAACATTACTCTCAGCAAATTTACAAAGTTGGTTTTTATTACATTATCACAGCAACAGGGGATGGCAGAGATCTTCTTTTCCCCCTGTGGCAGCACCTGCAGCAGCACAATGTCCTTCTGGAGACTGGCTTACACCATTGCAAACCAGCCCGTTCATCCGCCAGGATGCTGTGAATAACCCAGAGCAGCATGGTAGGGAGCTGTGCTTTTCTTAGACTGTCTCAGCTGGGCAGCTGGACAGACCCTCACTACTACGAATATCCCATTCTCTGTGCAGTTAGGCAGCAATATGGCAAAAGAAGATTTAAGGGCAATAGAATGAATAGCTTGCTTAAAAATACAGCATTCAAGTATTGGAACAACCATCAAAAAATAAGAAAAGATTGTTAACATTAGCTTTTATGCTAAAATTATCTACTGTCTGTCTCAGTGTCTGAATGGATTTCCACCTCACTGTTTCTTACATTAAGCTGGAGTCTCCCATTCTTTCCTAAGACGAAGTCCCTTTTGCCTTGATCATCTGAGACGACTTTTGCCACCATTTTCACTTCCCAGAGGGTCAGAAAAAGCCATGGAAATCAAAGTAGGGTCCTTTTGTGATTTAGGATTGTATGAACTCCTCCTGGAATAATGTTCTTCCATGTTTCTTGTGATCAGCCATGGGGAAACTTTCAAGAAGGATATCTTTATCTTCCAGGCATTGCTTTAAGGGTAAGCAAGTATTTTTATTGAATACTGTAATTGGCACATTCATGGCTTCAGGTTGCTTTTCTTTGTAGTAGTATTCTGTTAATACACTTGTAAAAACTTGTTAATCACAATGTTATCTCTGGAAACAAATGAAAAAAAGGAATGAGATGCTTAGTCTGAGTACTACTCCCATCCTGTTTGCAGGGAACTGTTTCTGGAGACTTCATCATGGTAATTTCATGACAGAAGGAACTGAAACCCCAGTGTGCAGGTCCCCAAAATTTTCACATCAGGGTGTCTGTGTCAGTATTATGTTTTGCAGAAAGCAAATGCAAGTCATAAAAACTTTTGTTTAGCCAAAACCCTACATTCTTTGAAATTCTTTTCTAAGCAGGAAAACAAATTCACAGCAATTAGACACCGAAAAGGATAAAATGTTTACCATTTCTTTCTCTTTTCCTTTCACAGCCTCATCTGTCACTTTACAGATTTCTCTGGTGGTAGGAGAGACAATATAATTTCTATGTGGTTTTGTTTGGTTGTTTTGTTTTATTTTTTTTTCCTTCCATCTTTCTCTATTATCATTTCTGTTTAAAGAGTGAAAGAAAGAGCAAAAGGCTGCCTGTGTACCACTTAAGTAACAGCTTCAATAACCATGTTTGTCTGGTTACTTTACACCTAGCTTCATTGGCCAGTCATTCTTCCTCCTGCCAGCATCTCCTCCTCCCATCTTATTAGAAACTAATGAAACAGTCACGACGGAACTGTTATTTGGAGTTATTATGTCTTGAAGGATACAGACCTGAGGTGACTAGTTCAAAGACAGCTACACGTGTTGCAGCTCCGGCATCTTTGAAAGCTCCTTAGAGGGTACACGTGATATTTGATCCTCTTACTTTCTTTATGTGGGAGTTTTCATTACTAATGCCACTTGCCTTTTATGTTTGAGCATGTGCTCTACAATATGCATATCCCCTAAGCCAAGCAACCCTGCTGCATTTCCTCTCTAGAGGCAGGGAATTCTGTTTGCAAGGTGTCCTTATTCTTTGTGCTCTTTCTTCATTTACTGATTTAATAACCTTCTCTCACTGCTGGTTGTACTATTCCCCCAGGGTTTTTTTTTTAATCCACAGTGGAATAGGACTCTACAAAACAAATGTGTAGAATACAGAAGACAGCAGGTATTAAGAACAAAAATTGAACAATTTTCATTTTCTTCACTATGTTTTAATTAGTTATGCAAATGTATTTATTTTATTTGTTCATATTCATGTAGACAAACAAAAGAAGAGGAAACCAACCTAATTCTCTAGATGTTATTGATATAATTTATGGGGAAAAAAAAAAAGAGATCAGATTTTGTTTCATCAGCCAGTTAAAAGATACTTCTGTTCTTGAATATTTTTGACAAATGCAGAAGACCGGTTTATTCTTTTCTTTGAAGGGCTCTTTTTTTCCATCTCCTTGGTTTAGGTCATGCTAGCAAGAGCCATTTGTTGCATGATTCTTTTTCTTGCCTGCATGACAATTTTAATTTGAAGATGGATTTTTCCTTCTATTCAAATAAAAGTTTATAATCAATCTCTTTTTTTTTTTTTTTTTTTTTTGCCAGAGGATATGTAACAGTATCTAATTTGTATCACTTCTGCTATCTGTAACTGTACAGATAGTTTTAAATGGTTTTCCTCTACCCGATTTTTTAGGGGTTTGCCCATATTGTTATAAAACTACAGTATCCTAAAAGTTACAGTTTATTGATAAGAAGCAAAACTGTTGGATTGACTTAATGAAATATTTCATTTAGCTCTTCTCATTGTTTTGTTTCAATATTTCATTCTTTAAATAAAAAAAAAAAACAAACCCAAACCACAGTCTTTTGAAATTAAAACACTTGAATTAAACCCAATCTTTTTGAGTAGAAATATATGTTAAAATAGTCTCATTTTAAACCTGGAAGCCTTTGTGTTAAAGTGGCAAAGATATTGAAGTGGGCTATTTCCTTTGAATTGTATTGTGCATGCATCCCTACACAGAAAGGCATTGAATATAATCAATGTTCTGTTGCAGGACAGAGCCCTCTGTAAGGTGCCAAATGTTTTCACCACATTCGAAAGCCAGCAGATGAGCTTATTTCTAGTGCTAAATTCCATTTACACTTGATTTGCATTGACTGAAGTTTTCCTTGAGTGCTTTTACAGTTTACAACTCCCTGACAAAATTACTTCGATAACTGTTGTCTGCTAACACAGCCTTAAAACTTTGACCACCTTGCCGTGTTTTTGCACTAGTGTCGTCAGGTCCCCTTCACAAAGGTGCAGACAGAAAGCAACAGTTCAGGTGCTTCAGACAGCTGCTCCCTGGCAGGGATATTCAGCTGGACCAGGGGTCTGGCAGGGTGACTTTGGACAAGTGGCAACATCAGCATCTCCTTCCCGGCATGCCTGCCATCTCTGTGGCAGGCAGGACAGTTCTCCCTAACCTCTCTATTCTGCCTTCTGTCAAAAAGGGGGGAATTTGCAGGGACAAGATCCCAGTTCTTCCATGCAGGAGCTAATTCTCCAGTTGTAGGTTCTAGAAAGCCTCTGGTTACTGTGGCTGAGAATTAGGGCAAAAAATCCTCCTGATATGTATGTGGCTGCATTTATTGGCCAATTCAAGCATTTTGTTATAATCCCCCCAAAATTTATGAGGAAGGGTCTAGGGAGGCTTTAACTCACCTCACCAAGCTGAGCATGGCAGCATCAGTGCCTCAATCCCGGGTATACCTTCAGTGTTAGCTGCTGTGCTGCATACATACCATTGTGCCCTCTGAAGACGTCCTGAGTTGTCACACATCCCTCGCTTCCACAAGTGAGAACATATAGCAGAAGCAAGCCCAGTACCAAGCCCTCTAAAAACACAGAAGGCTTTTCTGAGTTTTATCTTAAGCAAAAATGTTTCATCTAGAAATTATTAGTAGTAACCTTTTGAGATGGTTGTATGGCCTGGTTTCCTTGTCATAACCACCAAAATGTCATTTTAAAAGCTAACAAGCATGCCTGAAGAAAGCAAGTGATGTGCATTTCCTCTGTCAATAGGCAGTGAGTATCCAGCTGGTGTCTGTGGTAATCTGAACTGACTACTACCCAGGAGAGCCATTTTCATTAACTCATCCTGACAAACAATATTAACCCATAGGCCAGTTTCCACACTTGGACATTATAAATCAAGATCTCCAGCTTGTTTCCAGGCATCAACAGCATCACTTGGATGCCAGATTACCAGCTTTAGACTCTAAAGTGTTAAGATTCTTTGCAGTGCATCATGATTTAAAAACGTGATGTTTGAAAATGATTTTGGACTTTTCCCAAATTGCCATCACCCATTGGAGTTGTGATGGTCAAAACTCATCTCAAAAGCAACCTCATTAAATTATCTCATTTAAAAAGGGATCGATCAGGTCTTCTTCTGGTTACCTTTAGACTATTGGCTTGTCAAACTGTATTTATTATCTCTTCTCATAGTTCTGAAGGCGACTGTTGCTGTTGTGACTCCCCTTAGTGGGTAGCAGCAGCAGCATAGGGGAGAACCATAAACGGTAAGCAAATAATGTGCCATTTCTTTTCCCTTCCTTCCCACTTCATGGTGTGCTTCAGTTTGCATCTAGCTTTTAGTATTATGTTTATTCAGTAAAGTGCATATGTGCATGCTTATTCATTACTACTGAAATTGGTAAGATTTTAACGTATACTTAAGTAAGTCCTTTGTTCAGCTAAAGAAGTTTCCTTCATAATTAGTTACTTTACCCTTTCTGTTCAAACACACCTGCATGTACATGTACACACACAGAAATTGAGACACATTTATGAAATACCATTGTCAGATTGTCCCATCTTCCCAAGAAGATGGAAAAAAGAGCCTGGCATGGAGGATCAGGAGAGCAGAAAGTGGGTGAAGTCTCTAAAACTAGAAGAAACCAAATGAATAGAACAGCTACATTAGCAAAGTGTCCTTGGAACAGTAAAGCAAGAAATATGTTCTTATAAGGGCAAAATTTAATGGGAGAGAGATTACATAGGCTTCAGAAGACACAAAAAATAGGAAGATGCTTATGAAGAGGAAGATGGCTGTACCTGCTGTACCATGGCATATTTGCCTGCCTACAAACAAGCACATCCTGATGTTGATATTGCTCTATTAGAAAATGTTCAGGTTAAGCAAACTATAGACTGAGCTCCTCTTAGCTGTGCTAGTGCTGCCTTGAACAAATTCCATTATAAACTCCTGGTTACCTTTTTTATTTATATACACATATGTAATAAACTCCTAATTTCTTCAACAAAACCAAAGGTACTCACAGAATATTTCTTGAAATAAAATAAAAGTTCAGGTCATCCAGCAGAGAACATCCAGATGAAGTGATAATAAAGATTCAGCCCTGCTTCTACCAAGAAGCATTATGTCTCAATGAGGAGAGGAAATAAGAGTAGACAAAGTGAAGAAAGGGATTAAATAAGGTGGCTAGAGACTAAGTTAATTCAATATAATGCCAAGACAGCTTTCCTATAAGGCTCCCTAGTGAAAACAATGTTACATAGTTTGAAAGTATAACCTTCAAGGAAGAACAATAAGAAAAAAAATCAGCATTCTCCTTCAGGACTCATTGTGCCCTGAGGGATAAGCCATTTTGTTGGCATGGGAAAGTGAAATATGTACTTAATTGTACCAGACAGAGGAAACTTAGAATATTACCTGCCTAATATGTATCCAGCTAATAGAATAAAAATAAATGAAAAGATTCAAAATCCAATCCAGATTATTATGTTATTTTACCTTACAATGATAAGACAATATCTTGAAGCTGTTGCAGCAATTGTCTCCAGAGAAGTCTGGTCATCCAACTTCTCCAAGTGCTATTTTTTTCAGAGGTCAAAGCACAAAAAGCATCTGAACATGACAGCGACATTCAGCTGATGAAAATATGTAGCCAGCTGAAATATGCACCCTTCAACTTTCAGCTGGCTATAGCGCAGTCATTAGGATGAGCTGGCCAATTCTGCTGTGGCAAAAATTAAGATACGTTTTTATGAAGCCTATCATCCAGACTCTAGACATAAACTGTAGGTGTGAAGCTGTAAGACTATTCAAGTTCTGTTATATGAGCTTTTGAAAAACATTGTGTCAACACTAGTTTTTATTTCTTAATAGCAGAACAGGCCTTGAATTAGACCGGGTGAGTCTCTTTTAAATCTGTATGGAAAACTTGAGTATTCAGAGGATTATATTATTGTTATTGACTAATAAATTCAGTACAGGTTGTATTAAGGTTCAGGTAATCTAGTCATGGAGAATTATATGATCACAGGGTCATTTGGGATAGAAGGACCCTCAGGGTACTTGTAGCCCAACATCATGCTTAGAAATTCAGAACAGACTGGTCAGGGTTGTACCCACAGTGTAACCACAGGCTTCAAAACCTCCAGGGTTGTTGAAAGAGACTGAACAGCCTCTCTGGACAGTTTGCTCCACTGCTTGGTTGTCCTCATGGAGAAGTATTTCTTATATTTCCCTTTGTCATCACGGTGGTCCCTCCCTGGACTCACTCCAGTTTATCAACACCTTTCCCATATGGGGGAGCCCCAAACTGGACACAGTACTCTGAATGTGGTCTAACAGCTATTGAGTACAGGGAATAATCACTTTCCTTGATTTTGCTGGCTGAACACAGAGCTGAAGAGGTAGCATACACTATTTCTTTCCTTCCTGAGATAAAGGATGAATAGTAATACTTGTAAATACAAGTAAATACTTGGAGGTAATGACTTGGGTAAATATTATTACTCTAGATAATACTTGAGAAACTGGCTCTGTGATGTGTTGGTGAACGAGTGAATATTATGAAGATGCTGATCTGTTTAGAATGCTAAAATGTTGAGGATTAAAAGAAAGTATCACTCAGGAATGCATCACTTAAAGCCTAGATCAGGATTTTTAGATTGAAGATCCCTAGTATTTTCTTTTTCCTAAGAGTGCAGGAAACTTTGGGTAGATAATTCAAATCCACTGACAGTGGGTTTTGTTTTCCTAGCTATTACACACAGAGCCTAAGGGTTCAAAGAGCACTGTTTGAAAACCAGTGGTAGATAGCTCAGCAAGCATATACTCACCTAAGGTGAGTAAATCAGGAAGCAGCTAGGGGTAAAGACAGAGGTGACAGATAATGTGGGCTCATGTATTCTCTTGTGTACTTCTAGACCAGTGAATTCAAATCTGAGCTGTTAAACTTAGACCTCTAGTCTTATTTATAAAACTTAACAGCACTCTGCAGAGTATAAGATATGCTTCAGCACTGGATCCGAGTGCCAAATGAATACGAGGATGGAAATGGGATGTGTAGATGCATATGTGCATATAATCTATTCACACTGTCAATGCAGGAAGAAGGCAGCTATAGATCTCTATTGCCCCCTTGTCTGTCTGAAATCTGTTTCCAGCCACCTTTTTCTCTGTTATGGAAGATAAGCACCTACTGAAAGGTACAACTCAAAGGAAATAATTTCCCAAAAGTAGAACAAGAGAAAAAAACCCAACCCTATTCTCAGAAAAAAAAAAAAAAAAAAAAAAAAAAAAGATGAAACATTGGAATCCCAAAACTGTGAAAAAAAAAATTTAATAAGTTCAATGAAAATATTGTACCTTGCCATTTTTTTCAACTTTTATATCTCTAAGAAGTTTTTGCTAAGTTGTTGTAGTGAGCAATACAGAGAAAACTATTTCTCTAAGCCAAAATAGAGTATTTTGTTATACAATTGCAGAAAACAATGTTAACATTTCAACAACTGCAGATTCCTTGCTATTGCAGAGCCCCAGGCTTTGAGACTCACACAATTTTGAAACCTTTTCCCTGCTGTTTATATCAGTCAGAAACATATCCTAAAACCAATGCATAAAGTGATAAATTAATAATTTCTAGCATGGATATAACAGAGATTTTATCAAGAAATACAACCTTACATATGATTATGTAGCACAAATTTGCTTACATATCTAGTCTATCTGTTGAAAAGCCCAGACCCAGAAAAATGAGGAATCAACCAACAAAGTTTTATTAACAAAAAAATTCAAAGTAAGCTTATAAAGTGATTCCTAAAGCTGAGCAATCAGAATTTTTTCCCCTTTCTCTGAACTTAATGTCACTCACATTCCTCCTGCACTTACATTGCAACTTCTCAAGCACCCCTAAGTGCTCCTCTAAGAGAAGAGTTCTGTTGCTTGCAGTCAGATAAACTCAAGGGCAAGAACTACAAGTTTCTCTGCCTTGAACTGCCTCATTGAGGAGAGACATACAAGGATCGGGCAGATTGTTTTTCAAATTTCCCCTAAGCGAGAAACACCATAACTGCTCCCTCTCCTCCGCCACTTCTCCTAAGTAAAAAATAACAAGAAGCAACACAAAGTACCTTTTTTATTTTTCCCCTACAGAATCACAGAATTGTTAGGGTTGTAAGGGATGTCTGAAGATTTGCAGCATTTTTTCACAGTTATTGGAGCTTATCACTCTAATCCCCTATTTCAACCTGAAGTTCCTCCAGTTTCTACCCTTGTGAAGAGCAGGCATAGAAAAAGATATAGTCTCATACCTAACATATTATTCCTTGAAATACATGTTCTGCTGCCACTCAACTCTAGCAAAGCCTGAGTCTAATAGGCAGTGAGTCGGGGTTTAGACCTGCAGCTTAAGCCCTCTGTTTCTGATCTAACTACTACAGGTTCTTTCTATAGTTTAGGGCAGCTTTCATCCCATTCCAAGACAGATGTCTAAAATAGACCAGATGAAGAACGTTTTAAACCTGCCCCTGCTTTTCCTGAAAACACAGTGAGCCATAGGCAGCAGGGATGGATACATCACAGCTTTTATCAAGTTACACTTGTAGTGCATTGGCCAGCTGAACAGATGGCTTACCACTGCTTTTTCAAGACTTTTGAAGTTCATAGGTGTCATGGGTTCAGCAGCAGCAGTCATTTTTCTCCTTGGCAGCTGGTGCAGCACTGTGTTTTTGATTTTCGGCCTGGGAGCAGCGCTGATAACACCAGTGTTTTCAGTTACTGCTTGGTAATGTTTTGGTCTGGCCAAGGACTTTCTGAGCCTTATGCTCTGCCAGGGAGGAGGGGAAGCCAGGAGGAAGCAGAGACAGGACACCTGACCCAAACTGACCAAAGAGGTTATTCCATACCACAGCACGTCATGCCCAGGATGTGAAAATGGAGGACAGACACTCGGAAGGGTGTGCTGGTGTATCAGGGGGTTCGCTGCTGGGGTGCACTGGCTGGGTCGGGCTTGGTGAGCAGTTGTATTCTCTTTCCTTGTATTTCACTTCGTATTATTACTGGTGGTAGCAGTAGTGATTTGTGTTATACCCTAGTTACTAAACTGTTCTTATCTCAACCTGTGGGGGTTGCATTCTTTCGATTCTCCTCCCTATTTCCCCGGGACTGGGGGAAGAAAGAGAGTGGAGTGAGTGAGTGGGAAAACTTCGTGGTTGACTGGACTTAAACCACGACAATAGGAAAAGAGAACATACTCTGTTGGGATATGGACAAATAATTGTGGTAATATTGACTGGATCAAAAGGGAAACACCTTCTTCTGTGCTGGTCACCTGGGGTTCCCTGTATTGTCACTTTACACCAAAGCAGGAAACCTAGGGTACCTGTCCACACTAAAATCCATACTTAGAAGATATGAGATGAATCACACCCTAAAACCACAGTTTTCTCTCAATGACTATAAAAAGTTAAGTGAAATGACCCCCCCTTCCCCATGGACAGATTTGAAATGCTGCACTAGTAACATCAAAGTTCTTTCATGGCAAGAATTGGAGCATCCATCTAAGAGCAGTAGGGGATCTAAATTTACAAGTTGCTATTTGGTGTTAAATATGTTCGCTTGAACATCCTGATAATACTGACCCCAGGAAACCAAACTCAAAGAATTCTAAATGTATGAGGCATTACAAGACATAAGCTGGCTTATATTTGAACTTCAGAAGATGGTCTGTGGAAAAACTTCAAAGTCATAGAGTGGAAATTATGCAAGATTTGGAATGACATACAAGGAAAGATTATGGGACTCTAATTGCTTAATAGAAGAGCTTATACTTAAAGAGGACATGTTTGCATGAAAACTACTGTAGGAATGGCAAAAGAAAAAAATAAACAATTGTAGGATGGTGGAAATCTTTTGGAAAAAGAAACAAATTAGTGTGTGTAGTAGTAATTGGTACAGACTTCCTGGGTCATCAGGATTATTTCCCTGCCATAGTCAGCTGTGTCAGAGGAACATTTTAGTAAACTCATTTTAAAGCAAATTCCTTGCCAATTGAAAGAATATCTGTCCTGGGCTCTGCAGCAGCAGTCATTTTTCTCCTTCTTGGTAGCTGGTGCAACGCTGTGGTTTTGATTTTGGGCCTGGGAACAGCGCTGATAACACCAGTGTTTTCAGTTACTGCTTGGTAATGCTTTGGTCTGGCCAAGGACTTTCTGAGTCTCACACTATGCTAGGGAGGAAGGGAAGCTGGGAGGAAGCAGAGACAGGACACCTGACCCAAACTGACCAAAGAGGTGTTCCATACGAGAGCACGTCATGTCCAGGATGTGAAAACTGGAGGGAGAGCCCCAGAAGGGTGTGCTGGTGTATCAGGGGGTTCGCTGCTGGGGGTGCACTGGCTGGGTCGGGCTTGGTGAGCAGTTGTATTCTCTTCCTTTGTACTTCTCTTGTCATTATTGTTACTGGTGGTAGCAGCAGTGATTTGTGTTATACCTTATTTACTAAACTGTTCTTATCTCAACCTGTGGGAGTTGCATTCTTTTGATTCTCCTCCCCATCCGCCCGGGACTGGGGGAAGAAAGAGGAGGAAATGAGTGAGTGAATGAACTGGGTGAGTTATTGAGGGGCTTAAACTACGACAGCATCCCAAATCCCCAATCGTTAATGAAGAGAAAATTTTCTTGTTTTCTACATTAAATATATCTATGGCTTTCATGCTCTTCTGCATTTTCTGAAACATTATTCTTTGGCTTATTTTCAGGCTAAATGAAAATACCCCTTATATGACAGTCTGGGTGTAGTTATGCCTGTAGTTTCTTGTGCCATTTATTTTCTAAATTATTGACATATTGAGCATTAAAGCCTCTTGTATTTTGTCTCCAGTTTGATTGTGTAGCCATTTGCATTTCCACAAATTCATTCGTGTCAGTCCTCCAAATGCTCGACAACTAGAAACTGTAGTAGAGTACATATTTATCTTCAACCCATAGCTTCATTTTAATCCCTATTCATCAATTCATGCCGCTGTTCCATGTCACCTTTCTTCATTTCTTTTGTATTTTTTTAATATCCTTGAAATTTCTAACCTAGCTTGATTTTTGCCATGCTTCATTTCTCCTGTATATTTCCCTGTCTTTGAGAAAAAACTCTCCTTGCTTTACATGATTGCAGGCAGTAATGTCTAACCACAGACCCCAGACCATCTCAGACCACAAAGCCACTCATCCTTCTAAAAGGCAAAATATTCTAACAGGGATGGTCTATTAATGGTCTAATGATGATTTCTAAATCATCAGAGATGGTCTAATAATGATTTCTAAAAGCATTGAAAAAGGCTTTTCTTTAGTTGCAATGCAGAACAAAAGCTTATTTTAAAACATAAAAATTAACACAATATTAGTGTAGTGGTTTAAGCTGTAAATCACACAGTTTCCTCGTTCACTCCCTCCTCTTTCTTCTCCCTTTCATTCCGAGGGGGAAATGGGGAGAAGAATCAAAAGAATGTCACTCCCACGGGTTGAGATACGAACAATCCAGTACCTAAGGGATAACACAAACCACTGCTGCTACTACCAATAATAATAATAAGGGAAGTAACAAGGGAAGAGAATACAAGTGCTCACCACCCGATGACCGAGCCTGTGAACTAACTCTTCTGGGTTCCTGCCCCCTGATTTTCCATCCTGGGCATGACGTGCTGTGGCATGGAATACCTCCTTGGTTAGTTTGGGTCAGGTGTCCTGTCTCTGCTTCCTCGCAGCTTCCCCTCCTCCCTGGCAGAGCATGGCACTCAGAAAGTCCTTGGTCAGACCAAAACATTACCAAGCAGTAACTGAAAACACTGGTGTTATCAGCGCTGTTCCCAGGCCCAAAATCAAAAAACACAGCTCTGCACCAGCTACCAAGAAGGAGAAAAATGACTTCTACTGCAGAGCCCAGGACAGTATCCACCCCTTATTCCATACCATTCACGTCATGCTCAGATCCCATATTTTCAATATACCATCACATGTATATATATACATACACACACACACACACACAGAGGGAGAGAGATCATCCCTTAGTGCATGGACCAATCCCTATAAAGCTGCTGAGTCCATCCAGTCTGTGATGTCGGGCTCCATCTTTTGTAAGTCTTTCAGAGCAGGGGAGGCTGTGTGCAGTGTTCACACTTGTGAATAACCTGGGCAATAGTGTCCATTGCTAAGTCCACCCCTCGATCATGAGTCCATCTGTGTGTTGCATCTCTGCCTTGATGGCCTGAAGTGTCATGGGCCCACTGGGCTCAAAATAATTCACTCTCCCCTCCAGCAGTTTCTGCAGCTTGTCACTGGGAACTCCATACAGCTGCCTTCCATCTCCGACGCTTCCAGAGCAGTGGAGGGGCCCAGTGGACTAGATAGTTGCCCATACCGTCCCACACACCCTGCCACTCATGAGTGTCCAGCCTTAGGGAAAATCTCTTGGCCATCCTGGATTGTAGTCTAACCCCAGAGAAGACCCACACTACACTCAGCTTAACTCTCAGGATCAGACGAAATGGTTGTGGATAAAACACACTCTGTACGCATGCCAACATGGTAATCTTCATCACAATCAGCAGGCAGGTCTCAAGGGTACTTAAAGGACATTCAGAACCTTTAAAATTCTCAAACGATGCTGTAAACAGTCTGGTGGGGGTGCTGAGAGCGTAACAGAATGTCTCCTTCACAGGTTGACCACTCGAGGAGGTAAAAAGAGATGTGCAATCGCTAAGCACTTCTATTATACACCTCCCAAAGTATAGAGTTGGTGACCACACTGGGAAAAAAAGCTGGACCAGTTTCATGATCACTGAGTCTATTACATTATGAGTCATTCCAATAAAGTACAATGTAAACCCATGTCTGAAAAATGCTAAGATAACAAATACCGGCTGTAAGTAAAGTATCACATGCTGAACCTGTGAGATCCAGAGCAAAAACTTTGAGAGCCAATAAATCAGCATTGTGACGAATGACTATTAATCCTGTCATTATCTCAGCTCTTCGAGCCCCACATTGGGCACCAAAAAGAACTGTTGTGGTTTAAGCCGTAAATCACGCAGTTTTCTCACTCACTACCCCCTCTTTCTTCCCTCCTACTCCGAGGGGAGTATGAGGAGAAGAATCAAAAGAATGTAACTCCCACAGGTTGAAATAAGAACAGTCCCGTAACTAAGGGATAACACAAATCACTACTGCTACCACCAATAATAATAATGATAAGGGAAATAACAAGGGAAGAGAATACAACTGCTCACCACCCGATAACCGAGCCGTGAACTAACTCTTCTGGGTTCCTGCCCCAGATTTACATCCTGGGCATGACGTGCTGTGGTATGAAATACTTCTTTGGACAGTTTGGGTCAGGTGTCTTGTCTCTGCTTCCTCTCAGCTTCCCCTCAGCTTTCCCTCCTCCCTGGTAGAGTATGAGGCTCAGAAAGTCCTGATCAGCCTAAACATTCTAAGCAGTAACTGAAAACATCGGTGTTATCAGCGCAGTTCCCAGGCCAAAAGTCAAAACCACAGCACTGCACCAGCTACTACGAAGGAGAAAAATAACTGCTACTGCTGAACCCAGGGCAATTAGTTACTGTCTGCTCACACACAGACTTTGTCAAAAGAATGAAATTGAAACAAAAAGGCTAGCTTTTGATAGAATGGAATACATCTAATAGTAAAAGAAACCTAAAAGCATCATGATCTAAGGGGTGTGCCTTACCTCTGTCTTTGAGCAAGTCAGAAATTAAATAAAAGCTTTTCATTACTTCTACTTCATGAAGGTGAAAATATTTTCCATGAGGAAATGACAGAATAATTACTTCAGCTTTCTGAGGTTCCTCCAGTAAAGCAAGAATAATTTTCCTCTAATTAAGTAACAATGTTTCATAATTATTTCCTTGTTTAATTTCATTTCAATTTTAAGAATATGCATTCTAATATAAGCATCATATCACAGTACATGCACACACATATAGGTTATTTATTGCAAAATTCCACATCACTGGAACTAGTTTTATCTGACTGAAATGAAATTATACATACATATTTCTTTATAAACTATTTTAAAGTTTTCTTTCCTCATGCAGTTTTATTGTTATCTATGTTCCAGATGAGAATGAAAATAAGTTCAGAGATGACAGAATTTCCCCTCTGAGACAAATTCGGGTTTTCAACCATCTCTTCACATGTTAGTAGTCTAGCAAACATCAAGTCTCTCAAGCCAAGAAGAGTTATCAGAAGCTCCACCTAAATACATGAATGGCTATTTAACAAATAAATGGATAAAATCAGGTTGTAATCAACATAGTGCTTCCAACAGTTTTCTTACAATTAATATATTGTAAAAAAAGACATGAAAACATAAGGGAAACTTAGGAATCAATTTTGTTCCAAGATATTCAAATAATTCCTTTTGCCTTCAACAGGAATTTGCATGGGAATAACTGAGGAAAGACACCATCTATTAAGAAGCACCATAAAAAAAAATAATTAAAACCCACCCCAGATTGTAAATGGATACTGGTCTTAACTTTGTTATTTGTTTGCAAGCAGCCCAAGCACTATTTCACATGATAAATGTAGTACTGTTCTCTGTGTGTGGATAACTCAAAGCCAGCAAAGCTGCTTGTTAATTCTATTAGGATTAGTGATGAGGAAGCCTCAGCAAAATTTTGAGTTTCAATTCAGGTGCCTATTCAAAGCAGGTTTCATCTTCCCTCAGAGTATCTTTGTGTGTGTGCAGAAGTTAGTCTTGAAATCACACAGCTTCTCCTCTTCCTGAGGAATAGGAAAACAGGTCAGAAATGTCCTGAAGACTACTTTTCTTTAATTTCTCCATATTTCACTAAATAAAAACCAAAGGTCTCATTTCCATTGGCTTAAGAAGCAGAGGGTACAATAGAAATTAATTTGAAAAAGAGTATGTTACTGCAGAACACAAAGGTGCATGCTCTTCTGAAACAGTATATTACCATTGGTAAGACATTTTAAATATAAGAAAAAAAAACCAAACTTGGTGACAGAAGATTAAAGAGACTTAGGCACAGAAGAGAACAAAAAATTGGGCTTTGTTTTTCTCTGAGGTTCCGAATATCAAATGCAAACACCTAATGAATGGCACACAGAAGAATTTAAAAGTTAGAACTGATACAAATGTCCTGATGAAAACAGACTGCAGGACTGAGTGGTGTTTGGGGCTCCTTTACATGCATAAGCACCTGCACACACAAGGTGCCCCAGGGCTTCTGAAGCACACTCACAAGGCTGGCACATATGACCAAGCACCTATGAGTGGTCCAGGGAGCAGCTGGAGGCCAAGCAGAATACCTAAGGATGTTTTGGGTGGCACCAGAAGCCTGAGTTTAGGTAACTCAGTGTAGACCTGACTGATTCAGGACACTCTGGATCTAGTATAGTTTTTCCTTACCTTCCATCTCTATGGGTTTGTCATCTGGCCAGCAATCATCACCTAATGTTGTTCTCACAAAATACTTTAGAGCCACAGTATTCTGAAAGACACTCAAGTGCTCTTCAGGTGACCAAATATGTTTTAGCTGCTCTCAGATTTTGATTCATGTGTCTGCCATGAAACACTACCATAAGTATGCATACACTGTGTCCTGTTTTATACAGGTATCAGCTAGGCAAAATTCAATCAATCAGCCCTACAACAAAGCTGTAAGTTAGATACTATTTTCCTAATTAAACCAGTGGGTTGATACCTATTATCATTCTTCCTGCATATGCTGCTGTTACATTACCTTTGTCATTATTTAATGGTTTCAGTAAATTAGAAATGTCTGGAAGTTCTTTGAATGATAAATGTTTCAATAAGGCAAAATGAAATTAGGGTGTTACGATTAGGTAATTTTCCTAGTTTCATTGTTTGAAATTCTTGATAAAGAATGGTTGCCTATATGGCTCAATACTGACCTGATACAATGAGCACAATTAATATTGTATTAAAAATGTTGAATTTATGAACGACAAAATTAGGTTCATTCCCAGTTAGTAGCTGTAGTGACAAACCATGCTGACTGAGCGTTTCTCAGGGTGTTCAACAGAACAGTTAATAAAAATATCATTCTTCACATACTAACTCTATTTCAAATGATCATGCATAGCCCCCGGCACACTTCCTTCAAAAGAAAAAGATCAGCAGAACTCTAGCAAAATATATGCACCATTTTAATACAATGACAGTAGGTTTGTTCTGTCCTGTTATTGAAATCTGACTTTGTCATGGGTTCAGCAGTAGCAGTTATTTTTCCCCTTCTTAGTAGCTGGTGCAGTACTTTTTCTTTTTTTGATTTCAGTCTGGGAAAAGTGCTGATAACACACTGATGATTTTAATTGTTGCTAAGTAATGTTTACTCCGATCGAGGACTTTCAGTCTCAAGCTCTGCCAGTGAGGAGGGACACAGGAAGCCAGGAAGGAGCAGAGACAGGACACCTGACCCAAACAAGCCAAAGGGGTATTCCATACCACAGCACATCATGACCAGTATATAAACTGGGGGGATTTACCTGGAAGGCCTGGATCACTGCTCAGGTAGGACTGGGTATTGTTTGGCAGGTGGTGGGCAATTGTACTGTGCATCACTGCTGTTCATCGTTTTCTTTTCCTTTCCCCTTTTAGTTTAATATTCTCTTCCCTTGTTATTTCCCTTATCATCATTATTATTGGTGGTAGCAGAAGCAGTTTCGTGTTATACCTCAGTTACTGGACTGTTCTCATCACAACCCATGGGGGTTACATTCTTTTGATTCTCCTCCCCATCCCTCAGGGAGCGGGGGCTGGAAATGGGGTGAGTGAGTGAGAGGCTGCGTGGTTCTGAGTTACCTGCTGTGCTTAAACCATGACAGACTTGTCCTGGGTTCAGCAGTAGCAGTCATTTTTCTCCTTCTTGGTAGCTGGTGCAGCACTGTGTTTTTGATTTTGGACCTGGGAACTGCACTGATAACACCAGTGTTTTCAGTTACTGCTTGGTAATGTTTTGGTCTGACCAAGGACTTTCTGAGCCTCATGCTCTACCAGGGAGGAGGGGAAGCCGGGAGGAAGCAGAGACCTTGTTCATTGTCTCATTGCACTGAAACAAGGTTCTTGTTTCATTGTACTTTATTGGACTGGCTTGTAATACGGGCGGGCTACGGGAACAGGGGTGGAAGGATGTGGATGTGGATTTGTACCCGGCCGTTTGGCTGCTCTTCACCGTCCTGGCCCTCGTCTTCACCTCCGTCTCTATGAGGCTGTGGGGAGCTGAGGGGGGGTGGCCCCGGGAGCCGCAGGCTGCCGAAACGGCCCTGGAGAGCTGCCCCTGGGACCAGGAGCTGAGCCCCCCCACCTCCTCCGCCAAGCCCAGACCGGCGGACTGCCGAGCAGCGGGAGGAGGCGCTGGAAAAGCCAAGCCCTGCGGCCGAGCCCAGCCCCGCGGCAGCCAAGAGCATTCCCCAGCAGCCTCCCACAGAGCCCCGCAAGCCCGAGCCCCAGGAGGATGCAGGAGACTGTGCAGCACTTCCCAGCGAGGCAGAGGAGGAAGATCTGGACTCAGACAAAGAGCAGCTGGTGGTGAGAGAGCCGGCAAGCACAGCAGCTACACCAGCCCCAGGGACAAGTACAGCAGCCTCATTTGAGAGTTCTGAAGGGTTTGAATGTCCTTTAAGTACCCTTGAGACCTGCCTGCTGATTGTGATGAAGATTACCATGTTGGCATGCGTACAGAGTGTGTTTTATCCACAACCATTTCGTCTGATCCTGAGAGTTAAGCTGAGTGTAGTGTGGGTCTTCTCTGGGGTTAGACTACAATCCAGGATGGCCAAGAGATTTTCCCTAAGGCTGGACACTCATGAGTGGCAGGGTGTGTGGGACGGTATGGGCAACTATCTAGTCCACTGGGCCCCTCCACTGCTCTGGAAGCGTCGGAGATGGAAGGCAGCTGTATGGAGTTCCCAGTGACAAGCTGCAGAAACTGCTGGAGGGGAGAGTGAATTATTTTGAGCCCAGTGGGCCCATGACACTTCAGGCCATCAAGGCAGAGATGCAACACACAGATGGACTCATGATCGAGGGGTGGACTTAGCAATGGACACTATTGCCCAGGTTATTCACAAGTGTGAACACTGCACACAGCCTCCCCTGCTCTGAAAGACTTACAAAAGATGGAGCCCGACATCACAGACTGGATGGACTCAGCAGCTTTATAGGGATTGGTCCATGCACTAAGGGATGATCTCTCTCCCTCTGTGTGTGTGTGTGTGTGTATGTATATATATACATGTGATGGTATATTGAAAATATGGGATCTGAGCATGACGTGAATGGTATGGAATAAGGGGTGGATACTGTCCTGGGCTCTGCAGTAGAAGTCATTTTTCTCCTTCTTGGTAGCTGGTGCAGAGCTGTGTTTTTGATTTTGGGCCTGGGAACAGCGCTGATAACACCAGTGTTTTCAGTTACTGCTTGGTAATGTTTTGGTCTGACCAAGGACTTTCTGAGTGCCATGCTCTGCCGGGGAGGAGGGGAAGCTGCGAGGAAGCAGAGACAGGACACCTGACCCAAACTAACCAAGGAGGTATTCCATGCCACAGCACGTCATGCCCAGGATGGAAAAAACGGAGGCAGAGACCCGGAAGGGTGGGGATGCACTGGATGGTCAGGCTTGGTATCGGGTGGCGAGCAGTTGTACCCTCTTCCTTGTATTTCTCTTGTCATTATTATTACTGGTTGTCGTGGTTTAAGCCTCTAAGCCCCCCACCCACGCAGTTTTCTCACTCACTCCCCTCTTTTTCTTCCCCCAGTCCCGGGGGTATGGGGAGGAGAATTAAAAGAATGCAACTCGCACTCACCCACACTGTCCCACACACCCTGCCACGCATGAAAGTCCAGCCTTGGGGAAAATCTCTTGGTCATCCTACATTGCAGTCCAACCCCAGACAAGGCCCACACCCCACTCTGTTTAACTCTGGGGATCAGACAAAATGGTTGTGGGTAAAACACACTCTGTATGCATGCCAACATGCTGATCCCCATCACAATCAGCAGGCAGGTCTCAAGGGTACCCAAAGGCCATTCAGACCCTTCAGAACTTTCAAATGAGGCTGCTGTACTTGTCCCTGGGGCTGGTGTAGCTGCTGTGCTTGCCGGCTCTCTCACCACCAGCTGCTCTTTGTCTGAGTCCAGATCTTCCTCCTCTGCCTCGCTGGGAAGTGCTGCGTGGTCTCCTGCATCCTCCTGGGGCTCGGGCTTGCGGGGCTCTGTGGGAGGCTGCTGGGGAATGCTCTTGGCTGCCGCGGGGCTGGGGTCGGCAGCCGCCTGCCCCCCAGCTCGGTAGCCGTGGGGCTCGGCTCGTCCCCGGGGCTCGGCTTCTCCGCCACCACGCCCCCTCGGCAGCGGGGCTCCCCCCCTCTGCCACCTCCTTCAATCCTGGACATGACGTGCTGTGGTATGGAATAACCTCTTTGGTCAGTTTGGGTCAGGTGTCCTGTCTCTGCTTCCTCCCGGCTCCCCCTCCTCCCTGGCATAGCATGAGACTCAGAAAGTCCTTGGTCAGACCAAAACATTGCCAAGCAGTAACTGAAAACACTGGTGTTATCAGCGCTGTTCCCGGGTACAAAATTAAAAACACAGTGCTGCACCAGCTACCAAGAGGGAGAAAAATGACTGCTACTGCTGAACCCATGACACTGGTGGTAGCAGTAGTGATTTGTGTTATACCTTAGTTACTAAACTGTTCTTATCTCAACCTGTGGGAGTTGAATTCTTTTGATTGTCCTCCCCATTCCCCTGGACTGGGGAAAGAAAGAGAGGGGAGTGAGTGAGCAAGAAAACTGCGCTGCTGAGAGGCTTAAACCACGACAAGACTTTTAAGCGGCTTTTGTTCAATTTTCTCTGGCACAAGTTAGACCAAGTCATCAGAAGTAACTTTGGTCAATTTTTCCCTGTTTTATGTGGATATATAAAAAATGAAAATAATTTGACAGCTGTAAGCATTCGAACCATCTGGAAACTCTCCATCACCCAAAATGCTTGAAAACTACAAAACTAGATCTTCCCGTACTTTGCAATATAAACTTTGGTCACAAGACTGAATTAAAGTTTTGCAGAAACCTTGAAATACTGAAATCCATCAAAGGTATGGAATATGCCAGTTGTTAAAATCTCTGTAGAATACAGAACTGAAAATTACTTCTCAATCTCTTTTTCTTCAAGTGTAATGTGGGTAGTGCCTCTTCCCAGACAATGAAATGATTAACTGGAAACCTCAACAAACAAGGGTATTTGTAATTAAATGTTATTAAATATTTCTTATATTAAGCACCTAGATCAGAACATGCATGTTTGAAACATAAATCTTTTAGAACTAATGAAGCTTGAAAAAGTGGTCATGTGCTCGTGAGATTGGAATGTGTTGTTACGGCCTCTAAGCAAATGTTTTCTTTACATTTTGGAGAAGGTGAAAAATATATTCTTTAAATAAAGTAAGCAAATCTCTTTGCATATTAAACATAAACCTGATTTTCATAAAATTACCTTTCAACTTCAAGTCTCATTTTGGTCTGTTTTTAAATGAATAAGAATATGTTAAATGCCCTGTAAGACTGACTCCCACCACAATCCCTATATGAAACCATATATTACATAAGTTCCAGAAGCAATGTTTCATGATAGCACATTTATGTGCCAGCAGAGCTTTACCACTGAGAGTACTTCACATGAACATCAAATTGAATTGTCTTTCTTCAGTATTTTAGGTATTGTAGCACACCATACAGTTGGTGTGCTTGAGTTAACAATTTTCCTCTTCTAAATTTGGACATTGGAAATCTAATAAATATTATAATGAATGCATTGGAATGGCATCTCTAGTTGGATTCCTGCGTGTTCGTGACAAAATGAAAACATAACCCAGTCAGAGGAAGAGCCTCAAAGATATATCTGTGACAGCTGAAGGCTCACCAGACAGGTTTTTGAAAAGAGGTGGCCTTGACCTTCTCTGAGTCTCCTGCCAAAATAACTGATTGGTTTTCGTATAGACTGTCCATCACATTTAGCCCAGCAGGATGCAGTGGAGTCCAAGGCAGGGAGCCAGTTGGAACAAATATGCAATACAGAGAGCATGAAATTGAGGGGTTTAGGGCAACAATCTAACACTCAGCAATTTCCAAGAACCTTTATCACGGCAAGCTGTGAAGAATATAGTTTCTCATTTGTTTCAGCCTTCCAAAGACATCTTGTTGGCAGAAAGTTTCAGGATGGGGCTGCCAGGTCCATATCTGTACTGGATAGTTTTCAATTGTGAACAGTACAGTACAGTACAGTACAATACAACAGCTTTTGACTGCACAGGCTCCCTCTCACTGAAGCTTTTACTGAACAGGAAGATTTTCTGTTAGATGGATTTGGACTTGCTTTGCCCTCTTGTCCCAGAAGTAAGTGGAACAGCTGCAGTAAAGAAAATGCTTTGCTCACTCAGCTTGTTTTGAACCCTCTTATTTTTTGGCATACTTTGCTGTTTTTGTCTGTTGTTACTTGCCAAATTCAAAGTGTTTTGAAACTGTTATAATTGTGTTGCTTTGCAACTTTCTCCACTTAGGTTTTGTTTGTTCTACAAAAAGAAAATTACTGCAAGCTTAAAGAGCCCAAAATCTCTTTCAGATTCTCTATAAAATCAGGTTGGCCTGGTCTCATACAAATAAATTTCACATTATTAAAAGGCAATTTTAAATCACTAATATTGTAATTCATACAGACCTCACAAAGAAACCTGTGATTAACACACTAAAAAAAAACGCTATTTTTCTTGAGAAGTAAAGTTAATTTTTAGAAGCATAAAAAAGCAGCTGTAAGCATGCAGTTTTCATATATCCCTTTGTTACTTTCAATGAAAAACGTGTTATGGTCCTTATTATGTGTTTTATTATACATTGTGCATCATAACAAGGGAATTACTGTACAGAATCATTTTCACAATTCACACACACATACTTCTATATATGTACGCTAATCTCTGCAGGTAAAAAACCTTCATACATTCATGAAACTTGTGACAAATGAAGCTAAACCTTCCATGTCAGACCAAAGGCAAGGTGGATTGCCTGGGACTATGAAAGTAACACATATTCATACCATACTTTTACGGCCAATCTTTTTTGCCTTCAATAGTTCAGAAGATGTTAATAACCATAAAGGGTGCTTTCTGACCTCAGAAAGCATTCTTCTTTTGGATTATGAAGGGGGCATGTGTAAACATGGTTTATTTGTGTAATTTTATTGACAGTTATCTACCCTTTGTCAAATAACAGGCAAACAACATTTTCTAAGGTTTTCTAATTCATTGGGCCATCTAGAAACATAAAGCTGTAAAATGGAGTCAAACAGATTGGGATGTACTATGTACAATCCCATATCAGTGCCCCTGTCATCGCTGCTTTGGCTGCTCCCAAGTATCTGAACCCCCAAAATGGCTCTCAGGATTTGTTTATACTGTTGTCAGCCAAGTTGTATAGATGACCTGAGTTTTTCCTTGTTGTGCATCCATTAGAAAGGGTCGATTAAAGTTCAGGTAATCCACTTCCTTGTGAATTCACAGCACCCTACAATTTTCCAGCTGCTTAGAGGTTTGAATAAAATCCTACAGTCTACATCACTGTCACTACCTCCTCTGTAAATGTATGATGTGAGACAGTTTCAGCATGCTGGTTCTCAATATCAGGAAGCACAATCAAACCTTAATTCCTAGGGTGAAGTGCTTATGGTTGCTAAACTCACTAGAAAGGTCCTTGAGGGCCTCAAAAGCTCATTATCTCAGTCTAACAAGACAGTTACCCCAGACTACTGCAATCTTTTCCTACTCTGAAACCAGTTGCATTTTGGGAAACTGTTGTTGCATAAAGAACGTATTTAAAAGATATTGTTGAGGTGCTCCAAAAACAGCACCAGGAAACACATAGGATATGGAATATTAAAGGCCAGGCCAAAAGCCTTCAGATTACAGTCATCATGTTAATATCAGACCTGGAGCAGATAGTGAAATTCAGATTCAAAGTAAAGGCTCTTTTGGATTAAACTTTCAAAACCATATAGTCCAGCTGGTGTCTCTATATATTATGCATGCACAGACATACAGAAAAACAAATATATATTGTATGTTGCATTAAGCACATAAAATAGAAAAACATGTTTCCAAATTTATCTTCCTTTCTTTTTCCTCCAGTAACTGTGTCTCTTCTACTCTAAATCCAAGCAGTATCTGTACTAAAGGTATGAAGTGGAGGTAGTAAAAGGGGATGTAAAGAAGTTGTTTAGAACCCAGTATCACAAAATTATCAATTTCTAAAACTTCTTAAAAGACCTAAGAATGAGTATAAAGGACAACGACAGGTTATAAGAGAAATTTGTCAGTCTTTTGTAAAGCACATAAAATGATGTCCTGAAATGCATCACAGAAGACATCTTTAGTATCTGAAATGAAAAATTTATGGAATGGGTGGGTGAATGAATGCTGCAGTTCACTGCCATCCACTCAGATATGATGGTTGTAAAAGTTCTGTAAGTGTCAAGACAGATACTGAGCACTTAATTGTGGGGATAATTCAAATCTGGGGAAGAGGATACGGGTCAGTTCTTTTATTCCAAAGTGAATGGCTTATTTCTAATCAAAAGCAACACTAATTAAGATAAAAGGTAAGGACATTAGCACTTAGTGCTAACATTATGAACTGTGCCAGCTTTACCTCTGATGTGTGATACTTATTTATGGTGACTGTGGTGTAGCAGAGCTCTCCTTCGCATGCACATCAGATATCAGGCTCAAATGTATAGATATTCAATGAGGGAATTAAAGAAGAAAATATAAGCTGGGGAGTGGAAGCAAACTGACAAGAAAACAACTAGGGAGGTTTATCTGCCATGCATGAAGCTAAACACTCTTTTCCTCATCTCTCAAATCTCTCAGATTTGTATGGATTTCTCAGGTTATGGCTAAATGGAGAGGGTGGCACCTAACACCACCACTCTGTGGTGAGAGCCAAGTATTCCTCAGTGTCCTGGGTTCAGCAGTAGCAGTCGTTTTTCTCCTTCTTAGTAGCTGGTGCAGCGCTGCGTTTTGGACTTTCAGCCTGAGAACAGTGCTGATAACACTGATGTTTTTAGTTGCTGCTTAGAATGTTTCGGTTTGACCAAGGACTTTCTGAGCCTCATGCTCTGCCAGGGAGGAGGGGAAGCCGGGAGGAAGCAGAGACAGGACACCTGACCCAAACTGACCAAAGAGGTATTCCATACCAGAGCACATCATGCCCAGGATGGAAAAATGGAGGGCAGAGACCTGGAAGGGTGGGGGCTCGCTGTGGGGTCGGGCTTGGTATCTGTGGTGAGCAGTTATATTCTCTTCCCTTGTATTTCTTTTGTCATTATTATTATTGGTGGTAGCAGTAGTGGTCTGTGTTATGCCCCAGTTACTGGGCTGTTCTTATCTCAACATGTGGGAGTCGCATACTTTTGATTCGTCTTCCTATCCCTCCAGGAGCAGGGGGAAGAAAGACGGAGGAGTGAATGAGCGAACTCTGTGACGGGCTTAAACCACGACACTCAGACTCGCTCATGTTTGCACAGAGAAAACACAGGTAAGCCAGGCAGCTGCTGTAGCTTTCAGTCAGAGCCCTGGTGTAGATGAGATGGTGGAAACATCTAGGGAGCACAGCAGCAATCACCACAGGCCACCTGAGAATGGATGGGGCCTTCCTGGTCTATTGTCCAACTGAAACTTAGGAATGGAAATGTCTCCAAGCCTCCAGAGATTGGCCAAATAAAACTTTGAATTATAAAGGCTGACAGCTTTTATTAAGACCAATAAGTTTCCTAGCGCTTGCTAGTATAATTCAAATTGTTTCACATTGGGCTGGCCAAGTGAGGCACAGCCTGGTGCAATCAATGTAGTGGTCCTACAAAACACAAGCAGTTCATTGCTTCTAAACCGTAATTTCAGTTCTTACCTTTTGCTTAACCAGGTACAACAGCAACCATAGTGTAATGTTTCCACAAAAGGAAAAAAATTAAAAGCTATGCTAATCATAAGTAAAGTATTTTAACATGATTGAATATCTTTTCCTAGTAACAGAGTGTCCTGCTGGACTCCCAGATTGCGTCCCAAATGCTATTTTTTTTTTTTTATCTCTTTCAATCAGGAAGATTTTTCACTCATCTCCATTTGAAAGCTAGTATTCCTCCTCTTATGTTCCCATCTACTTTTGTAGCTGTATGTCTTACTCGGTGATGGCAAACAAACTTTAGATTTATTCTCAGAAAAAGATTCTTGGAAGACAATAAAAGTAAACAAGAAACTGTGCATGATGATGCAAGTTGTATTAATATTCCGTTTGAGCACAATCATCTTGACAGAGATGCAAATCCAAAAGACCATTTTTACTGAGAATTCTGTTTTTTTTAAATCCCATTCTGAGAAGGAGTTTCACAACAGTTAGAGAAGCCGAGTGAACTTACTTCCTCAGCTCTTTCACCTCAAGGCAAGAAAACCTGAATCTTTTGTGATTCTCTCAGCTGAGCTCAACTTTTTAAGAGGCACATAAGGACAGACTTGGTAATTTTTTATTATTTTCAAGTATATTCCTTGGCATAACGAGACAAATGCAATCTTAGCTGCAATCTGTTGATTTAACAATAGCAAAGTAATAATATTTTGTATAAATTTTCTAGTAGAGGCCTTAGGAAAATCCAGCCAAAATGTTTTCCATCACTGTTAATGTTCCCAGCTGCCTGACAACAACTTTCCTATACATTGATATATACGATTAAAGATTGTGACTTTAATATCCACATTTACTTAGGTCTGGGGTAATTAATCTGTACTAGGAAGCACTTTTGAAATAAAAATATCTGCTCAATTCCAAGAAAATACAGACATTCCTGTGCTCTCACACATGGCTGTGCTTTGCTGTGCTGTTTGCTGTTTATGCAATGGTAAATTTTCATGTCCATATTTTCTGGTGGTGTAAGTTGAATAGATACCTGAAGAACCAGTGGAAAAAGTTCAGCTCATAGGTACCAATAGTCAGAGCACACATATTCAATTTTCTGAAAGGGTTTTTTCTAGCTTTATCTGAGCCAGCAGTCTTAATGCAGGAATCACTGGGGTATTTGTACAACTTGTTTTAGAGAAGGAGTTAAATAGATTTTTATTATTGACTCTTTTAGCCGTGAACATCGACCTGCATATGATAAAATTCCCAATATAGCAGCACTCACAGAAGTACCTCTCTACTGCTCGGATTTCAAAACATACATTGGAAAAAAATATTAAAGCTGAGATCAGTTTTTTCTTCACTGCACTTTTCTGCTCTGTAGCAGTGTTCCAACAGGAAGGATGGAGGCTTCCCTACCAGTAGGCCATATAACCTAGTATATATGAGATGCTTCTGAGGAAAAAAAAAACAAAACAACAAAAACAAAAACACGAAAGGTGTGTTTTCGATTTAAATTTTCCCCAGCAGAGGAGAGAGCTGAACTTTGGCATCCCAGATCTTTAGATGAATGTTTTAAGTCTACTAGGGTGTTATACAAATAACAGGGTGGATTGGAATTTATAACAGCACCCAAACAATTACTGGTAGTTTTTCTAAACCATGTTTCCCAAGTGAATTTAGGTACTTTCTTGGCATGTTCAGAGAAGTGTCCAGGAAAGGGAAGAAAGTAGGAGCTAGCTCTATCACTTACCAATACAAATGTGATCCTCACAAGGAGGTGTGGGTACCAGGCTCCATACTGCTGACTGCTGCATAGTGCTTAACTCCTGGCTGACCAGAATCCTTCTTGTACTATATCCCACAGAGATGCAGTGGTTCTACCCAGACTGCACATAGCTCATGCTGGCTGTCCTACAAGACAGTCTTTCTTCCTGGTGGGGAAAAGCAAGCTTTTTCTGTTTGTCCTGATTATAAGCCGCAACTAGAAACATAAGACAGATAGGTCTCCTCCCCATTGATCACTGTTAGATGTCTCTCCCAGCACTCTTCCAGTTGCACCTCAATTCTTGATGCTACATCTACCCTCTTGCAAAATTACACTGCTATTACCTTCAGAGCTGCTGTGTGCTTTCATAATATGTGTTTTATAGAAAAGTAAGCAGTTACTGTTTCAAAACACATTGGAAGTAAGGTAAGCAGAGATTACCAACGCTAGTATGTTTTACTGTCATGATTCTATTCTCCTATGCTTTTTCTGAAATCCATTTCTGTTCAGTAGCCACCTAGATGGAGATATAGCTTTTTTCTCTTCAGAGAGAGGCAATGACATAGCCATTCTTTTCTGCCTAATGATGACATAGGACACTATCTCAGGGGAGGGAGTATTAACATCTCAAAATTTGAATAAGTAGCCTCAGAGATTAATGAGGACAACCAAAATACTTTGTCTTGCTTAATAAATTGCTGGATAAGAATGGTACAAAATAACCCTCAAGATTTACACAAGATCTGGACTGAATGGAAATATTTCCACTAACTTGAGCACATTTTGCATTTGGCCAATTTGTTACTATTTGCTTTTAGTAAGACACAACAGCATGGCAGTGATTCCTGTGGGATTTTCCTTTTCATACCTTCCACAATTCTCCTAACAAACAGCTCTGCAAAGCTGTTCAGTGATGATATTACGCCTGTCTGATCTATACTGTTGGTCCTGAATCAGATGACCTTACTGTCTTTATTTCTAACTCATTAAAGCACCCTCAGTTAGTAATACTACTGTGAACTGAATACACCCAGAAATATACTTTTCAACCTCTTATGGAATGAATTCTAATTGGAAAGCAAAATTTATGTTTCAGAATTGCAATATTTTGCCAATCAAGAAGACAGCTAATTTCTTCTATCAATTGTATCTGATTGTGTCTCTCAGCTGAAACGAGGAAAGAAGTCATTCTGAACATTTTGATAATAAGTAATATCAATCAGGGAGGAATAACTACAAAGAAATAGAAGTAAATTAGCATTGCCTCCTGACAGCACTGAAGTGAGAAATGAGTACATAGGAAGGGATGCGCAATAGGTGTGAGGAGTGTATTTGAGTGGAACGTGAGTGTACTTGGAATGTAAAAGGAAAATGAGTTCAGAGGAAAGTTTTAAGAAATAAGAGAAATTTTTTCCAGTTTAAATCCTCTTTGTTGATGGACAAGCTGAGTGGTTACCCAGCAGAGAGGGGGGAATCATATGATTCTAGAAGAAATTGTATTTACATTTGACATGTTTTTTTCAGTGGAGCTTTGTGGGCTTTGGCATTTGCCCTTTGTTTCATAGTATGGCTGAGGTGAACCTTTAAAATCTGTGCCCTATTTCAAATGTTGTTAGGCAGTTTAAATATTTTAAAGTAGTGTGAAATACTATTGTATTCCCAGTTAATAATAAATAACATCCACAGCTCTACCTGTGACATGGCTGCCTATTCAAATCATCTATCTAACAATAACAGGTTATTGATGTGCTGATAGAAAGGACAGGAGAAGAATAAATGGGCCTGCAGAAGTCAATACATATTCTAGCACTGACAACAACAGACTCATTTATGAAGACTGAAACTAGATTGTAGAGGCTTTGGTCTGATTTCTTAAAATCAGAGCCAGTGCTAAGACACTAGAGTTGCTTCTTCAAAAATATTTTGTGCTATCCTGCAAAATGCTACATTTTAGCAGATTAATGAATTTTAACAATTTGCAAGGTAATTGCAAACACATTGCAAACACATTTTGTTCACCATCAAGTTCCATTTCTATGAGAAAGCAAAAGCGTCTCTCATACAAGATGCATGTCACACCTTCCATAACAAATTGCTTGTGCTGATTTTTCCAAAAAGACTGGGAAACATAGGACTTGAAATTCCCAGGTAGTTGGAAATGGAAGAAAAGTAACTATCTCCCGGGAAAACTATTAGCAGAAAATCTGCTTGAACAGAGTAAATGAGTTAGGGCAAGAGCTTTATTTGATACAAGTAATTGCTTTGATATACACCATCTAAAGCATATAACTTCAATCTTCAGTACCCAGGAGGATTAGAGGTTGTGATTTCTGACATAAAATACTATATGCTTCTTTGAATTTTATGCATCCATTTTAAAAGTACTATATAGCATATAAACTAATATAAAAATACATAGATGACACCATCATTGTCAGAAAGAAATTCACACAAGTACAAAAGGTAAAAACCACAAATAAATTCCAGAGATCAGATAAATTTTCTGCATACTAAAAAAAAAAAACCAACCTGGATCTATCTCTACTGGAACACTTAGTAAATATGGGTTTTTTGAAAGAATATTGTTGTTAAAAATGTCAAAACACTAACTCTGTTTCAACCAATTTAGGGAATTTTAACAATAATTACTAATAAAATTTGTCTAGTGGAATTAAGGAAGGGGAGCTTCTTGGGTTAATGCTTTCTGAATTTTGTGGCTTCAGAACCTTGGAGATGAATTTACAAAGCATTTAAATATAAAACTTATAAAAACACTTCATAGATCAGACAACTGCACTTCTGTAAACATTCCCTGAAATAAGGATCCATTAACTTCAGAGAAAAAGCTCCTAGGTCAATTAGGTATTTTTTTTTTTTTTAAATAGTACATTTTGTCTCATCAGCAGTTCAAAGCTTGACAGAATAAAATATTACCATGTGCATCTTCCCTTATCTTGTCAGAATCTTCTTCCAGAAACTATGACCTTCAATCCCATAATGGCATCTATTCACATGGCCGCAAGCCACATTTACAGCCTAAATTGCAAGCTGTAGGTGCAGGATAATAATATTTCTTTTTCTCTGATAATTCAGTTTCTTTCAAAAAAAAAAGAAATGGAAAAATAGATTTCTTAGGTCTCATCATTGCTTAATACAGAGAAAGGTTACTAATAGATTTGGAATATACAGTCAAACAATACTTAATTAAATTTTATTTCCAAAATCATTTCTGTTAGTATAGATTTTTCAGTGTATTCAGCAGAGACAGAAAAAACACCTGCTTAATCACTTTCCTTCTTTTATTTAGAGAAAAGATTAGAGAAAAAAGTGAAACAATGGCACTAACAAACTAGTTTGGTGCAAACAGCGTTTTAAAGGTGCACCCAAATATAACTAACAGATGTGAGACACACTCGACAAGCAAAAAGCAACAACCAGACTGCTTGGGTACTGGTAAACATTCTAATTTCACAGAATTATATAATGTTTTGCAAAAGACAGTAGTTTTTAACAGTTAAAACAATATTTCTCTAAAAAAACAATTACAGAGGATTATCTCTCTTTCTTCCAAATTATCAGGAAATCACTAAATGGGTATAAAAATACATTAATCCAATGTGTAGAATTAAATATTAAAGCAACTCAATATTTAAAGTTGTTTGAATACGTGTGAAGAGTTAGTAATATGCTAACACAGATTACTCTCTATATCTACCCTATTACCCTTGCCCACCCCCATTTTGCTTTTTGAAACACTAATTCCTCTTACCTTGACATCTCCATTTCTTGCCTATGTGATTAATAGAATATTAACTTGAGATAACTGAGTTCTGTAATTAACACTCCAGACCTCTGTGCTAACGTGAACTTGAAATGTAGAAAAAAAACAGTATTTTTCTCTCTGGTAATTACTTCCTCAGGAAAATGATAGTCCGAAAGTGAAGCAGAAAGACAAAAAGGTGAAAGGAGTTGGAAAAAATATATTGTATTTATTTTGGAAATCCTATCTCTATGACAGTCTTTAGATTAGTCCTACCTTTTTCACAATATCATAAAATTTCCACAGAGATAAAGGTCATTTAGGTTTGATAATTTAAGGGTTTTCCTGAATCTAGAAAAGTAACTTTGCTTATTTTTTGCTGTATCTTTTTTTTTCATAGAAGTAGGAAAGCATTTTAACATGTTAATATTAATAACTATTATTATTAAGAATGAATCTTTAAATAGAAAGATTATATCTTAGTATTTTCTTATAAAGGGAAAAGCATTAGCTATTTTGGGAAGCCATGTTTTCTGTCAATATAAAATTAATCTCTCCCAAGTTCAGTATTCATTTTTGTTAGCCACAGTATCCTACATAAAATAAAAGTCATTATCTTGCTTGAGAATCTCCTTTTGGTTTGTTGTTTTTTCTTTATTCTTGCTTTTCTTAAAATGCTGGAATCATTTTATACTGCAATAAAAATATATGAAAACTCTCTACTTGCCTTATCATTAAGTCTTGGACTTAGATACCATTTAGCTGATGGAACTTTAATATGCAACTGCTCCATGATGGGTACAAGTGTCAGAAGCAAACATGTATTCATTTGTGCAGATTCTCTCTGATTTTGCAGCCCAGTGACTCATGCAAGCAGAAGGGCTGCCTGTAGCTTCAGCTATTCAACTGCCTCAGCACAGAAAGGGGTCTGCCCCATATCTGCACTCAGGTCTCCTATAGCACTCTGCAGAACTGTGCTCCTGTGCTACACACAGGCATTTGCTGATCTTCAGCCAGCAAGCAAACCTAAAGGAAACCCCCTCTTCATCCAAGACATCAGCTCCTCCAGTTCATGGTAATACCTAGTTCTGTGACCACTTATGAGAATTATTCTAATTAAATAGTGATGTTTCCAACCCAGTAACAGCATTGCTGATTTTGGAAGAAGACTGATTTCCATCTTGGCAGCTCCTGCACCAGTCTCTGGATCTCCCAGTCTCTGCGAAAATGCAGGTTACTGTTCAGCAGCCAAGTAGTATTTCCTTGTCCCACCACCTCTTCCTTGTGATCTTCTGACATGATGTTATAAACCATAAACTAAAACCTCTCAGAAAATACCTAAAAGGCTTCTAAATCTCAGAAAGAAAGTAAATAGTAAATGATTAGCAAAAATTATATTGCCAGTCATCATTAACCAGGGATAGCACTGTGTGTACGACTAAGGTAGCTAGTCCCTACACCAAGCTACTGCCCCATGTTACCAGGCTTGACACTTCCGCACACAGGACAAAGGGACTGCTCATAGCACTTCAGCACTGCCCCATGCAAATTAAAGTTGCATTCTGTTCTGCAGCCTTTGAGTTTCTGTGAGACACAAATTTTACCCTCTCCTCCAGGTCTAAAAAGGGTTTGTTGTCTTCCTATCTGCAAGTACTGACCGACATGGAAAGTCCAGGCAGGGTGCTCCACTGCCCAACACAAAAGAGCTGTTGATACAGAAGGCAAGTTTCCTACCCTTTCAAGCCTCCCACCCCTTCAATGACCTGCTATAAGCTGACTCCCTTGCTTCTAATTACTGAAAATGTTAATCTCTAGAAATGCCAGAATGATTGGCAAAGGAACAGGTTTCCCTTCTTCACTCTTTGCAACTAACATTCCTTTCCAAGCATAAATACACACGTGGTTTTTAGTCTATAAAATACAGATATATCAAACAAAGAGATATTATTCAGGCTGCTTTATCAAACTGCAATTTTCCTATGTGTTACTGTGAATCTGTGGATAGCTTTCTCACTTTGGGATCGAAAGAATGTTGAGCTCAGTCCCAGAGTGCTATTCAGTTAAAATACAGAACCCTGGCCAATATTTACGCCTCCAAATTAACACATATCACAGACTAACCGGCACTAATATAAACCCAAACACCTATTGAAGACATCATTGAGCACATAATGAGCAGGACAATACCTTGAATAAAATTGCTACAGCACAAATGAGCAATTCACTGCTGAATAAAGACCTCTGAGATTCAAAGAAAGAAAATTGCTGGTTCACAAATTACCATGACTCTGTTAAAGCTGGAGAGCTAATATTGTGCTCAACCATGTCAGTTACAAGTAAAGTTAGCAATGTGGGTCATCAAAAACAACAGGGAAAAAATATTACAGATGTCAAATTTTTGACCAATTACTTTTGCATTGCGTCCCAAAGAAATTGTGGTTGAGGGTATTTTGGGCTGATTAACCACACTCATTACTGGGCAGACACACAGCAGGAAGGAGTAAGCAATCATTCCCCATCACAGTGATTAGAAAAACCCTTAAGTCCCTTAGCATGCACACGGATATACGTATAGGCATACATCTGTAAACTCATGCTCTGAGAGAAATCATGAGGTTCTTCCCATCCTACAGGCTTTCTTCACCAAGTGGTATCCCAGGGAGATTTCTTATCAGCCTGAGAGGGATCCTTTTTACAACATATGGTTGCTGTGCACCTCCTTATGTGTGGCTTTCTACAAAAGCAAGGGTATCTCTGAATTTTCATTCCACTCATATAAAACAGATATATACAATGCCCAATGTAACATTCCTTGGAGATATTTGAATTCTGAATAAAAATAGAGCAGTATGTCTTTTGAATCCTGCAGACCAGCATCATACTAGTTTACCAGTGCTAGTGCAAATAAGGACTTTCACAATGACCAAATCTACTACAGCTGCCTGACAATATAGAAATGCTGACCAGCATCCTCACAGGACATCACTGGGATGATGAAAATGCACTGCAACAAGGACAGGAGGCAATGGACAGCGTTGTTTACTCCACAGTGCAGTGGTCTCACATGAAGTCTTCTGGAAAGAGACAGGAGCATTTTTTCTGTATCATATGCTCAGCATGAAGACAAAAAATATTTTCCCCTGGGGTTCTGTTGTTGGGTTTTAGGTTTTGGGTTTGTGTTTTTGTTTTTGGTTTGGTTTTTTTTTGAGGGTTAGGTTGGTTGCTTTGGTTTTGTTTGGGGGTTGGTTTGTTTGTTTGTAGCTTTTTTGTTGTTGTTTATTTGTTTTGTTTTTGTGTTGGGTTTTTTTCATGAAAAATGGTCCAGATTATCGAATCCCCTGAAAAATATGGTATTTGTCCTAATCTCAACTGCGTTTTCTGCAGCTACTCAGTCTGGACCTGCTATATCTGTGATGAGTGCTGCCTTGTTAGAGGATGCATGTTCTCCCAGTCTTACTTCCCTGTTTTCACTCCCAGTTCTGATGAGAGATTTCCTCCTCCTTCTGCTAGACTACCAATACCTTTCTGCTAATAGCTAGGGTTTCACTGGTAAAGTGTTACATTTTAAACTAAATAGCAGTTTAAAAAATCCTGATTAGCTTTGGTATGTGCCACAGTTGCCAGAATCAGAGAACCACAGGTCCAGAAAGGGTGTGGTCCACTCACCCATGGGATATTTGAGGAGGGACTGTGCCTAGCAGAGAACTGATCTTCAGTTTGGACCCCATACTTATCCTGTGTGGGAACAACAACAATGAAGATTCCTTTGATGGCGTTAGCACAAGGTGAGGAGGAAGATCACAGTGAGCAAAAGTAAAAACAAGGGATGCAAGATAACAAAGGGTGTTTAGAGGCAAAGAGAAGTGCAACCAGCTGTTATGGGCTGGGGCTGGGAAGGATGGGTGGAATGGCTGCCTCCTCTCCTTTGTGTGGGTAAAAGCAAGCCATTGGCAAGAGGAAATGTTACAGCACATGCAGCAGCAGGTTATGTTATAATTACACATTAAAGCAATGGTGACATCATCAACCAGCAAATGCCAGCTGCTAATTATGGTGTCATTATTGCCCCTCTGCAGGTATTTACAGCCTGCTACTTCAAAGGCACCATATCCATGAATTATTCATTATACAGCCACCTGTTTGATCAGTCAAAATGCTCTCACAAAGTACAAACCTGAGCTTAAAGGTGGATTTTGCCAGACCTCATTTAAGCTGTCAAATAAACCTACCTTTTCAGTTTATGAATAAGCAACCCATCAGTTTATCTCTTCTTTTCATGATGTGCAAAACAAAGAAATTGGCATGGGAGAGCTTTTGTTTGCTGATACTTTTCCATCTTTGCAATCTAGTCTCTGAAAAAAGCAAAGAAACCCTTCAAAATGGATGCATCTTTTGCGCTTCTGGAATACTATCTGCCTGTTGAATAAAGATTTTCTGATTTTTATAGAAACCTACTGACACAGGTAAGAGAAAAAAAATAATGGGAGACATTTGTATGCTTTGGTAAAGTCAATTTAATTAACATGTGAACCACATAGATAAGTATCATCACTTCTTAAGGTACTCAGTCTGGGCACAAATCAAACCAAACAAGGCAAGCTTTTCAAGCAAAACCATTTGTCACAGTGAACTGAAAAAAAAACCAAATGCCAACTTCAGGAAACTCAGCCCACTCTATTATTTTTCATTACAGCCATTGCTAAGGGCAAATGAAACCACTCAGTTTAATTGGCCTCTCACAAAAAAAGTACTGATTCTTGTTACCACACTGAACAAATCATGTCATTTACATTACTGTGCTGAATACAAAACAAGTAGAAAATTTATAAATTCTAAGAAATAAATACATTTCTTTTTACTTATTTTTACTTATTCTGCCCAAGCATACAAAGAAGAGGTAAATTTTTCATTAGAATAGAGACCCACCTCATCATTTCTTCTTATCAGTCCTCTCTCCACAAAGCTGTCTGTGAGATCCTCGGGGAAGAGACAATCCTTTGTTATACCACCAGACATGGCCCAGTATTTAATTGAATAATAAAAATACTGAAAATGAAAAATTCTTTTCAGAAGATTAAGAATCCTTTTTTCTTTTGCCTGAATGAAATGCAAAAAGTAAACAAATAGGATTTAAAAAATACTCTAAAATTTACATAATTGTAGCTAGGCACTTATGATATTTTTCAAAAATAGATGTTTTTATTATCAACTCATACTACACCATCTTTAGGCAGGTTGAAATTTCCTTCCTCCCCTGAGCTTCAAGTGTGTCATATGGAGAGTGACGTTTTAGCAAAGCCATGCCTCCAGTCCCTTTGTGAACTAGTTTATTTCTCCCACAATGCACTCTGCTCTCTTCCTACAGTATCATAATATTCACTCAAGAAGATACTAACATTGACATTGATCTAAAATCAAGCAATAAACTCAGACCAGAAAATGTGAAAGACTAGTTTGACTTCTATGTTCCCAGTAGAGGAATTATTCCAAGATTGATTGCCACCCCCACCCCCACCCCCCCAAAAAAAAAAAAAAATCCAAGCTCAGTGTTTTATGGGGAAAATGTTTCATTAGTAATTTGAATCAGCTCACAATAGCTGCAACAATGACAACAAGAAGAGCAAATGACATAAATCTTAGTGTTATAAAACTATAATGAGAATTTTATTTTAGATAAACAATATTAATGGGATAAAATAAGTCATCAGTATTCTATACTTTGAAAAACTGTACACTTGATTTGTTTAAGTTTTTACCAAGAGAATAAAAAGGACATGGTTTAGTGTGAGGTGTCCCTGCCCATGGCAGGGGGTTGGAACTAGACGATCTTAAGGTCCCTTCCAACCCTAACTAGTCTATGATTCTATGATTCTATGACATATCTTCCTTCCTAAAGCAAAAGCTGCAAGGAGATAACATGCTCAGGTCTGGTCACAGAATAGTTCCTAGAGGAATACATCATTGAACATTGTAAGAGAATCAGTAGAACAGTGAGAATCTAACAGGGCTCTTTGTCCCCCATCTGAGAGTCTCACTTATAACTTTAGCAATGGAGGTCCCACAGATATACAGAATTGAAGAGAAACTGAACATCTACAAAGTGGCTTAAAAGTAAAAAGTATTCCATATTCCTAGTCAAATACCTTGATTCTTCCTTCAAAACGTTCTTGAAATTTCTTCTCCTATGACAATCATCTACCCCAAATGTTTAGCTGTGATGTGTAGGAAAACTCAGACACAGAAGTGTTAACTGGCCTTTACAATTTGTCCTATCTGGCCCTCCACCCTTAGGAGTGCACTTTACTTTTGATACCAGTAATTGTTATGGCCTATTTCTGTCCTATCCCTAAATGAATCAATATAAACCCTTGTGAAATGAAGCAATGTGCTACTAAATCAGGTTTGACCTTTTAATCCTTTAGAAAGTGTTAAGAGCTGGCTACATTTCTAAATTTTTGGCAGTTGTTCAATAACATTCTTTTTTTCTCTTTTGCTTTCTTAAGAAACTGTCTGGAGTAATTATTCATATACCGGGACAAAGAGATGACCTAGAGTAAGATGAGATATTTTAATTTCCTTAGAGAAAAAAGACTGTTCCAGTTAAATTGACATCACTGTAAATATTCATTCACTTGCAGATACATATTTGTACAATTATTGTTAGCTAAAGGCAATAACTTCATTTTCTGGGTATTGCAGAAAAACATCTGCCTCCATAAAGCACCTAATCGAAGTCCTAAGCCAAAGAGTTCCCTTTTTAAAATACCTCCAGCATCATCATTTCTTTACCTGCAGAAGCTTCCATTAACAGCAACCCAAAGATTGCCTAGGAAAATTGGATTAGGTACATTGATTCCTGCAGAGACCTCACAACTAGAATTTATAAATGCATTAGTGATGCTTCTTTATAAAAAGAGAAAAGGTTAAAAATAAGCAAGTAAGAGAAAACGTTAAAAATAAACAAGTAAGAAGGAGCTGGTCAGAGAAAAGGAGCAGCTCAGGATGTGAAATCTCTTGACCTTCAGTGTGAAGACCCAAAACAAAAATAAGTTTATCAAAATATCCCCCAATTCTATGCTATGAAAACCTCTGGGTTTTTTTGGTTTTTGTTTTGGTTTGGGTTTGTTTTGTTTTATTTTTGTTTGTTTTTGGTTTTTTTTGGGGGGGAGGGGTTTGCTTTGTTTGGGGTTTTTATTTTTCAGAATCCTTTCTCTTTCAAGGTTTTCCTTCTACTTAGAGGCTATGGTTATTCTCTGGGAGTAATTTCAGGTACTGTGTGATCCCTGCTCCATGCCCTGCCTACACACATTGCTTGCTCTTGTGAGGCAAATTCATACTGTGCAGCCTCACACCACCATGCAGACATGTGAGAACACCCACTCTCAAGCTGCCTCCAGATCCCACTGGATTTTCTGATCATTTTATTGCCCCTCTCAATTTTTCTACCTAACATGAGGGGTACAACTTTGCCTTTAAGACAGATGCAGTGCACAGGGGCATGTAGGTAACTACTAGGTGATATGAACCCAAACTTCTCTGCTCTGTTGTATACTGTAAACTGGAGAAGGCACTGTGTCTGTTGATGAAAAGTGAGTCTAGAGGAAAGCACAGCTGTGGTCCATACCTGCAACTCAGCAAGAGCTGCCCTGTCTCTCCCAGCTGGGATGGCAGCTCTTTCTGTAAATCCACACTGCAGCTCATGGACCCCATGCTGGAGCAGTTGGGTGTGATCTGAAGGAAGCTGCAGCCAATGGAGCCCATGGAGCAAGACCTGTGGCCCCATAGGGACCCATGCTGGAACAGCCTGCTTCTAAAGGACTATACCTCATGGAAAGGACCTGTGCTGGAGCAGTTCTTGAAAAACTAGAGGTCATGGGAATTCTTTTGTTGGAGAAGTTCATGAAGGACTGTTTCCCATGGGAGGAACCCCACACTGGAACAGGGGAAGAGTGTGAAGAGGAAGGAGTGGCAGAGACAAAAGGTTATGAAATGATCACAGCCCCCATTCCCAGTTAGTTACTCTCCAAAGCTTGGTGGAAGAGGTAGAGAAATAAGGGGGGAAGCTGAGCCTTGGAAGAAGGCAGAAATGAGGGGAAGGTGGGAGATTTTTTAGCTATGTTCATATTTCTTGTTATGCTACTCTGATTGTCAATAAATTAAATCCATTTTCCCCAAGTTGATTCTGTTTTGCCTGTGATAACTGGTGAGGAATCTCCCTGACTTTATTTTGACCCAGAAACTTTAAATTGCATTTCCCCCTGCTGTCTTGTTGAGTAAAGTGAGTTATAGAGCAGTTTGGTGGACACCTGACATCCCAGCATCACTGCTTTCCTGTGCATTGCTTTACAGTGGAGCAAACCTTTGTATATACTTTCTTTGGAGCAGTGCTAGCTTGAATGCCCTGTATGGGCAAAGTGACTACATTGACCTGCTTACAACTGCTGCAATGTTCCTTGTCATCATGTATCCCAAGAAACATATGTGTCTTTAAATTCCAGGTACATAAACTTCCCATTTCAAATAAAATATAAAAAAGGTTGGATAAAAATGTAACAGAAGTGCCACTACATTTGTTTTAATGGCATTTTCTTTTCCTCCTTTCACTATTGTTTTTCCATGTTGTTTTCAGATTCTCATATACTTCAGGTTGTTTTCCTCCTATGTGTCTATTGCTTTGCAGAGCTGCACCTGAAATATTTAATGAAAACAGAAAGTATAAACACAGAGCAGAAACTACATGTTTCTCCAGTGCTACCTGACCTCTGGAATTGCTTTTCTTTTCATTAACGGATAAGAGAATAATTAGGATGGAGAACCTCCATCCTCTATTGGATATTAGGGGAAACCTAGTGACTGAGAATGAGGAAAAAGCTAGGGTGTTTAATGCTGCCTTTGCCTCCATCTTTAAGAGTCACACCAGCCATCCTCAGGATACTCAGTTCCCTGAGTTGGATGGCAGAGATGAGAAGCTTATCAAAGTCCCCATAATTCTAGAAGAAATTGTTAGCAACTGCTTGCTCCAATTAGACATACACAAGTCCTTGGGGCCGATGAGTTACAGCCAAGAGTGCTGAAGAAGCTGGCAGAGGAGCTTGCTAAGCTGCTCTCCATCATTTATCAGCAGCCCTGGTCTAGTGGGCAGGTCCCAGATTGGAGGTTGGCCAACGTGATGCCTCTGTACAAAGGGGCAGGAAGGATGACCCCAGAAACTACAGGCCTGTCGCCCTGTCCTCTGTGCCAGGGAAGGCCATGGAGCAGATGATCCCAAGTGAGATCACAGAGCATATGTGGGAAATCAGTCCCAGTCACCACGGGTTCATGAAGGCAGGTCCTGCTTGATCAACCTGATCTCCTTCTACAACAAGGAGATACACTTAGTAGATGAGGAAAAGGCTGTGGACGTTGTCTATTTGGACTTCAGTAAAGCATCTGAGACTGTCTCCCACAGTATCCTCCTGGAGAAACTGGCTGCTCATGGCCTGGAGAGGAGGGTTCTTCACTGGGTTGGAAAATGTCTGGCTAGCCGAGCCCAAAGAGTGGCGGTAAATGGTGTCACATCTAGTTGGTGACCCATCTCTAGTGATGTCTCTCAGGGCTCAGTGTTAGGGCCAGTGTTGTTTAACATCTTCATTGATGATCTGGATGAGGGGACTGAGTGCACCCCCAGTAAGTTTGCAGGTGACACCAAGTTGGTGTGGAGGATAGGAAGGCTCTGCAGAGGGATCTGGACAGGCTGAATCGATGGGCTGTGGCCAATGGTATGAGATTCAACAAGGCGAAGTGCCAGGTCCTGCATTTGGGCCGCAACAACCCCATGAAGTGCTACAGGCTTGGGGAAGAGTGCCTGGAAAGCTGTCTGGTGGAAAAGGACTTGGGAGTGTTGATTGATGGCTGAACATGAGCCAGCTTGTGTCCAGGCAGCCAAGAAAGCCAATGGCATCCTGGCCTATATCAAGAATAGTATGGCCAGAAGGACCAGGGCAGTGATCATCCCCTGTACAAGGCAGTGGTGAGGCTGCACCTCAAATCCTGTGTTCAGTTCTTGGCCCCTCACTACAATAAAGACATTGAGGTGGTGGAGTGTGTCCAGAGAAGGGCAACAGAGCTGGTGAAGGCTCTGTAGCACAAGTCTGATGGGAAGCAGATGGGGGAACTGGGGGTGTTTAGTCTGGAGAAAAGGTGGCTCAGGGGGAACTTTATCACTCTCTACAACTAACTGAAAGGAGGTTGTAGTGAGGTGGGGGTCAGCCTCTTCTCCCAAATAAAATGCAGTAGGACAAAAGGTAACAGCCTAAAGCTGCACCAGGGGAGGTTTAGATTGGACATTAGGAAAAATTTCTTCACAAAGAGGGTGCTCAGGCATTGGAACAGGCTGCCCAGGGAAGTGGTAGAATCACCGTCCCTGGAAGTGTTCAAAAACCGTGTAGATGATGCCCTCAGTGATATGGTTTAGTGGTGGACTTGGCAGTCTTGAGGTAACTGTTGGACTTGATGATCTTAGAGGTCTTTTCCAACCTAGTTGATTCTATGATTCTGTATATTTTTTACATGGCAGGAACCAGATTCATTTGTTACTCATAACTGTAAATAATTACAGAAGAAGCATCTACATCCAAGTTGATTTTGTCTCCCTTCATGATTAAGGGAGAAAAACAGGTATCTATAACATTCATACTGTTCACTTATTTGTAGTCTAGGATGAATCACAATCTAGAAATGTCTGTTTCTGTCTGCCAATTAAAAAAGGAACACAAGATATATTTGTGTCCATTGCAGCACCCTAACCATCTTATTGGTATATTGTTATCCTTTCATGATGCTTTCTTGTATTCCTCTTTCAAAGGATGAAGAACACCTGCATTTTTTATTATTTATCACTCCTGTAAGTGTTCTGTCATCCACCTACTGAAACTAAGATTTCAAATGCTTTTCTTCCAAAATACACATGAAAAAAAATGTTAAACAGCACAGGGCAAGAGCAAGGGCTGATTTCCACAGAGCTCCACTAGAAACCCACCATGTGATGATGAATCTTCACTGCCAATGACATTTGGAGACCTATCTGTCAGGCAGCAGTTAATACATTACAAGTACGTCATGTTGACTGTATCACTTTTTTAATTGAAATGTGAGGCAGCACTAAGTCAAAACCAATAAAAGATTATATTACATTGATACTAATACTTTCATCAATACATATCAAATTAGTTTGACAAAATCTATTTTCCATAAACTGTTTTAATGGAAATTTATTATATTATGATCTATGATAGTTTAAGGATTCAAATCTTCTACCAGTCATTTTAGACTTTTTCCTGGGGAAGTTATCATGGAAACAGATATATTACAGCTTGGGTCATTGTCATAGGCAGGATAGAATAAATTACAACCCAAAGTGGATCTGGGTACCGGAGTTAATTTAAGGACTTCTGAGATCAAAGGTTTTGACCTACTTGATTATCTTACACATACATTGCACTCACTTGATCCCACAGCATTTTGCCAAGTATTGACTTCCTTTCTCAAGAGGGAGATGGCTGCTGGTCTGTGAAGGTTGGGCAGAAATTCAAGCCAGTTCCCACTGTGCTGCTGCTCACACTTACCACTGGCAGGTGTTACTGGCCAAGGTCCCTGGGTGTCCCCCAGAATTTGCCTCCATGTAGTTATCCCATCTCAGGATCTTCCCCTACTTCCAGGGTATTCACCATCTCTTTTCTAGGTCCCCATCCCTCCAAGACCATAATTTTCTGGAAACCCTTCTATGCATCACTCCTTCTTTGCAGCATCCTAAGCCCCTGGGTTTTCTCCAGTCTAAATTATGTGTTAATAAGCACAATGTGTGACTAGCCCTTAACTGGATAATTCTATTTCATGTCCCCTTATTAAATGGAGGATCTGGGACATGTCACTTTTATTTAGTCTAGGTATTGTGAAAAATTACAACTAGCCTGTACCAGTTGTAATGGTCGAGTAACAGACTTCACCCTGAAAGCTGAAAAGTAAAATTTTGGACACAGAAGCACATCTTTAAACAAACAATCTTAACACAGAAGTTTCTAAGGTCCACTACTACAAAACCAGAACTACACATTATCAAAACTCTCCTGTTGCTACTTATTATTCATGTCATAGCTTTGATTGTGAGATGGAATGTTACCTGAATGATTTCAGCAGTAACTGGAAAGCATTCCTATCTTCTTTATTGTCACACCTTTTCAAACAAAAATGTATGAAGTTGTGGCCAATGGCCAGTGAATGGGTGCTGACATGGTGACACCAGGATGCTCCGTCTGGTTTTCTCCTGCTGTCCAGGAAAAGCTTGCTGCTCCCCAATGTCCTGCCTACTACAGAAGAAGGTTTCACTCATGGGACATCATCTGAACTTAATTTATTGTCCTCATGCAGCTGCAGTGATCAAATCCTAGAGAGTAAGAGGAGCACATGGTGCATGCACCTTATTCCCCTTTTACCAAGTTTTTTGACCCTCTTTTTCATTCTTCTCTCTCTTTTTCTCTGCCCCAGTCTCTTTCCAAAATGAACAACCTGCCCCAATAATGTTTTCCCCACTGGTCTCAGTTTTGCTGTTTCCATACCCACATGAAGTATTTCTTATAACTACTGTTACCTGGATAATCTCGGCTCTGCGACTCATTGCTGTTTCAGTTATTCAGATACTGCTTGGCCTTGCAAGATTCTGCTCCCCTCCAGTTATCTGTCAAGTCTGGCCATCTCGTATAACTCCCCCTTAGAAACCTGTGAAATCCAGGCAGTGCTCATTGCACTAAATTCTCTCAGCTTCTCACACAGGTATCCAGCACATGCAGCAACTTCTCACATATGGCAGTTTTTCAGTATGCATCTTGTTCAGTTAGCTAAGCCTCAGCCCAGCACCTAGTCCATGGCCTAAACATTAGCTTGTAACCCTAAGAAAATCCAAAAAAAAAAAAGGCTTCATTTCAAAAGCAAAGAGATAAACAGCTATGTCGGTAAGCATTTCATTCTTGCTAAACAGACTAAAGATTCTTTCACAGGACAGCCTTGACCTACAGACATAGATCTCTACTACCCTTCAGGCATCATGGGACACACTACCTTATATAAATGCCTTGGTTGATATGAAAATAAAGCTGAAGCCAAATGAGTCTCCAAAGACTTATTTGTGACTGGCTTTGCATCTCAGTAGCAACTGGGCAAGGAGAAAAGATGGATTGGTTTGGGAAGAAGTTATGAGACCCACAGTAGCAGTAAAGGGTTTAGTAGCAAGGTGCAATACACAATGTGTTTGCATATAGATTGATTATGTAAAGCGCCATGAATTATATTTTTCTTATTGAAAGCTAAATAAATAAATAAATAAATAAATAAAGATTATGTGAGGAATGAAGGTTTTAAACTGAATTACACTATTTCTCTACCTGATCATTATGGGATTGGAAATCTCAAAGGATTTTCAGAGTAGCCTCCAAGGATAATTTACTTTCAAATAAGGAAACTAGGTATTAAATACTTATGAATAAGTGTTACAATGTCCCTAGAGTCTTTGCTGTGACCCAGCTGAAAACTTGGTCTTATGAAACAAAAATTGGCTTTGCAAAACCAAAAACAAATTTCCTTTTTTTTTTTTAGCAGGAAAACATTTTATAATTAAAGTTATTTCATTCCTGAAAGGTTATTTCCTTTATGTATGATCATTAGCACCACACAAATCAATCTCAGAAAAGTTAAGCAGAGCAGGTGAAGCCGGCACATACAGAACAAGGGAATGAAGCTCTGTGAAAGACAAAAAGCTGAAAAAATATTTGCACGTTTAAAATAGTTAAGTGACGTGCTGCTACCTAACACTGCTAATTTCACATGATCTCACAGAAGTCCTCTAACATAGACCTAGTTTGTCAGATCATCCTAAAATGACACCCAGCAGCCAGCGCCTGAGGCTCACTCAGACGTGCAGACTGCAATGAGAGCTTGCTCGTGCGTGAGCACCCAGGCATTGTTACCAGTGTTTAGGTGTGTTAGGAAGGACTTCCTGCTGACATGCAACTACTTGAATTCAAGTGGGATGTTATGAAGAGTCACACTGCTGGAGAGATCTCTTTTGGGAGATCTTCCCAGTCCTGTACTGGCAACTAAAAACCACATTGGATACCTGAGGACAGCTCATCACAAGATACCTTATGCTAGGACAACTGAATCCTTCCTCTGCTATCCCAAATTTTTTGTCTAGGTACCACTTTGCAATAAATAAGATAATGTTGTATTTTCTAGAAATAAAATCTAAGTTGCCTTTGGCCTTAATCGCATAACAAATCTGGAGGCATTAATTTCAGATTTTGTCTCCCTTCGAATTAAATTTTAAATGAAACACTGCTACATTTCCGTATCAGAGGAAAAATCTGGGAGCAAATGAGTTCTGTGAGTCAAAAAGATAAAAAGATCAGCTACATACAGAGAAAACATGTAATAGTGTAGTCTGTTATGCAGTTTGATAAAGCAGGAGTTCATTATTGATGGAAATCTATTTATTAGTGAAACAGATGGGAAAATCATAAAAGTAAAGACATAATAGATATTATTCTTCTAAGCAGAATCCTGAATGTGCTTTTCACTAGCGGAAGGTTATAGTTAATCAGTAGTTAACAACTTGTAATATCAGTAGGGACAGATGTTTTCTTAAATGTAAATAAGATGTATCTGAGCAGCCATCATCAGCAGGAATTTGCCTTTCCTGAATTAAGCATATTAGTGATTTTGCTTTCTGTAATTATGCTATTTGCTATTAACTGCCCCAGCATTAAGGCAGGATTCAATATATAAATGTCAGTTTCCTATGAAACACCACAAAAGCCTTTTCTAAAAAACTATTTCGTTTAGCAGCTTGGTGTCTAATAGTACAGGTAAATATTGATGACTTTGAATTTTAATTCTTTTGGTTTCCTCTCCTCTCTCCTTGGCAATAACTCTTTGATGCCTAGTGGAAAAAGAGATACATTTAAATAAATTCTCCATGTGAATACATTTTGTCATTTGTAGTAAATTTAATCACTTTTTTTCCTCAAAGAGTTCATCCTGTGAACTAATCTTACCTCTTTAAATTTCTTTTCTTGTTCTTTATTTGGCCCCAAAAGAACAGTTTTATGGAGGGTTTTTGTTTGGAAAGACTTCACAGTTGGCCCTCTAACTGATGTAAAACTGAGTTAGAAATTTTTATTAACGTATTTGTTCAATTCTAGTTTGCTCTTTTGCAGTAATGACAAAAAAAAGTCATTTAATGGAGACAGCTTAAAATCTCTGACTGCTTTAGCTGTTAGACTTAGAAAAAAAATGTTATTGATGGGAGATAAGGATGTGAAATCTTGTAATCATGAGTCATCTCCTGAGATTAAGGTATATACTCAGATTTCATAGTTAGGTACAAAAGGCGAAGACCTCCATGTGCCTGGGAGCCCCTTCAGGGCTACTCCTCATACGGCTCAGCAAAAAAGCAAACCATCTTACTACTTCGTGCCAATAGCTTTAAGAGTGACTTTCAGGCCAAACATGTCTTCCGCTTGTGAGTACCAGCCAGATCATGGTGACCTCTGACCAGGGAAGGTGGAAGCCTTCGGTCCTCCTCAGCCAGCGAAACCAATGCATACAGACCTGCCATGTCCTGAAAGACCTTGACCAGCAGTCTCCAGCTTCCCTTTCTGAAAGGATTCATGTGACCATCTGCAGAGGATGCGGGATCAGGATCTGAAGAATAAAACTTACCAAGATAATGTCTCTGGAGGACCGAGTTATTAATGTCTCTGCTCAAGAAGCTACTCCTCACACAGCACCATATTTCCTCATTAACTGAACTGTTTACTTTCTCTGTCCCAAAGCAATTCTTCCTTTATTTTGTGGACATGTAGAACTAGCTGTCCAGACTATAGCTGAGGAAACTACACTGTGTTTATCTGGGTTACTGGCTTTGATTCATATTTCTTTGTGCATCCCTGCCAGCCATTTCCTTTCAATGTACTTCTCTGTCTCCTTGGCCTTCAAGCATTCAAATATTTTTCATGAGCATGTGATCCATTTCTTTTTCAGTTATTGATCAGCCATTCATCTTGAGGCGCTCTTACCTGTGGAGAAATTATTATTTCAAGAATCTTGGTTGCAGTGTTACACTCTGCTGGTTATTTATATATTTGAAAGATGGATGTTTTGAGAGTCTGTTGCTATCATACACAGGGTTAGAATATCTGTAGGTGTCTTGGGGTCTTCTGCCATTCTCATCCCCACTCTGGCAGGAGAATAACTATTGACTTCATCTTCCTGCTTCTGTAGCTGCCACTGTATCAAATAAAAATAAGTTCAAAATCCCTGGGCTTGGTTTAATCTAACATTAAGTTACCATGCTTTGCTGTTATGTTTTTAATTTTTATCCCTGGGGATTTTATGGTATTATGAAATTCATCCTGTTCCCAAACGTGAATAAATCATCCATGTCAGTCTCTCAACACAGATGTCATAACCTGCATGTCACTTTAACTGCAAGCCCCTAAGAGATGAAAAATAGGTCAGCTTTATCAGAACTTCCTGGCTTATCCCTTTTACAGAAGAGGAGAAAAATCTAGGAAGAATTTAACGCTTCAGTACAATCAACTCATGATTGAATGCCTTAGCCAGAAGAGTGCACATGCTGTAGCTTATGTCTTTGGCAGGTCGAAGAACTGTTCTGCCCTCAGAGAAGCTGGATGGAGACAGCCAGAAAAGACATTTCTAGGGAGCTAATTCTTCATTGTCTTCAAAAGTAGTACTACTCTGGCCCTGGTCTTCTGCAGACCTTCTCGCACTGTGGATCATCACAGGTAATAGTCTCAGAAATGAATCACATCCTGAAAGAGACCCTAGCACAAGTTTTTTTTCTTCACTGGCTTTGTATCACACTAACTTTGTCTTCTCAATCTGGCAACACTGAGATCATAAATGGCACATTCTGGAACCCAAACTTGGATTTCAGGTTTTTAGCACAATGTCATTATCACTTCATATGAATTATCATCCTCTTTATTGTGTGGGATAATTTCTATTCTACCAGTAGTAGACTGGCACATTTTTCTACTGGAACTATTTTAAGGTACACATTTTTTTCAAGATCATGCACACTTAATTTGCAAAATGTTCATATTTTTATCTTTAAAATTGTTATTTTATTCACTTGGATGAAAATATTTTCAGTTTCATTATATCATAGCAATGGAGAAGCTGTATCTTATTTTTTTTTAAGTAGATTAGATAGATAGCACTTTACAAGCTGAATGGAAGCATATTATTTGCCAAATTTGTGAAATACAATGCAGGCTGCTAACTGTGTGCTGTTTACTGCAGATAATAATAAAGAGTTCAATCCAGTTTCTACTGAAGTATTGCTATATAGCAAGCTGCTTCCAGGTTGATAATGGGTAATCATGACAAACACATGCCCAGCAGAGATCTTCTGCATAGTAGCTGAGTCTACAACTCACTGGAAGTATCAGGAGAATGGTGTGATCCCAGTTTGTTTCCTTCCTATCCAAATGAAAGATTTGCAAGATGTTGCATAGTGATAGAGGATGACCTAGGAGCTTCTTCTGACAGCACACTATGACCTTGCTAGTAAAATATGAATGTGCTGCATACTTTGGATACTGCCCTTGAGGCACATCTGGAACTGTGCTTCCATTTTACTGTTTGGATGGCAATCTTTTCATGATGGTTGATTTTGGGTTAGTCTCAGAAGGCAGTTAGCATGTGTCCCACTTTTGACAGATACCTGCTAAACTATAGTTCGATAGCTTGCCACATGAACTGTCACTGTAGTTAAATTAAAGGCTTTCAGTGACAGCTGAGTATAGCTCCAGACAAAGTATCTCAAAAAAAATGAAAAACTAGGAGAGCTGTAACTGAAACAAAGAACTGCACAGAAGAGTGTAAAAAGTGTGATACAGCCTATAGGATAGCTTCCACCTGAGAGGAGCTCAAGTAATTTGATAATTTGGTTTAGAAAAGAGAGAATAAGGAAAAATAGTGAAAGATGCATGAAAAGACTAACAGATCATTAATGACATGGAGATGGTGGACGGGAGCATCTGCACACTTTTTCTCACAACAGTAATGAATATCCAGTCAAATCAAACAAGAGACTTAGAGCAATAGGAGTAAAGTGTCCTTCACATGGCATAATTAAATACTGGAACTTGTCACCAGAAGGTGTTCTGGAGGCCATTTAAAAAATAAACACAAGGATCTGAAGCTTACTTCTACCACAGTAAGACTCTTACCCATGAACTGCTGGAAACGGAGAAGGTATGTGGAAAGATTTAAGGATTTCTCATGTTCTGTCCCCATTCTTGAACTTTTTCCTAAGTATCTGGGGACATTGTTGAAAAGAGGATATTGGGTGACATGGACCTAAGTTCTGATCCAGTATAAAGCTACTTTCTTATTCATTATGTACGTAAATCAATAATTGTAGCTAGATTATCTCTGTCCATATAGCAGTCAAGATATCACTTTTGATTGCTCAAATTAGCAACCTACTGAAGTAATACTCAGGCAAAGTAAGACCTGGTATAACTGAGGTAGAAACATGAAATGAACTTGGGCCTGGTGGCCATCTGAACTGCTTTTCTATGAAGGGAGTGAACCGCGTCCTGCACTAATGGGGAAAAGCATCTTCACAATTTTATTACTTTTCTCAGTATGAACATTACCTGAAATGCAGATCTCCTGCAAGTGTATGAATTTTTTAATTCATATTTGAAACAGTGCTGGCAACAGCCACTGGTGATATCTGTGGAGGGTCACCAAAGTGTTCAGGGCTGGAGCACCTGCCCTATGAGGAAACTCTGAGGAACCAAGGCTTCCTCACCCTGAAGAAGTGATGACTTTAAGAGGACCTGCTAGCAGCTGTGCAGCACCTGATAGGAGGTTAGTGAGAAGATGGAGCCAGGCTCTTTACTGAGGTGTACAGTGACAAAACAAGGCACATTATTTGTAAACTGTAACCGTACCTGGCTCCAACAGGATGTAAGGACAAAAAAATTCACGCAAGTAAAGCAGTGGAGCAGGCTGCCCAGAGAGCGGCACAGCGGAGCAGTCTGAAGTGTATCTATTCTTGAAGTTTTTTTTAAGACACATCTGGTAAATGTTCTGAGCTACATAGACCCAATTCAGTTTTGACCCAAATTTATATAGGCAGTTGAACATGTGCTAGCTCAGTTCTGGTCAAACATTTTTCCATTTCAGGAGACCAAACACCAGAAAGTACTGTAATTTTTATTGTTACACTATAAGTTTTACTTAAAGAAAAAACCTTTATTAAATATATGTTTAAACCATAGGAATACAGAAACCGAAATACATAAAAGTTTTTAGGAAGCTTTAATACCACTTAAGAGGTTCAGAAACCCCAAATTCCACAAGTTTCATACGCTACATCTATAGTACTTCCACTGAAATCTCATCACCACTGATCTCCAGGCATGAAATTTCTAATGTAAGATCATACTGTAGATGAACTCAGCTTGCTGACTTTAAAGGGTTACAGCTGAGTCAAAGTATAATAGATTTATTCTGAAGTGCTGCAGTGAATTAATATCCAAAACTGATCTCATTCTCAAATCCCTAATTTACAGTTTTCTGGAAAGAGCTACGGTCCTAACTTAACTGATAAAAATGTATAATTATGAATAAATTATCATGCAGAATTAATCACATGTTACTTTGGGTTAGAGTAGATGACTTCAGAGCCCTCATTTGTTCATCTTTACAGGCTTACATCTTTGCTAAGGGACAGACCCTGACCCTCAAACGAAGACCAACCAAAAAAGCTGGTCCTCTGATGTGTAACTGATCTGCAAAGGATTACTAGATCCTAGATTCCCCATAATCAGACAGACTGTGAACTCTCTCAAAGTGCACCATATTTCCTAACCAGGTTATACTCCTGAATTTATTATTCGTATAAAAACACAACATACATGTGACACCAGAGGGAAAGGGCACACAGGAACAATGGTAGTTCCAATTCTCTTGTAATGCCTAAACCAGTGCACTCAAAAAAGCTTACTGTAATTCCACTTGATGGAGATTCCTTTCATCTTGTATTTGTTGTAGTTTTGGAGCACTTGCTGGCTGCTTAATTTCTTTTATAGAGGTGAGTATATGAAGGTTAAGTGCCCCCTAAAAAAATCCATAGTATAAAAACTAAGTCCTCCCACGCTTCAGTCCATTTATTTCTAAATGTGAGTTCAGCACACAAGCTGATTAACGTGGCATTAATAAGGTGGCTAGATATTACTTGTGTTGCAAAATATGTGATTACTGAAATTCTGTAACAGGCATAAAGAATTGTCTGAGTTGCAAAGAATAGGCTAGTTTAGCAAACATGATGGATGTATAGAATCTAATGAAAGAAATACCCTCTGTGCCTTTGCATTGGACTATGCATCAGTCAGAACCAGGCTGCCTGATCATGAAAGAAAATTTGACAGTGTTTTCTTTGCATTGCTGTTGGCACATGTAACTGATAGAGTACCTTTTCTGTTAGAGATAGGAGGAGAGAGATGTAATCACTTGATACTGGGATGCAGTGTTCTCTCCGAATTGAATATCAAGAACAGAGAGCACTGGGGTACTGGCAGCTACCCATCTGTACCCCTGGTTATTTATTGAGCAGTAGTATAAGTAAGAATTTTAATCACAAGAAACTACCAGTTCTCAATGGTAACACTGTGACAGAGAAGTTCTTGCTAGAAGCTCTCTTCAACCAAATATTTGAGTGATGCCTCAGAAAAGATACTGAGAGGAAGCTGAAGAACAAAGCTATCATCTCAGGCCAGAACTGACAGGCACTTCATTATATTTTTTCTTCCCCTCCTTCTTCTTTTTCTTTTCTCTCATTTTTTTCCTTCTTCTTTTCTCTTTTTTTCATTTCCAATTCTGCAATTAATTACCTAGCCAGTGTTTTGCTTGGATAAATGACATTGTCTTTCTTCTCAAAGTTTGTCCAATAATTAGCCTGGTCTCCAAATGAACTTCCCAGTAAATAGTACTCTTGCTCTGACAGAAATGAATAACCCGATTTTAACATTGTCTGATGCATTTTCAGGCTATGTCTGGATGAACAGTTCATAATAGAAAAGGCTTCAGTTCTTTCATCATCTCAATCTGTTTAGTGTTGTTTTGCTGCTCTGAAACTTGATTGATTCCAGTCAAAACCCAGGACAGAAAATGTACATCCCACTCCCTGCTCCACTTCTGCAATGGGCATTGAGTGGCATTACTCTTTCAGAAGCTGCTGCATGCAGCACATGGGGAGAACTCATGGGGAGACCCTGAGCCTCTGCAGACCAGCTGAGCAGCATGTACCCATCAGCTGTCATGAGCTGAAGTGCCCACGTCCGTGCTGGGTTTTGGTATTCTCAGGTTCCTCCTGAAGCTGCCAGAATCAGACTGTCCTGCAGACAGAGAAACCCAGAGAGCCACAGGACTGCGTGTAAGAGAACATGAAAGACATGCATGTTGAAGGTCATACTTTTGAAAAAGACTATGAAATGTCACAGTTGTAGTTATTCCTAACTTGTGGCACTAGTTAGTTTTGTTTGTGGCTGTCTGAAGCTGTGATAGTAATAAATATCAACAACATTACTGTCTATCTCTTGACTACATTGCACTGGTTTTGGCTGGACAGAGCTAACTTTCCTCATAGCAGCTTGTATGGGATATTTTTTGGATTTGAGAACAAAACAGTGCTGAAAACACATCCGTGTTTTTGCTGTTGCTGATCGGTGCTTGCCTTTTCTGCTCCTCAGACTGCCACACCAGCAAACAGACTGGGACACAGCCAGGACAGCTGACCCCAACTGACCAAGGCATATCCCACGCCATATAATGTCCTGAGCAATAAAAGGTGGTGGACAGGAGTAAGGGGTGACATTGGGAGTTATGATGTCTACCTTCCCAAGTAACAATTACAGGTGTTGGAGTCCTGCTGTTCTGACAATGGATGAACACCTGTGTGCCGATGAGAAGTAATGAATGAATTCCTTATTTTGCTTTGCTTTTGCTTTCTCATTAGTTTCCTCAGCTTTACTCTTGTGATTCTTTTCTGTATTTCACTGGAGGGCGGCAAACAAAAGGCTGTGTGTGGCTGAGCTAGTCACTGGGGTTAAACCACAACAAACACCTACTGATGTCCTCTGATTCTTCATGGAACTACAAGGGAGACAAATCTGGGCCAAATAGAAGTTGCACATCTTCATGTGGAAGAAACTAATTAACATTGCCAGGGGACAAGAAGCATTTTGAAACACCTGGATATATATATATATATATATATATATATAAAAATACTACTAACATTTGAGAAGACATTAGCACTGAAAATTGTATTTCCTTTTATAGAATAGAAATAAACTGCCAATATCTTTCATTTAACCTTAAATTTGCCCTCCATCTCAAATTTTCTTCTTATTCAAGTGTATTATTATTCATGCAGGGGAAAAAGGCCAGTCACTGTAGGGTTAAGTCATTTTCTGCCTGCTGTAGCACATATATTCCCAAATGCCTGGTGACAACACACATAATTACTTTTTAATTTCTTTCAAGCACCTCTCATCTGGGAGTACAGAAAAGCCTAAACCACATCTTTTCATGAGTATTATACAGCAAAGCTCCTGACTATTAAGATAAAAAGTTACTTATTTCAGTACACCCCACTGGAAGCAGAAGTTCTTATTTTTATAATAGAATCCAAATCCTGTTTACTTGTTTCAGCTGGTGTCTGCATGATTCAAAGGTGTCAGTGGTAATCCGGGATTCATGGGGCTGCTTTGACAAAATCTGCTGTGATGATCACATATGGAAGTGTGGTAGTAGATTTTCCAGTACACTGTATGCAGTACACATCACCTGCAGACCATACTTTAGATGAGCATGGATCCATGCTGTCACAAATGGGCACATGGAAGTGAGAGCCACCAGCCTCTGTCCCCCTGAGTCTGCAAGTTAAGACGAAAGGGTAGTTGAAAGCCAGTTTAAAGCCAGTTTAAAGGTGAGATCTGCACTTGTGCGATTGATCTTGAATCCAGTTCTGCCCTAGTAACCCTGCCACAGACTACGTGGTTGTGATAAAACCTCAGGAGCCTCAAGTACCAGTTGTTCCTTCAGTTTTTGTTCCCTTCCTGCACCCCTTCAGTCTGCCACAGCTCTGCTTTCCTCCATAAGCCCTGCTTGCTATGAGGACTGAGTCGGGGAGAGAGTGGCTGTACTCTGAAGGTCCCTGTACAATTCTGCCATGTCAGAAACCATCCCTGGTATGGATTGACCTCATGGGTTGTCCCAGTTAGCAACCAAGGTTCAGGTGTTGAACTTTTTTGGAGACGAGCCCAATTCCTTGTTCTGTGGTATGCCACCATGAGAGGAAAGCAGCTTTATGACATGCAAATCTAAATCTCTAGCTGTCTATGATTCAGACACACAGGGAAACACATCTGCTTAAGGCCTTGTAGGTTTAAGGATTGAAAAAATTTCAAATGCAGTTAATTAGAGCATATTTGTACCTTCTCTTTGCACCTCCTCTTGCTACCACCTAGTCTTTTCTCCGTACCATTTTTACTTCTGAGCAAGAGAGTAGCTAAATGCACTACATTTGCACACTTCGAGTAGCTTTTCTTCTGTTCAGGTTTATTTATTTTGCTTTGCTTTGCCACAGGCTGTTCTGTCATACCTAATTTTAAAAAATAGCTCTGTTATTCCTCTAGATCAAAGCAGAGACACTCCTTAGAGAAGCTGGTGTGCTGGTCGTCTTCACGATCCGTCCTTGCGGTCTGGATCTGGCAGCATCAGCAGCAGCTGCGTCTCCAGCTTTCAAGTCCACAAAGCCAGCTTTGTCCTGAAGAGCCTGATGCCCATATCAACACCCTGTAGGAGGTCCTAAGGGTCTGTGCCACTGACAGTCTTAGCAAGCCTGAAACAAAGTTTATTAGCAGCTACTGATGAACCAGCTGTATGGGTCCTTGCAAAGAACTGTAGTTCATTAGCAGCTGCCCTGTGGGGAGGGCAGGCAAGTACCTGACTCTCATTTTGCAGCCTGTCAGGCTCAGATCAGCAGGATTAGAACAGCTCTTCAGTACCACTCAAAGCCGTCTGCACTTCTCAGATCTGATCTAAGTGCCAGGAAGGGAGCACAAATCTCCATGCCAATGCCAGCAGGGTGGGGATTAGACCTCTCCTGTCTATTGAAACATTCTGGGAAACACAGCTGTTATAGCTCTCTATAAATATGTATATATTATATATAACATATAAATATATATTATACATAATAAATATATAAATATATATAAATGTAGATGGTGATTTCAGCTGAAGATAAGTTTTAGCGTTGCTATACATTTAAAGATTTTTTAAAGGTAGATTAATTTATCTGACAAACACAAAGATGGGAATGTGGAACAACTTATTATTCTATGATATCTTCAGAAGAGGCACATCATTCTGCAGTAGCGTGATGTGGAAACATCTATTCAGTAAACCCAGAGGTAATATTTAACAAATGGTATAGGCTAGGTTATGAAATTATAACCAATGCATGAGAAACTGGTGTTATATTCTCTTGATAAGTGTCTACTTGTGCATGCTACCAAGCACATCTCTGGCTGAAAGTGTGATTCTTTACCCTACTCAGCCCTTAGAGGGGATGGTAGCTGCACTTTAAATTAACAGTGAGGACAGGGATTTGGAAAAGTCAGATCCTTCCCCACAGTCTGTTTGGCTACTGGAGGTGAATAGGCATAGGAAAAACAAAATGATGGATGAGTTGACACTTGTGCACTCAACAAAGAATGTACAAGAGGAAATTCAGGCTGATCTCAGCAAAAAAATCCCTGCAATGTGACCTTGGCCATGTCCTTCTGCTTGGGCAATCATTTATATCCAATAACATTCTAGGAGCTGATTCTTATATCAAATATATTGAATGAATCTCAACTGCCTCTGACAGAAGCAAGATTTCTTGCTTCTTTATTCACTCTTATTCCTGAAGAGGCAGCTTGTGCCATTGACTGGCTCAGCAGGAAACTGCTTTGGCACATAGTTCTACTGCATTGGGTAGATTCATCACAATCTATTCTCATTTTAATTTTAATTTTTCTGTAGATAGGATAAATTAAATGGGCATAATATTCTAATTGTTCTATCTCATTTCAAGGATTTTGATTGCCATATGGAAAAGAAATGGCTGATTATTCTAGCTACTTAGAAAATTTCTACTATGAACAACTCTGCATACATTGCAAATTAAAATTCGTAATTCCTGAGTTAAGATTACTTGTTTAACTAATATTAACACTTTTTTTACACAAATGTTAGAATTTGACCATACATGTCATTTTCTTAACAGATGAGATAGGCTTGATGTTTGCATAAACTCAACACTGGGACAATAGGCGTATTTATTGTTTACATAACCAGGTGTCAAAAATGATGCAATAAGTAATTTTTTACTGCCACCTTGTGGTGCTACGGGCTTTTGATAACAAAAATAAGGCAAACGAGGAACTATGCAAACCAAATAAAACCAAAAGGCTATACAATTATACTGATAAATTCCCCCTCCATGTCATCTGTTTTTTTACTCATCATTTTTGACTTTCATAATTTATCTCGTTGCTGTCATTTGTACATAAAATCACTATGTACAAGCTGCAAACTAAGAACAATTTGCCCTGTATGCATAAACAATATCTGAACATAGCTGAACATAATATATCTGAATAAGCTCTTTGAAACAATTTGAAAAAGTCTGAAGGCTAAACCTTGTTTTTTACTATTTTTTTAACCTAATTGCCAGTGCCTCAGTGCTTCTAGGAAAAAAAAATTCGCATTTTCAGATGTGTTGTGTATTTTGTATATGTTCTTTTCTTGATTTACATGTGTGGAAGATAGTTTTGGGTACCAGGCTAGCAATCCTAAATGCCTCTGTGACACTTACAGAAGCAACTTTCACTGACCTTACTACGCACTTGAAAGTAAACACTTACAGCCTATAATGTACTTTCCTGCTATATGGCAAACTTTGAAAATCTCCCTTGATGCATCAAGTGATGCTGCAGTCCTGTTCATGTTATCTGCTTGCATTCATGATTTTATTTTGCTCTCCTGTAGTGCTTGTGAAGAGAGCCATCCCATGCCTCTACTGTGATTCCTGTGCTGAGGTTGGCGTTACAGAGATTTCTGAGTTTTCTTGTTCCTGAGTGATGCTGTGTTACATAGCTAGTGCTTCTAATGTCTGGTCTTTGTTAAATTCACGCTTACCAGAAGATTTCCTGCTCAAGCAGTGCTACAAGACTGAAGCTACAGCATGTGCCTTCTGGTAAAGCTCTTTCGAGAATTGTAACCCCTTCCTGTAATCCCATCCAAAACTGTAGCTGATCAGCAATTTATGAAATAGGGTAGACAACTACACCACATCCCAGGTAGGAAAGTCTGCTCTAGTTAGGCTAACTCCTCACTTCTGCTTTTTTCTTGTGACATCAATTGGTTTAAAGAACACTGCACATCCATTTGCAGCTTGCAATGTCTGACGAGCATGAAGAAAATGTTAGGCTAAACCTTCTGGGTTAAATCCATGTGAAATGGTTGTGCTAACTATGGAGGACTACACTTGAGAAGTATGTTGATTTATTTCAGCAAACTATATCACTCATGGAAAGAAGAATGTGTGGAGGGAGAGAGGCTGACCAACACAAGGTGGTAATAATTACAGTCATATTTATTTGGATGGATATAAATGAGGCTTTAATCCACCCCTCTTACTCTGAGAACAGCCCAGATTAGTGTGAAAGAAGTGTCTCAGTTGTGGCAGTCAGAACAGGAGGCAAGCCACTGTCAAGTGATTTTCCTCCCTTCATACAAAAAGGCTTCCAAAGAGTCTGCTTTTCTTTGGGACTTGCTCTTGTCCCCATGTGCATGGAGGATGATTTTACTGTGGCATTTAGACTGGTTTCCTGCTTGGGGACGTCATAACTCTCATCATGTCCTTTATATTCTTCATTTACGTCTGCATAATCTGTCAGTTGCCCAGAATGAGGGCTGCTGCTGCTGCTGCTGAGATAAAAACCCAGTGTCTCTGCTGGGGCACTCAGACACAACTACTCAGCTCTCCTGGCTGATTTGTGCATGGCTGTTACAGCACCTTCAGTCTGCTTTCCATCTCCTCCTTTCTCATGAGCTAGCAAGGGGTCATATTTTCCAGCAAGATGCCTGCTACATGAAGAGACAGACCTTTTTTCTTTTTCATTAATACAGATCCATGTGCATTGTCCTGGCCATAGAGAATGGAAAATCTTTCATATGTTTCTGTTTCAGTTGTTCCTTCCATACTTCTTCCTTGTTCTCACAGCACCTTCCAGATTTCAATGCTTCACCAGCTACATATATTTGGGAGTTAAGGGTCTATAAGAAAAGATCACAGCATTTAGATGACAGTGACCAGTCAGAAAGGACTTCAAGTGTGATTTTAAGGTACTTTTAGAAAGAAGACTTTACAAACTCTAGATTAAATATTTCTAGATGGTACAGGAGAAAGCTGTGGGACTAGGGAGGGATCTAGGATAGAAGCAGAGGACATCAGTCCCAGGTAACATATCCAGTGGATTTTGAGAAGGAAGGCAGAATGGAGATGGGGCAACTGAAGGAAAAAATGAGAAAATAATGAGATTTTTTTGCTGATTAATTTTTATAACCTGTCTTCTCCTTTTGACCATCCCACTTATAAAGGCTAGCAGCTATGAGGCCACCTTACAATGTATAAAGGCAAAAGTCCCTCTCAGTGCTTGCTGTGCAGAGGAGCAAAAAGGGGATATAGAATACAAGTGTTTGGGTTGCTTTAGATTTGTGGGGAGGGGTTCTTTTTTTTTTCTTCTTTTCTGATGGCATGCCATCAGCTGGAGTAGTGTACCACAAAGAATCTGGAGGTAGGGCTAAATTCGATCTAATATAAGAAACTGGTCTAACAAAGATACCCCAATTTACTTTACTTTTTGTATGCAAGAGAAACAAAGTACATACAGATCAGCAGCAAACCCTACCTTTTTCCCCTGAAAAATGGATGATCTCAAATGCTTATAAAACAATTGTGTGTCTGAATAGGGATCTATGGTAACATAATTTAAAATAACATAAACCAATGATTATCACAGCTGATGGTATCTCCAAAGACATCGGTTGAAACGGAAGAAATAGTGAAAGGCCTGGGAGAATTATTGTGACTTCAAATATAGAGAAAAAGTAAAGATGGTAACAGAAAAACTTAGCAAAAACATTTTAATTTGATACTAGGGGGTTGAAAACAGTATGAAAGGACCACAGCAAATAATTGCAACCATAAGAGAATAGAAAGCATCTCTAGAAGTTCAAAGAAGCTTGTGCTGCCAAAAAGCACGATTACAACCTCAGTCTACTGCCTCAGCTATTGTCAAAATCAGAGTTACAAGCAACAACAAAGTGCCAGCAGCATGAAAAATCTGACTGTAGCCAGCTCCAATATAAGAAAAAGCATGACAGTGACCCCCACCTCTGTCTTTTTGGTTAATGAGAAAAGTGGTAGTGTGCGAAGCGACACAGACCATTGCAGTGACTGTCATAGTGTTTGTTAAAGAGGGATTTACAAAAGTGGTAGGAGTGAGTTCACTGCAGTTCAACCCAGCTTTCACTCATGCACGGACAGGTCACTGGAATTTCAAAATTACTGTTTTCACTGATATTCCTAAACAGAAAACCTGGTGGCTTAGGCAAGACTGTTAATCAGTTCTGCCCCTTCAGAGCTTCACACAAGACACTAGCTAGCAGGAAGCTGTGGACTTTCATGATGGCTTTCCCTGTTCTTCTGGACACTCAGGAGCTTCTTCCTGACGTCTGGGTCTAGGCAGACAAACCTCTTGCTGCAGGGGTGGTCTCTGTCTGCAACCTGCCCCTTAGGGTACCTTGCAGCCACTTGTGTCAGGCTGTCACTACACCTCATAGCCCTGAGCAGGACTGAGCCTACACTATCCACATGGCTGAATGGGTTCTCCACCTCAGATTTCTTTTGGAGCTGATGTCCATTTAACAGCTAGCATGGGGTACAAACTTCTGCCTTGCCTGCTTGACTTTCATTGCTCGTTAACTCTAGCACTCTTCATCAGTGATAGTCTTCAACTAGTGATAAAATTTATTTGCTTTTATTTTTTATTACCCATTTTCACACACAGTTTGAGATTGTTCTCCCTGTGCCTTTGGATTTTCTGGACCTGAGCCATATCATGTAGGTGACACAATAGTTTAATTTAGATATATGAATCTCTTGCTATAGAATTGAATTCACATGCATCCAAATGTTGTCAGAGAAAAGGCAAGTTAAGGGAAGTAGCAACATAAAGCCTATTAACAGAATTCTCCAATCTGTCAAATGGCAGATTTTTCTACGTCAGCAACAGCTGACATTCAGGGAAGGAAAATATCAGCAGTGGTGGAGCCCACTCGAAAGAAGAATATATTTGTGTTAATTACTGTGCAGTTATGTCACAAACTTCTGTAGAGAACTGACAACCCAACAGGAAAAAAGAAAAAAAAAAAAGATGGATGGGAAAGAACTTTTGTTTTCTTGTGGCATCACATTGACTTATACCTAGTGTCAAGTTATTCTAGACAATTACAGCAATTCTAGGCGGGTTTTGCCCTTGTAAAACCTTCTGAAAGAATTCACAGAGGAACAGCCTGAGAGCCTACTAGTTACATTCAATCCAGACTGCAGAACTGAAACTGATATAGAAGCATGAACAGATACCTTCCCCCTCAACCAAACATTTATTCTCACCCTCTTCACTGCATTTAACATGGTCATAACCATAAAATATTGCTGTTGGGTGAGAGGGCAATGACAGCCATTCCAAACATTGTGCCAAAATGTACTGAGGCCCTCCAATGGGATGGCATAAAGTTCCTTGGCTGTGAATACAGATACGTACTTCTCCATTGTGCAAGTCCTTTCCCTAATCTCTCTCAGCATGGCACCCAAAAGGACTGTTATTGTGTTGTGTTTCTAGACTGTCCCAGTTTGGTAAAAGATAAACTGTATTCAATGACATTTCCCAGCAGCACTAAACCAGTGTAATGTGGATAAGAATGGAACCTGAAATTCAAAGTGGTAGAAGACAATATGGAGCCCTTCTGCCTTACCTAAGGGTGCCTCTGCAGCATCTATGGGTGCTTCCATGTGTAGATTTGGTTCTTTCAAGATGCAGCACTTCCCCCTGTGCACAATTGCAATGCCCTTATCTACATGGCCAGTCAAAACCACGTGGTTCCTCTCCTGGAAAATCAAGCTGGAACATGAACTTTGAGGTGCCACGTGGAGTGAGTATCCTGTCATTAACAGGGAAATATGGGAACAAAGTCCTCTAGCACTATCTTAGGAACTTCTGCAGAATATATTATTTTGGAAAATACAGTTCCACACATGTACACACATCAAAAGAATTAAAGTCCAAGAAGGTGAAAAGAGCTCTGGTCCTGCTTTTAGATTTTTACTTGAGGCAGAGCTGTTTCTGACACAGCTGCATGACCAAAAATCTGTACCTGTATTATTGAAATCTATATAGATTTCTAGAAAACTGAGCTTCAACAGGAGTTTCTAGCAAATAATTCCTCAAATATCAGTTTCCATCTGCTAAAAAGGGCAAATGGCTTTAAATGATGAAGAAAGATCCCATTCTTAGTCATGGATGCACCCTGAGTTTGATACAGTAGTAAATTCCTGTAAGTAAAGAAGATAGACCTTCATTAGAAGGCATACAGTCCACAGGTGGTGGGTTGGCACTGTCTGGTGAAGACGGACAGCTGATCCATGCACTGGAAATCAATGACATTTTAAAACAAAGCAGTATTTTAATAGTAAGACGCATGGGGGTTTGGGCATAGGTGATCTCCGGAGATCCCTTCCAACCCTAAAGATTCTGTGATTCTGTGATATGAATCAGGTTTCCCTTGTGGCCCAATAGATGTCCCCATACTATGGTAAATTGGAGCAAATCTGAAAGAACTATGAACATGCACAAATTTTTCCCTTCACACACTGGGTTATCATGTAATTATGAATCAAATGCAAACTCCTAATCCTCATCTTTAAAGCATCAAATATCCCACTATTACCTCAGTCTCTGAAGGAGACCATCATGTGTAATGACTTTCCTTAGTACAACTAAACTTTCTACAGTAATGGTGAATTCACAAACTAAACAACTTTCTCAGTGAGAGTTCAAGACTTGGAAACGTACTTTCAGGAGCAAACTTCACAATTTTGCTATAAGCACACGGCACTCCTTTGACTTTATCCCTTCTAATATAAACCTATAAAAATATGGATATAAAAAATGCAAAGCAAACACTCCACTAACATACTTTTCTTTCCTCAAAGGACAAGAAACAGATGTATAATTACTTCTTTAGTGTCTTACTGGCAGCTGTTCTAAAACTATGGTGATAAGAACAGTGTAAACCACTCTAATGTAGAAATATGTAAAGCACTTTATTCAAAGTCAGACAAGAGCTGCATAGTTTAACTATAGAAAGAACATGGCTATTCTGTAACCACTGGACTTTACCGCCTTCTTGTAGCACAGAGCCTTACTGATAGAAGATATTCTGACTAACAGAAGATCTGAGATTCCCCTGTAATTCTAAACATATTTCTAAACATATTACCATTTAAGAATCCCTTTTTTAAAAAGAGACAGATGCTTGCTTCAAAGGACATGGGGCCAAAGGTAACGCTGATATAACACAGTGTAAATATGTCAGTGAAAATGAAAATACATGTATTTTCATCAGTGGAGGGCTCAAGAACATCTCAAAAGAAGCCAAAAGTCTCACTTACATTTAGAAAGCTGATTACTTCAGAAAAGAATATGCAGGCCAATAATCAGTTGTGAATTTCACAGAGACTGTTATGCATCAGTTTATGTGCTGTTTAATTTCAGAAACATTGTAGAATGAATGAGAGTTACTTTATCCAACTAAATGATCATGTTGAACAAGAAGGGACTAAGAGTAATCTAATCTGTCTTCTCAAATACACTTCAAGTACACATCCAGATGTGTACAATTTCTGAGGTAAGGAGCTTTTGTTTACATTATAGGTCACACATCTCGAATTTTCTGTCCCAAAGCTTAGTGTTTCAAGCTGACAAGAGACTAACATTCAGATGCTTGCTTGCACCTGGAACACAGTGCAAGAAATCAATTTAACATGTTCTTCTACACATTCCAACAAAAAAAGCACTTAAAGCAGGTGCCTAGCTCCCTAGCAATGCATAAAAAAAAATAATACAAGATTCTTAAGTACCTATACAAATTCTAGCCACTCTAGACTCCCTATCTAGTCAACAGTGAGAATGGCTCTTCTAAAAGCATCAATTGCAGCTTCTGAGATTAAATTGCCTTTAGGAGAAATTTGTGTTGTTGTTGTTGACTGAGTACAGAAACCAAAATGGTTATGTTTTGTATTTAGTCATGTCAGGATGTGTCAGTCAGTTTTTGCCTTTGGGCCAGATCTCAGAAGATCTGACTACCTCAAATGGAAACATGCAATATGTGTAAGCTAACTGTGTACTGAGCAACACATAGAAGATGTCATTAAAAACAGTGAATCCAGACAGAAGTGCCAATATTTTTCCTTTCCAAATAAGGAAAATTCACTCAACACAAAGCAGAAAACAAGTAATAACATATCTAATGGTGAAAGAGCACTATCTGTGACATTGTCTGACCTCTTTGGTAGCTCTTTTGGTGATTTCCTTCAATAAAAATTGGGCAGCTGTGCATTTTTTAGAAGTTTTTCACCATAGATGTTTTCAAATACCTTCATAAATCTGGATGTTAACATCCCTAGAGCGTAAGCTGAAGTAAAACATGAAATTCATAACTGATTATTGGCCTGTGTTAGTATTTTAGGAGATACATTTGTCATTTTGTTTTCAGCAGAGTTATCTAAACTAATAAGATTTCAACTATTTGCACCATGGCACTATGTAGTATCAAGCAAAGTTATTTGTGTTTTGTATTTTTTTTTTTTTGTGCTGAAGTAATCTAGCTTTCTAAAGGTAGGAGAGACTTTTGGCTTCTTTTGAGATGTTCTTGAGCCCTCCACTGATGAAAATATATGCATTTTCATTTTCATTAACATACTGTAAAACACAGTCTACCTGTTCTGCTAAAAAGTATAGCTAAAAGATGAGAAGGTTAATTTTCAACATCGGTATTCTGGAACTTGTGGAGCTTGAGAGTTCTCCTTGAATTAGGAGTTAAGTGACTGCACAGATGAAGAACACTTAATAAGAATCACTTAAAGCATCAAATAGGATCATATCTGACACCTGATAACCCCAATTTGTTTCCTAAACCTTTTTGGTGGCTAGTGATTTGCATTTCTTCAGTTCTCTCTCTCACCTTCAGATAGGTTCTTCACCCTTCTCCTACTATCTGGAAGATTTTAGGGAAAAATAAAGTTCCTTTAAAAGTATGCTATGTGAGATTATCTTAAAATCTGCATTAGGAGTCTTTCCAGTTTATTCTTAAGAGTGGGTCTGACAGTGGTGTAAAACAAAATCAGTGACTCACTTTTAGTAACACTGAGGTTTCTGACTTAACTCCTCATTTTCAGTAGAGGTCCAGGAAAAAAATATCTTCAGTCTTCTCTGTTATGGAAAACCGTAAGTGAAACAAGAACCAATTTAGAGTCACTTAAGTCAAAGCAAAGTTCCCATAACTAAAGTTCATTTTAACCTCCCGGGACATGTTCAAGAGTTTTGATACTGGTGTGATGTATTTTCTATCATTTCTGACATGATTTAAATATGGAAACTGCTTCTGTCTGCACAATCTTTTTTCTATTGTTGTCCCAGCATCTTGACAACATATTCCCAAATGCAATTCTATTTTTCTAGGTTTCCCTCTGGTTTTTCTTTTTTTTTCCTAAAAAATGGGGCTTTCCTATAGGGTGTAATTGAAAATACATGAATAGACTCAAAATGAACATATTTAAATAGGTTGACAGAGCTGGAAGGTGTTGCAAAAAAAAGGGCCGACTCTGCCTTGTCCATTCTGCAGATAGTGCTTTGGGAGCTCAGAGGAAAGGAGGATTGGACCTTCAACCTGCACAGGAAAATGAAACCTGTGCATGAAAACATAATGATATGCAACTAAAAAATGTTCTGCCTTTCTGAGTAAAAGTGTCTTCAAAATACCAAAAGTTACAGCCTTCCAGAGTGCAGCATTCAGTAACTTTGAAATGCTTCTTCACCAGTCAAAACTAAGGTGAAAAGGAAACACAAAGACAAAACTGCAGGACTTTATTGTCCTTGAGGTATATTGCAGGAAGGGAGGATGATTATGAATCTGAGATGATTAAATACTAATGGCACAAACTTCACAAGTGATGAAACAGCCAAATAAATTACCAGTGCTTTAAACCAGACACATTTAGATTAACAGTACTTTTGTGAGACAGTTTGATAAATGTCTTAAATTTAGCTGTGCTGCATTGTCCCCATTTCAGGGACCTTTGACTTTGGTCACCTGATTAATTGGACTGGTTTGTACCCATGCATTGTGAGATGTCATCCCCCTTAGCTGGGTAGCATTCTTTGTAAAAATAGAGGATCTTATTTATGGTTCTGTAGCACAGGGTTTCTCAGAAAGTAAAAGCTCTAAGTTGCTGTTTTAGTGTGTCAGTATCAGTAGAATTCAAATTATCAAGGACAGATCTTCTTTGATAATTTCCAAGTTGAACACAAATGTTCAGTTTGTCTAGACTTCAGGTCAAGCATTTTGAATTCCTGATATTATTCATCCAAAGTTGGCTGTTTTATTATGACAAAACTAAAATTCTTGTTTACTCTAAGTAGTATCTTACTTCATGGACAGCTACATTGACTTCAGCATGATTACTTACAATGTAAAGCATTATTCATTTTAGCTATCCTACCCTAATATGCAAAACCATATACTATTTGGCATTCAATTACAGTTGCCCTTACAAACCAGGTTTGTTCAGAGCAAGAGGCATTGAGCCATGAGACAGTGTTCCAAGGACATCCATGCAACTCACAAACACTGTCTGCTGGACAGGCTTATAAGCCCCAAAATGTACGTTTATATGCTAGGCAGGCCAGGCTCATTTATACCAAATAGTACAGAGAGATTTGCCAACATGCGTTTTTTGTATTTTTTTCAGTATTTACAATTTCCATAGTTTGCTAGGGCTTGCTATCTTACTTTCTCTCCATAAATCAGTCTATAATTAGATAAAGTTTAGAATCTACTCAGAAACAGCAAACAAAGTGAAGTTTGACTGGGAAGGCTGGAAAGGCTGTTTAATTGATTTTGCTAGAAAAAGTTTTTCATTATTTGCCTTTCTCTACAGAGAAAGAGATCTGAGATCTGAAGCTCTGCTATCAGATCTTATTAGATGCTCATTCCAGATCAATGGTATTTGTCACTGATTGAAGTTCTAGCTCTCCCCCCGGCATATCCCATCCAAGTAACTGTTACACCACAATTCTTTTTTGTCATTTCTGAAAACAGATGTTTTAGAAGTTTTCTAACAATGAAGCAACTATTTCTTTTCTCTTTTATTGATTTCACATAATTGCCTTATTAGCCAGCATACTGTTTTAATATTTTCTGTTGTAAGGAAATTTATTTGACAGTGTTCTAAGAAATATTTTTAGATTTTGCTGATCACAAGTAAAACTGCTGGGTTTTTTGTTAAGAACCTTTGCAGCAATGCATCTAAAAAGGACTACTAGAATTGTTTAGCTTGTTTTCTTTATGTTTTATATATGCAGATAGTATTTCAGACATTGACAGCATCATGGCAGTCCAAATCACTGCATGATACCTATATTACAGATAGTGAAGTAGTGAACTGAGCATCTTTCAGAGGTATTAGATAACCTGCTGTTTGCTTTAAAAAGTCAGCTAGCTCAAGATTTGCATAAAAACTGAGTTTCACTAACCATAGCCTTAACGTGAAAAAATCCAGCACATGCTTTTGAATACTTCCTAGAATAAATCTGTATATAACAGGCTTCATGAATCTGATGCCTAAATATATAAGCAAAACAGGAACATATGCTTTAGTTGGTGACCCCATAATCTATTCAACACCCCCTCCGTCTAACCCTCTTCAAGTCTTAATCTATATTCTGAATCAGCGGTTGGGTTGATATCCCAACCAAGTAAATCCCTTTGATCTATATTTTTGTGGGTTTACTATTTCTTTAACTGAGGGTAACTAGAGCAGTAAGCAGGTTCACAGAAATGCATATGATGCTTCCAATCTTCAGGGTTTTTTTTTTTTATTTAATTGGTGGTTTCAAGCAAGGTTCTGACCACAGCCTTGATTTTCTCTTTAGGCTATTGCATTGCATGTCAATGTTTATGCATCTTGACAGATCATCTTTATCTCCATCACTTGTGGGATATTGAAGTGCATAGTCTAACTAGCGCTTCATTTCCACAGAAAAAAAAACTTAGTAAAATGGTAAATCTGTGTTGCTGTCAGAAAGAAATTGATGGCCATTCATCCTCTTAGAAGAGAAGAGAGCAAAGCTAATCATATATTCCAGCTCTTTCTGCTGAAGGTAAACTGAAGGTGCAGCCTCATGGAGATCAGTATAATAGGTGGTCATTGTCAGAGAAGTGCATGGTGTTTTTTCTTTGGATTTTCTGCAGCCCTCTGAGGCTTTCCTGCTATTGAACCACACACCCTTTATGCAGTAATTATGAAGATTTAGTTAGCACCAGTTATGTAACTCTATCAACTGGTTCTTAAACTGTGTGCCTTGAGCTAAGCATCTTTATTAGGTGTGGATGTTGATTCTTAATTTCAAAAACTTTAGATTTAACTGTAACTTTTTGTGATTTTCTGTCTATTCTGAATTAAAAGGACTTTAATTACCTTTTGACTGCGTTGTCTTTCCTTACTGCTAGCAATTAAAATCTCTTCTTTGCACAGATATTTTTAATAATATTTTAATTTTTCTTAGATAAACAAGAAACTTTACTAGCATTCAAAAGTCTTGTAGTTCTTTTCTTTTCCTTTCATCAGTTTTTTCAGAAGCTTTTCAAAGAATGAAAACAGTCTTAAACACAGTACTCTGACAATGGTACCTCTAACACTATTATCAGACATGACAGTGCTTCCCTATTTTTCCTGATACCCCCTAAGAATTGTTTTAGCATTCTAAGTGTCATTTCAGAGTCACCTATTTTCCTACCATCATGCCTAAATTCTCTTGACTCATAGCTTTCTAAGATGCAACCCCCCTTCTCTTACAGTAAGCACTATGATTTTGCTCCTAGTTGAATGACATTGTATTTGGAAGAGTTAAAATGTGCACTGGGATACTCCAAGTGGCAATTCAAAGGCTATGTTTTGTTTCAGATTCACAGCAAGATGCCTGTGGGAGCTCATGAGCCTGAGCAGAATGAGGTGGGATAGTTCGACTATTGCCAAGCTCCAGCATGCAGCCTGGAGTCTGGAAAAACTTCTTCAGCCTGTGAGACCTTGGATATTGTTAGCAGGCAGCTGAAAATCAGCATGCCTACAGAAGTGGCCACCGCAAAGGCCACTAAAGTTTGGTGTCAGGACAGGGTCAAACACAGGTGCTGGCGATAAGAAAAACTCTAACACTCATCTAAAGCAAGTGTTCATGCAATATGAGCATTGTGAAAAAAATGGACAGTAAATTTACTGCAACAAAAATTTCACTCAGATGTGTGAATGCATTTCATTTACTACTAAGACTGGCTGAGATAGTGGTAACCTGAACCTGTAATGAGAAAGTTTCAGTCAGGACAGGACAAATATGGGCAAAAAGATAAGCTCTATAAACTCCCAGCCCATAGTATTTGATCATCCCGTACAGATGGTTATGCACTGCATCTGCAATCTCTCTCCTCCTCTGGCAGATAAATTTACTGAACATATGATAGATGACAAAAATAAATGGAAAACTGTTATGTCCTGTTTGGCGCAATTATCAATCTTTCCAAAAACTTCATGCTTCATTTACATTAAAGTAGATAATTACACTTGTATTCCAGCATGATATGGAGAGTCCATAAGCTTAAGCAGATAGGTGTGTAGCACTCTCATGACAGAATCATAACTGGTCTGAGATCATGCTTGAACTTCCTATTTTCCAAGGACTATTCACATCACTGAACTTGTAGTATAACATGACACTGCAAGAGGACATTTCATCCACTGAGACTTACAAGTAGATGAACAGCAATGTAATAGTTTTTTTTCTAAAAATTGGAGTCTTAAAAAGTGCTGTGTACATCACTGTATATTTCAATACTGTGGATAACACAGCATTAAATAATCTACTCTATTGTAAGCTGCATAATCAGTGTGATATGATGTTCTGACACTTTTATATTTCTGATAGTTTTATGATTAGGCACGTGTTGCATTGGTTATATGTGGTTGGCAATGGAAGCTTTCAGTTACCAACTTTACTAAACAGAGATTTTCTTTTTACTGTCAAGAAGACATGAATCTGAAAGAATCAGCTATCATAAAAGGCCAATATTAAAGGGATGAGCTCTGTGGTTTGACTTCTCCAGATCTTGCATCTTACCAATAGAACTGTAACCACATTAACATTTTATGAAGAGATGCTGAAGTTGTTCCTAAGAAATTATATTCAGCTATTGTTTAATATATTGTTTACATTTCCCTCCCATTTTTCTACAGTATAATTTACGACTGTTTGTTAAATAGTCTGAGTGAAACAATCCTTCCCAATTATGTCCCACATTTGTAACCAATTATTTATATTGAAAGTATGATTATTTTGCTCATACTTATTCTGTTCTCTGAAAGATTGAGATCTCAAGAAGGAAATGAGATATATTAAATGAATATATGTACCTCATAAGTCATAGACATGTCATATTATCATTTTTACAAGCAAGAAAAATACCCAGTTACAAAATGTTCAAAATGTTGTGTCAGTCCGGTTATAATTAATAGAATTCAAGAAGAGAACCAATGTGGTTTTAAAAGACTCCTCTGTCAGAGGGTGCCAGTTACGTGTGGATTTCTCTGTAATATACAACGCCAGAAACTAAATTAAATTTCTTTGGTGAAGGTTCTTGTGATTTTGACATTGCTGTCTTCACCATATTTTTATATGGGATAGGACTTAATTTCCCATTCATCTGACCTTTAGATAAAGCTGCAGTGACTTTGAAATTTTCCAATTAAATCATTGGTATCTGCTTACTTGGTGGTATCACGTGAGCAGCTGATTTAGAAACTGTAGAAACCTGTAGACTTGTCTGTGAAGACCAGATAGTTATCAAAATCCATATGGCTGAGTTAGTTGACTTCTGAATCATAGGAAATAAGTATGTCATGTTTATTTATGGAACTAGTCTTATTTTTACCTAGTCCAGGAAAAAATATTTGAAACATTGACAACCCTGTTTCATGTGGATCAATATTTTTACGAAATTATAAATGTAGTAAATTTATGTTTGAAGAGACCAAATGTTAGCAAAAATGCGCATGTATGCAGCTGAAATTTTTAGCAAGGGTATTTCTACTCAGTTCCCTAGACATAGCTAGATCCTCATCGATCTGTATGCAATACTGCTTCATCCAACTTTAAATGGAAATGGCAAGCATTTCAAGTAAGGAATAGAAAGCCTATTGACCTCCTTTATAGCTTTCATAACCCTTGAGTTAGGTGACCTAAAAAGTGCTCAAGTGCAGATTATGTGGGGTAGTGTAAGAGAGAGAGGCATCCTAGTAGTCACAGTCTCATGAGAGAAAATCCAAACGGTCCTGCAGCTGGATCTAGTTTTGAACATTAGTGAACCTTCAGTAAACAAGAAAACAAAAAACATTCTCTTTTAATCAGAAGTTATCCTCCCATGCAATACCTTCTACAGAACCATTGAAAGACTTCCATTACTTCTTTTCCCAGCCTTTCAAATTACTCCCACAACATTAAGTTCAGCTTCCATTCTTGTAAAATTTTGCACTTAACTGCTGCAAACACTTCAAGCAAACTGAAAACCATTTGACTAGGAAGGAACTGCACAACAATGTGGTAGGTCTCAGATATCACTTCTATTAGTCTCTGTTACTGGCAGCATTTGCATGAGAACAGATTTTTTTGTTTGTTTGTTTTGTGAACATCACACGACTAATTAGTGCTGAAAGGCTGGACTTTCTCACAATTCCATGATGTCCAAGCCAGGCTGGAAGCAGGCTGGAATCTGAACCCAGATCTGGACCTGAGGCATGCCTCTTGGCCTCCTCTCCAGTTAGCATCTCTCCATCAGAAGACTATGAATAATGGATAGCCATCCCCAAATACACCAAACTGGCATGTACATTCCTTTTGAAAGAATAAAGTGTTAACTGGAGTTGTTAGCCTGTACCTGGCAGAAAGCCAGACCCTCTGTGTGCTTTTTTGGACCATTTGTCTCTAGTCTAACTTTCTGCTGCATAGATACCACCCTGACAAATCCAACTTGCAAAATATGGGTTATATAAAGCTCAAAGTACGAGTGACTCTGGCTACTGTCATATTTGGATTAAAGATACTTAATTTACTTTTGTCCATCTTTCAAATGATTCAATATTTTCCCTAAACTTCATTCAGTCATCCCAGCTGGGAAGCAGGGACCTGGAAGGCGTGAATGGAAATCAGAAGCTCAATTAGGAAAATTCCATCTGGGAAATCATACTATTTAGGATAACAAAGCTAAATGCTTTTGCTTGGCTCATTCAGAACATTTTTTAATACACATGGGTTGCTTATACTCACATCTTATGGCCAAAAGCTGACAGTCCTTAATTAAGTAGTTTCCCACTGCTTCCAGAAATGGATTTGCCTGACCAGGAACTGATACATTGTCTAAGGGAAGAGTTATTATATTCACTTTCCAGGACACAACAGAGGAATAAAGAGACCAAGTTTGTTAAGACTTCTGAAATTGTGTAAATTATTAGCACATTTAGGAAAACACAAATATCCTGCATCTAATCCCTTGCTAGAGAATATGCATAGCATGAAATATTTGTTTCCTTCCAAAAATGAAAAGTGTCACTAAGTAACACCCTATTGTCAAATTTGAGAAGCTCAGGGGGCAAGATTTGGGTTTTTAGATTCCTTCTCCATAGATCTTTTCCATGTAAGTATTTATTCCCTCCACAAACAACTGTCTACCCACATGTCTGCTGGGCTTACAGTGCTCACTTATAAGAACTGATTATTTAACCTCCTCCTCTATACAGCATCCCTCCATAATTTCACAGAGGCAATAAGGGAATTTCCCTGTCCAAAAGCAGATGTCATTCTCCATATCCTTCTCAGCCCTTCCTGCTGTGTGAGCAAGGCCAGGCTGATATCCCACCACAGGGGAGGCAAAAGCCAAGCCAGAAAGGGATGGGAGTGCTCTGCTGTACTCTGCACCAACAGGAGAAAACTCAGGCCTTCTGCAAACCCTGGGGCAAAAGCTTTCCCTAGGGAGTGAACTGGAGGGTGAAGAGTTGTTCAGGCTTTTTTCTGCCCATTTCCAGATGGTATTTTGTCGATGGTTATCTAGTAGTCCTGCATCTCTAGATATAAAAATGAAGTGCAAAAGGCTCAAAAGAGTATTTGACAAACATAACGCTAATGTGATTTATGGGCTCATCCAAGCTGGCGGCTTACCACCCAGCCAATTAATCACTCTCCAGTATTTTGAAAGTCATTAAATTCTATGCCATTTCTAACATATTTTTAACCATTAGGCAGGCTTTCTTTTCAAGTGTGATGTCACCAATTCTGCGTTCCTTTGCCACCTCATTTTATTTCTTCACTGCCTGCTAAGACATCTTTCATTATGACTGCTGCTATGCCAAGTGGGTAATTTCACTTTCTTATTGTAATGCCTTTAAGGATGCACTCTGGTAAATGCTACATGTGTGTTTTCTCCTTCATTTCAGTTGTAGTTCCTGGGAGTCACTTACTCCTGCACAAGAGGTCCAGCTCCAACACACTGAAGCCTGTCCCCACCCAGCTGTTACTCAGAGGGAAAGAGTTGGTGACCAGTATCTTGCTATCCTGCCAGAGAAATGTTAAGACGGAAGCTATTTTCTTTACTCATGAGAGGAAAAAGGTCTACGTTTCATCCTAAAAGAGATCCAGCAAAAGGGAATTCATGTCTATTTCCCAGTCTGATGATGCAGGAGGCAACTTGAAAGAGGTGGACTGAAGGACTGCATAAAAACACCTTAGTGAGCAGAAGAGTTGCAACAAATATCAATAACCTGACCTATTAACTTCCAGTTTTACAGAGGACTTTACACTGCTTTTCTCTGACTTCACTTTTCCTTCTCTAAGTTTCTGCATTTGGAAAGCTTCTTACAAAAAAGAAAAATAATCTTCAGCTTGGTTACCCTTATTAATGATATCAGTCAGGACATTTTGCAACCGAAGACTCTTTGTGCTAGAAAAGGTTTTCAGCGGATTTGACAAAAAATACCAAGCAACAAGCTCTCTTTTGAGAAGGAAAATGATCGATTGTTACCTCTGCACAATGAGAAACAGAAGGTTACTTATTTAAGTGAAAGCTATGAATAAAATAAGTAAAGCACTTTAGCTGAGCCACCTTCTAGAAATGGGAGGAAACAACATGCAATGCAGGGTCATCAAAAGCTGGATTTAGGAGAAAGTAACTAGGGCAAACATCACCTAGTAGAGGTGACAAGGATCATGAGACAAGCCTTGTGAACAGTGTACTTCATTTGCAGGTGAAATAAAATGGGAAAAACTCCTACCTTATCATCTGCATAGAACCCCACTTGTCTCATGTAAACTTTAATATACATATGGATATGAACACAAATGAATACATGCAAATGTATATGGTGAGTACAGTCACCATTCTACCTTGTAATGCACATGTAACTGGAGTGCAAAGTGAAAGAAAAAGCACACTACCACTGCTGTTGATTCACATTTTGCTCTTGTCTGTCACTAATGTGAATGACTGGAGAAATGGGACAATGAAGCTTAGACCTGTGGTCTTAATCTCATTACATTCTGAACAATAACATTTTCACTGTTCTCAGAATCAGAGAACCTGTCCTTTCGAGCATAAAGTAAATTCAAACAGCTGTATCTTGCCCTTGGGATGCATAACTGTTCAAATTACTAGGTTATAAAGATTAAGTTAATGCTTTATAAAAGGATGTTGTGATTTAGAGTCAAAGTGACAAACAAAATTTATTATGGCTTAAAGATAGTCTTTTTTCTTTTGTGCAGAAGATAAACTGTTAGTTCATCATTTGTGTCGAGTTAAACTATGTATGTAGCGATCTTCAGCACAACTAGCTGGAACTCAACCCAAAATCTGAACTCATTACCTAACACTTAACAAGCTCAGCATCAGGCACAATAGTTCCACATTGCAGGTAATCTATAAAATAGTGAACTATAGATAGAGATAGAAAGTGCTTTGATTTGATCATTAGATGCCTAGTTGTCCTCAGTGTTAAGTACCAGCAGAAAAGGCAACAACCCCTTGACTAAATCATCAGAGTATTCTGGTAACAGGAAAAAGCCAACTAAACAAAAAAGATGTCATTCAAGCAGAAGATGGGAGGCCTGATCCAAAATCTCATGGAAGGTTTGAACTCTGATGTTCATAGAATGTTCAAAGAATATGAATTCAAAGTTAAAGTTGTTCAGAAAAGGATAAGCAGAGTGTGCCATACAAAAGCACACAAAGCCAAAATCTTTTGGGTTCTACTCAGACCTAGCAGTATAAAGGCTGAGAAATAACCTGACTTATACCTAGTCTAGAGGAGTAAATGAAGAAGAGCAGGAAGGCAAAGGTCTCTTAAGAACAAATACAATTGCATTGATTATAAATGCCTTTAGACAGGAATAAGAAACTTTCTGAACACTTGAGTACTGAAGTTCTAAACCCAACTTCCAACAGGACCAAGGGTAGGGAAAAAAACCTCATTTTAATATAGACCCTGAGACACTAGTCAATGGGATTAACATTGTCATCCTCCATTTCTCAGGGTCTGGACCAGATGGTGAAGAACAAATCTCCTGGGTTTGTAAAACCCAAAATCAGTCTTTCCTTTTTCTGCACTCCTCCTCCTCACACTTCTGGCTCACAGGGGTGCAATGAAGACCTTTCTTTCTTAGGGCAGTATTTGTAATACTTCATCTCATTTGTCCAAGTGTGGTTTCCCTGCACAAATCCATATTTTCAGAGAGAACAATTATATCAAATTTCATTTGAAGTCAGTTCAGAGCAGCTCCGTCATGGCCTGGACACAGTCTTGCCTTGCCTTAACCCCTAGTTAAATAGGAATCTAGCAGCAGTTTTGGGGTAGGTCATAGCCTACCTATGTTGTACCTAACCTGTGGTTACTACAGAAAGCTGCGTAGAATATGACTCGTTCTGTAGAAGTGTCTCTTTTTTCATGCTAGAGAGGTTTTTAGTGAAAGTGCTCTATGCTGTCTCTGAAGAAAAGGAATGTAATTGCTGTGAAATGCTATGCAATCCATACAAATGTGATGTCTGGACTGGTTTACATACAGATGTAAAGTAGTGGATAATAAGAGCAGGAAAGAAAGAAGCATGAAGTCAGTAAAATTAAAATCAAAAGAGTACAGCTGCGGACTCCATTCAAATTAAATTGCTTCATTTGGACCTGTTATTTACATTTTCTCATGTGTACCAGCACTTAGAACTAATAACCTGCAGCTTTCCTCCAGACCTGAGCAGCAGCCACCATGAAAGGAAGGGCTCTCATAATCAGTGTCCTAGCACAAAACTGTTTAGATTCACCAAAGGCAGCTCTGAATAGAAGAAAGCCCCAGAAAGAAATAGATTTACACTGCTGTTATTATCCCAGTTTCTGTGTATCTTTAGTAATCTTGTGTTTACAATCATTATCCATCCATCAAATCAAAACCAAGCAAACATAACCCCCACAACTTTAAAAAGGTCACTTAAAAGAATCAAACAAATGCATTTCAATTTCAAGGGAACTTGAAATGGTCATATATGAAGATATGGAAGTTCATGGACACAATAAAGTTTAAACACTTTCATGTTTTTCTCATGGTTCCCAGCCTTGGTCACATAGTTACTTGCAAGTAAAAACTGGAGCAACATTTCCCTTGCTCTGCAAGTGCACAGCTAAAATTTGAATGGAAAAGCCATTCCCTGGCTATCTCAAGCTGGTATTTATTCTAATTCCTTTTGAAGTCATTGCAAATCTTTCTGTTGCCTTGAACAGGTGAATCAGACTCCTCAGCACTGAAGTGAATCACAGATTAAAAAAAAAATTCTTGCATGACTTGTATGACAACCTTATATTAAAATGAGTCCCTTCTGGGAAGCAGCATGCGGAGGTATTGCTAAGGCAGTACCCTTTCTGTCTGAGCAGTGAGTGGATTGGCTTTGTGTATTTCCTAAGTTATATTCACTTGGATTCATTCCTTCAGTGTTTGCTTATAGGTACATTAGAGACACAAACTGCAGCAGTACTATTTACATAACTAACTGGGGACCAGACTTTGATTCTCATCTGAAGGTCCTTGGAAGATTAAAAAATCTGCGTCAGTTAATCACATTTTAGGTCCCTGTAGGAGAGAAGCAAAAGTTACACTATTGGATGTAGTCAAACCTACAAAACAAAGCATCCCAATGCTTGCTGAGGAAGTGCAAACTTGCTGGAAATACAAAAAAGGACTCATTTTTTTTCTTCTCCAAAGTACTCCAACATGGCAGAAGGGACAAAGCTGACTTCATGTCCAGACAGCATCTCTGGGTTGCCCCACATCCTGTTTCTGGAATCTGTTCATGGCCACTCAATTGAGAAGGATCATGGAGCACCACAACAGACAGACCCCTTCAAACTATACATGATGATGTACTCTATGCCCCAGTAATAGCAATAAACAAATAATATTGTGACTTCAGAAGGTAAATTTTAAAGGTTGACAAAGTAGCAATATAATCGCAGCTAAAATATACTCAAATACTAAGAACTGCAAATGATTAAGGTTATCACTGAAATAAGGTGCAATAATAAGACTTTTGGACTCTAATTTTCAGAATATTTAGAAATTTTTCTTGCTCAAATTGTAGCTTCTGTGACTGCTATATCATCTATGGGCACTCAGCACTTTTCTTCACTCACCACAGTGTGTGAGGGCAGGCAAAAAAAACAAAGAACAACGCAGAGAGCACATGTGAAAAAAAGGCCATGGCCAATATCAGAATACATCAGGTAGGACTGAGTGTAATTTCCCAGGAAGACATGCAGTATATCCACCTTCTTTTTAACCATTTGGAAAAGACTTTGTTATTTTTTCTGAAACATACAGCAGATTATAAGGAAACATTGAGGGGCTTAGGAAATCGTATACTTTATCCCTGGAACTCCTAGGATCTAGGTCTATAGCTAATCATACCACCAATATGTTTAAAAGTTCAACAGATTTTTGAGCATTAAAGAGTCTTCAAAAAAAGCTCATCAAATTCAGCTTGTCTGAAAAACCTGACTTATGGACATAAAATCACAGAACTATAGGTGGAGGGGATCACCAGAGATCTAGTACCAAGACCTAGGGGACAAAGGAGCAGAACTCAGATCAGACTGCTCATGACCTTCCCATTATAGTTGTTTAAAATATCCAAAGACAGAGATTACTCAACCATTCTGGGCAACATCTTACACTGAATTATTTTTTCCTTATGTCCAGTTACAATTTCTTGCATTTATTCTCTTGAGCCTTGGGGTTTATCCTCTCACTATGCCTCCTGGGGAGAATCTGGCTCCATCTTCTCTATAGGACCACAGTTACATTCCCTCTTATGTTTTCTTCTCCATGTTAAGCACAACCAATTTCCATTCAGATATCCTTTACTCCAGCTCCCTAACCATCTTCAAGGCTCTCTACTGGGTCAATATTTCTCCCATACTCAGATGTTTCCCTTTGTCAGTGGATTGGTAGGATAATCACTTGATTGCAAGCTAAAAAGCCATTAAACAGTTCAGCCTTCTTAACATCATTTATTTATAGCTATCCTCTTTTAATTAAGTAGGAGAGAATTTTTTCTGGTTTCATTTTCTTCTTGATGTCAATATCCTTTTACACCTTTTCTTTTTTGCAGTTGGTGTTCCTTCTAGGTTAATCATTCAATTAGCTGCTTTTTATGAGTGTGCCTTTACGTGCTTTTGTGCTCATCCTTAATGTCCAATCAAATTTCTACTCCCTAGATAGTGTTTTTAAATCATTGACTTCAGCCAAACTATTATCTTATTGCACTTTCTGTATTTCTTCATAATCAGAAAGAATTTGTGCCCTTGTCAATATGACTGTAGAAGGCTGCCAGGTTGTTTTAACTACTTTCTCTCCTTCAGTCAGCTTCCCAAAAGATCTTATAAAGCAAAAGCTGAGTAAATTGTAGTTCATCTACTTGAAATCTGTGGGTTTATTAAGTTGCTCTGGATTCCTGCTACAAAGATTGTGAGCAAATAAACATATGCTGGTGCATACACCATGGAAAATTTAAGGCCAGGAAGATGAAGATTATCCATTATTAAAAAAAAAAAAAAAATAAAAGCACCTTAATTTAAACAAAGAGATAATCATTCCAAAGCAGAAAGTAAGTCCTACTTATCACACTCACCAGCATCTTGGTCCTTTACTTGTCCAGATAAGCAACAGGAGTCTGAAACCTGCGATTAAGGTAGCCTAAAAAGATGAGTAAAAAAGTAAGCAACGCAGATTCACTAAGAGAAAACTCAAGCACAGAGTTCTAGAAGTAATTTGCACAAATAATGCAGACCATTTTTTCCAATGAAATCAATACAGAACTGAAAATCATGAATTCCTTGAATTGGATTCCTAGATACTTATATCTTCTATTGTTTGGAGATATCACTTTCATTCATTTGAATGAGAATTTGGCACTAAAATATATTTGAAGTTTCTGGTGTCAGAATACTGAAAATCAGGTAGACATCCATTTGGAAATCATTGAGAGGATTTGGAACAGCAGAAGAAAACAATGGTTAGATTATATAAACAAGAAAATACCAACAATAGTATATTTAAATTTTGCAAGCGTGTGTTAAAACTATCTCTGCATTAGTTACAGAAAAAGTCAATGCCATTAGCTCTGATGGATTCCTTCGAAAAGTGCTTCTTTTATCTATTAAAAAGCACATTATTGACTGAAAAAAACAATAAGCTAATAGGAAATCATGCCATTAAAAAAGAAAATGCAAATACTTTACAACAGAAATGAAATACTCTAATAAAAATATACTTACAGTATAAAAGATTCAAGGCTGAAATTTAGTAAAAAGACTTATTCTGTAAGAATAAGCTTCAGGTTTGGAATTAGAATGATCTGAAAACACTGAACACATTAAACATGACCTTTAAGCTTCAATTTCATGTGCAGGAGTATGAGGTTAATAAAAGAGCTGAAAGATCATATTTGTAAGAAATCTGCCTGCTGGTGGAAGTCATGTTAGTCTAGCTAGTGCTGTTAACATTCTCCACAGTCAGTGGACACTAAGGTCTGACACGTTATTTATTTGATGAAGTGTTTTAGTCTTGAGCCCCATTTTTTGTATTTCCTTTGTTTTCCTCATGTTTTCTGTGATTTCAAGTGCAAAGATACCTTTTGGCTAGGCTAAAACTGTACATTCAAAGCCTGGGGAGCATTTGGACTGAAAGAGGAAGTTGGTGCTTAACACCCTACAATGCTGGGGTGTTACATTATTTGTTTAATACCTGCAAGACAGATAGGTTTGTTCTTTCTTTCATCACTCATATGCATAATCTTTCCTCTGCAGTTTTTAGCCTTTTTTTTTTGTTCTTGGCAAATAAGCCTGGGACTTACAAGTCCAGCAAATAATTTTCTTCACTAGTGAAGCTGCATGGTTAAATAACACCCTCAAAAAAATAAAGAAAAAGGGGTGATTTACCAAAGACATTAAAAAAAAAAAAAATTCTTACTGTGAAGATTGATATGAAAGTTGATGGGTTTCGCAGTATTTCCTCAATAGCATTGTTACTTATCATTGCTTCTGACAAGAGGACAAGTTGGCCAGGGATTTGAAGAGTGTCCAATTAGATCTTTTCATTACATCAAACACTCCCAAAATGCCAAAAGAGAGTGAAAGACATATTCCCCTCTGCTCACTGCATTCCTGTTGGACAGGTACTTTGCTGTGATTTGTTGTGCACAGTCCCATTTGAGTCCCGCAAAAGTCACTCCATACCACCTAAGGCCTGGGCATTCATTGGCTCTGTTTTCTCAGCATACCTTCAGGCTCTGCAGTGCTTCATCCTCCAAGCTTGCTGGCTTGTTTGTTTGCTTCTTTTCTATATTGCTTACTGCATCTCGTTCACTGCCTTTCCTTTTCTGTACTCTGTATCTTACAGAGCTCACTGATATCAAAAAGAAGAGCATCTTCCCCTTTCTGCCCTGTTCAGAGAGCAGCAAGCACACACAGATTGGGAGTCTCGCTCTCCATCACCCAAGATCTGTCTGCTATGGGAACATGTGCTGTGATGTACAATATCATACATGGAGACAAGCATATCAAACATCACTACCTGAGCCACTAAATAAATGCTAAGCATTTTATCGATTTTAGGGGGTTTACTGATTTTACTGAGTGTCACACTTTCTATCAGAACAAAATGGTTGGTAGTAGAAAGTGAGAAAGGCATACTATACACTGGTGTATAAATGGTGTAATTTTTTTGTTTCCCTCTTTGTCTGTCTTGTATCTTAGTGTTGTCTTGTACATCATAATCTCTTTTTAGCAGGAACTTTTTGATGTGGCATCCAACCCCCAGTGCTTTTTTACACACACAGAAGCACATTAAAAGAACATTAAAGATGTGCCGAAGACTTAAGACTGTCAGCATTAGCATTGTTTGTGTAGCTTTAATTTGGTCTCTCACGTATACATGCTATGATGCAGCTGTTAGTATTTTCCACAGACCCTCTGCCTTAGTCAATTTGCAAGACGGACAGAGCTTACCAAATGAGAAGCTATACTGTATCTCATTTGTCCTCACCTATGGCACACAAATAAACTTTGGGGTTTATGCAAAGAAAATCAATCTTCTTACATTTCTAGAATATTCATCATTACAGCGATTCTCTTGCACAGACAATGATAGACTAAGTGTTTGTAAGACAAAAAGACTATTATTGGGATTTTCCCATCGGGTTTTGAAAACTTGGGGGATCAAATCTCTTAAAGAGTAGACTCAGTTGCTGCCTGAATGACAAAAAGCACCTGGCACCTTCAGCCTTATTGGATGAGACTTTGAAGAGCTCTTATGATTAATTTGACACACTACATGTCTGCTCACATAAATTTATGACCTTTACTATCAACTGCCTTGAACTACGTACCAAAGATCTCCACCCTATGTGACCATCAGTGTATCTGCAGGCACAATTCGTTCTGACCATCTTTAAGTAACTTATCCATGCTTTAATTTGACTTCTGTCAATTTTGCAGCAAGACCTGGCTTAAGGAGTCTCAACCTAGGAAAGTCATCAGCACACAGGTCATGCCCATTGGTTGCATTTAGGAACAGCAAGAGTAGCCTTGGGAAAATATTCAGCATCATTCAAAATTCCCAGATGGAGAGCTCATGTGACAGTCAAATGCTTCATTGTGAAGTTGGCCACTAGTTCAATCAATCACCTGGTACCAGAGAGGCCAATTTTCTCATTCCAGTCCATTGTGTCAGATATACAGAGATGAGCTGGGGACCATACAGCAAATTAATAGTTTCAGGTTGCTGGGTGTGCACAAGGCACAACCCTGATACTCAGCTCTACTAGTTCCACCACTATTATTCAATTATGTATCTCACTTGTAACTAAAGTCTCATAGCTCAGGTCATAATTCACAAAAATTAGTTGCTTTCTTTTCTGCATTAGAAAGCAGGTATGTTTTACTGGGAAAAGCTTTTCCTTATTCCTGCTGCCCCGTCTCCTGCGGGATCAAGCCGCAGGACATTTAGATTTTTCACCTCATTCGTCTTACGTATTCCTTTGCTCTGACCATTTCTATTCAGGTTGTCCCAAACTGGGTGTCTAAGATGTTCATATTAATCCACATCTGTTTGCAATACCACTCCAAATCTGTTTTTCAGGGATCCTCATTGCAAACCCCAGCTTCCTTTCATTTGAGGTTTTCTGTCTAGTTTCTCCCCAGGTTCACCACCCAACCTTCCCGTTTAGGCGGTTCACCTGAGAATAAGGAAGAGTTGTTTTACCCCTTCCTTTGCCTGAAGCTAGCCTCTTAAGCCATCAGTGCATTGTATCCTACTTTTTCCTCCCCCTCCTCCCTTTCCTTACATTTTCAGAAGCTGAAAAAGAGCTAATGTTAAAATTTTATAAACAAAAGCAAGTATTCTGGCCCCAGCAGCTGTTAAGGAGAGTTCAGCCTTCACAGTCTAAATCTGGCAAGGTTAAAATAGAATGAAAAAAAAACCTGAAATAGGAAGTGCCAATAAATGCGAATTATAGGCAGTCCTACTGATGCTTTCTGTACAAAAGAAACTACAGAAAATTGGCCTAAATTTCAGCTCAGTTTTGCTTTATGTCATTTTTTAGTTCTTTTCCTTATGCCCAAGACTCAGAGATGCACCAAAACTCACATTGTACGTCAATCCGTATGCTTCTATCAAGAAAGAGGGACTGCGGCAGGAGCTGATTGAAGGGCGAGGTCTCAAGGACGACAGCCCGAGCACTGTCCCACTGATAAATGGGGACGTGCTGGAACTCGTGGGTTACAGGCCTTGGGAGAAGAAACAAGGAAATAAGAAACCGCAGACTCTTGAGCTATGATGGTCGTTATGGAAACCAGATGGGGTGTGTTTGAGACAGGGGAGCGGGCAGTGCTGGGTGGACACTTACAGGCCGCATGGATGGAAATCTCCTAATTGCACAACAGAGACCCACTGGTTGCGGAAAGTTCCAGAAGGCGTTTTGTATTAGCTAGGAACCAATTAGAAACCGTTGTGTAGGTAGTACATATTTAGAAATAGCCAATCAGCATGTTACACGCTTGTAACAAGAAACGTATATGAGTGCATGAAGACTGTTAATAAAGTGACATGTTGCTTGCATCGAGCTATGTCCTGTCTCTTAATCGCTGCAGTTGATGATATCAAGTAATGCTATTTGATACTGTAGAAATACAGAAAAAGAGTTGCACAGAAAGCTGCAAAAAGGGTCTAAAACGTTAGTTAAATACTACTCCTCCTTTCTCTTTCCTCTTTCTGCTCATGCTGTGCTGTTCCCTTAAGACCGAGTCACCCCCTGTTCTAGGCAGCCTATTGTCTCAGTACAACCTATTGCCTATGAAATGCAGGTGCTATTTCTAGAACAGTAGGAACTTTAATTCTGATATGGGTTTTATAATAGATTGTAACAAGGATAAATTCAAATGATTGCTTTGTCATCCATTCCTATATTTCTCCTTTTTTTTTTTTTTTTTTTCCTGGTCATGAGGGAAGTTTTCCACCTCTAAGATAGGACATGAGGATACCAGATCCATTGAGCTATATTTGTTAAGCAGACCATCCAGGTGCAGATAAAAATCATCCCTTTCTTGCTCTTATTTTCCAGAGGCATCTTTCCTTCTCTAATCCTCCCACACTGGGTTCCTCTTTCTTCCCTCCCTCAAGCGTCCCCAGATGCAGAAAAAATTGTTGCCTTCATGTAACATCATTGAAATCTCTTTGTACACATTTCCACTGCAGTCCCACTGGTGCCCACTCTCTCTGCTGACATGATACTTTCAATCAGTGAGAAAATTCTCCAGCTGTGCTGTTTAGTATGATGCAAAACAAGCTGATTAGTAACAGCAATAACAGGACTAATTAAAACAGAAACACAAAACAATTGAAAAAAACCCGCCCAAATTCCTTGAATACAGAATTTTTTTCCATAACACTTAACCCTTCTTCTTTTTAGGAAGAAAATAAATATTTTGAAACTAAATACTTGCCTACAGACTTCTGGTGAATCCAAAATTCATCTTCTATGTACAAGGCACTAGAAAAGAATGACAGTTTCTTGACCTACTACATCCAGACAGTTGACTGATATGTGAAGCTACCATAAATGTATAAATGTATATATTTTTATATTTTTGTAGCTTTTTTAAAAAAGACCAAGCCTTATTTCATGAAGTACATTGAGTAATAAATCTTTATTTATAAAGCTGGTTTTATGCATAGGATATCTTAAAGGACTGTAGACTAAAGCAGATAAAAATATCGGTGACAGACAGAACTAACTGTATTAAACAAATGTTTCCAGAAGAGTGAAGCTTATCTAATTTATGAAAACAACATTTGATCAGAGAGAGATCTTAAACTTTAATTTAAATGCATGAGCACATGTGGCTGACCTAAGGTCACTGGAAACAAAACCCAAGAAAGCTCATCTCCAAAATGCAGAGTATGGGAATAGAAATTTCTGCCATTTTCAGCGAGTCCAAGTAAATTCCTTTGATTTGAAACCAATGCCAACGGAAGTCAACTAAGATATTTCTGTGAAAAACAGTGAGATTTGGACTGAGCGCTAAATAAAGAAATGGCTGTTATGGGAAATCACATACATTGTTATGCAGAATATACCTATGGAAGATCTTGCAAAACCAACTCATTTTTTCCAGATATTAAAATGTGAGGTCTGGATTGCTTATGATTGCATACTTATTCCTGAAGATGCTGTGTACCGTAACTACATACTCTTGCGATACTTTCTGAGAGGGAAAGTAAAAAGAGTGTCAGAATGCGGTGAGACATGAAATGCAGTGCACCTTCAGAGGCAGGCTCCTCTTATTTCAGGAAACAAAGGTGAACATACAAGAATAAATAGAAATGTGGCCGGAGCAATGGAAGAATCTGAGGTCCTAGGTCCTGAAACCCTGTTTTGCAATGTTTTTAACCAGAAAATGTCTAAACTAAAAAGCATTAATAGAGCTTAAGGAGAGGCAGCTACCTTCCGAGTGCTTTAGTCAGAGGGTTTAACTCTTTTTCACCCTGGCCTCCTTTTGTCTTTGTACTTACATATTTTGCACTGCTTTGTAGTCACCATCAAAGCTCAGACAGCTCATACACAGCTCAAACACTGCAGGCCAAGTATTTCCCAAAAATAGATCTCCTCTTCCTTTGTAAAGTCTTTTAGATATATCTACTAATATATGAATAAATGGGTACTAATAAATGAAACAGTTCTGGGATGCAAACTTGAGCATTTGGCCATAATTATCCATACTAGTCAGCTGCTAGCATGTTCCATGGCACCTTTTGACCAAGCTGAGATTTATCAGGTTCAAGGCTAAGATGGTCCAGATGTGGTTTCCAATAGTCAGAATAAATGAGGCCACCTCTTTGAGACCACCTTTTTTTTAATTTTTTTTTTTTATTTTTTTTCTCTGCAGGAAAGAAAGAAGAGGTTAGCCAAGTAAGTGCATGTTGTGACACTCCACATGCTCTTCTGGGCAAATGTTTTATTTTTTTCTGGGCTCTTTTACTTGGTGGTATAGACAGAGAAAATCCTTTCATTATCATAGTCAGTTTAACAGAATAGGCCATAGCTGCTTAAGCCTATTTCTCAGCTTTACAGTGATACTGAATCTTAAACAAGTATCTCAAGTCTACATCAAGACAGGGTTTTACATATATCTATGTTTCTGAGGCTTCCTGTTGGAAATTACAATCCTGGCAATTTATTTCTCTTATTAAGCATGTAGGACGCCTTGGCACTTACTCCCACACTTTGAACCCCACTCACTAAAGAGATGTGTGATAAACCTTCAGCTTCTGTATTGACAATCTTTCCGAAATGCCAACATCCCTTTTTAATTCTCAGCTAATGTATACTGCTAGCTAATCCTGAGTACTTGTAGCTTTGTTTTATTTCTCATCTGCTGTCATTCCTCCTCTTCTAGGTTAATTCCTTCCACCTTTCCTTTCAGATGCCCGTAGAAGCAGAATATCATCAGGCAGACATCACCAAGTATCTGTTTTTCTCTCCTCACTTTGGTTGGTTGCTGCTGACAAATCCTCTCAGGGTAATTTGAGAAGTGTCCTTTTAAATCACCTTTATGCTATCATACTCTGAAAACTGTAGGAGAGTAATAAATACATTCAGACAAGCTTCTTTTTTCTTCTTCTTTTTAGTTTTTTTTCTTTGCTTCCTTGTCCCCTAACAGATTGTGCAACTGCTTATTTGGCTTGGGGTAATATACATAACCCCACCCCCACCCACCCCCAAGAAATACTTACATAACAGAAAAAGAAGGACATATTATAAAATCATCTGTTAAGGATAGGGAAAATGTGGAGCTTCCTTGGCCTACTTAGTGTGTATTTCTGCTTGTGGGAGATGAGAAATGATCGGAGCAGGAGGTCAGCTGTAACAGCCCTACCCCTATCCTGAGCTGCCTACCCCGCGAGATCAGCCTAAGTTGCCAGCTTGAAAACAGTGCTCCCCTGCTTGTTCAGACTGAGCTATCTACCACCTGTGCTTTGAGGGGTATGTGTTGGTACTTGAGCAAATTAAATCACATTTCTTTCTTTGCACCAAGTCTTCTTGCTCTACAGATGATCTTGCAAAGGAGATCTGTCATTTTCATTACTTGCCTGTCTTCTTAACATTTGTGCCAACTGCTGGTTTTGTCTGTGAGGACTTCAAGTTTCTTTCAAAGTCCCACTGGACCCCACCTAGGTCAGCGATGAGTCCTTATTTGCAACTGTGGTTGCAAAATCTGCAGTCTCATTTACCAAATGTTCAACCTTTTAAATCTGTTCCAGTGACAGTAATGTGTGGAACTTTTCACTGACCTTAAAACACTTCATAAAGAAGGTCATCTGTCATTTCTTCTGTTTCTTTACAGTCCTTTGCCAAGGTCATGTAGAAGGACAGTGGCAGAGCTGGGAAAAAAATACGCAACTCCTGAGTACTCCGTGTTCTAGGCATTCCCCAGGAAAGGACGAAATTAAACTGAGACATCTTTAATCTCTACCTGAAAAGTAACTCAGAGACATGCAAAAAGAAGTTGCATTTTAATAATGCCAGGGAAGAGTAAAGGCTCTAATTATAAATGATGCTTCTTTCAGAACTGCAGAGCTCTAAGGCCTGTTACTATACAGCCATTGAATATATTTCAGGTTTATGAGCTAGAGCTGAAACTACTCGCTGTTCAGAATAACATTTATTTTTCAGCTAAAATATTTTTCACCTGCATAGGTAAAATTCTATGCATAAACTTCATCTCTTCATACTCTGATGATACATAAAGGACATGAGAGATATTTTATGCTTTCAGTTAGATGCAGTCCAGAATGGCAATAGGTCCCTTAAGCATATAACATTAATGCAAATTGTACAGTCCTTTCTAGAAATGCATCCTGTGGTCTATAGCCATATAACTGAAAACTTGTTATGTTAGTTAGCACAGAGGTCCAGCCAAAGGGCTTGCCACTCAAATGCTTCTTTTCTTCCTCACAGTAATTATCTTCCCCAACCATGAATGTGTTGTTATCTACAGTATACTGCTAATCATCAGAAACAAAGTTCCTGAGTTGAGGAAATGGGGTAGGACCGAGGTGAAAAAGCTCATGAATAAGAAATGGGAACTCTGGACCATCTGTTAGTAAATGGGAGGACAGATAAATTACGGTTTGTGCAGGATAATTTTAAGTCACATCTCTAAATTTTGCTTGATGCTTCATATTGTTAAGAAAAGATTCATCCTCTTGCATGTAGTTAATGTCCTTAACATATTTTGGGGATTGCACTGTTTTAGAATTGCTAAGTGACTCACTGTCAGCAGATGACGGAAATTGTATCAGCTCATGTTGTCCTCAAAACAGTGAAATCACTGCTCCATTTTCTCACACAATTATAAAATACCTGAACTGTAATTCAGACTTGGGCTTTAAGAGCTCTCAAATGCCTGGAAAAATGTAGACTTGATAATTTTTCATGTAATGCTGGGCATAATTTTACCACTCTTATTACACACATACAGTATGTTAGTCTGTCTGCACTGAAGCACAAGAAATCTTGGAACCATATAAATGCATGAATACTAAAATACTCTAGTCTATTCTTGATTTTCTTTCCAAGTGAAAGGGTTACTTACTGTTCACTTTATCAGTTGATGGTTTTTTTCATCACTTTAAAGCAATGAAGTAGTACATCCCCTTCTCCATTTGGGATTTTTGGAGCAATGGTAGTCTCTGATCTTTTCTCTGCACCATATACCATGTATACTGGGGACACTTTGGGACCACTATAGACACACAGCATTTCAGAATACTTCAGGGATACAACCCTTTCAATTGCTCAGTTATTTCCTCCAAAAGGGCAGCCAGAACAAAGCAGGTTAGAAATGGAAGCTCCAAATTGCTCAATAAAGATGATCCCCCATGTCGAAGGAAACCAGTCGGTATCTGAAGATTTGAAGATTTCAAACTCCCTCTGAGCCACCAAAAAGATGACAGAAACTTGTTAGAGAAATGAATTCCTATACTGACTTACCTGCACAACGCACTAATGTGCAAAATGCTTTATACAATGAATCCTGGGAAATATTTCTGCTCTGATCTCATTACTCTACAAAACAAGTGGCAATATTTGCATCAGAATTCTGAAAGTTAGCATTTCTGAAACAGGAACCTTATGAATGATACCCAAGTTAGTTAACTTCAAGTATATAGAAATACATAAACCGTGCGCGTCTGCATAGATGCATGTGTGTGTGCATATTCTCTGTGATTAACAGAGTTGAAAATTACCAAGAAAATTCTCTTCACTAAACCAGAACTGAATAAAGGCATGCAACATTTCTGAGTGCCAAGTAAGACTAATTACAATACTCAGCTGGTCTCCAACAAATGAATGATCTTAACTGTTTGTTTTTCAGCTGCCAGATGGAGTGAAGTGAAATAGTCTGTGCCATGCATCTAAGGATGAGAAAAATCTCTGAAAATTCAGATTTATGTTTCTGACAAGAACATTTTGTACCTCAAAACCATGTATGTTTGTAATTCCAGCTTTCAACTAAAAGAACAATTGTTCATTTCCCCATCAGCCTCCTAAGGGAAGGTTGCATTATACCCATTTTTCAACAGGACACACTGGACCAGAGATTTTAACTGATAAAGTCTAGGTCACTCTACCTTATATTTGAAGCGTGGTGCCTTAGCTCTACAAATAGCCCTGTAGATTTTCACTGATACCAGGAAGGGCAATAGGGTGTGAGTAAGGTACTGACCACCCTGCGGAGGGTTTGAAAGTTGCTCATGGTTCAGGGAGGGCTCACAGTACTACCTACCATGCTTTGATCAGAGAATAGCAGGACCCAAAAGTGTTCATAAAAAGCTGTTTTAAACTTTGTGTTGTTAAGCTTGGAAAGAAGCACTGGGTTTAAATAAGCCCAGCTGGCAGCACTGCTGAAGTGCCTTTTATGTCTGGCTGGCACTGGGATTGTGATCCCCTGACACAGCTGGACACCGGCTTTCTTTGCATGGGGGAGATGGCACCACATGGGGACTAAAGTGCAAATGAAGTTACTGCTGTCTGACCCTTTTGCTTGTATGATTAGGGTGATCAGAGGGGAACAATACATTTGAAGTTGCAACTGCTGCTCCAGCCACATCCAGCTGATAGTTTGACACATCCATGAAAACAGCATGTGTCGTGACATTTGAAGACTAATAAGCAATCCCAGGAAACTCTTCAGAACAAGCTGTGTACCACACTGTGCATGTGTGTGCATTCACTTTTAATTTGCATTTAAATAATTCTCCTTGTAATTTACTGATGTTCCCAATCCCTTTCCCCTCCCTCCACATACCAGCAGGAGCCTGTTATGTAAGAGAAGTCAAAAAATCTGATTTTCACTGCTGGAGGCTGAGATGTATACAAAATTATTCTATTTATGTCCTTATCACTAGATAAGGACATCTGTAGGATTTACACAACCCACAAACATAAAGGATTTAATCCACCAAGGGTTTTACTTTGGTAGAGAAACATAAGCCCAATGAGAATGAATGAAAGAATAAATTAATAATAATTATTCTGATATAGAGCCAGAGAGTATCTTAATTTGTTTGCATAAAAAGAAATTTTGCTCAAATATCTCTGAGCTATTAAAACAGAGAAATAAAACCCACAATGTTGAGATTCCATGGGCAGATTGCGATCTCATAAGTTGTGAGGGTTTCAAGCATTGATTTAAAGTCAAAGCTTAGTTGGCTTCATTCTTGAAGTGAGAGGAAAGGATGAAAGACCTGTCAAAAGAATTCTTATATGTATTTTACATTTTTCTGTGACATCCACTGTTAATATTTTAGCAGATGATGGATTTCATTTCTCCTAGTGAAAAATAACCTTTCCATAGAGTGTGGGTCAGGGTACACACATTTACCAAATATGGACTACCTGAAAGACTATCTGAAAACCACCCCAAAAATGAACAAGTTTCTGATTATTTTCTTCTCCTTTTGCTTGTGAATAAACGGTTTATAATATCTGCCTTCAGCATCTTACTGAGATGAGTTTAACTACCTATACTGACGACCTCTGAGCGGCATATACCTAGAATTTTCTTCTTGTTTCTCCATACCCCTGCCCTGCGTGTTAATACCGCCGACTGGTTTATGCTAAACCTGAACTGAAATTTGTTTCCTTGTGCCATCTGGTGGATATTGTTTGTATATGCGTAATAGCTTCAGTGAAGATTTTCATCCACTGTTGCATTGTCAGGATAATTTTTGCAAGATAGTAATAAATCTGGACGAACTTTAAGTAATGTAAACATTTATGTCTGCCTCACTTTAATTGCATGCTACATTTCTGTTTCCTGTGAGAATAGAGGAGCACAAAAATTAATTTTTCACCTTGAAAAACAATTTTAAAGGAGGGTGATAAATTGTTCTGTAGTTTGCAGGCAGTTCTTCATTTTGAGCGCTATTATATTTACTTCATGAGCTTTTCTCACAATACTTCTCCATTGAAACAGCTTTATATTTAATCAAAAAATAGCTGATGATTTCAGGAAAACTTTTCAAAAGTCATCAAAATGGTAGAGTTTCTCCTTTGCTAAAAGCAAAACATTGCTTTTCTTAGTTGCTTCAGAAACTTCTATGAAGTAAACTGTCAGACAACTAAGTAAATTAATGCTTTATTAAACAGAATTTTTAAAATATCTCATTAAAATATTCTATTTAAGCTCACTAATACTGATACGGAAATAGTTATTCTTCAGGCTACAGTTTGTTGGGGTTTTTTTCATTTACTGCCGTATTTAGGTTTATATGTGGATGATGTGATATTTTCCACTTAATTTAGTTGCATATTATTTGTTCATCTCTAGTGCTCCCCACAAAACTACCATTCCACAATTTCTATTAATGGAAGTTATTTTTCATTGGTCATAAAGTCCTTGAAAGCAATATTCTAATAAGATAAGGGAAAGGATCAATATGACTTGCTTACACTAGAAGAAAAATAATCCCTCATGATTTTAGTTTTTCCTGGAATATTCTCCCCTTGTTAGTCAGAGTCCCAAGTAATGTTGACATAGATATTCAGATTTATTCAGTAAGTAAAGTAGTATCAAATCAATTTACATTATAGTCTTCCAATTTTAAAATTGAAGAGATGAGAGACCTTAGAATTCTAATTGAATTTATTTTCCAATAAAGTTTATATTTTTTAACTATGGTTATATGAAAACATCTCTCCTCAATATAAGCCTCTTGTGGTCCAAACCCTAGTACTTTTTCTGCATATCATGAGTCTATTGTAAGAAGAAATTGCATTTAGTTAGGATATAACCTTGGCTTTCAAAGCTTAGATAGCTGTTACACTGAAAGTTTCTCATTTATGTGCCTTCATGTCTGCTTAACAATTAACCAAGAATTACTTTACTAACTGTGTCTAATTTAGCTTTTGTGCTTAATTTCTAGGATTAAATTAAAAACAGATGGCCCCTGAGTGGTAAAATGATTATAAATTAGCCTTATATATTGAATTAACATGGCAAAATATTAAAATGAAACTGATGCACATTTTTTGCTGTGCCTTGCTTTTTATGAAAGTTAGCATGATGATGCATGTAATTGAGCAATCTTGTGCTACAAACCTGGAGAGCTAAAACTCAATCTGTCCAGAGTCACCTCCTATGACATGGCGTATTTTCCCACAGAATTACACAGGAGGATTTTCTGTTCTTAATTGCATAATACATTAAATAAGACAGAATTAATACTATGATTTAGAGAGCTGTTCATCTCCAGAATGCAGTTTAGGAGCATAGACCCTATGAATTCAGTGAGATTTAGACACTCTTTCTCTTTCTGCACCCTAAATGCTCTCATGCACTCATCTCCCTCTGATCCACATATAGTCAAGCAGAGAGCTACTTATCTCAGCATGCAAGAACAATCAGACCTTGAAAATTTAATTTAAGGAAAAGCTGTTTAAATTCTCATTATTTTTCCTAGAAAGTCTCTTGAGGTAAAAGTTCCCTTTTCAGACTTCTTTCCTAAGATTTTAGGATGAGATATAGATATCTCCTTATTCTACATGTACTTCTTATTGAACTAAAGTCAGCACTTGCACAGAAAAGAAGGGTTGTTTCTGTAAACAAGTAGAACTTGTGTAAATATGGAGGCATGGACACAACAAAGACAGAAAACCCTCTATTCATTGACACCACATTAAAGGTATAACCTATCCTAATAAAAACACATTAATTAATTAATTAATAAGATGGGTGGGAAAGAGGGTGTAAAGGATTAGGTCAGCAGTATGAAAATTCTGTCATTGTTTTTAACAGTTGGACAACCCATTAATTATTTTTTCTTTTCTGAGGAACATCAGATACCTGCAAGTGTTTGTGTTTCAGCTTTCCTGTATGGAAGGGCTGAGAAGTACCTTTGATCTCCTTCATCTCATCCATCTGGCTTCTCCTCCCCTGATACAGAAACCACTAAACCATTCTTCAAGAAAGCTGTGCCTGCAAGCACAAAGCAAAGTATGCATACGAATGAAGACAATGCAATTGGAGCTGATTTATCGATGTCCTCACGGCTTTTGTGCAAAAAAACCCTCCTGCTGACTCTGGGGATGATAAAACAGCATTAGGCCCCTGGGATCATGTCAGAATTAACCCTCTGACCTCAAGTTCTGCTTGACCCATGCAATAAAAATGTTTTCCTAACAAAAAGTTCTTCTCTTTTTATATGTTAAAATCAAATGGCATTAGAGAGTGTTACTGATAGATACATCAGCTCCCTTTGAAGCAGATATTTCCATGAGAAAGAAACCAGGTCTTCTGCATGGCTAAAAACTCTGCTGTGGTCTGTCAGCATCCTTCCCAGTACCAGAAAGGTTCCCTCTCAGGAACGGTGATGCCAGCCCCCTTTTCTCCCCACTCTGCCCACACAAATGCAGCTTTCTTTTGGCATTTCTCAGCTACCCGCAGAAGGAAAGTGACAGATTTGAACTCCATCTGTGAGAAACTGACCCAGAACTCAAGCCTTAGGTTATTGATATGAAAAGACAGGCTTCTCTGCTACACCACGTGAGAAATCCTGCTCAGCTTTCTCAGAAAATTGGGTGTGCATGCAACTCCGATAGGGGTTGGGTTCAAACGTTGCAGTAACCCTGTCTCAGGTGCCTGTGCTCTGGAGAAACAGAGAATTTCAGACAAGCCCTTATGTTTAGTTCAGCCTGTACCCCTCTGCAGCCTGCAGTTTTAGTTTGACAGCCTAAAAGAGTGTGGCTTCTGAGCCACATGTATTTTATGTAAAGTACATGCTTATGCATATCTACATATATGTGCAATCTATATGCAAACATATAAATCAGTGCCCAGTTTCCATCCCATAAAAAATAATTCCATCTCAACAAAAAAAATTAAACCCAGCCCGTCTCCCATTTTCTGGGCACTTCCTGATTTCCACTTCTAAATCTGACAGCGAAAGAGATGTCTGAGAAATTGCATCCCCACGAGTTTCCTGAAAACAGGATATGGGCATATTTGACAAGCTAAGGGAGAAATTACCGATCCAGCTCTCTATAAAGTATCAGCTAATGAGAACACTAACAGCAAGTCTCAAAGAGTAAGAAAGCCTTAATTGGACTTTGTATCCTATTAGACATAGAGAACTCATCTAGAAGTCAGGAAGATGCTGGGACATAAGTGTTGCTATTTCCTATGCTAACAGAACAGCTTGTGTGAGGTTTTTCGGCAGCAGTGCATGGCAAACCCTGTTAGCTCTGCAGGAAGCTCTTTGGCCCACCTGGGTCTTGGACCACTTGTCAGAGCTCATGTTGGCCAGAATTAGCAGATCTTTCACTGCAGAACTCATTGCCAAGGGGCTATTGATGGCTGCAGATGTGAAGATATAATGCTATTCACTCTTAAGCAGGAAAAAGAATTAGTATTGCCTTTATAGTATAAACGACATGGAACCATTCAGAAGAATTGAATGTTTGAAAGCCTGAATCATGTAAGGACAGTCTTAATGAAAACTCTGTGTATCAATATTTTATACTTGAAATATGTGAACAGTAAATGACTCTAAATTCATGAATCTTTATAAATATTAGATTATTCAAAATGCTTTCACCACGCAGTGCATCTATCATTTGTGCACAGCTTAAAGGTGAAATGTTTCTCAAGTTTCTCTTCATCTGCCACAATTAGACTTTGATTTTATTCTGACTTCTCTGACTCACACATCCTTCCTTCTCCTGCAGTTCTCATAAAAAAAATCCTTGTCAAACATCACTAATTCATATAATAGAGCACCTGTTTCAGAATAATGAAAATTGCAAATTCATCCTTTGATGAACAATCAGAAAAAGAAGCAAGTCTCGTACATTGTTAAGTGTAGAAATATACAGACAAGAATGAATTTTCATTGTTCCTGGTGAAACTTAAGATTAATTAGCAAATTTAGTATTTTCATTAATTTGCTAGAAAACCTAATACATATTTTCTTCACACTCTTCCATGGGAATACCCAAATAACAGGTCTTTGCTACAAATCAGGGTAGAGTTGTAGTTCTTCCACAAATTACACAGAAAAGCCTTTACCTGCTGTTTTGAAATATTATGGGTTTGACTGTAAAGCACAAGGCTTAAGTGCTTTTCTATCTGAAAATAAGACTTATTTTGGTGCGTAAAAATTTCAGAACCTGATCCAAAGGGAAGATGCCTATTTATTGAACAATATTTATTAAAAAATGCAGGGAAGTTTCCTTTGATCTCTAGCTATCAGAAAATGTATGAAAATGGCTGCATCAGAGCTGTTTCGAGTTCCTTTAAGTCCCTCAAACTGTCCCCCAAACTTCAAGATTGTGGAAAAAAGTATGCATTTCTGGGGCATAATCAGAGGTCTCATGAATCATTTTTCTGCCTGTTTCTTTCCATTGACTGTAAAGGTTGGCTAGGGTGAATGTGACTGGTATAAATATCTGCATTGGAGACAGCAAAACCCTATAAAACTAAAAATTGTGCCTCCAGCTCTTTCCTAGCTCTTGCTTAGCCCGGAATCACATTGTCTGAGTGGTTTATGCCATCTGAGTACAAGAAAACACTTTCTCACTGTGAGAGTGGTCAAATACTGGCACAGGTTACCCAGAGAAGTTGTGGAGTCCATCCTTGGAGATATTTGAAACCAGACTAGGCTCAGTCCTGGACAACTTGCTTTAGGTGACCTTGCTTGAGCAGGGGACCTCAAGAGGCTCCTTCCAACTTCAGCCATTTTTTGTTGTTCCAGAATCCTCTTCCAAGATTACCAATATGGAAGAGATTTTGGATGCAGCAAGTTAGAAGTGCTCCATGACACATTAATGCCAGCACTGGGTACCTGGGAAGGACTGTGTGTGTTTGAAAAGTGTTCATGATGGGGAAGCAGATCATGAAGTTTCTGTCTGCCACGTGAATGAGGCAAGAATAAGGTATGTTGTGTGGTGCAGGTATTTGTGAAGAGAGAGATCACGTTGTGGCTTGTGCTTGTTACTCATGGAAAAGCAGTGCTCTCAGAGTGCCTTACAGTAAAATGGGTAGAGGAGTACAGACGGCAACAAGCTTTCATGTGGATTTGGAAGTATTTTGTGACCATCAGCAAAGAAACCTGCCTATGACTGACTGTAAGAATACAGGATCTGTACTATCTATACTTTGTAGATCTGTGAGCTAAGGCTGTGTATTTAAGTTGAATTGTATAATGGCATCATTCTATGATTGAAGGGGAAGAAAAGTATGGCCTTCTAAAAATAGGCGCGCTACAGATGGAGAGAAGGTTAGGGCAGGAGCTGCAGCTGGCCTAGCAGCTGTCACTGCACCTGGAGCTTTCTCCAAAATCCTGTTTTCACCACTTTCTCCTCTTTGAAAATCCCTTGAAGAGGAGCCCATAGGCTGAAGCCATCCCAGAAAGGAGACACGGGTCTGTGAAGAGACATTGCATGACATGCATGAATGGACCAGCAGCTGCATTCATGATATTTGGGCAAGGACTGCCTGGATCAGAAGGCTGGCCTCTGTAACCTGAACAGCAAAGCCAGCCCAGCTGGCTTCGTAGGGGTCTTTATCCAAAGGGTGGTGGGACAAGCTGGGTCACAGGAGTTGGACCAAAATTGCTATACCACTTTTTCCTTTCAGATCTGGACTTTTATACAAAAACATTGCTTTTGATGTGCTTGTTTGTCCTTTCTTCTTTCATCTATCATACTGCAAACTTTTGGAAGTAGAGGAAGGATATATTGCTGCTTCCACGTACCAATTCACTGAGTACAAATGAATCAGATGAGAACTGTTGGAGATGCCTTATAAATAGAAATAAGTAGAATCTGAAATAGGTCATCTGACAAAGTACACACAGATACTATCAAAATACTCATGGCTGAATGAATAATATAATCTGTTTGACTTCCTAAAAGTTGTGTATTTGGTGTAAACTCTCTAATGCTTGCAAAAAGCCACCCTGTGGGGCCACCAATGATAAAAAAAGAGACCAAGAAAATGTAAGTGAGCTTGTATGTGAGAAAGCCTCCCCAAATTCTGAACAAGGCATTCAGTACCTACATATAAATACTACAGTGCTCTAAACTTTGACCCATACTGAGAGAGAAATGTTGCCAAGTTGCTGTCTGGTGTTAAATGGGCCACACACAATAGACGTAAAAAGAAAATAATTCAATGGAGCACTTGTGGGTTACAAAGAAGTTTGCTTTCAATGTCATCTTCTCTAATAAAAATGCAAATATAAAGCTAACTCGGTTACATGCACACTCAATAAACCTTAGTAAGAGCAAAGCAAGTGTGTTGGATTGTTCTTCTAGTACATTATAGTCACATTTGATACCTTTACTAATGTTCTTTTAGAAGTCACTTGCTTCTATCGTTTGAAAAGGTCACAATTCATATGCCAATTGGTTCTGTACTGTTCCAAGTCTAGTTGCAAATCAGATGAATAGTGACCTCTGGGAGTTGTCTTTATAATATGTGACGTGTTAGAACAGTTTCTATGTGAGGTACAATTAAATAGATATCAAAGTCAGCAACCCCTTGAGAGAGAGCCATTCATCTCACCCAGCTTTAGCCACCTAACTTAATCATCAGAGCTCTCTGTGTAGCTGATGGAGGTCTCTTGGATACTTCCTGGAGGTGATTCATCTCAACCTGAAACAAGCAAAAAAGATGAATTATCCTTTGGAGGTACTCATCTCTCTCCATCAGCTAAAGAGAGAGCTGACATAACTGCCTTAGGGTATACCTTGGATGATTAGCTTTAAGATCTCTAGTCACTTCTACCTGTCCATCTGATCAATGGGGTACTACCATTTGTATGCGCAACAGCTTTTAGTGATCTTGTTTCTCTAACCTTACTTCTTAAGTAACAAATGCTCTAATTTACAGGCAAAATGTATACGCATTCATATATATATTTATGTATATAAATGTTCATACTTACATTTATATGTATTTTTTGAAGGATAGGTCAAGATACAGTGATATATACTTTTTTGAGTATTCTGTTATTCCTTGTTTTCATTTTTTTTTTTTGAGACTGGATAATGATCTCCTTCAATTGGCTTTAATTATAGCAGCTGTCAATTATCCTTCTGTTAACCTGAAGGTAAGACCATTCTGCTCTTAATTTTCAGAAATTTAAAGGGAAGGTGAACAGGATTAACATTTCCACAGCCACTAATACCTGAAGAACACTTCAGGTATTTCAACTTCATTGAAAGACGTATCACCAGGCTGAGTTTCAGGGACAGGGAGAGAGAACTGTAGTCTGTGATTACCAGAATTAACAATTCATGGTGATTTACCTTTAGATCTTATTTTTCCTGCTCTTAATAAATAATGCTAGTGTGCATGCAGACAAAAAGCGAAGTAATAATGGTCATTGCAAACAGTTGAACAAGCTTGGGCTCACTAACTCACAGCAGACTAAAAGAAGGGCTTGTTACAGCAGATATTTGTGTTACAATTTTGTTGATGACCCAGAACCATTTTCTTCACTGAGAGTACTTCACCCATTTCCTACTGACTTTGTCTTACTTCTGCTGCTGCCTCCATGGAGTCATAATCTCTTTTTTTTTTTTTTTTACTTATCTGTATTAACAAAAGTTGTAATCATGAGTCAGGGACCCACATTTGGCCTGAAGCATAACGGAAAATGCACTCACTGATTAGTGTATATATATACACAGACATTTGGAAGGCTTATGCTGAGAACAGGGAAGATGAAAGGTCAGGAAGAATGTATTAGTAACCAGAGCACTAGAGAAAAATGTGGGAGCTGAATGTGTGGAACTTACTGCACTTCAAGCTCTACATGGCAGTGAAGGAGCACAGGGAAAAGAGATTTACAAATGGATATTTATAGCCAAAAAAGGAAAAAAAAAAATGGCTTCCAGCTTTCTTAGTTTACTGAACGTTGAGGGTTGTTTTTTTTTTAAAGATTTCTGTAAGTGTCTAATTGTCAATGCTGAGCTGTGTAAAACATGCAGCCTGAGCTCTAAACTGCAAGAAAAGCCAGGAAAAATAAATGGCACTGACCACATTCAGTAAGAGTAACTGATGTCACTGCCTTTCAGAAAGATTTAAATAATAAAAATAATCACTGTTTAAAGTACAAACATTCATCCTCAAAAAATAGTATATCACGTAACCAGATTGGTCTGAAAATTGTAATTTTTAAATTCATTGCACTAAACATCTGTCACTAAATGTATTCCCTAGTGCTACAAAAATTCTCTAAATAACTTATACAGACAATACGGGGCCAAACAAGTAATAGCTTTAACTACAGTATCTTTTTTCAATTCTGGATCATGTGGGGTCTAACACCACAAAAGTGAAGACTTCCATGACATGATGCTTGGTCAAATACATCATGAACCATTTTTCAGCATTTAACTTCTCATTGACAAAATTGTGATTCTGAAGTTACGCTGGAGAGCTGGTATCTTTCTGCAGATGCATCTTCCCCTGTAACTAATCTCTCTTATATATACATTGGGTTCCTCTGGGAAATACATAACAGGAATTCTGAGAGAATATTGTTGACTTTACCATGGCCCACAGCATTTTCTTTATGGGTTACAGAAGTTTTATGCACAGAATAGAAAGTTTTCCACAACAAATAAGCATGAAACTGCAAGCCAATAGGCAAAATTAATACAATTTATCATAATTTTGCTTTCACTTCAATTAATGGTAGGGGTTATTTTCAGTTGGGTACTTGGAGGGTATAATATATATATAATTTTATTTACTGACTTTTTGTTTACTGATTTTGTAAAATGAACTATTGGGACAACTAAGTATGCTCTTAGGAAACTTCCATTTTCTCCCACCAACAGCAGCCATGATAAATATTATCCTTGGGCCTTAATCTTGTCCCTTCAGGAACATAGCTTTAAGAAACTTCATTTATTTATGACTATATCAGAATTTGTTTCCTATTTTCTTAGGGTAGCACATCTAAACATTAGCCATTAGGGATTTTACTTTACATCCAATCTTTAATAAGTGGTTATTATAGTGAATCATGGATGAAGTTCCTAGAATCACAGAAATTCTATAAAGTATACAATAGTATGAGACTGAGACTGTTTAAGACTCTAAGACCTTCTTCTTCTTCCTGTAAATACAGTTTTATACACACACACTACATGCATCCATGCACACAAATTTCTAAATATATGCATATGAAAACGGATTAATTTTTTAAGCATGACAAATGCTTTACTGAACCTTAAGCCACAGCCAAGTGGCTGTATTTTGGTTACTGCTCATTTCACAGCTCCTCCGAGAGATGGACTGGAGAGCTGATGCAGGGCTCAGTGGCTCAGCAAAAATTGACTGATTCGTAGAGGCAACAGAAAGCCATGCAAGTTCTGAGCAACAGTGTCTCAACAGCAGACAGACACGCCGACATGTTCTCCCAGGCTCTGGATAACCAAGGAACCAGCTGGTCAGCAGCTGTACTTGAAGTCCTTAAAATCCTCAGGAAATAAAATAATAAAAGAAAATTATTACAAATGTATGAAAGTCAAGTTAAACTTAAATATTTCTATTAATTGAGGAACTATGTGATCACTTTTTTTTTTTTTTTTAAGAATGTTGAAACAACCTCTTTATTAAACCAAAGACAACAGAATTGCTGCTTGGAAGACTTTAAAAGAAAAAACACATTGTATTACAATTACTTTTATTATACATATAATTTAAAAAAAATTGTAATGCATCTTTTAAGAAGTAAGAAAAATTGTTTCATTTGGAATCTACCTTCTAATAAATTTTGATATAATTAGAGAAATATGGTATAATGTTAAATAAAAGTAAAAACATGTTGAGACTTTAAGAAAAAATGTATGACCATGGAATTGTTGCATGCGTTGCACATTTTACCATATTGCATAATGGTTAGCTATAGATGCTGTTAATATCATCCTGACAGATACAAAGCAGAAGTCAAAAAGGTGTCCAGCATCCCTAGAGGTCCATAAGTGAATGCAATGTGGTCTTTTCTCCAGGAGATCATGCAGAAGGCTGTTATTCAATGAGTCCAGAACAATTCAGTCTTCCCCTTCAATCACTGCCTCCAGAATGTCACAGAAACAATTCAGGAAAAACAAATGGATACCTCAGTACAGGAAGTGGCTTCATGCTCTGAATCCGTAAGGTTTTACAAGGTACTTAACTGTCAGTCAGCAAAAGAAACCTGAGTTCACAGAGACTTGTAAAACATCCTCATTTCTGGCATGTCTTAACGGTGAACTGAAAGATCCCAGGAGTCAGTGTACTAGGTAATACAAATGCCTTCCCTAACAACCAGCCTCTTCCCCATGAAAAGCATTGAGAATACAAGGGACAAATTCAGCACTGCAAATCCCACTTGCCAATCATACCAACATCCCATCATGAATGTCAACCTAAACACTTAAATTTCCATAGATTTCAGTAAATCTCATTCCCCCTCATCCTGCTGTGCCATCTGCATTTAACTAGACTTCCTAATAGGTGGTACCACTATGAATAATTGATATTCCTGTTAAAAGATCTTTACTTGCTTAATTTTCTGTCTGAGGAAATTTATTTAGGCATAAACTTGTTTGTTTTTTCAATATATCTCTGTCCAGGTTTTTCATTACAGCAGACTTAGGAATTCTTGGCAAGCAACTTTGAAAGGTTATTTGCAATTAGCTTTCATAATGTAGCTAATTCTAACAATGAAGTTAAATTCACCTTCCTGGCCCTCAAGTGCCTTTGATGAAAAATTCCCAATAAAATTCACATTAACTTCTAAAATGCTTGTTTTAGTCTACAGCTCCCAATGTGAACAGTTAGGCACTTCTCCAACTTTATTTCTTCTTGTTTTGCTTTTTTCTAGGAACAATTCCTAAAGAGGGAATAACTGAACTTTGATTATCAAAAACATACTGAAAAAAGGTAGTTATGAGAAACAGTGCTTTCTACGTTGTGTCTACATCACTCTACAGAGAAAAAAAAAAGCCCATTAATATTGTATTTGCATTAATAAGAGCAGAGCTCTATTGTGAAATAGGTGATATTGAGGATGTATATCACCTCCTATATGTAAATGGAAAAACATATTACTTCCATACCAAATATGTATTTTCGTTTACATACAGGGGCTGACAGAGATATAGGCGTAGACAGATAGATGATAGAGATACAGATGCAGATATAGGTAGAGGTACAGAAATACCCACATATCAGCTTCATGTTTTATTCCAGTGGTGATCACATTACTCACATTCTTAAGTAAAATCCCTACACCTTGTGTCTGGTTGTGCCATCAGAGTGTTACAAAATATTTGTATTCTGTTCTTTACTATGCTACCTTAATACACTTCTATATGGAGTCAAGGAAAGCTAACATGCATTATATTCTGATTAGTTTACTTTTAATTTGCAAATCTATAGCCTCTGTTTTGGCTACGAACTCTAGATGTGAACCAAAGCCCAGTAAAAGGTAGTAATCAAGAAAGTCAGTACAGAAGTACCTCTGATCCAAGCTAGGTTATTAATGTGCATATGTGCTCCATGAAGCACAGGAGTACTGAAGTCCACAAAGCACAGATTGTGGTATCCAATGTGGAGATCATTGTAGTATGTTGTTTTCACGGTCATTGCCCTGTTTCTTTGTTATAGACCCAGTGCTTGTTTGGAGAGGATATCGTGGAGCTCTTATACCAGCATTTCTCTGGCCTTTAGAAAACTTTTATACCGCAGCAGGCTTATGTGAGGCTAGACAAAGATATGAATGTGCCCCAGAAGGTTTGACAAACCATAGTCCGTTGGTTTGATCCATGAAGAACATTTCCTTCCTGAAATTGGAAGTCAGGGTCTCCCCAACAAAACAGGGATACTGCTATTTCAAACTCTGTTCTTTTCCAAACTTTCATTTGAAACAAGTCTAAAGATAAGACTGACAAACACTGAGCACTTTTTTATAACAGCAGTGAGTATTCTTGACTGGAGATATTAATCAAATACATAGAAAATGCTAGAAAGATAGTTCTTCATTACCCTGTTCAGCCAGGCACAAGTTTGCTTTGAGTGCTTCTCACAACAAGAGAGACAATGACCAGTGCAAGTATTGCATTGGTGCTTAAAGAGTGAAAAAGCTGCCATCTGTCAGAATAAGCCTTGACAGTTTTCAATATTTGTGCGAAGGTAAAATCTAGTGCGAGTAAAAGCATGTGGACAGAGCAGCCAGCAAACCTTTAACTTGAACATGTATCTTCCTTCCTTCCTTTGTTTTGCCTGACTATTGCCTTGATGCCAGTCAATCCCTTTTAAAAACATCTGGATAAGTATTATGGCAACAGAAAACTTAAGCAAATACAGTGGGAAATATACTGATATTAAAGATCAAGTAATAATCTATTCACATATCAGGTTTAAAAATGTTCACAAGAAAGACACATTTTATGCAGGTTCAGTTATTCATCTGTCTCTCAGTCACTATACATGACTTCAATCAAGCAAGGAGGTGTCTAAAGTCAGCAGCTCTAAATAGCCTTAATTTGATGGTTTGGGTTTTTTTGCCTTCTATGGCTCAGCAAAGACCTTTAATTTGCTTTCAGCGCCCATGATATGAAACTTCAAATGCTAACATTTGTCCACTATATGTGCCTGCCTTTGTGCACACTAAGGGTATATCTATGTTAGCAAATACTGAAGCCCAGTAGGAGCAGATTTGGGCAGCACAACAGCTGGCGCTGAGGGCTGATGCCCATGCCAAATCCATTTCAAAGGGTTTCACTGCAGACCACCTCTAGTCCAGTGCCACAGCCTGGATGTCTGTTAGCAGCTAGGAGCTTATTAGATGAACACTTGTGATGTATTTTCCAGCTTACTTTCACCCAAAAGAAATCCAGTTAACGTGCTTCAAGACAGTTTTGGGATGTGAACTACAGCAGAGTATGTGAGGCCCACCACGGGGTTGCTTTCATAAGTGCACTCCTGATTGAAACTCAGACGCTAATGTAGAAGCATCTATTGAATTTTGCTGAAGCATTTATCCAGCAATGGCTAATGTGGGAAACAAACGTTTGGGGACATAATGTGTCACACAAATAGAAGGGGTACCATGCTTTTTATCAAAAGGGGAAAAACATTAAAATGATGAAGTCTTAGGGTTCTGGTTGTTTGGGTTTTTTGTTTGTTTGTTTGTTTGTTTGTTTCCTGGTTGAAAAAAAAAAATCTGTTTTTCATTTATTTTAATCACTATTGGTAAAAGGATCCTCCAGGTTTCCATTTGTGTTTCACAATTTCCTCTGAATCTTGGGTGGCCTATTAATTTAATTAAGTGACCTCTAGCCTGCTGCTTTGTAAATCGATATTATCCCTTTGAGTTTTGTAAATCATATTACTTTAACCTACAGTGCATCCCAGCTATACAACTGAGACTGTTCTTACTGTCTTTTGTTAAAGGACTCGTTTTCCTGACGGTTCTTGGGAGAAGAACAAATTAGTAGCGGGCTTCTTTTTCAGAAAGTAATTTTGTCATTCACCACAATTTTCATTGTACTTTGAACTCTCCTTGGGAACTGTTTTATCTGATTTCTATTTCAGTTGTCAGCTGTTTGCTTTTTTCTTTTCTTTGCCTCTCTCCTCATTAATCAGACACGCTACTCTTTCATAATGCCATTCTGTCACTCTGTTTTCTCAGATGTGACTGCCTGGGTGCGTTTGCTTTTACCTTACTCAGGCTCTGACTTTCTACATTTCATCTCCTTGTGTTCTAAAAGAAAGGCAACACCATACTTGAGCTTACCAAGACTGGAAGTGTTCTCCATCAATTACCTTTTGTGGTAGCTTATCCAATGCCATTGTCTTCACTTTGTAGCAGAGTCCCAGACCCTTCTATCTGCATCTCAGGACTGTGGAATCCAAATCACCTGCTCCTTGGGAAGAGAACATAATTAATATCTTAAAATCCTCTTTTTGAAAATATGGCTTTATGAACTCCTAATGGCATTTCATACTTTACATTTGCAACTATATTTGACATTTAATCTGGCTAGAGGGCATGTCTTTTCTGTAAAACTGTGAATAAGAAAAATAGAAAATTTATCCAGACAAATATGAACTTAACAATTTATTCTAATGCAATATATATTTTTTTCTATGAAAAAACCTGAAGCCAGGGAGCACTTGGCATTATTCCCATCACATTCTCCTACTTGCAGCATTTATTGCTGGTTATGAATCTTTTCCTGATCAACCTAGTTTCTGAAAGCAGTTCTCAATAGCCAATAGGTTTTATAAAGCAATGTCTGTTATCTCCTCTTTTCAAGACTGTTTTGAATGCTCCTTATTCTTTATAAACACGAATTAAACAACTGTACTTATCATTTTACAGAAACTGGAAGATATATTACAGTATTCAAGGTACATGACGAAAGTACAAGGGAAAAAATTCCACCTTAAGTTTATTTAAGTTAATACTAAATTCTTTTGTGCTGTTTCACCTATGTGTGCACATGATAAAGTTTGATCACTTTATGATAAAACAATAACAGCTTTTTCCTTCCTCAGAATGACAAACTCAGTCTTAATGGCTTTTTTCTTCAGAATAAGGGTTAGAAAAATTTGAATATAACTTAAAGTGACCAAGAAATGTGATAAATTGGTTAGTGATCATCATGGATTGTATTCAATCTTGAACAATAGAATTAAGGCCTATTTTGCTTGGATGACTTGTAATTTCTTAACTTGAATGCATTTTCTTGTTTCTACTTTTACCCTATGTTATGTAATGCAGTTTACAAATCCAGCACACTTCAAAGATTCAATGCATATGCTATGAAATGTGTTTAATTTTTAATATATATAGGAACTGGGCTTTAAAATCCATTAAGATCATCACTTTCAAGGAAATGTTGTGCTTCTTTATCCAGATACAGATAAGTCTATATGATACCGGTATGTTTATATCTGTAAAAATGTAACTGCAGAGTTAATAAGAATTCTTCCAAAATTTTAAACCAAATGGAGAAACAAATAAAAATAGAGACTGTTTTCCACATATGTGGATGTAAAGGATAGAGCTCAGGAGGAACAGGATGGCTGTTTAGAAGTTAATAGATATATCTAAACAGAACCCAGAGAAGCAGCCCATGTGTTGTATTATTACCTCAATGCAGAAGTTACCAAAAAAAATGCCATTACACCTGTAATGTTATATTTAATATTTGTCCAGTGAAGAAGTCCTTTCAGGCATGTAACAGTTGCAAATTATAGGTTATTTACTATAAAAATTTCAATGTTAAATTCCTTAACATTGACTTGCAAACAATGTTGTTTGTTACTTTCTGGATTTCATTGGGCAGTCTGTCATAGAAGAATTATTCATAGCTTTTTTTCTTTCCACATCAGTGACAGCTAACTTTAGCTTCATAAATCTCAAAATGTCACTGCTTCTTTTGAAGTTTTTGGGGGTTTGGAACAAACTGCTATGGTTGAGAATATGCTATGTAAATACATATATAGCGTGGGGGGGGTGTCTTGACGTGCAGCATGCAATTTGAATACCTGCGCTTCTTCAAGTAAACCAGTAAAATGACTACGTGAGTTTCAGGATGAACCATGAAGAAAGCTTCATCAGGAAGTTCTTAATGTAACAAGGTAGATGTCTGAGCAGTCCTCTACTGCTCTGTGTCCAGATTCAGAAATCTTTTTCTGAGAGTAGGATCAGATCATAAAATGCATGATGTTCTACCCCCCCCCCCCCCCCCCCAATACATTCCTCAATCTCAAATTCAGTTTGGAATTCAGTATCTGGTTTAGTATAATGCTATTCCTGGGAACTTGTAGCTATGTAGCTGTAGTAGCCATTATCATTTGCTGCCTTGTGATGCATCTTCTGCTTGACATTCATTTACTCATTTTCTTACTCTGCACTGAGCACTTGGATGCCCTTTGCATCTGATCCAATCTCTCCAGAACAAAGTAGCACCAGCAACTTTCTCTGTGTGTCTGCAAAAAGCCACTCATGGAAGAAGCATCCTTAGAAACTTTACGTGACACCCAGACAGCAAGCAACTTCTCAGAGGAGATAATGTTCTTTTCTGAAAATACTACTGCTACTTGCATAGCTGCTCAGTAACTTCTGCACTGCACTGGCTTCTTGCAGACCCCAAGTATTATTATGTTTGGTTTTGACCTCAAGCCCAAGTTTGTCTTTCTTAAGAAGCAAGCTGCAGATTTGAGGACCAAGCGTTTATAAGCCCTATTTCACTGCTGAACTCAAAATGAGATTTCGGACATTTTGAGACTTGTTTGGCTGTAAGAAGAAAAGGCAAAGGAAGAAATGTTAAGGTTGTCTTCAGATACCTAGTGAAAGACTATAGGGAAGGCAAAGGCAGATTCTTCTTGGTATTTGCAGTGAGAGTACAAGAGGTGAGAGAGAGAAATAAAAACAAGTAAATATATATATATATATTTTCCACTTACAGGACTTCCAATCAGCCAGAGAGGGATGAACAGGATAAGGGTGTCAGTGCTGGGTTTGTGTGAGTGTGTTTTTTTCTGTTTTAATCTGTGTGGTTGACCATGAGCATATGAACGCGTGTACTGTATGTATGAGTGCATGCATGCATACCTCCTGGGAACACTTGCTCAGCCTCATTACCGGCTGAGCTTGTGGACATGGAGCTGCAGCAACCTCACCTCTAGTGAGCTGTTAGATTTGGCAGCTTCTAGAATTAGTGATGTCCTTCTCAGAGTCTAAATGTTTTTTTGCTTCTGTGAATAGTGTTTGCTAAGCAGGTTACACATCTGTAACTAGTATTACATGAAAGAATTGCCTGTACTGATGAATATTAGTGTCCTTGTCCTTGTCCAGATTTCATCTATGACCCAGAGTTTGGAGCTATGACCCATATGCACCACTGGTATAACATCTGCTGACAATATGACCATTCATTCAAGCTCACCATTCTCTGAGAAACTGAAAACATGCTGCAAGTATTGCTAATGATGTAAAAGTGCATAGAAGTTGTTAGTGTCTGCCGTGGGGTAACTACCTCACTTGCTATTTCATAGTGCTTCAGCTAATTACATTATTATAAACTTCTGATTGCATTCAGAAGAGAAGAAAAAGGAGGTGGGTAAAGGGAAGTAGGAGGGGAGATGAACAATTATAAAACTTTCTCCTAGTCATGAAGAAGATAAACAGGAAATAAATTTGGGAATTAAACTGCATGACATCACATCACATTGCTTCTTAATGATTACTGACAAGTCCCTGATTAGTGTTGTCAACTTTCATAGCAATCAGGAAAGTGTCAGTTTCCAAATCCTGTTGCATAGCCAGTGATACATATACTTCTGTTAATTTCCACTTAGAAAATGATACAAAACTCTGGAGACCTTGTGATTTTATTTTTAGTGCTTATGTAGTCACTTGACAGCATGTATAGTGTCAGTACTGGTGAGATTATAAATCCTGCTGGCCAAAGGCTAACAGAAAACCTATAATGGGAAAGCAGAAAAAATTCCCAAGGGTTATATAATCACTTAAGGAGAAGAGTATCTAAAACAACTCCACAGAACAAAATGTACCTAAATACATAAGAAATTCTGTATCTACTCCACAGAACAAAATGTCGACAATGGCTGAGTTTTTAAACTGAGGATTAAACTCAAAAAAAGGTTTCATCTCGAGAATTTAGCAGTTTAAACCTGGGCCAGCTGCTGGAACATGTACCCCAGGTTCTGAGCTGGTTATTGTACAAAGTATGAATTACAGAGGCCATGCTTCCTATCTATTGATTGTTGAGGTGACTGGAAGCCAAGTCCTTCAGATCTGGACTTTGCTCCCTGTATGTGCTCAAACAAGAATATTTCTGAATCTGAAGGAATACAAGTTCAGAACCAATGCCTAGTGCTTCCTAGAGCCCTTAAGTGAACATGTGGAGCTGCTTTCACATAAAAATTGAGCGCAAAATTATTTTTCAGGAGTTATCAGTATAACTAAAAAATCCTCAATGCCTGAAAAATATATTTTCATGTTTCACAACCATAGTCCCTTTATTTGGAAATCAGAATATTGATTTAAGTGACTACCTGTTGATATCTAAGTTTGAAAACTCCTTCACATCCTGAATAAGCTCCATATCAGCAGAAGATACATGGAAAATAAAAACCCACAAGGGTCACTTGATTTACAGCTTCCTCTTTATTTGCAATTTTTTTGATACCTTGGGCTCTGAAGAGAGCAGTAAGGTCACCTGAATGGACTGATCCACTATGAATGTTAAAGTAGGCTTACACCCTGATGGCATCAAAATTTGTGGTGTTTGCTAGCTGAGAGTTACAGAGATTAATGATACAGCATTTCGAACATTCGGTGATAAACAAGGGTTTCAGCATTTGCTTAATGGTTTTTTTTTGGAAGTGAGTATGTGAGCATGTTGATGTGCTGACTACAATGCTTTCATGGCAAGGAAATTTGGAGCAAGATGCAAGCACATCAGAAGAAAGAGAACTTGATTCAGTGCTCATTAAAGCCAAGTGAAAGACTCTCAGCAGCTCTAGGGAACTTTGGGTAAGTTCCAAGGCTTCCTGTATCTACAGTTACATTTGATTCAAACTGTTTATGCTGCTTTCTTCTTTATTCAGTAAAGCCATCATGCTCGCTGAATCACAGTAAAAATGCTCTACGTTTGTCACACATGAAAGGCTCCTCTAACATCTGAAGTGTTTTGATATTTCACAGTGTAGATCCCCCTGTCACAGGCAGAGCAGCTAGGGAACTTCTGTGATGTAAAGAGGTGTTGCACCATAGTCAATTAGTGACACGCGGCAGGAAATATCCTAATCTTTGCTGAATGCAGTTTTGTTACGTAGAGTGATAGCACTTCTGGGTAGGTAATATGGAGCTCTTTGCATTTAAGAATCCTCTGTCCCTTCTCTGCTTTCCCTCTCTCAGTGATGCCACTGTGGGAATGACACATCCTGAATAGAAACACAGAAGGTGTTCTTACCTCTTAAGAATTCAGCCTTCTCAGGTATTCCCCAGCTACACTATGTGTCACAGTATAATTTCTTGTTGGCTTCGGGCCAAAACAGTAGAGGATGTTGAAACATTTTACAATAGTTAAACAATCAATTCCCATCAGTAAGAATAGCAAGACAATTGCTCATAATAGGGTTCACTTGGGTGAACCCATAGTTTCTTTAGTGGACTTATATAGCCATTGTCTAGCAAGACTAAGTGGCTGTGTTTTATTTTTAATTTATATTGATGTATTTACAGTCTAGCACTCTTTTAAGCACTGCTGTTTACTCAGGAACACCGGTAAGTAAATGAGTAACAACTGGAAGATATTTGCATGAAGTTCTTGTTTGATTTTTGTCTTCCTTTATCACAAGCAAATTCATGTAAATACAGGAGTCTAATCTTGATATTATTACCACATCTGTGTCAAAAAATTCAACTAATTTCCGTAAGTCACTTTAAAAACTGAGCACCTGACACTTGTATTATGCTTAAACAAATAAGTAAATGTAAAGCCAGTATATGAAGTGTTCAAATGAAGATATTTCCCTGATATCTTACTCCATTAGGGATTCAACTATCCATGTTCACTTCAAAGGCAAGGAATCCAACCATGCATATCCTCTCCTAGCTCTGATTCTGCTCCAACCAGACAGGAGATTTTCTCTGAGCAGTCATCCTACCACTTGTGCTAACTGCCTTTTCTTGGTGTGCCAGGCTAGCTAGCCTGTCACAGTCATCAGCTAGCACAGCTCCCCTGTGCTAGGTTTCCTTCCAGGTACAAAGGAGCAGAAACTTGAGGCACACATTCCAACCATCATTACAGCTATGGATTGAACTTGGACTTCATATTAGCAAAACCAGAAACCACTGATGTTTTTCACCTGACCTTCAAATGAAAATAGTGTACAGATGTAGGGGACTCTACTCTGAAAGAAACAGGCACCCATCTGTCGGCCTGACCCAGGCTCAAGGGAGGTGTGTTGCCTATCAGAGGCTCGGATCTGGGATGTTGCAGAGAGACTGCCTGCAATAGTCAGTCCCACTGACTATTACCCACTTCTAGTGATCCATGTTGGTGCTACTGACATAGATAGCCGTAGCCCAGAGAACATAAAGAAGGACTACAGAGCTCTGGGAGAGGCGGTTAGGGGCACTGGAGCTCAGACTGTCTTTTCATCAATTCTCCAGGATACAGGGCACGACCTGAAAAAGGCTAGGAGGATTGGCCAGGTTAATAAATGTTTAGAAGAGTGGTGCTATAGTCAGGGGTTGGGTACCTTGAACATGGGACACAAATTAGTAGGCCAGATATACTGGGGGCTGGTGGAGCTGGTCTGACAAAGAAAGGGAAGAGTGGATTTGGTAGGAGGCTTGCCAGGCTGGTCAAGGATGCTTTAAACTAGGTGTGTTTGGGGAGGGGGGCATCATTCCATCCCAACACACCCAATCACTTGTCAGCACCTATAATAAACGTTCAGAGCAATGTGGAACTATTCCAGCTGCTCCAGCCAATGAGCCGGCTTCAATTGGAGCTCAGCTCAGAGCTGAGCCCAATTATACAAATGCCCATAGCATGGGGAACAAACAAGAGGAATTAGAGATGTGTGCACATCTACGGGGGTATGATATCATAGGCATCACAGAAACATGGTGAGATGGCTCCTATGACTGGTGTGTTGGAATGGAAGGTTACAGGCTCTTTAGGAAAGACAGGCCCAGTAGGTGGGGAGGGGGAGTTGCTATTTATGTTAGGGATAGGCTGGAGAGTATGGAACTCTGTCTGGGGACAGGTGAGCAGTTGACAGAGAGTTTGTGGGTCAGGGTTAAAGGGAGAACAGCGACGAGTGACATTATTGTGGGGATCTGTTACAGACCACCTGACCAAGAGGACACTGTGGATGAAGCGCTCTATAGACAGATAGGAACAGCCTCACACTCGTAGATCCTTGTTCTCATGGGGGACTTAAACCACCCTGATATCTGTTGGAGGGATGGTATGGCCCGGCACAAGCAATCCAGGATGTTCCTCGATTGTGTGGAAGACAACTTCCTTCTGCAAGTAATAAAGGAGCCAACAAGGAGAGATGCCATGCTTGACCTCGTCCTCACCAAAAGGGAAGGGCTGGTTGGAAATGTGACACTCCAGGGCAGCCTTGATTGCAGAGACCATGAGACGGTCGAATTTGAGATCCTCAGGACAGTGAGAAGAGTGTGCAGCAAGCTCACTGCCCTGGACTTCAAGAGAGCAGACTTTGGCCTCTTCAGGAACATGCTCAGTAAGGTTCCATGGGATATAGCCCTAGAAGGGGGGCAGGGGGGCCCAAGGCTGCTGGTTGATATTCAAGGATCACCTGCTGCAAGCTCAGGAACTATGCATCCCTATGAGAAGGAAGTGCTGCAGGAGGGCCAGGAGACCTCCTTGGATGGATAAGGAGCTGCTGAGGAAAATTCAAAGGAAAAAAGAGGCTTATAAAAGGTGGAAACAAGGACAGGTGGCCTGGGAAGAATAGAGGGATGTTGTCCGGGAAGCTAGGGACCAGGTTAGGAAAGCTAAGGCCCACTTAGAATTAAACTTGGCTAGGGATGCGAAAGGTAACAGGAAGGGATCCTATAGGTAAATTGCAAATAAAAGACAGACTAGGGACAATGTGGGCCCTCTCCGGAAGCAATCGGGAGAATTGGCTACCATGGATTAGGAGAAGGCTGAGGTTCTTAATGACTTCTTTGCCTCAGTTTTCACCGGCAAATGCTCTGACCACACCACCCAAGTCTTGGAAGGCAGACACAGGGACTGTGAGAATGAAGACCTTAGGCCCACTGTAGGAGAAGATCTGGTTCGAGACCATCTTAGGAACCTGAATGTATACAAGTCCACGGGACCTGATGAAATCCATCCGTGGGTCCTGAAGGAGCTGGCAAGTGAAGTTGCTAAGCCACTGTCCATCATATTTGAAAAATCATGGCAGTCAGGTGAAGCTCCCCATGACTGGAAAAATGGAAATAAAACCCCCATTTTCAAGAAGGGGAAAATGGATGACCCGCGGAGCTACAGACCAGTCAGCCTCACCTTTGTGCCTGGCAAAATCTTGGAGCAGATTCACCTGAAAGTCATGCTGAGGCACATGAAAAACAACAAGGTTGTCACTAAGGGAAAATCCTGCCTGACCAATCTGGCGGCCTTCTCTGATGGGGCTACAGAACAGATGGACAGGGGTAGAGCAGTTGATGTCATCTACCTGGACTTGTGCAAAGCATTTGACACTGTCTCTTATGACATCCTTGTCTCTAAGTAGGAGAGACATCAATTTGATAGGTGGACCATTCGGTGGATAAAGAACTGGCTGGATGGTGCACACAAAGAGTTGTGGTCAAGGGCTCAATGTCCACTTGGAGACCAGTAACAAGTGGTGTCCCTCAGGGATCGGTGTTGGCACCGGTCTAGTTCAACCTTTTTGTTGGTGACATGGACAGTGGGATTGAGCGTGCTCTCAGCAAGTTTGCTGATGCCACGAAGCTGTGTGGTTCGGTTGGTACGCTGGAGGGAAGGAATGCCATCCAGAGGGACCCTGACACACTTGTGAGGTGGGCTGATGCCAACCTGATGAAGTTTAACTACGCCAAGTACAAGGTCCTACAACTGGGTCAGAGCAATGCCAGGCACAGCTACAGGTTGGGCAGAGAAGAGATTGAGAGCAGCCCTGCGCAGAAGGACTTGGGGGTGTTGGCCGATGAGAAAATGAACATGAGGAGGCTTCAGTGTGCTCTTGCAGCCCAGGAAGCCAACCGTACCCTGGGCTGCATCAAAAGGATCATGACCAGCAGGTCGAGGGAGGTGATCCTGCCCCTCTACTCTGCTCTCGTGAGACCTCACTTGGAGTATTGTGTGCAATTCTGGTGTCCTCAACATAAAAAGGACATGGAACTGTTAGAACAAGTGCAGAGGAGGGCCACGAGGATGATCAGGGGACTGGAGCACCTCCTGTGTGACGATAGGGTGTGAAAGTTGGGGCTGTTCATCCTGGAGAAGAGAAAGCTGAGTGGAGACCTCATAGCAAGCCTTCCAGTATCTGAAGGGGGCCTATAGGGATGCTGTGGAGGGACTCTTCATTAGGGACTGTAGTGAGAGGACAAGGGGTAATGGGTTTGAACTTAAACAGGGGAAGTTTAGATTGGATATGAGGAAGAAATTCTTTACTGTAAGGATGGTGAGGCACTGGAATGGGTTGTCCAGGGAAGCTGTGAATGCTCTATCGCTGGCGGTGTTCAAGGCCTGGTTGGACAGAGCCTTAGGTGGCATGGTTTAATGTGATGTGTCCCTTACCCATGTCAGAGGAGTTGGAACTAGATGATCTCAAGGTCCTTTCCAACCCTAGCTATTCTCTGATTTCTATGATCCCAGAAGAGGCAAATGCCACGAGTCGCGCCACAGATGCAGGATTTATTCATTCTTATGCTTGTTCTCACTTTCTTTCAAAGTCTATTTTTTATTTCTAGGTTATGGTGTTGATGCTATTAAAAGTTGTTTAAGCTTGAAATGTTCAAACTCTCTGGAAGTACAGATTCAGGTGAGATGTCTAACCTAAGACCAGCTGATATAAATCAAAGTATGTCTACTGAGCTTTGACTTAGGTTATATATGATGTGTGAGTACTTCAGTTGTCACCTGAAAACACTTTCGTGTGGCTTGGGTGGGAGAAGAAGTTCTTATAGTTGTTTCCCTAAGCGCCAGATTCTTTCTTTTCTGTTGAGACTAAAATCACAATTTTAACTACATAATTGAACTGTAGAATGAGGAACTTTTATTTTGCCTTGTGTAAGCTCCCTTCTGGGAGCAAGTACATGAAATGAAACAGAATATACCTTGCAGCCTGTTTGAATATACTCATCAGTCTCTCTCATTTGTTAGATGTCTGCATGTATGAAAAAACAAAACACAAGACATGTCAGCAGCAAATACTCCATGCTGGCTAACTGATCCTGAGGAGCATAGACTTACCACCCAGAGACCTAGTTTGACAGAGCTGATACTTCATTCAGCACACACTCAAGCAAATATGTACAGCCCACTGTCATTCCTTGCAGGTACATAGCACATCAAATAACAAATTTATGATGTGCATGCACAGAGGGGAAATCCAGAAAAATAAACACTAGAGGAAAAAAGGAATATATCAACTGCACTAAGTTGTCAGTGAAATATTTTAATCCTCCTTTTTTCCTTTCCCTCAATTGCTGAAGCATAGTGACTGTGGAAGAGTCTTATTGACCTCCTGAAAATGTGTTCTATCACAATCCATATTAGTTCATTGCAGTTGTTAGGTTCAGTGCATTTCAGACAGGAGGGACAGCATAATGAAGCAATGACATTAAAAGATTGCATTACTTTTTTAAATAAAAAACTAATTAAAAAAGAATTGTTAACAATTCCATAAAAGAAACTCAGACTTCAAAGTAAGGAAAGAAAAATCAGAATCAAGTTTCATCCAAAGATTTGCAGAATATATATGTTATAAAACAAATTTCATCAGTTTGAGGCAAAAAGCTTCCTTGAAGGTCTCCCTGAGTCATAGATGCAGGGAGGATGCTTTAAAAAGTATCATATTCTCTTTCCTTCTTCTGCTCTTCACCTTGTGTCCCTCCTTGAGTGCTTGTCAGAGGCTGGATACTGAAGTAGGCAGATAAATAATCTAGCCCCATGCAGCTTCTAAATTCTGCCAGTGTCCTGTTTATATGTGCGCAGTATAAGCGTGTAAGAAGTTACAGGACATGTATCTGTAACTTCTGATGAGATAGAGAATAACATGAATTTCCCTGGACTAGAATCAGTAGGTTGGGAACTTTGTAAAATTTGAAATGTCATCCCTAAAGGTATAGCTTTCATTAGGAACTTTTTTCATTACAGAGCAAGTTCTATATTGTCTCTACATTTACAACACAAATAATTCACATTTCAGTAGTGTTCTACATAATTTGAATCAAAGTCTACTTGAATCAGTAAACTTCTCACATATTAGTTTTAAGATGCCATTCTGAACCAAACAAGCTTCAATTTCAGCTGCCTTCCAGACTCTGCATACTTAGGTAAGTACCTAGAGCCATGCTTTCAATGCACACTACTCAAAGACTGCATAATATCCAAGCTTACTTACAACTGTACCTGATCTATTACTAAGACTGGCCTTTACCTGGCCAAGTTGGGTCCCCATCAGTCTGAGCATCCTATATGCAGTCCACATCCTGTTAGTGACTCTATAGCATTTCTTAAATTACGTCAAAGATATTAAAGAAGTTGCAGCAATACAGATGTGTTCATATCCTTTCAAAACACTGCTTGTCTCCACCTGCAAGACTTTATCCATGCCACGTCAACATGCAGGAACTATTTAATACCATTTAAATAGGAAGGGAATTGAATAGCCAGATCTTCAAATAGAAGACATAAATGACCTGTTCAGATGAGGCACAAAATTTAGATGCAATTTTTTTTTTTTCCATTGGTTTGGACAAGGAAAAATCTGTTAAATTTTAAAGAAGATACAAAGATGATTAACATGAAAGTTGTGAGCCACTTTTTCACAGAGTATGTTGTTGCATCAAATGTAAGGATATATTCCTTGAATGCTTTAAAGACATTTGAATCAATCTGAATATAAAGATATTTCAACACCAAAAAAAGGCATTTAAAATAATTTAAAATTAAAGATACTGTGATTGAAAAGAAATATTAGAACTTTACATGGTATTAAACTAAGTTTTCTAACAATAAAATATGCCTCAGGCTAGTCACAGTAGATGCAAAGATTTTTTTTCTGAAAGGACAGATTTAAAAAGCTAGATTTAACCATTCTAGAGATCTCATTTTGTACTATTATCTGTAATGCTGCAGTTCAATACCATATTTTATAGCTGTTGGAACACATAATAAGAAACAGCAAGATAAATATTTATTTCTATCATAGAAGTTCTCAAGAATTATATAGGTCTGTTCATGCTGATCAAGAGACGCTATGTACATGAAAAAGAATGAGCTGGGTATGAGCATAAATGCATTCAAGATTAACTGTGAAAGCATAAAACAGTGTCCCAAAATATTTTTGACTGAATCCCAAGTTCTCAGCATTAGCTTTTAAGTCCCCTCCAAAAATATATAGCTTTTAATTTTAAATTGTCACAGACAACAATGTAATGTCCTGAAATAAAATTCACAGTGCTGTGCTTCTGCCAAATTACGTTGTGTTCTATTCTGTGTTGAACACTGATGCAAACCTATTCCAGCAAAATCACATTTCTGGGGTTTTCTTCCAAATATAATCCCTCAGGCACCATAACGTCCCAAGGCTTTTTTGTGAAGCTGTTGATAGCCTGCAAAGAACCTAGCATGCAGCCATCTAACACTACTGTGTTTAGGAATTCTAAACATTTATTTCATTCTCATGTTATTCAGATATATCTACTAAATTTTGATATTATTGAACTGTTAGGCTTTTCCTAATCTTCTTGTTGGAGAAATATACCTATACTTGATATAAATCAATATGAGCATGGTCTACAGTCCAGAGATTTCCTTAACAGACTTCACTTTGAACTTCAGGGAGCAAGACATGCCTTTGCATGCCAGGGTATTTTTGTCTGTAGAGCAGTGGTTTCAAAGCTTCTCACCAGCTTGATCCAGGTATCATACCCGGCCCCTAAACTCTTCTGACACCATTATTACTCTCAATGAATGAACCAGAATAGTCATCCTTTCACCATTTCTTTACCTGTTTCTTCTGTATCCACAACGCCCCTGTTTGTGAGGAATTCAGGTTTTCCTTCATACTAAATCTTTCCTAAATGAAATCCTACCTATCTATAAATTCTACACAGTATAAGGCTCATCACTGCAGGAGGACAGATAGATAAGTCTATGGTAAGTGTTTGCAGGTTATCCTTAGAGTCTCAAAAGTTCTTGTAGTCCTTCATGCTTAGCCCAAAACTACTTCTTTGTAGCCACCCTCACTGATATAGAAATGAAGGAGCCCAAACAAGACACAAAAGTGAAAGTGCACCTCTGACACTTGGGATGAGTGGATGTCATGGGTTCAGCAGCAGCAGTCATTTTTCTCCTTCGGTAGCTGGTGTAGCACTGTGTTTTTGATTTTGGGCCTGGGAACAGCGCTGATAACACCAGTGTTTTCAGTTACTGCTTGGTAATGTTTTGGTCTGGCCAAGGACTTTCTGAGCCTCATGCTCTGTCAGGGAGGAGGGGAAGCCGGGAGGAAACAGAGACAGGACACCTGACCCAAACTGACCAAAGAGGTTATTCCATACCACAGCACGTCATGTCCAGGATGTGAAAATAGAGGGCAGAGATCCGGGAGGGTGTGGTGGTGCTTTGGGGGGGGTCGCAGAAAAAAAAAAGAAAAGAAGTAATGTTTAGGGAGATTTGACTGCCACTGGGCTGGGACTGGGCAGAAAATTTGGGCTGGAGAAGGAGAATCTCTCAGGGAGGGTGCGTTTTGGAGTTACCTAGGGTATGACAGGTTGAAGCATGCAAAAAAGGTGACCCATGTGCTTTAGTAGGAGGAGAAATATATTAGTTGGGCATGTTGGGCAGAAACTGCTTTGTCTGGAGAGCCTCTGTGCAGCAAGGGATCACAAAAGAGGTGAAAAAGGACACTGGTGTCTACAGCCTACCAAGCCAGTACTGCTCATCACAGGGCACAGTGGGCAGGAGTTACCCTACCCACGCTCCCTGTGAGGATTCAGCTCCATGTTTCACTGGTACAGACTAATTCCTTAGAAAGGAGATAATAATGCTTTCTTACATTATAAATACCATTCTGGCTTATGTCTGTGGTTGTGCTTGTGCCTGTTTGTGATACAGCATAAGTTCTGTGTGAAACGAAGGAATATATGTCCTCAAGATCATATCAAAACCTTCATACTTTTAGACTTTCATGTACAGAAAACTAAGGTGGTTAACAGAAATATATAAAAATTCTTAGCTGGATTCTTTTTTATCACTGTGTAAATCATAAGCAAGCCTCAATAAAGACACAATAGCCTAAGAAGGAAGATTCCTACCAATATCTCTTTTTTTTTTTTTTTTAATGAAATCAGAATGTTCTGTGCTTTAATTTAAAAGGCAGTCTCTTTTTATTATAAGCAGTACAATGGAAACTTTCGTGCTATCCTTTGAGGCATTGTTAGTCATGAAATCATAAGTTATCGTATGATTGTTCATCAGCTTTCAAACACTAATAGCTAGTCTTTGATGTCTGAAGAAAATATAAAAATACAGAGTATTTCCTTTTGAAATTCTGCTTATTTCTCTTTTTCTGTGATGCTTCACAAGCTATGGAGTTTCCACTGCATATGAGAACTGCTATGTGAGCTACAGAAAAAGTATGCATATAAAGGATTTACAATAATTTAATAGTGGATAGAAAACAGTGGATCTAAATCGTCAGTGACTATGCATCCTATTTAAAAAAGGCCATAATACCAGATGTCAAAGCTGGAAAAATACAGGAGTTAGTCCATAGCAGCCTATCCTTTGATTAAAAATGGGCCTTGATTAATAATAAGGAAACTTTTAAGTTGGCTTAACAGGAAATGTGACTTCTGTGACTTCTTAAGTCCTTTGCTGTACTGCCATCAGTAGTCTGTGACATTGATTTAGAAATGCTATCAAAGCATTGACCCATCCTCAACAGATCCTACTGTTCTCTCATTTTCTCCAGGCTATTTTAAGCATCAGCTGACATTGTTCCTCCTGCCTTTCATCTGTTTATCAGTCACGTTCAAGCATCAGTCAGAATTTCCTACATCAGCTTTCTACTTGAGTATCACTTATGCTTTCTCTTCACGCTGCCCTGTCAGGATAGGCTGCTTCTGCATTCCAGCATCAGACTATAGCTGGTATTAACGCAGCTTCAGCAAAGAAACAATGTACCTTAAAAATGGTAGAAAGAAGATGATATTTGAAAGTTTCTGTAGGATATTTACTATTGTTGAAACTGATTTTTTAGACTCTGAATTTAAAAATGCGGGGTATTATTTCTCTGTTAATCTGGTTCCAGTTTGAGAAGGACATACGGGAGGACTGAGAAACAGAACTGCAGGTCAATTGTCATATAATTAATTACAATTATGTAACTTAGAGCTCAGACTAGTGATCATTCAATTACACTTGCAGGAGATGGAGCACAAATTGACTTTGTCCCAAATAGTTAAGCAGAAAGGTCATTGTGTCTTTCTGTTATGAAAAGAAACTGCTGAGAAACTGTCTCTGATATAAATTGACAAAACTAAGTTTGAAGATGTTTTTAAAGCTGATAAAATGTCAGTAATGAAGCTGTTTAAAGTGAAAACCATCATGTGTAGCTTGTGTTATGCAAAATTGAAGGACAGCCAGGGTTTCTAGTCTTTCAGTCAGCTGCTTTGGCAAAACTACAGCTATAGCCTTAAGTATCATAAATAAAGGAACTTCTGAGAAATAATGTGTTAAATTTGACTGTGACTATTCACCAAGGGATGGCTTGCTATTCCACATGGTTAGTTATTCCCTAATTTATGAAAGATATTTATCTCTTTGCAAGCAAACACTTTCCTGTATCTCCTCAGGAGTTCTTATACCAGCTTGCCTGTTGGTGCAACCATTTGAGCTCTTAAAAATGTAGAATAATGCCAAATTGGGAGACCTAAAGATAGCTTTAATGTTTATAGAGATCAAAATCCCATTCAATAACTCTAAACAGCAATCTGCAGCATGACGATTTCCAATTTTAATACATCATGCTATCTTTGTATCGGTTTATTCCTGCAGGATGCCAGCTTATAGATGTCAGTCATCATGAAAAAGGTTGTAATAAGTGTTGTTAATGGTGCCAGCAACCAGTAGTAAACAATTTCATACTCTGGAGAAACACCCAGCATTTAGAGAGACAATTTCTTCTTATTTTGGAAGAAATTTAAAGATACAGTAATGTAATTCTAAAGTATCACAAGCATTATCCATTAAACTGCTATTAAATTATAGAAGATTCAGCCTTTGAATCTTCCCCCTGAATTTCATGCTGTGTATTTCCTCATCCCTGCCTATCAGCAATTAAAGAAGCTCCTGTAGAGGTTGGCCATCATGCTTGTGAAGCATATATGATGTAATAATGTTTCTACTGATGAAATTCATAAAACATGCCTAAATGGCAAGGTGGAATTGTAAATTATCTTTTTTTTTTTTTTTTTTAACTTTGTAAAACATCATACTTTCCATGTGACATATAACTGAAAATGCATTGATTATTGTGATATTTTGTATGGAAACTCTGAGTTACTTGGCAACTAACAGCTATTGAACATAAATATTAAAATATTTAATTAAAAATGAATATTGAATATCAAATTATCTGTGCCTGTAGATGACAGACTTAGAAAAAGGTTGAATTTATAATGGATAAATTTACAATTATAGGGACTGTAGACAAATGGAACAGAAAAACACAAATTCCCACAAGGAGGAGATAGATACCTGCTGATGATCAGCCACTGAATGTCATCGTGTTGCCAATGGAAATATACAGTTCAGTCTTCAAACAAGGAAATATGAACTTTGTGCTTTCAATCTAGATCTCCTGATCACATTCACTAGGTTTTGCTTAGTTGGATAATTTATGTTGCTTTGCTCTTCCCCTGTTTGCTTATTCCCAGATAATAGGTGTCAGGTTCATAGGAGTTTGCAAAACTTGAAACTTTCTTAGGTTCAGCAAGATATAAATGCCAATAGACTAACAGGTATTGAAGAAATACAAATCACAGCCACCAAATCAAAACCAAACCAGCAGCTTGCAAGATTTAATTTTGGGGTACAGGACCTAAGACCAATATGCTTCCTGAAGGTAAAACCCAAATCATTCCAAGGACTTCAATTCTTAAAAATTAATCTTTTAGAGTCTCTTTGCATGTGTAAGAAGGGCAGTTTTATTGGAAACAAAGCCACGTGGCTTGTGAATTTGCAGTGAGTTTCCTAGTACCATTCCTTGCATGTCTGTCTGTTCCTTGTATTTTGATATGAAATTAAGACAGAACTTAGAGCATGCATAGGCTTAAATTATGAATTACATAGAGGTGACACTACAAGGAGTATTCTTGTTATAAAGTATGCCAATCTACATGGAGAAAGTAGTAAGAGCTCACAGGTGCTATGTATACTTGAGCTAAGTGCTGCAGTTTTCTAATATAAGTGTTACAGTTCAAACAATGAGAATCCTGATTTTGGTTTAAAGAAACACCTCCTCAGAACTGGCATTTCGAATTTCTTGTTCCTTATATTTCACATTTGTTACTCATTACTGTGTCTTTCCTTGGATTCCCTCCTCATTACCATCAGCAGAGCAGCTTCTTTCCAGAAAAACATACAACACAAAAATAAGATTTAGAACAGAGTGCTTTTTAAGGTAAAAGGATCAAAAAAGTTATAATACCTTAGAAACTTTCAGAAAACTGTAAATTACATTTTCTCTCACTGTCACATGCACACATATGTGTACACTGGGTTTCTCCTAAAAAACGGAAAAGTGTTAATTTAAAGCAGAAGGTAGAAGATTTAACTTTATTTTCCAGTGGCTTTTACTGCTAGAAAAGCTTTCTAGAAAAAAAATTTTAGCTTGAATTTATGTGTGTGGGATCTCAGTTGTCACCAGATGGTTGAAGTGGCCACAACAATATTTGAATCATCTATTCTTCCAGGACATTTCTTTCTAAGGGTTTATGTCTTCATTGTTCTTTCTCAGAGGCAACTTTTGTGTCTGATGACCTGTGTAGACAAAAACACAGGCTCTACATGATCATCACAGGGCAGACAACCCACAGGCTTTGGGTCACAGTGTGGTGGAAAGTCCAACCATTAAAAATATTTCTACATTTTATAGTGTATAAGTGCAGATTAAATGTTTTACCGACAACTCAACAATCATGGTAGGTAATTCATCAATGTGAGGAAAACAGAATATAGTCTTTTACTTACCACAAGGAGGATAAAATTTAACATGAGTTAAATTTTGAGTAGAATTTTGAAGTAGAATTTTGTAGAATTGAGTAGAATTTTGTAGAATTTGAATAGAATTTTGAAGTATCCCAATGCATGATTTTATAGATGAATCGCCCAATAGTACTTGATTTTAACAGTCTACACATAACTTAAACCATATAAAACATAACAAAGGAAACTAGTATTACCATTTAATATGTTTCAATTAGTTTCATTTAAATTAAAACCCCAAGATACTTTTATACTTATCTGATTCACTAATACTTACTAAAAGAACTGCAGTCCCCAGGTTTAACTTGGTTTTGAGTTCCTATGACATTCAGCATCTTGCACTGGAAGCTCATCTCTTTCTCATATGTCCATGCAGAGATTACCATACACTGCTGAAGGTAGCATTGGACCCTGGTGATCACTCAAAACTGGTGTACTTGAAGACATCAAATTACCTGAGTTAGGTGCCATAGAGTAGAGGAAGACATACAGTAGTTAAAGGTGGCTGGACAACCGTTAAATATATTTTTCTATAATCAACAATATGATCTAGAAAACAAAGGAGGGGTAAAAAATACATCTGATCAAGAACAAGGTTTTATCTCTTGAGATTTTACTTCTCTGTAGATATTTCACAAAGGGCAAACATGTGTTATTAAAAGTTTCTCACTTGTAAATAGTTTAAATAGTTTTCATCCTCTATCAGTAAGCATTTTTTTTCATCAATAATACCTTTAAAAGTGAAAAAAAAAAATAGACAAAGAGAAAATAGGAGTTTGCTTAGGGGTGGGTTTGTTTGTTTGTTTTTAGTCAAATCACTCCAAACCAGAAAGAACTAGAACATTGCAGGAGTAGCAGAATAAATGTGACACCTGGCACATGGGATCAGCCCTGTATTGTGCAAGGAGCATATTGAAAGTAACACACAGCAAGAAACGCATCCTATCCTAAAACAGTTCTCAAAAAGTTGAAATGAAAAGCTTTTTGTGCACTCAAGGGCTTCTCATCATTTGTCATCATCTCATCATAAGGGCCTTACATCATTTGTCAAAAAGAAGAACAATTTCTAGAGCAAAAATCTGAAACTGGAAATACTTTGTTATTATTGGAGTTTGGTCTGTTTTACAAATGAGAAACTTTTTTACTTATTCCTAAAAGGTTTTGGGTTGGCAGGGGGGAGGGGGAGATGATGACGTTGTTTGTTTTTCACAATGAGCTGATATTGGTACTTGATACTGTCACAAAAAATTGAGAATATAATTTGAAACATTATTGGTCTTCATCTCAGAATGTTTTCAAAGTTTTAATTTAACCTGAAAAGAAAGAAGGAAAGGAAAGGAAAATGAAGAGGCAGAAAGACTGTGTCAAAGGAATCTAATTTTTTGTAAGATGAAAGCTAGAATGTTTGTAGAATCTCCATTCTACATTACCAAGATAAATAAATGGAGTCCAAACTAAGAATAATTTAGGTTATCTTTCTTGTTCATTCATTACTAAGTAAGAATCTCTATATTAAATCACACCCACCACTACCACTTAACCTCTTAACTTACCCTGCATACTTCATATGGGCTTCTATTAATGAAGTTTAGCAAGTCATTAGCTCTGCTTGCCACAGATGATTATAGGAGTTTTATGAAATTCCTGCAATGCTTTTGTAGCTACTAGGTGGCAATAAAATCCATGCAATACATACGTAAACTAATAAGTTTCTGGAATATAACTGAGATACTTTCTAAGATTGCTTGCATTTTTAAAACTGGGACTTATGTGCAATATTTTTATAATTCTGTTTTCTGAAATGTCAAAAGAGTTTTGTATTCTTACACAGTTTATCCTGTATATAAAGATATGCTTTTTTATATATGTTTCTCTGGAAGTTCTCTTCAAACAAACTTAGAAAAACAGAAAATTCATTCAGCGCTTTGCTTTGCACTCCAGTCACTTAAAGTGACTCTAGTCACTTAAAAGTCCACAAAACGACTACTGAGGTGTAAAGCCCAAGTCTCTCAGCCTGTCTTAATAGAAGAGGTGCTCCATCTTTCTGATCATTTTGCTGGACCTCTTCTGGACTTGCTCCAAAAAGGTCAGTGTCTTTCCTTTATTGAGGACCCCAGAGCTGGACACAGGACTGCAGGTGGGGTCTCATCAGAGAAGGGTACAGGCGGAAAATCACCTCCCTTGACCTGGGGGCCATGCTCCTTTTGATGTAGCCCAGCAAGAATTAGTGGATGTTGCCTCTCTGATTTTGTGTGGACAAACCACTATCTCTGAGCTGCTTTTCATATTTACTTAGAACAATCATAGGATCATAAAATAGTTAGGGTTGGAAAAGACCTTAAGATCAAGTTCCAACCCCCCTGCCATGGGCAGGGACACCTCACATTAAACCGTATCACCCAAGGCCCTGTCCAACCTGGCCTTGAACACTGCCAGGGATGAAGCATTCACAACCTGAAGAGCACCAGGACACTAACTAACTGACCCAACTTGGAGCTGCCAGAATACAGGAGTCATGCAGAGACATAGTTTTTAGGTCCAGAGGGCTTTGCCTGTAGTTGCAGGCTTCCAACACACTCCACAGAAACTGCAGAGGAGATGAGGCTGGGCTTGTGGATAACATGACATAAGGGGACAGGCACAGCGGTTGTGATCATTTCAACAGATCATTAACAGCAACAAGGAATTAGGTTTGTATTTCAGAAACACCTACAATTAGTGGAAGGAGCTGTTCATCTCAATTCTATAATATTTTAATAATGAGCTTTTTAAACTAAGGACATCCTAGCTCATAAATATGCATTAAAATTATATGGTGTCCTGAAATCCTAGATGGAAAAGTGGAGCATCTAAAGATGGGTAGGCTTTGTAATAGGCAATGTTAAATCATGGAAATCTAAGCAGTAACTTAGATTTACCTTTCTCCTCCTCTACAATTTTACTGTATAAAGTAAAAAACTTTGGCACTCCACAAAATGATGACTCACAGCCAAAAAGGATATATTTGCAAAAAAGTGTTTGAATAGTACAAAAATAACCTTACAGTGAACATACAATTTATAACAGAATAAAGACTGAATTGGTTGTATTCACATACTTTCTGGCAAATTCTTATTCTTTTGTAAAAAAGCATAAGAAAGAAATATTGAGGTACAACATTGCTCTCTAAAGTATGCTGTGCAGGATAGCATATAAATCTACATGACTGATCCACAACAAAAAATATTCACAGTGGATCCTGAAAATAAAAGAAAAAATAGCATAATTAAAATTCAGAAAAGCTCACATTCAATTTTGCTTAAGACAATAAGAACTTTATTATTGACTGTTGCAGCCAGGCTGGAGCTCACAGTACATCTCAGCGTCTTCTCCCTAACTTCCTAACTTGGAAGCATCTTGGCTAATGACTGGGTCAAAGATCCAGACTGTGTTATTGTCATTCCTTGATTAGCTGAGCAAACAAGTTCTGTTAGCAGACATATATATGCATATTAGCAAGGGGGGATGCAAAAGTACTCATTGAAAGTCTCAATTTGAAAGCAGTCAGGCAGATTCAGTTGTTTGCTCAGTGCTTATTGAGAGTGAACATAAAAAGCAAGTAAATAAAACCAGATGGAATTCATTTTTGATGACATTCAATAGTACAAACTTCAATCGTATAAAATGCATAGTCAAGCTCCTGGGAACTGATAATATTAAATTCTGCTATAAACTCAAGTGAGAATCCATCAACTAGAAAGAATAAGGAAGAGAAAGACCTGTGTATCCTAGTTAATCACAGAGGATGACTGTGAGTCACCAGGGTACTGCAGTCATTAAAAAGGCAAATGTGGTCCAATTATGCTTCTGATGAGGCATTTCCAGTACAGAGAGAGAGTGTAATTTCAATTCAATAGGGTACTGATGAGCCTTCCTATGAAATATCTCAAGCTGCTTACAATTCTGGCCGTGCCTGTCCATGAAGGATTAAGTGAAGCTGGAATAAGTATCGAAAAGTGCCAATGGTCTGATCTGTAGATGCACTTCAATCCTATGGTGGATCTTCATGTATCTGGACCACTCAGTAATATTTTCTCAGTTTCAGCAGAACAGTTGGAGGCTGCTGATGCTTCCCATCCCCTTAATGTGGGAAATGCTGGTCATGTGTTTCCAGATTAAAATTTCAATTGAAAGACCTTAATCAGTTTCTTCCACGGAAGGAGCCATTGATAATTCTGTCGTATAACAAACAGAATAGCATTAAGGAACAGCAAAGTTAAATGAATTCCAAGACATAGACATATAAACATCTGTATTTCTAATGGCCATAATAAATCTTAACTCGTAGGAAAAAAAATAAAAATAAAGCAGCACATTTTGGCTAGCTTGATAATTGGATCAATTTTTCACTTATGGGTTGCCAATCGCTTGACACTTTAATGCATGAACAACAGATCTCAAAAGTATTTTAATTAGCACAGTAAGGCTCAAACCTAACCTTAGACTTCTAATTGCAATGCTAAACCGTTGTCTGAATACCTATTTACTGAACAGAAGTTAATTAAAAGCATGGATCCGTACTACAGACATAGCATTAAACTGAAAGCAGAAAGGGTGCGCCATCTGCAGAAAAACAGAACCAACACGACAATTAAGGATCTTTATATGCTCATGAGCTCCCTGTTCTACTTTGGCTAGTTTTATTTGGCTAGTAATCACAGCTGCTTCAAAAATCACAGACAAAAAGAGATGTTCTATTTTAAATTCTATTCTGGATTGATTTTTAACAGAAAAGAGCTTTTGAACAAAACCCAGGATGAAATAGTGTACAGTCATTTTCTCCTGTCATTCTTCTCATTTATTTGCTCCTGAAACTATGCCAATGCTACTGTTTGTAGAGTCCTGCTTAAACAGAGCAGTTAAGTGATCTATGTGCAGAAAACCAAGGAACAAACCTTCTAAGTGATCAATTTGGAGTATACACTTACAGTGGTTTTACTGACAGCCAAGGAATGCAGTAGGTTGCAACACACATAGGGAACAACAATCCACTATGACAAGAGGTGTGTATTCTGTAAGCCAGGCACCAGAAGAATTACAACCTTGAAATGACTTCTAAGGTCAAGAAATCTCAACCTGGTTCCCCAAGAATCAAAGGTTTGGTTTCTTTGGTTGCTTTTTTGCCTGTTGGTCTGCAGCAGGTCATTGATTATTTTTGCACATGCTGACCACTCTCAGTCAAGGGGCAGGCACCTCACATTTTGTGGGACCTCTGGGAGCTAGGAGAGTTTGGACAAACACGTATATATCCAAAATTCACTGGTAACTAAAGGTGTCTTTATTTAAACAGAAATATTCAGGCAAATGGTAGAATCCTTCTCAGCAGGAAGAACAAGAATCCAGGAGGACCTCATCGTTATGGAGGTCATTAGGTCACCTCAGCTGCTCATAAAATCATTGCCTCAACACTCTTCAAGGTATTAATTCTCGTTTTTATAGACAGAAAGAGTAGCTGTGCTGCTAATCTTCAACTCCTTGTCAACAACTGCATTAACACTGTACAGATTATTTGGTTCTTTTAGTGCTCACTAATTGTGAAGTGGCAAGAATGAGAATTAGGTGTGATGTGGTCCAAAGGTAAACCTGCTGGAAAGATATAGATCAAAAGCAGCCTCTAAGGAGCTAAGAGTGAGGGTGCTGAAAACAGCTTAATCCATCTTAATGGATTTGCTAGTCACTTCAAATTACCTGAAAAATAAACTCACCTGTATGATAGGCAGTTGATCCCTAGCAGGCAAACAGTTTTGAACTTCACTATCAAGAGCTGGGATTCATTCTCATTGTCTTAGCAGTTTAAACACTAGAATTAGTGATTAAAGCCCAAATTTTCCCTCTTGCATAAGGGAAAATACATACAGTGAAAGCATTCATAAGCAAAAGAAAAGCTATATGAAGAAAAAAGACATATATGAAGAAGAGAAAGACTCTGCTAATTTTGCGGGGAGTTCAGCTGTTATAAAACTCTAAGGAGTACATACTCATCTCCACATACTGACAAACCAAGCTTCACTAATTTTGCTGTCTATAAACCCATGTTTGATTCTCAGTGGTCTGATCTTGAAAGTGCACTAGCTTTGTACTAGAAACCTGTGTAAGAAGGTAATTTCTACAAGAAATTGCTCAAAACATCAGTGAACAGCATCACAGGTGGTCCAGAAGTGTGAAAGAGGTAGGAAATGGTTAGGAGCAAATTTACTACAGTTTCTGGCATTAAGTTGCTTGAAGTAACGTGAAGTCCATTCTGATAAGTAGGTGATGTTGGGTGAAGGGATTGGAAAGATGTTGCAGTGACCACATCTCTTACATTACCCCTGCGCAGAATTTTGGTTCACTTCACCTAAAGACCTGGGTCTTCTGGTACTAAAATAGGCAGTCTGATTTATCACTCAACTAAAATAAAAAGCAGAGGCAGAACTGCATAGATTAACAATTGCAAATACTAGAGACTTTGTTTTACAGAGAAAAATACATTAGAAAAAAAGTCAGATTTATTCCTTTTTGAGTGCATGCATTAGGAACTGCTTTTTGACATACTACCTCTTTTTAAGGACAAAAAAACCTGAAAAGTGCATCAGTTTTTAGGCAGTTCAGTAGATAATTACATCAGTAAATCATATGACTACATCTGAGGTACTGCTTCAGAGCGACTGCAGTATAATTAAAAACCTGCTACAGGCCATTTAGTATAAACTACCTGTGATTTTATGGTTAAAATGGAAAAGCATATTAATATATCGATCAATAAGATATCAAAACAGAACATAAAACTTTTCTACATTGACTCTTTTTTTTTCAGGAAATAGTTACTTTTTTGTAGTTACTATTTTATAGTTTACCCTTTTTACCCTAAACATACTAAAGTGTTCATTGCTTGGGGGGGGAAAGGGCAAATAATATGTGACGTTATATATGTGTGGTCAGGAAGACTTTTCTAGAGGCACAACCAACCTTAGTTTACTGCAAGCATGCACTGGGATAAGAGTCTGTGCCCAGACAGATGCTATGAAGCAGTGGTGAACAGTAATTTGTTTCCATGTCAAGTAGCAGCTTTAATTGCCAACACAGCTGACATGCAGTCTGGCCCTCATCTTCCAGAGAAGGGAGATAAAGAGCTTGTTTCTTTCAAAGAATAATTTTAGTGTTCTCTAAATCTTACTTAGCCCTATGAGACGCACACTCTACAAATCCCTTTCTTCTCCACAGCTCAAGGCACTGTTTTCCTTAGCTTGTATTGAGGTTCCATGCTGAGGAAACTGCTGGATGATGAGGAAGCTGTGAAATAGTACAGAGCAGAGCCATGCAGGGTAAAAAAGGTAAAATTACAGAGGCTGGATTGTTCAGGTGGTGGTTAGTAATAGTCCACCAAAATGGCAAAGTATAAAATCCTAAAGAAAAACAGAGACTTGGGAGGTAATGGCAACTTAGGAACATTGAAGATAAGCTCAAGGAGACAAGGAAGTTTAAACTTTTCTCTCCTGATGGATGGCTGCCTTGCAGCAAGACTCTTTGATAAGCATTATAATGCATTTAGTTGCTTGCTAACTCCAGTTCTCAATTGAGCATTTTAGTTAATAATCATTGCTTTCAAGGAATATATATTCTGCTTGCATCGTCTCTTTACACACAGATAAAGATGCCTGAATAAAGTAACTCAGAGTTACAGCTATTATATTAACTAAAGCCGCCTTTTAATTTAAAAAAGTATTCTAGATCATGTATATCACCATTTACTCTAATATATACTCTAATATCTTAGATTATAATATACTCTAATCTCTTAGAAAATCTGAATGTACATGCAATGCTAAGAAATTTCACCTGACATGCTGGTTTTCACCTAGGCAGGCTCAAAATCTATAATTCTAATGATTTGTGCACAAGTAAATGGCCATGATTTAAGCATGTAACAGAGGAATTGCCCAAATGTAACTGCTTCTGGAAATACACTGTTATTTCAGCCATTTCAGTGCACAAGGCACAGCTGAATGAGCTTACGTTTTCCTAGGGTTAAGAACTCTTAAGTTAGCATTTGCTAAGGCTCATATATCACATTTCATGTACTTAACAGCTGTTGCATCATGCCTTTCATCTCTGAAGTTAGGGCTGTATAGAGGGGACCTAAACTGTGAGCCAGAAAAAAAGTATATTTATACATGGTATAGGCAGATTTCTATAGCTTTCACCTAATTCCTGCTTGTAGTCACAGGCCTGGGGCAGCATTACAGTGTGCTTCAATTAATCTTTATTCAGTTTTCTCAGCCAGCTGTGCATCTGTTTTGCTCAAAGTGCAGCAATATGAAGCAAACTTAAGCTGTGAACCGAGTTTTAAAACACAAGTTTGCAGACAGATTTATGTTTAAATTATTTTTTAAAACACTGACGTCATTAACAATTACTGCTTGACCCTGGCTCTACTGCTAAAAGCAAAAACAAGAACAGCTAGGAAAAAAGCTATCCAGGTGATGGATTTTGGTTGGATTTTTTTCCTTTCCTCTCCCAGCATTTGTCTCAGGTACATCTTGTAATGAGACAAAAGAACCTCGTGTATTTCATAGTTACTGGAGGTTGTACTGAAAAAGGAGCACCTGATAGGAAACAGTAGCTAACTGGCAGTTCCCCAGGAACCAGCTTACTTGGTTTTTAAATGCAGTTTTGAGGGCCGATAATGGATTCCCTCTGGGTGCATAAGAAAAAACAAAATTAATGAAACTAATATTGAATCTGTCACTATTTTAAGGCCACGCTGTCAACTCTAATGTGGACAATGACCTTGATCTTTCCTCTTCTCCTTCTGTGGTGCATTATAGCCAAGTTTTTAGTCTTTCATGGCAAACCAGATATTTGTTAGGGGGCAGTGGGAGGTGCTTTATGGCCCATTATGTGTTATGGATCAGATGATCTATGTCCTGTCAGTTAATTCCTTTTAACTGTGGGGGTTCCCTGGCAAAGACTGTTTGAGCCAATATTATATTCTTCTGTGTCACTATTCTCTCCATGTTCTTTATGAGGAAGTTGCGATGTGTAATAGGCACAGCTTTCTAAGCTGGTTAGAAGCACTATTTCATAATTATTATTATGTCAGCTCAAAGCAATGTTTCCTGCTTGGATTTTCATTGCCATACTATGACTGACATATGGCACATTCAAACAGAGCAATATGGTAGCAGGCAAAACAGCCATAACTGAGATAACAAAATATCAAGAGATTAAAAATTATGTTTGCTTTATTCTTTGGCTTCTGCTGAACTGAAAGACATGAGTTATCTACCAAACAGCCACACTCATGCTGTGAAATCCAAAGAACATGATAGCTCTGAAAAAGAAAGAAACCAGAGAATCCCAATTACATGCAACGCAAGGATGAGGGAAAATATTCCCAGTAAATCCCTCACCCTTTTTTTTGCATGAAATACAATATTTCATCCTGCTTGCATTGGAAACACTTCACTCCCTGCTGCCGAACCAGGACCATCTGTACATTCTTAATATCATAAATATGCAGTAATTGATGTGTGCTTTTTTTGGTCCCAAGGAAAGAAGTGCCTGATAAAGGACAAGTCATACTTACCATGGACAAAATATGCATCTTCACCACACAGATAATTCTAGTAACAGCATTTTGATCAGCAAAGGCATTATTTAGACACCTTTGTGAAAGAGCTACATTTGCCTCTGTCTCCTAGATTAGGAGAACATGTAAACCAGGGGTTTACAAAATATTGTTTATATGGCTAATTTATAAGTAGGACTTGAGGTTGGAGGCTACACAATTATGGGGACTGCCAGCCGTCAAATCCAACTCCCTTTGGCACTGCCCTTACAGATCTCTCAGGCTCCAGGGTTATCTGTAAGCCTGGGCATCTCTTCCACCCACTTTTCTCAAAAAGCAGGAATTCAACCTAATGTTAGCAGCACAAGACTGCTAAAACTGCCCTGTCATGCCAGGCACCCCACTACTGTGTTGGACAACTGAGCTGAAGGAAGATTACTGGGCTGTGTCTACATGCCCATACACCTAGATTCCTTTATTACTCAAAATGGGGTAGCCACATCTAAATCCTATTCTAGTTTCCAGCTGTTGTAAACTGGCTGGTGCTCATGTATTATCTTGGAGAGCAGCAGTTAGTTCAGGCCAAACTGTGCCAGGGACTGTGGTAGAAGAAGAGCTCCATGCATCATCCCATGCTGTGACTAAGCTCTCTGTTCTTGTACAGGTAATTATACTAGTATAGATGTAAGCTAAGGTAATATTTTCAAAATTAATTTAACAGAATAAAATTTAGAAGCTGGTTTCGTCAAAAAGGCAATCAGTGTTACTGTGAATTTTCTTGAATATGTACTTGTATTTCTTAGCTACTCAATGGTTTTGATATCCGTACTTCAGTCCCTTAAATTCCATGTTTCCTGATGGTCCCAATGCTTCCTATATTCATATTCAAATTCTGTTGGGTTTTCTTAGATATTGTTTATTAGTATGTCTTCAGATTATCTTTAATGCAGGACTTTTGCTTCATTTCTATGGCTCATCCCAAATACTAGTAATTAAAATAAACACATAGTAACTTCTCTGTACCAAAGTGTTCACAGTCTAATTTAAGGATAGAGGGTAGAGGATCATGGAGAAGAGAAGGAACGGTTAATTAAACAGAGATGATAAGGTTATCAAAAGTAAGTTAGTTGTGGTGGTGACCAATGAATTCTCGATTGCTTTCAACTACTTCATATAATATTAATTAAGAAAATATTCATAAAAACGTGGCATTTCTGGGGGGAGGTGTTACTTGAACGCCTCATAGCTGAATTGAATTTCCAACATGGTTCAAGAATATGTTCTTGATTAATCTGAGATGGATGCCCCCTTTCCTTTTTGCATTGCATTGTATATTCATGGCTGTCTTACTTCTTCAGTTCCTTTTGGGACTGGTATATCAAGTAATAAAACGGGCTTTCAGAGCTGAGTGCATTTAATTCTCAAAATATGAAGTAATATTGTAATAAACCAGTTGATAATCTCATAATGGAAGGTTGGGGCCCAGAGATTGTAATAGTTTGTACAGTAAAGAGCTTAGCATCCTTTTTTTGTAAGAGGAGAGTACACAAATATGCAATTTAATGAAGATATCTTGATTAATTTTGTTATGAAATTTTGGTTATGAACTGCTGCTCGGTTCATTGCAGATATTTACACTATAACACTATGGTGTGAGCACACAGCATTATTGAGGTTACAAAGTCAAGAACTTAATAACTATTAGATGGAGGAATTTACATTATCTGTGTAAATTCAGTTACATTTAGTATGTACAGAGAACAATACTGCAAGGCAAAGATTCAGAGCTGTATCTCTATAGAACTTTTCTTTGTTTTGCTGTGCCTCCTGCCAACTCAGTCTCTGCTTCACAGCCCTGAGAAAAACACAGAGAGACCAAAGAGCCTGCTGGGGGTATCTTATGTATATGTTTTCCTGGAATTCTGCTTCATTTACAGCATACAATGAAAGATACTCAGTTAATGAGCACTCATTCAGCATTTGGTTTTACAGTCAGTTTTCAGTGAACATTCCCATGTTTTATTTTAATTCACTCCATTCATGTCATTCTCCAAGGACACAAATATTTATTTCCTTGTTGGTTTTTTTTTCTGTAGCACTTTTCATTATATCATGCGAATGCTACACAAAATAATTATTTTCATACCTTTTGAAATGACAGGTTGGTATTCTTTCCCCAGTTTACAAATATCCTAAAGGGGCAAACATATTAAGATTTAAAAAATATCCCTGAGCTTTTCATGTCCATTTTGAAATACTTGCCACCCACTTTCTAGTCAGAAAAGCATTACAGAAAGACTCAAAGCATGGCTAGCACCAAAAAGAAACTGTGTGGCACTCTAGGGTTATGGACCCTTTTCCCTGTGGAGACATTCAGTGGGCTTAGGCATAACCCTTTTTACTTCTTTCCTTCTGTTCTACGACTCTACAATGCCCACCTACCATCTGTGGCAATACGTAAAGAAGATTCTTCCAGGTATTTATTTATTCATTCCATTCCATGCTTATATGATCACCCTCTTTTCTGTAGTGCACAGGAGGAATAATGCGTTGGGCTTGAGGAAAAACAGGGCTGGGTTGCTCTGACCTGCAGCCTTTTTGACAAAGATCTATTCTTCCCCGTGGCTGAAGAACATTTGACTTATGTATAAGGCTGGGTATTCTGTGTTTCATTTTAAGTGGGTAGTATTTTTTTGTATAAATTATGCCCAGATTTTCCTAGAATGTGTGTCCTGGTGAAATTCACATTACGGAATTATTTGATGAAACTAATTTATTCCAAGGGAGTAGAATTTCCACCATGTGAGACATCAAAACGGATTTGATTCCTTTCTATGACTTTGATTTACGGGCTTTCAGCTAATTTTTTAAGACATGGTTCTGCAATATTAATTTATATAAATCAACACTGGGGCACAAAAAAGAAATCTACGCTTAGCTATTACCTGGAATCAGTAGGAACTAAAGGTACTGCTGCCAAAATCAGATCATCAAAAATGAATTCTGTGCTATTTAAATCATCTGAAGCAACAGAATCTCTGAAAGCAAATGTATATTGCAATTCTAAATCTTAAAATTTTCAATAAATATAAGGAAGAGTTCAAATATATACACATGCAACTCCCCCTCTAGGCATAAATTCTTCTCATCATTATCATTCCCTTTGCAATTTGACATATGGTGCTGAAACAAAAAGGCAAACAATTGATGATTATTAGATAATCACACACCTGGGAGACTTCAAGGCACAGGATGTAGCCAGATAGAACCACAGAGGTATGATAATTTTTCAGTTATATGTAATCATGTAATTTCTTTAAATTTTACTGCTGCGATAAATAACTTTCAGTGTGAATAGAGCTGCCAGTTAATGTCACAATATTTCACCTACAAGACTTGCAGAGACTAATGCACTCCTATGAAAACTTTAAAAGCTATTATAATTAGAAGTCTGATTCAGTCTAACATTCATTATCTGCTTCTGGCAGCCTCCCTGAAGTTACAGCATTTGCAGTGCACCTCCCCAGCAGCAACAGAACTAGAGCAGTGGGTATCAAATGGCCAAGATTTATGTATTTACTTTACTGATAAAGAGTAGGAGGAAAAACTGGGGCATCAATTTGCATCCATGTCCAAATTTTACTCTATTTTGCCAGTAACATTAAGGGAAATTTTGTTGTCACTGAATATAAATGTCGAGTATCAAATTCTGTCGTAAAACAGATCTTGAAGTGAACAGAAGAAAAAATGTTGTGATACTGTTATATTTATAATTTTTAGAAATAGGTGTACTTTAAGCATTGTATAGTGAAATGTTTTTTTCTCTTAGTTCATAATAATTTATATTACCATTTCATAATAATTTATATTACCATTACTGACACTGAATGTAGAGATGAAGGTAAAGTGTATAAAGGGTAAGGTGCTACACAGAGGTTCATAAAGAACAACAGAGGCTACTGAGGAGCAGGGAGTGGCTGATATGGGTCAAGCCTAAGATAGAAATAATGGTGAAAACAAGCTAATCTTAGGTATTGAAACCAAGGTAAAAAAAAAAAAAAAAAAAAAGAACCAGATAAAAAAGAACTTCTCAGAACAGAAGAATAGGCTTACACATTTTAGGTTCAGGACTCTGCACTCTAGTGAAGGACCATAAATAAGATTCTGGGGTCACAGAATCATAGAATCATAGAATGGGTTGGGTTGGAAAGGACCTTAAGATAATCTAGTTCCAACTCCCCTGTCATGGGCAGGGAAGTCTCACGTTAGATCACATCACCCAAGGTTCTGTTCAACCATGGCCTTGAACAATGCCAGGGATGGAGCATTCACAGCTTCCTCAGGCAGCCTGTTCCAGTGCCTCACCACCCTTACAATAAAGAACTTCTTCCTTATATCTAACCTGAAATTTCTATGTTTAAGTTTAAACCAATTACCCATTGTGCTATCGCTACAGTCCTGATGAAGAATCTTAACCTAGTTTAATTCTGCAAATAAAGGCTTTGGATGCAAAAATATAACAATTATCAAATAGGTTCAGATGACTTTTTCTCTGTGGATGACATTAATGGGTTCATTACATATTTTTTCTCTATATTCTCTGAAATTTTCTGTATATTCTGGCACCGACATTTGGAAAAAATTGTCAAAGTAGGATTTGATGTCTGGAAAGCATGCCCTACTATACATCAGAATACAACAAAAGTAGGCCTAAGAGACGTTTAAGAAGCGTCTTTTGTATTGCCTACAGGTACAAGAAGAGCTGATATTCATTAAGATGGAAAAGCGGTTGGAAGCTGAAGCTAGACAATTTTGAGTAGAAATAAAAGGCTTATTTTTCAACAGAATAGTACTAAATCACTGAACCTAGGGATACCTGGCCTCTCCATCTTTTGATGTTGACAGTCAGGAAGGAATATATCTGCAACATTTACTATGGCAACAAAGAAATTCCGAGCTCACAAAGGAGGTTCTCCAACCTGTACTTTGCATGAGAGTAAACAGAGACTATGACTACAGAAGCTGACACAGTCTGTTCTGTGAGCTGATACACACTGAGAGCCTGTTGAGCTCTAGGAGCAAGAAGAGAGCAGACTTTACAGTTTTCAACATATGGATCCTGCTCCTGCACCTACATGAATGCAAATTTATTCCTCAGGATCTTCTCAAATGTGGGGCAGATGTCAATTTGCCTCCGTTTTTCTAACATAATTGCAATGGAAGTGTAAATTATAAAATTCTCTGTAATTTTATTAGACATACAAGGTTGCCAGAAGGGTAATAATCTTCTATATAAAAATTTCAGTAACTTAAGCTATTTTTTTCAAGAGAAGCAACTTTACATACAACAGAAACTGGCAAAATTTAAGTTTTCATAAGGGGACACCTTTACCTTTTTCATGTTCTTTTATGTAGCTAAGAAAAGACAGACATTTCACACTTTGAACTGCTGAAGACTGATGGCTTTACTACATTACTGAAGCAATTTTGTTCCAGGAGTGAATTATTTAAGAAGAATTACGTATTAAGAGGAGTTAAAAAAAAAAACAAAAACAACAGCAAAAAAGCAAAATGGAAGGTGAAACCAAAAGACTGTCACTGTGTAAAATAGATTTTCAATTAATTAATGAGGAGAAAAACTGCAAAGACCAGGTGAGGAGAAGATTAGTGAATTAAGCAAAGGAAATGGAAGGGAAAAATCCTGTACTTATACAACCTATATTTAAAATAAAAAGATAAACTGCTTAGTTTCTCCTTGGTCTTTCCACTGCCATAATGCACTGTCTTCCTTCTTAACACTTGAAAATGAATAGCTTTAATTTTGAACATAATGTTGTCATGGTTAAGAAATAATTCACCTGGTGACTTGGTGAGAACTACAGGTTAAAACTACTGGAAGAAAAACCAGAGTGAAGCTTAAACACATTCCACAAATTCAAAGAAATACCAAAATAGAAGCAAAGCTGTTAGCTAACTTCTGCCACATGGGCTGATATGAAGATCTGCTGAAAATGTAATTTATTGGAACTCTTTCTGGAAGGGGTGGCTATGGCAGGACCTCAGCTGCTGCGGCCTGTCCCACAATCCAAATGCCTTTGGGGTGGGGGTCCTGCTCCAGCCACTTCAGGCCTGAGTCCCCATGGTAGCCAGGGAGCTGCCACCACCTTGATGGTGGTCTCAAAGAATAGCCTTGAACCTGAACTGTAAGAAAATGCGCTTTCCCAGATGTTTGGCTCAAACCAAGAGCAAGTACACAGATACTGATCCTCAGGAGAGTTATGTTCCCATAACAAGGCACTAACTTAACTCTGTCTGTCATACATCTAGCTTTTGAAAAAGTTAACTGATTTTTCTCCAGGTCAATAAACATGCAATATCCCAGAACTCTCCTAAGAAATTTTGCAAAGTGACTGGCCATTTGTGAGATACAGATTACAGATCAGAGGATATACCCAATAATCTGTCTTCACTAGGTAAGGAAACTGGGTAGATTTTGCTGGTGAGCACATTAGGAAGTTAGACATTAGGAACTACTAGACCATGCTAGGTCACAGAGTCCCTGATATTGCAAACCAACATGGCTTATGAACCTTATGTGTATGCCATTTGATCTTCTGTATACTCTGGGAAATTACTACTCCAAAATCATAAAATTATAGAATCATAGAATAGTCAGGGTTGGAAAGGTCCTTAAGATCATCTAGTTCCAACTCCCCTGACATGGCCAGGGACAACTCACACTAAACCACGCCAACCAAGGCTCCGTCCTACCTGGCCTTGAACACCACCAGCGATGGAGCATTCACAGCTTCCCTGGACAACCCATTCCAGTGCCTCACCACCCTTACAGTAAAGAATTTCTTCCTCATATCCAATCTACACTTCCCCTGTTTAAGTTTGAACCCATTACCCCTTGTCCTCTCACTACAGTCCCTAATGAAGAGTCCCCCCCCGATCATCCTTATAGGCCCCCTTCAAATATTGGAAGACTGCCATGAGGTCTCCACGCAGCCTTCTCTTCTCCAGGCTCAACAGCCCCAACTTTCTCACCCTATCTTCACACAGGAGGTGCTCCAGTCCCCTGATTATCCTCGTGGCCCTCCTCTGCACTTGTTCCAACAGTTCCATGTCCTTTTTATGTTGAGGACACCAGAATTGCACACAATACTCCAAGTGAGGTCTCACGAGAGCAGAGTAGAGGGGCTGGATCACCTCCCTTGACCTGCTGGTCATGCTCCTTTTGATGCAGCCCAGGATACGGTTGGCTTTCTGGGCTGCAAGAGCACACTGAAGCCTGCTCATGTTCATTTTCTCATCGACCAACGCCCCCAAGTCTTCTCCGCAGGGCTGCTCTGAATGTCTTCTCTGCCCGACCTGTAGCTGTGCCTGGGATTGCTCCAACCCAGGTGTACGACCTTGCACTTGAAATGGTTAAACTTCATCAGGTTGGTATCAGCACACCTCACAAGCATGTCAAGGTCCCTCCGGATGGCATTCCTAGTAATATTTTTAGTAGCTCTGCAATGATCTCTATACAAGTGCAATCCCAATCTCTTATTTTCCTTCCCCTATAGAAGACTGATAAGAAGAGCTGTTTGATCCATGCTATCAATCATTTTCTGGCATTTTAGCTGTCACCTTATTAGCACCCGCTGCTTGGTGGTCCTTGAGAAGCAAGCACATTGGTGGTGTGTTGTAGATGCTGGCCTGGCTGTAGGACAGCAAGGGCATAAGAATAAGGACAGCGAGAGGTGCATACGCAGGCTGCAGGGCCAGGCTTCCCAATTAGAACAATTGTCTGCTGCTCCCAGCAATCCTCAGTCCTAAGCCACTGCTGATTGTGCCTTTGCTGAAGCACACAGAAGAGGAAAATAACCAGCTCCCCAGGGCTCTGGAATGCAAAGACAGACAATCTTAAAGCTTTTAAATTAGAGTTTTATTTTTTGTTTTCTCTAACTTTATTACAATCTAAAAACAGAAGGACTGATTTGCTGAAATAATCTGAAATCTCTGCTCATAACCATGCAAAATTACTGATGTGGGTAAGACAGATGACTAGTTTAGTACAAATGCAGAAAATTAAGCTGTGTTTCTCATTTCTTTAATGGGACTGAACATTTCCATTTCACTGATTTTTGTCCTTTGTTCTGCCATTACAACATTGAAAAAAGCCCTTGACTTTTGCATATAACTCAAACCATGTATGGGTTTTGATTGAAATTCAAATCAAAACTGGTACAGCAATACAGAGATGCTTCAACATGCTTGGGACCCAAATGAAAGAGATAGAGAGAGACCTATTTTCAATAGATGGTTTGATTTTTGCATTGTGTGGGTTCTTTGTTGTAAGTAAGCTTAGAGAGGCATCTGGGAGTATGCATGCCCAAGAAGGTGAATTTTTATTATTTGTTCTGCACTGCTAGCAAGACAAATTAGTTCATTTGCAGATCCATGAAGTTACCTAATGAAGGGTGTCAGAATTAAGATATAAAGCTTAGTCTTTCACTTTTGGTTCAAGGAATCCAGTTACTAAAGTCAAAAGGAGTTTTGATATAATGAAGTCTGATGGTAAAGCAAATTATTAGAGTCTATTACCTGGTCTTTATTTGAGTACTAATCCAGAGAGAGAGAGCATCCAAGACAGCGAGTTCTCCTGAGAGAGTTGCAAGAGTTGCAAGCAACCCATGCAGATCTTCCTGGGGCTGGAAGCAGAAAACGACCCTTAACAATGCATGAGGTTAGCCCAGAGACCAGCCCTCAGAGTGGACTGACCCTAAACAGAGGCCGACAAAAGTCCAACATGTGAAACAGAGCATGTTAATTTATTTAATGAATGAATAGAGCACAGATCCATTTAATGAACCTGATTCAAGGACTATTTGTCTGCAAATTGTGTCTTTCTGGAAAAATAACTTAAACTACTTGTGTTCAGCCTCATGCTGGCTGACATACTACTACTTTCCTCCCCAGAAAAACTTTAATTATAAGCATTTTACATCTTGATTATTTATTTCATAGAAAAAGATATTCTGTGGTGTCATAACACCTGGAATTAGAAGCTGGAAGTAGAGTTCTTAATAAGGAAGATGTCTATTTTTAGTTTATTATCTTTTTTTTTTTAGACTGCTTTTACAGTCTTTACTAAGGAAATACTGCATTTTTTCTGTGTTCTAGTGTCTAAAATTCTTCTACTGTTGTTGTCCCTCAGCAGATGCTCTTTTCCTGCTCATCTCTCTCTCTGTAACTGAAAAAGGAACTGAGTTCCTTGCCTCTTCTAAGCAGACATAAAAGTCTTCTTGGGTTTTTATGTTATGTGTTTTACTTTCTGTATGTTGAAAACTGGATGAAATGTGTCTTTTCTGATGCTAACAGAAACAAGAGAGAGGTGACATTGCTTTTCAATAATTAATCTGTCATCCAGATTTTATATCCACTGAAAGAGAAAGAACAGAGAAAAAACAGATGCATTTGGGAAAACACGCATTTCTGTGTTTGACCCAGCTAGTGGTAATAGCAAGGGGATGAGAGAAGATACTCAGAGCAAATTTTGCCTCAGGGAGGACTACAGAATCCTGCAGAGTGTTTGAAAGGGAATCAATAAGATGTAAAAAGCAGAATTATGCTCAGGAGGGAGACCAGTGTACAAACCAATACATACAAGCATCTGAAATGCAGGGTAACTTTGTCAGTGTGTCAAAAAATTGTTAAAGCCTGTAATCTTGCATTCAAAGGGCAGTTATTCCCAGCAGTCTTATATTATTTTACATTGCCTTATATATACTTTATATTACTTCCTTGCTATTGTTTCCTTTGGTAATTCTCTTTCTTAACCCCAACAATCTGAACATGATTCGCAGGTTTGCTTGGTGTTGTGCCCCCACTACTAATCATTGGTGCTCTTTGGTTTTCATAACTCATTAGTTTGGGCTGGTTTAAGATGATATAGGACCAATACTTTTCTTGTTGGAATGACATACATTCCTGGAACTGCAGATGGAAGGATTTCAGGATCTCCTGCCAGTCAGTGCTTCTGCAAAAAACCAAAGTCCTATACTTTGCAGTAAAATTACTAGACATTGCTGAAAAAATACGGATATGCTTTAACATTTTCTGACTCACATAGAAACTTTTCACGATAGCTTTATCATAAGGCTTAGTTCACTTTAGTTCAGTAACTATAGCTCTTTAGTGAGAAAACATGCTTCTGAGAAATGAAAACTGCCACAGATGATTCTGAGGATAATATTCATAAAGGAACACCTAAAAATTATTAAAATCTTAAATTTCAGCTGTGTTTTCATCACGCGTTTCACCCCAGAACAGAAAAGACTATTTGCACCAGCACTTTTTCTTGTCAAAACCTTCCCTCCTGCTCTGCAAAACGGTGCCTGTGCTGCCACCTGGAGCCCACTGATGTGTTAGAAGGGAGAAAGAAAGGCCGGGAAGCGAAATCAGCTGCTGCTCCGTAGTCTCAGCACAGACAGCTCTGGGACAGCAAGCAAAACACAGTCAGGATTAATGCAGGTTTTGATCTTACCTGCATGATGTCCCCTGCAAGCCACAGTCACTGACTCAGAATATGTTTTCCTGGGCTAAATCGCATAGTGGATTCAGGAAAAACTAAAGTCTCACTTCTTGCCTTAGCTTGCAAGTTAAAGAAATGCGTGGGTGTTTTCCTAAGTGGAAATGTTTCACAGCAATGGTTTTAAGCAAACACCAGTCATGGTTGGTAATTTCAGGCTAGCACATGTGGCTGTCAACAACAAAAGCAACAACTATATAGAATTTACGGCTCTCAGCCTGAATGTTACCCTGCTATGAGCACTGTGGTTGCCACTGACTTGTGTCACCCTGCATCACAGTGGACATGACAGAGCAGCCAAGTACCACTTTGCAGCTGGGAGAGCAGGAGACGCCTGCTTACACCAGTGGGAAGGTAATTCTTTCAAAGACACTGTTTTGATCAGCAGTCACTGCATGAGCATGTTATAAGAATTACTTTAAAAGTTTAGAAACTGCTCTGAAACAGTATGGTAACCCAATCAAATATCTAACACTGGCACCTAGCAATAAGTTGTGAAGGCAGAGATTATGACAAATACCATCTTATGATGAAATAAAGCTTATCTTGATCAATTTCTATTAGAAGTCATAGTAAAGAAGTGATAAATGGAGGAAATTATATGTGATTTGTAATCATGCTGAAGTAAGAATTGTCCCACTGTCACCTGTTTGTACAGCATCTAACCATTTTAGACATGGTCCAAATGTTCTAGACTGGTTCTGCAGTGATACAGGTATAAAAGGGAGCTCCTGACATCCAAAAGTCTCAGGCAGAGCCCATATCAGCTCTGCCATGGAGTTTCAATACTGTAATTTTTGCAGTTTGCTGAGCACCGAATGTGTGTGCTGTCAAAGACATCTTTAGAAAATTAATGCAGGTTCACAGTGAAACCTTAAAAATATAACATTTTGTTAACTGGTGACTTAATGATAATTTTTCAGAGATCATAGAATCATAGAATAGTCAGGGTTGGAAAGGTCCTTAAGATCATCTAGTTCCAACTCCCCTGACATGGCCAGGGACACCTCACACTAAACCATGCCAACCAAGGCTCCGTCCTACCTGGCCTTGAACACCACCAGCAATGGAGCATTCACAGCTTCCCTGGACAACCCATTCCAGTGCCTCACCACCCTTACAGTAAAGAATTTCTTCCTCATATCCAATCTACACTTCCCCTGTTTAAGTTTGAACCCATTACCCCTTGTCCTCTCACTACAGTCCCTAATGAAGAGTCCCTCCCCAACATCCCTATAGGCCCCTTTCAAATATTGGAAGGCTGCTCTGAGGTCTCCATGCAGCCTTCTCTTCTCCAGGCTGAACAGCCCCAACTTTCTCACCCTATCTTCATACGGGAGGTGCTCCATTCCCCTGATCATCCTCGTGGCCCTCCTCTGCACTTGTTCCAACAGTTCCATGTCCTTTTTATGTTGAGGACACCAGAATTGCACACAATACTCCAAGTGAGGTCTCACGAGAGCAGAGTAGAGGGGCAGGATCACCTCCCTCGACCTGCTGGTCATGCTCCTTTTGATGCAGCCCAGGATACGGTTGGCTTTCTGGGCTGCAAGAGCACACTGAAGCCTCCTCATGTTCATTTTCTCATCGACCAACACCCCCAAGTCCTTCTCCACAAGGCTGCTCTGAATCTCTTCCCTGCCCAACCTGTAGCTGTGCCTGAATGCTTAACTCTCTTTTTAACATGCTCTGTGTATTCTATTCCATGTCTGGAACTTAATACTTTTCAGAGTTAGCTTAAATAAAAGAACACTAGTTCTGGAGGTCATGACATATTTCCCTTTTTGGAGTACAATGATCATTACGAAAGTTTGCTATTCTGAAACATATTAAACAACCTGAACCTTCCTTTTCTTTTCACAAGGAAAAAGAAACCTGTTTCTTTCAGTTGATTCAGATCTGTTTCAATAACTGGTGTCCTCTTACGGGCATAGCTCTGCTACAGCAATTTGCACATTAAAAACAGGTACTGATCATTTGGACATCTCTCTTAAAACAATAGAAATTATATAAATTGATGCTAGAGCTTTTTTTATTTATTTTTTTCAGAAACAGAATTATTCTTGCAATCTATAATGATATTTCTTTATGCACTTGAATGAAATAGCCTGTTTGAATAAATGTTCCCTTCACACATCTTAAGTCGATTTCAGCCACCCCTTTGGTGCAGGCAGGCTGCAAAAGCTGAATAATGACAATAACAAGCTACGGAGAAAGAAGGATTTACAGTGTATATTTTGAAATGCAATACATTGTCTCATTGATCACAGAAGCACAGAATGGTTGAGGTTAGAAGTGACCATCAGAAGGCATCTCATCTAACACAACTGCTCAAGTAAGGCCACCAAAAGCCAGCTGCCCAGGGTCATCTCCATATGGCTTTTGAGTATCTCCAAGTATGGAAATTCCACAACCTCTCTGGACAACCTGTGCCAGTGCTTTGTCACACAGTCAAAGTGTCTCCTGATGTTCAGAGGGAACCTACTGTGTTTCAGTCTGTACCCACTGCCTCTTGTCCTGTCACTGGGCACCACCGAAGAGAACCTGGCTCTGTCTTTTTTGTACCCTCCCTTCAGATATTCACGCACATCGATAAGATGCCCTGAGCTTTCTCTTGACCAGGGTGAACAGTCTGTCCCATCTCTTTTAGCCTTTCTTCAAAGGCTCTTAACCACCTTTTTGGCCCTTTGTTGGATCCTTTACAGTTGCTTGATGTTCCTTACTAAGGAGCCCAGAACTGGACACACCAATACCACTGAAACATGAAATGGACTCAATACTAAAGAAAGCTTTCCTAAAAGTAAAATTATTTTCATTTTTATTGGCTGTAAGGTTTGTTTTTACAGAAACTCTTAACCACTGCATGCTCTGGTTTGGTAGACAGTAATTCCTAGCATGTCCTGCACATTCTTTTGGCACACAAGCTTCCTAGAAAGCTAGACTGAAAGGGATTCAGCACTCTGTACATTTTTTTTTTTCCAAATGTATTTCATTACTATAGCTGCAACCAAGAGACAATTTGCCTGAAAGTAAAAAATGACAGAAGGACTTTTGCTAGAAGCACTGTTAGATGACGCTGAATAGTGTTATGCACAACTTCCTTCTTTTAGAAATAGTATCTTCGCACATGATTATTTTACTTGGAAGAACTTGGGAGCCAACTGATTGAATGAAAGAATAAGATTTCCACAGACAATGTTTTTGATATGAACACAGGTTCAAGGGCCACATCACTTTCCCTGTTGTGAGGGGTGTATGTGCTTATAGAAGAACAGTAGGACACTTCTACAGTATTTTAAAATATGTCGGATGCTGCCTGTAGCGAAAGACTGGAGCGTGTCCATTTGCCAGTGCTTTTAGGCTTCTCAAAGAGCAACCTGTTTACACACCAGACAATGAGGCAGAGAACTATAAGCAGAGAGGGTATCTGTGGGCCGTGTCTGACCTCATGGCAGCCTTCCAATATTTGAAAGGGGCCTATAGGGATGCTGGGGAGGGACTCTTCATTAGGGACTGTAGTGAGAGGACAAGGGGTAATGGGTTCAAACTTAAACAGGGGAAGTGTAGATTGGATATGAGGAAGAAGTTTTTTACTGTAAGGGTGGTGCGGCACTGGAATGGGTTGTCCAGGGAAGCTGTGAATGCTCCATCGCTGGCAGTGCTCAAGGCCAGGTAGGACAGAGCCTTGGTTGGCATGGTTTAGTGTCAGGTGTCCTTGCCCATGGCAGGGGGGCTGGAACTAGATGATCTTAAGGACCTTTCCAACCCTAACTATTCTATGATTTTATGATTTTATGTTGTCAGGCTTATCAGCCTTCATGAACCTTCCCCCCTCCACATCTTCTCATGGCCAAGAGCACCAAACCACAAAACCGAAACTGGAAAGCCAAGAGGAGGAGAAGCTCTGGGAATGGCAAGGGATGGCTTTTTCTTGCTGAACGCAAAGCAGCATTGAAAAATGACTGGTGCTGCTGAGCTGAACAGCTTTCCTCCCATGGTAATGAAGCTGGGTTATCCCAAATACCTTCCCAACCACTCAGCTTGCCCTTTTTCACAGACCCTGTAGGGAACAGCCCCCAAGAGCTATATGTAGCTGCAACCCTCTTCTTTCCTAGCAGAAGAAGGGCAGAAAAAAAACAATCTTCTGACAAGATATTTTTAAAGACAGCCTTCAGAAGGAATGAGGCATGGAAACCACCGCTCTCAAAACCAAACTTGAAACATTGGATGTATTTAGAGTTGTGTTGTGTTTTTTTGTAGGTGACTTAATTTTTCATCCAGATGCCTATTCCTGGCATCATATATTGGCACTTTCAGGGACACACCATGCATCTGAAAATTTATCAAATTCTAGCACAGATCAATAGCTCAAATCCACTATATAATTTGTTACAAATATGCCAGGCATGGCTTGTTTTAAAGACTTGTCCATGCTCACAGACTCCGATGCAAAGTTTCCTCATTCTTATTAGTTTGCCCATGCGGGACTTGATATAGAAGCTGAATTCATATGAAACAACCTTACCTACAGACATAATAGAATGTAGTTGCTTCTGCTTGACAGAGATGATAACGAAAAAGAACCCTTCCTTCGCCTTCATCCTGACCACACAAAAAGCAAAATCTTAACACCTTTGGTATAGGATGGTTCTACAGATTATTGCTCAGCCACTGTTTTTTCATAAAATCATAAAAAACATTAAAAAAAATGAAAACAAGTCAGAAAGGAAACATACATTAAAAATTCAATAATCACAAACTTAAGATAATTCAGCAAAAATAGCAAACCCGTAAATCCACACAGGACTTTGGAAATATTCCTGAAACTTGAGCATCCTATAAGTACTCCAGAATTTTTAAAATATAACTCAAAATTGTGTTACTTTGTTATTTCTGAACAGGCTTGCATCTATAGAAAAGAGGTTTCCCCACTCTCCAAATCTATTTTTCTAGGTGAACAAAAAGCGTCATTTGGCCAGTGGCTCTGTTCAGGGAACTTTAGAAACTAGCAGTGTGAGATGCACATCTTTAAGCAATCAGAAGGTGGCACCTTATTAACGCTGCTGTGGCAGTGCTGTGCCAGGTTTGCGTCCCCACTCTGCAGAACAGCTCAGAGGTGCAGCTGGGTTTTAGCTACCTTCAGAGAGGGCAGGGAGATGTGGTCTGCTGGAGATACAAACAAAGAAGAAAGAAGAGTGTTTTGAAAGGTGACAGAGGTTTCTGGTGATATGACAGACCTACCAGCATGAGTCAGAGACATTCTTCAGAGGCATATAAAACACATGATATTGTAATTATTGTAATGTAAACACATGATAATGTATTTACTTGCAATTTGAATTCACAGAAACACACCAATTCACCAAACACACCAACAAAACATCAAGAATAAGCATAAGCATAAGAATGAGAAATAATACTTCTACTGAAGAGTTTTGAGACTTTAAACTATCTTCAAGTGGCTAAATCCATGCAAGTTTACCTTGAAGATGTCAGGTTAATTCTAGTCCTTCACAGCTATGCAAGGATTAGGTTTTGAAATACAGAGTACAAAGTACAGGCATCAGACCTCATGTTTGAGAAAAACAACGAAACAAAATAACCGAAAACCAGACAATAGTTTCTGACTATTCTGGTGATGGCCAGAACTTTCAAAAACATGTCCCACTCATCCCCCAGATGTGATAATTAGCTCTGTGCCTTTTATGAACAACCACCATGACAGTGCAGACACTCCATAATGCATCAAAGCTTGCCTTCCCTCTTGTTTTAAGAGCAGAAGTATCCACACTAAAGCTTGCATTAACTGAACACAGCGTATCTTAGTTAAAAATAAAGTTGTAAATATTTGAAAATGTGCATTGTGTTGGTGTCAACTTGTGTTTATTACTCTTGTCTGGCTGAAAAAAAAAGGCACCTTTTCAGAGCCTCTGGCATGAGGCAGTTTGCAAATTGTCATGTTAGACAGAGGTTCATTTTATTCCAAGTAGCAAAAATTCAGAGTGAACAGAACAGAATCCCACAGGCTCCTAAACTCAGTGCAAGACATATTGCAGAAGTGGTTAAACATACATTACAAATCAGAAACCTAACCCAAGGTACTTTCGAGATCAAATGGGAGCATGAAAAACTGAAGAAAAACTGAATAAATACCACTTTTACCACAATAAATGGATCCTGTCCCTCTCTGAACTGCTACCTGCAAATTCTGAGGCACTAAGATACATTTGAATTCAGACATCATGTGTGCTGAGCATTGAGTCCTGCTTATACCATAAGTATCTATGTACATCATAAATTACTAACCAAGGTATTATTGCTATTTGTTTTGCTAATAAGAAGAGGGATAGGGGACAGCTGAGAAGTTAAGCCAGCTCTGATTTTACTTAGGATAAATTTTGAATTACATAAACCCTCAGACTCCCTAAGGAAAAACTGATATACACCACTTGATGCAGAAGACCGTTTGATAGTCCATATGCCACTAATACTGTGTGACCATTAAGGACCACTTGTAATTATCGGGATTTTTTTAATAACAATATTGAAGAATTACTTTTGCAGTGGAGTCCACTCCAGATGGTCAGTTGCTGAGCAAGATAAATGGCTCTTAATGAATACATGTAAATTATAACTGAGGGAAAAGACAAGACAGAAAATGTCCATTTTTTCATTCAACATGCTTATTTTAATTTTAGCTCTTAAAAATGTTATTAACGAATGCAATCAAATTTTTCATGGAGGTAAACTCCTATATTTTATTTGCTTAGCCTAAACTAATCTTTAAAATGCCTTTAAACTGGAGAGTGGGGGGTTGATAATGGTAACAATACAATATTCCATTTGGCACTTTTTAATAGACCTGTCACACTGCTCGTGCTGCTTTTATATGAGCTGAAGTTCAACAAATGCTTGCTGAGTTACTATTTCATTAACTGAAGTTTTGTCAATACTTTAAATGAAAAGACACAAGCACCATGCTGTTAAACTGTACTTACTAATATATGGTCTTTGCTGCTAAATTAAAATAATATAAAACAATTAAATAAATAAATCAGTTCCGATCTTAGTCAGAGAGTGATTTAAGTCTGAAAGAGCCACCTCAGTATGATTGCTATGATCCTGATTGCACAGCAGTGTAGTTAAGGCACCTAGAAGTCAGATAGCTGACCTATATTTATCATTTAAGGTTCCATATGTAGCCAAGGAGGAAGAGGAGCACATCCAAGGCAATTCATCCTACTTCTCCCCAGGTAGCATGAATCACTCAGGAAAAAGCATCTCTCTCTCTTTTTCATGGACTAATATTGAAAGCTTAAGCTTTAGGTTACTAAAGCTGAGAGAACTCCCAGTCATGCATTAACATGTTTTTGTAGGCCCTGCTGACAGCTGGAAAAATCTCATCTCCCTTGACACAGTGGAGGACCCAACATCACTTCTCTGCAAGATATTATTGTTGCACATGCTTGATTAAAAAATGCTGAGTTCCTATTTACAAGATTTGTATTTCTTAATGTACATCTTTCACCATACAGTCAATTTGTGGAAGTAAAGGTCATACTGGTATGGAATTTACTCCATGGATGTAAAGTTTTCAGTCTTGCTTAATCAGTATCTGTTGAAAATTCACTGTAGTTTTGTAGCACATAATTGTGTTTAGAAACACTAATGTTTGAAGAAAGCAATTGTCCTAAATTGTTCTGACTAACAGAAAATAGGATAAATTATACTTTTTTTGATAGTGAAACACATGTAATATCAGCCACTTACAGTAAAAATCACTCTTATCAGTCATTTTCTGGTAATTTGGTTAGTACTGCTCCTAAGATTCTATGTACTTTCGAGACTCACAAAGCATCAATCTGTTGTGTGAAAGTCTGATCAGGTGGATAGCATTGACACCAAAACTAGCAGTACACTTAAAGGTACAAGTCATCAGCTTTGGCTGATTTTTGCCGCTCCAGCAGCAGAGGACAACAAGGGAATCACCCTGAAGGGCTTCTTCTGTTACTCAGAGCTGGTATGGGGCTGCAATATCTTCTTTATACACGAGGGAAGTCTGGACTGATGATATACTATAGAAAGTCCCAACTTCAGAGAGGCTAGAAACTGCCACAGCAGGATCCTATTTTATCCCTAAGACCACATTCCTCACTAGTTCTTCTTCACTTGAATGAAATCTCTAAGCCTTTTAGGACCCTAGAGCACAGTAAGTAAATCTTATATTAGGAAGCCAAGCATGAGAGTAGAACAAAGCGAGTAAGTAAAGGCTCACTTTATATTCTTGAAAAATCTGTAGGACATGGTGGAAGCAAGACTGCACACAGCTCCCTTTGTTAGAGCAAGGGTTACCCCAAGCTTTCAGATCTCTTATTGCTATCATTGACTATTGCTGGCATTCATTGCAGGACATTAATTTATGTCTTTTCCTTTCCACCAATATAATTGTGGGTTTATTATCCTTTAAATTAAGGCAACAGGAATAAAAATACATTTCATTACACTAATAAACATTATTTTTTTTTAATTAAGTCAATTATCTGCAAGATTTTATTTCTGCTAACGGACACTGACTTTTATGACATTCATGTCTATTGAGACTTCTATTTGGTATATTTTTTAGATTTTATCTACATTTGTATAAGCATTTGCCTGGCTAACTCTAAGCCCATATTAATCACTTGGCATGGGCACTACTGGATTGTGTTCTGAAGTATATTACTGGATCAGGCACATACGGTAAAGTAATCTTGACAAATTTTACAACATACTTTTCATTTCCACAGTGATCATGAACACTCATTTTCTGCTTATATTCTCTTACATTTCTGTATTTAAGTGAACAGAGTGCTTCAGTGGTTGAACGAAGTGAGCTGTCTGACAGATCCCAGTTGAACATTGAGAAAAAGCTGAACATTTCACCACACATGACAGCTACTGAAGAGCTCGACTTGATATGATGACATACTAAGAACTTCAGGTTTGAGCACTGTGAAAGTAGCACAGCTCATTTCCATGCAAACCTACTAGAAAAGTACTCTGCTCAAGGCATGGGATAGAGTCTCAAGAGGCCTCTGAAAAAGCAAACATCATTCCTGAAGAGCCCTGGAGGCCAAACATGAATAGTAGCTTTCTAGCATTTTAAAAAGTAAGGGAATACATTCAGTCAAAACATCTAAACCAGAACAAAGGTATAGGTCCAACATCTTGGTCAAACATAATTTCTCCTACAGATGTCAAGCATGACTGAAGGATGGGGAGAATTTTCTTGAGCTACTTTTCTTGAATTATTCACAAACCAGTCCTTATTTTAATGCTGCTTTTTCTCAAAAGCGTTTTCTGTTTCTTTATCCAATAGATTGACAAAACTAGTTCAATTTCTGAGTCTGGAGATTATTCACAAATGTTAATTGCAACTTCAATTCTTAATTATTTGTAATAGATGATTTATTATCTATCTGCATTATGGTGTTATGCTCTTGCAGAAGAATGGATGGCAGGGGACTCGATCAAAAAGAATAATAAATAATAAGGCATTACCTGAGGTTTTTCCTTTGAGCTTTGCTGCCATGTTCTCTAAATATCTAGGCCCTACTCAAAGCTGAAGAAATCTCTGGAAATATTTTTGGGACCTTCTCATCATTCTTATAATCAAATCTTCAGGACAAAGTTTATCACTATTTGTTGCATTATTAATTAATACAGTGTGGGGTATGAAATTGAAGGGTCCTTTTTCATCTTTTTAGGAGTCAAATCCCATGCAAGTTTGTCTAATTTTTCATTATTTTTCCACTTCTACATGAATTTTTAGAAATCGTGATAATTTATACACACAGAGTTTCTTCCAGTGGAATGCATATTCTTTTTTGGCACAGAGTTGATTAATTTCCAGTTACTTGTTCAAACAAATGAAGGGCCAGGATCCTAGTCACAGTAGAACAGTGCTGCCCAAATTTCTCATGCTATTGCCTTCCACTTCATCGTTTGTGAAACTTTGAACCTTTTCTTTCTGGCTGCAGAAAGACTTTGACTATTGGTACTAGAGAGACCCAGATTTTGTCTTTGAACTGACTGGTGTGTGGTCTTATTTTGTTGTTGTTAGGAGTAGGATCATTCCCAGCCATACAGTGGAGCCTGACTCGTTGGTGTCATATATGTCATCTCCTTTGTATACAAAGCAGGAAAGAAATTTGTCACCGGCATCAAAGATTCAATGGTATGAAACAGAAAGGCAGGTGATGGGCCCTATAACTAATCTCTGTATATCAGCCTAGTAAAGTCATGCACAGCATTGATGATTAGCATGAGTGAAAGTAGAGCCATGTCTCATGCCTGCGGTGGGTTTATCTGCCATCCATTACAGAGTGGCACTCCAGCTGCAATCAAGCCTTCTTTTTAATTTGTTAAATAGTTTTCATTCACCACGTGGTGGTGTCTGACAGTTGAGCATGTGAGGATGCTTCCTGGCTAAGCAGCGGTGGTTCATTAGCTAACCTAGCTAACCCTTGGCACACCAGTGAAGCACTTTCATTAGCAGATAAAGAGCACAATTGAAAGGCACTCCTTGAACTTTGGTTGACGTGTCATTTCTGGCTTACACTGTCACTGTTTGCCGAAAGCATCCAGGCTCTCAAATCCCTATGGACCCCATCGATCTCTATGGACCTCATTGACACCCATAGACCCCCATTGATCCCTATGGACCCCATTGATCCTTATGGACCCCATTGATCCCTATGGTCCCCATTGATCTCTATTGACCCTATTGATCCCTATAGACCCCATTGATCCTCACAGACCCCATCAATCTCTATGGACTTCATTGACACCCATAGACCCCCATTGATCCCTATGGACCCCATTGATCCTTATGGACCCCATTGATCCCTATGGACACCATTGACCCCCATAGACAAACCACTGTTTGCTGAAAACATCCAGGCTCTCACATGCAATGCAGGGCACTGAAAGGGGAAACTCCCTGATACATCTGATTTGTCTTGCTGCATCTGAATAGAAGCTAAGCTAGGAACATATAGGACAGCTAACAGCAAATGGTGGATTTGGGATGAAAACGAAATCTCTGTGATGAAAAACATCTGTGTCTGATACTTACTGACATACATATTTACCTTGACTTTTTTTTCCATTGGCGGAGTGTATGTTTCACCACAGTGACTCAACATTTACGTTTTTATCTTCTCTGGTAATATGAGCAGTCAAAATTGATGCCACTAATAAGAACAAAATAAATACAAAGTCACTTGCATAAGTGTAAATAAATAAAATATCATTACTACTTTTTATAGTAATTGATAACTAGAAGAGAAAAATATAGAGCAAGAAAACAGCACAAGCAATATATTTAGTGAGAATCATTTTATATCACCCTAGTTGCCATGGAAATACTGCAACAAAAGGGGGGACAAGCTTGAACACTTCAAGCTCTAGTCTGTACTTCAGGCTCTGCTCTTTGCACTATTGCTATACTAGGTATGTGCTACAAGCACACTGAAGTTCCCAAATGCACCACTGAAAGTGTAAAAAATAGTCCTTTATGTGAAGGACACTTCTCTGGAAACTTCACTTTTTCCTGTTTTCCTATATGTAACAAATAAATATGTTACCTGGGCAACCTATACTTCGTCTCATTTTGTTCAGTTCCATTATTTCAAGCTTCTCTTGAGTTCTTTGGTAGATACACACACGTGTGTACATACACACAATTAGAAAATTACTAGAAAATAATATGGAAATATAAACTAGAAAATTTTATTCTGAAATCCACCCCAGACAAAACCCATGAGAGCTGCCCTGGGTGCAAAACCAGATACTCAGAGTTGAAGAGGAGAATGCTTGCCTGCCAGAAATATCACCACTGCCAGAACCACTGCTGAACTGCATTCACTCCATCACACTGTGAGTAACAAGTGTTAGGGATGACTCAAAATTCCCCTTGCAGCTTGTTTGTGCTTCCTCACCTAGCAGGGTTTCTCCATCTTGCACTCTTCTTGTTATTTTTGAAATTTCATTTTAAGACTATATTTTTGAGGGGGAGAGGTTTTTTTTCATTCCAGGGTGTAATTTGCTCAGAAAGCAAATGTTCAGTGCTGTATCACCCTCGATGCTAGCTAAAATTTACTCTCTCTTCAAATAAACAAGGGTGAAGAAGCATTGGGATTTCCATCTCTCTGACGGATCTGGAGTTTGTTAATTTGCTGTTTCCTTTGAAAATGACACGCCCAGATGATCCTGTGATGCGCACATTAATGAAATAAATTCCAGGCTGCCTAGCAACCTTGTTCTGTCCCACAGTGTAAGATATGTCTTAGTTTGGAATTTGATAGCATTCAGAAATAGCTAATGCTATCAACACCAGCAAACTTCTGGTCTAATATTTCTAAAACCCTTCACACCAGCTTCTACCCTAAGGAAGCACAGTTCATCCAAATTTGTTCTAGGCAGCAGTTTTATCATGCAATTACATTCCCATGATTATTTTTTTTCTCAGAAAAATCTTAACATTCAAAGGAGCCACCTAATTCCTTTACCTCTTTGACATGGCAATACAAGCATTCAAGCAAGTACACTGGTATTCACAGCTCACCTCTTGAACTGGTTGATGTTTTAAATGACATTTTTCTTATAAGCAGCCATAGGCTATGACTCTCAGCAAAATGCTGAACACCAGAAGTCACTTATCAAGCTATTTCTTTCATATCAGCTTCTAAATGTGGTATTTCATACTTTTATTTCCCTCATTCTAGATATATCCTGTAGCTTCTCTCCAAAGGAGACTGCCAGACACACAAATGACGTGGCTTCTTTTCCCAGGTATTGCAGCAGATACTACATTTTCACTGTGTCATTTAAAATCTTCTGTTAGACCAGATTACTTTGATTCTCAAAGTCCCCTTCAAAAAATGAAAAGCATGATTTTGCTGTTAATAGAAAAGCAATTTTTCTCTTAAGAGCACAGCAATATTACAGAAGATATATGCTCAGCCCTATCGGAGAAAGCTACAGGAAAAAAACATTTTCCTCTGTATTCGTTCTCATGATTGCCCTTAGTGACTTTCAGCCTAGCCTTCAGGGACAATCCTTCATGTGGATGTAATATCACCTCTGGTTCCGTCCTGGATGTAACCCAGAATAGTCCCTTCAGGAAAGATCTGAAGCATCTATCCATCTAAATTATTTCAGTCAGGCAGTCAAATGAGATTTGAATGATTTGGGGTTACAACATCAGGGCTGCTCACTGTGAATACATGAAGTCAACAAAACCCAAGACAGTCTTCAATATTTTCAAAAGAGCCTAGAGGTTATTAATTCAGTACAGTGAAAATTCAACATACTCCTTTAAAAAGATTTTAAGTCCTATTTTCAACTTGACATTTTAACTTGGGCTTTTTGAAGCAATTCTCAGTGAAATAATTTTACTAGGAAATGCATGGTTTTTATTTGGGGGCTTTCTGGTCTTTATCGAGATGTGAAAGGATAAAGATTACAAAAACCTAGGGTAAACTCATTAACATTAAACACGTCCTTGCTGCCTTCTGCTCATTGTCCCTCCACTACAGCTCACCGCAATTCCAAAACCTTGACCAATTTGTTATTTTATCTTATATACAAAGATGTTTCCCACTTATGAAAAGTGCTGAAATTTTCCTGAACCATTACACTGAATCAAGATGTAAGAGAATAAGGTTCTATTCTGAACCAGTTACTCCTTTTATAATTTTTTGAAGTATCTGTATGTAAAAACTGTTATCTCATAGAACTGTAAAATGGCTCCCTTAAACTGCTGTGGATGTGATTTTCTTGGTTCCCCAATGAGACTCATCAATCGCTTTTTGTCCAGCAAAGTACCAAGATGAAAGAGACTGAATATTTTGATTATTTTAGTATATAGCAAGCTCTTTCGTGCTATTTTTAAGAAATCTTTGTGGCTGTCTTTGCAGAACTAGCCATGTGGTAATGAAGATATTCAGTTTTACAGCTGAAGAAAGCTAAAAGGAAAAAAATCAAACAATTTTTTAAAAACATTTGCAGAGCTGTGTTCCTATGACATATGTTATGTTTTCAATGTAAATGGATAAGAGTTACTCTAAAGTTTTTTTAAAATCTCCTCCAGGAAGTCTTTGGGACTTAAATGCTGATGTTGAATGCAGGTCACCAAAGGTTCCGCTGATAAAAGAGAGACCACTTGGTGTTTGCTTCTGTTACTTTAGCAAAGAGTACATATGGTTATGTACAGAGATGCAGATTAAAATTTAGAGGTGTGATAGCAAGCGTCTGAACACAGACAGAATTTCTCAGAAATTCTCAAATATTCTAAGATAAATCACTATAAATATGTATGACAAACATGGCATGTTATATCTTAAATTAATTTCCTTTGAATTAAACACAAGTAAAAGTCAAATGAAAGTGCGCTTTTTGAGAACCACCAGTCATTTTTTATTCTTGTGGAACAAGTTATTTTATCACTTTTGTATAAAACCTTGAGAGAATTACTGATTCTGAGAAACAGAAATTCAGAGACAATTTTCCTTATCCCTGTCAATTGTATGAAAATAACAACAAAAACTCAACTCATGTTTTTCATTACTGTTCTCCTGTGCTTGGTCTATTTGAAGCAAGCAGCTCAAAACCAACCAGGTAAAGACAGTTTTGTTCCATTATCTTTTTAACTGCAACAAACTATATATAGAGAGGAGGCTGGAAAAGTATGAGAGGAACAGAAACTGGACTATTGAATGCAAACCGTAATGTTCAGCTGTTCTGTAAACAATCCTCCAGGACAATTTAATTTCAAACACATGGAAATCCATGTAGTGATAATAGATGCGACAGGTCCCTGGAAATGGCTGACTGCTGGGAAAGTGGTCACTGGTGGGAAGAGAGAGGGACAGGAAAATGAGGTTTCTTTGAAGGAATTGGCAGCATTATTTCTTTGAGGCAAATTAGGGTATCAAAGTATCGGTGAGACAGACATGCTGCTTTATCAAGTGCAGGGTCAGTACAGCATAGACACATGGGTTTGGCTGTGGAGTTATAGGCTCTTGGGATCATGGCTGGGATGCCTTGCTCAGCAACAGAAACAGGAATCCTCCTGCTTTTACACAAAGCAAAACGTGCTCTTGAGCTGAAGAGCAATCTGGCAGGTTTTGGCAGGAATTGCACTGTTGGAAATTTATTAAAGTGAATCCTTTGCGTACACCAAAGCAAGCTGAAATTTAAAGATACTTAGCAGACTTAAAGGCCCAGAAATATTTACTACTATAAAGAAATGTTGAAGAGATATATTTTTTATCACCAAAAAATAATTCTCATGTGTTATTGTCTTTCCCGTAAACACAGTTAAATATCAAGAGCTGCCCTAATCTCAGATCATGCTTGATTCACAGTCCCCAGTTTCTTACTTATCTTCCTGTGGTTTTTTGCCTGGAAAGAAAAAATGGGGCATAACATGTCCAAAATACATCCATTTGACAAGGCTTCCTGAAGACACTAGGAATTACTCTAATTCATACTGCTTCCTGAGCAAGTAAAAACAGAATAAGTATTTTTTTAGAGAGTCTTCAGTCAATTCTAATTTTTTTTACAGCTGAAAATATGAACTGAATAGTGCATTTCTCATTTGCTGAGATCTGGAATTTAACTTTCTACTTTACATTTTTACATGAAAATATTTCCACTGAAATTTATGTCCTCCTGCTTTAAATAACTAAGCTCAAAAGATATGCATAAGCATCTTTCTAAAAAAGAAACCAATTTAATACAAATAAGGACTTCTTCATATAACATTGTGCTGTCTGCAATTTTTACATTAGACAACATCTACTTTTATTGAAGTTGTCAAATGTAAAATATTTTGCACAGATTTGCCTATTATTCATGTTGCCTCAGCTTCCTTTGCGAATGGGAATAATTCTTGCCTGGTTGACATGTGGATTAAGTAGTTAAAATCAGAGCAGTACGTTCATGTAATTGTCTATAAATACATAACAGAAAACACAGGACAATGTCTTGGCAGCCAGGAGAAGCAGTGAGGAAGAAGCAATTTATATTTAGCCTGTACAGGTCTCAGAAAGCATCAGAAAAAGGTATAAAAAGTTGCATAACAAAGTTAAACACAAAGATTCTCTTTTCTTTGACATAACTGTTCTTTTTTCTTTCTGTTCATCCTATACCAGACTATGTATAAATGTTTAACACTTACATGTTGATTAATGAGATTGGAGGAGTATAAGAGAGTTATTGTGACTTGAACTGCTCTGTACCTTCAGTGATGTCTCCACAGTTCCCAGTGACAGTGCATTTGATGCAGTGCTGTTTACACATTCTAAGACAACCTTGTGCTTTTCTCACTGAGAAAAACTAACTTCCTTAGTACAAGCACAACAGGGTCCTTCCCTGGTTCTGAAAACAGTAAAAGGCCTATCCGCTCACAGCTTTCAAGAGGTACTCTTCCATCCCAATCACATTCGATCTGCAGCCTGAGAGAGAATATTCATCTCACCTGCCTCAGAAAGTCTTCAGGGTCGACTCTCACACCTACGCTGGTTTAATAGGCAGACTGAGAGAGGCACTCACAGCATGTGATTCATCTCACCTATTTCCAATGCCTGCTTTAGCATAAGATAAATTGTGCTCCAAAACTGACCATTTTTCTTCACTGACTATAATGGATATCAATCGCCTGGGCAGGGCCAACTGGTTAGCTCAGGTGCAGGCATCAATGTCTGGTGAAGAATGAATTCCAGTCATTGTGACCACCATTTAATGAAGATAGTATCCAAGGTAGCTTTAAAGGTGCAGCAGCTAACACCTACTTGGGCATGGTACTGTGTAGAGGTAGCAAAAATGAATCCAAGGAGGTGGCCCAAACCTGCTGCACCTGGCAGGGTGCTGGAGCTGGGCACAACCAACTCATAGAGCAAGAGTCAATGCTCATCAGGCTTTCTAAACACTGGAACAGCCAAAAGTAACATGACAGTAGGCACAAAGTGCTGAGGCAGAGCTACATGTGCTGCCTTTTGGCATAGGTAAACTTTACGCACTTGGTTCTCAAAAAACTGTCATGACATTCTAAGTTTGGAGGAAAGCAAATTGTTTGCACTGGCGTCAGAGGGGTTGTTTATTCCCCCTCAGAAACAGGATTTTCTGATCTTTGCACCCAGAGATTTTCAAAGTCTACAGATAGATTAATTCAGCTTCTATCGCACTTTTTAAAAAAGATGGCTTAATAAATTTGCCCCCTCTCTATTTTAACTTTTGACCTGATTGAAAATCAGATCTGCAGATTTCTTTAATTGCCCTCCCACTGTGACAACTCAGCAGTGACTGACAAATTCCAATGTCAGGTAAACCTGATTTAAAATTAGTGGTCTATATGCTGCCAAACTGGCATATTTGAACTGGTGTATCCTGCATTTATTTACAGCACTTTAATATAAACACAGATGCAGAAGAATCTGTTCACAGTTTTTCCATTCTATAAGTATTTTCTTGAACCATTTGCATGCTCTGGTGAATTTCTGTATTTCTTTACTGTGATTGCCTCTTAGAGGGGAGGTTGTGCTCTATAAAAAGGTAGAAAAATGCCTGAAGACTTATGAACTTTTATATGTCAATGTTATGCTTTACTAATATAGAATTAGATATTGGAGATCAATCCATTATTTCCCTGACTTAAATTTATTATTCCCTCCTTAATGAAGTATGTTTGCAATAAACACCAGAGAGGCAGTCTGTCAAACCAGAAACTAATATTTCTGCTGCTCAGAGAGTGTAAGTTCCCCCTGTTTGGCAGAAAGTACAGAGAAGTAGGGAATAAAGCACTTGATAAGGATGCAGAGACAGAACAAATGCCAAATTATAATTACTATTCAGGTTTCTTGCTGTTTTAATGAATTTTTAAAGACTGGGTGTTATTCAGTTACACGTATTAAAATTCAATTAAGCTGTATCAGTGCATTCTTATCCATAAAAGGTTTATGGATACTAAAAATATCCTTCAGCTTCCTATAGATACTTTGAAGAGCCCTAAACTATAGTCTAAAATACCTTACAAAGACTTCCGCTTACCCTTAAGAACACCAAAGCTTTACTTAAAATTAAGCAAATGCACAATCCTTTGCCAGATAAATTTATGGAATAAAAATTGTCATGAAATAGCATTTTAAATCTACCCTCTAAAAAGTGCCTTGTTATTCTTCTTTTCTGCATTCATTTTCTAGAAAGTTCATTTCTGGGCTGAAATGTATCACTTCCCACAGTGTCGTATTTTGACAATCAGGTACAAATTAGGTAGTTTCTCTATAAAATTAAGTATTGTGTTTTCAATTGTGTGGTTGGCTTATGAAAGGAATTTTATTTTAGCACTAATTAAATTTGTCTTCATTTCAACCTAGAAAGACCGATGAGGATATGTAATGTAAAGTGGTGGAGCTGAGGAACCTGGTGAACTGGTGCTTCAAGAAAGCCTGGCAAATAGGAAGCTAAGAACTCAGGTGGATGAATGTATGAAAAGTCACATAAGGTTACACCAGCAGAATCTGGCTGAAATGCAGTCATAGTACTACAGCTATGAATTTTCACAAATAATGCTTTTCTGTAGCTGTTCTAGCTACTAATTTTGCACCAGCAGCACACCATATGAAGAAAAACTAGATTTACATCCCAGTCAGCTGAGATGTGGTGATTCACTACACATGTTTTATATCATCCCACATGCAAAATAAACCAATTACAAACTAGGTGAACAAGTGCGAGGATACTGTTAGTTAGCAAACAGGCTTGACCTCCTTCTGATGTACTTCATCCTTTCCATGAGAGAGAGGAAGTGCATCCAAGGTCCACAGGGTTCAAGGAAAGCTTGCTCCAAATTATTTATTTTCTTTAGACCAATAACCTCTTTTATTAGACCAAATATATTGGAAGAAAAGTATGTGACAGACTTAATCAAAATATACCTTTATTATGCAGCAGTCATAGCTGCTCATAATCACATAATCAGCATTAGTCTTACTGCAACATAACTGAGCTCTTTGAATCAGCCCAGCAGCAATGAAGTGCCATGCACTTCTGCTGTGGACTTATTTGGCTGTCATCTCAGGGGCCATCAATTAGCTAGAAGGTAAACTACTGCCCCTCCACTACAACTGAAGGTAACATACTGGTAATTCATTTTATTTCACAGACTACATACAACTGCCCTGCACACTTGCTGGGGCTGACAGCAGTGAACTCTGGATCTACTTGTATGTTACCCTAAAGATTTATAGATTGAACTTACAGCAACAGTACACTGCACTTCTGAATGAAGTTGAGCTGGAAAAGGTTAGGTCAAGTAAAGGAAAGTCAACAGTTCTTGATCTGTCTCATAAAAACCCACACCTAGTAGGCTTCATTCCCATCCTTCATTTATACCTCTCCCAGAAATCACTTTGTCCACACTTAGCAGAAGTTTCTCTTGTTCTTTCCACCTACCCATTATTATGGGTTCAGTTCCCCCCGCCCCCACAGAGTCTCATGTTATGCCGGGAAAGAAAGAAAAGCTGGGGGAGGGGAGACAGGGTGCCTGACCCGGGCTGACCAATGAGGTTATTCCATACCACAGCACGTCATGCCCAGGAGGTAGGATTCATGGGCGGGGCTCTCGCGGCATGCAGTCGGGGGAGTGGTGCGCGGTCTCTCGGCTCGGTTGGGCGGTGAAACGGTTGTATCCTCTCCCTTTGTATTTACTTTGTCATTATTGTTATTGGTGGTGGCAGTAGTGATTTGTATTGTATCTCAGTTACTGGACTGTTCTTATCTCAACCCGTGGGAGTTACATTTTTTTCGGTTCTTCTCCCCATTTCCCCCCCATCGGGGGGGGGGGGGGGGGGACAGAAAAGGAGGGAGAAGTGAAATTTACGGCTTAAACCACGACACCCATTAAGGAAAAAGTATTAATTTCCCATGCATATGTATGTGGAGAAGGTAATTTCTGTTGGTTCACATCTTCCACCTGGTTGAATTGCATTCATTATCCCTGGGAAGAGCATCTTCACTTCAGAGAGTAGGGTAGCGATATCTCTGAGACTACCCAAATAAAGCAGCCAGTACCTATGACTGTTTTCCTGCTTACAGATAGATGAATTGTAGCCTTGTACCTCTGATCACAAGAACTGAGACAATTCTAACCACATTGTTAAGTCATAAAGGACCATACTTTCTGTGTGAGGGCAAATAAACGCAGCACTTCTGAGGAAGACAGTTGCAGTTTATACAAATTATCATTGCACAAAAGTTTGCATAGTAAAAGCAATATTCCATAACAAAAATGTTTTTTTAATGTAACTCAACTCTACTAAAGTGTTATTTTTCTCACCACTTTGATATGACTATCCAGATAATTTAAGGGAGCCTAGATGATAAAAACTTTAAAAGGCCTTCAGAGATTGCTTATGAAATATCAGCTCTACCACATAGGCAGCAAGATCACTGATTTTTTCAGTTTCAGACTGAACCTCTGTGCTAGAAAGATTAAATAGAATATCCCTGCAGTGGTGAATTTTCACTAGTGATTATAAGAAATAGGTAGTACTATGCAGAAACAGAACTCCTCTGTAGATGCTGGGTTTTAACTCATCTCATCCTATGGTACTGATTGCTCCAATAAAAACATTTCTTGCACTGAGGAGGCTTACTTCTGGTTTTAAAAGTTAGCCCACTGCAGAATTACAAAGATCAATACTGAAGAAACCTAGGTATAGATATCATTCCCCTAATTTGATACTATTCAAATGCAGAAGAATTTGCATTTTCACAGCTTAAGTTGCAATGACAGCAAAAATCTTTATGTACAAGAAACTTTAATTCCTGCCCACAGTATATAACTCATATTGCCTGAATTTAACTCATGCTTATTGCTTATCTCCTTACATTCAACTATTACCATGCTTTGGTGAGGATACTTGCCAGCTGGCTATTATTTTTGCCTTGTACCATTACTGAAATTGCAAAAGCAATATATACTTCTTAGAAAAATTATCTTGATGTGCTATTAAAAGCAATAATTAGTTGGGGTTTTAACTGTATCTCACAAACTGATTTTTCATATTTCTTTAAAGCAACACCATTGCATTTTTTGATCCACAAGAAAGGGATAAGACAGCCTTTGGATGAAAAAAAAAACCTGCCTTCAGTGGTTTTTAAAGTATCCTCCCCAGTTATAAAAATTGTGACTGATTTCTTAAGGATATTTCAGATGCGTAGGTATACATGTTTATAAGACTCACAGAATTTCACTTAGGGCTTCTGTGAAAATATAGTTCTGTTGCATAACAGAAAGTTAGAAGTTTTGTGCCCCCAGGAACAACAGAGAAAAATAAAATTATTGGATATCCTAAGAGGATACCCTTCATTGAATTTTCCTACTTTAGATTGGTAACATTAAAAAAAAAAAAAAAAAAAAAAAAAAAAAAAAAAAAAAAAAAAAAAGTAGTGTGATTCTTAATCCAAAATCTGCCTGTACAAAAATTTTATCAGGCCTGGAGTTTAATTTAGCTCCTAGTCCTACAGAATCTTCTTATCGGAAATTATTTCATGCAGCAGCTGAGTGATGCCTTAGAACTTTCCCTTGCCTGAAGAGGTACAGCTCATTCAGAATTATTGATAATTATACTATATTTTTACCGGCAGTGGTAGAAACAATGTTCAATTAAATACAGCAAACATTGCTTGCGTATCTACTGGCAAAACAAGACCTAATAATGCTTTCTGCTACAGTTGAGATATCTATAGAGACACCTCCAACATTTCCATTATTATCTCTTATGTTACTTTTATAGACAGATTTTTCATGTTTTGAGTAGCACCAGTTTTGCTTCCTCACCCATGCATAAGAAGACTCTAGTGCCCTGTTTCATTGGTATATCTCAATTCAGTACAAATCAGAGATGGCCTGATGGACTTGTTTGTTTTATCTTCCATTGTGCTACTCATTATTTCCTGAAATCTAAAAAGCTACTGTTATTCCTGATGCTGTGAGTCAGAAACCTTTGTACGTTTCCACGACATCATTCTTTCTGTGAGCAGCTAAGCAGATTTGTATAGATGTGATCTTTTTCAGCACCCTGGAGAGTAGACCTGTAAAGCAAAATGCTGCTTTAATCATTCCCAGCAGAGAAGTGGAAGTCAATGACCTGTATCATCGAGCTGTATTACTTTTTTTTTGCTATCATTTATTCTGTAATAAGCAGTCCAATGGAGCTGCCCTCTACAGCATCTGCCTGTTCGCACATTCTTCTGGGGAGTGTAATTTATGTGAATTTTGTGCTACACACCGATTTAATTTTTTTTCAGTCATCTTTTCAGGTTTCCTTTCTGTGTTAGAAACTGCAGAATCCACTGTTTTCCCTCCCAACTGCTGAATTCTAGAACACACATAAGTCCATAACCAGCTACTCATCTTTATGAGAGCAAACTGCATATTTATTATTTATTTTCAATGTGAGAATTTGAAGATGAAATTTCTCCTTAAAAATGCAGTTCACTGAGGTTGGTAGGAATCTGGCTGGAGTTTTCAGCAGATTTCTGGAGACTGTTGCAATAATACTTAAACAAGGAATAGGTACTTTTGTTGCAGTGTGGTGTTTAGGAGGAATTTGGAGTAACACATGCCCTTCAGGTTTCAAGCAAAAGCGCCAGCTTTAAAAGCCAACTTAAAGAATACTGAATCTGAATCTGAGCTGTTGAAACATGGAGTGATTGCTTTTGTCATGGGCAACCATGAATTCTCCTAAGCTCAAGATAGTTACATATGCAGGCAGGTTGCTTGGCAGATCTTTTCTGGTAATGCGTCTGTCAAAATTGTGATCATTTATTATTTCAGTTTCTGACATCAATATTAAAGAATATAAATCTACTTTGCCTGCTTACTTCTAGGTTGAAAACCTAACATGTTAGAGCATTTTCAAACGTATTTAGTAAAGGGGAATTCAATGAAAGCTCTGATATTTCCAAATAGTCTGCTGGGGAATTTTATCTTTATATAGGTATGCTAGTATTAAAAGCAAATATAATTAATTTCCTGACTTTAACCATATGACAGTGTTCAGAAGAAAAAATAAAAAAAAAAAGAGAGAGAGTGGGCATTATATAATTCTGATACAATTTTTTTGTTTGTTTTAAAAATACTTGGTTATTCTTCTACTGATTGATAAAACTAGCCCAGTCTCAGATAATAATAGAAATCACCCTAGTAATAGAAAAGTTGCTGTAGATATTAAGTTAGCAAGCTGCCTAGTACAGTATGATTTATTGTAAATTCAACTCGCAGAGCTCTGCAAGGGCAAAAGAAACCCAGCCACTGGGAATAACAAAGAAATTGCCAAGGCAGCAAGAGTGGGGCTGCTCACACAAGGCCAAGCTGGGAGCAGAGGCAGCCCCTGCACAATGTGGCAGCTCATGAAAAAGTAACAGACATTATTAAAATAAACTACATTTCTTATTAATTAGTACATACAACTGTCAACTGACTGCTAGAGTTAGCTCAGATACATGCTATTTCCAGTGGAATATCTCTGAATGCATTCATTCTAGTTTTATTACTAGTCCTAATTGAGGGTGAAATACCACAGCATCTCATTCATATACCTATACGCGGAAACTATTATAGGTGGTCACTTTTCTGCATCAATCATTTTGGTTTTGTATTTATTGTCTTCGTATGTAGGACTTTCAGCACAACAAACTCATTCACACACTTACTTTGAGATCTTAGCCACTGTCCTCAGGACAGGAAATGTAGGTTTATAAGGAAGCTCCCTGGGTGACGGTGAGCAGGGGCATTTTGGGAGGACTGCCAGTTGATCCAAGTAAGGGAAAACAAAATTACTCAATTTAATGGTACAGTTGATTTCTCTAGTTGCTTCTTCCTTTAGCTTGGATACCATCTCACTGCTCTAAGGACATTTTCTCTGTCACACAGTGCTCCAAAGAAATAATTACTCATCTTTTGATGAGGAAATTTTTAATAAGATGCATAATATAGTTCCTCTGCAGGTGTTTAGTACTAATAAATCAGAAGGTATGAATTCATCATCTAGAATTTCACCACTTGTGCAATATTGACACTCAATTTGTATTTAATCTGTTCTTCTGTACATGTCTTCCGTCACTCTACTCAGTCATTCAGCCAAGAGGCATCCTCATATTTGTAGATACAATATTACCTTGGAACTGTTCATTCCTTTCATGAACAGTGGAAAGGCCTTTTATCAAGTCTAATGCCTTGATTGATGTATTTCCCTAAGTTTTCAATATCTGTGTGTTAAGAAGCTACTGAATATACCACAGTGATAACAAAATGGGCTGTAAAAGCTGCCCTTCTGTGCTTTGTTTACACTATGAGAAGAAACAAACACAATAAATATAAGGTACATAGCCAAATATTTGGTTTAGTCCTTAACATCAGAACATATAGAAAAAGCTAATCTTTTGTTGCAGCATAGAATCATAGAATCATAGAACAGTTAGGGTTGGAAAGGACCTTAAGATCATCTAGTTCCAACCCCCCTGCAATGGGCAAGGGCACCTCACATTAATCATGTCACCTAAGGCTCTTTCCAACCCGGCCTTGAAACCGCCAGGGATGGAGCATTCACAACTTCCCTGGGCAACCCATTCCAGTGCCTCACCACCCTTACAGTAAAGAATTTCTTCCTGATAACTACTCTAAACTTCCTCTGTTTAAGTTTTAACCCATTACACGTTCTATCACTACAGTCCTTAATGAAGAGTCTCTCCCCAGCATCCTTATAATCAAAATAATTGTTTACATTTCATTGTTTTTCATATTATGTACTGTTTTCCTTGGGAGTCAACACAATCGCACAAGAGTACTTCACATTCAGAAGGTGTCCTCAGATCCATAAAAGCTAAATTAAAAATACTAACAATTAAATATAAATTTGGGAGAACTTTTATTTGCCAAGGAGCATTAATAGGTCAGGTAGGTCCAGCCTAGCTCTTAAACCAGGAATTTGCATGTTTCCTGCAGTTTCAGACTGCTCCCTTATTGTGTCCTCCTGTTCAGCCATCAAATTGCTTCCTTTACTTAATTTCAAGCTTCATTTTTTTATATCCCCCCAGCTCTAATTAGAAGTATATCAAACAAAGTTCAAACTTATGAAATCAGTTTTATAAGTCCATTCCGCTCTATTTCCAAGGTAGGGGTTTGATCACAGTTCCTTCCCTCAGGTCCACCTTACCTCTTGCTCTAACTCTGGGAGTCTGATTTCTAATGAGGTGGAGCCATCTGGTGTCTGTCACTTACGTCACGAGTACCTCTGTTTCAAAAAAACCATGTTGCTTTAATACTATAACCTTCTGAAATAATTAATGATCTTTCTGCATTCCACACCCCTCCCTCCCAGTTATTTAAAATATTTTTTATATTCTTTGCACTTTTATCACATATTCTTAGCATATTAAGTTCAACACAGCACTTTAAACTCCTTAAGTACTCTGTTAAGTGAAATTTGGATACCGAAGGACATGTTGGGAAAGGGACAAGAAAGGAAAACTTCACCTTGCCTGTTAAAATGTTTGAGAAATCCCAACAGAGTTTTCTACAACAGCCTTAAAATTTTACATCCTGAGAGTGAAAGCATCCATTTCTAAGTAGACCTGATCCCACTCCACAGCACTAGCTGCTACACTAAGCAGATCCTCATCGATGTATTTATCAAACACAGTTACTTTCATAATTGACACCTGTGTCTTCACCAATAACAAAGCATACTGATTACTTCGGATATTGACAGCATACACTGAATTAAGAGGAAATACAACTGTATAGACAAATACGGACTCCACCAAAGGACCTACTGCAGGCTGAGGAAAGCTCTCCTGTCCGCCTGCTGAATGTGAAGTTTGCCATAATAGTGTGGTACCAAACCTCAGTTCCAGACCAAGAGCAAGCTTCTTGTATTAGGAGTTAGCAATAGAGATCATGACTGATCTGGCTATTAAAAGTTCTGGGAACAATAGGAGCTGCCAGGAAATTAATTCCATTGCAAATCTGGACTTATTGTCATTGCATTCACACTGAAAATCCTCCATAGGGATCAGACCTTTTGCTTCACAGAGCATAACAACCTTTTCTGTGGACAGAAAAAGGCTACCAAAATATTTTAGACAGCCACAGAATATTAAAGAGATAGGTTTTCATGGCAGAGTACTGAGTATATAAACACTGGCTTTTCTCCTTGTCTGTTGGCTAGGATAAAGGCAAGTGACACAGTGCTGAAAGTACAAACAGACTCTGCCTATGGACAACATGTGCAACGAAAAATTCTGTGGTGTGCAGACAATGTACTTTAGGCTTCAGATGGAGTTTGCTTCAGTGAGCTTTGATAAAACAACCCTTGGGCACATTCAGGAACAAAAATTTAGCAAACAGGAAAATGTTTGAGGTGACTACAGAGCAAATTAGAATGGACTGTGAGTCATCACAACTGTATTTTACAACATGCTGTTTGCAGCATTTAATCAAAACCACAAGATATTTTCTTTGAACTAGGAAACTCAAATGAAAACATCACTTATACTGTTTTATTTCTGTATTAGAATAAGAACCACCAGCCAAGTGGGGTGAAGGAAATGACAATATCAAAAACTACATAAAATTAATTGCATGAAAAAGAAGCAATTCAAACATTAAAATTTTTATTACAAATAAAAAAAAATGCAATTTTTAAAAAGTTGAAATGGCAAAAAAAAAGTGAAACTCTCAGAGGAGCAGGCAATTAAAAATTATTGTATTTTTATACTCTTATAGAGGGGTTTTAAGTTTCTTCAGCACGTAACTTCTTTTTAATTCTTTGGGGGGAACCTATATTCTCAGTTCTTGTCTTAAATATGCACATCTTATGACCACAACATCAGTGTCTTTTGTTTGCTGTTGTCAGCCGAATAGGAGATATAAGGTAGCTAAAAAAAAAACAAAACAAAACAAAAACCTGATAATTATGTAGTTAAAAAAAAATAAAAAGAAAAATTAAAAATCGCCCTTTTTTTATAAAAGAAAGCTGATTGAATTAGAATGTCCCTTTATGTGTAGTATTTCATCCAAATATAAAATACTTGCCTATATTTTACCTATATTTCTAGAGGAAAATAATTCAGTTGTATGATCAGGTTCCATGTGGTGCTTGGCTTTATAAATCAATACAGCAATCTGAGAAATTATTTGAGTGGTCAGCTGCAAGCCATCATACTGCTCTCCAAACTGACCTGGCACAGGGAATTAATTTGGTCAGAATTCAGTTTCTGGCCACTGGCCTTTACAGAATCAGTCTATAAAAAAATTCTCTTCCATTCCCTTTGGAAAGAGAATGGAAAAGAAGGGCTAAGGGCTTTCTCAGATGATCCACCATATTCAGATACCCAGCTGTTGGTTTGGAGGTGACAGAGACTTGAACATGATACGCATAGTGTGCGCAAGGTAAATGTCAGACTCAGCCTGGTCAGAAACTTGATATGACAGGCAAAAGAGTCACATTCCCAAGGATTCTTTCATACCATCTTTCTATCATTTCACTGGCTACAGCATGATGAAGAAACAGCAGTCACAGTGGTCATGGCAGCTCAGCTCTATGATTAGTTTTAATATAGAATATTTTCCAGCATGCACTACCTGACTACCATAAGTAGAGGCTTACTAGCATCTGCTTTAACCATGTTTCTTGCAATAAGAAAAATTAAACTCTGGCATGTGGATCAGTGTCCCATCTTCAAACAGCAATGGTGTAGATACCTTATTTCACAGGCAGACAAAAATGAGTGGGAAAATGCATACCCCTGTCCTGGGTTCAGCAGTAGCAGTCATTTTTCTCCTTCTTGGTAGCTGGTGCAGTGCTGTGCTTTTGATTTTGGGCCTGGGAACAGCGCCGATAACACCAGTGTTTTCAGTTACTGCTTGGTAATGTTTTGGTTTGATCAAGGACTTTCTGAGTCTCATGTTCTGCCAGGGAGGAGGGGAAGCCAGGAGGAAGCAGAGACAGGACACCTGACCCAAACTGACCAAAGGGGTTATTCCATACCACAGCACGTCATGCCCAGGATGTAAAAACAGAGGCAGAGACCCGGAAGGGTGTGCACTGTGGGGTGTGCACTGCTGGGTTGGGCTTGATATTGGGTGATGAGCAGTTGCATTCTCTTTCTTTGTATTTCTCTTGTATTATTATTGGTGGTAGCAGTAGTGGTTTGTGTTATACCTTAGTTACTAAACTGTTCTTATCTCAACCTGTGGAAGTTGCATTCTTTTGATTCTCCTCCCCATCGCCCCAGGACTGGGGCAAGAAAGAGAGGGGCTTAAACCACGACAACCCCCTTCCCAGGCTGGAGACAGAGGCAGCGGGCAGGAAACAGGGCTGGGATGACGAAGACAAGAGAGAAGTACCCAACTGGGCATGGATGGAACTATAACTTTGGAAAGCCCTGAAAAGGGCTACTGCCCTTCAGCTGCTCACCTGCACTGCTACCACAACACCTCTGTTCCCAACTGCATCCCCTCCCTCTACTTTCCCTCCCCAATAGTGCTCACCTATGACCACAGCCTTCTTCCAGTCCATCCCCAACCCTATCTGAGCTACAGCTACCTTCTCACAAGCTCCTTCACCCCAAGTTATTGATCATGCATGATCAGCATGTCCTGCACAGGGAGGAAAGGAGTATGCACATTGGTTGGAGGTGGAGGACATTGCCTGGTATCAGCTTCTAGAAATGTCTACGATCTTCATTAGTGATTTTCACCTACCTGTAAAGTGCATAAGCCCTGTGAGTAAACTCCAATTATGTTTTTCATGGCAAGGGAGTACAACAAAATACAAGTTATTTAATGGCTCTGCTAGATGCTTTAATCAATACTTCATCAATTATTATTAGCAGTGTGAATAGTGTCTGTGGCCCTTCATAAGCAAAGTGTTTAACTACGTGCCTAACCTCAAGGATTTGTGTTTGATTTAATCTTTGCCTCAATCAATTTCTTAGAAATATTAAGCAAATTGAGGCCCTAGGGCCTTTATTGTAAGAGAATATATCCTACAGTACAAGGCTGGGCAAATGATTGTTGATGAAGTGTCAGTTGTTGTCTGCATAGTTTCTGTCCTACCGGAACTTAAAGAATGGCTGTTTATTTTATCTTCATTAATAACGGACAAATAATACATTTTTTTTCTCCAAATCTTTCTAAAATGTTAGTTTCCTTAACATCTAAAAGTTGCAGAAAGTAAACTTTTCTAATATAAATATTTTCTTAATTGCATATTCACAAAGGTATTTATCACTTTTTAAACTGTAATCTTTGAAATTTATATTTTCACATGATGCTATTCATTGCTTTTCTGGCAACTCTGAAAATAAACCATACTTGAAAGTTTCTTGAAACACCTTTCTCCGTGAGGTCAACAGAAGCTTCCTATACATGTGTGGCATTTGGGGTACTTGTCTTGTTGTGTATTTTCTTTTGTCATTCATAAGAAGTTCTGAGATTTCTCCAGCAGGTAATTGTTAACTTAAAACAAAATACCCATGTATTTTCGATTAAACCTGACTGTCTTTGATCTTAATATAACTCGACTACATGACAGGTGATTTTTAACCTGCCTGCTTTGATTGGTTCATCCTGTAATGAAAAGATACTTCCAAAGCTAATAAAAAAAATAGTGTTTGACAGAAATACTTTCTATTCCTCCCCCCACAAAAGGCAGTGAATTCAGTTTAAAAGTCAGTCTCGATGAATAATAAAGTATTCTTTCATCTCTCTAACTGACATGTGCCTTTGCATGGTAGTTGGATATCAGAAGAGTCTTAACTATGAATACTAATCCTTTTGAAGAATCCTTTCTCCTTCATGGTACAATAGATATAAATTATAATTTCAAATTCTTGAAGCAAAGGTTGCGTGGAAATTTGAGAACTGCAGTGAATAACCAGTTCTTGCTGCCACTGTTTCACCTGCCATTCTGTATATGTGAGCATAGGAACTCCATGGCTTTTTGATTATATGCCACATCAGTATTTTATGACATCAAGTATCTGAAGATGCTTTCTACTTCTGTGAACCTACTGAAGTTTTCTTATCCTAAAATAGCCTACAGGCTGGTTACATGCAAGCTACATTTGTCATGACTCCAGGAAGAGCTGAAGAACCTTCTCACTGACATCAGCTGCTCAGAGAGAGATGTCTTCAGGTGACCGAGGAAGAAACATTAGGAAAAGAAGATAGGCAAGAAAGGCACTGAACACATTACCTTTGCAAAAGGAGTTTCTTGACCCCACTTATAATATTAGCACGGGTAGCAATATTAACTAAATAAGATAGGGGGAAAACCAGAGACTTGCCTGGAATGACATGACCAGCACGACATTAGCAGCTTATGGTTAATACAAAGCAATACATAGAGAAAATAACAGCCTCTTTATGAAAAGATCTCTGCAGGAGTACAGCATAGTGCAGAAGGAAAATAAAAGATGTATCTACTGAATCTGTTCACTGGATTCCTCTCCAGAGATTCATTCTAGATGGAATTTTGCTGACAGAAACACTCTTTCATAAATTATTTACATACATAATTAGTTAAAGGCCTCCATTTGCAAGATGAACCTGCTGTATTTTGCCCCTCAGCAAGGTCCTACCTTTAGCAGAATGAAGAAAAGGTGCAGCAGATGCTAGTAACAGTGCATAGTAAAAAAAACACTATCAAAGGCTGGCTTATATTTCTCTCCCTCTCTTGCTGCGCAGCATTTCCAAGTTTATACAGTCAATGATTTCAAAGAAGAAGCAGCAACAAATTTTATTGACAGGAAGTCGAAGGTGCACCCTGGTTGGATATTGACTCTTTTTAATATTAACCAAATTAATTTGAAAATGTTTTTAAATGGAATTTAGAGGCTTACCTTGTACATAGCAGGCCAATAAAATCATGCTAAGAAAACTGATTACTAAAAAGCTCGCTATTTTGGAATGAATCCCATACACATACTCAAAACACTGAACTTCCTGGTAATCCAGGTAAGAAACGTACCGTGATACCTGTCAGGCTCATGGGCCCAGTTTCCCTGACGTAAGAGAAAGGAAAGGAGGAAAATTTTATGGTTTGGGATCTTCTCCAGCCACAAAGAGAACTTTGCTGGAGATCAAAAGAAGCATGACCAGCAGGTGGAAGGAGGTGATCCTGCCCCTCTACTCTGCTCTTGTTAGACTTCACTTGGAGTATTGTGGGCAGTTCTGGTGTCCTCAACATAAAAAAGATATGGAACTGTTGTATGACATAACTCCCCTATGAAGATAGGCTGAGAAAGTTGGGGCTGTTCCGCCTGGAGAAGAGAAGGCTGCATGGAGACCTCATAGCAGCCTTCTAGTACCTGAGGGAGGCCTATAGGGATGGTGAGGAGGGACTCTTCATTAGGGACTGTAGTGATAGGACAAGGGGTAATGGGTTCAATCTTAAACAGGGGAAGTTTAGATCGGATATGAGGAAGAAATTATTTCCTGTGAGGGTGATGAGGCACTGGAATAGGTTGCCCAGGAAGCTGTGAATGCTCCATCGCTGGCGGTGTTCAAGGCCGGTTGGACAGAACCTTAGGTGGCATGGTTTAGTGTGAGGTGTCCCTGGCCATGGCAAGAGTGTCGGAACTAGATGACCTTAAGGTCCTTTCCAACCCTAACTATTCTATGATTCTATGATTCTGTTAGTTTAAGCTCTAGTTTTAAAAGCCATAAAAATATGTGAGGTTTTGCACATGACTTCTTAGAAAAAAATCAGTTTCTTCTTTCCAAAGCCAATGCACTGGTAAGAGATGAAATGAACGTTTGTCTTGGGAATTTTTATTTATACACCTGTGTCTAATCTGTGTTAGAGAAGTACAAGCCTTCCATCTGACTTGTTTTAGAATGCCTTTCTTGGCAGCAGTTTTTATTTTAAGCCTGAAAGTTGAGTGACACTACCAGTATCAATGTCAATACTGTACTGCATCTCATAACTGGCCAGTCCATCAATCAAAAGACACAAAGCACTTTGTTGAAAGTGCACATTGTAAGTTTGACTGGATTTCTTACTAAAACAGATTTTACAGCTTTTGCACTGCTAGATTAGTAAAACTCAAATTTGATTTTTTTTCCTCTGTACATCAGCTAAATGAATATTGATGTCCTTTCTTGACTAAGAGGAATGCTTAAAAAAAATCATACCCTCTTAAAAGCAAAGAAAGATGTATTCTCTCTTGTCTCACTAACTTATCAGCTACATTTTCTAATTAATATGAAGTTCTTCAAAACTCTTTCAAATCTTCTGACCACAGAAGAAACTATTGTTTCTTTGGTTCATGATTAAGTTGAGATTCAATGTCTACAAACCTTACCAATTTAAGTTGGAGAACACCTCACCAGAGTGTCCTCAGCTAGGTGAACTTTTGTGTACTCTATCCTACGTTTCTATGACTCATGATCTGTTAAATACTTACTTACTATAGAGGGTGGGAAATTAAATGCTATGGAGACTGATCAGTCATCCTGATGCTCTGAATAGCTTTCAACTACTATCTTCTTGTGGTAAATTCTGTTCTGAAGAGTCACTGGCCACTTCTACAGCCTATAGCAGATGCTGGTATTGCTTTTCTCAGAACCGAGCTGCTTCTTACTTGTGATGCTGGCATAACACTAATGCTTGCCATAGGTTAGTTTAATTGCTATTCATAGCTGAGATCAGCAAATTTTTTTCTTTAAATGCTACCAAATCTCTTTTGTTTTCACCTTCCATTGAAGGAATTACAAAACGCATATGCCCCATAAAAACTACATTATAGTGATAGTAGATAAAACTGAAAGATAAAACCCTTGTTATTTAACCCTACTCAACTTAGGACATGGACTAGAATGGTATATCAATAAAGAAAACTACATTTTCGTCTCTCTATATGCAATAGTCTCTAGCAAGAAATGCAGGTCAAAAAGAGAAGCCCGAGTCGAGACTGTTCCATCATGTTGGAAATGAAGTAAGGCAAGATGGAATAGCCCCGGATCTTATGCCTAACTCTATCATGCACTTATGATGCTGAAGAACATGGTGTAGTAGTGGACTTGGCAGTGCTAGGTTAACAGTTGGGCATGACAATTTTAAAGGTCTTTTCCAGCCTAAAAGATTCTATGATTCTATTAGCTAGTTTCATTCTTTCAGCAGCCCGCAGGAGGCAACAAGGGAAATCTGAGAGCCAACAGAATTTGCATCTTAGTATCTTAGTATTGCTAAAGTTGCTAGGCTGATGCTTACAACATTTTTGAGAACCCCAAATTTGTATGCCATGCTCACATGAGAGTACAAAGTAAATACAAATCATACTACTTATTCTATCAAGTCCTACAATCCTACCAAAAATAAACATGATTCCCATGAGAGTTCTTATTTCTCACTAGGGAACTCCAGAAAAGGACTTTTGCCAAGTACAGAGGTTAATATTTATTTTACTATTTCCAGCTGCATTTTTCAAATAACAGCTAAAAGATATGTAGAACTCTTATGCAACGAAACCTGTAAATGTGACAGTAAGAAGCTGTTCTAGTGTCATCAAATAACAGGAATACTTAAAATGAAGAACATTGTGTTGTTACAACCGAAAATCAAATTAGGAGAACACTTTACATTACATGCCTTTGTCAGTATAGTGTTACTAAAAGATCACTCTTTTTTTTCCATATCATTTCTACAAAAAGATAAATCTTAATATCTCATCTGTATTTGACTTCAGCTCATATTGGCCTTCTGAAGAAATATTTATCTGTATGATTGTAGCATATAGCCTAATAACTCCATTTCTCTCACATTAACTTGTTAATTAACAGTAAGAGCCTGAAATCTTCTTAGGCCTGAAAGAATGGACATGACTTCCTACATTTGTAGATAAAAGGGGATTGAGCTCTCATCTCAGAAAGGCTGTTCTTTTTCACAATAAATATAAGCAGATTTCAGATCAGCAGACATAACCCAAGTCTCTTGGTACAACTCAGTGACAGATAAGAGACTAAAAAACTGGAAATGTTACAGGATCCCCTCTCCCACCAAGGATGACAGTTGTACTTGTCTTTTACTGTATTGGGGTTGGACGATGTATCGTCATGCTATAAAGAAAAGCATAGCACACAGCTACATTTCACTGAGCTGCGAGATGTGACCATAAAATGTCATACAGAGACTAAAGGGTAAAGCTATGAATACGTGAGAGGTGAAGATAACAGTAAGCTTGTAAAAATAGCAGTAGCCAAGTACATTTCTGGGTACTATAACCGAAAATATGAAACTATAAGCAACCTAAAGAACACAAACCTTCATTAACTTTCCTTGTCCAGAAAAAAGTGACTGAATCACAGACTCTCAGCAATAATAATTTTGCATGAGATGTCTAAGTGGGTCATTATGTCTATTTATCCAAAGATATCAGTGCGAAGATTATGCAAAGGAATATATACTATGAGATACCAGGCTTAAAAAAAAACATAACACTAAAGTATTTACACGTTTAGAGACATTCTCAAATATGATCAGCAGGCAAATAGGAGTGTTTACAGAGATATTTCTGCCTGCATGACAGGCAGATGTGACAAATTAACACAGAAATTTTAAAGTCTGGAAAAAAATATTTTTTCTTTGTTTTAGAAGTTTCAACCTGACATATCTTATAGAATTCTTAAGATCTTAAGTTTCATGTTTTGTTATATAAAGAAGCAGAAAGCAGGCTGCTGTTTGCTACCACTTACAAGCTGATACCCCTTTGTGCTTTCGTCAGTTGTCGTAGTTTAAGCTGTAAATCAAGCAGCCCGTTCATTAACTTCTCCCTCTTTCTTCCCCCACGACTCCGATGGTGGGGGGGAGGAATGGAGCGAAGAATCGAAAGAATGTCACTCCCACGGGTTGAGATAAGAACAGTCCAGTAACTGAGGTGTAACACAAACCACTGCTGCTACCACCAATAATAATAATGACCAGGGAAATACAAGGGAAGAGGATACAACTGCTCATCACCCTGAATGAGCCGAGACAGAGCGACTTCCGGGCTCCTGCCCCCAGTTTTCTACATCCTGGGCATGACATGCTGTGGTATGGAATAACCCCTTTGGTCAGTTTGGGTCAGGTGTCCTGTCTCTGCTTCCTCCCGGCTTCCCCTCCTCCCTGGCAGAGCATGAGACTCAGAAAGTCCTTGATCAAACCAAAACATTACCAAGCAGTAACTGAAAACACTGGTGTTATCAGCGCTGTTCCCAGGCCCAAAATCAAAAACACAGTGCACTGCACCAGCTACCAAGAAGGAGAAAAATGACTGCTACTGTTGAACCCATGACATCAGTACATTCAGCAGATTCAGATGCAAAATTCCTAGTCAACATTCCACATCATTTCTAGTCAGAGTAGACCATAACAATGAGATTATTTGCTCTGTTCCTATATTTTTACAGCTACTGAAGTATGGAATGACCCCAACCCCCAAAGGAGTGATGCTCTTCAGGGAAGGCATAACACCCTATAGCACTGTACTGCAGGCACTGCTCAAGAATGCCCAAAGCTGGACAACCACCAAATCTCAGCATTTCTAATTTGGGATTAAAGTAATAGCAAAATATTGTGTAAATCAGCAGACAGTCCAAATATCTATATATAGCTTCCATATTTTTGTTAGTAGCTTTAAAGACACCTAAAGTAGCATTGATTTGTTTCATACACACCAAAAAAAAACCACAAAAAAAACAGGAAAAAAAAATAGAAATAAGCAACTTACTAAACAGCAGTCTCCAATCAATCAATCAATCAATCAATCAAGAATTAAATGCATTCTTTCAGGCTGTATTTAATTATGCTTACCTGAGGTATCAAATGGAAATAGGCATACAATGTCACAGCTAATGAAGGGCAAGTGCTTGCCATCACTGAGACTGGTTAAGTCTTCTGCATTATGCTCTTCTTTTCTTTAACAGAGGGTGCCCTGGTTGGGTTGCTTTTGATCTCTGGCTCTAAGAGGCAAACTAAACCTTGCTCAGTACTTGTCTTTGGTCCTCTGTGAAGGCAAAATGCATAATATTCCTCCAAAGAGCCAGTCCAACTTTTCTTCTACCTGTGCTGATGCTTATACAATCCTGAAATCATTCCTGACTTTTTTGGCTTTCCATAAGAACAATATTGTAAGCATGCTCAGATGTCTCCATCTGAAACCTTAGAAGACCCTTTGTCAACTTTGCAGCACTAAAACAGTTATCTGAATGTTTGAACTAAGTCCTAATAAGTATGATTTTCTTTATTTGCTATTTTCTTATGAACAAATGAGGGTGTTAAAACAGATGTATGCAATACTAGCATGATTTTGGAGCACTTTTGCCTTGAAGAATTAATACCACTAAAAGAACTAATTCTACCACCCCTTACGCATTGTGAATAGTATCTATTGTGGGTGAGGGGAAAGTGAGGAAGGATGTGTGAGTGCAGCCTTTAATGTGCATGTTTACAGCTGAATTTAGTTTGAAAACAGTTTGGATACCTTGTTCTATTTTTAGAACATCAAAGACTTCTGTGGAAGCTTTATCCAGAACTAATTTTTCTTTCTTCAGGCATACTCTTCTCATCTTTGTTGCTGAGAATTTGAAGTAGCTCAACACATAAAATATCAGCTTTCCTTTACTTGTTTGATCTTTAACCTTCATTAAGCTTTTTATCCTTTGTGATTTAATTTTATCTAAACCTTGGTCCTACTGTGCTATCAACAATATTTATACTAAATAAAGCTTTCCTGTTAGGGGGTTGGGGTATGGGAATCAGATCTGGTTTTGTGGAAATCATATAAAACTCTTCCCGGTAGAGCAGAAGAAGGAGATTCATATAAAATAAAAAATATTGTCAAAATGGAAAGACAACAGTACCTGTGATTGGTGATTATTAAATGTCAACAGTTCTGTTAGCATAAGGTCATTATAAGCATTCTGTAGTCTCTTTCCCTCTTGAAATATTTTGTTTAGAGAAGAGAAAGACAAACTCTAACATTCATGAATAGGACAGAGAGAGGGAACAATAAGCTAGGCATAACATAATGCAGGAAAACAGCTCTTAATTGCAAAAACACAATCTCAATTTCTGACCTGAAGTTACTCTGCAATTTCAATAGGCTTTTGCAATACGAGAAATTGAGAAATATTGAATTACTTAGCAGTTTGTGGGGTTTTGATTTTGGTGGATTTTATTTGAGCAAAAGTCAAATTGGAGGGTGAAATTGCTAAGTTAATTTTATTTTTTTCAGTTTTGAACTTCTGAAGGACTGAAAAGCTCATGACATTTCCACTGAGTATGGAGCAGGTTTTTTTCTCCTATGTACATTACAAAGAAAATCTGACATATAAGAAAAATAATGTGAAAGAGCAGAAGCTTCATTCTTGCTTTTAATACTTTCTTAGCACTTTTAGGGACTAAGGCTGGTTTTGTAGTATTTTTGTCCTTTCACATTTGAAAGCAAGTGATTTTATTTTCATGTCCTCCTTGCTTTCTTTATTCATCTTACTAGTATCAGAATAATCATGACTTAACATATGTTGAAATATCTTCTTCTAAGGAAGATAGTAAACTCAGTAAATACTATAAAACTTCCCCTGTGAACTATGCTTTGTTTTATTCTACAGTCTAGGGGGAGAATAACTTGCTCAGTCTGAAAAATAAACAAATATGAAGTCTATTGGGTGATTATTTATGGCGATTGCAGGCATAGAATAATTCACTTAGTGAATGGGGTTATCATCAGCATTTTGTTCAAATCAGGATACCCCTGAAGCTTCACAGAACACCATGTTGGTAAATTAATATTTTGAGCCTACAGTTAGAGCAAAAATCTTGTCAGATCAAGAAAAGTGGAGTTTTTCAGCAGTCTGTCAATAGGTTACCGAACAGACCAAGACCCACCATCTTCTCAAAGCCTCAGATGTTCCTTTTTTGATATTTTTGCAGGTCATTTTCATTATCTCCCATTTCTCACACTCTGGAAAACAAGATGCCTCTGGTAGTACTGAGCACACCACAGTGTGAATTGGGTGACCCTAGAGAAGCTATTCATATCTCAGGGCATTGATCCAGTTACGGGGGATGCTGGTGGTCTCCCTGCTTATTAAGGGACTGTAGGACTGGGTACCTAACTCATGTCCCTTGGATAAGTATTTGCAACATAGGAGGATCAAAGGTCTTTCCTTAGGTCTTCCCTGCTTCCCTGAAGTCACCAGCTATAAAATGTTCCACTGTTTAGTTATCTCATCATCATCAGATCCTATTTCACAATTGCATGCAATTAGTTTCAGTGATTTTTTTTTGCCCTTTGTTTTCTTCTTATTGTGGGGTGTGTTGATAGAGATTTGGTAACTAACCCATAGAGCCAGAAGCTGTGAAGACTAAAACCAAGTTTATGATTGGAAGGAAGAAACTGTGAGCATTAGTGAGTCTGCTTTTGATTGTTATGTTTCTGACTACAAAGACACTGAAGCAGTCTCCATAAACAGCTTAAGTAAAATATTACCTATGACATTATTGTCAAATTATACAAAGGAACTCAAAGGATACCCAAGACAAAGTTTATAATGAAGGATGCAACAAGCATCCTGTGTAGACATGAATAACATCATTTTCAAGAAGAGGTAACTGACAACTTTAAAATAAGATACAGACCACAAGTTTCACAATGATTTAATCACATGAGGTCTGGACAAACATAATGATTAATTAATCAGTGCAGTGTTCTATATTGCCAGGGAATAGCTCTTAATTCACTTGACCAAAAAATCCATTCCATTTTAAAGACAGCAGAATAATGACTTAAACAGTAGAGTTTAAGACAGGCTATGGGATAAAATACACTTGAACGATATTCAAGATTTTCTCTAAAATGTGTTCATTCTAAAATGTTCAACTTCAATCAGCAAATAATGTTCTACACTAGCCTATTGCCAAATCCCAAGTGCAGATTGTATCCCCAATTTCATTTTCCACTTCATGATTTTGTGTGAAAGTAGCAACTAATACATGTTGATAAAAAGAAGGAAAAGATGAAACCCAGGTTTTCACTTTGCAAATGCAGATTCTATAGATGTTGCTTGCACCTTTCTTTTTTTCACTGTAGGTCTGTAGAGCTTAAAGGTTCTGAGCCATCTCCAACATGCTCTTGCGGTTAGACAGCTAAAGCCGTATTCTGACAAAAAAATTACGCAAAATGGGAAGAAAGATGAAAGCCATGTTTCCATGGTAAACACAAGGAGCTATCAGGATTAGAACACAGTTCTTCCAAGTCTCACCCAGCCCACGGGCTTTATGAGTTTGTATATAGAAACAGAAATTGTTGCTGTGTTCATTAAGGTTAACAAATTATCTCAAGTTTCTGTCTGGTTCTGTTGCAATATGTTTTGATTTTTCCAGCTGCTGGAAGCACAGAGCAGAATTTGCCCTCCTTCCCATCATTTATGAAACGCATTAAGTGCAAAAATAGGTCGTTAAAAAATGTTGGCTCTTCCCATTATCTCAAAATAAGGCACTTAAGAAGGCCTAAACTTGGCACTGCACATATGCAAATATCTATGCTATGTGTGAAGTAGGTGGCAATTTTCATTTCATGAATGTCTGTCTATTCATTGTGCATAAAATAAGATGAAGACTACGTGTTTTGCCAGTGAGGGAGAAAATGCCATCTAAAGAACTCCCAGGTACAAAAAGTGCCAAGAGAGAAATAAACAAATAAGATGATACTGGCAGCAATTAATGCACTTTGCAAAAAGGCCTAGATTTTCTCAGGACGTGCTCTAAAAAGGTACACAAGTGTCTTCTAGTTCTCCCAGGGAAACTCCCTTAGCTCAGAAGCTGCTGCAAAAAAAAACCATGGGAGCAGGTCCTTCTCCTGCAACTGGAACCTTCCTTGAAATTTGAGTATCACAGTGTCATGGGTTCAGCAGTAGCAGTCATTTTTCTCCTTTTTGGTAGCCGGTGCAGCACTGTGTTTTTGACTTTTAGCCTGGGAACAGTGCTGATAACACCGATGTTTTCAGTTTCTGCTTAGAACGTCTTGGTCTGGCCAAAGACTTTCTGAGTCTCATGCTCTGCCAGGGAGGAGGGGAAGCCGGGAGGAAGCAGAGACAGGACACCTGACCCAAACTAGCCAAAGAGGTATTCCATACCACAGCACGTCATGCCCAGGATGTAAAAAAGGAGGGCAGGAACCCGGAAGGGGTGGGTTCGCTGCAGGGTCGGGCTTGGTATCAGGTGGTGAGCAGTTGTATTCTCTTCCCTTGTATTTCCCTGGTCATTATTATTATTGGTGGTAGCAGCAGTGGTTTGTGTTATACCTTAGTTACTGGACTGTTCTTATCACAACCTGTGGAAGTTGCATTCTTTCGATTCTCCTCCCCATCCCCCCGGGAGCTGGGGGGAAGAAAGAGGGGGGAGCGAGTGAGCAAACTGCGTGGCTGACTGGACTTAAGCCATGACACACAACCTGATTTGAAGAGCTAATGTTTATAATGTCAGAGTGAGAGAAGTAATTTGCAAATGGGCTTTTAACATGATGTTTGAGCAAGTGCTGGGAGTACAGAATGCCCTCAATGCCTCACAGCAGGCCAGCAACAACAGATGAACACCAGAAAAAGAGTCTGTGCATTCAGATCCATAAGCAGTGGATTAAAGGTATAAACTTCTGGTTTAGAATTTATAATTTATGGTGGAACACATCTTACCACACTTTCTACAATTTATAAATTAGTAGAAAGCACAAATGAGCAAGAAAACAAACTTGTGTTTTCTAATAGAAGGGCATCAGGGCTAGTTGTGCCTGGTAGTGCCCTCAGAGCCTTGACACAAACTAGCCAAGTAAGATAACAACATGTCTTCTCCATCCTGCAGCTCCATACAATAGATTTTCCTCTTGCTTTCTTTTATAATTGCTCTTGTAATACATTAATTGTAGATATGTCTTTAATTCACAAGAAAAAAAAATATTGCTAAGCTGTATATTCTGCTCTGTAAGGTTACATTAAAGAAGTTCACTAGGTATTTGAGAGCATACCTCTCAAATAATGCACTGTGATTCCAAATGGTGGGAAATTCTTTTCTTAAGACCAAGCGAAGACATGGCAATTATTCGGAGGTTTAAGGCACACGTCTCAGTGCAATATTTTCTGTCCATATCTTCAGTGACTTTGCACAGATGTCTACTTTTGGTAGACTTCATACACATGCGTCTTTCTATACAATGTCTGTAGCTTATCCACATAGGTATTTCAGTTGCAAACAGAAGTACACTTCTGAAGTAACTATCCCAGTAGCTCCACTTACTCTGCTTTTGTTCTTATGACTGAGAAATATTTGAAGTGCATGTACTGGATTGTTTTTGGAAAAAAATCCAAACAGGAAGAAAATCTTCAGGAGTTTACATAGTACATTCCAGCTGTAAATGGACATTTAGATCAGAGGCCTAGACTAGAACTAATCCAGAATAAAATAAATAATGCTGGGGATGGGAGTAGGTGTCAGATAATCAGCACCAACTGTTTTTCTCTACAAATCTACTCTTACACCAGATAGTATAGATATATTTACCTGATGCCTGATTCCAGATGGTAGATATCTCCCTGTTAGTCCTTTCTATGAACTGGTTGATAAAAAGGAGAATTATTTTGGTTGAATTAAAGCATTTGCTGATAGGACAGAAAACTTCCTTGGCTAAGCAGGGCTTTTCCCAAGAAATCTCTAGAAGCTGCATCTTCTCTATGCATAATGGTTTGTAATGTGCTGTCCTCCTTGTTGGAACTGCCCTTATACTGCACATGGAAGGAGAAGCAGGGGCAATGTGCAAAGAAGGCTGATCTCTCATACGATCATAACAAAATGTGCTATGTTTAAAATGCATTTCTCTTTTTTAATTTCATTCTGCACAGCTGAGATGCCTCTATCTCCTGAAGATCCTCCCTCTAGAAGAAAAGCTCTTAAGTGACAGATGCTTTTGCTCAGTGCCAAAGGTTTTCCTAGCCTTGATAGTCCCTCAGGCAGCCATAAGATAAAGGCACAGCAGCACCTAAAACAATGTTCTGAACCCAGGACAGCCAACAATACTGCAAAGATGTTCTGTTTGGGTCAGAAGGGACCTTTAGAGATCATCTAGCCCAAGCCCCCCATCATAGTGAGGGAATAAATAGAATGGGACTGGGACAGAACAGAACAGAATGGAATGGAATGAAGCAGAATATTTCAGTTGAGACCTACAATCTAGTCTGTCTAACCAATTCAGGACTGACCAAGTTAAAGCACGTTATTAGGGCGTTGTCCAAATATCTGTTAAACACTGACAGGCTTAGGGCATTGAACATCTCTATTGAAAGCCTGTTCCAGCATTTGACTACTCTCTTGGTAAAAAAAAAAAAAACTTCCCATACCTTCCCTGGCACAGCTTTGAACTATTCCCATGCTGCCTAGCACTGGATAGTGGGCGAAACAGATGAGCTCCTCCATCTCCATTTCCCCTTCTCAGGAAGCTGTAGAGAGCAATGAGGTCAACCCTCAGCCTTCTTTAAACTAGACAAATCCGAAGTCCTTAGCTGCTTTTCAGAGAACAAGTCAGGTTGGGATAGATCAGATTGCTCAAAGCCCAATCCAATCTAAACTTGAACATGTCACCTCTTGCTGCCTTTAAACAACCAGGTTCTCACTCACAGCTGCATTAACCACAGATAGCTTTAGATTGCCACTTGTCTCCTCGTTTTGAGTGCATGCATCCCCTCATCCTCCCAAGCAGGTATTCAAGAATGTACACACAGACAAGACACAAATTATTGATATATGTAGAGGCAGTTCTGAAAATACAGTTCTGAGAGTGAGCAAGGACTGCTTCTTTAGGACCTGATGAGAGGAGAACAACCTGTGCAACCTACTGCAAGTGCACAATTTAAAGTATCTGTTACAGCCTTGTTCAGGACAAAATTCATTGTGAATAATGGGGTTCTGGTAGGAAAAGCTGTCTGTCTGTGTTAGCATGCAGCTCTGCTGGGGCTAACGCAGTCATTTCTCAGTGCATTGCCATGCACAGAAAAATCCTACAAGTACTGTATTCTGTACAGAGTTGCAGGATGCTGACCTGAGAGAGCATTTAAAAGAGCTTGTGCTGAAAACCAACAGATCTGGGTCCTGAGAATGAACAAATGCGAAGTGCAGGGTAAGAGAGAATTTGGCAATAGGGAATTGTCTCTCAGGGCTTAATGCCTTCACAACTGTGTAATTTTCTTTGTCTAAAACACAGGAAAGAATAGCTTTAAAATATTTGTAAAAATGATAAAAAATGAAAATTTTGGCTGACATTCAAAAGAGACCAAAAAAGGCTGTAGCATTTTAATGGGGATCCTTAGAAGAGGACATAAGAAGATAGTCATTGTACTCAGATGATATACACTGATTTCAGCTCAGTTTTTCTTGTATATGTCTCTGCCTACTGTGCTTTAGTTTCTTGCAAGTTAATCACAACTGGACTGCGAGGACAAAGTGAGTCCATTGCAAGATTGAGTCAACTGAAAGGATAAAACACACTGAAGCTCTGTATCATTTGCCCTTTATATATATAATTGATGAGTTTGGGTTATCAGTTTCACATTTATGGAAGTATGAGGGTACCTGTCAGAAAACTAGATTTCAGAGAACTGTTCTTCCCTCACATGTAATCTTTTATTTCTCTTTATTCCTTTCTTTCATTTTTTCACTAAAGTTATAAAATGCAGTCAAAATGGTCATTCATCTTGCTGAATTCCTCTCATTTCCTTTTGAGAAGGTTGCTTTTAGTGAAGCTCCTGTTTCTGTCTCAGACCTCATTTCTGAAGAATGGCTGATATGAACCATATTATATATCAACCTAATTTAGACTTGCAGACTTGTCATAATTTTTATCCCCTATTTACTCCTACTTCACCGACTTACAAAAACACAACCAACTTTACAATGTCTTCAGAATCACAACCCTATAGGGCAGATCCAGCTTCTTTGCAACAGTGTAGATAGAAGCTCCATATATGAATGCTTTATATCACAAAAAACACTCCAGCATCTTTGTTCACTGTGCTAGGGATCATTTTCTCATTTTTCTAGTCACTACTGGAGCATATGCAGAGCCATTGCTGATGGCCTAATCACATATGTTAATTATCAATCTCACGTCACACTTCACAGCTATGAGAACAAACTAATTCAGCCACTGCAGTCTCATTTGCATTTTTGAATGCTGAGCAGATCACTCTGTTCTTGCTTTGTGTCACACTGTGGACATAAAAGATAAGGCCGGCTGAAGTGACTAATGTACCCATAATCTGAAAGGTGGCTTTGTCATCCATCAACACGAAAGCTGCTACAAATCTGTGACATAGTATGATTCGGTCCTTCCCAATCTGGATATTTTACTTTTAAGGTCAGTCTGGTTTTGACTTGTCCATAAACATGCCAAATGAATACGGCAATTGAGGTATAAATCACTCAGTACTTTCTGAAGTAATGCAGAGTGGGGTGAGATTTCTCCCTAGCTCAACTGCCAGTAGAACACATTCTGTATGCATGAATTGCCACTGCTTCTATAGAGTTCTGATAACCATTTCTGCCCTCTACCTTTGAGACTTCTGCTGCATGGTAGTTTCTGTATCACAGATGTTTTAATAATGTCTATACTATTTCTTTTTATATATCTTATACCCAGACAAGCATAAGTTCTACTAAAAATTAAACTTTGCCAATCTATTTTGATTTTAATTGGTTTGACTGCTACTCAAATATTTAATCTGTACTGCTGTGTCAAAGTTATACACCCTTATCTGTTGTCACATATAGACAGCATTGCTCAAGGTCCAGCAGAAAGTGTGATTTTTAAGGAACCTAAGCCCTGATCAGAATGCTGTTGACTTGACCAGCATTCATGATTTTGGATACTTATATTTTGGGCCACATGTTACTGGGCGCCTTAGAAATGCTGATTTTCAAAATGCAGTCATTCTGCCCCTTCAAAAGGTGTGGTTCTTTGCTTTTAGGAAAAACTTCTCATTTTTAAATCTAACTTGTGCAATCCTCTGGATTTGGTAGTGATTTATGAATGAACAGTGACTTATACACAGATAAACACGAAAATCTGCCTTTACCTGTTGCTGTTATTTTTCATTTAATATTTAAAGTATTAAACTACAGCAGTGGCTGGGGAAGAGTCAAGTGAGAACTTTTGGTAGGAAAAAAGCATGACATACACAAGTTTAGTGATCACCGACATTGCCATGAATTGAATGTCAATGACCAGCCCCTAACACACTTACAGCACTGGTGATGGGACACCTCCAGAATGGGCTTTTTCAGAGCACTTAGAGGTAAGCTAAGACATGAAGTCTTCATACAGACTACTCATTTGACATCTCACTGGAGACCTTCCAGAGCTGCAGGGAATTCTGAAACTAACTCTTCATTCGCAAAAACTGACAGCAACATGACCTACTCACAAAAGCAGAAAATCTGCCGGTGGTGGTGAAAATAGGAAGACTTTAATGCTTGGAGTAGTTGCCCATCCTATGCTTGCACTGCCAAAATGGCAGTCACTATTTCCTTGGGGGGGGGGGGGGTTATTTCATTTTTTTTCCTTTATTCCTTCCTGGAGAAGAGTTCCACTTTTTCAGTGGCTCTGCGTAAAGACCACTCAACATTATGTCTCTGCACTGAAGGCTTCCGACAAAATAAGTTGCTCTGCTCAGAACTCGAGAGTGAAAGAAAAGAAGACCTTTATTTAATGAAAAAGTGAAGGATTTTGGTTTTTTCTGGCTTCCCAACAGAATGAAATTTCATATTGGAAAGATAGCTTTTGATAACCCCATACAAGTGTTAATTGACTTATTATTGGAATGTAGGCAGCCCCAGGTCAAAATCCATATTCTGCTGGTTTGAACCTCTATGAAATACTGAGGACTTTTCATAAATCAGAATTAATGATGTATCTCATAACAAAGTAGCTTTTACATGCTGGAGCAGGAATTCCACCCTGGATCTGAGGTAATTCTTGTCAAAAGCACCTTTTTTCCACAAAATTTATTTCCTCCCAATACACCAGCAGCCACAAAGAAAAGTAACTTACACAAAATATTCTAACTAGTTATGCAAACCTATTTTTTATTTTAAAACTGGTTAGGTACTACACGCCTTCCAAAGTGAGACAACACACTGAGGTCCCAGAGAATTTCATGTCATGTTCTCTCTGAGAAGTATGAACTACAGCCTGGAAAGTAAAGGTATCACATACCAGGGATGATGAGGTATTTTAGGAAACTATTTAAAGAAAGGAAAAATAAAAAAAAAAGAAACTTTTTTCTCATGTTTTCTAAAGAAAACTTTATACTTCACCAAAAGGAAGATAAATGCAACAACATACAAGCTGCTGAATATGCATTCCTCTAGCAATTTTAAAGCAAGTTAAATTTAATTCTCAGCTGCTTGAGAGTGTTAATTTCATTCTCTAATTATTCATTTAGAGAAAGGAGATACAGATCATGTGTGACTGGATATATCAAATTCATTCTAGCATTCAGGTTTGTCTCCTTTGTGTTTAATGTCCCCACATTAGTAATGATTCTGTAAAGTCTTGTCTGCACTCTAAATGCACATACACAGTAGGCAGAACAATTCCAATGATTAGGGAGACTGAAGCCTCAAAAAACAGATCTGTGCAGTGCAGCTGCGGAGACAAGGTCACGGAGACAGAGTGATGTTCTCTTTTCATTGAAGGGAGCTGATGGTGAAGATGTTGCAACACTTATGCCTCTTTTCTTGGTGCTTTGCATAAGCAGCACTTGTAAGTTCTCCAAGAGAAGTGCCTGCTACATCCTCAACATTCAGCAGTACATACATTGTTTGATTTAAATGCTTTTGAACTATTTGTATGTGATATCTATAATAATAATCTTCAGGCATATGCAAGGCTATAATAGGCAAAAAAAGTATGGTTTCAGAGTTAATTATTGTTCAATCCTCGACATATCAACTTCAGTGAGACTATACCTTCATGTATTGCATGCATATATAACAGCAATATTGACAGTATTTAAAAACAAATATTCTTGGAAAGAAGGAATGAAAGGGCAAGACCCATGATGTAAAAGCACTGTGTAAAATGTTTGAGAAAGAACCTAAAAAATAGGAGGCAGATATGGGTACATGAACAACATGAATTCCTAATAGATGAAACCACTCCAACTCAGAGGCTGAAAGCATGTGATGAAGGTGGGAAGAAAAAGTGTGCAAGGCAGTAGACAAGGATAAGTGGATCGATAAGACAAAGTTCAGGATCACAGCTAAAATGAAGGTATATTTTAAATGTGTTTTGAGTTTGTGTTATCTATTATATTTTATATCTATGCACTGCCTTTTGCAGATAAGTTGCCTCTCCAAGATGCTTCTGCTCCAATTGGCTGAACACCAGCCAGGTCTACTGTGCTGGACTGTGTTCTGTCTCTCTCTCATTTACAGTATCATCGCCACGGCAGTCACTACACATCAGGGCTTGGTCGTTGCCCTGCACTCAGAGACAGAGATCGAACACTAGTGTTGCAGCAAATCCATTATTTTCACAAATGTTCTTAACCTTCACTGCTATGTCTTCACAGCAGTTGAAGTTGATATATACACATATACGTATATATGTGTGTACAAGTATATGTGGGGTGGAGGGGGTTCAGATAAGTATGCATACACGTTATTCTTTGCTCCTATGGTCTCAAAGGACTGTTTTGAAGTATAATATTTATTTATGAATGCTAGTAAGTGTGGCTGATTAAGAAGATATGTTGACATAAGACTAAATTTAAATGAGTGAGAATCACAGCTTCAGCTTCATTTAAAAGGCACAGATAAGATCAGTAAGCAATGTAATCATGAGGTTTATCTCCTGTCCAATATATCTCACCAACAGACAGGGAAAAACAGTACACATACAACTGCCAAATTTTAAAATTCCTGCCCTCCACAGATTACAAGTCCATATACTTCTAGATATACCAGTAACTACCTCACGCACTTTTAAATTTAGGTTGGATAGTAAAGAGGGCTGAGATAAATCTATAAAGGTATAGAGATTCATCTTATATATAGAGATTCATCTCATATTACGAGACGAATCTATAAAGAGATTGAGTCTTTGATATCCATTATTCCAGCTGCAATGGACAACTTTAGGGACTGTAGTGATAGGACAAGGGGTAATGGGTTCAATCTTAAACAGGGGAAGTTTAGATTGGATATAAGGAAGAAATTCTTTACTGTGAGGGTGGTGAGGCACTGGAATGGGTTGCCCAGGGAAGTTGTCAATGCTCCATCGCTGGTGGTGTCCAAGGCCAGGTTGGACAGATCCTTGGCTGGCATGGTTTAGTGTGAGGTGTCCCTGGTCATGGCAGGGGGGTTGGAACTAGATGATCTTAAGGTCCTTTCCAACCCTGACTATTCTATGATTCTATGATTCTATGAACATGGCAAAAATGTTGTTATACTTACCATGGAAAATGAGACCATTTCTTAAAGATCTACAAACAAATTCTCTGTCTTGGTTTCATGTCAAAAGCTCTGTTTGAGCCCCTTTATAATATAAAAACCATAAAATAAAATTTACCATGACTGCCTTCATATTGATATCCAGACAAAATTCTGGTACTGATAACCTCTGTTGATTAACAAGAGACTGCAAAATTACAGATTAAAGTACTTTTAATGAAGGAGGTGTATCTAGTTCTGTATTTCTTGCATCATAGAATTGATTTAACTTATTTTAAACCTGAATAAATTGCAACTAATTTTCTTGCACCCTTTTTTTGAATTGATAGCTGAACTCAGATGAAGATGTGAAAATTGCATTTGAAGAATCACTGTTCATACAGTATCAAAATATTGCCATAGTTAGGAGATAAGAGACAAGATTCTCATCTTTTATTGTTTTTTTTAGGCATTTGTATGCTTCTTTCAAAGTAAATTAAGTCAGCCACCTGCTGATATCCATTGACTTGTCTCCAGCCCTCCTCAGAGGAACCATGGATATGAGCGTAGGGTAGCTGACATGTCCCAGAATAGGGCTAAGCCATTAATAACAGGTTGTATTTCTCATGTAAATGGAAATCTGCAGATTCTGCAAGAGAAAGCTAAAATGGCAGTTATCTGTAGAATCGTGAGGGGGAAAAAAAGAAAAAACCTACAAAAAAAGACCCAAACGAAAAAACAGAGAGGACGTTTTCTTTTCTCTGATAGATGGCTTTCATAATTGCCCATTTCTGACTTTGGGGCACTCAGAAAGAAACCAACATGTCTGTTGGGCACAAGCAGGACATTATTGCTGTAGTTAGGCATTCCTCTCAACATAGCGCTCAGTTTTTTCAAGATACCACCTGAGAAATGAAGGGTAGGGATGTAAGAGCATGAGCTCTATCACTGTATTTTGGAGTTCCATTTCCAGTGAGGCAACTCAGCACCTCTCCATGTGCTGGTGCCATGAGGTTCACTTATAGAAGAGCCTTCATTTTGATGAATTTTGCAGAGAGTGAAGTGACAGGCAGTCTGAACACATGAAGACAGCTTCTGAGCACCTCAGGAAACTATCTTCCCCATTCTCCTGAGCACGTCCTGCTGAGCACATTTACCAGCACAGACTTGCTGAATACATCTGCACAAGGAACAAGGCTGCTTTTGTTTCAGGCAAGGCTGAAGGATGGTCACTTGGGGTCTAACACAGTTTTAGTCGGTCATATGAACTCTGTGAAAGGCAAGTGAAGCCTGGGAAACAAGAGATATGCTTGCCAGGTGCCTCCTTTCAGCACCTTCGATGACCTCCCTCATTGAAGCTTCTTGCACTCCTCCTCCAAATGCTGTGGGTTTTATTCTTTTTATTGAAGACAGCGACTGTCCCCCTCCATTAAAAATCAGTGGTTTATATGTAACACAGCTCAAATGCATTAGCAGTGAACCAGACAGTACAGGATTTGTACAGTTCTTAGTAATGAAGTTCACTAATTTTTCATAATTTTAGCATTTGAAAAATGAGAAAAATATATTTTTGTAGAAAGAAGAATTACCACAGCAATTACTACAGAAAAATATATAAATGAGGGAGAGGGGAAAAGAGAGAGAGGAGAAAAGATTACAACATTTCTCGAGTTATAAGTACTGCAGACACATGAAAGAAAACCGACTTAATCAAAGATGTTACCGCCCAATGAAAAATTAAAAAGAGAAACAGTAATAACAGAAGTCACTACAGCTGTAATGTTCAAGTGAGAATCGGTATTTTGTCTGAAAGCTTTCCATGAGGACAGGGTGCAGGGTGGTTTTATTTTAAACCTCATAGCTGTCACCAGCAAGAGCAGATTTCCAAAATGGCAAAAACATCCTCCTAGCACAACTAGTTCTCTGTGTCTTTCAAAGTCCAGTTGTTTCTAACATGACCTGGACTGAAAAATGTATTAACTTGTAAATAGCTCTAAATATTACCCATTAAATTGTATATCACCTGACACACCTGGGACACTTGTCATCAGTCAGGGTCCCATGCCCTGTGGTTTCTGTCCCCAGAACCCCAGGTTCATTTACCCTGCAGATCTCATTTAAGCCCTTGTCTGCAGTGCACACTTGTCTGGCTAGAGTCAAGAAACCACACTTTGCAGATAGAAATACCTGGCATAAATAACATTCCTTTTTAACATATTTATCTTTTTCAAGTGAGTTAAGCTACTTTGTTTATATAAGAACAAGGCTTCCTTCCATGTGTAAAAATTCACAGCCCCTCAGTAAAACTTGAAATTTTCAAAATTTCATTATTAAATCCTAAAGGAATGTTTCATTTGATTGTATCGCGCTGTTGTTAGAAACAGCTTTGAAAGTTCCTTCACTATTTAGAGAAAGAAACAGGATAGTGGGACAGAATTGACCAGTCAGAACTGAGCAATGTAGTTAAATAGAGTAAGAAGCCTCAACAGCCACATTAAAGAAAAGTTCCTCCAGTTGATTCCCTCTTTCCTGACATTGTCTTATCTTGACACAGGGGTGGTAAGCATATCTGTTATATATGAAAAATAAGATTAAATTAAATTAGATTTTGTTTAATCTACAAATTCGTAAAAGTGTTAAACAAAATGAGAGTGCACATAGAAACATACTTTACCAGAATATTTATAGGAGCCATGTTGTAAATAAATTATCTGGCGCCTATTTTTATCTTATTCCACTAGAATGAGAACAAATAGTCTTTTGATTCTTGCAAAAAAAGCTGTAGAGAGCTGGAGTTCTAGTCAGCAAACTTAAAATCAAATAACAACTAGTAAATTTTTTACTTGATGTGGTAGATGTGATAAACCAAATGTTGAGCCCAACACCAAATGCAGTTGGTACCCATAAAAAATCCCAATCCATCTCCTCATCCCCTCCCCCTAATTATTACTTTTACCAATCTCATAATTTAGAACCCACAGCTACATCTCCCAGAGCTACCTATAACAGGAAATTATTTTTTTGTCTTTTCTGCTCTTTGACTTCTTCTCCATAGCTCAGCCCTTTAGCATGTGAAAAAAAGTTATGAATCATGTAACACTTGCATTAGGTAAACCCAGATTGTATGAAGAATCAGGCAATGTGTTTATTTGTGTTCTGCCTGGCTTATCTAATTTTTCTCGCTGCAGCACTGCAGCTAAGATATACAGGCAACTGACAACCTGAGAAATCCCCTGAGTGTCTGACCAAAACCCCAGGGCAAAGATCTTCACCTCACTCCCTGAGAGGCATAAATAGTCCATCTGCACATACATTTATGGACACCTACAGGCATATTGATGGAAATAAGTAAATCACTGCTAGTGTTAGATTGACTGCTGGCTCACTTTCACCCTCTGAGCAAAGGGGCCAGTGTCAGATGTCCCAGAGTTGTTAACACTTCTACTACTTGTGCTGCTTCAGAGTCCTCCTTCTTTTTATTAAATACAATGATAAAAGTCTGCTCATTGAGACTGACTAAACAGAGGAAAAAGTATAAAACCTTAAAGGCTTTATATCCAGAAGAGCCAGCTTTCCTTCTCTCAAAATGTTTAGCTGCCATAGTTTTTCAGTCAAGTTCATACATCTAGGTTACTTGCACATTGTTATATCTGAAAAGGTGTGTGAATGGCAGGGCAGCTGCCTACCCCACTCCTACATGTGAGTGGCTATGTGAGAGACCCCTTATGGATCACTTTAGAAACCAGGGTGTATAGAAAACAGGAGCCATAAGGCTCACAGTGAAATGGTGAGAAGGATGTCTGACAAATAAAGGGAAGGAAACAGATGCCAGTGCCTGGGAGATCACTGTACACCTGAAGGAATTAGACTGATTGAGAAATTCCAGCTTTTTCACTGGTAGCTGCAAGTTGAGCATGGATGGGGAAGCTGCAGAAGCAAATGGCATGAAGCAGGAAAGAGCAACAAGAGCAGCTTAATGATTGCCTTTCTCTAGAAATCAAGTGGAGGAGGCAGACAAATACAACACTGTAGGCTCTTGGCACAGCTTTTTTCTGTTCAGAGCGTCCTCTAAAGAGCAGGTAATGCATATCCTTCTTGGGTGCAAAGAGGAAAAGAGACTGAAAATCCAATGAAGCTTTCCTCTCTCCCCCTGCTTCTCCTTCTAGTGAGAAGGACCCTGCTTCTTTCTCTTCCGTCGTCCTCTCCATTCCCATAATACCACTGGCAAAAGTTCTGGAGATGGCAAAAGGCTGGTGACACCAAATAAGCCCTGTTGGTCCTAGCTATGAAAAACAGCCTGGTATTCTAAGTCATAAAGCCCAGGCAATACAGTTCCCTTGCTGTCTGAATCTCTCTCAGACACAGACTAGCACACTTATTCACACACAAGTGTACTCTTAGTATCCGAAGATGACTATCTGGACTGATCACTAGTGTTGCAATTTGCTTGCATCCTAGAAAAATCAACATCACAAACAAGAGAGCAATGACTAATGTAGTCATTTCACTAATGCTGGCAAAATTGTCTTGAATTAACTTGTGTTTCAGTTGATTAGAACTATATGAAACAGGAAGAGAAATATTAGTGTCAGTTGCTGACCTTTACTCAAATCAGGAGATATCTGTGCTTGCCTGTTTCTTTATGTGTGCTTTGCTCAATTAATTAGAATTCTGTTGAGCAAGAAATAAGGGGGGGGAAATATGATTTGATTGATGACATCCCTCTGCTGTTCAGCTCTCCTATTACTTAGGCATGGAGAAAGAGTTTACAAGCAGGTAGCTGAAACACCCTCAGGCTTTCAACCAGCTTTGACATCCAAAACAGTGTCAGTGTCAAGGGGCAACAGCCAAAGCAGTGACTGCAGCAATTGATATTTTTTTGCCTGAAACCTTAATCTTACAAAGTGGCAGACCATAACAGTCCCCTGATGATCAAGTTTCCTACCGAGTCAAAGGAAATAAGCTTTGCAACATTTAGACTAACAGTATGATGAAATAATGTTCAGCTCATCATGACATAATACTTCACATTTCCCATACGTAACTTTCAAATGCTAATTCATGTCTGATCTACTGATCAGACACTAGAAAATCTCTCCAGTTTATTCTGAATTTCTCAGTTTTCAGCTTAAATAATAAGCTTTAATAAAGTATCATTAAAGAGGATGCTGGGATGAATTGGCTTATGGGCTCTATATGAATTAAATGCAGCTTATAGCAGGGTGAAGCATGGTTTACAGAGGGTGTTAGAAGGGTGTTTTGCAACAGACAAATTAAGGCAGATAAAGGGAATAGGGAAGGATAAGAGTGCTAGTGGAGAGTGCTAAATCTAAAGACTAAGACAACATAAATCATCCTTTCTCTGGGAAGCTTTGGTTCCCCTCTTGAATTTTAGGCACTTCCTGAGGAATTACTTTTTGCCTCGATTCAAAAGCACAGGCAGTGAGTTAGGCTGAATGTGCGAACTATTCTGCATCTTTGAAAGCTTCCTACCAACATGAAGAAATTTGTTCATTACTTTTGGTATTAACGTAGCAAAAGGGAGAGTTACAGGAATGAGTTGCATCTCTCTACTTAGAAGTCTTCTGGTTCGTATCAGTTTCTTCCTTTCCAGCTCCCTGTGAGCTCAGACTGGGAGCTGAAATTGAGGGTGGTTTCTGTTTCCCTCTCTGATTCTTCAGCCAGGAGATCTGTGTGGTGGGGAGGTGGGGTGGAGGGGAAGAGAAGGTGCCAGTGTCCCAGGATTCTCTGGCCCGGCTCCACACTGACCTGTGTCAGAGCATAGTTTCGCATCCTGGGGAAAGTTGGAGTGCTAAGCCTGGGTTTACTGCCAAATCAGCACGAGGTGGCAGCATTTTAGCACGCTTCTGTTGAGCCTGGACGAGCTGTCACTTAGAAGCTCCAAAGTCTCCCTTGGACTTTGGATGAAAAGGGTCTAGAGGAGATTCAATCCTGGGAGAGCACTAAGAAGCTATTAAAACACTGCCTCCAGTTGAATAGACCTGTGAGAATGTGGAGACCTGACTAGAAAGTGTACTGAACTGCTGCATTAATACAGACCAAGAAGTCCTACATTGTGGACTCCAAGGAGAAGGTTGTCCAATATGCGCTTACTACATGTGGCCCTCACTAGGTCTCTGTTTTCAAACTGATGCTTCCCTGTGAGAAGTATGATTAAGCTGCCCTGGGGATGCAATGTCCCAGTGTGTTGTGACTGGCAAAAAGTCAAAGATGCGTTTGTTATGCCTCTGTGGTGTGCAAGTGGCAGTCCTTTCAAGATTCCCTTTTCTGTGGGGTGAGTGCTTAGAGCCTGAGATACCCACAGGAAGGGGCGGATGGTAGGTAACCTAAGCTACCTCTGAGTTAAGTCCAATGTCATACTTATGGGACAAAATCCTGTATTAGTCAGAAAGCACCAAAAATGGTAAATCCAGCATCTTCCTTGATAAACTTTGCCAGTAATTAAAGCCTTGTCATTATTAAAAGACATGCATTGTTTCCTATGAGAGCTTTTCTAGTTACAAATAGTTTTAGCCACTGAGTCTTACTGTGTGTTTCACTAATGGACTGAAAAGCTCTTTGTGATACAGCAGAAGTACTTCCATAAGGATGAAGTTATTCTTTTGTTTATATTAAGCAGGCTGAACACTTTAAATCTGTCAGGACAGGGGAAAAAAAAAATGCTTTTTAAACTGTGATTTTAGTTAGTTTCCAGCTATTTTATGTGTGCTTTCCAGTTTCTCAACATGTTGTTAGACTGGTGACCACCCAAAGCGAATATGGTGCTCTGCTATTAATCTCAGTAGCATCACACAGAGGTAAAATGTCACCTCCCTGCTGTTCCTTATTAATCCCAGCCTTGTGCAGTCACAGAACTCTGCCCCAATAACCCCTGATAAAGACATCTCACACCTCAGCACAACATAACAACACCAAATTGAGCGTCTGTGCTATGTTCCTTTATGAGACGAACAGCATTGCTCTTTCTAGGCTGCCTTTTTTTGTTCATCATTCTGGTAGTGTAGAAAAGCTATGCTTTCTGAGGAGAACTCTTCATGGGGAAATTTTGATAATCCTGTGGGATTTCAAAGGAAAATTATAAGAGAAAAAAAACTAGTCCTACAACTCTCAATATTTTTTATATTAAATTTGGCTTCCATAGTAACAATATTAGCTCTCTTTGCTTTCTCTTTAGCAGCAGAGAGCTTTAAAGAACTAATCCACTACTTTTCAGTCTTTTATGCCATATTAGAGATAACAATAACTTTTTTAAATGGAGGTAGTGGTAATTCATGTGATCACATAAATTTTTGTCCTTTTTCTTTTTCATACAGTAAGCGAACCCAGAAGAGAATGAGAGCACTACAGAGTTAAGAAAGTGTTAGCTCTGTTCCTGACCTGGTTTTGAGACTGCTATACTGGAGGAGCACTCAACCACTTCTTTTATTTGTTACTTCGAGACCTGGCAAAAATGTGAAAGCAAGGCAGGGCACTTCCCATCTACCTCACTTACAAGCTCTTAGAGGTGTTACAGAGGGAGAAAGTGCATTGAGTATCCTCTTTTTGTAGGAAGCAAAATGAATAATCAAAGATGTGAGTGAGTCATGAGAAGGAAGGGTAAAGTGATCAAAAGCCTCCTATCCCAGATGTTCAGGATTTAGGTAGAAGGAAAGGGTGTAAGAGCCCTCTCCCTGGGCTCACCTACTTTGCACTATTTGGACATCAAAAGGTGACATAAGAAGGTCTTGGTGGATCTAGGATCAAACTGATAATGAGGACATTATCCGTGACTCTAATCTCACATTGATCATCATGCCTGACTTTTAGAGAGTGTCCTAATAGCAGTAACAAACTTGTTACGTGAGTACTAACTAGCCTAAAACCAATGTAAAGGTAATAATAAATTCAGTTTCTTTGTTCATTGCAGTTGATCTGAACCATGAGCACTGCATCAAAACGTTGTTTGTTAAATATCCCATTCAGAGCAATATCCCACCTTCAGTTTGGCTAAGGTTTTGGCATCTTATATGAAGGGCTTAATTATCTTATTTTTTTTCTGGAGACTTTTTCACACAAGTTTATGGAAAATGGAAAGACCAGGCTTCTCAAGTTCAGATCAGAAGTTTCCTGAAAGTCAACAATTATTTTATAAGCTCTTTGTTGGCTACTATCCCACTGCTGATTTATACTGTCATTTGCAGGTAGTCAATAGAAAGGCTGGAACATTTTCTAGACTTATTTCCCCCCTGAGGAAGGCATCTGTAATTGAAATTTGTATTACGGTTGGTTAGATGACTCAGCTAATACTAGACTCCCATACAGCAGCCAGTAAGAAACGATCCATTTTGAAAAAAAATACCTGTTTTGAAGGTGTTACCTTAAAAAGAGAAAGAGAGGCCTGGACAAAAAAAGAAAAGTGACTTGGCCAAGATCATACTGGAAGTCCATGTAGAGCTAGGACCGTGCAACACATATCAGCTGCTCTGCAATTTTACAACACTACATTGTCCTTGGAGAGCTGCTCAGACTTGAGAAACTCTTTGTCCTGTTGTGGTACCTCTTATTTTCTCAGTTCTGTGGCAGCAATAGACCTAAAAGTGCTGTGATCTGTGGTGTCTTAATGACCATAGCAGCAGAAAAAAAAAGACCAGAAGAAAAAGAATCAACAGCTGCTATATCCATGCTTTTGTTCCAGAATTTTCTCTCATTTCACTCCAAGATCTCTCTGTCTGTAGTAAAAAAGGATCTTGATTTTCTGACATGATCAGATAACACTCCAGTTTATACTACTGCTCAACTATACTCTTGGTGTACATCCATCTTGTAGATTTGATTGTAAGAAGAGTGTATCTGGGACTGTCTCATTCTATGCATGCGTAGCACATTAGACAGCTGAGCCAGGATCTGCATTATAGTTCTAGCACAATAATGGCATGTAAGGAAAAAAAAGTTCTCTGGAAATTCCTTTCTCTGTTTGTCTATCCAGCTTTAGGCATTCATCACATGACTTTAGTGCCTGCACCTTGAAAGGATCGAATGCTATACTCTGAAAATCTCCATCTTCAGCCAGAATATCAAAAAATACCCTGACCCAGGTGAACTCTAGTTTCATGGTAAGAGCTTTCATAAGTAGGTGCTTCCATATGTAGTCTCCAGCATGCTGGTTAAACAGCCCAAGCTAATCATTGACAGTGGATAAAAATGCCCCAGCATTAGTAGCAACTCACATCACTATATGAGTCTAGCTATCAGCTCCTGAACTTGGTTGGTGGCTATGATGAATTCTATCTGGAAGGAGGTATTTCTCCTGCAGTCATAGAAATTGCCTGTGAGAAGGCTTCTGTGAGAAGATGGGAGGTTAGGGTACAATCCTTTTTTTTCAAAATGGCTTGTGGTGTGATATTCCTAAATAAAACTATTAACAATCCCAAGTTGTCTTGACATATACCCTGAAGCTCAACATGGGTTTTAAAAACTGCCTGTGTAAACAGTTGGGCAGTTTGAAAAGCGGCTCTTACCCTGAATAAGACCCAGAATACCTTGCCTAATGTTATGAACACTGAAAGGTGACACATCACTGAACAGCTGAGCATTTTTGAGGATATTGCTTGTAAGGTACATAACTGGTCAAGGCAGAGCAGCAACATAGACCCAGTCAAAATAAAAGAGCATTTCAGCTTTTCAGCATGACTAGCATAGTAGTGCATTTGTGCAGTTCTGCTTGCTCCTGTGCACTGATTAGCTTGTTCAGAGCTAGCTGTGCATGACATAACATTGCAGGATTAACCTTAATGTATGTTTGCTTCCATCCTGCATCTGTAAAATGAGCTACATGGGCTTTCTAGCCTTATGCAGATAGCAGACTGGCAGCAGTGGAGGACAGATTTTCAGAGAGAATGCTGTTTGATCTGATGATAACTGAAGCTCTACATATACCCTGTCAGAGAATTAAGTTAGTGTACAGTAAAATTCAGTATCTCTCTGGAGAGGTAACATGCCCAGAAATGGTATTTGTGCTCACTGTTCTCCTTAAAAAAAATTTGGAAACATCATGTGATGAAAAAGCTGACTCTGTTCCAGGTTCTGGAAACTAGTGGCCTCCATTAATTCTTTATATATTGTATAATTCAGGCCCAATTAAGTCAGCCAGGGAGCTTATCCAAACCTTGCGAATTCTTACAAATATGAGATACATCAGCAGTGTGGCCTTAAAAGCATGTATGAACACTGATAAATGCATTCCTATAGTGTTATAGTCATAAAAATGGGTCTGAAAGAGGAGACAAAGTCCTCCACAAAGACCTCCCCCTTACAAGAGTGCAGATGTGGGAGACGTGAGGCATAGAAGATGAGTATCCATTAAAACAAGTTTAATTGGCAATGGCAGCTGGGCATATGTATCAAAGTTGTAGTAAACACCTTAATTTTGAACAAAATTTTGGCCTTCTCCCACTCTGAAAATAGACAACAGCAGAAGAAACAGCAATAACAACAAAAAATGACCACAGCTTTTCCAGTCTCGCTTTCCAGGAAAAATGCTCTGAGACAAATTTTTGAAGATGAGCTCCATATACACCAATGACTATTGCCTTTTTTGGAAAAGTTTTTCCATTTCATCAAAGGACCAGATGACATTACCTGCTGAGTCTTGCTAGTACCTGACAATCCCCTGATTCTCTGCCAGTACTTTCTCCATTTGTCCAGCTCTAAATGGGGTGTCTGGATTTGTTCTGGTCGGGGAAGGGTCCACATTCATCCATATTCATCTAGAACTGATAGCAAGCATTTTTCCCTCACTAAATATAGAAAGTTTTCAATATAACAAGATATAACTAAGCACTTCTAGTTCCAGTGAGCATTCAGATAAAGGAAATCACAGACTCCAGCTGTGGGCTGAGACACATGTTCTCAGAAGGTCTCTTTTACCTCCCTAGGTAAAACAACTTTTCTAGCCTACAGTTTTCCTTTCTGTGTAACTCAACAGCTCATGAAAACAAGGATGCCAGACCTACTTTATGATAAACAATATGGCCCTAATGCGGCACTAAGAGAAACCCCACATCAAAGAGACCTTCACTTTAATGTCAGTGCCTGAATCTAAGATATATCCCCTAACAGAAAAACAGAAGACAGGACTAGATAATCACTTGCCAGTTCTAGTGTCACATCATATTCAAAATCACTATCTATCTCACGCCAGCTTCTTCCACAAAAGGAGGGATGTCACTTGTAAGATAGAGTAAAAAAACCCAAATGGAACATCCCTGTCTTGTCACATTTTTCTGATGCATTCTGTTTTCACTGCAAGACTAGTAGCACAAACATGGCAATTCCCGCTACCTGCCTATGTTAAAAACAAATTAACCCACCAGATTATTTATACAGTTTACTTGCTTTCTCAAAGATCAGTAAAGAAGTGATAATTGAAAATCAATAACTTTTCATGCATTCTTGCCACAGAACATATACACTAATAATACAGGTTGGTGTTTTTCTGAGGTTGCTGCTCCTTTGTACAGTAATTTTCCTAATCAAAGTGCAGATACATGAAAAACTGCAGAATTTGCTTAACACAGAAGGCAGTGTTTTGGAGAGCTCCACCAGGAAAACATTTTTGATCTTGCCTTTCATCATACGCAGCCTGAATGCAGTAGGAAACCTGTGGCATTTTGTTTGTTGTTTAAAAAGGTATGAGCACTTTGATTAATGGTTTCATCTACTAGACGAGTTGAAAAGAGGATTTTCCTGGGATTGTACCAAGTGCAGAAGACCACTGTAATGTTTCAGAAAAGAACTGTGTTATTCTACATATATTTTCTTTATTAAAAGATCACTGTAATCACTAACAGTAAAGCAAATTGTGTTGAATTCCTGATTTGTTTCAGAGAATGGATAGAGTCTACTCCTGCTGTCTCACAGTTTCAGATTTTCCCAGAGCTTTCTAATGGCTCCAGTGGGTGTTCTTAAATTGTCCCTTTGAGGTTTTTCTCAAGATCAGCTGTTTTTTTTTCAAACCGACAGCAAATCTGGAAACAAGTCCCAGTTGGGGAACTCCAGGACCTCATCTGGAAGAGAAAGGTCCCCAGGCGCCCAAGAGTTCAATGGGGTGTTTATATAGCACTAGACATATCTGTATGAGCCTTGGGCTCCCAAGGCTCTCCTTGGGATGCCTGCAGCAGCTCTGCAAGTTCCAGTGTGGGTAAAAGGTTGGTGGATGCAGGAGCAAGCTGTGCTTCCAGCTGTTCCTGATATAGTTTTTTACAGGCAGTTTGGAAGAGGTTAAGATGTGCCAGCCTGTTCCCATTCGTGAATTAGTGAGGGTCACCTCCATTTGGGCTGGACTCATGACTTTCCTGATGTCTAAGCAGAGACAGCTGACCTGGTGGTGAACCCTGGCCAGCCTGAAGGGTGCTCATTTATCATTTACACAAGCCTTTAAGAAAGCACGAGATACCTGGAGCAAAGGACAAGCTTTGATTTGTGTAAGGTGAGGCAAAGGTGCTCTGTAACCAATACACCATGGGCTGCTGAAAAATGTGAAGCTGTAGCTCAGAATGAATAAGCAATGCTGACTGAATCCATCACAAATCAAAGAAGTGCTCTGCTTGCTTAAAGTTTGTGAGGTTGAAAGACACTCAAGATTCAACTACAAAACTAAAACAACTGTGTAGATCTTATTCTCATAAGAAAGCTAGTCACTCCAAAAACACAGCAATGAAGGCTAGACTGACATCTACATCATCTTCCACTGTAATTAATTAATTGCTTTTTATTTTTATCAGAAGTGTGATGGATACGTTGCACTGTAAATGCAATTCATATCATTCCTGTCCTGAAGACATCCAATGTAATTATAATCCTGATTAGATCATCAAAGCAGATCATCATGCTGTATCTAAGAAAAATAATTTTTGTTCATATTGTATTCATAGACTTCTTAGAGAAAGAAAGTTTTTGTAAATAGTGGATTGGAGTATCTATGCTAAAGTACCTGGGAATTCTCAGAGAATCCACAAGCTAAAATTGCTAACTCAAATATTTTGAGTGCAAATATTGACTGTAATTCTCCAGTGAATACTTTGATTTTGTTAGCTGCAGAAAACAGATGTATGAACAGATACAGTTTCTAGATAATCCTTTTATTAGGGTATCAAAAATATTTTACTTTTTATGTCAGACTTTTTCTGTCTCATTACCAAAACTTCTGCCCCACAAGAACCATATTTAGCATCACCAAATCCAATTTGGTTTTTTCCAGATCCAGTCCCATAATGCATATTTTGCATAAGATTTAGCTGTTTGCTAACAATTAATCAACTTGACTCAAAAATCAGAAACACTTGGCATGCCTGGCTGTGCTATATATATTTGGAGCCCTTTCAAATGTGTAAATCACTGAACTTTTAATAAGAGTTTAGAGAATTAAATATGTTTATCAGACATTTTATTTCTGTGTTCTCTGTCACAAATACACATTTACATAAAATGCTTTCTTTTTCTGTTTACAGTTCCCTTTTGTATATACTATTCTTCCCTTCTTTCATCATTAATAATAATGACAATCTCATTGAAACGAAGGTCCATCATTCTGTATATCAGTCAACACATTACCTGACATCATTTGTATCTATCTACACCACTGTGTTGGAGAGCAGAAATCTTCGCAGTAGTATTTTAAAACAAAAACTGTGACATTTTCATGAATTGCACACATGAGGAATTATGCAGCTGAATGGTCCCATCATCAAATTGGAAAGAGATTGAGTCATAAGTCACAGTCTGCCTCGAGGTTTCTCTTACACTCAGCACAGTTGGATTCAGTACGTATTTGTTGGTTTTCAGCCAACACTTTGTAGAAGAAGGATGACCTGGAATAATTGGTTGCCTGAATTCCAGACCACCTACACAAGGGACAGGATGGGTGTACTGGAAGTTTTACCTTTAGTTGATTTCTCGTTGATATTGGATTGATAAGATACTAGTGCCCTTCACAGGCAACTGGAATCTCTCTCCAGTTTCTCTTAGTAAAAATAAAGGATTCACTTTGTTGTCTTTAGCAAATATATACTCCTGTGCACACAGCTATGTTGGTAGGGCCTGCTGTTCAGAAAGAGACAGAACTTTAGATATGTAATTTATGAAGTACTTTCGGCAGAGAGATTATAACTCTTTAGTGCTTTGGGTGCACACTGTACATTACGTGACCTGCATCCACATGAGGCAAAGCAGCCCAGGTTTTGAACTTCAGAGGCTGAAATTCTCAGCACCTTCTAGGCTGAACCACTGTTAGAAAAGCTGTATGCAAGATACATCCCTTTCTCAACTTGTCTCCCTAACTTATTAAGCATTTAATTTATCTATTGATTGATTGATTGGTTGGTTGTCAAACACTTCCAAACCCAGGAATGAGAAGATTCACTAACCAGTAAATACATGTCATTTACAAAAAATAAAGAATCTAGGACTGCAAAGCACCCTTATGTGTTACCTATTTATTTATTTATACTTTGTAGAGCTGAATCTATCTGATTGAGTTAATTACTGCACTCTCCTTTGTGATAGCTTCTTCATCCGTATCTTGATGGTCTGACGTAGATAAGCTTAGAAATCCAAGCAATGACCTGAAACACCCTGACCAACAAGCTGCTAGTGCTATACTATGGAAATGTGCTCTGGCACACATTCAGGCCATTGCAACAAACAGGACAATGGTTACTGCGGCAGAAGAAAGGGCTGGAAACCAGATTTCTAAAAGGTGCTGTCGTGGTTTAAGTCTCTAACCCACACCCACCCCCACGTAGTTTTCTCTCTCGCTCGCTCACTCCCCTCTCTTTCTTCCCCCAGCCCTGGGGGATGGGAAGGAGAATCAAAACAATGCAACTCACACAGGTTGAGATAAGAACAGTTTAGTAACTAAGGTATAACACAAATCACTACTGCTACCACCAGTAATAATACAAGAGAAATACAAGGAAAGAGAATACATCTGCTCACCAAGCCCGACGCAGCCAGTGCAACCCCCAGCAGCAAACCCCCCAGAGCACCACCACACCCTTCCGGGTCTCTGCTCTCTGTCTTCACATCTGGGCATGACATGCTGTGGTATGGAATAACCCCTTTGGTCAGTTTGGGTCAGGTGTCCTGTCTCTGCTTCCTCCCGGCTCCCCCTCCTCGCTGGCATAACATGAGACTCAGAAAGTCCTTGGCCAGACCAAAACACTACCAAGCAGTAACTGAAAACACTGGTGTTATCAGCGCTGCTCCCAGGCCCAAAATCAAAAAACACAGTGCTGCAGCAGCTACCAAGAAGGAGAAAAAACGACTGCTACTGCTGAACCCATGACAGATGCAATGCTTTGAAATCACCCATTCATGCCACAAGTTCAAGCACCTTGAAGAGCATTATGTGCAGCAGCCAGAATGAATGCTGTGGTAGGTATCAGGATACCTTGCTACAAAAGCATCCTGTGTCTTCCGCTCATCCGCATGTGGCAAAGCAAAAAGAGGCCAGCTGGTTCTTTGTCTTGGTGATGCTTCATGATGGCCACCTGATGTAAAAAAAGCAAGCATAACTCAGGGGATCCAATGGAAGAGTGATCAAAACTTCCCAGAGCTTTGATCATCCTCCTGCTGCTGACCTTATGAGTATCTGTTTGAACCTTTCACTCTTTCCACCTTCCCAAAAGGCCTCAGCAAATGCATTAGTTACAATTTTATGTAACTTGCAGGAGGATCATGCTAGTTCTATACATGGATGAATTTTATATTCCCTGATAGCACTGTAAATAACTTAATGTTCCCAGTGGAAAACTGTGGCACCTGGTAACACTGTTAAGTGAAAAATAAACCATTTGTTGACAAAATATGAACACACACTGCATGGTATTTTGCACCCTGAAGGGAATCCAGCCTTCAGGAGAAGGTCACTGATGATTTTCAAAGCTGAGAATGCCAAGACTGTGCTGTTGGGTTTTAGGCATAAAGCAGGTGTAACACAAATTTGTAATTCACACTTTCTAGCAAAACAACACCATCAGCACAAATGAATGAAGATGCTTGACAACTTGTTTGGCAACCATTTGGATGGTAGCGCAGACTGAAAACTAGTGAGAGACCCGAGTCACTTATGCCTGTGCTTTTCCAATTTGCTGCTTCTTCAAAAGACAACAAAAGCAAAAAAGGCACAAACTATTTGCTGTAAACAAATGGCTCCTGTGGTCCTTTTTTTTCAAATATTCTTTTCAAAAAGTATTTGCCACCCTCAAGAAACACTGTTCTGGCTTCCTTGTGTCAAAAAGGCAGGTGCCTCATGAAGGACATCAGATCTAGAATTTCAGTACAGCAGTTCATTTACATGTCAGTCCCTGAAATATTAATACAGGAGCTTTACTTCTGAACTGCTCCCCAGAGGCACTGTGAGAGTTTATTCATTATGACCACCTTCTTTGTCACACTGAGGTGGTGTTGTCATGATGGTTATCCATAGTGCAGTCAGTCGTTTCTTTCTAAATTCAGAGTATCAACCAAGATCAGCAATAATGTGAGGACAGAAATATTTCTGATTGTTTCTATGTTATTTCTAAGACATCATCTGTAGATCTTGTCTCACACACTAGACCACAGTTCACTTCTTACCAATATAAGGGGGGACTGAAGGCAAAGACTGAACCTTGAGGAGGATCCCAGTAGCAGAAAATAATGATCTGATAAGGGCTTCTTGGATGATTTTGACAAATAGTTTTTCTGCAAGCCATCCTTGTATTCTTCTTGTGCATTTAGTTTTGAAAGCCATGGTCAACTGCTTTTTTAGATTCTTATCCATTTCCCCTGAAAATTAAACTAAAGTCTTGCTTCCATACTATTGTTTTAGGGCTCATTAAATACTGAAGTTGGAATGCATAATCTTCACTTTACAGACAGTATCGGTTTGTTAAAAATGCTGGGGTCCTTCAGTTTGCATAGGTTCATAAGGGCTTTTTAATATTTAAAATTACTTTGAGATGATGTCAAAAAAAAAGAAATAAAAGGTACTTTATGAACTGCTGGTTTACATAAATCCCATTTTAAGTAACTGAAATGTGAAATATTCATATACATAACTTATGATAATAATCCTTTACAAGTTGATTTAAATTTGAGTTATGATATCATACAAAGACAATACAGAAGTGTTTAATTCATGTGGTTGTTCTAACAATAATACAAAACAGGGAAGCAACATCTAGTGGAGGACAGAGAAGTACTACTATAAACATTTGGTTTATAAATGCATTTAAAAGATGAAATTCAAAGTTGAATATTGAAATCACTAGAATGTCAACAGTATATAAAATGCTGAATACTGATTTAATAAAACCTAGGGTCTACACAGCCAATTCATACTATTTTGAGTAGCATTGGTAACCTAAATAATAGCACTCTAACTATTTGCAGTAATCTGCTCTTGGACTGGAGCCTATTGTAGTTCTTTTTCTGTACAGAATGCCCCCATGAACCTAAATGGCTCTGCTTCAATTTGTGAATTGAAACCAGCTAGCCCCTATGATGAATCCAAATTAAGATGTGTATAAATAGGCATTTATCTTTTTTTTTTCCTCTTTTTTTTTTTTTTCTCATTTTGTTGTTGCCTCTAAAGATACTGGGAAACAATCAGAGCACTTAGTGCTCTTTTGCTGAAGCAACAACATAACCCTAGCAAGAGGAATAGCAAAGGAGTGCATTAACTATCAGGAATGGAATCATATTAAAAAAAGCAAGGAGGGCAAGACATTGCATCATCTTTCCCCATATGCTTGGGGGCTTTTTTTTGCCTGTAGCGTATCATAATTGGCGACATTCCATGACCCAGTAACAGAAAGCTTTTCCAAAAAATGTGGCTGCTTTGGTTATTTTAATATATCTGTCAGAGAGATGATGTCACTGACATAATTTTATGAAACTACAAAGAATATATAACTGGTCTGTTTAAAAGGACCAACAGTGCATGACCTTGGATGGAGCTAGGTTTTTGTTGTCGATTTATTGTAACAAGTTCCTTCTGGGTTTGGTAATTAATATCTCCCAAGCGTCTTATGTCACTGCACTAATAAATCTCATCTTGTACAGAAAGCTGTTGAATTTTATGAGGTGAGCATGCTACTGAATTTATATGCACAAAAAATAATATCCCTCTATTCTCTTTCAGGGAATTAAATCATTCAGTGGCATATTCTGTCTTTACTAAAGTTTATGTGACAACTCTCTTTAGATTGCCAGAACCTGGGTTAAATTCCATGAGGCTAAAACTTGTATGTTATGATGGAAATACATTTTTTTTTCTTTGTCACTGTGAAATGCTTTCCAGATATTACAAACATTTGCACTCTTACTGTCAATCAGCTTTGTTTGAAATTCAGTCTCTTTTCAGGCATAATCTACAATAAAACACTTGAGAACACAGGCTGCTGCTCTATATGCATAACCACTAGAAATTAGCAAGTAATTTCTAAAGGAAAACTGCTAATACGCCCCTCTCACTCCAGGTAACCTCTATAGCTGTAGAACTATATTATTACCATTGATTAGCACATCAACAACATGGCAATTTGCAGTATATCAAATGGCTGCTAATAATAACTTCTTGCTTCTCTCCATAGGAAGGACTTTGAAAGTCTGAAGTAGTATTGCTCTTGTTCTTGCTCCAGCAGTAAGAGATGCCTGTTTTCTCTGTTCTTTCTCACAGGTGGCTTCCCATTCTGCTCTTTTAGCTCAGTGAATTTGTCAGTGAGTAGAACTGGCAGTGCTGCAAGACACCATTGGTTTGAATTTCTCTGGAAAAGCATACTTGGCTAGAGGGTAATGTAAAGCCCTCTGACAGTTTTTCATATTGTATCTTTTCCTTCATATGCTCATCAGTCTTTTACTGAAAGCTGTATCTCTTAATTTTTTTCTTTAGAGAATCCATATTTTATTTGCTTATTGCGATTTGATATCATACCCTTTGACTATTTAAAAAAATTGTCTTATAAATGTCCATTATTTATTCATAGCAAAGTAAACATAAAACTAGGGTAAATATATAAATCAAGGTAAATATAATTATTATTTGTAAAAGGGGCAATAGGGTCTTGCAGAACCCAGTGGCACTGCAGCTGCCATATATGCAGTATAGCATACGTGCTCTACAGGTGAAGTACAGCCTATGTGACACCAGAGGGCACTAACAAGCGGGAAAAGACAGGAAGTCTTGCCCAGGGCCCTTGACTGTCTCATCTACCCCCACTTCAACAAATCTGGCGTATCTGAGGATCCAAATACTTGGATAAACCCCTTTGCTACTTCAGCTTTGCATACTCCAGCGTTCCCACATATATGGTGTCCTGGGGAAGCAAAACCCGTGTATAGGAGCATCAGGATTTCAAAGGTGTGTTTGGTCTGATTTGCTCTCTCTTAGGGAGAAAAAAGCTTAGTTATTTTTCTTCAGCCATAAGAATATAGTATTTATAATAAATGTTATTATTATCCTCCAGTTTAGAAGTCAAACTGTTGTGGCGTATCAAAGCTAGACTCCAGTTCTTTCGAAATCTGAAGACCTTAATTTCTCATCTCTTTTATAATCTACTAAGCGCTAAGCAGTAATTTTCCACTCTCTTACTTCCTTATCATCCTGATTCAGCAAAACTACTAAGAGTTACAAATATTTACATCCTTTGGTCTGTTTTTGAGATGTGCATCCCGTTTTATCTTGCAAGCCACCTGCTTTGTTTTGCTAACCGATCTTGACACTTCATTGTTCTCTTTATCCTTCCCAAAGCTTAGGCCCTACCAGGGCATTAACACCTGATGTTTTCTTTACCCTTCCCAAAGCTTAAGCCCTACCAGGATGATAATGCCTGGATCCATTTCGTTAACTATTTCTGTCCCATCACCCACAAACTGTTTTCTTTTTGCATATGTTTCTAAAAGTTAGAACCCAAACAGAGCAAAAGAAGCTCTTTTAATCTTAAGAAAACAACATTTAAGTATTTTTCATTAATCTGCTTTTAAAAACTTATTCAATCAAAATTTTCCAACGAGGCTTTTCCAGTCAAAAACATTTTATCAGTTCTACCTGCCATAAAATATTGAAAAGCAACTGGAATACAGTGTAGAATGTAAGATAAAAACAGGAGAGGCTGAAGGTCTTTTTCTGCCAGCGCCAAAATCTAAAATGCCCTTGATGCATCTAAAAACCTTTTTGACAAATTTCTGATCTAACATAGGGAGTCCTATGTTATATCTCATCTCACTAGCTAGAGGACTTGATCACAAAACAAAACTATCCTTCTGAGCTAAATGACCATGATTTTATTATACTTGTCATCTTCAAGCAGAATGAACCTTCAGCAGGAATATTTTGTGCTTCAGAGGACTCGGTTTCACCAAACTAAAACTAATCATAAGCTAAGTCAGTTGGGAAAAACAATTCTAATCGGAAAACAGAAAGACTGATAATTGAAATGAGCGTAAAAATGCACAATAAATTTATAAAAACTTACACAAAGAGAACACTACAGTATTTAATAATTCAGCCTCATCTAGCAGGTGAATAAAATTATTAAATGTTAAGGAATGCCTTGGATGGCAGGAATAATTAATTGAAATTATATGGAATCAGAAAAAGCAGATACAGGAAACAAAGAGCAGGTCAAAGCCGACAGAAAGTGGAGAAACAAGTTGTCTGGAAGCCAGGAGAAAAGAAGCCCTAACGCCATCTGTGGACAGCTGTTGGAAATAAATGATGGCAGGTTGTCATGGTTTAAGACCAGCCGATAACTCAGAACCACACAGCCATTTGCTCAGTCCTTCCCTTTTTCCTCCCCCTCCTTCCAGAGGGATGGGGGAGAACCAGAAGAATGTAACTCCCACGGTCTGAGATAAGAACTGTCCAGTAACTAAGGTATAACACAAATTACTGCTGCTACCACCAGTAATAATAATGATAAGGGAAATAACAAGGGGAGAGAACATCACGCTCCCACCAACCCACCAAGGCAAGCGCCATGTGCTTACCATGATGGAAGCAACCACGGGATGGTTGGAAACATACGCTGTGCCCCACGCCACTGCCCAAAACACTATCCTGGGCCTTGAGAAACAAATCTTGTGGCAACACAGCACCCCAGAGAGAATTGAGTCAGACAATGGGACTCATTTCCGGAGCAGCCTGGTAGATACTTGGACCAAAGAGCATGGCATTGAGTGGATAGATCACATCCCCCACCATGCACCAGCCTCTGGGAAAATCGAATGGTACAATGGGCTGTTAAAAACTACACTGAGAGCAATGGGTGGTGGGAGTTTCAAACATTGGGATACACATTTATTAAAGGCCACCTGGTTGGTCAACACCACAGGATATGCCAACAGGGCTGGCCCAGCCCAGTCAGAACTTTTACATACCATAGAAGAGGATAAAATTCCTGTGGTGCACATTAAGAATTTGCTGGGGAAGACAGTCTGGGTTATTCCTGCTTCAGGTAAAGACAAACCCACTCGTGGGATTGCTTTTGCTCAGGGACCCAGGTATACTTGTTGGGTAATGCGGGAAATGGGGAAGCCCGATGTATACCTCAAGGGAATTTGATTTTAGGGGAAAACAGCCAATAAACTCAATTGTATGCTGTTGCCTGCTATATAGCACTTTTATAGCCCACCAACCAGATGTCTTCAGGTCACCAGCGGCTGGCTCTGATTTCCCTCCCACCATCATCCCAACAAAGAATGAACTTTGACAAAACCAGATGAGCTCAGCAGTGATGAGATGAATTCAACGATGTCATCAGCAGGCAACAATCCAACACTGCGCACAGTTTCTTCTGCCCTGAATGACTGTTACAAGAGATGGGGCCTGACATCATGGACCGGATGAACTCAGCAGCTTTACAGCGGTCTGTCCATGCACTAAGGAATGATCCGTCTCTCTCTTTGTGCGTGTGTGTGTGTATGTATATATATATACATATATATGAGACAAGAGTGATGGTATATTGAAAATGTGGGATCTGAGCATGATGTGAATGGTATGGAATAAGGGGTGGATACTGTCCTGGTTTCAGCAGTAGCAGTCATTTTTCTCCTTCTTAACAGCTGGTGCAGTGCTGTGGTTTTGACTTTCAGCCTGGGAACAGCGCTGATAACACCGATGTTTTTAGTTGTTGCTAAGTAACGTTTACTTCCACCAAGGGCTTTCTGAGTCTCATGCTCTGCCGGGGAGGAGGGGAAGCCGGGAGGAAGCAGAGACAGGACACCTGACCCAAACTGACCAAAGAGGTATTCCCTACCGCAGCACGTCATGTCCACTATATAAACTGGGGACAGTTACCCAGGAGGGTGAGATCACTGGTCGGTCAGGCTGAGTATCGGTTGCTGGCTGGTAAGCGGTTGTATTCCCTTCCCTTGTTATTTCCCTTATCATTATTATTATTGGTGGTAGCAGCAGTGGTTTGTGTTATACCTTAGTTACTGGACTGTTCTTATCTCAGCCCATGGGAGTTACATTCTTTTGATTCTCCTCCCCATCCCTCCTGGAGCAGCAGGAAGAAGGGGGGGGGGGTGAGTGAGCGGCTGTGTGATTCTGAGTTATTGGCTGGGCTTAAACCACAACAGAGGTCCATAATGCAGAAAGACTGTACTCAACAAGTTCTTGATCCGCAGATGACAGAAATAATTGTTGTGTGATGTAGCCCCCAACAGCAACAACCAAGGACAAAAATCAGAAGGCAATAATGTTAAACTTGTTAAAATTAAACATGCCTGAATAACTTCTGTTTGCGAGCCTTGTAAGAATAAGCTGGGGAGATGTGTCAACATCAATACTGAGTTTTAGTAGTCTTGGAGAACAGACAATTCTTGACTGATAAAAAAAAAGCTGCTGTTAACATTTTTAAAAGTATTTCTAGTTTAATTGTGTTGGGCTAAGCCCAGACAAACAACGAATAGCTGATCTAGCAATCTGTTAATACTATCTGTTAATATAGAATTAAGAAAAGGAACAAAACAAATTTGCTTTGATTTGAGGAAAAAAGTTCTGGAGTATATTAATATGGGGTTGAGGGTTTTTTTCTGAGAATCTAAGACTTAACTTAAGGCTTGTTGTTAATTTAATACAGTTAGTGTCATCTTAAAGCTGCTCAGAACGCTTTTGGCTTTGTTCTGTATGGTATTTTTACTGAAATGAAAAGACGAAAAAACAACATTGTATGCTTTCAAAGGATTCAAGACCAGTTAACTAAATCGGTGTCAGAGTAATCATAAGCAGTTTTCACCATCATTGAACAGATGTGTTTCTAATAAGGACCCTCGAGGATTATTTGTATTGAACATTTTTTTCTCAGCGACCTTGAAGCAAATGTAAAATGTAAAAAAGAAAAGGCTAGAAGCTGAAGACAGCTGAATTCATACTGATTCCCCTAGCCTAAAACATGAGTCTACACTCTAGCTTTAATGAGCCAAATTGGAATTGTAAAATATTGAAGATACTCACTTTAAGCTTGGAGTGCTAATCGTAATCAGTTTATCCTGGCTTAAATTAGCTAAAGAAATAAGATTGCATGCCATTTTTACTTTGATCAAAACAATTAGAACTACTCTAGTTCATTCAGTGCAAATGTCGTGTTGGACAAGATTCTGTTTATTTCTGCCCCTTGCGTGTCCTAGTCACCATGTCTAAACAAGAGGAAATATTATTTTGAACAGATCATCTAGGCATATCAGGAATGGACATGATTTGACATTGACTTTTGCATTTTGTAAGGATGGTTCTGCTTTCTGAGCAAGACTTAATGCTGGCCACATTATAGAGATCTGAGTGAAGTTGATCACATTCTTCCACCTGGACAGTTGTTCATGCTGATCTAAGGCTGACTAAGGCAGACTTCAAGTTCTCTCCTGAACCTAATCCAATGTTTACATAAAAGAAAAAATTAAAAAAAACATACATGTTTTGTGACAGATTTTTGATAGTCATGCTGAAAAAAAACCCCTATTAGTATATGAAAATTGTTACACTTCGCTTTGTTTGCATTAGGCAGGGTATTTCTATTGAATTGAGAGTCCTCAGAATGCCATTATGGCTCATGGGTACTAATGAAAGCAGAAGAATTAATCAAAAGAACACAGAGATGTTAATTTCTGTTTTGTCATGAAATGCAAAGTGCTGTGGACTTACTAGGAATAATCTAGGTGACTTTATTCTACCTCTTACATCTGCCTGCTTTCTTTGTGAATGTTGTGTCTTTTTCTGCTCTAGCATTTGGCATAAAACCATCTGCAGGGTGTACAGTGATGCTATTAGACAGCTCAGCAGGAATTGGTCACACCTTCTGTGAGGGCATCTCCTGTAAAGCATCAATTTGTTCCACCAACAAAATGGTTCATTTCTTGCTGTGTCCTATTTTGCCTTGTTTTGTCTTTCTCTCTTGCCATTTATTTCCTCATAGGTTTAGAGGTTTCAGAAAGTCACTGACTCTCAGTAAAGTGTAATATATAACATACATATACCAGTGATGTTTTCATCAACACAGTATATCTCCAGATGTATTTGATGTATTTACCGCTCCAATTTGAGGATGGAAGCTTGAAGAACCATTGTTATGCCTCTGGGATGTTCAGTATGCCTTCTTCTTCTAACAAGAGTAGTTTATTCAGGTGCAATGCATACATACTGCATATTTAGCAGTCATCTATAATTCCATGTGAGACAGGTAAGGTTTTGGATAAATAAGCCAGTCATAAAAGTAAAAAGCTGAGATTTTCTTTTCTCCCACTTGTTGTCAGCAATAACAAATATACAAGAACAATATTCTTGCTCTGCCATGCAACATATTCATTTGGAACATTTTAACACCAAGTGCTGTCATACTTCCCTCTCTTTCTATTTCTCAATAAAACAACTTCAGAAAAGCCCTGGCCCAGATCCAGAGCACCTCAGATCAAACTCTGGGTGTGCCTCATTGTTAGGCTTGTGTGTTTGGAAAGAGAAGAGGATTGAATGAGTTTTTCTAAACTAAGTTGTCCATTGCCCTTTGAAGTGGAAAGAGGTGGGTTAGGGTGGGCTTGTGGGGCCTGCTAATATTCTACTGCTTTGTATCAATATGATAAAACCTATCAGTATAAAAAAAAAAATGACCATGTGTTCACAGCATCCCAGCACTCTGAGCACTGATGTTCTGAAGCTTTTTCTCATTTTTATACAACGCTAAGAAAAAAAAGTGCAGAAAGATAGTCAATACATTTCTGCAGTCTAACAGCTTCTGACAGGATTGCACTGGGTGGTGTGAAAGTAAATGTAAATACAGCCCCTGTCCTGGCAAGTGTACAAGCCTAATATTGATTCATCAATTTAAATTTAGCCTTTCCAGAAAGCACCTTTTCTAAGGGGTCTGGCACTAAACCAGAGCTCTAAAGAGGAGACAAATAAGTAATTGCATTTTATCTGACAGAACTGGAACAGGTTTCCCTTTGAAATTGGAATGAAGTATTGGATGGTACATTGACATTTTGCTTACTTCACATGAACAACTGCCACCACCTTCAAAATTGCACAAATTTGACCTCTTCAGCCCCTACTTTGTCTATAGAAATCTTTAAGACACAAATCTTAAGTCCCTGGTATGCCACATACACACAGTTTTTAAATAATTCATTCAAAGTTGAAGACATGTCCACAGGTAAAATATAATATACAGAAAGAATAACCTCTAGTAAAACTGGAGGAAGATGAAGAAGTTGAAGAGAAAATTACAAATATAAGTTATTCTCACCATGAACCATTTATTGCCTTTGAAGAATGCGAACATATCCTCAGGTTATTTAGAAATCACACAGGCCCAGAGTGCTCTGTCTGATCTAGATTAAATCAAACTGTCCTTTCTTTAGCCACTAGGATAACTATTTCTAGATTTGTTAGAACCTGTGTTGCTGGAGATGTTTGTGATTGTTAGTGATCAGTCAGTATGACCAAAATTCTCAGCAGGGTCTGTGATTCTTACTGGCCACACTGGCTGAAACGATGCACTTCTTGATCAGTAGCAATAAAGACATGGTTGCAGAAGAGTGAAAGAACAAGGCAAGCATATACCCTGCTTCTTCCTATCATTCTTCCAGCCTCCAAACATTGTCAGCCTGTTGTTTGTTTGTTTTTTTTTTTTAATTTAGTGGTTCTGAATGGATTTCTCTTCTAGGAACTTCAGTCTTCTCAGACTTCCTTCCTTTTTAGCAGCCACAGTATCCGTTACTTTTCTTGCAAGGAACCTGCTCATTCTTCAGAGTACTGTTACTAAAATTGTACCACTCCTTATCCATTTTCAAGGTAGGAATTATTTTCTCAAAAGGCACACATCCATGTATGGCAATATTGTCTTTAAGCAGACAGGAAAGTTTTTCTCTTCATTCTGCACTTATTTATCATTTTAATAGGTACCTGTATTATCTACCTTACAAGGTGTTTTGTCAGTCATCAGTGTGACTCCAGTAAAGACACTTCTAGCATTTGGTTGTTTGACAGTGACTACTGTTAGCTGGAGGCTCTCTACTATGGAAATGTAAATGCACATTTTCTGCAAAGGGAATTTTTGAACCTGCCTTCACAGTATTGGCAAAGGTCACTGCCACCTGCTGCTCACATTCCAGCCTGGTACCAGCCAGCTCCATCATGATTAGAGAAAGCCAGATTCATTTTCCTCCTTTCCCTAAGAAATATCAAACCCACATCCCCTACATCCCAGGAAAGAACCCTAACCCTCCACTTCTACTAACCACAAGTGCGAAGTTTAACAGATTGTATGCCACTGTTAAACAGCATACAAAAGGGATCATATCTCCTGTGCTCTTTTTTTAGCATATTCCCCCAGGCACTAGGAGGCCTCATGTGTGATGTGTCCTCCAAGGACTGTTTACACACTGCAACTTAAGACTGGCATGTGTGAAATGCATAAATAGACCATGGAAGAACATCAGGAGCCTAGGTCTTTGCTTGTCCCCAGGGAGTGCTCTAACTGCATAATCATGCTCATACGTAAACTCTTTCCAGGATTCTCACACTTTTCTGCACAAAACAGCAGGCGCCGTGGGGAATGTCCCCAGGGAGCCAGGTGTTTTATCAGAGAAGGTAGAAATCTGTGATGAATAGAAATGATGACGATCCTCTTACATCACAGATAAAGATGGTAAGAATTAGCCTACTGCAAGGAGAGAAATCCTACTAACATTATTATGGCTTTGTTAATTAAAAATACCCCAAAAATAGCATAACCCGTGCTCATCTTTAAAAGAATGTAGTGAGGACTCACTGAGGGGAGGGGGAGAGAAGGCCAGGTTGCTGCAGAGCTGCCCTTCTGCCCTGGCAGAGGACAGGGTCAGGCTCGAGACACCCTGACCTCCCTCATCTTTACCGGCTCTCAGCAGCGGCTCTCAGCAGCAGCTCCCAGCCCTGGTGCAGCATGCCGCTTACTAAGAAAGAACCCTGGGAAATCAACCTGCACTGGACTCAGAAGCCATGCTACATGTCACAGATAGCTGAAATGCCAGTCATGGCTGCAACACCATGAGCACAGGATCCACATGGCAGGCAGGCTTACCAGTGCTCTGAAGAGGACTCCTCTAAAGTGGCTCAGACATGAAATTTGATGGGGTTTTAATCCATAGAGGGTCAGTGCCTTCAACGCAGGTAATTTCTGATGTTATGGCTGGATGTCTCATAAGAGTCCGAAATGCTATATTACAAAATGTAACATGGCATTTGTTCTTTCTTACTTTCTAAGAAACAAAAGTCATTCTAACTGCAAAGGAACAGTTTTGTTCTCAAAAGAATGGCTGTGAGACTTCTAGGGTTTGATTCATGGTGGTAGAATCTGCAATTTATAAAGGCATGGGTAAAAAGAAAGGATCCCCATGTTAAAATAATATGCTGTCACTGTTCCTGAATCTGATCAGGATGACAGACTACCAAATACTACATAATATACATCACTGACAGAAGTGTCACATGATGCAGATCAGCTATTACTTTGCCGTTATGTAAGGTCCTAAATTTTTAATTCTCCTCAGTGCCTTCAATTGTGCAGTCAACCCTCAAAGCAAAAGTTACTAACCAGAACAGAAGTAAAAAATCTTAAAGAAGAATAATTAATTATTTGATTCCCAGTAGGCCTCAAAAGTGTCAGAACTTCTACAGCAAACAGGGATAAAATGGCAGAAATTTCCTGTAGTATTATTAAGCTGGTATTGTATTTATCCAAAATACCATACAGATTTTAGGGAACAGCAGCTGTGGAGTTCGCCCATGTATGGTAGGCAGGTGGAAATGATCAACTGCAACATCTCCAAAGGGTTTTTTGTGATGCATCAGACCAGTGAATCATGAAATGAGAAATGTTTGTGTGACAGAACACAGAAGCAAACACCATCGAGTAAGTATTCTCCAGCCTAACACACAGTGAGAGTCATACTGTAGTCACTTGACTAATAACTTTATTTTAAAGATAGATCCAAAATGCTTGGTAGACCATTTATCCACAGTTCACAATTTTTGTGCAAAACTGTGTCCAAGCAATTTCAATTACTGCAGGGGCAATATCAGATGTAAGTGAAAAGATTGAAATGTTAAGGCTGTTATTACATGAAATACAAACAAAGTCATGCAAGTTTTCTGTCATTTGCCTTTGGATTGCAAAAAGATTCTATATAATAGGCTCAAAGTGAACTTACTTAGGCTGAAAACCATCATTGTTTTGTGAACAAAGCAGGGCCTGGAAGTCGCATCTTGTTTTACTCTTCAAAGTAAGTCTTTTCTGCACACTTATTTTATACTTAAAATGATAGTATATATTTTAAATTCAATATCTAAGTATGTCTCTCTAGAAGCATTTAATACTTCGCAAGGTCTTCAGCTTCGTTTGTTACTTAGAAAGCACTTTGTTGATGTACTGATATTGCAATAAACATTGAAAACCTACCTGCAGTTTTGTCAGCTCACCAGGGGCAGAGTAAATGCAAGGTCTCAGAAGTGCTTTTCCTTTCTGTCAGCTGGTGACAACAAACAGTTCAGTCTGAGCGCATTTTTATTAATTGTTACAATGCTTCTTTTTTATTATTCTTTTCTCCAAGCAGGACTGCCCAGTTCATTGTGGCCAGGAGCAATTTTTAAATTTCAGGTTAAACTCTATCCATAACTTGGATGAGTTGTGCATGCTTGCTGGTTACATGCATGGTGAGCAATAACAGGGCTGGTTACCGCCCTGTGGCTGTACTTCATACCATTAAGCTAAACTCTGTATTTCATTCTGCACAGCATAATGATTTGTCTGTAATTCTAGATCAAGAATAATGGTTATACTACATAATTGTACAAGGCCACATAAAACAAACCAGAAATAGTCACCTGGTTATTAGAAAATTGGGGATTTAGGTAAAGAAAAAAAGCTCAAGGCAACTCATTGCAAGTTCAGAAAAAGTCAGTCTGATGAAGTCAGGCTCAGTCATGAGCACCTGCAGGGTTAATACAAAGTCCATGGCTGTTACTAGAAAAGTCAATATTATTTATGCCTGGCTACCAGTCTGTGACAGACTGCACAGAATAGAAAACCCTCCACAGGGCAGGATGAAATAGGCTAACTATTGAGGAGGCTTTAGAAATCTGTCTGACTTTTCTGTAACAACCTTATGGAAAAGTATTGATTTATGAAACTTATACAGTGTTATATTCCGTAACAGAAGAATCCTTTCTGTAGGGCTTCGTAATATTGAGAGCAGATATGCTGAGGCCTGGGGCTGTGCATCATCCCACATGTCAGATCTACACCCCCATTGCCACTTAGGAGGTCAGAGGATATAGACTTGGCTGACTGCACATCCCTACCACCTCAGAGCCAGCTAAGTCTTCAGGACTTGATGATTTTAGAGAGGAGTTTTCTACTTTATAACAATAGCATTTGTTTTTTTGCTAACAGGTTAAGTTTACCAGAATATTATGTAGATGTCACAGACCTTAATTTTGGATTTAAGTTTCATGCTATGCCACTATGTCAAAAATCAAGATAATGCATGTTCAAGCAGTTTGTGGCAAATTAGTGTCCTGGGTTCAGCAGCAGCAGTAATTTTTCTCCTTGGTAGCTGGAGCAGCGCTGATAACACCAGTGTTTTCAGTTGCTACTTGGTAATGTTTTGGTCTGACCAAGGACTTTCTGAGTCTCATGCTCTGCCGGGGAGGAGGGGGGGCCAGGAGGAAGCAGAGACAGGACACCTGACCCAAACTGACCAAAGAGCTATTCCATGCCACAGCACATCATGCCCAGGATGTAAAATACTGGGGGCAGGAACCCGGAAGGGGCTCTCTCTTTCTCTCAGCTTGGTCGGGTGGTGAGCGGTTGTATCCTCTTCCCTTGTATTTACCTTGTCATTGTTATTATTCGTGGTAGCAGTAGTGATTTGTATTATATCTCAGTTACTGGTCTGTTCTTATCTCAACCCATGGGAGTTACATTCTTTAGGTTCTTCTCCCCATTCCCCCCCCATCGGAGGGGGGGGGGGGGGGGGAAGAGAGGGAGAAGTGACATTTACAGCTTAAACCACGACAGTTCTAGTTACTAAACTGTTCTTATCTCAACTCGTGCGTGTTGCATTTTTTTTTTTGATTCTCCTCCCCATTCCCCCGGGACTGGGGGAAGAAAGAGGCAAGTGAGTGAGTTAGTGAGTAAAACTTGGTGAGTTATTAGCCTGGGTGAGGCTTAAACCACGACAATCAGCCATTTCAATAGTCTCTAATATTTTTTTCACCGTTTAGGAATTTTTTATTTAATTTCCATTTCCAAAGAAAAGAAACAATGTGATTCTTTACAAAAGTGTAAACTGTACCTTTCAGTCTCAACTAATAGCAGAAGAGTAAAACAAGGGCTCACCACCTGCTTCTGTCAATGATAATCGTCAGACTACTCTTAGGAAAAAGATACATACATATGAAGAAAAGAAAATTAAATCCTTGCTGAAAAAATTAAAACCTTAATGTGACAGTGCCAATTCTTGCATTTTATTTTAATTTTTACTTGTCACATAAAGGTGTTATCTTTTTGGTCCAGCAATGACTTGTATATGTTCCATAGATAGAAGAAATCCATGTCAGACTCAAACACCTTCCCACAGCTCGAGTGTAACTAAGAGAACAATTTGTCATAAACTGATAGCACTGAAGAAACTGCTCAGTTTTGGATGACAAAATTTTATGTAAAAAGAAGATTAAAATTTTTTACAAAATCAAGTGCAAATGGTAGGATCTACTTGTTTAATTATGCAAGAAATCTACACAGCATATAATCTTCTCTGTAATCTAGTGCTTTCTGTACTTTCACAGGCTCTATTTCTCTTCTGGCTCCTCCCTTAATTTTTCAGGACGTAGGAGTAATTTGCTTCCCTTCTTTCCCCTGGATGTTTCCAAAAGATGATTAAAGTTCATGACACCTAATCAACATTTTTGATGTCTAAAGAACTATCTCCCAGCTGATAAGAAAGCAGCAACCTTCTCTTCTGCAGCAATGCAACTTGGAGAAGCTCAACTGAAGTCCCTGTGTTTTTACAGCCGTGCACTTTCAACCTGTAAAGAACCTTGAGTTTCTTTAATGCCAAGTTCAGGATTTACAGCAGAGCTTGATATAACATCAGCCTTATTTCAGTTTTGAGATCCAAGGTAATAGGTGGGCTGATTGTTTATTTTACAAAACTGCCAATTTGTGGATACCCAAAATATTTCCTAACTTCTAACTTCTAATCTTGGTATTTTGGAAGCATAATTGAGGAAACCACTGTACAGGGGAAGAAATTTCAAATTAGCCACTGCAAAATTTATATCAGCAGCATCTGCAATTTCACACAGTATCATACCTAATTTGTTCCAACACTACTCTTAACAAGAAAAGTGAAGCCAAAGTTATTTAAGTCAATACAAGAAAAGGTTTTGCTAAAGACCAACTGCTTCATGAAGAAATCCTTTTGTAGTAAGAAAAAAAAGGTGACAGATTACATCAAGCTTCTTGCATTATCATATTTGGAACTTGTCAGCCTATGTTTTTATACAGACATCTTTGAAAATCTTCTCCTTCTGTCACGATGTTCTAAAGATAGATGCATTGGTAATAAAACCTTATTTGATTGAATAATTAAGATCTTGTCACCCATAATTAAACACCAGCTCTTAACAGAACTCTATTTCTGCTCAAATTTCTTAGGTCGTATAAACTACTCCTGCTTCTAAAAACTGAAGGAACTATTAACCTAATTTAGTTTTGTGTTTTGTCCACTCCATTTGTTGTAAACTGATTCTTCATAGTCAATGAAGCCGAGGATCATAAATGACAATCATCAAATTCCTGAAAAAATTTGGGGCCCAGCCCTCCCACCATGGAAATCTCACAGAACAGTGGAACTGATTCAGTAGATGTTCACCTTCTTTTTAACAGGTGCAGTCTCCACAAGAGAAGGAAAGTTTGAGCTCCCAATATCATCCCAACACTATGCCCCATTTGATTCCTTCCTCAACAATATTTTTTGTGCAGATATCTTACAGTGAGCACTCATCAGATTCTGAGCTCAACCAAAGGTGAAAACTTTGAACAACATTTTGAGAGGTGGGTGTAGGCTGGTAAGAGAGAGACTGTTTCCTGGCTTGTGGATTTGATATTCCCCTGAGCTGGGCAGAATGAGGGCCCCATACCCAGTCATATATGCTATATGGTTATCAGACCATCAGCAGATAAGAATAGACACCAGGCTTTATCTTCTGACACTCCTGAGTCTTTCGGTCAGTATTATGTTTAAATTAGATGTGGTTTATGTTCACACATGTAGTAGACTCTTTCCAGCTTTAATCAAACTCCTTTTTGTCGTGGTTTAAGCCCAGCCAGTAACTCAAAACCACGCAGCAGATCGCCCTCTCCCCAACTTCTTCCTCCCACTCCTGGAGGGATGGGGAGGAGAATCAAAAGAATGTAACTACCACAGGTTGAAATAAAAACAGTCCAGTAACTAAGGTATAACACAAACCACTGCTTCTACCACCAATAATAATAATGGTAAGGGAAACAACAAGGGAAGAGAATACAGCTGCTCACCACCCGTCGACTGATACCCAGCCTGATCGAGCAGTGATCTAACCCTGCCGGGTAACTGCCCCCAGTTTATATAGTGGGCATGATGTGCTGTGGTATGGAATACCTCTCTGGTCAGTTTGGATCAGGTGTCCTGTCTCTGCTTCTTCCCGGCTTCCCCTCCTCCCCGGCAGAGCATGAGGCTCAGAAAGTCCTTGGTCGGAGTAAACGTTACTTAGCAACAACTGAAAACATCGGCGTTATCAGTGCTGTTCCCAGGCTGAAAGTCAAAACCACAGCACTGCACCAGCTGTTAAGAAGGAGAAAAATGACTGCTACTGCTGAAACCAGGACACCTTTCCAGGTAAACCTGCTTTTGGGATGTCTGATAGCGTCAGACATATATGCAAATCTAAGGGGAAAAAAAAAAAAAAAGAAAATATTAACATTTCATCTACCATTTGAAAAAGGGCGACTTTATTTTTTCCCCAGAGAATTACAGTTTGGAGTATAATATCTGAAGAACCTGAAGACCACCTCCAAAATGGAACCGAAGTCCTATTTTATCTTAGCCTGTAAATTACTCAGCTCCAAAATAATGCCAAAAGTAGTCACTGAAAGAAAATTTGTCTATGAGTAAAAATTATCTCTTAATTAATGAAGATTGTAAACCCTGTACAGTGTCCTAAAGCCTACAACAGCAATCTGATATATTTATTCCACCTGTGTTCTTCTCATATACCTCAACAAGCCCTTTATTTATGTATTTGGATAGACTCCATTTCTCAAAGGAGGAGTTTGGCTACTTACAAGACCATACAACATCAAAGTGATGTTATATTAATCTTGATTACATGGCCTTTTATTTAAAAAATGACAGAGCAATGGCTTATTTCCTCAGACTTCAGTTCATTCTTCTACATGCAAACAGAAAGGAATGCAAAAAAATTGAAAGGAAAAGTTTTTATGCAAGCTACACTGCTTATTTCTGCAGAGCTTTAGCCTGATAAGCTATTTCAAGTTCTTTCAATCAGCTTTAGAAGTCAAATGGGAGAAAGGGCACAGTTGCACAGATCATATCCCAGATAAAAGTATATAGAGGCTAGCATCTCTATGATAACGTTCTATCAGCTTAAGCAGCAAGATTTTGGATGTAAAGGGACCTTGATAAAGGACCAGTTAAAACATTTAAAATAGGACTCTTTTCTAAGCATGAATCTTTCAGTACAACCACCACAACCAATCTTCCAAAAAGCTGTTGTTAAAATACATCTTCTTTGGGAAAAACAAAATTCCTTGAGATTTTTAGTGTCACAGGAAATATCAGCTTATCCTTCAGTGAATGGAATAAGTGGAATATAACAGATGGAATATAAAATCAAAAAGCAGAAGCAGAAAGAATCCTATAATTAAAGCATGGATCATGATTCATGGATAGAGGTGCCAAAATGCTGTTTCCTCAGCTATGAAACTTCTGTTTTGTTGATTGTGAGTGGAAAAGTTTTGATGAATCGTGACTCAATCCCATGAGGCAAGTTGAGCAGTAATGAGTTTAAAGTTGGATTTCAAACTCTCCTATAGCTAAAACGGTGCATGTTGCAAAGCTTCACACTCTTCTGATTGCATTTTATTCTGACTGGCATCTGAACCTGTAGACAGGAACATCTACATCTTGTCTGTTCATCTTCAAGAGCAACTGGGCATTTTTCTAGCCAGGGTGCTGTTGTGAGCTAAACAGCACATATAACAAATGACCATGATAAGAAGTCTAAATCGATTCCAAGTACTGTTTCTTCTGTTTCTCTTATAAACTTAATAAATTATTGTAGTTTTTACTTATTAATATCACATGAATATTAAACAAGAAATACTGTTCAGGCTGCTGGATATCCATCTTTATTATGTTATAAAAGAATTTAAAGACTGCTATGCATAGTCTTTCAGTCCAGATAGCACAGATTGAATCACCTGCTCTTACATGACAGCACAATAATATACGTTAATTACAGCACAAAGATATGCAGCATATATGTTGAAAGTCTAATCTCTAGGGATAAGAAATAACCATTAGAGAGATGACAAAGAAATAAGGACAAATTCCTATAAGCTAAAGTGATGGGCATCTCTTAAATTTTTACTTCCAAGAAAAAGTTCTTTCTGTACAGCACGCTTTTACACTAGTCATTCCTCTAATTTGAGCATGAGTGCTGATCCAGCCATTTAGAAAGAAAGGTAGAAATAATTACTTAATTCAGTAAGAAAGGCAGAAATAGTTACTTAATTCAGTAAGTATTTGTGTCCTATCATGTACAAGTGGCTAAGACTGAAGCTTTCCTGAGCTTCTCTTGCAGGATCTAATGCTCACTGCTGTGACCCCAAGAGCCCCCATATGGTAGGTCAGTGAGTCAGGTAAGCTTCTACCAACCATGTGCTAGACCCAGGACAAACAAACCCAGCATCAGACAAGTGAGCAGCTGATGTGTCTCAAGACTTTCAGAAGAGGTTGGTTAGCTGGACTACAGCACTTACATTTGTGAAAGAAAACTAGCATTTTAATTCCTGTGTGCAGCCTTGGGAGGACTTTACTTATAATGATTGAATCAGATCAGCAAAACAAGATTTAGTCAAGAACCACTGATAGGCATTTACAGTTTGGAGACATCGATTTGCTGGCTTCATTCCCTTTTGCTCCCTCTTTCCTCTCCCACTTCTTATAAAAGTTATTTTCCATCAATTTTACTAAGATGAATCTCTGTCTGGTTAGGTTGCCAAGTTGTTCATTATTCTCCTCTTTCTTTTATCTGAATATATCTAAACACAACATGACTGCAGGAAGAATTGTCATTTGGGGAGAGACAAGTTCTTGCAGAGGATGGAAGAAGATACACTGTGTTCTCTTTTATTTTGTCTTTTACCTTTACTTGTATTTTTGTTTTCTTTTCCTGTGGAGATAGACACAAAACTTTTGTAAGGAGATTCAGAAGTCCATCCATCCCTAGGCTATACCAGCACTGGGAGGCAGAGAAAGTTGTGAAGGATGCCAGAGGGCAGAGCCGACAGGAACCACTTGGGAAGAGAAAGGTCAGAGTTTCTTTCAGAACCATAGTCTGTATCATGGATCGATATTGCTGGAGGAACATCTAGTGGACTTGGGTATTCGTCACAGAAGAGCATTACTATGTCAGAATTCAAAATTAAATAGACATGGATGGAGCTTTTTCACTAAATCAGTTGAAGGCCAAAACCTCCATCAAGACAAGAGTGTTTACATCCTTCCCACTTGCTTCTTTACTCATCCTATCAGTTTTGCAACAGTTGCATCATGTGGAAAACTGCTGTTGCTTTCTATCCAGAAGGGGCCTTTCTGAGCTCTGCCAGTGTTATATCCTGTGCTGTAATGGAATTTGAGACAGTTAAAGCTGACTGAGAAAAAAATACTTCTAATTCATGACATCCTGCAAATAAATTGGTTAAATCTGCTGAGGTTTTGCTGACAATAGTTATTTCTTTGTGTGTGTTTTTTTTAATTATTATTAAGAAGAAAAAAAAGAATTGTTCATCACGTGCCATTCTAAGTGGTTATATATTGAGGGGGAACAGAAATAACTACTCCAAAAATGAAATATAGAAATATGCACACAGTCACAACTTCTTAAATGATACCATAGTAAATACTTTTATTTTAAAACCTCTCATTTAAGCTGGCTTCCCACATGCCAATAGCAAAAGATTTCAGATTTCATTGCTTAATAAATTCAAAACATGGGAATCAATGCCAGTACTGAATAGGTTATTGAAAATACTAAGCAAATAGATTGATTGTATAAAACCAAGATAATAAAAGCAGGAAAGCAGTTCAAAATCTGTAAAGAAATTATTGCACTAGGGCCTTCATTATCTGAAGGAGTCCTACCAAAACCTGCAAAGTCCAGTGAGGTTACCAATGAGGTAAGAGTCAGGCAGCTCAGTACTGTGGAGGACTAAGTCGAGGATGTTTGTACTGTCAGATTTTTGTGATGCTAGTTAGCCCTCTGACAAAAGGACCATTTTGAAGAGCTGGTGCTTAAACTCCTGCTAGTTCCTTATTTTGCATCCAAGATTACAAAGTTGATAAACATTAAAGAGCTTCTGAATAATGTTTTATTCCAGCCCTAATTTTTTGCATCCATTTTTTCTTGTCAGCATGTCACACACACCACAGTATGTGACCAGTTAAAGGGAAGGGTTAGTTCTGTGAATCTCTAACCAACTTCTAAAAACATTTACATATATGGAAAGGGTCATTAGGTCACATCTACACTAAATTAGAACTCTGTTTCTTCCTTCAAGCACAAACTCAACTGCTTTCCATACTGCTTTGACACAAGTCCCTCTCACAGGCAGGATTTGGTTAAAGGGAAAGTCAAGTCTTTCATCAGTGAAGCATGACATGACAACTTGCAGCAAGGATATTGATTTACCCACTAAGGACCAGCCTGGCCAGCCCAGCACTGCCATTTGTCTTGGTGTGTGGCATGGCCAGCTTCAGGCAAAGAGATTTGTTAGGCATTCAGCAAACCACATTCAGCAACCCAGGTTCAGGTACAACTACACCAGACAAAGACAATTGGTCTGAGCTGAGCTTGCTCCTATGCCACTCTCAGGTAAATGACAGCAAAGTTTCTCCTTCCATGACACAACTTAGTCTCCTGAGATATACGACTTATCCCTAGGTTCATTTTAATGATGTTGCTGAAGTATTAAAAACCTCTCTGAGGAGCAATACGGCTCGGGGCTTTTTTCTTCCCAGAGAAGGCTTGTTTACAGCTACAATACACAACAGAGTAGAAATCAGAAACAATTTCCTGTAACTCCTGCATCTATTCCCCAAACAATGAGCTTTTAATCCTTGGATTACTCTAGCACATGCATTCCTTTCTCCTGCACTAGCTTCCAGCCGCTAGTCCAATTAAAAGACAGACTTTGTGCAGTCTGCTCAGCAATTTTTCTTTGCTGTAAATTTAGAGTCTAGTTTGTATTAGTTGAGGGAATTGATGAACAGCAATACTCTGAGCATTATGGGATCTCCGCGTCCTTGGGGATTATCACTGCCTTGAGTTCATAGACATTTCTGTAGAATGGAAAGTTAAATTTTCTCTTGGTTGTTAGCTACTCATCTTTTTTTCTTTTTTTTTTTTAATCTCTGAATAGAGAATACACTAGAAAACATTCTATCTTGCTTTAGTCCTTTAATCTAGATGCTCAAGTTGAGGTTGTCATTGTCACAGGCTTTCTCTACAAGTCATGAGAAAGGACAGACCTTCCTAGAGGGCTAGGGTAGGGACTCATCAGTGGCCTAAATTGCCTAATGGCTGAGCACTGCCATGTTTGGTGGGAATTTGTTAGAGAGGGGTTAATAACTTCTAGGTCATTTTTGTCAGTCATATGGGCAAAGTAACTCTTTGTTACAGCATCTTTTTTGATAATTTCCATTTTGAATGCACTGGGAAGACACATCTTCCCCAGGGTAGCATAGAGGCATAATGCCTTCAGCCCTCAGAGGCACCAACTCCACACTTGCATGTCTATCACAGAGTGGGGTTGTCCCTTCTCTCTGCAGCATTTGACCAATTCTGATAACATTCCAAGGGGTAATGTCTTAACAGAGACTCCTTGTTACAAACTTATTCACATCTGCCTCCTAATCAGTACAGATTTAGATCAACAAACATATCAATAAATGGATTGATGATTTTTAGGCATGTCTAGCTGTCAGGTTTCAGCCAGGAAATACACTGCACCCACTGCAACAGTTCATCTTTGATGAGCCCACTCTGCTTATGGAAGGATTAAATGGTGAGCCAGAGAAGCCTAGAAAAGTATGGGCTGAAATCTGTGCCTTAGAGTACCAAAGCGTATCTGCGCAGTTGACAGCTTTTCCAGATGTTTAAAAACTGGTGCAGGAGTCCAGCCTCATTGAATAGTGTGGCAGGTACAGCCCAGGAGCATTTGCATGTGGTCTGTGAAGAATTCATTTGTTACTTCCCCAGTGCCACATTATGTTTCTATTCCCAGGGAAAAACCATGTTCTAGGGATAAAATTGCCAGACAAGATGTCTAAACTGACAGAAGGGAAAATGTGTGCATGAAGGTGCTTTTGAATAGTGAGATGCTACCAGGACTGCAGGGACTATAAGGACACAATATGGTAGGACTTATGTTTGCGTAGATTCCAAAAAAGGGTGGGCTGCACCTAGAGCTGTGTGAGGTGAATGGCATGATCATAGGCTACTCCCTATCCAAACTGAGATTCATCAGACAGACAGCTGTCACTCAACCTGGGGATAGCACTGAGCAACTCACTGCAGCAGTACCAAAGCTGTTTTGAGACCATCTTCTCAAATGACTCTAGGGGTAGTTGCACAAATTGCCACCTTGGTGGTTTCATCAGGAGCCAAGGAAGTTATCAAAATCTGAGAAACCCTCCTCCCACTCCTCTTCCAAAAACCAGATGCAAAAGGAGAGGAGATGCCTTGTAAAGCCACAGTAGGTATGAATTTCCTTTCCTGACCAACTAAGACACCCTTGTGGTACAAAGTTCTTGTATGTATTTTCAATGACCAATACACTCTATGAATTATTTTATGTACAGTTTTCTGGACAAGTGTAGCTTAGAACAAAATAAACATATTTTTCAGGGAGTTATACAGAAAAAAGGCACTTGCAAGTTATTTTTATATATACATGTGTGTATATATATATATCCCAGGCAACACAGCTCCCCAGCCATTCCCCAGATATCTACTTGGTATTCCTGTAAGTGTTATATCACCAAAATATGAGAATGAAAAGACCTTGGTATCATGTATGCAGAAGCCACATTCTATTTTTGGTGTTATATTGAGGTAAATGAGGAGTCAACCCAGTGAAGAAAATTGTTCTCAGACAGTGGTATTGACCTGAAAGCAGAGGACAGTCCTTGAAATGCAGTTATATAATGTCTGGAGAGGAGACGCTGGTGGAACAAATAATCTTTGAAATGTTACCAGATAATTAAGCTGAAGTCAAAGCCCAAACCTATGTCTTATTCTGCATATTAATTTAGTAAAACAGATTATTCATGCTTCAGATGTTACCTTTTTGTTTGGGAAAAGCAGGTACATCCTTAAGGAAATGTTGACTGGATTTTACTTGCTTTTTCTAAATCTTAAATCCTCAAGAGCTGCAAAGAGAACTGATAAACATTTGAGACCAAGGGGAAAACATCACAATGTATCACCAATATTTTTAGTTTCCCATGAATTATTTACATCCCCCTGCACTATCAGATATCTTCAAAAGAACATGACAAAAGAGTGCAGTGCACTGAGTTCATGTAAAGTTAAATTTGTTGAGAGAAGTCCTATGAATTCAAAGCTCTGAGACCTAGTTCTCATTTCTGATGTTGGGCACACACTTGAGCCCAGCTTTGAAAAGTTTCTAAGAGTTTTGTGAGTTTTCAGGCTCTACGATGACATGTCTATAAGAAAGTACCCACTGAGCTCAGTTGCAGAGCACTAGAGCCCAGGTCTCTGTGGGTGACTGGCATAAATGTCTGTTGTTTCCAAATCCCCTTGTGGCCTCACTTTGGGGGAGCTCAGCCTCTGCCAGCAGGACAATGGCACACAGTCCCAGATCAAGGGATGGTTAGCACCCAACTCTCCCAAAGAAAGCTGGAACTGTCGGCTTCCATTTCCAGGTCAGTCTGCACTATCCCTCTTAGTGAGTTTCACAAGCAATAGCAATAGATTCTTTCCTCTACTTTTTCTTTCTTTTCTTTTTTTTTTTTTTTCCTCAGTGTAGCTTTCTATATTGGAGCAAACTATGAATACTGAGCGGCAAAATCCTGTCTTTTTATAGACAAACCTATTCTTAGCTTCTTGGTAAAAGGACAACTGAGATTCAATAATATGCCTAAAATCACTGTGTACATTGCAGAGACTGACTCCAAAGAAGACCTCAGTAAATGGCAATTGATGCCTCGGCCTTGACATGTACTTCGCTATTGCAGTGCAGTCTGAGACAATGCTATTTTCCCCAGCAGATTATCATTCATCATTATAGTCACTGCAAAATTGTGGGTCTGCAACCCACCAAAGAATATTTAAATATACCAGAAATACATAGTGAAGACAGCATGAGCATGTTAAGTTTCACAGAATCTGTGCAGCAAGAACATTTGTTTACAAAATGGTTTTGATATTACTTAGTATTTAAGGGTTTTTTTTTATTTGTGTTCACCTTTTAGCCAGTCTTGATTCAGTCACTGACAAGCTGCAGGCAATCTCCAATCACGGTGCATTTGAGTTGAAAAACCTAACCGGCATCATCTTTTTTGTCCTACCATGAGTTCAGAGATCCTCTGCTTCCACAGATGGCCTGCCAGCTCTCTCAGAACAGGTCTGAAAGTAAAAACTTTCCTTCTGAAAAGTGCAGTGGATCTATGGAACATTATCTATGCACATGTGTGTCCCTGTGCGTATGTAAAATATACAGTGTAAGTAGTATAATCCAGTATAATCCTCAATTCTCATTCATTGTTGCAGGAATTTAACAAAGTACTTCTGAAAACAGGAGAATGTGACAATCATCTGAGAACAAATAGACTATTTACAATTAAAAATATAATGAAAAATATCTTTAATATTCAGCACAGCTTAATGAATTAAAGACACTTGTCTTCCCATTTCTTACCAAGGTGGAACACTTTTTCATTGCAGCTAAATGAAAGTCCTTTGTTCTCTTTAGAAAGCTGTTGTATAAAAAGACATCAATATTAGTTATGCTGACTTTTGTCATAGTCAGGCTGTCATACTAGAGGGCCTTAGTTACAATGATATTTAACATACTAAATTTACTGTCTATAGAAAGAATTTTGGTTTGAGTGTATTCAGCAAGGTAGAACTGATGACCTTTTTAATTAAAAGAGAAAATGTTGCCAGGGCAGACTGATCTTAGTGTTGCTGTGTCACTAGATAAAAACAAAAAGTGACTCATGAAAATGTTTTCTTATTTACTTCTATTTCAGGAAATTTTTAAGAAAAAAAATGTTTTCAGAACATTCTGGAAATTTGATTAATAGATTTAGGGATTTTTTTGTAGTGTTTATCTTCTCTTGCAGGTATAACTGCAGCTGCAGCAGAACACTGTTCTGCATCCTACTCCATCATTAGGTTTAACCTTTGCTAAAGTAACCAGTGCAAGGGACACCACATCTGGATCAACATCCAAAGATCCAACTTTGTCCTCTTTGTGGAGACTATCATTAAAAGGTAGGAAGTAACCCAAGTTTACAGCAGCGATTTAGGTGATGCAAAACCCTGAGAACAGGCACATATGTCATGAACACACTAGCATGACCACTGAATTATAGAAACAAGTAAAAGGGGACATTTAGGTTAGTGCCGTTCATGTTTTGTTTGTTAGCATTTTTTTCTAATGAATGATGAATATATTTCTTTGTCTCAGTATTTGGCGAATTTCTCATGGTGGTATTCAAGGTTGAATTAATCTATGTCATTACACATCACATTGCTTTGACAAAAGGTGTCATAGAATCATAGAATAGTTAGGGTTGAAAAGGACCAAAGGATCATCTAGTTCCACCCCCCCTGCCATGGCCAGGGACACCTCACACTAAACCATGCCACCCAACACTCTGTCCAACCCAGCCTTGAACACTGCCAGCAATGGAGCATTCACAACTTCCATGGGCAACCCAGTCCAGTGCCTCACCACCCTCACAGTAAAGAACTTCCTCCTTATATCCAATATAAACTTCTCCTGTTTAAGTTTGAACCCACTCCCCCTTGTCCTCTCACTACAGTCCCTAATGAAGAGTCCCTCCCCAGCATCCTTATAAGCCCCCTTCAGGTACTGGAAGGCTGCTACGAGGTTTCCACGCAGCCTTCTCCAGGCTGAACAGCCTCAACTTTCTCAGCCTATCTTCATACAGGAGGTGCTCCAGCCCCTGATCATCCTCGTGGCCCTCCTCTGGACTTGTTTCAACACTTTTCACTTGTTTCACTTCTTTGGGAAAGAGGGCTGTCTGTATCATTGATGTGCTAGATCTGCAGTCAGGCAGAGAAATCTGAATCTCACTGTAAGTCCAAAAACTACCTCTGCATCTTTAAAAATGCTCTTGAGCAAATCTATAATATGCTTTTATTAAACTGCAATCCCCTCTAGAAATTGCTATTTGCTCCAGTGAGGACTTGTCATCATGTTCCATCAGGTACCTTCTGCTCCTGTAAAAAATGAATTCCCAAATGATCACTCATCTTCAATCACAAGATATTGGTCACATGGTTATTTGCATTTACAAACTAAAATCTTTTTCTGAAAAATGAACTACCATTCAGATGTCAACCATAAACCAAGAAATTTCCAAGCTATGGCTCTCTACTGTTTTGTTTAGGGTGCGTGCACTCATCACAGGAAGAAAGAAAATTGAAGAAAAAATAAAAAATTATGTGTGCTTCTGTTAGAGTTATTGGAAAAGCAAAAAAAATCTTTACATCAGTAAATTAGTGCTGTGACATTCTAGTATAACAGGCTCATTCGGGTATTTCTTAATTACAGTTGAAGAATTTTGTTTCAGAAACAGCACTGAGATGTGATGTTTCTCTAAGCCTTTTATTTTGCCAGATTCTGACTGGGCAAACATAATCCCTGTCAGCTGCAAAGTAAGAAAGTAATGTTGCATTTCTACTTGAATGATTCAGTACCGTGCAGAGAGAGGAGACCACAATAATGCCGCACATTAACACCTACAGAGAACTTGACTACAGTAATTTGTTTCACTTTTTTACCATGGACAGTTTGGGAGAGTTAGATTTTTGAAGCCATAATAAAATATTGACCGTGTCAGTGGTAGAACTACATTCATTTCACTTTCTTGCTCTTTCTGCTTTACTTGTTTTTAGTGTTGCTCAAAATGCCTTCCTAAGTATCTGCACATAGCTGTAAAATAAATATTGATTTAAATTAGTTACATATAATGTAATTTATAATACCCTCATAATATCAAATAATAATAACATTTCCTCAGAGACTTTATTCAAGTTTTTGTATAAATAAGACCTACATTATATTTTCCCACTGCCTCCTTTAAGTACCTTATTTCTAAAAGCCCAACTTTGGTACCTGGAGATATGTTCATAGAACAGTAGGCCTGTCCTTCCATGGACTCCCTTCCTTGCTGTTTTGCTTCTCTGTTGCCATGCCCACCCTCTACATGGAGAATTTGCTGTCTTTTGGCTGATGAACGCTGACACTGTAGACAAGCAGAGCAATTGCAGTGACATTTTTACAGGAAAGCCTTCACCCTAACAGCACCCCACAAAAATGTCAATCCTGAATTCTGTATTAAAAAACTATGTCTACTTCCAGTTGTCTTCCATGAAGGAAGGGAAAAGATCAGCTGTCCCCTGCAGCAAGTTACGAAGCATGTATCCTGATTTCCTGACTGTGCCTACTTTCTGTGCCATACAACCAGTGGTGGCAAATCCACCCCACACTAATATAAACATCAAGGGTAATAAGTGTTTTAACTTACTGACTCTGGTGCCTGACCATAAGCATTCCCCCAGATGGAGGGACAGCAATCATGCATGGCCCGATCAAAGAGAAGGGACCCCTTTGGCACACAGCTGTGCTACTGTGTATACTACGTCCACCTGAGATGGGTGAAGAAGTTGGCCATGCTTCTCACCTGGTGCCAAGTCATGCATGCCTCTTTATTCAGACGGCTGGCCTCTCCCATGCTCTGGGACATCGACCAGCTGCAGGACCCTTTGCCTCACAGGTACCACTGTATTACACCCTGGGCTGTGAACAAAGCTGGAGATGGTGGAGGTGTCTTTTCTAGGCACAGGGTGAACCTCACTGGAAGAAAGCTCAGATGCATGTGAATATCTGAGCCTGACATTAGAGGTGCAAGAACAGGTATTTTTTGTGTGATGGGAGTTCGTGACAATTCTATGACATGAGAGTGAAATCCACTTCTGAGGGACTTCCTTGGTGCATCCTAACCAACCTGTCAGCAAGCCATATTTTTTTTTTCAAATTAAAGATGATAAAGGATGTTCCAGGGCTAAATACAAGAGTATATTATGAATAGAAGAAAGGCTTGAAGACGTTCCTTATGGGAGAGAAAAGCCTGACTTGTTTCTGGGGAATGAGGAAGCATTATTTCACAGTGGAAAATTGAATTGATCTGTGTTCAGAACATATTTGAAGAGGGATACAAACATATAGAGACTTTTTCAGATGCCTTCATCAGTTTAGAAAACAAATGTGCAGTTTGCCCATGTTGTCTTAGGCTATTAGTCCAGCCCTGCTTTAACTGTGGTTAGAGAAAAGTATAATCACCACTTTGAAAAGTACAAATACCAAGAAAATGAGGTTATCTGCTTCCTGTTAGTGCTGTGGGGAAAGGTTACTGGTTTTATACCTCTATAATAATATGCAGAATAGTTACATTCAGCTTTTCCATTTATGGCAGTTACTTATCAGATATGTGTGGGGAGACATCATTTGGTTTGTCATCATCCTGAATAGTAATTTCTTGGTTGCTCCTGAGCATCTTGCTTTGGAGGAGAGAGAAGACCCCTGTGCAAACCCTTCAGTTTGAAGAAAAACAGTCTCAGCCTCCATCACTTTGTATTTATTTGACCAGTCTGCAAACCAGCCACAGCATATCCTAAAGTTGTTCATATTTTTTGAGTCTTCTGTGACTGTTTCCTTTCACTGTACATTCACTTTTTGTCACTTTGCCTCTCAACATGCATGTCAAGCTCAAAATCATGGAGCAATCCTTGGGGTAAGCCAGGGACAGACACACATTCCCCAGCTGAAGAAAGCTTCAGTTCTGCTCACCATTAACCAATCTCACCTTATTCCTGTATCTAATGCAGCAGAGTTCAGCAATGAACAGACTTCAGGAAAAACCAAAAATGGTGTTGAGGCTGTATATAATTGCTGGGATGAGAAATAACTGCCTGTCTTCATTAACAAATCAGATGGGAACACCACCTTGGACTTGGGCCATGTCCCATCTTCTCTTGCCAGACCCTTGCCCTCAGTTGGAGGGGGAAACACACAGTAGAGTGACTTGTGGGGACTTCCCCATGATGGGAGACATGACCTCCTCCATGAGGAGGTTTCTGGGTGCACAACTATGGATCTGCCCCTTCCCTTACAGCCAGTACACACCTCAAAACAAACGACCTAAGAGATGTATCTTTCTCCTCAAGTTTTAGGCATCTGAGTAAGAGCGCTACGATCATGTGGATTCAGAGAGCTACACCGCTCCATCCCTCCAGGCAGGTGTTTCTGCTCTTTCCAGCTGAACTGCAAACAGATGGAATTTGACAGTGTTTCCCCTTCAGTTGCATCCTAAGGAAAATTAGCTAGCTTTGTCTTTTAGTTGATGCAGGCATAAATGACACACAATTGACAGCCAAGGGTGTTTTCCCACACTAAATCCACAGATCTGACAGCAAACACTACTGAAACAAAAGCAATAACAAGGAATTAAATTCTTGTGGGTCTGTGAAATTAGAATGTTTTGTAAGAATGACTGCATTTTTTATCTGTGTCATTAATGGCAGATGCAAAGTTAATCACGGAATTGGTTCAAAAGATTAAGTTAATAACAAAGACCACAGGGCCTTTTTGCTAATATCACTGTGACTTAGGTATGTTTTAGAGAAGAAAAGAGCTTAATTGCCACTGTACAGGTGGTGAGTTCACAAAGCTGTAGAATGTGAACTAGATGAAGTTATTCAAAGATATTGCTAGAGCAAGTCCAGCTTTCTTAAGGATTCTGTGGATTTACGGTAAGAAGGACACAGGGGAAAATATTGCAAAAATGAATCTGCAAACGCAGGGAACAAATGTTGTCACTAATGCTTCTGTGTATAAGAAATCTGCTACCTAGAATATCTATATTAAATTGTCTTAGCATATAGTTGTGTAATGTAATGAAAAAGGGGTATTCAGGGTGGCTTAAGAGACTGCTAACACAACCTTCATGCTGTCCCTTTGTCTGCCACAGTACCCAGTAATACTATTTCTTCTATCTGTAGTTACAGATTAACATACCTCCTGCAAACATTCTCTCCTGACCTGCAATAGTAGAGAAAGGAAATTTCACATTCTCTTGAGTTTGGGAGCTTCTCTTATCTATTTGCTTTTACTATTGTCCCACTCTTGTTCCAATTTCTTTAGCCCTGTCAAAGGAAAATAATAGTCCAGCAAAGAAAACTACACCACATCGGCAGTTGCACAGGTCTTCATCTTCATAAGAAACCAACAGGTTAATAAGCTGCAAGAGTCTGTATTGCCAGTTTTCTGCAGATCTAAATATCATTAGTGGTCCATTGGATAGATGATTCCTTGCTGGATTGCATAAAAATCACTCCTTTAAGAGAGACTTTCCGCTTGCCCACCCTTTCCATGTACTTTTAGTGCAAAACATACTGGAACCATTGGATATGTAGTGAGATCATTAAAAAGGTAATTTCTTTCTGCAGCCTGACTCAAAGCTATAATAAAACTTTTATTGGATCAATATCTTCTCAAGTATTGAAAGTAGTAATAAATTTTCATGGCATTAACAAAATTCAGTAATTTGTCACTCAAATAGGTCCAGATGAACAGAGCCTATCATTTGACAGTTACTAAGCTATTGAAATAATGCAGGTAATCTGGAAAAAAACAGTTGGGTAGTTATGTCTCAAACTATAATTTTTACATCAGTAAGACCAGAGATTAACATTCTGCAAAAGATTGTCAAGCTTGTTTCCTGGCTGCCACATTGGCCCATACACTATTCCTCCGTGAGTCAAGTTCTGGCAAATATGCTTTGCTACCGAACAGTCTTATATTCCCCTTTGAAACACAGATGCTCCCTAGACTTGCAAAAACTGGAAGTACTGACTGTTTCTCTTTCTCAAGTGTCCTGGGTTCAACAGTAGCAGTTGTTTTTCTCCTTCTTAACAGCTGGTGCAGTGCTGTGGTTTTGACTTTCAGCCTAGGAACAGCACTGATAACGCCGATGTTTTCAGTTGTTGCTAAGTAACGTTTACTCCGACCAAGGACTTTCTGAGCCTCATGCTCTGCTGGGGAGGAGGGGAAGCCGGGAGGAAGCAGAGACAGGACACCTGATCCAAACTGACCAAAGAGGTATTCCATACCACAGCACATCATGCCCACTATATAAACTGGGGACAGTTACCCGGCAGGGTGAGACCACTGCTCGGTCAGGCTGGGTATCAGTTGGCGGGTGGTGAGCAGCTGTATTTTCTTCCCTTGTTGTTTCCCTTACCATTATTATTATTGGTGGTAGCAGCAGTGGTTTGTGTTATACCTTAGTTACTGGACTGTTCTGATCTCAACCTGTGGTAGTTACATTCTTTCGATTCTCCTCCCCATCCCTCTGGGAGTGTGAGGAATGAGTAGGGGAGAAGGCGACATGCTGCATGGTTTCTGAGTGACATGGCTTAACCCACAACATCAGGAAAATGCTAAGGAAGAGATAATATCAAGCAATTTCTCCCTCTGTTTTCTTCATGGGAGTTATTGTGAACTACCTGTTAACTTCTTAGCCATTTTTGTCTCAGGCTTTTAAATGGATTTCTAATTTACCAATTAACCATGAAAGAGTGCAAAACCAGATATGTTATTTTAAATGGCTTACCTTTAGCTCCACAACATTTTCCTTTGCAACGTTTTGTTCCTTTCTGTGTTTGGGATTTGTTTGTTCATTTGTTTTGTAATCAGAAAACAAATAAAAGGAATACTTACTTAAAAAAAAAAAAAAATATCTTCCACCGGAATCTGATTAAGTTATTCAAGTAAGGCTTTTGGTTTGTTGATGTTTTTTTCTCTGCTGATGCAAATACATTTCTTTGATAGAAGACAATTATAACATTTGCTTATCTTTAAAAAACAGTAGCAAATTATTTCCAGGTTATTTGATATGAGATTTGTCAAAAATTTGGAAGCAGTTTTTTAACAATGATTATACCCCTTAAGACCTCTGCTGCACTTTAAGCCTTTTGTTTCTCTGACAGAATAGAGACCAGAAGGAAGCATGACTAAACACAAAATCTTTTACCAGGAGGTTTCATGATACCATCATTTTGTCTTCATGTCGCAGCAAGGATACCAGTGCCAGAGCACATTTTGTAATGTGGTTTCTATTAGTGCTACTGGTGAGAGCACGACCAGGAATCAGATTCATCCTTGAACACACACAAACAATAAAAAGACAATATGACCTTGGTTCCCCATCTGAACAAGCCTGATCTGCACCAGTCCTCCAGGGCATCACATTGAAATCATGCATTACATCACACAGGCTCTACATGAGTTTATGAATCCCCTAATGCTGGTCTGTTGCCAATTCTCCTCACCCTCAATATCCACAGAGCATGGAGTTAATCAAGACTTGTCTCTTTCTTGGTGACCACATCTGCCAAAACATCCCTGGAAGATGTCTATCCATCTTTTTGCTCTGAGCCAATGCCCATTTGCCGCAGTACTGCTGAGCCCTACAGAGGGTTTATGTTACTGTAACATGATATTTGTGCCTTAGTCATATGTATGAAAACCAGGCTCTAGCGCTATCCTACAGCAAGCTCAAAGGCTTTCAGTCCTTGTGATAAAAGAAAAATGTGCCAACTTTACTGAGGTTGCACTGTTAATTGTTTTCTACTGTAAAACAAGCACATGCAAAGGCTGCATGCTTCAAAATGTCAGGAAGACAGTAACATAACCAGCATAAGATTTGTCCTGGTACCTATACACTGATGTTGCAACTAGAAAGCAAAGGATATTCTCTAATTTTATATCTGGTTATCTGATCAGAAAGCCTTTTGGTTGATCTCAAAGGTCTTTCTGTACAGATTAGATTGAAATGATATGCTAAATCTTACACACAGTATCAGATGAATTTGAAATTAACTGTGAAAGGCAGATAAATTACTTGAGTATCTCTTTTTATTTGTAGAAACAAAAAAAAAAATAGAAGAATTGTTTTGCTTAATTTATCAAGCAGCTTTGTGTGAATTAAAGCTATTCTACCAGTAATATTAAGTAAACAAGATTAGTTAAAGAGAATGACCACCTTCCTTCCACTGGCATAAGAAATAATCTCCAGAAAATTAAGGTAAAAGTTTTGTCTTATCTTTTCAGAAAATTATATTCCTTTAACAGAATTTTTTCCACCCTCTGTTCTTAAAAGTACATTGCTTCTGCTCTTGGAAGTGTAACCCAATTATCAAGAATCAATTTATTTGTTGAAATGATACTTGTAGCAGGTTTTGTATATTTCATTACATCTCATCTTTTTGAACACTAATTTATAAAGCTCATTACATCTACACAAAATTAATTTGAAAGTGTAAAAGATCAATATTTTAAAAAATTCTGAAATCCATTCTAAAATACATACTGAGGGAAAATACTCTTGTCATACTTGCATCTGAGAGGGGCATCTTTAAACATTTTCATTGTTTTTATATAATTGGAAAGATAGCAATTTAAAGACAGAGGATTAGACTAATTCTTAATACAATGCATTGATGCACATGTGTATGCTGTACTGAATCTAGTGTTATATAACATGCCTCATACTTTCATATGACTTTTCAGTCATGTCTAGCCTTTTGTGAACTTCAGTAATCATTCTTTTCCAAAACTCAGAGAAATGGCTGAATCAGTTTAAAACAATTTTGTTTGCTGAAAGCAAATGTAAAGCCAGATATATCTTTATATATAACTTTTCCAATCTAAAACATTCTATTATTCTATAATGTTTATGCAGCACTAAGAGTTTAATTGAGACTGGGAAATTATTATATGCCATAAACCTGTACCACTATTAATCCCATGACTTCTAAGATACAACAGTTATTAATTATATTTCACAGGATCATCTTTTGAAGGTGTTTTGTATATATTTAGTATCAGGTGTCAGAAGACAATGACCTTTTTGTGAAAATTGTTTTCCCCATTTGGCCAGGTATTTCTGTCCTGTATAAGCTCACATGTTTCTGTGCTGATGGTTTGTTTCCCTTTACATCTTCTCCAAGGTAGTCCTTAACACATAGTCAGCCTCCTCCTGAGTCTATATTACAAATGCTATGCAGTAATAAGCCTGCAGTGGATGCCTAGGACAAAGCAACACTTCCGTTGTCCACAATATTATCCCAGAGATATCCACCGCCACTCCTCCATCAGACCATCTCTACTACCCTACCACTGATCATCCTATTACCATCATATCATGAAAAATACAGCTTCAGGCAGTTATGCATGTGTGAGTCACAAAGATAAACAGACATCTCAGTAAAACTAGACATTTAATGCATGAAAACAACCAGGATCCTGCCTGCCATGTCATTTCCTGAGAACAATCAAGATACCAGCACGATATCTTGAAGTTACTGTAATATTTTCTAGGAAAAGGATCAAATTCTCAAATTAATCTCTGCATTCCCCATATTCAAAGGTTACACAAAGTATTTTCCAAAGTGGAGTTTAGGAGCTAAGATCCGTAGCCATTGTTCTGTAAAAATCAATGACAAGATATAAACACAAACACCAAATATTATATCTTTTTTCTCCCTATTCCTAGCTTTATAATACATATATATATGTGGCATGCCCATGAGACTACTCAAATACATAGGGGATTGTACTGTAAAATGCAGAATATTCTGTAAAATACAGAATGAGTGTTTCCCCTTCCCTAAGATAACACCTGCTCTTAAGAAGAAGGTAGTGCATCATAGAAGGACATAGGGGCATTCCTGGACATTGTACTTGATTTGTAAGGCGTCCTAAAGTTTTTAGTACTGTTTCAATTGCAAAGCAAGTGATCAAGGTAAAGAAGCTATTCATGGGTGTGCTTCTTTTTCTTTTCACATATGATTGCTCAGTGTGATCAGCTTTTTCCCAAAGCAAAGTCTTTGTGGAAGAGATTCTTATCCCAAACCTCTGTTGAAAGGTGTATAAATGCTGTTGAAGAGGTCCCTGCAGCTTTTGGTTTTAAAAAACCTTACATATACTTTTTGTTTCTTGCAGGAAAATAGATTAGATCCACAGGACTGTGGCTATCACAGTGCTGCCCAGCAGGGTATGAGCTCCTGAATGAAGATCTTACTATCCATACCCATACAACAAAATATTTTGGAGTGTGTTTTAGTTATTAATCTTTTCCCTCCACCTAATGATGGTGTGCAAAGCTGCTTTTCTTCTACAGACCAGTACAGGAATTTCTCCTGATTGCAGGATGTTTAGAGGACTGGGTGACTAGATGCAGCAAGGCTGTGGGGTAGCATGACTTGGTTAGGAGTGAGGAGATTGTGACTGACAAGCAGAGGAAGATAAAAATGGGACAGTGCCTGAGAGGAAGGGTTGATATGAGTGTGAAAAAAGCAAAAAGTCAAAGCATGGAAAGGAATGAAGTGAAAAAGAAAACAAAGAGAACCAAAAAGAATAAAAAAAACATTGGAGAAGGCAGTTCAGGGAGAATGAGTCATAAATAAAGTAAGTCATGAAGCTGGACAGGATAAAAACAATGTGTTTCAAAAGAGCTGGACCTGCAGAGCCTCTCTGAACTGAATCTAATGTTTCCAAGCCATGAAGTGGGAATGGCCCAGGTTAACAGACGAAGGGAGTGATGGTGAATTTGTCTGTGCTGTTATTCAGACAGAAGCTGCTGGCAATATCACTCTATCCCGCATTTTAGTATTACTGCTAAGCTCTTCATTCATTCCCATCCTACTCATTGATAGGCCAACAGCAGTATAAGCAGTGAGCTTTGCCGCATTCAGGCACCATATAAAAACACTAGTCATGTGATCAGTGGGGAAACATTACAGCATGTTACAAATAAACATTATAACATTTGCACATAAAACTCACTTAGAAGCAGGACTTAAAATCTGTGCTGATCCCCAAGCCAACCCCATCCTTCTAGAGTGGTGTCCACGGTGCACAAACTGCAAGGACTGCAGCTCACCAGTTCTCATAGGACCACATAATTTCTGCAGGAAATTACATATTACTTACTGTTTCCTGAACTGCAAGAAGGAGGCAGTGGTGCAAGGTGAGCCTTTCTTTTTAGTACACCATACATAACGTTTTGGTCCATGCAAGTTCACTGATAAATCCTGTGTGTTAGGATTCATTGCTGTTATGACTTTATCTGATGTTTTCACTTCCTGCATTGTTCACTTGAGTTTCTGACTAATTATTAAAATTGCCTGCAGGCATGAGTCATGTGCTTTAACACAACTTGATTTATCAGTCAAAAGGATATAGTGATTTTTCACTAAAGCAAATTTTTCTAATTGGGTCACAGTCTTTTTTTTGCTCTACACGATGCGTCATAAAAAAGCGTCCAATCAGTTTAAAACCGTCCATCCTTGAAAAGTGGCCTATATCCTCCACTGATTTTTATGCAAGTTGCAGTACAGGAAAAAAAAGCAAATCTCAATGACACAGACATTTTTTCATAAGTTTGTCCTAAACATAAATGTGATTTTTGTGACAAAAGGACAAAGGAGGTGACATCACCTTTGACTATAGGCCCTTGCCTTTGCATTTCATGCTCTGTAGTCCTGACCTCTGGTGTGGAGGAGCTCCTCTTAATTCTTTACTTTTTAGATAATATATATGTTGCATTATGTCATATACAACTGAAGATTTTGCTGCAGCTGTGGGACAAGTGAAAACTGAAGCTGTAGGTCAGGCAGACATGAAAAGGTCTGAAGTTCAGAGTTGTATCTGAAGCTTTCTTCAAAAGTGGATTATGTCTAAATATCAGCTATGGATTAAAAGAAAGTAACAACTGGAAAACTTTCATCCTCCCATTTCTGAAGGTTAGGTGTATATTATAAAAGGAAGCATCTCTTCACCATAGGGTTAGGTGGTGATGCTTCCAAATGGGCTAAAATACCTATGCAGTGCAATCCCAACACATCAGCTAGGGTCACAAAAGCAGGCAAAGTAGCTAGTTAACTTGCAGAATCCTTTGCCAGACGAGCTGGCAGCAGCTGACTCTTGCACCAAGGAATTTGGAGTTACTCTATGTTCTTTTGTAGAGGTATAATATCAGCTAGAGGTCTTGCAGTGCAGTTTGACTTAGAGCACTCATGAGGTACAGCCACCCAACCCACCATCATAAGGGAGGTTCTTTGTATTATTGCACTGGTCAGCATAAACCTACCCAATAAGCATCACCTCCTGCAAAAGCAGAGTCCAACCACAGGATTTGAGATGGTAGACTGAATAAGCTCAGAAAGATCTTCATCAAAAGGTTTTCATGCATTACAGTAAGATCACTGAAGACTCCTCTGGGAAAGAACAGAGAAAGAGTGTTTCTGAGACAGGGTGCTCAAAAGTTGTAGGACAGTTTCACATGGGCCCCTGGTCCTACTTTTGCTTTAGCTGAGGCAACAACTCTCCCTTTTTGATACTGTTTTCTTACTGCATACGAGTGCATCATATTTAGGTTATGCTAATTAATTATTCAATGAAGCTTTGGTATTTCTGGTGGAAGGAGATTTCTTGTTGAATGCCTTGCTTTTGAGTGGATTTTCCCCCTTTCCTGAAGTGCGCAGCTGCTCCATAGGATTAAGGCCTCAGTATTATTTGCCCAGTGTGTTTTGTTTATTATTATTATTAGAGGAGTCTCATCAAATTCGGTTCTCATGCTTGACTGTGTTTGTGTAAATGCAACAGTCCATCGGACTTGGTTTTGTCTGTGTGCTTCATAGTCATTTAACATTGAAATTTAAATATGAAATGATCATGAATAAGTTGATCGGGAAAGGCTTTATAACTACATCAGAAACATAACAGCAGAAGAGAGTAAAACAGAGCATCTTTTATTAAATTATAACTGGAGGCGACTGACTCTGTGTAAAATAATATGTGAATCAGTAGAATAAGCCCCATTGAGTGCCACAAGGATATTCATTAGCCAGGGAAATAGTCATTATCAAGCTACTGTAAAGTTGTCCTGCCACTGTATCTTGTAATGAAGTGTTCAAGCTTTTAAATTAATTGAAAACAGAAAGTAATGAAGGGAGCAGTCTGCCAAATTCCTGAAAAGCAAATTGTTAAATGTGCGCATGTGAAGATACAATACATTATTTCTCCATCTTTCATCTTCCCTTTGCCAATTCATTTTTCTTCTGCCTTCTTTGTAATCTCCTCCTCCCACCAGCTCAAACCAATGTCGCGATTATGCAGAAGCTCCAACTTCGAAGGGCTGTTGGTGGTACCCCCAGGAACTCATGTACCCTGCAGGATTACCCTGACCAGGCTGCACACACTGCAAGCCAGGTACATGCCAAAGGGAAGTACAGAGAATTACGTACTGATGGGAAAACTGCCATGCCATGCTTCAGTGCCCATCCACTACTCCAACTGTAATTGCTCCATTTCACAGAACACGTTCTAATAGTGTAAATAAAACAATAACTTTATCCTTTTCTCAGGAGAATTGCATAAGTACATTCAGCAGTAGTTTATCCTTAGGCAAAAGGATGATAGTACTGAAAAAAAAACATTAAATCAAACGAACAAACCTAAGCAACATTTAGTCTTTTATGAGAACATTATCATAACAACAAAAACGCTGAAATAATTTACATTATAATTAAGGCCATTAAGGAAACATGCACTGTATTAAATCATGTCTATACTCTTATACCTACATGCTGCTGTTTTTCTTATTTCTGTAGGGAATATTACCGTTACCTACCCCTTGCATAACACCTGCTGCCAGAGCTTATGCAAGGGCAGCCAGGGGCTGGAACAGATTTCAGCTGATGGTATCTTTGTCCCTAACGGACAAAAAGCACACCTTCCCAGCTTGCTGCTGGCAGGAAAAAGGGCACACCTAGATTTAGATACTTACCTTCCTGACAGCAGAAGACAATTGCTCTCCTTGCAAAAAGACAACTTTCTTTCCTAAGCAAATATTGCTTCATTTTCTACCAGTCTATAGCACTGTGGAAAAGGTTTCATTAAGACAGACTGAAAAGTTACTACTATCTGTGTGTCAACACAAAGAGGGTTACACAGCCTGATTCCACAGAGGCCAGATGCGAATTAAGCATGGATAATGCTGATACAGATTCTTGGTACAGACAAGCTTAAATAATTTGAGAACGGAATTTAAAAGACTAGGCCAGTTGCCAGCTCGGCTAGCAGACACGTGTGCCTAGAGCTCTAATGAGACAATGATTACTGTGTGCAAGGGCAGGGCAAAAGCAAGCTATTTACTGCACTCAGTAAATGTGACTTATAATGTATGGGACATCACCATACATGAAGGCAGCCTTGATGGACACAAAACAGAAAACAGAATGAACCTGACCTCAATATGCTGATGCTCTGTTCCCTTGATATAATGCTGAAGCAAAGCAAACTGGAGAAGTATTTTTAATATAGGTTCACCTCTGTGGCTTAGTGGTCATGCTCCCTGGACTGTGGAAGAGGCAGACTTGGAAAATAAAGAGCAAATAGGTATTTCGACAACTGGAGAAATAACTTTTATCCGCCTTGGTTTTAACAGCATTAAGAAGAAAATACTAATCTCATTTAATACCCAAATCTGGCTGGTCATCAAGAAATATCTGATTTCTTCCACTAGCCAAAAATAATGCAATAGTTTCTTGACTTTACTGAAAGGGCTGCTATGATGGATTGTACTTCATTACCTAGGGATATCCTCATCACTGGTGTCCGGAAAATGCATCCCCTTAGCCAGTCTAGCAGAATGGAGAAACTGTTGATTTTAGGAAACTCCAGGTTGCTAACGAATGCCTAACTCTATTGCCTAACTCTATTGTGCTTTACTACATGGCTACAATTTGGCCTTCTTCATCATTCCACTAATTGAACACCGATTGGTACTTGGCCTTGCAAAGCAAAGCTTTCTTTGAGAAACCCAGGTAGATGATAAGAGCACCACCAGGTCAGCAACCAAATGGGATTTACATCTTCAGCAGATGCAGAACCAAACCCGAAAGTGTCAAATAACTGCTGGGAGAAAAGATAGGAAACTTGAAGTTGTGTCTGGCTCAGAAACAGAGTACTTATATACCCTCATAGTGTTTTGTTGGCATCACAACATAAGTTTCAGTGGTTCTGCTTTTGTGAAAAGTAGAATAAACCTTAACTCACTTCTGGATGCATCCAGTCAGTGCCTTTTTCTTGAAGCATGAAAAGAATTTCAACCATTATCAGTTTTGCTGCAGAGAAAGCAAATATCTGACAAGCATTTTTTCTCAATATTCAATTTAGAGCATTAGCACAACAATTAAATGACTCATAGAAATAAGCAATTCTCCAAAACTGATACAGGGTCCTGTTTACTCATCTCGAGCAGTTTCCTTTTTAACAGGAATGGAATGAAAGTCACTCTTAACCCCTTTTCCAGATTAGGCAGGTCATCAGTGCATTATTTAAAAAATAAAAACTTACTCAGCATTCTATTTCTTTTTTATTTCTATTTTTTGCTGAGTAGAACTGTAGTAATTTGATTCCTTCATTCCTCCTCCTACACCACCCTGGATCAAATGAACTCAGGTGATTAAAATGAAATGGAGCAAGTCATGGATAAAGCACTAGTATCAGCACAAATTTACTGACTTGAATGCCTTCACTCTGCAGTGTATCCGTCCCACCACTGCAGGAGGGCTTGACGTTTGCTGTTTTTCAGAAAAGCTATGAAATTTGACTCCTAAGACACTTACGCTTCAAGCACTGTGTGTTTTTATTTTAACCACAATGGGCAGTAGCATCCATAAGCAAACTAGAGCCTTTCCAGCTTGAGAATTTAGATGAGCTGCAATGTCCAGGACACTCTTTGAAGGTCTTCAACATGCCCAAAAAGTCTCTTAATCCACCCTTTACTAAATCGGTGTATTGTTTCTCCCTGTGTTTAATCTCTCAATATAAAAAGCTCACTCAGACGGGAGCACTGAAGAAATTCTATTGCGAGGCTTGGATTCCTGTGTTTCAAGCAGAGCATGCCTTCACAATGTGCTTTGTAAGAAAATAGAAATGTAATAGCTTAAGGTTATACCCTAGAGATCTTGCAGGTTTCTGCCAGCTTGTATTGGATTCTTTAGGGAATGGCAGGCTGTAGCATCAGCAGCTGGAGCAGTCACCCCCACTTTCAGAGCGTCTCTAGGGTTCTCCAGCTGCTGTATTCCCCAGCAGGCACAGCCGTCAGTCAGTGAATTACGAAGTTTCCATAGTAGCTGGGTGTAACATGAATGTGGCAGATCCTGCCCTTCTCTGCACACAAATTGTTCTTGGCATGATTCCTTGTGTTATGTACAGCTGCTCTGGTCCCGGAGCTGGCCAGAAGTATCAGGTCTGAAGATCTGAGGATTTTCATCAAGACAAGAAGACTTTGTTACAGGTCTGCTTTTCTGCTATTTCTTTCTCATTTTTCCATCTTTGTGTATCTCCACTGGATACACAGGGCAGTAACTCTACCTCAGTACTTACTGCTGTCTTACCTCTTCCACTGAGAAAAAAAAGAAAAAGATTGCCAAAAACTCAAGTCGCAATTTACTCCTCGCTTCTGAACTATTTCCTAAATGACTGCTTAGTGAGTTGGTCTGTTCTTTTGATCCACTAAGAGGTTCTTTCCAGGACACATGCCAGCTCCTTTTTATCTGCATTCTCCTGTTCGTGAGAGCCCTGTGACCTTCAGTGCTATGGGACTGAGGGTATTTCTGTGAAAACTTCACCTTTTTCAAGTACTTTACCAATGCCAGATATTAGATAACACAACAAAGCACCAAAAATAGTGCATATTCCAAATCAGAGCCAGTGTTCACTGAAGGCTGAATACAACTAAGCATTTTGGTGACTTCTGATAACCATTTTCTTCTGATTCAGTATCCAGAAAATAACAGTATCACAAAGGGAGTCCTTGCAGCTTAAAAAATTATTTCTTATTCATTTGGTTTTCTCCCACAAGAGAAGATATAAACACTAATGAGTGTAGGTTGTCAGCAGCAAGAAATCCAGGTTCTGTTTCTGGGTAAGAAGGTCAAAGGCTTAAAACATTTCACATTATAAATTTATTTCTCACCAAAAAGGTACTTGGGATCCCTAGATACCTATCTTTTCCAAAGCATAAATCCTTAGGTGCCTGAAGGTCTAAGCATGCCTGGAAGCACCTCAGTGATGAATGATGTTGTCTTTGAAGCACTGAAAAAATATATTTATTCAGTGATCACTAGCTATAAAGCTCATAAACATTACTAGTAGCAGAGTCTGAAGCCCAGGTCTCATCAATTCCAAATAGTGCCCAAATCACAGAGATAAAGAACTGTTTCTCTTGATTTTTATCTCCTGTGCATCCATACACATGGTGCATGGTAATACACCGTACTTTAGTGACTATGGGGTGGCAAACATGAGATTAAATCCTAATGCACAAAAAGACCCTAATGAAAATGCAGTCTCCTGCATCCCAGTCATGCCTGACCTGTTAGCTCATAAAGAAGCTTCACCAGTTCAGAGGAAAAGCTCTAGGAACCTGATTTCATGGTACTTTATGAATCTTGAGTGATGGGAAGTGTCAGAATAGAAGGCCTATATACTGTACTAAAATCCAATTTTCTCTGCACATTTCCTCCTTTCTGGCTAATGCAGCTCTGCACTCCTATGCTGGCTCCCCCAGTCTCCTCCCCAGTTTAGAGTGTGCTGCACAGGGCAGGCACCCTAGCACAGTGGGAACTGTAGGTGCTCCTGCAGAGCCAAGTGCTTAAAATACACACGCTGTAACCCAAAGAACTGCCAGGTCCATTCTGCTGAAAGGATGGAGCTCTGGGGTGCAGATCCTGGATCCCCAGATATTTCAGCACCTTAATGATCCAAGCAGTACTTCTGAGCATTGGCACTAGTGCTGCAATTGTAAAGGAATTTCTCCTCGGGGAAAGAGATAGGTTACCTCACATTTATCTGGGATACCACATAAAAGGGTTGAGGGTACAATTGGTGGGAGCTTGCTGGTCATATCTCATAGGTTTGATTTTAGAGTTTTCAATAGAGATCAAAAAGGTTGTCATAGAGTTATTTATTTTCCATTTTCAGGCAAAACACACAAAGTATGAACCTTCAGTGCTGCTACCCCTGCAGCATAAGACTTCAATCTGAAGAATAAATGACTTTCCTGAATTTATTATTGCACAGGGAGTTTTCACATTATTGGCTCAAATGAATCTGGACTTTCTTGGAAAGCTCATTGACATTTATCAGCTTTCATCACAAGAGCAAGCAAAGGAAATCCAGACTTTGAGTCAATTTTTTATTTGATAGCACTATGGAATGACAAAATCATGTTTTCTTTCCATGAATTGTCCATCACTTTTTTACTATATTCAGCTATTTATTATTGTTTATAATATGATTTTTGGGGAAATATCTGGGGAAAAAAAAAACGTATAAGAAAATTATTGAAACACACCTTTTTTCTTAGGTATATTTGTGTCTCTGAAGAGATATAAAAATGTATGCATGTATTTTATATATTTGGGCATAATTATACAGTTAAGTTTCAAGTAATAAATGACACAATCTCAGTGAGGATTAGAGGAAGTGATGTTTGATCTTGGCTACATTTTCTGTCCAGCCAGATAAGAATGATAGTTGTGTGACAGGTTAAGCAAACACATTTCCTTAGACTATTTTGCTTTTCAGACTTCATTACAATTTGATTTCTAAATGTACGTAAGAAAGAACAGTGTCCCTTCTTCAGATCAACAGAGAGTATGAGCATTGCCAGATACATGGCATGGAGACAGTCTTTTCACAAGCACCCCGCTGAGCCGTGCCTTGCAGGCCCCACCACAGTGGGTTCCCAGCATTTATGTGAAGATGCCAGCTTTTTCAACACTCCAGACCAGCCCTGCAGGGGCGTATAGAGCTGCCAAGAGTTTTCACATGGGTCCTACCCAGCAGCCAAAGGAAGGACTGAGCCTGTAAATAAAACAAATGTATAATCACAGCAAAGACCTCTCACTGGCAGTGAGCCCAACTCTGCTCACCCTGCAGCAAGAGGGATGTTTCCAGGGCAGTTGCAACCCCAGCTTCAATAGGTGAAGAGTAGAACCAGACCATCACCTCCTGTGGGCTCTTGTGACACTACAGGAGAGTCAAGAAAGGGAAAGAAGAATGCTTGATTTTCCATTCTTTCAACTCTGACCTGCTTCTCAGTTTTATCTTCCTTCTTTTTACTTCCCAAATTAAACTTCTTTGACGCGCAAAGTGGGCAGGTTTTATTGCTACATCACTGGAAGGTTATCATTTCAGGTTTCTGAACCAAGCTTGTGTCTCCTTCTGAGAGAGGTTATTTACCCTTGTGATAAATGAAGGATAGGGTTTCACATGGAAAGGAATACAAAACATTTCCTATAGACTGTTCCTTTTTTCAACTCAAAAATTAATGACGTTAATGGCTTGTAATAAAAAAAATGTAAACATTAGCAATAAGCATTCATGGCCATACCAATGGAGGTGAATTAATACTTCTTTTAGTGCTTAGCTTCCATCTGTTACACCTGTTCCCATTTTTTCTGCAGAGAGTCATTAGAATTCATGTTATTACACTTCATTTTGCTTTGTTTTCCTTTTATTTCTTTATTGTCTGCAGCAAGTTAGCCTAAGAACCATCAAAAATAAAAATAACCAAGGAAGTTTATCATTGTTTGATAACCCTCTTCCAGAATATGCAAGAGCAGCTCTTCAGGATTCAGTTGAGTTTTGATGAACATTGTGAATGAAAACTTAATTCACAAAATATTCCAGCATGCCCTCTGTCATGATCATTGCATCTTACATCATGTCACCATGGGATCTGCCTTCTTCCATCTCTGCTCTGTACACCACTGGATTTTAGTTAATGAACCTGCATTTAAGAGGAAAGGGTTCAACTGTATTCACAGTCTCATAGTCAGCTTAACCTAGCGATATCATAATGGCATTTTTGAGAACTTAATTATATTTTACATTCTTCTATTGCATTAATAAATTCTATTCTATAGTCGATGATATGCAGGCAGTAAGTGATCTAGCTAAACAAATCATATTATGCATTCTAAATAATTAAAAGGAAAATGTAACTATTGACATCACTTAAAATGTTATCTGTTAGTATGTTTCATTTCTATGAGAGGAAGATATTTTTATGCTCTACTGAAGCAAGCTAACACAGCTTTCCATTCCTAAAATATAAAAGGGTTCTAAAATGTGATAGTAATCCACTGTATGTAGAGAAGTATTCAAGCAATGAGTGTTTTTTATTTCCCCACTTGCACATGAAGTCATTTCCAACCACTATGAAGTCAAAGATAAAATGATCAAACTAAGCTTTATACTAACAAGGTCAACTTTGAGGAGGCTATAAATGCACAGGTTCACTGCTAGCCTCTGTGTACAGCATCGCAAAGATTAAGCACTGGAAAGCAATACTGGGGATGTTCAAGCTCCTGAAACCCAAGATAAAAATATTAGATCCCTACTGACTGTACAAATATACTGAGAACAATAACCATTATATAGTTTTGCTCTGGTTTAGGTGTTCTTTCAAAATTTGTTACAGGCTATTTACCATTTGTATGCAAAGCTAAGAAACTTAAAATACTGTCAAGCACAACTAAGAGGATAACACCTGTGAGCTGAATCCAAACAAGGGACCTTGGCTGGCTAATCTCAGCCACCTGGACACAGAAGTTGAATCTTTATAACAGCTCTGCCAGCCTCTGACAAGCCAGAAGCACACGTGTTCACCAGAGAGCTGTTAAGGGAAAACATCTATTACTTGGTATTCCTAAGTGTCTTACTGTTCCTCCCAGACAGTTTTCAGAAGAAAAACTAATCCCTTGTCCATTTTTAAAAACAGAGGACTTTCATTTTTCTTTTTTTAACCCAGGAAACAGTTCAGCACCATTAGTCCCAAAGGAATGAAGAAAATTAGATCATTTTATGCAAGTGCTTGTGACTTGAAAAGCTAGACAGCAGGGAAAGAATTCACATGCTCTGACATCTCCATAGCACTTCCCAGTTTCCTTCTCCAGCAGATGTATTTTGTGACTCCCAGTTCAATCCTTACAGTTGGGTTTCTAAGTTCTATACTGTGAGTCGTGCTAGGTGGCTACAATGCCAAAAGATGCTGTGATACGTCATGTTGCAACACCCAGGTCCTTTCTATGGATTCTCTGCAACTTGTGTTGCAGCTTTCAAGTGGTTCAATGTCTCTGCCTGTACAACACAAAACCCATGGTGCACGAATATCTTTCTTTCCATGCTAGCTGGCAGAGTTCCTTCCATCAGCCTCTGTTCCATGTGTCAACCTGCTTCAGTCTCTTCTGTGGCCTGGACACTGTCTTCGCACAACAAAGCTTATTAGCAACACTAAAACATGCTTACTGTGAATCAGTTATGTATGTCATTGTCCTAAATAGTCTAGCTGGCTGTAGAATCACAGGGTTGAATAGGCCATAATATTATTGTCTTGTTAAAATATAGGAAGATTCCTTGTTGATGGAGAGAAAATATAATGAATGTGGGAATTGCTCTTAATTTCTCCTTTATTCTTGTTAGCTAATTTCTGTTGACTGGGCTGATATGGACTTAGTGAGAATTTTCCTCTCAGCTCCACACTGGAAGTAGCCACCATTAGGGGTGTAATTCTGGGGGTGTAGGAGCTGGAGTACAACCTGCTCTGCTGCTACAGTGTCCCTCCCATAAAGAACCAAAACATATAAACATTTCACAGAAAACAAATTCAGCTGTCACTGAAGAGCAGGGAAGGTGCAACAGACATTTAAAAGGGCATCATGAGAACTAAGGAAGGAAAACTGAGGCAGGACTGCATTTGGAATACTTTTAGGTTCTCAAGGACAAGACAAGAGACTAAAAAGATCTTTGGATCTTGGCCCTAGGGATCTGAAAAAAAACAAAACAAAACAAAAACGTGAGGAAGGAGATAGGATTGTAAGTCGGCAAGTTGAATTAAGAAGCCTTATTCTGATGTAGAATATGCAAGAGCATGCTCTCAGGCAGTGGGACAGGAGCCAACAGAGTTGAAGGTGAGGTTGAGATAATGAGAACAGAAATAAAGAAGGAAAGGAAACCTGAGATAGCAAGGACTGAAGGAACGAGAGTCAGATAGTAGTCCTCAGTCCTCAGAACTGGAGACAGGCAGTGACAGGGAAGGGGGAATGAATGGTGAGGCTGCAAAAGGATGGGGAGAGGCAGAAATTCTAGTTTGACTCATTTTTGTAAGAAATGGTGAAGTATGAGGGGGAGGCAATGAAGAAGTATGAGGGGGAGGCAATAAAGAAGCAGCAATAGTGGGAATATTGTTAATGAAAACAATAGGGAGTAACTCTTATCAGACAAGACATTTTCTCATAACTTACAGTATCAAAATATAATCTCTATTATCATCATTAGAAATAACAGGAAAACAATTCAATTCTGAATATCTGACTATCAAATCCATTCTTCTAGAATGCCCAAAGACATTTGTCTACACAATGAACTGCAAAGCCTTCCTGCATTTGGAGAGAATGAAATTAACTGAGATACAGAAATTACTTCTTGACTGACAACACTTGCATCTTTTTTTGGAATAATTTGACTTTTCCAATTGTTATACATTTTTATGTCAGTTCAGCATTAAATGTTAGTTCCATGAAGGAGAAGGGGCAGCTGCAATCAGAAAAGAGGAAGGGATCATATAGACAGTATAGGTCATTATGGCCTGCACGTCAAACTGGATTGTGGTACAGAAGCAGCGGAAGAAAGAGTAAGAGGTTTAGGATTTTTCCTCCATAATTAAAAAGTATACCTGATATTCCATTGTATTCATCTACTTTCAAAAAGCCTTAAATAAAAGTAGGTTGAAGGTATTCATAGCCAAATTAAAAAAAAAAAAAAAAAAGAAAAAAAATTTTCAAAAAAAGGTAAATCTTACCTTAAAGGAGGAGGCGAACTTTCATTCAGCACAGTGCAAGCACTTCTAGGGAGGAAGAAGATAAAAAGCAGATGCTTTTCTGTAGTTATCACATCCAAAATCACTGGTTCTTATTGAATGTCCCAGGTTAAAGCTATGACCTCAAAGAAGGTTGTGTTATGGAAGAATTCATGCAGCTTCACTCTCAGCCATACACCAGGGTATTGAGAAGAAGCCTAGGAAAGCATGTCACTGTCAGGGTGATAGCACTGGCCAAATAGAAGCCTTTCTACTGCAAGATAGAGCCTGGTTCTCCTTGCTCGCTGGTCCTGAGGCTTCTTCCCCAGAAAAAAAAAAAACCCTCCTGAAACAGAAACCTCCTGTAAGTCTTCCCAGTGCTCCTCAGGGCCTTGGCTTCCCAGGCATGGATGTATTTTTTTCCAGGACAAATTTTTGCATGCAAACCTGAATTATTTTCTGAGTAATGCTCCTTTGATTTGAAGCACCTTCAGGTGTGGAGAAACTCTCTGATATCCAGCAGCAAGCTGGATTAACCTCTTGCTCTAGAAATTTCACTGGTGAGAACAAGCAATACAATGCCATTTGTTGTCCACACATAGGTCTAACTGTTGTTCAGGAAGATTTCAGGAATAAAGAGATCCAGCTGTGTGAGCAACTTACTGTATATACCCTTTCCCACATTTTAAGGGAGAGGCTTCAACCTACCTCAGAATTCAGAACAGAAGCAAAGCCACTGCCATTCTTTTCCGTGAAGGGAAGGAAGACCCACGCAGGCTTGCAAGATACGCCTGATGTTTACACCCCACGGTTTCATAGGACAGCCTCACTTAGCACACATCAAGTTTTATTTCTCATATAGGCAGCTGTCTGCAATTACAGGACACCATGACAAAATTACTATGCTTAGGTATAATTTGATAAGGAATGTGTTTGGTATCACATACTGCACAAAAATCAGTCTCCATGCAAAGTGAGATATTGCTTGCCATCACCATCCCAGTCAGTTTTCTCAGGCTCAAGTTTTTCTTATAGAAGTGTATGCAAGTTTTAATTGTTTACTATTGTTATAGCATTTCTATCTGTTCCTCTTTCGTCTACTCCCTATTGTCTTTCTTCCAGACCTTTCTTCTAAGTATCTCATTAAACACTTACTAAAGTTGTCCCTCCCTTACTGTCTTCAATCCATTTCATTCCAAATCATGTTTCTCTGTAGGAAAATCCCCTCAAATTACCTCAGGGCCAACTGTGAAGAACTCTTGGTCGTATGTATGACCAAGTATGGTCTCTTCCTCATCCATGGCTTGTAAGGATCCAGGTGTAGGAAAAAGCCTATTCAGCTCCATCATTCAGTCACTTGTCCTCTGTGTTTGAAGAGAGCACACCTGCATTGCAAAGGAGCTGGGAATGAGTGATTATGTGTTAAAACATAGACAAGGCATGTGACATGGATTAGTGGTGGACTTGGCAGTCCCAGGTTAAAGGTTGACCTTGATGATCTTAAAGGTCTTTTCCAACATGACTGATTCCATGATTCTGAGATGTTAGTAGATGATTAGATGATTTTGATAATCCCATAACCTACTTGTCTGCATTTAGTCTAAATATCTCATTATAAACCGAGGAACATATGGGCATGCCTGTCCTGAGCAATTCACTGTGGCATGTAGTCATGTCACCCTTAACAAGATGAAGTTGATGTGATAAATGCATTCCTAACCGGGCAGCTCCATGGAGAAGAAGAACCTCAGGCCCTGGGGACAGTGTTATGCCCTGAGCATGGCACTGCACCAAGGCTCAGAACAGCGGTGCAAGCTCCTGCTCAAGACACCCTGCCTGGTGCTTGCTTGGGGCCTGGGCAGGCTTCCCAAAACATCATTCGAATGCAGTGATGCTCAGGCTTATAATTCACACAGACACTTCAGAAAACCTAATGTCCTTATTTCTGCCCATCAATATTCACAGTGCAACGCTTGTGAATGCATTTGAAAACATTCAGTTCTCTTTTCTTAGTGTTTGATATCTTTAAGGGCAGTAATTTGTCCACTGATTTAAGTACAAACTTCACTTCCTTTAAATACAGAAAATTACACTGATACAAAAAAAAGAAGATTCTTTCTTCTCCTCACTTCCCCCAAGAATTGCTTACAGGCATGGAGGCATTCAAATTTCTCAGTTAGATGGATGACAAATTATTTTTTTTTTCTTAACATGAAAAAAAAAATATATTTTTTGCAATTTCTTCCCTCATGAAATATTAACAGCACTTCTCTGACCTTTTGCCAAAAGGGAAAAATAATAAGACAGACATTTTACATGGAAGATTTGAACACAAACTTCTAAAGCCTGGTGAAATTATGAAGTATCAAAAAGAACATTGAAAACTTATAGCATAAATTATATTTTGCCAGATCCGATCAGAGCCTCAAATGAGATCATGACAACTAAATAGCTTCCAGAAGCTTAATAGAAATACAACTCTTGATGGTCACAAGCTTGATGAAAGCAGGGCTTCCACACTGAAGATCCGTTTTACTCCCAGGAAAGATTGAGAACTGTGTTTAAAAACAGTTCCCTTGGCTCTGAAAGTATTGTGGAATGAGAGAAAAAAGTACATGAGGAATGTTACAGTTCTGACATAAAACAGGGTTAAAGCCCTGGAGGTGAAATCCTGGCTCCTGTCAGGTTGGATATTGACTTCAGTAACTTGAGGCTTTGCTCTGCATCTTGCACCACAAGGTAGGGAAAAAAAGCATCTGCTTGTTTCCTTGAACTATTCTCTTCATGTTGTGTTTAGTTCACTTCTGCTTTGATCTCCTGCATCAATTGCATGTTCAATGGAACCTGCTTCTCTTTTGTTTCATTTCATAATCAGCAGTACCCAGTCACCGCAGGGACTCAGCAGAGAGGGAGAGAGCAAGGCCTGCAGCTGTGTGCCTGCTCCTTCTGGGCTTTGCAGAGAGCTCAGAAAGCCTTTGGAGGCTTGTGAAGTAAAGATAAGCATTACACAACTCTTATCGTGGGAAAGAGCCTTAAGGAGATTATAGAGAGCAAACAATGTAAGGCAGTGCTGCTTCAGAAAATATGAACCCAAAGTGCAGTGCCCATTACAAGAAAGCCTCTTTTGTTCTGGGGTGTGCCGGCAGCTCAGGAGCTGGGCTATCATCTTGTAGCACCTTGCATGGAAGAAATGCAAGCTGCAAGTCCCAACTACCCTTACACAGAGTCATGGTAGATCTGGGGCTCCCTGAGAGGGAAGATGCTGCAGCCAGAAAGTGCAGAGAGCTACATGCTGGGTCTTCCCAGGTCTGGCAATGTGCAAGAGGTGAGCAGCAACCATGTCTTTGGGGTGCTGAAAGGCTGCATCTCCTGGGTCCCCAGCAGCAGGCTGGGGTGAGATGCTGGTGCCTGTGCACGGGTAGATGGTGGTTGAGAGTGGGCATCAGGTATGTGATAGGGAGTGAAATACCACCTTGCCTTAAAAGGGCAGAAATGGGAAGATGAAAAAGCTTAGATTAACCCTATACATCAGGCCCTGGGGACAGTGGTCCTTGGTGCAGTGGTGCTTGGTGTAGTGATTTTAGGTAATAGGCTCAGACAGATTTTGTGCCTACATGAGCGGCAACCTGGGTGAACTTTGGCCTCTTGAGAGTTTGCTGTACATTTGTACAAATCCCAGTCCTACCACAATAACCTTTATTAGTAACATTGGCTAAAATGTCCCAATCCCTATTTAGTCTTTACATGATAATGACGCTGAATAGGCAATCTGGTATTTACCCAAAACTCCCACTGATTTCAGTGGCAGCTGGGATTGCTCAGCTCTGAAAATCAGGCTACCTATATTTAGCTATTTAAAAATGGAGTTAGTAACCTAACTTTAGATGCTTAATTTTGAAAATTTTTGGCCCTAATATTCTATATGAATTATTTTTCCATGACTTTCAGCAATATTTTGGGGAAAATAATAATATTATGAACAAACGGTGAGATCGTATTTTTATTCTCAAAAGACAAATACCTCTTGCTTGCTTCTTAAAATAGCTGTAGCTTTCAAACCAGTGCATTAGAAATAAACTTAACCATATACACTGGTTATATTAATGAAACAAAAATCCAGCATGCAAAGGTTTCATTTCCCCAAGTTTAATTTCAGGAAGTTTTATTCTATTTTCTGAAGAATAGAAGCTGGACCAGGGCTCTAGGCAGTGGAAGCATATCCATTACCTTTCAAAAAGGAAATGTATTAGTATGACTTTTTTTCTAAAAGCTAAGATACCAATTATGCTGTGATGCATGTGCTTGTTCCAATGATTCTTTTTTTTTTTTTTTTTCTGGTAACTTAGTTATATTATACTTGGGAGAGTATTTTTAATACAATAATACAACTGAATTGAGGCCCATTTTGTCACCTCTGCAGCTTTTCAGACATTTCATATAAAGACCCTGATAAAGGTTTCATGAAATGGTAGAATGGTTTATGTTGGAAAGGGCCTTAAAGATTATCTAGTTCCAATTTCCTGCCACAGGCAGGGACACCTTTCACTAGACCAGCTTGCTTAAAACCCCATCATTAAACACCCTGCATTAAAGGAATCTTCTGTGCTGCAGTAAAATTTTCATTTGGATCTCATGTGCTTCACAGAGGACAAAAATACACTCTTTTTCTTGATTTTTTTTCCTTAATAATTATTATAAAGTATGGCAACAGAAGTGGTTCCAGTGAAGAAGCAGGTTATTTATTTGGCTTGAACACTTCACCTGGCCTAGCAGACGCATAACTCCCTCAGAAACCTCTGAGCTGCTGTGGCTTTTGGGAGTGAGCTGTGACGGTGCAAGAACACTCTATCACCTCTCAGTACTCTGCCAGAGGTTTCCACTGTGCCAGCTGGTGGGACTGTGCACATGGATCCTCTCTGCTAGACCCACAGCTTTCAGTAACTGTACATGGACCCTGACTCTTTTATTGGCTGCATGCATGAGCCACTTTTGCTTTAGTTACTGTGAGCATGGATTCTATCAGCTTTAGGGAGAAGTCAGGCAGCTAAGCTTAAGCTTATCATAACTGGCAATAAAACACAGGCTGCTGTGGCCATGGTCAAAGGGGTGCCCATTGCTATTCCCTCTGTTTTGCTGGGTAACTTCCCACAGAATATGGTAACAGGCAGCCCCCAGGCAGTAAGGTTTTGCACCACCACAGCTGCTTGATAAGTAAACACTGTATTGATGCCTTTAATAAAAGAACAACTGTCACCAAAAAGAGCAATCAGAAGCATTATACCTTTTTTCTTTGGTCTTTCTTCTTATTTCAAATTTGCTATTCCCTCTGCAGGGACTGTTACTTTTTTTTTTTTTTTCCTTTTCCTCTTTCCTGTTTTTCCTCCCATGATGGTTGATCAATCAGCAATTCTTCCCTCTATCTTCTGCACCTTCTTCCTCTTTCTCAAATAGATTTCCACTTCTTCATATCAGGAGGTGTCCCTGCCCATGCCAGGGGGGTCAGAACTAGATGATCTTAAGGTCCTTTCCAGCCCTAACTATTCTATGATTCTATGATTCTATCCAAGACTGTTCTCCACCTCATCACCCCTCTCTTTCATGTAAGTTTAAAACTACTGTAGGGCTTCCTTATGCAATGAACATGAAAGCTACCCTCCCTGCCTAACTGTCTTTAAAAGTCATAAATTTGAAGGCAGAGGCTACCCTGGCTGTAAAGCCCTGCGCATCTTTGTAAACTGAATGCTGATCAGAGTTTTTCATGGAGCCTAGGATATGCGCTCAGTTGAGCAATAACAGTAGTGCAAGTTGCGCATGTATCCAGAGGAGGAGAGCTGCATGTCTGAGAGGTGAGCTGGGCATTGAGGGAGGGAGGTGGTCTGTATCTTAAATCTGTATGTTGTCCATTCTAAGAATCAGGATAGCCCAAAAGCTGCCTTGTGAAATGGAAATACAGAAGGGAATTGGTTGGATGAGTCAGGCAAAGACCCATTTCAGCTCTATATCCAAATACACATGGATCTTTACCCAAATCGAACAGAGATTGAGGATCCTTGGCAGTTTCCTAGTTACTCATTACCAGGTTCCCATTTTAAAGAAGTAGTTAATATATTTTCTGTGGTGGGGCAGTCAGAGATAAGTTTACATTTTAAACTAAAGTTAATTCCTCTTCATGGAGCGTTTTGGCAAAGCTAAGCTTTTTATTAATAACTCTGTTATTTTTGATATACAAAATACTTTTCATTGAGTTTTCCTGACTGCCTGTCTCCCTCACTGCCTTTCACGTTTTCTTCCTTGGAACTGTTCAGGATCTCTGACACTAATTTGTTTAACAAACAGAGAGATCTCTGACCTCTCTGCTTAGCATATTTAAGAGATAATCTCCATAAGAATTTGGCACAGGAAGTAAAGTTGTGCACAATGAGTTTATGCTGAAATCAAACTGGAAGAAGTACCACTGTTACGCTCATATTTTGCACTGAGGACATACAGAATAATTAGGAAGGAACATGCAACTGTTTCTCAAACACATTAAATACAGGATTGCTAACAGCAGAAAACATGATACCGGGATGAGCATTTCTTTTGTGATTCCTCTTCTCAAGGAAAGATATTTTTATTTTTGACAACTGTTGTTCAAATATATCTTTAATGAATGTGTACAATCATATAGTTCTTAATGAAAAAAGCAGAATTCAGTGCAAAATCACTCTGCTTTGACGGGTGTTTATACTATTTTTTATGGGAACTAGACAAAGTACTTGCACAGTATGAGACAGTTTCACTGCAGGTCCATATGATGACAATAAAAGAGGGAACATAAAAGGACACAACTTCTGGCTGCCTGCAGGGATGAAACTGATAGCATACCTGCAGATTCCTTATACTGAAGCTACAGTACTGCTCAGAGGCCTAAATTTTTCCTTTTCTGTTTACAGAGAGTCTAAAGTCATTCACTTAGCTACTTACTCCCTACAGCATTTTCTTCTTTCTCAAAGCTGACAGACAGCAGTAAATTACCAGCAGGTTAAGTGACAAGAGCATTCATTTCCTCAACCTTAGGCCAAGATTACAAACTCTGCCTACAAGTTCCCTAGACGTGCTGATTACAGTGACAAAGCTTCAGTTGTTTTCCACTTACAAAGAGCTTCAAGTGCAGCAAGAGCTGCTGTCCCGCTCATCCACCTCTGCATTGCCACTAGCATCGATCAAAGTTTTATTCATACCCATCTCCAACAAAGAGATCAGCGAAGGGGAGTAAGCAAAACAGTTCCATTTAGGAACGCTATGCCAGGCATGTGTATGGAGTTGTACTGTCATTTCTCCAGCATTGTCTGTAGAGGTACTCAGGAAGTGATGCTGGATTCAGCGAGCTGGTTGTTAACTCTGGCACAGCCTTTGGTCTCTCTCAATTCAAGTCTCATCAAGTCCAGTAAGAGCAAATGTGAAGATAATGATAACCTAGTATGGTATCTGAAAGTGAAGAAGCATCTGTTGCTAAACAGTAGTCCTGCAGCCAAGAGAATTCAAAACTTATTAGTTATAAAGAGACATATGTCTATGCAGAGGTGGCCAAAATTTATTTGGGGACAGGATTATCAGAAAAGTTCAGCTCAAACTCTGTTTCTTAAACAACCTTTCCATTTGCAGAGGAAGCTCTTAAAGCAAGAGAGCAGAAGTGTTAACTGCAACCACCAGACCTCCAAAAATAATTTTCTCAATGACAAAGCACTTCAGACCATTCCTCCTTTTATCACCCAGCAAGCCATACACAGAACAATCTGAATTGTAGCCCTTGATGCCAGAGGAGCAGAAGGGCTACGTAGTATCCTGCTTCCTTTCCTGCCTACCCTAGCTGAGCTTCTGTCAGTTGCCTCAAAATGTTTCAGAGGTTTTTTGGCGCAGGCAATGTTTTTGTGGGAGAAGATGAGAGCAGAGCTTGGGCAGCACCACCCTTACAAAGATTTCGAGCCAGCAGCAAAGTTTCATCCCATCAGCTGTTCCTCCTTGGAACGAAAAGGGGGTTTGCTGACAAGCAAAATGACGGCTGCGGTGGCTGCTGCTGAAAGCCCTTACAATGGGATTGATTGTGTGTGGTGAAAAGGGTTTGAATGTGAGCAGATAGGAGTGAAGATGCATAAGAATGCTAGTGTTAGGCTTTCTGCTATTGAAACAGCAGCTAGTGAGGAGCAGCTGTGGTTATCTGAAAACACTCCTGCATGGAAGAACAATTTTTGTTCCAAAATCTGAAAGAAACTCTAATGATGAATCATAGGCCATGCTATAAATAAAACATGACTATGAATTTGCAGACCCAGAAACATTCTTATTAGAGAATGTTAGTTTTAGGGCCAAATTGCCTTATTTTTAATTTTTTTTTAATCTATCAGAATCATTTTGGAATAATTACTTCCATGATGGCAAATCATTTGTAACGCACAGTGGAGTTTGTTGCATGACATGTGACAAGCATTGAGGTTGAGTAAATAAGTCTGGCTAAATATCTGCTAATCAGCATGACTCACTACCCTGATATACATTCACAAGTTTGCATCCTCTTTCTGTAGATAATAAATGAGGGAAGAAAAGAACTGTCAGTCCTCAACCTTCCTTGTGCTGAAGTGTTAAGTGGTTTCCTGAGCCTCATCTTTTAGATCGAAGGGTCAAAAATGCTTTCTATGCCTGGCAAACAAGAAAAAATAGGGGAAAAATTATCAGTATACTGATGACTACTAGCAATAATTCTTGGTAGTTATAGTTAGCAATAGCACCCATTCTTGCTACAGAACACAAAATTACACTCCCCAAAATGAAATATCTGGGAAGAACTGTAAATATTGGGGTAGCTGGAACCTGAAATTCATCAGATTTTTGTGGGATTAGGTACATAGATGGTAAACAACTGAAACGTCTTCCACTGCATGCATGCTAGTCTTATATGGGACCCATTTAAAAAAAAAAATGTTCTGAAGACAGGCCTTGATTATTTTCTTGTGCTATAATTTGCATAGACATCTTATTGCCCTCAACGTGCCACGGAATTCTGCAAGACAGTGTACAGGTGTAGCTATACACTTCAAGTCTTCCTGTATTCAGGTCTTCCTGCAGGACAGGATGGCTGGAAATAAGAAATGTGCTCAGACATCATGTTTCACATCAGCCTGAAAATAAAGTTCTGTTGGTTCTCAACTTGTTTGGTATTCCAGTCTTTATCTGGTTCAATCAGTTACGGCATGTAGCAGTGAAAGCGCATCAGTTTACTAAATCTTTCCTATGTTTTTGCAGGTGAGCACAGGAATGTTGTTTTTTTTCCCCAAAAGCTGTTTAATGCCATACTCAACCTCTTCCCTTTTCCTGGTTCCAAAGATAGCATTGTCTATAGAAGAGATCATTAAGGGATTTGTTAAACTGAATTGAAAATGTGGATATCTGCAGAAGTGTTAATACATAAACTATATTAAATTAGCCATTCAACTAAATGTGCACATACACATGTTCATTTAGCTAAGAAACATTTAAACTTGGCTCTTTCTATTATCATATTTTCTTTGGTTTTGTTATATTTTTAAAAAGTGAAATATTTTTCTACACTTCATATGCCAACAAGTATATAAGGTTTACTGAACTTGTCAGCAGCCTCTTGCTATTAAACTTCCATTACAATGAAGACATTTCATATTGATACATCCAATTTCTGTGTTTTCAAACATCATAGCCTCACTATGCTTCTTTTCAAAGGGTATGGAGATATTCTGATTTGAAATTCATGGTGTGACTATCTTTTGAGTTTTCCTAATAGATAAAATTGGCTTCTTCCTAGTTCTCCTGTACCATGATACTGCCAGGCAGGCTTCCTCCTGTGCAAGCAGTGTAATCCCTGTGCCACAGCAGGTAATACATTCTCAGCTAGAACCTTTCCTTTGTGCCTGGAGTATCTCTGTTGAAAAGAGAGTGTAGCTCAGGAGCAATAACTAGCACATGAGCTGAATGTTTAAGCTCCTGTGGGGGATGAAAAGGTGAGGGATGTGCTTATTCTGATTCAGAAATCTCTACCTTGATGGTCTTCTTAGCATATTAGAGCAATTTTGTGTCCTCAGCAGCCTTCTCCCAGACTGACATGGACTTTTTGGTACTACAGGACTCTAATGTTCATCAGTGCTAAAGGAACAGGCCCCTTCAGTGAATGAGTTATTGATAGGTATTTGGGCAGCTGCAGTAATTGTAATTTTCTCTTAGCTATTAGTCTGGCTGTGGAAGCTGCTTTACTGGTTCAGATGTCTCTTTTTTCTTCTTTTTCTTTTCTATTTATTCAAACCCTTACTCAGAAAGTTTCCAAACTCCCTGATCAGCTCATGTTTCTTCATCTCTTTCCCTCTCTTTCTCGTTATTAACACCTACTACCAGAAGCTTATTGCATAAAACTGCTTATGTTATCATCTGAAAGCATGAGATACATAGTGTACAGCCTCTGAGTCAGAAAATCTGGGGTTTGCTCCACTGGGATCCTGTACAGCATTCAGATTCAATCTACTAGCTTGCCATATGGATAAGCCCTGCTTAAAGAGATGCCATCTGTTTAGCTATATGCAGACATGTGTTCATACTTCCTATTTTAAGCATTTTCTCCCAATTTTTAATGTTGTTTCTCTTTCGCATTGGATTGGTCACCTGATCAGTTATAGTAGGTTTTATGAATTACTCAGACACTGGGTGTGTTTTGCCAACAGTCCTGCGGCACACTGATGGCAGAAACCTTTCTCTGAAGGAACAGCCAGCTATCACCTCTCCATCCTCCAGCTCCCCTGCGGCAGTCAGCAGCCACTGAGTGCCCAGCCCCAGCTGACAGAAGCACAGTGCAGGGAAAGGTGGCTGATGCATTGGGCTCCCACCAGTGGTGGGAGGGCTGTGGGGCCTCCCCACACAGAGCCTCTGAGGTATCCCTCAGAATTAGATCCACACAGTGATTTCAAAAGGAGCCAACATTTTACCTGCAATTTCATAAAATATTAACAGACAAAATACTGGCCGTTTTACTGCTGTAAAAGTATCATTTAGCTCATCTTCCAGATGTCCCATGTTAGAATTTCTATTAAACTGCGGGCGGAGCAGGAGCCCTTAACAGGGCTTAGGACAAGCCTTTCATGCTTTTTCATGTTGTTATTTCTAGACAATAGATTGTGAACTGGGGCATTTCATTTTCTCAGTCCTGGAGGAAGTCAATGGAAGTATTGATGATAAGGACACATTCAAAGACGATTCAATGGTAAAAGAAATCATTTTGCTTGATAGATATGTTTTTGCTGTCATCAGCACAAAGGCAAAAGACATTTATTGCAAAGAGCAAAAGCTATGTTGATAGGACACAGGTAGCAGCACTACAAAGATATCCAGGAACAAATACATTTATTAAGCAAGAATGGCAACTTGTTAAAAATCCCTCTAGTCATATTTCCTCAGTGAGAAGAAAATAAAAAGATAAAAGCACATGCATACTTGTCTTTGAATTGGAAATTGAGTGAAAACATCCATATTGCAGTGAATTATAAGTCACTTAGTTCTGAATGTGTTCAGATGCTCTGGAGGGCAGCTATGCTGCTAGAGCATGGTGGGTATGTAACAGAGTATCTATCAACTTTTTAGGATGAACACAGGTTTGTTTGTGGAGTAGCTGAGATATAAAGGAACCTTCATGGAACAGAAACAAAACATCCAGAGAAAAATTAAATGCCAGAATTTAAGTTCTTTTGAGTAAAAAGTTGGCTTTCTGACCTTCCTAAACTGAGTGAAGTCCATAGGTGCTCTACCAGCTTGAATATTACTGGAAAAAGAAAGCCAGCAAACAGTTCTTTATTTTGTATTTCAGGTATATGATTGTTAAAAACAAATAAATAAATGGCAAAAAATATTTGGCTTTTTCAACTGTCAGTCTATAATTTTAAAATATTTTAAGGAACCAAACAATTTCTTAAAGATTCTAGAGTTTGGCTGTAATTTAGGGAAAAAGAATAAAAATTGTATGCAACTGCTAATATTGACTTTGTTTCCATCTCTTTAACGATTGTGTTTCCAATGTCTTGTTATATCTTTCAAAAGCAAATAAATAAGATATCTAGCACTTAGGTGTTCAGATGTTTTAAGAAACATGCCTCATGGATCTTTGATGTCAATAAAATCATAGAGACTTTGTGGTTAATTTTTATCTGCAATATGGTTTCAAAATATTACCACCAAATAAGATTGTTGTGTCATATTTCTGAGGGTACAATGTAGCAAGACACTGACAAATGTTATGCACAGCTCCATACATTAAAACGTTATAATTTGCTGTGCTAGAATAATGATGGAGATGAGTGGAATTAAGTGCATGATTAAGAATCAATTTCCTTACACTTGAGAAGTCTCAGGCAGGCACTTCAGCTTCCATCCAGTGGCAACCACTCCTGAAGTCATTCATGGTGCAGAGAAACCAGCCTTTGCACAAACTGGGTCACCATGTGTCCTGTTGCCCATGCATGTACTGATATGGACAGACAGGGTCCTCCCAGTCAATCAAGAGAGACTACTACCAGGTCCTAGAGGATTCTGAATTCTGATTTCAGGGACAGATCTGGAACTCTTATGATTTATTAGGCTGGAGTTTTGTAAAGCACATTTGGGGCACAATTGCCCTGTGTATCTTCACCTCGCTTCAATTTTTCCATGTAGATACCTGGCTCGTAATTACATATGTGAAATATTTCAAGGAAATGAACACATTCCTAAAACATTCTCCACTGTGAAATCTTGCAGATTGTGAAAAGACAGCTCTCCATACCACAGGGAGTTTGTAGAGAAGAGATTAATATATTTTAGCCTTAAACCCTGCTCCTGGATTCCCAGTTCTTTTGAGATGTACCCACCTGTTGCCTTGGGTTACGGTGCCGGTTGCTTCTTTGTCTAATATCTGTCTTTTTCAAATATATCTTTTACATAACAGGGTTCTGGCTCCTTGTTCTGGATAGAGCTGACGAGTCCAGAGTGCCTCTTGGACTCCTCCCCAGCTATGATTCTATGATTCTAACTATATTTGGCTCAAACAAGACTTCTGCGCACAATGTTATATTTCTAGCACTTCTGTCAATGCTGAAATGCATTGCTGAAATGACAAATTTCACATCAGGACAACTCTGTATGAAGCAGAATGTAAAATTCATTGGCCTTTGCCAAAACTGCACACTTTGTCTCAGCTCACCGTGTTGCTTAATTCCTTTGTCACAGAACCTGTGAAAAATAGCATAAACCAGAATGGCTTCTTTCTAATTCTGAATTACTTCATCCTATACAACATATTAAAAACTTGCAGTGAGTCAAAACATCTTTTTTACCTTAAAAGTTGTCTGCATTAATCTCACAGAAAATTAGGTAAGATGAATATCAAGATTTATTGTGGAGGACATCTCAGGCTATGAATTGTCACTGAATAGATTATAAATCTTCCTGTTAACCAGGAAGATTCCATATTCTCTTTAGTTACAAACATTCAATGAACGCAAGGTCAAAATTTAGCTGATTCCCTTTTCCCGTTTCTTTTTTGAAAATCATTTTAAATTAGAAATTGGATTATAAGTCTCATAAATATGTTATTTACCTGCTGACAGGTAGCCTAGTCAGGATTTGCTATATTGCATTAGGATAATATTAATTCAGGAATTAGTGCTATAGAAGCCTCACTGGCTAAAAACTCACATCATCAGGTAGTCTCCAGATTTTTTTTCTCCTATTTTAAAAATATACAAGCAAAAAATTAAAAATTTACTATTTGGAAGAAGTAAAAGTCTTTGGAAGAAATAAAAGTTTTGTAAAAACCTTAACTGCTGTTGGTCCAGGTAATGCGCATTTCCACATTAGTTTTCCATTTTCTGTTCAGGGCACAGAACTCTAATGTCCATCCAAGGACAAGTTCATTCACAACTTCAAATGGTCTGTTTTACATAAGCTAGGGGGTAAAATAGCTACAAATAGAGCAGGAATGTTAGCAAGAAGAGAGGGAAAGGAAAAGGCATGGGAACAGTCTGAATTTGATGTGAAGACTGCATCTTGTCGTGTTTCACTAAATAAACTGGGTTTATAATACAAGAGTTTAATATAAAACTTTCAGAAATGCCAATGCTGAGCAAGCAGAAGGAGTTAGTAGAAGAAATATGTAAGTGGGGACAGGTAATAATCCAAGAAACATTGACAAATCTAATCTCATCTTTAATGAGACCTGATCTCACTTGTGAGAGAAGGAACACATTTCTAAAAGACCATTCAATAGCTGTAGCTATCTGATAAGTTCAAACTAAAAAAAAAACCCTGATTTCACACATGAAAGTGGTCTGCTGTGCAGCTGAAATTTATTCATTTACATGCAAAGATTTCAAAGCTCTAGGGGTCTGTCCAAAGCTTTCTCTGAATTCGTCATTGGAATCAATGAGGAGGGTTGTAGTCTTCTGAGCAAGTAGAGGTGTGAATGGGCCAAAGAAACAGAGAATAAAAAAAAAGAGAAAAAAAAAAGAAATCATACATATTCTGAACGCCTGTCAAAACCAGGCGTTCTTCCAGGGCATGTTAACGTATCTGGTGGAGTTGATATTTCTGATTGACGGGACTGAAATAAAAAGGCTGAATTGTTGTTGATACTTTTTGCAGTAAAACAGCTGTATTAAATTATGTGTTTCCCTCTTTTTGTCAACAAGTTGGCAGCGTGTATGCAATGTGCCAGCTCTGTAATGACAGCACCACTTTAAACCACATTTGGAATGTTCTAGTATGCATGCTTGGTTTTGTTAGGTATCTCTAACAGGTGAAAATACAACCAATTGTGAAGAGAATCAGTGGGTAATATGTGTCAAAATGATACTTCAGACTTATAATATTCAATTTCTGGCTCTATCCAGATATTAGCTGGCAAGGAAGCATATCCACAGTCTGAGTCATAAACTCTTGCACTTCAAGTAACAGAAATCCCATTCCCACAATGTTTTCAAGCAAGCACTCCATTCTCTGCCGCCTGTGTAGTTAATGACGGAAACAGCGCTAGCACCATATGCTTGCTGAAGCACTTCAGAATAACTCTGCTGGTTCTGGCCCAAAACAAGGAATGAGAAGGCATAGCAAAAAATATAAAAGAGACACTCAAAAGCTTGTTTTAAAAGCAGCCTGACTTTGGTTTGATTTACCTTTGAATCAAATTATTGAGCTGAGTCTTATGCCATCATCTTGTGTATCCTATTCAGATGGTTTTGTCCATTTTACTCTAATGCCTACAGAGCTGCTTTCTTTTCCCAGAAGTACAGCTACAACTATACCTAACATAATGAATCCCAGGCTTTGAAAATTATGTTCTCAGATAGCATTTGCAAGACCCCACTATTAAATTGCAGTCCCACTCACTAAATACCTCCTGACAGCTACTGGTGAACACTCTCAGCAAGATGTTCTCAAACTAACTTACCAGGAAAAGTAATTATTTCTTTACACTTAAAAGAAAAGTCAGGGTGAATGATTTTGCTTATTCACCTTGAGAAAAGGATGCAGCCCTGCCAGAATGGAGCTAGTCCTGGTAGAAAGTGGGATAGGGACAGCTGAATAGCTAGCACAAAGGATGAACACTGCTTTTGCCATGTAACCATAGTGACTACAGAGAAAGTGACTGCTGTGACAACAACCTAGAAGGCTACTGCATCTCTTTCTGAAAAGAAAACCTGTTCCACCATCAATGGCAAAGAGGAATTAAATTTAAGGATGGTCTGAGATAAATGCTCTGACAGTCAGAATATTTTAGTCTGAATTTTTTTCCTGGATAAGTAGTATTCACACCCACAATCAAATGTTTTTAGTATATGTCAGTATTGACAGCCCTTCATTTAGGAAAAAAAAATGCTTTGATATAGAAAAGCCCAGTTTTATATTTTGAAAAACAATATTGAAAAGCTGGTTTAAAGTAAGAATTAAGGTAATCATATTTTCATGAAAAGGTGAAATTTGAAATGGGATGTTTTGTCTCCCCAAATCAAACTCAAACAATCCAGCTAATTTAATACAGGTTTTGGAATAACTGTTGCTTTTTTTCTTCAGAGCAAGTGAAAAGTTCAGATAATTAGAATTTTGAATGTAAAATACATTCCAAATTCAATTATTTGGCTTACAGTGCAAAACTGTCACTTCGGTTTCTGCATACATTAGCATAGCTTTGCACATATCCTGCACATACATGTGGAAATACTTTGGTATTGCTAAAGCCATTTCACCTCATAATAGACTATTCTAGTCTTCCCCCCTGAATTATCTCGGAAAATAAAATATTCAGTCATTATCTGAATTTTCTTATTAACTGGTCTCCCCTCACAGAGGCCACCCCTGAAGCTCCCCCATGCCAAAACTTTGACACCTACAGCCAAGCAGTGACCCATTTCAGTCTGAACTATTGTATTGGTAAGATGCAGCTCAATTAGCTTTCACCTTTTAGAAGTTTGTCTGTAGAAGATGCTTTTCTCTATGATGAGGATAACCTCTTCAGAGGACAACCCACCTCATCTTTCTGAAGTTTTCCAGGATGGTACACCCCAACTTTCGGAGTTTCTTTTTTCTTGAGATGAAGAAGCCACAGAGGTCACACCTTTTTTCAGTATTAGTTTAGAAAGGTCCCCATCTTCATCACAGCTGGTTGTCCAGGCTCTCCCTCTCACCAGGAGAGAACACATGAAGAGCAGCTCTGGCCTCCAAATGTAGAAACTGTCTAACTTCAGCAGGTGCATTATCTTATTTTTAGCCATCAGAAGCTCTTACACGTAATGGAAGCTTGTCATCTCATCTCTTCTACAGTTGATGAAAAAGAGTCAAGCATCTTAAAGGGCAACTCAACCTCCCAACTTTAAACCCATGTCTTTAGATGGAAGGCAAAGCCCTCATGAAGCACGAACTCTTTCCCTTGTCCGTAGACTGGTGACTGACGTGACTAAATGCCTCTTCTTCAGATATCTCATCCTTAGCTTTCAGGACCATATGCTGAAATTAATGCACAGATCTCTTTCTATATTAGTCTTTGTAGCTGTAACTGAATGCTGCTATTTACAGAAGTCTGACAAGCAAGGAAGAAGAGTATTTAATAGAAAAATATTAGAAAACAAAAGTCAGCTAAATAGTCTGTAGTCCTACAGACTCACAGCAAGTAAACAACTCACCTGCAAGTCCTTGACATCATCTACAAACCTGAATGCAAAACCTCAACCTGAAGATCCTGAATAATTTAAAAATTGTAGCTCTGTGTTTCTTTAATCACTGGTCTTTATGTGTAACAGTTAAATACATTTGGCAGCCTAGAATTTAGACATTCTACTATCCTCTTGCAGTGAGTTGAATATGCTTGACTGGTGCTGGGATGATATACAATCCCTAAATAAAATTACTGACATGTATCAATGACAGTAAGAGCGCCTGGAAGACCTTTGCAAGGGATGCACTACTTTAAAAGATGTAAAACCTGTGACTGAGGCTCTTTCTCCCCTGTATACATATTCTACTGTCACATTTAATAACTTAGAGTTTTGACAAGGGAGGGCATTAAATGCTCCAAAGCTTTCTTGTCAGTGAACATTAAGGCCCTCTGTTGTGTTAGACCAATACTTGATGACACAGCTTTCACAGATTCAGAGCGAAGTGTTGAGTTGTCTGAATTTCAATTACAGTTGGTAATGATAAAAGGCAATGTGCTTGTTTCCAAATGCTCTGTTCTTTCTGAAGAGATAAATTCAGAAATCCTGTCATCCCAACTGCCGCTCAGTTAACTTTCACTCTTTGCTGTATTTCAAGGCAAGTTCACATGAACTGGCTTTCAAGATGATTATTTACACTGTAGCTTGAAAAACATACTATTTTTTAGTAAAGTTCCTCTTATTCCCATCAGGTTTAATACTATATTTTGTAACTTCTGTCTCTTATAATTAGCAAGAGCTATAATTTTCACAACTCAAAATGTATTGTATTTCTCTACACCTAAATATTTTCCCACCTGTGAGATGCCAGCAGTATTTTTCTATTGTTCTATAAATGTCTCTCCCATTATGCATCTGAGGTAATCAAACACATTTCAACTATAATAAACTTTACCCACCTAGCGTCCCCAACTGATAAACCTCTGATGTTTCTCCTGTGCTGTTATCCTAATCAAATGAAAACTAAATATTTATCAAACTATTGTAAACAATAAAACATGAAAACTACTTTAGCCGATGCGGAACTTCAAAAGGCTTGTGCAATATATCTCCTGCCATTTATTGTCTACACTCTCCTGTGGTTGTCACTGACTGCCCCAAGAGGTGAAAGTAGTGTTCCCTCATTGGTAACTGCTTTTGAAAAAGAAAACTCACAGGCCCTACCTATTTTAAAAATACCTACTATTCATCAGCCAAAGAATGTGTCACTTCTCAAAATCTTGGCTAATGCATTTGGGTTTTTTCAGCTTATGACCACCCATGGTGGTTCCTGTGTCTTAGTCCAATGTTCCTGCTGATATAGGCCTCTACAAATTATGGGTGGAAACCTAATAAACTGCTTTTTTCTCTTCTGGTTCTGTGTCTACTAATGACCTGCAGAACTGTACAAATGAAAGGTGGAAGCCCACTGACTGTTTTTTTTTGCTTTTTTTTTTTCCTCCTGATTGTGTTCTTTCTTGATTCACTCCATGGTTTCAGTGAGATGCACAATATCTTTTTATTTCTTATTACACAGCATTTCTGTAGGCTGATAAACAGATGCTGGATATTTTCTATGCCAAAGAAGATCATAGCAATAGAGTGTAATTCTTACAAAACAAATGAGACATTACTTAAATAAAACACTTTTAAAGCCTCCAGGCTTCAAGGTGCTATCCAAATAAGACAGTACCACCAACAACCTCATGTGCTGCTTAAAATAGTCAGGGTTAATTGTCAGTTTAGATGTGCATTTCAATTAGGGTTAATAGTTCCACAGTCTATGACTCATGTGAAAACATTTGTTCAGGGGCATAGCAAGAAACATCTGAATTTTGCCTCCAAAAGGCATGTGTGGGGGAGCATTTTTCACGATCCTGATGCTTGAACAAAAGGACTTACACATTCTCAGCATGTTTGAATAACTTTATCCCAGCAGCTAAAAGCTATTTTTCAAAGAGTTCTTCCAAAATGCAGTTAAAATCAATGGTAAAAAATCGTAGCTCTTCATAGAAGTTCAGGCATAGGGTCCAGTATTTTTCCTTTGGACCTGTATATTGCTATGTGTTCTTTCTTAAATCCTTCATGTTTACTTTCCTTTTTGTTCTCACTGAATGGCTTTTCCATTCTCATTTAAGGATTGCCCAAGAATGTAGCACCAGGATGGGAAGCAGTACTTTCCTTCCTTTGAAATTACTTTTCTAGTATAGGGATTAAAGGTGCCATGCAAGAACTTCAAGACAGAACCTGGAAGCCTAGGTCAAGTGGTTAAACATATTTAAACAAGTGGGCCTTGGTACCATTTCTTAGGTACCAACAACATGCACTGGTTCTAGATGTTGAAAACACAATGAAGAGACCCCGTTCTCTGAAGAACTGGTAAGAGGAGATACTATCAGGATGAGGTTCTGTGTGCTGAGTGCCAGTTGAGTAAAAACTGTAACAAAAGCCTTTATTTCCTTTCCTTTTCTGACTATTACAAATAGGTTATCATGATGCTGGAAGACTTAAATATATGTTACATATTACAAACAGATGTCTGTGGTACCACTGGCCTTCAAAGGGGGTTAATATTTCTATCATCTTCAAAGGAATCTAAAGCAAAATAACATTTATTTCTATGAGTTACGCAGAGTGCAACCATGAAGCATAGTAAAAATGAAAGCATGTGGTTAAGAGAAAGTGTAGAGGGGTTGTACTGAGGAAGGAGATTATTGTCAAGGCAGTCATGAATGAGAAGTAAAAGCAAACCTATGTTCATCCTGACCTCAGGTCTGTTACTGATTACGGAAGAGGCCGGGAGAAGCCCTCACTCAGTAGAAAAAGGCTGCAACAATCAATTGTTATTGATGTTGTTTTGGTGGAAATGTCTTGAACAGCGACTTGAAAGGGCTGTCCATAGCCCTCTGCCCTGCTGTTGCAGACAACTGCAAGGCTTTGTTTGTCATTGAAAACAGGCCATAGAAGGGCTGTTGGCATTTTCTCTTGGAAGAATGTAAGCTAGCCAAATGTTTTTGCTAAGAAAGTATCTGGGCTTCTGCAAAATGTGTTTCCATCAGATGGAAAGCAGCTTTGCAGAGAAGGACATGGAGGACATGGTGGACACCAAGCTGAGCATGAGTCAGCAACATGCCCTTCCTGCAAGGGTGGTTAACAGTGCCATGGGCTCCATTAGGAGGAGTGCTGCCAGAAGGCTGAGGGAGATGATTGTTCCCCTCTACCCAGCACTGGTGAGGCCAAACTGAAGTGCTGCGTCCAGTTCTGGGTTCCTCAGGACAAGAGACATATAGGCATAGTGGTGAGAGTCCAACAAAGGGCCACAAAGACAATTAAGGTACTGAAGCATCTCTCCTGTGAAGAAGAGCTGACAGAAATTGGACTGTTCAGCCTGGAGAAGCAAAGACTAGCAATGTATAGAAATATCTGAAGGGAGGGTTAAAGAAGAGAGAGACAGGCTCCTTTCAGTGGTGCTCAGTGACAGAAAAGCAGGCAATGGGTACAGACTGAAACACAAGAGGATCCGTCTGAACAGCAGGAAACACTTTTTTACTCTGAGAGTGATAAAGCACTGGTACAGGTTGCCAAGAGATTGTGGAGTTTCCATCCTTGATGATATTCAAAAACCGTCTGGAGAGGGTCCTGGGCAATCAGCATTAGGTGGCCCTGCTTGAGTGTGGAGTTGGGCAAGATAAGCACCAGAAGGTCCCTTCAAACTTCATCTATTTTGTGATTCTATGACAATGTAAGGTAAAAGCAATTCAAAGTATCGATTACTTCATTTTATAAAAGAGGAAAGTTGGTTTCCATCCAGCACTGGTGATTATATCTTGATTTTTACATTCTGTGAATGATGTCCATAGGACTTCAGCACAACATATCTGCCCTCTCCCTCCACCTTCGGGTGGAGGAATATGGCAGAATGATAGAATATGGAATATGGTGGAAAATATGGCTGGAACCAAACAGCCTCACTCTGCAGTTCTCCAGAACAATTACTATTGCAGCTTGGTAGACGGTGACCTTAATTTCCAGGAGAAGGAATAACAGTGTAGAAAATTCACTCAGTCCTGTACTGATCTGTCTTGCAAATTTGAATTTTCCTTCTGCTTGCTTCATTTACATTCTCCAAGCCTGCTGGTGTTGCAGATCCTGATTTAGGATCCTGCCAACTATGCCAGTTTCTCATGGATGAGTGATTTAGATCACTTAATGAAACACCATCAAAGGTGTTTCAAAAAAACAGTGTGTTTTGAAACAGGTGTTTCAAAAAAACAAGCAAAAGCAGTTTTAATATGATGTTGTAAAACTGTGACTTAACAAAGTTCAATAGCAAGGTTCACTCTGTTACTATATGAAAGAAACATTCAAAGGAAAATCTGGTTAGAATTGAGCTAGAATGATTTGCACAGAGATCAAACTAAACAAAAGGGTCAGAAAGACCCTCTTGTTGAGTCATGAGGATCAGAATGGACCCCTTTGCTTTCTAAACTCTGTCTCAGAGAGGAGTCTCAGTGCAGTTGGAACCAGACTTAGTCCCAGATTTGGTCAAGAGTTGATGTTTAAGATGTATATTCAAAGTTTGTAATAATAATATTGAGGAACTGCACGAATTAGTAATGTTTCATCAGTACTGATTCATCATGCTTGCAGTCACTTACCAAGGATCTGTTGCAATTAAGGTATCTCTCCACCTTGGGTAAGGAAGGTTATTAGCCTCAGGCAAGGAAGGTTATTAGCCTCAGGTAAGGAATCTGAAACCTTGAGAGGCATCCCTGTCCAAGGGGAGAGTCACCTGATGTGCTGTCCAGCTGCAGTTTAGGTGGAAATGAAACTGGGCTCATCCAAAGATCTGTTGGTAAAAGATCTCTCCGCCTTGAGAAGCAACCTTGAGAGGCACCCCAGCTCTTGGGGGGATCACTGCCATGCAGTCATGTTGCTTTGGAGGGAGAGCTCAAAGGCAGTTCAATTAGGCTGTTATATCTATGATATAAAGTGGTTGTCTGGTAGTCAAATTGCATAGTATGGGAAAGGTATGCATGAAGCTCCTTGTACCCACAAATTTCTTTGTTCCTTGATAAATGAGTCTTGGAAAAGCCACCCACTATTCATGTGTAAATCATATGATCAATGTTCCAAGCTCATATGCACTGATGCTCACTGTGCTCACTGTGTCACTCTGCTCCTTTGTGGTTTTTCTAGAGGAGTTACTGGTCCGGCTACAGCTTTACCTCCTTTGGAGCCTATACAAAACTACTGCTAGTTTGGTTATTGGGTTGAGTGCATCCATCACAGCTGGTGCCTTCATTCCTAAATGCTCCATTAAAATCCTGTCTATCTTTAAGGAAAACTGACACTACAGACTGGATTTAATTCACTCAGTGAAGACAGAAAAAAGTCATAAATCCTTCATAACAGGCTTCTTTCCATATTTTCAACTCTATTCTTGCACTGCAAATAATTACTGCATGCCTCAACTGAGGGATTTTTTTTTATTGGATCTTAGTAAGAAACTTACAATTCATGTAGATTCATGAGCATTTAGAAATGTACATAAATCACATACACAAATTTAACTACCTCTCCCATGGTACTCCAGCTGGGTTTGTAAACTGGCCCTAACAACTTGCAACCTGTTTCAAACACTTCAGGAGTACTTGGTTGCCTCTTTCCTTTCAGTAAAAGTACTAAACCTGAAGTTTTTAATAACGTGAGCTTCATCTAGACATCACTTTTTTTTTTAATTGCATTGCATTTAATCTACTTAAAACACTTAAAATCAATGAACCAAAGACTTACTTTGGCAGTAGAATTAGAAAGATCAATACCAACGCCTTCCATGTCAAGTATTATTAAACTTATTGGTTATTTTATTTGGTTTTAAAAGCTTAGGTAGGTGGTAAGTTCCTTTAACAACATTTCAAATCAAAGCATTTCAGTTACAATTAATTACATTCAAGACAACATATTTAATACTCTAGGGGGAAAAAAACCCAGATACAGAAATTATATTACATTTCTTCATTAAAGTAATTTAATTCAATTCTCCGTTAAAAGGAAATATTTTCCCCATTTAGGATGTTTTCATATGGTATAGTTAAAAGAAACAAAATTAGTTCATATCTTCCTGTTACAATCTGAAGCAAGGTAATGGTTGATGTAGTCTGTCCTGTAAAGAGGTTATGAAATTCAGTGCAAGGTTCTCTTTCTTTAGAAAGGAAAGATATTTCTGATGATACAAACCATAAAAGATACATGCCCAATCTAATTTAATTATATATTCCATATTTAATGGTACTATTCCATACTGCTGCTGGCCAAGTTGTTGAACAGGAATGCAAACCATGTCAATGTTCTGGTTGAATTGCCTTATTTTGCCATGAGAAATATTTTCATTTTTGAAGCATCTATCCTCAGCATATTTAGAGCCTGCCAACACTTGGTGGTTACAGCAAGTATAACCTACCACTGACTAAAGCACCTACAGTGTCTAAATCAACAATATGGAATTTGGGAGATTTTTTTTGGTTAAAACCTTTTGGCCAAGACAGCCATGCAGACCATTCTGGAGGTACTCCAGCCAATACCATGGCCTCTCTCCCAGCACCAGATCAGATCTATTTGTGGGCTGGCTGAACATAGGTATCCCCCATTACATAGGCAGAGTATTCTTTTTTTTGAATGGAGCAAAACAGGCGCAAATAAGGAAAAAAAAAACAACAACAACGGAAATCTGGAAATTACCCATTCATTTTTACTGCTGATTCAAATGATCATGCATCCTGTGGGTCTAAAAATTAATTACCCATTCATTTTTAGTGCTTATTCAAATGATCTTGCACCCTGCTCTGTGTATGGTTTGGAGAGTTCCAAGAATTTCTGTAGCCAGCTTCAAAATTCAAACCAGGGGTAAATGTCTGTCAGCATTGTCTAACACAAAGGTTTTGATACCTCAAAGGGTTCAGGATTTGAAGGCTGTTGAACGATGCATGTCCTCAAGCAGTAGGATGACATTTCAAGCAAGCTTCCTTTCTTCTCCTACAACTTCAGCGGTACTGAATAATCAAGCAATTCTCTGCTAATGGACTTTTTTTCTGGAAAAAAAAGCCAGGACACAATTCTAAACATATTTGCAGGTAGCAGAAATCAGTAGCCTCCTGGAAGGAAGCCAGCTGGCCCTGGGAATTGGTGGGAAGGTTTGATAACAACCTATTTTAACTATCCAGTTTATTAAGTGAATGAAGAATAATCACTGTAGATTACTGGACTCCATCAATTTGGGAACAGAGAATAGTCATGGAATAAATAAAATATATTTTTATATTTCATTTAAAATTCTTTCTGACTTGGGCATTGCTATTCTACCTGACATTAAAATCCAGGCTGCATAAACTCTTCCAATGAGGTCACATTTTAATTGCAGCAACACATTTGATACCCAAAGAAGAAACCATACAATGCTGTTTTATTAGCTGGCATGCAACATTAAGTTCCACAGAAGAATCAATTTTGTATAGAATCATAGAATAGTTAGGGTTGGAAAGGACCTTAAGACCATCTAGTTCCAATCCCCCTGCCATGGGCAGGGACACCCTGCACTAAACCATGCCACCCAAGGCTATGTCCAACCCGGCCTTGAACAGGAACAAGGCACAATGACAAAATATCAAAGGTTTGACACATCTCATCATGCATGTAGCAGTGAAGTCCTTATGCTGCACTGCAGCAAGTGATTTATTAATTAATGCATGGAAAGGTTGCATCTGCTACAAATCATCTTTTTTATCCTTCAGTTTCTACAAATGACATTGCATAGAGACTGCAATGAATCAACCACTTCCTCATCTTACCATATCAATATTATTTTAAAAAATTATGTTATTATTATTGACATGATACTGATAAAGAATTCTACACACTATTCAAGTGGTAGATTTTGATTTGCTCATACACAGGAGCAGAGCTGAGAATTGTGAAAAGCGATAAAATAATGGTGTTTTCACAATGCATTCCCCTCAATTTTGCTGCTAAAATAAAAATTTGAATTAAGAATTCTTGAGCTATGAGGTATAAGGATGCTACTTGTTTAGTACTATTCAGAAGCAGCTTTCTTTTCCTTTTTTGAAAGTACAGGCTCTTACATATGGGCATTTGATTTCAGTAGGAAAGTGATTATTTTTTCCGGATGAAGTCTTGGGGTTTTGCCTGTGCAGCCTTTTTTTTTTCCCTCCTAATTTTCTCAGTCTTTTTGATTTCATTTTGAAGCAATTGTCCTTTCATCTTCAAGACTTCTGTCTTCCATGTCTGTCTCTGGATAAACCCATCTATTCTCATCAAACTCCACAGGAACTTTACCACAGTTCCATATAATTTTAACCTATTTCGTTTTTTCTCCCTTTTTCGTCTTACATTATTTCTTCTTCTCTCTCCATGGCTTGTTTACTCTGTTGGCAATTCTTCCCAACATTGTCATTGTTTAGCAATGTCATTGCTTAGCAACTGCCATATTGGTACACTTTGGTTTTGACATTACTAACACATGTAGGTTTTGTTTCCTCTCTGCAGTTGTGGATAAAAGTGAATCCATAAGGAGAGCTCTTTCTGATCCACTTTCTCAGATGAGGGCTATACCGCCCTTGTACAGCCTAGAGTTTGCTCTTCAGAAACAGACCAGGAAATACAGTTTGCTCAAGAGAAAAAAAATGGGTGATATTAAGTTCCTTCCTCATTTTCTTAATTAGACTCATCTTCTAGGATCCAGAATACACATTTGCATTTTGAGGCCCTACAGCCTGGAGCTTTACTTTAATCAAATAATGGCTGGTTTCGCCATTTTTCCTTTTCAACACTAGAAAGTAGTTACTCCTCAAAAAATGCCAGAGAATTAGTCTGTGCCATTCTGCAAGGGCGGCCTGCAGTCAATTTCCATTCATTGGTTAATGCAAGTTCTGTCACATACTGGCAAATGCACATTTCCAGATTGTCATACAAATGAGCCAAGGGTGAAAAGGAAATAGTGGGGAAAATACAGTTCCATAACAGAAAATGATGATGCATGACCTGAAGAGATCAAAAAATATAGACCAAAATTGAAAAATCCTTTCAAAGTACTTGCAATTAACTGAACTTAATTGCTGCACTTGAACACCAGACATAACCCTCATGTTAAAAATTTTTACTTTCAATCACCATCAGAAAGGGCATTTTAGCTTGTTATTTTCATCAAATGGATGAATGGTACTGATTAACCCTTTACATTTTGTTTTATGATATTCACATCAAAATAACAACTGCATTAGTCTATTATATGCTACCTATTCCTCTGCTTGAATACTGATAAACCCAGAACACTATATGAATTCAAGGTGCTTCAGAATGAGGGGGAAAAAAAAGGTTTGTTCTCAGTTTCACCTGTCCATATGTCACTCAGAAAAAAAATCACATTTAAATAAACTGGGTTAGCCCTGCACTTGAAAACTGTGTGCCTGAAGTCTGGTTTTCTACACCATTCCCAAGATATACCTGTCAAGATGCCCTGTCACAATGACAGTCTTTTCTCTAATGGTAGTACTGCCAGCACAGTGTTTTGAGTTAAAGGAGTAAGAAAGGATTTTGTATTTATAAGAAAGAGCCTTTGGTTATGAACATAAGAAGAACTTTAAATCAAATACCATGGATCAACACTTAATGAATATGTATACTAAATTTAAAAACAGATTCAGTGATGGCTTTTGGAGCCGTTCCTCTAGAGACTACTGCTGTGGTTGTTACTTATCTTGTTTCTGACAGATGAGGCATATCAGAAACTCTTGTGTTGTTAGAAATCATTCTGATGATGGCAGCGAAGATAAATAACTTGGTGGAGGGCACTCTGATTGGATGCCATGGTTCCAAATCAGAGAAAGAAAGATGGAAGCTGAACCCTTGGGCAATGACACTTGCAATTTGAACAAATGCACAACATGAGACAAAGTGCTGAAATCACTGTTAGAGAAAGAAGAAATTATCTAGAAGTGTTCTTCCACAATCTCAAGATTTTAGATCTCCTTGAAAAAAAAGAGAAATTTTACCAAAACATTTCAGAGGCATCTTCAATGAAAGACCAGGCCACTAGCAGTTAAATATTTGCAGATCACCTCGGAAATTAATGAACTTCAGGAAAAATACATACATCCTGCTGAGTTTTCCTGTTTGGCATATACAAGATGTGAGAAAATGCTGTATTTCAGGAATCCATACTTAAAATTCTATCTTGTAAGAAAATACATAGCTCACAATATAAAAAACTCTGACATGTCATCAGTTACTATTCCTTAACCAAGATGTATAGGTAAATATAGAGACTCTCTCTCTTTGCTGCAACATAGTATTATGCCTTTGTATTTTGGTTGTTTTCTGGTCAATCCTGCTTCTGAAATCATATGAATAACCACAGTCTCCATTTTATCATCTAGCTTTCCTACTTGCAAACAAAAACCCTGGAAAATTCATGAGTGCTTACATAGCTAGGGGACAATTAGAAATGAACACATTTACTATTTTTAAGTTCCCAGTTTTAAGACATCCTTAAAATGGATGGGATCTGATCAATGGATTCTGAATATCTGGCTGAGTTAACCAGAGGGCTTAGACTTACCTTCACATAGCAATAGACAACAATGATTTAAGATGTTATCACTCCTCTCTGCCACATGCTTTATTCCAGCAGAACAGTAGGCAGTAGAAAAGATATATGATAATTCCTTTAGCAAAGTCAAACACCTCAGAGGACAGCTTAGGCCACCAGACTTTGGACAGAAGTGACTGACAAGTGTTTGCATGGCCACACACTGCGCTGCAGGCAAAATAAGCACCATTAGATGGACAGGCACAAGCAGCTGCAGGGTGCAAGTGTCAGAAGGCCCCTCTTTCATTTGCTGTGTTGATGCTGTGATAAGCCCAAAGAGAATCATGAAAGCACGCACAGAAATAAAAGCAGGACACCTGAATTTGCATGAGGTTTGCTTATCCTCGTGCTGACCTGCTCATCACTAGCTTAAGGGTGCAGAAAACAATATTCAAAAGGCAGCTCATTTCTGAGAATAATGTGATTATATATACTTCTCCAGCTAATGAGAATCCTATTCAATGCTATATACTGTATTATCACATCTACATGGTGGTAAACAAGTCTGTATCTCTGAATACTGGTAAAGGAAGCAGTGGAAATTATAGCATCTGAACCTATGCTGAGCATTTCACTGCTTCAAGCTGCACCTCAGTGCTGGACAACAAAACTGCTTCTGCCACCAAAAAAGCATCTTTCTCTTCTTGTTCCAAACAATCACTGACAGTTTGATTTGGAAAAATTTATTAGAAAACATTTAATACCTCCTTAGGTATCAATATTTCATTTCCAGTCAGCTTGGTAAGACTGATGTCCCAGTGCAGCAGGACAAGAGAGATTTTGCTCCAGTAAGATCTCTACAGGAGCTGAAAATAAGACACCAAAAGTTGTGAAGAGCTCATCAATACATATAGTTTGACAACCACGATAGGATTAAACAGTCACATACAGTGGGCATGAGAAACTCTTTGCCAATATCTGCACGTCTTTACTGCCATAAGCAGTCAGTGGCTGACTGTTTTGAACTGTTTCCCAAGAATGTAATTAATTGTAATGATGGTTGATAAGGTTGGACATGTAACTGCCACCATCTAAAAGTCAAGCATGTGGTCTAAGGTACGCATTTCTGCTCTCTAAATTCAACAAAGTGACATCTGAAATGAGGTCATCCAATTTACCTTAGACTATCATAGGGATGCAATAATTGCTCACAGGAGCTGCATATTTCTCTCCACTCCTTCTAAGGAAAGTCCTGATAAGTGTGATAGACATTATATTTTCTCCTTTATTCTTCTAGTATTATTTAAGTGATGATTATAGATGTTTTATTTGCTCATTTTTGAATGTTCAAGCTTGGTAATTTGCTTTGTGGTTTTCTGGTTTTGAAAGGAACATTTATGAAGACCTTTACTTTGGAAATTTACAGTTAAATTCTGGTGAAATTGAATATAAATATGTCCTTCAATAATGGGAAACAATTTCTCTAACAGATAGCAATGAATTGTAACTTAAGACGCTGCTGAAAATGCAAGGGTTGAAAAATGGCTTTTATTAGTTGAACTTCATTGCTGTGTGAACTCTATTATTACCTATGGACTACTATGATTTTGATTTTAGGATAAGGCTAAATAATAAGACAAGGGAACAGGTGAAAGAAATGCTTGACTTTATCAGCTGAACAGTGAGATGAAAAGTAATACAAAAATTAGGGGTAGAAAGTTCAAAACAATTAACACAAACTCTCTCAAATTCTGTCATACAGAACAGTTCTGCAACACTCATGTTTCAAGAACCATAACTCAGCCTCGAGAAACCTGCCCAGGTCTGACAGAGGTTTAAAATGCAGTGCCATCATTCACAGCATGATTTGAAATTTGGTAAACCGCAGCAGTAATCTGTTATATTCCTTCTTGTGACAGATATTTTTGCTGGGACTTCATAAGCATGATGAATTCTTGAAGAGTAACGAAGGGGAAGATTTGCTTTGTAGCCGCGTCAATGTAGACTCAGTAGATTCTCAAAACCAGTGTATTTTCCCTGGTTTTCAAGCATAAACTATACAAGAAACACCCCCAACTCCTTTCTATGGTCTGAGACCTCTCCAACAGCACTTTCTATGTGTGCCTGGAAACCAGTAGTTTCTGTCAGCTACAAAATATAACTTGTTGAGTTTTTTGGAAGTTAAAAGTAATTCATTTTACAAAGTCTAGTTTTATCTTTTTTGTTTTATAGTTATGACTCCAACTTGAAAAATGCTACCTTTGAAAAGCTCAGCTAATTTGTTTTCAGCCAGATACCATGATTCTTCTTTTGAAGCCTGCTGGCTTTTTGTGACTTGCCGATGAAATAAATAATGTGTGATACTCCTTCTTCATAACATAAAATTTTAACATGGACTGTTTATCATTACAGTCTGTCTTCTGCCTAATGGCACCCAGATGAGCGAGGTCTCCCCATCTAGATGTGAAAAAAAATGAGGTTTTTTCCATTACTTTGTTAAGTGGTCCCAATAGTCTTGCTGTAAAATTAGGAACTATAGATCTAGCAAGAAGCTCAGTTTTATGCCCAAATTCTTCCACTAGTAAAAAAATTCTAATAACATCAGTTTATGGTTTCCTAAATCAAATGGCTACAGAAGTGATGCTATTACCTAAGGTGTCCCTATGCTGACAACTGGAAGATATTGAAGCTGAGGACTCCTGGCAGTGCTCTCACAAGGTCACCAATTTTTTGCAGGTTTTTTGTAATTTTGCATTTGACCCAGCATTAACTATATGGTATTAGCTCATTTCAACCACTCCCCCCCCAATTTTACATAAGTTTTTCTCATGACACCTTAAAGAAATTTACAAAGGAAACCAGAATCAATCTCTCTATTTTTACATATATAGCAAATCAAGGCATAAGTTACCTGGGCTGTGCAACAGAGCAGCCTAGGGCTGACGCAGTGTCATGGGTTCAGCTGTAGCAGTCATTTTTCTCCTTCTTAGTAGCTGGTGCAGCACTGTGTTTTTGACTTTTGGCCTGGGAACAGCGCTGATAGCACCGATGTTTTCAGTTACTGCTTGGTAGTGTTGTGGTCTGGCCAAGGACTTTCTGAACCTCATGCTATGCCAGGGAGGAGGGAGAGCCGGGAGGAAGTAGAGACAGGACACCTGACCCAAACTGACCAAAGAGGTTATTCCATACCACAGCACGTCATGCCCAGGATGTGAAAATGGAGGACAGACACCCGGAAGGGAGACGGGGGGCACTGCGGGGGTTTGCTGTGGGGTCAGGTTTGATAACGGGTGGTGAGCAGTTGTATTCTCTTTCCTTGTATTTCTCTTGTATTATTACTGGTGGCAGCAGTAGTGATTTGTGTTTTACCTTAGTTACTAAACTGTTCTTATCTCAACCTGTGGAAGTTGCATTCTTTCAATTCTCCTCCCCATCCCCTGGGACTGTGGGGAAAAGAAAGGGGAGTGAGTGAGTAAGAGAACTGCGTGGCATAGAGTCTTAAACCATGACACCCAGCATTCCAAAGCATTCAGATCTGGATAGCCAAACCGAAAAACCAGTTAGCAATGTTACAAATTACCTCCCCTTGGCTCGAAGGCTACACCTCTCACCTGAGACACCAAGTTCATACTCTTGTCTACAGCCCATTGCCATGCCTGATAAAACAGCTTAACTAGCTCTTACTGAGGATGGCTGGGGCTGGGAGCGTCATAACTTCCAGCTGAGGAGGTAGAAGCTTGATTAAAAGAAGTAACTCCATGACTTGGGGCTTCTTGTTCTTCCTATGCCCGAGATGTCTGTGGTTTCAGCATGCAGCCAGAGTGCTGCCTGCCCCACATGCTCTGCCCTGTGATGGTGTTGTGGTTTAAGCCCCACCCAGGCTAAAAACTCAGGAAGTTTTACTCTCTCACTCACTCCTCTCTTTCTTCCCCCAGTCCCGGGGGAATGGGGGGGAGAATCAAAAGAATTCAACTTCCACAAGGTTGAGATAAGAACAGTTTAGTACCTAAGATATAACACAAATCACTACTGCTACCACCAGTAATAATATAAGAGAAATACAAGGAAAGAGAATACAACTGCTCACCAAGCCCGACCCAGCCAGTGCACCCCCAGTCCACTCCCACCGCCTTCCGGGTCTCCGCCCCCCGACTTCACATCCTGGACATGACGTGCTGTGGTATGGAATAACCTCTTTGGTCAGTTTGAGTCAGGTGTCCTGTCTCTGCCTCCTCCCAGCTCCCCTCCTCCCTGGCATAGCATGAAACTCAAAGTCCTTGGCCAGGCCAAAACATTACCAAGCAGTAACTATAAACACTGGTGTTATCAGCACTGCTCCCAGGCCCAAAATCAAAACCACAGTGCTGCACCAGCTACCAAGAAGGAGAAAAAACGACTGCTACTGCTGAACCCATGACAGATGGATAACACAGTGCACCTCCATCTCCCTGGTTGTTGGGGCATTTTTTTGTATTAACACTGCAAGTCTGATGCATGTTTAGGTTATGGGCAGCCTCCTGAGTAAGGACAAATCCCTTCCCTTTCCTAGTCAGGTTTTTCTGGAAATAGTCAGGAAAAAATATAGGCATATAAATGCAGGTGTCTACATGTAAGTTGAGTGCCTTAGCTCCCAATATAACCAGTAAGAAAAGTCAGTGGAGCTCAGGCTGCAGAGTACCTTTTCACAAGGATTTATCTCTTTCAACTTAGCCTCCTGATGCCATCTGAGATGCCCTTGGCTATCTTCCTTGCCTCCAGCAGACACGACAGGCAACCTGAGGTCCTGTGATATATCTGACAGCCCCGTGGAAATGCCTAGGTTCCTTAAAAGCATTGTAAATAATATCTAAATTATGCCCTCGTTTTCCTTTGGAGAGAACTGAATCATTCTCTAGGCACCACTAACTGCTGACTATCCCTCAATCAGCTAGCATGGGAGTCCTTGCAGCCCAGTTATATACAAATGCCACATGAAACCCAGCTTTATTCTGCCTTGTCTGACTCTCACTGTTGGTATCTTTACTGAGCCATTTACTTGGACTTTGTTTAATTTATTATACTGCTCAGCCACTTAATGGTTGTCATGGGTTCAGCAGCAGCAGTCATTTTTCTCCTTCTTGGTAGCTGGTGCAGCACTGTGTTTTTAATTTTGGGCCTGGGAGCAGTGCTGATAACACCAGTGTTTATAGTTACTGCTTGGCAATGTTTTGGTTTGATCAAGGACTTTCTGAGCCTCATGCTATGCCAGGGAGGAGGCGGAAGCCAGGAGGAGGCAGAGACAGGACACCTGACCCAAACTGACCAAAGAGGTTATTCCATAACACAGCACGTCATGTCCAGGATGTGAACACGGAGGGGAGAGACCCGGAAGGGTGTGGTGGTAGTGGACTGGGGGTGCACGGCATGGACAGGTTTTTTGTACAGGGGGGTTCGCTGCTGGAGGGTGCACTGGTTGGGTCAGGCTTGGTGAGCAGTTGCATTCTCTTTCCTTGTATTTCTCTTGTGTTATTACTGGTGGTAGCAGCAGTGATTTGTGTTATACTTTAGTTACTAAACTGTTCTTATCTCAACCTTGTGGAAGTTGAATTCTTTTGATTCTCCTCCCCATTCCCCCGGGACTGGGGGAAGAAAAGAGGGGAGTGAGTGAGTGAGTGAGTGAGTGAGTAAGTAAAACTGCGTGGGTGGGGGGCTTAAACCACGACATGGTCAACTATGGCTGCTTTATTTTGAAAGAAATTTCAAGCTCCTTAGAAATATTTCTTCCAAAGATTAGTAGGACTTTTAGAAACTATTAGAGGCTGTGCCAGTAGCTTGCTAAGACTTCACTTACAAAGTCCCCATGGTTTCTTCTCAGATAAAGGATTTCTCTCTCCTGGTCTCTTGGTTCAAGAGGTTGGCATCTTCTGCTGAGCTATAAAAGTCTGCTTTCCAAGCCTAACACTTTTAACTCCCACCTTTGCTTTTTCAAATGAAAAGATAAAAATCTTCATAGTGTCTGTAGGAAGCTGGCTTTTTTTTCTGTTTCATATTCAGTAAGTTAATGAGGCTCCTTTCCATTCCCTGCTTCTGGGTCTGAATGTTGTTGCCTGCACCATTGCCTAGGTCTTTCTTAGAAACACTGAACAAAATGTAGCACGGGATCCATATCACCACTTTTGCCCATCCTGACATGAAGGCTTAGCACCATGGCACAGTACTGAACACAGGAGCTGGAACTGTTTCACTGCTGTTAAGGGACTGTCTGGGTGGTGGTGGAGCTGCCATTTCCCTTGAGTTTTGCTCCTCTCCTGCTCTAAATTTAGGAAAGTAGAAAGGCACTGAACTCTGGGCAAGCATCCCAGTCATTTCTAAGAGTCCAAATTCACAACATGGCCCAGGCAGGAAGCATGAAGGAAATGTACTGCCAGCATGAAGGTAGAAGGGATATCCAAGGCTAAACAAAATTCCTGGTAGGGAAGAACCCAGGTACTCCTTCATCAGAAAAGTCTGTGTGTGGAAAGAAAAAGGCCAGAATTTGGTTTCAGTACTAAAATGTCCTGCAAAGGTTCTTTTGTCTCTCTGTAGAGAGAAAGGACCTCTACTACACCTCCCATGGGGAAAACACACACCTTTATCTCTGGAAGAGGCAACACTGCTACCCAGACCCCCTAGGGCCACTTGACTTGCTCCTGAGCTGAATTATAAGGTCTGTGAAGAAGCAAAGAGATTTTATACTCAGAAGATTCTAAAGTTAGCTAAGAAGCTAGCAGCCCTTGTCCTCCGGCATAAGCAACTCTCTCTCTTAAGTATCAGATGTCCCCTGCTACAAATCCTGCTATTTCTGGGGGATGACAGAGCATATCACATTAAAACTGCCTCGGTCACTTTGTAACAGGAAAGTGGTTGTATAGAGAGTTTTGGACAGAGTGAGATCTGAAGGGTCAGAAGGGATCAGGGCACATGCTGTTGTGACTAAACCCCTGGTTTACCTCTCCCTGCCTTCTAATGGAGGAGGAAGGGATTTTCATAGAATCATAGAATCACAGAATCACAGAATGGTTAGAGTTGGAAAGGATCATTAAGTTCCAAACCCCCTAACATGGGCAGGGATGCCTCACACTAGATCATGTAGCCCAAGGCTATGTCCAACCTACCCTTGAACACCGCCAGGTATGGAGTATTCACAACTACCCTGGGAAACCTGTTCCAGGGCCTCACCACCCTCACAGGAAAGAACTACTTCCTTATAGCTAACCAGAACTTCCCCTGTTTAAGTTTGAACCTGTTGCCCCTTGTTCTATCTCTATAGTCCCTGATGAAGAGTCCATCCCTATTATCTCTATAGGCCCCCTTCAGGTATTGCTATGAGGTCTCCACGCAGCCTTCTCTTCTCCAGGCTGAACAGCCACAACTTTCTCATCCTATCTTCATGCAGGAGGTGCTCCAGTCCCCTGATGATCCTCGTGGCCCTCCTCTGCACTTGTTCCAACAGTTCCATGTCCTTTTTATGTTGAGGACCCCAAAACTGTACACAATACTCCAAGTGAGGTCTCACGAGAGCAGAGTAGAGGGGCAGGATCACCTCCCTCGACCTGCTGGTCATGCTCCTGTTGATGCAGCCCAGGAGACGGTTGGCTTTCTGGGCTGCAAGCGCACACTGCTGGCTCATGTTTATTTTCTCATCGACCAACACCCCCAAGTACTTCTCCACAGGGCTGCTCTGAATCTCTTCTCTGCCCAACCTGTAGCTGTGCCTGGGATTGCCCTCATGCAGGTGCAGGACCTTGCACAATCATGTTGCTGAAATTCATGAGGTTGACATTGGCCCACCTCTCAAGTGTGTCAGAAATCCCTCTGGATACAACTTGCATCCCATCATTCTTAAGCTCATAAATGAGTATTCAGAAAGCTTCCACTATTTCATGTATTTTTTATAGGATGAGTATGTTGGGTTTCTGGGAACAATGTCACTTCAGTTGAAGTCTTTAATTCCAGCATCAATAGATTTTTCTTTAAAACTTTCGGACATATGTTTTGTGATTTTTGGACCTGTAACCTGCAGCATATTTTTTATTCTTCCCTCACCAAACAGATGGGTAAGATCTGATTCTGTGGCTAAAGGTGGGAATGCAGAGTTTAACAGGAGGTTGAGTTTCCTGTGATATACCCTGTGTTAACCGTGCCATTGTTCATAATTATTGCTCAACACAATTCATGAGAGAAATTACAGAAATCTACATTTCCTCTTGAATGATTATCATTCAGCCATGGCACTAAAATTCAACTGCCCTCAAGAAACATTTCAATAGGAGCCCTCCATATATAATACATGTGTTCTATTTATTATTAAAGCACTTCAATCTGAATCGCAAATTCAACATGATGTCTGAATTTTTTCATATTCATTCTATTCTGTGTCAGCTCTTATAACACGCTCATCACCACAGCATCTGAGCAAAAGAACCATAGTGCATTAAGTAACAGACTTAAAAATCAGTCATACTCTGTTTAGCTTCTCAGCTTTGCCCTAGGGGTGGAAGTCTGGACCATGTCGAACATTCAGTTTTGGTAGGGATTTTATTTATTTTGGTCTGATGTAGGTTTTCTTTTAACATATTTGTATGCGAGCCAGTCTAAGCAATGGTTCTTACCATCAGAGTATGTGATGTCCATATTAGTGATTGTCTTTAGTTCCTGCACAACTAGGTTCATGGCCTCAGCTCAGTCATGAAGAAAGGCCCGCAAGAGACAAGCCTTACCCCTGTGACAGAGAAAGTACCAGTCGTCACTTAGCAGTTAGCATCAGCTTTGGCCTTGATGCCAGCACGTCAAGGTGTTTTGTATATATGCTAAGCCAGGGTTCAAAATAAATATATAAGCCTAGCAATAAGCTATAAACCCTATGACCTAATCTCATCTGCATGCTGGGCTAAAGCTATGGCACCTTGTGCCTGGCTGTAGTGCAGAACTGACAGAGCAGCAAGTCAACCACACGGTGCTCACGTGTTAGCATTTAGCCTAAAGTTATTCAACGGCCATGAGATACTGGGGCAAATACACAGGTGAGGAATCCTGCAGTGATGACACAGTGTCTCAAATCTGATCACTCTACATACAACCCAAGGAGAGATGCAGGGTGTCGTCAACATCTTGCCTGCATCCCTCATTCAGACAACAGAGCAGCATCTCACGGGAACACTACAACTGCTAAACTGCACCAGTCTTCAAATGTCTTTCATCTGATGAACTAGCGTCAGGTGGTTTTGGCTGGGAAGTTAAGCTTTCTCACCAGGAAAAACTGTTGCTAAAGCTCCTTTGGTCCCTTCCCAGCACTACCCATTTGCTTGCATGCAGAGGAGTTTTTATAACACCATTACCACCTGGTGAGGATAACAAGTGCACCCCTGGGCATGCAAAGCCAGCAGGGCTGTTAAGCTCAGATCCACATGCTGATCAATGGGATTTCAACAAGCCTCTTTGGGAAGCTGAGAAACAGACGGAAATGAAGCCAGAAGCGACTCAAGTGTCACACACTGTCATTTCCCTTTGCAGAAATCTAAGGAGCTAGTGGGAAGTATAGATTTTAGAAGCGGTTAGCTTTTTCCAGGAGCACAGGGTATTTTGCTGTCGATGTAAATATTCCATTTATGACTGTCATCCTGTTATCCAGCTCCTGTATGCTGCTCAAAAGGCACCCCTCAGTGTACTTCCTCAGGCAGTCAGTGAAATACTAAAAATCCCACAAGTAAAGTTATGATTTGCTACAAAAGCACAGACTGCTATACACCAGCTGGAAGAAGTCCATAAGTACATCAAAGCATTCCTTTTAAAGTTCTTTGAGAACATGAATGGCAAGCTAGTAGTGCAATGATACTACTGAACAACTTCGCATCCAACTATGGCAAATGTGAGATTGCTTTACTTAAAAGGAACAATCTAGCCAAATTATCTTTCAAACCTCTGAAGAGAAAATAAAACCTTTCTTGTGAGTAAGCATTTCAGAAGAATGTGACTGAGCCAAATAATCATCATTCTGACATTCATAAAACTCACTTTAATAAATACCTCAGTGCATATTAGAATATTAATGCAGCTGTAAGAACTGGGGCACAAGCTGAGCCTAACATCTCCCAGAAAGTAAGAAGCAAACCTGGGAAGATAATTCAAGTACTCTGACATGCAGTCTCCCTGTGCATTGGGCCACATTTCCCCTTCTAAGGATCTTCATTGCCATCTATGCAGTATGCCCCCAGGGTGTCGCAGAGCATACTGCAAGCCTCAGAAACCAAAGACAGGAAAGAACAGCCGTTTGTACCCTAAGAGCCTGACCCTGCAAACAAGGTGCATGCATCACTTTCTGCACAGGTGAGCCCACCAAAGGGCAGGCAGGTTGTACCTGCCTGAAGGACAGGCACTTCCCATGACCAAGTCCTGGTCTGTCCTACCTAAGCCACGATCTCACCTGAGGCAAGTCATCACAAACAGATAGGAAGTCAAACTGAGAAGAGAGAGAAGGAGAAAATAATATCAGGAAGATGATAATATATTTACCACAGTGGACTGATGTACAGGAAAGCAGGTCTTGGTCAACAGATACTTGATAAACGCTGGAAAAAAAATAATAGATTTCAAGAAGCTATATTCCACGAACAGGGTTTAATTCAGAAGTGTGCTCTGTACAAGGCAGAGAAAGCACAGCAGCAGCTCTTAGCTGCCACAGAAATGAAGTTTGTAAGGAAAGAGAGACGGATCAGTGATCACAGCAGCAAGCCTGAGAGCCTGTGAGTTTCCCTTATGCCTGTCTGCACATTACAAGCTTTCCATGCCTGTGAATCCCTTGTGCCAGCAAGCCGGCCAGTCCCCAAAATAGGTGAGCCTGCTGATCACTTCTTTTCTCCGAGCTGAATTTCTACTCATGAAAGCCAGCTGTCACTCAGGTGTTCCTATTAAATTTGTAGCTCAGGGTGATCTGAGTGCTTTAAAAAATTTACCAATGCTTCATTTGTGTGAAACGGCTCTATGATATTCTAAGGAATTATATTGTAGCTTATAAATATTTGATTCATGTGGTTGCTAAAATATTACCTGATCAGCTTTTCCCTACGCTACTATATCAAGGGCTTAAGATCCAAGTATATGGATGTTGCAAGGTCCTGCTTTAGAAAGTGCAATGTGGAGATGAGGAAGTTCTGGGAAGGCTGCAGGGACAGGGGCTCAAAGCCATGGGTGACCCACTTCCACCTGCACAGAGACATCTTATTGTCCTCAAGATCTGACAACTGTGCCTCCATCCCCAAAGCTGAGCACATGAAGTCATCATTGCATAATTGGGGAAGGGCTGCAACCTCCTGGATGCTGATCCACCCAAGACAGGGAAAGCAGCTGGCATGCCCAAGGCAACTGTGCAGGCAGCTGTGAGGATTTCTTGCTGGTGCTGGAGAATTAGACCCCTTTGGGGTTAGTACCACTAAGCAGTGTCTTGGAGGCTCTGGGTGTTGGGTATAAGCACTGATGGTGGAGAGAGAAAGTCTGTGGAGTACCTGAGTCCTTTCATACACCAAGCTAAAGATGAGACTAGAAAGAGGTATATAATATAACATCCCCAAGCAGTACATTATATAATTCATAGATAAAGGTATGAGATTTCCCAAGGAAAAATCTCGGACAAAACAGTACATACAATTACGTTAATGAATAACCCAAAGATGTGCAGTCTCCAGAGCCATTAAACATTTAATGATGCTATTTCCACATTAATTTATGCTTGGCTTTTTTTTTCTCCTGCTGCCTAATGAGCAGAAGTGAGAGTTGCCCTTGTAAGAGAGATTTGGTTTGAAGCTGCCAGAATTTTCCTGAAGTGATTAAATGTTTCCAGCAGATTTTTGTGAATGATCAGAAGGAGCTGAGTCACCTTATTGAAGTTCCGTCTCCTGAACAGGCTAATCAAACCATGCTGACTGATTTTATTAGGTGGTGTGAGTGCCAGATAGACCCTTTAACTCCATGTACTTTGCAGATGTACTCTAAGATCTCCATGGAGAACTGGTCAACTTCCACAACATGTGGATAAAACTGGAGATCAGCATCCTCCTGAGTACTTAAATATACAGATAATAAAGGCCTTTGCTGATCAAATTAAAAATGCTGAGACACTTTCTAGGAGACCAGTATTACCAGGAAATGACCAAAGCATTGCTGCTTCCACAGGGTAGGACCAACTCCTGCATCCCCAGATGGGTGTGAGTGGAAAGCCTGAGAGACGATCAGTGGGCACAGACATACTTCAAGTGCAATAAACAAGGAACAATACAAGACTGTTTGTACTGAGCCAGAGCTCAGACAAAAGGTGAGTGAAACCAAGGATGACTGCTAGAGGAAGGAAATAAAAGCAACTAGCACCCCTATTAAATGCTACCTTGGGCATGTTGTTAGCCCCTTGCATCAGTGAAAGGCAGAAATCACAGTAGTGGAGTTTGGTTTGGTTTTCTTTTTAAGAAACAGAATAGTGCATCATTCCTACATGCTTATAGAAAAATGTATTTATAAGGCTGTATGTGGGGTCAGTCAGGGGTCGAAAAATTTCAGAGAGGAACCAGAGACATTTTAGGTTGATCTCAGATCAACTGTGGCATTATGGAAAGTCTAAAGGTTTGTCACATGTGCCAAAATACAAGACAAGTGAAATAGCCCATGTTGGTGGTACAGAAAAGGGAAAAACTTGCTGCCTGGAGCAAAGCAAGGATTGATTTCTTTAATCTGGTGAAAAAAAGAATACTTCTTATTCAGATATATTTTTCACAGCTAGCAGAATCTCCTTTCTAGATCTGGATGCATGCTGTCAAATATTTTACATGAGTCACCGCTTAGTTTTTAATTAGATTCATATCCGTAAGAGTTTTTTGGATTTGCTTTAAACAAGCATTTCTGCCACTGAATCTTACTGGCACTTCAGTTTAATGTAAGTGAAAGCCATCCTTTGTGCAGACTGTCATACGAATTGAATGCACAATTTCAATCATCACAATGAGAGCAAGCAAGTTTTAAGATAGTGACTATTTACTGCCTTGGCCTTTGAAGCAAAATGCAAAGTTGCAGATGGACACAACTGTAGAAAGATTAACTTTTAATTCACACATAATAATGTTTCTTCCAGAAATGCTAGTCCACTGAATGATGTGTTATGATCAGTCACAGATAATCACAGACAGATGAGGCATGGATCACTCACAGACCCCACAAACTCCACACTCACAATAAGCTACATTCAAGTCTGTTTTCTTGTGTTAGACAGTATTCCCAAATGCCATCGATATGAACATTTTTATGAGCAGGAGCAACCTTACAAAAAGAGAAGAATAAGAATTTGGTCCCAAATGTATACCTAAGATTTCATCCATAAACTTTAAGTACATTAAAAGATTTAATTATTGTTTAATTAATTAATTAAATCTATCATATTTCCATTCCAGGAAATAATTTCCTATATCTGTTTATATCCTCAAAAGCAGTAAGAAAGACTAAACTTTCAAGCTGAAATTTTAGTCCTGAATTAATAGCTTTTCATTTAGTCCTGAATTAATAGCTTTTCATTTATTCCTTTCAGGGTTTTTCACTTTCAGAGCTGGACAAGTAATCCAGATTCCTTTCATAGTTACATTTCTAGGATATTAATCTTTTCAGGGGCAGACTCCGGATGAGTGGCTTACAGTAAAACTTTGAGACTCAGCATGTTATTTTTCTGTTGCATCTTTGTTGGTATTTTTCTTGCACTACATAAAGATACCTTCATATTGCAAAGATGCACACTGTATATTAGCCAATGGCTTGTGATGTCTGCACATGACAGCATTCACTAATGCTTTTTCTTGCAATTCTATTTTTCTTGATCTTTAGCTCCAGTCTTCTATGATAAGTAATAGATATTTATGCAATCTTGCATTAGTGCTCTTCATATCTTTGCACTTTCAAAAGAAAATTTCACTGTGCCACTCTGGTTGGAAAATGTGAAAGCAGCTGCCATTTTGAGGAAAAGGACAAAAATGTGCTTGAGGCCAACTTGCAAACTCATAAAGTTCAACAAGGCCAAGTTCAACAAGGTACTGCACCTGTGCTAGGGCAATCCCAAGCACAAATACAGGCTGAACGCAGAATGGATTGAGAACAGCCCAGAGAAGAAGGACTTGGGGTGCTGGCTGACAAGAAGCTTAACATGACCCAGTAATGTGCACTTGCATCCCAGAAAGCCAACTGTGTCTTGGGCTGCATCAAAAGGAGTGTGACCAGCAGGTCAAGGGAGAGGATTCTCTCTCCCTCTTCTCTGCTCTTATAAGACCCCACCTGCAGTACTGCATTCAACGCTGGGTACCCAACAGAAGAGGGGCATGCGTCTGTTAGAGCAAGATTTAGATCAGATATTAGGAAAAAGTTCTTTACTGCGAGGGTGGTCAGGCCCTGGCACAGAGTGCCCAGAGAAGCTGTGGCTGCCCCATCCCTGGCAGTGTTCAAGGCCAGGCTGGACACGGCTTGGAGTAAACCCGGTCTAGCATAATGTGTCCCCAACCATGGCAGCGGATTTGGAACCAGATGATCTTGAAGGTCCCTTCCAACCCAAACCATTGCATTATGATGATTCATAATGTCCTGACTAGGAAGCAGCCCGGCATAAAGCTGATTTGGACTCTTTGTTCTGCTCTGCCAAGCATGCCCCTCATCTTTCATCCCTCTTGTCACTGTGTGGTGGGCAAACAGCTTGTGCTTTTGTAACGCTCATTCTACTTTCATCAGTTAATTTCTTCAGTTTGAAACTGTGCTCCTAATCCTACATGGCAGGAAGAAATGTGTTCCTGAAAAAAAGATTGGACATGATGTGAACAGAAGAACATATGAAACATTCAGTATTTATGTCAATTAGGAACTGTGTTTATACTAGTTAGGGTTGTTTGAATATTTTAATGACTACTGGGGGCTTCTTATGCAAAAAATATTTGTGTGTGTCATACATTTGCAGCAGATCTCATCTCTCTATAGCACTTACTTGCTGAGATACAGCCTGTGCAGAGAGTGAGCGTGACAAGCAGAAGCATGTTAACCTCTATATGGTTAAAACCGGACCAATGTATGGGACACTGTGCTGTTCCTCTTCAGGGCAGTGAGTATGTCCCAACCCATGAGTCAAGGCTACCATGTCAGAAAGAGCTTGCCCAGAAGCTAAAGCAGATTCTGCAAATGTTTAGTGATACTAATGACAGCTGGACACGGTCTTAATGGAAAGGTCTAATACACATGGCATCTGAAAATAATTTTGTCAAAATGGAAGTCCAATTAAGACTTTTTATGCAATGTACTACTTTCAGCTTGTCATCATAGCTTGTTGAAAATAGTTCATGTTAATACCAGCTTCTAATGGCTTTCACTAAGTATTTGATGCATGAGGGAGGAAAGCAAAAAGGTTAAGGACCCTTAACTCTGGACACCACCCACACAACATGGTTGCTGCTATAGCTTCCTTCATTATTGCCTGGTAATACGTTATGTTATCATTTCTTTACATACTAGCAGTTAAAAATTAGTGTTAGGAAAATCTGCATCTCTCTAGTGTACAGAAGACTCTGTACTGCACAAGAGAAAGACATATATTTTGATAGTATCAAATATTAAAAGAAAGCAAAACAGAATTCTTTTTGTATTTAGATGGGAAAAGATTAATTGTGATGATGCCAAAAATACATTATCAGTCATTTGGGATGATTATTCAAAAGAGTTACTTTTGTTATTATGGTAGCTTGATTGTTTATAAACAGTAGAGAGGAATGTTTGTAATGAAAGACTCAGGAGACAAAAAACAAGGAAGTGCACTAATGGACATCCATTAGATTACATTAATTTTGATTATTTAAGGGTTTCTTTCTGGGGTTTTGGACAGCCATTATACTAAACAGTGTTCCAAAGCTACACAGTACTGCTTTGCAACTATGGCTTTCCTTCATCCTTGCTCTTATTTCTCAAAAAAAAAAAAAAAATAAAAAATAAAAAAAAAAAGAAGCAGGCCCACAGAAGAGGTCTTCCAAAGGCAGAATGAGTTCGTCCAAATTAAAGCTGCTTGCAGGTTGTGAAGTGCCCATACTCCCCAGTGTACTCTGTGGGGATGATGCCCAAGAGCCAGTGTGGTCAGAGAGCACGTCCTGAACTGCAAATGCCTTTCCACAGAGGGAGGGAATGTCTCCTGGCATAGCTCTGTTGGCATGGGGCACCAAGCAGTCTAATTCAGCAGTACCAGCTGCCAGGTAGGGTTGTGGCTTCCCTGTGCTTTCTGCGCAGCTACGTAGGATGCGATTGAAACCCCTGCCACAACATGCTCCCCCAGAGAGCTCTAACACTTCAGTACTAATCTCTGAAATACGCAGTCTGTTTGCATACATATTGCTCACTGCACTCACAATCACTAGCGTTACTTGCTGCATTGTCTGATGAGAAGGATAAAAATCCCTTTTTGAGAGGGACAGAGTTTCATTTCATTGCATGCTACTGCAGCATGACAGAGGATCTCCTGAGCCCTGGCAGTGTGGCAGTGCTCACAGCCCTGTTGCAGCCTTTTCATCTGTAGCTTGGTGTCTGGCATCATCCAAGAGGTGATGAGTCACCCTCCTGAGTGACCTGGGACCAAAGAGGCCAGCAGCTTCTTCACAGCAGTTGTGTGATGTGCATACAAGGAAGAGCTTTTTCCAACTACAAGGCTGAGAATACCCTTTACCTGAGTCCCAGCTTCCCCCTGCAGAGTACCTTACACACAAAGTACCTTCTGGAAGTGGATGAGTAATATTATGCCCATTATTGTCTTTTAAAGAAGGAAACCGAGGCCCAGTCACTCAGCACTTAAGCTAAGGCAGTGGAACAATTTAATGATGAAGGTTGGACTAACAGATGGTTCCCATATCTGGAGCAGATCCATTCAATCTGCCAGATCCAGAAGCATTTAGGAACCTACACTTCATTGATTTCAGTAAATCCCAGAGTACTAAATTTTAAGCTCTTGGGTTTTATCCATTGGTCTCTTCTCTTTCTTTTTCCCTGGCTAAGGAACAGAATAGCCTGATATGTTCATCCAAGTGAGCTTGTGCAGATCAGCAATGGGGCAGAAGCTTATAGGACCAAAGCATGCATGCTCAAAACCCTAGCACATCCAGGAACCACCTTTCTCTGGGGAGCCAGGATATCTGACACAGAACAAAAATTAAATCAAAAACTGGTAGGAGGGAGAGCTGCTGGGATCTTTACTTGCACCTTTGACAGTAAATCTGTTGCCCATAAAACCCATTACTGGAGATCCATGGTGCTAGCTAATGAAAGGGCAGAATTTCTCCCTTGTTTATTTTTTGTTTGAACCATTTGAGGGGGGAGGTGGTCAATTATGTCATTTTAGCATTGTAACACATTTGTAGTTATGCAAAATTAATTCAGAAACACTGGTGGCCTTGTAATCCTGATGAGACTAAGGACCACATGCAGCTGTGAAACTGTGAGCCAGCACTGGCATTTCAACATCAGCTGCTATGCTTTTGATGTCTCCTTGCAACTCCCTCAAGTTGGTCTTGAAAGAGAAAATAGTGTTCCAGAAAAAAAAAAAAAAGGGAAAAAAGGGAATTTCCTATGTAGAAGCTAAATTGGATATTTAAGCCTGACTAATCAGAGGCAAAGACATCCAAGCAAACAAACAAGCCTTGTTATCACCTTAAACACAGCAAACAGCAGGTTCTGTGAGAATACATAAAAGTGGGAAAAAACATGGTTTGAGATGAAGACAGTTTAACAAGTAAAATTAAAAAAAGAAGAACAATGAGAAAGAACCCCAAAGTCAAGAAAAATAAGTGGTGAAAAAAAGAATTCTCATCACCAGTCAACTGATGCCTAGCCAGTCCCCAAGTAACAGAGGCCCTGATGAGCTCCCCCTGCCTCCTGCAAGCTTTTGCTGCCAAATATGATGGCATATCATGTCATATGATGGTCTGGGACATCCCTTTTGCTGCCCATTGGGGTCAGCTGTCCCAGCTGTGTCGCCCCTCAGATTCTTGTACATCCCCAGCCTGCTGGCTGGTAGGGTTGCGTAAGAGGCAGAAAAGACAAGCATCATTCAGCAATAGCAAAAACATCGGTGTACTACCAACACTGTTGCGCTCTCAGAACTAAAAAGTATCCCATCCAAGCTGCTATGAAGAAAATGGACTCTGTCCCAGCCAAAACCAGTACAATCCCTTGTGCAAAATGTGTAATAACAACTGCATCTCTAGGGGTCTAGAATCCATGCTTAGACCACAGAGATATTTATCAAACTTGGCCTCACTACATTGCTTTGGGCTGGTTGCTATGACAAATGTACTTTGGTGTCACCTTCACAGTAACTGCACTACATAGAGTATCAGGGAAGGAAGAAAGAACCTCATTAGGACCAGAAACGCGCAGCAATGTCTCATTTTCCAGCTACTGGGGATCATAGCATGATCCACATCTAACAGATCTCTTGGATATTGGCTCAGGGAGGCCAGTGCATGGACATAGGGGCCCGCCTCACAGGAGAAAACACGTTCCTCATTAAATCCTCAGGACAAGAGGACACAGATACATGCTATAGCAGCGTCGAGGCTCTCACACAACACTGCTTCTTGGACAGACAACACTCCAGCTGACTCACCAAAACCTCTGTCAGGAACTGTATGGTATACTGTGCAATGGTGTTACACTTACTGCACATATAGCTGCTGGGTCCCAAAAAAGACGGCTGGCTGCAGGGGTGAAATCAGATCCACGACCCCAAAGGGTGTTGGCAATGTGGTTTGCAATTCAGGTGTAAAACCAGAGCTGTGCCCATGGGGGCCCATCCCTGTCCACACTGCTCAGTACGCTGGGATGGGCTTTTTCACAAAGGCAGGGAATTAAATCACAGTGACAGCCATAGACAGAGGCTGGCGCCTCTCAGCTCCGCATGGTGAAACCTTCATGGGGAGTCAGAAGGCTGCACACCCTTCCTTTAGCTTAGACATGGTAGCAACAGCCCCACTGAGGCAAAACCAGCCCCACAAATCACCCCGAGGCCCTGCTGTGAACTACAGACCATTAATCCGAAGTATCTCTGTTGCTAAGCGTATGTCTGCCTGCCCTCCCAGTTGTTACAAAACACCTGAAAGCATATAACAGAGTTTGTCTAGTATTTTAAATATAATAAATATAAATAATTTTTAAATATAATAAATAAAAGTATTTTACCAGTTACTGCCTGAAGATTCAAATACAGGTAAGTGAAATGCTTCCCGGTAACAAGGGTAGTAGAAGTCCAGAAATTTTGCCCTATTTGAAGGGTACTGAGGACTATGAACAAAACTTACTGATGAACAGCATTTGTCTAGGATTAGAATATGTATTTTTTTCTTGAAGTAAATTCTTATAGTTACCTTCAAGAGGTGTTTATTTCCTGACATGAATTTAGCTAATCCACCTGTTTTCATTGTATTTATCTTTAGGTTTGAAGGAAATTTGGCATTACAGCAAGCCTTAGAAAAGTGCAGAAAGAATCATGTCAGTATTTGTGAATCTTTTTGATAAATTATGATATATTCAGCACTCCGGTCATGCTGCTCAGTACTGTTATATTGATTGGTAAATCAATAGTTCAGTGAATATGTGGTTGGAAAATCTAATTTCTGAATTTAGTGTCTAAGCAACCATCTCTACCCATTTTTTGGCACCATCATCTGCACTGTTTGAGTGGTTCCAAAATTTAATGTTCCCAACTGTGGTGGCCACACAAAAGGAACTGCACAGAACTGCAAATTCATTCCAAGCTGGGCTGGACCCAACTGCATAAGGCAACACCTCCAACAAGTTTTAGTCAGCTTCAGAAGTAGACTCAGCCCTGTGCTCTTCTACCCTTGTGATTAAGGTACAATTCCACTTACCTTTTTTTCCCTTTCCCAGCAGCTCTCATGCAGGCTACAGATGCACTGTAATGAGGAGTCGGACAAAGGAGGCATGTGAGCAAGTCCTGAATACAGGATGGGCAGAGTTGAGGCCAGGAAAGTTGCAGAAGGCAGAGAGCAGTGAAGACACATGCAAAGAAAACAAAGGAATAATCTACTTGGTGGGTTCAGGAGACTACAGAAGGTGAGAAAAACCAAACAGGTAACATAAACTCTGCTTAAAGCTTCTCAGATAGGCCAAATGCACTTCCAAAAAAGTGTGTCTGAGGTGCACCTGGAGCTCACATGATAGAATGGTTCAGTCAGAGGTGTACTTCTTGCAACAAAATAAAGGAGAGAAGCAAGCTTCTGACTCAGTGTGGGGACATGTCAGGCTCACGTACACCTGAGCATGAGCCACCTCCCGGGCAGGATCTGATTGCACACTTCCTTCTTCTGAGAACGCAAGTGCTGAAAAAGAAACTCTTGCTGAAGCAGCGGAGGGAAAATGTTCATGAAGAAGCCTTAGCCCTCAAAGCACCAGGAGAGGCAGGCACTGGAGCAGGGACACGTTGCCTCAGTGCTGAGCCTCTGGCTTTGCGGCATGATGGAGGCGGAACAGGCTAGTTTTTCTGACAACAGGCACTTTCAGAGATCAGTCTGACCCGCACTGAAAGAGGTATCTAAGATATGGATAAAATCACTCTCTGGACATGCTTGATCCATCTTCTTTAGCTCTGGCGAAATTCAAGCGGCTTACCTGAGGTGGGCACCAGGCATGCATGGGACAGAGGTGTTGGTGCACACCCTGCTGGTGAGTTGGGTGGGAAGTGACAATTGCCTTCTCATTCCTGCGACCAGGAGAGGGAGGTTGGATCTTCCAGCTGCAGCATGAAGCCCTGGGCACTCACAAAGGCTGTTCTGCATCCTCCACAGCTGGTGGAGGATGGAGAAAAAGGGCACAGATAAAAGCTGCAGCTGCATATCTTTATGGGTACTGGTACACAAACCAGAATCAGTGACCATTGCAATAAACTGCATTATTATTATATTATTACTACTATTATTATTATTTCAGCTAAAATACATTTGAAAACTAAGATGTTGGTGATAAATGTCCTGGAAATGTTAATGACATAAACCAAATTTCCATGACATTAACAAGTTGTTGCTTCCCAAGACTTGGGAACCTCATAAAATCTTGTCCTTGCTTAAATAAGCTAAGGACACGTTTGCTATTCATTTCAGTGAGGCCATTTCACACTAGGAACTTGTTCAGATAATGTCGTGTCCTGAGAAGTCTCTTCAATAATTACAGCTGCACCTATTAAGTTTGTGCATAAGTTCTTCTCTGAACTCAGTCCTAGAGCTATTAAACTCTATAATTACTCCATTATTTATATATTTAAAGCAAATGAATTAAGTCAAACAGAAGTAAGTAAATAAATCTTGTTGCTGTGATTTACAACCAAAGCTAAGGAGTTTCACAGCTGGAAAAGTTACAGTCAATGTCAAGATACTGACATAGGGAAATCTGCATATTTTTATTTCTGGTCACAGTTATACACAGCAGATTCCATAAGAGCTGGAGAAAATCATGTCCTTCAGTACCCTCCTTTCCAGTGTTTTAGTTCAGTAGAAACCCGATTTTTCATTCTGGCAAAATGCAGAAAGTAGTACTAGACAATAGCATTGTTTTAAGACTTTCAGAGAGCCAAACAGTGCATGGTACCAACACTCATAGACATGAAGAAAATAAGATTTTCATAAACCCTTGGTGCTTTATTTAGGCACAAAGCAAGGACATGAATGTAAGGAACTACAAATCTACTCTATATGTAGCATCAGCCTAACAGGGTAATGTGGTTACGGTTTCCTATTCTCAGATAGATGGAGTTTTGCACTGTTTCACTGCGAAGGCCAAGCTCCTTGAATAAGTTAGATCTTGATGCTTTTGCAAATAAGCTTTCTTAAGGTCAAGGGAAACAACTTCCACTTTCTTCTTTTGGTAGTTCATCATCTTATGCAGGTCTAACACTGCTCTGAGGAGGTCAACACAAATCAGGCTGCTTTCCCTGTTTTAAAGAATGGGTGATTGTACCATTCTGCAAGGCAAAGATGGATTGCAGCCATCTATTACAGCCTCAGTATTTCCCAAGCAATATCCTTTTCATACTACAATTCATGTCTACAGGAGTCACAACCATTCTATAGAGAAAACATTTAACTTAAAGTAGTTCTCTCTGACTTGCCCTAGCAACTTATCTCCAAATCCCACTTGGGGAGAAAACTGAGAGCTTTGTGTGATATTAAAATGCAGCAACACTCCAACCAGATGCAGAGTATAAAATGAATGTATCCTGAATTTTTGGTATAGCCTAGCTGTGGCCCTGGTCTTAAACTGATCTCCAGTGTTCTACCTGCAAATAATACAGGAGATGTTACATTAAATGCATCACATTTTGATGCCAAATTTTCTAAAAGAGTCCACCTCCAATTTCATTCTTTTAAATATGCTTGAATATTGCCATCTGCGAATGTGAAGCTGTGAAAGTATGAATCTGAATTCTGTCAACTGCTCGTCAATATACTCGTGAGAAAAAAATGCCAGGCTGAGTTTTGGGGATGAGGTTGCAGAGGGTGGTGAAAGCCAGAAGGCAATGAGAAGCCATACGTAGACCAGGCTCAGGGTGCTTCCACAGGCAGCACCGCAGAGCACTGCTGCATCTGGCTGGAGCTCACCCCTGCACTCCCGCAGAGTCAGCATGTGACAGATCTCCATCTCTGGAGCTGGGAATCAGACACTTCTGCACTTTCAACATATCCCAGAGATAGTTAAGCAGGAGGGAAGTGCTGGTCATGGCACATCAGCTAGGAAACCAACACCCAACACTAGCATCTCACTATTTGCTTGTGAGCCAACTCTCTGCTTTAAAACCACCATTAAATAACTCATCTCTTTAAAAATTAAATAAATGACAAGTATTTCCAAGAGGAAAATAATGTATTGTAAAAATATTAATATTACCGATAACTTTATCCTCATAGAAATATTTTGGGGTTTTGTAATTTCTTCTACTCAGTATTCAAAGGCTCTATTATGGAATCATTCAAGCCACTGCTTGTAATACAGCATATTAATATATTCATTTTCTCTTTCTAGTAGCAGTTTTCCATTCCAATTTCCTTTATCTGACTTCTGCATGATTTATTCCAATGATAAAATGCCCTCCTCTTTCATATAGTTAATTCATTCATGACTTTTAAAATTCATATCTTCACATTAAATATGCTGGCAAGTTTGCTCATGTCAGATTGGTCCCTTCATCCTCTAGTTGTCAGTAACCCATTTGAAAAGAGGCTTCCTTGAATTTCCTTCTCTTTCAACAGTGTTAATTTAATCCAGACCTTTGGTAAGAGAACTTTTAGGAACAATATTTTCATGCATGAAAAAGCTCCCTGACACACAATATTATACTAATTATCATTAGCTGCACGCTTCTTATCAATTCTGTCACCAGTTCACACTACATGCCTATAACACTTGTAGTACAGTGCCTCAAAATTTTCTGGAACAGCAAAGTTTTCTCAGTGCTGAATGAGGCTCCAGAAGAACAATAACTGTGTTCAAAGCCCAAAGGTCCCATAATCTGCTCTCTCCACAATACATCACAGCTTTTAATCTCTGCACCAACCCTGTTGTTGCACTAGTTCATCTTTCAGAAAGACGCTCATCTTTGACACTTTGACTTCATAACTTTAATGGGTGTACAAGCAACAGTCTTTTTGGTAAACTGCCTTATGGATGCATTGCTTCTAAATTCATTGCTTTTTTATGTAGTTTTGATTTCTAACCTTCAGGTCTTATACAAGGATTATATAAGGTTTTGGACTCTCAAAGCAGCCCAGAAAGGTCTACAACCACCCTTTGGTGAGTATTTGGCTCTGAAAATACCCACACTCACACAGCACCTTCCTGCTTGACCCAAAACTCTTCCGCCAGGTGCAGTTTTGCTTCTGCAGGGCCGAAGTCCTCTGGGGACTCAGATAGATCTTCTCCACATAAACACATTGCATTGTGAGGATGTCCTTTATCTACTTATTTTTAAAGGATGGCTAAAAGAGGAAATGAATGTAAATGTGCTGCCCAACCTTCACATAGTGAAGTCTAGGTTCAAAGCCTTCCTCAGCCTGAGAAAGTTCAACCTTGGTGGCCTACCCTCCATGAAAATGCATTTTCACTCCAACTTGAGCCGAGAATAGGGAAGAATAGGAGAGGGCTAGTCTTTGACAGCTGGTGGTTAAATCACCTCTTCCTCTTAGAACAGTCAAATTTGGGTTGTAGCCCCATGACTCACCATCAGCTTGTCCTCCAGATGTGCTTTAAAAGAAAGCATTTAAACATGGGCTTGGTTCACTAGGGGAAAAATATGTAGCTGCAATCAGGATATTCTGGACTCAAGGTTAACACTGCGCTAGTGGAGGTCTACCCAGGCTCTAGCTCCTTACCACCCTGAGGCAGTAGAAAATGTCAGACACCACCTGGCTGCCTGTGTTTTCTACAGTCTTGCCCAACAAAAGGTACCACCTTGTCTGCCTCCCATCTGGGGCTCCTCAGCATACCCATGTAGCGCTGAGGAAAGAAAGACAGCTCTCACCTGTGTGACTGGAGCTGGCAGTGTGTGCCTTCTCACTATACGCCTTCTTCATGTGGGAATTGCTCACAGATCACAGTATAGACAACTTCTGACCTTTGGGCAAAATCAGCACATTGAGCTTTTGTGGCATGTTAGTATAATACATTTTCAAAACTTGAACACCTCTTGATCTGGTTTTCTGGAATCTTTCTTACATTCCAGCACCTCTTCCAAAATACTGTGGTAACAGCCTCTCAGATCATGTGTACAGCTGTACTAGCTTCCTTACCCCTCTCAGACACTCTGCACAGGTATTAAGGGATTTCACTGATTGCCCCAAATACAGTGTTGGATTAGGAGTTTTAGGCAGCTGTTTACCACCTCCTTTTTAGGTTGACTTCACACGGGGATGCAATGAAACTTCAATGAGTATGACAATAGCTAGCCAAATTATGACTTCCACACAAGGTGTGGGGTCATTAACAGGAAGGATGACTTTTAATTGTTTTAGTAGCCCGCTCATGCTAGTTTTTTAATTAGCTCCTTGTGTACCCAGGAAACTGGTTTGAGAATTGGGATGGCCAGTGGCACGTGGGGGACCGATACAGCTAAAGAAAGAGCATGAGCCACTTCAGAAGATATGTTCCAAGTTCCTCCCCAGGTCTTTTGCCTTTTATTCTCCAATTCAGGTATTACATTTCCACTGGTTTCCACCAGGATTGTGCATGCACCTTGACATGTTCACAGAAGTTCCACGATACAGAGTTTCACAACTGGACAGGTCCCTACAATCGGGACACCAGGGTGACAAAAACAGATTCTGGAGAATTTCCCACTGAATAGGGTGGAGAGAACATAATTACTACATCGTAGCACTACAATGCCTCATAATAAACATAGAATAGACTAGATCCATTTATCACAAAAATCACAGAAAATAACTGATCAAAGAATATCTCTTGTATTTAAAATATACATTTGTAAGATATCATTTTAATACACCTTTTATACTTATTGATGTTGGGTTTGCAACACTGAATTTGAAGGGAAAAAAAAAATAAAAACCCCAAAATAGACTTGCTGCCAGACTTTTATTTCTCATAATACTTACTTATAGTTGAGGTAACAATGAAAGACTGTGTGCTGTGAACAAAGTCAGTGATGTTTGTCTGCAGTCACATTTCTGTTATCAAAGTGAAAAGTAAATTTAAGACTTGGCATGTACACTAGAATTCATACAAATATAGGTCATGGCAAACTGACGACTTATGCAAACCTATTCTGTTCATATTTGTGACCACTGCAAAATATATCATTATTATGACAGAAGTCAAGACAGATGTACTTTACATCACTATCATTATTAAGTGTGTGTCTTTGTACGATCCACAGCACAGCTTACTGCAGGAACCAGGAAGTGGGAACAGGGGTGTGGGTCTTTGCATGGAGCCTTAGCAATGATGACTTGAATTCAGCTTTCCTTGATATAGATAAAAACTGATATTCCATGCACACATGTTTTATTTACAGCTGATTCATAAACAGTGACTAGTCACCCCTTCCTCTGGCAGCAGTAATTACAAGCAGTCTTTAATCTTCTTTAACAACCTCTACTTCTCATGTAAGTCTCAGTGATCTTCTCAAGGCGCGAGTTGTTTATCAGGGCCCATTCAGCAGCAGCAGTCTCTTTCCAGTACAGTCCTTGGTATGGCTAAATTCCATTGTCCCTTTTTCAGCAGTCAAAAATCCATGATAAATTCTGTACAACACTGTAGTTAATATAACAGCAGCACCAGATATTATATTAATTCTTTTGCTAAAAGCTGTTTGCAATTATCTCTCTATTGACAATATTTTACCAAAACTATATCAATGTACATCTCTAAATATCAGAAATGTATACTTTGATAAATACATTATTGTACAATAATTCTGACATGCAGGTCATGCTATTGGGCTAGGCTATGTACAGAGGAACATGTTATATGCTCAACAATAAGTTATATTTCTTCCCCTGACAAAAAATAAAACATGACAATCAATCAGGTACTATTGAACAATCTCAAGGATCTCTTAAGATTGTGGTCTTTCTAAAACTCTATATAGGGTATTTTTTCCTCACCAGCCCAGAACATCAAATCTGCCATTGCATTGGTCCTGTTGCATAAACAGAGGTTAATATTGAATGAAAAAGCCACTAGAGAAGATACAGTTTCAAAACTGTAAAGAATGCTGGTTGCTAGAAGGAAGATTGATGCAATAGGCAACCGGTCAGTACTGTAAAGCCACTACCAAATCCCACTGGAAAAATCTTCAGAGTGCTCACATGAGTTAGTCTAGACAATACTAACTTGCACTTGAAAAATATATGTATTTGTATCTATACATATAAGTATAGTCCATGTTGAAAAAAAAAAAAAAGGAGAAAAGGAGAAAAATGTCCTTAGTTAACCTTAAAAGGTGGGGGCATTTTAACAGTATCTCTGTGCTTTATGGAGACAGATGGAAAATACAGTAGACAGGTTGCAAAACAGACAGACAAACAACATATAGGACAAAGCACCTAAAAAAAGACTGACTGAAGAAATTTTTGAAGCTCATGAGCCAGAGGTATAAGTCTGGTCGAAAATCTGACTTGAGAACTAGTCCCCTCTTACAGTAGTACAAAAAAGCCCCCAGTAGTCTTCTCAATTTTACTTGGTACTCAGCCTCTGAAAAGGTTGAAGAACCCTGGAGCAGAGAAATTACTACAGTACCAAGCAGCACTTGCTAGCTTAAAATTGCAAGTCTGGATGGCGTTTACCTTTCTTGCATGTTTTGTGCCTTCCCCAAGCCATTAAGAAAGAGATCTGGCTTCTGCTTGCGTGTAACCAGTAATGACAACCTCTTTGCAGTTATCTGTGTGCAAACAACCGGAGACATTCAGAACTCTGATACAGCAATCCAGTACTGAAGTAAGTTAATCACAAAATAAAGCCATTTATAAACAAGTAGATTGTTAAAAATTAAAGGAAAAGTTTAAACAAACAATCCCACATGCAGACCAGTTTATCAGTGCTTTCATTTCAGCAGGATGGTACAATGTGAGAACACACATCCAGAGCCCTCTGTGGTTTCCACAGTCAGCAACACTGCTTGCCAGGTGATGGACACAGGATGATCCATGCAAATGAGCAGACCCTTCACAGCAGACATCTTCAGAATGGATTAGAGTCACAAGAAATGGAAGTTTGATGGAGTGACTGATAATTAGTTGGAAGCACATTATTTTAAGTAATTATCCCTGAAAATATGCTTATTTATTGAATATACTGGCCAACAGCATCCACTAACTGTGCTTTTATTGCCACAGTAAAGCAAGACCATGTAGTAGATAAAAGGAGAATCACTACCTTGGGTAATCTTTAAAAGCCAAGATAAAAATCTTCAGCTACCCAAGTGGCATTTCTAACTACTGACAGTTATTATCATGCAGGAGTTATACCATATTTCTGGAGCCTGTGGTTAATGCTACATTTATTTCCACTATGTGGTAAACAGTATTTGAATTAATACTATGTAGTCGATTGATGCCATCTGATTTACAAGATGGAAGGGATGGGAGACCGAGAGCGCCTTAGAGGACAAGGTGAGCTGTAGGGTGATGTTACTGGAGACAGTCGCAGAGCATTGCCTGTCAAGCCAGCTATGCTGTTTAAGCTTCGAGATTTTTCATAGCCTTGTATGAGAAAATGCACAGACATCAGTTGAATTCAGCCAAAAAAATAGACAAAGACAAACAATACAATGTAATGTACTCCGAGGAGATATCTGGGACTCAGGGAATCTGCCTGCAAAAGAACTCCATGCTGAGATGCATTACTACCAAAAGATAATAATAAATTAAATTGTTTACACGTTGATGCAGCTATTCTTTCCCAGAAAAATTAAACAGACTGCCACACAAGAGGTCTGACCTGCTCTCCCACACCCCAACTTGCATTCAGTGCTGCTCTGTTGGCTTCAGCAGGGTTGCATAGAGTGCAGGGTAAAGGATCCCAGCAGGGTTATTGGGTGAGCTATCTGGCTAAGCATAATCAAAGTCCCATTAAGACAGACTATAAAAATTGTTAGAATTATATAATCTCTGCTAAACTCAATTACTAATAAAGGATATTTTTTCTTTAAAAATAAAGAAAACAAACCCCAGATAAATTGCATACAGTATGTGTAAATCACTTCTGCAGAGGATTGAATAATATGCGAAAGAAGCTCCATCCTCAGAAACATTAACCCTAAGACTTTGAGTCTAATACTAATGTATAAGATATCATATTAAAGTATAAGACAGCAGAGTCTGACATATTTGTAAATGACTCCTGATTGGCGAATTTAAAACACCATACTTATGCTTCTTTTCCAACTAACTCAAATGAAATAAAAGTTATTAGTCCACATAGGTAAGTAGTAAATAATTATTCATCAAATGAGGCAACCACATAATGCTTCACAATTTAGAGAGAACATTGCACTTGCAGAGATTTCTGTTCAAATACACTGTGAGCTCTAGCTATCTACTTTTTGCTGCATATAGATTGTTTTTACCTCATAAAGGCTACTCTGTAACATGACAGAAAAGCATTGCTATTCACTGCATCACTATCTTCATACTCAGAGATCTTCAACAGCACCTGAATAAACCCCCTTATGAAGAAAAGGCTCAGTCCATCAGTCTGGAGGTAGATACCAGCAAGGAAATACAACAAAGATGGAGCTGGACAGGACCTCACTGTTCAAGTACATGGATACTGCTTCACTGCAAGCATAAGTCCCATTGATTTCAACGGCACTACCTATTTCCTTGAAGACAAGTATGCATCTAAGCATTTGTCAGTTTAGGACATTCAGGTATAAAATGCTTTCAGTGAAATACTACGACTTTTCCCACAGAAACTCTAAAATGCCAATGACAATACAGCTAAACATCACACTGGACGTTACCAGACAGTTGTCAGCAGCTCAAAAAAAAAATCATATTTTTTGTTCTCCCCTAATGACAATTAACATACTTCTTATGTAGTGAGAATTGCATACTGTAAAACGATACATTAAGCAAATGTATAACCTCATGTCTGCTAAAACATAGTGCAGTGCTCTCTCCAGATTGCAAGGGCAGGCTAGACTGTGATGCTTCACAGGATTCGTTTCAAAAACAGCCTCCAGTTTCTGAGTTTCTATCAGCACTTACACAAATTAGAATAATGTTTGAAAGGGGAATCAAGGGCAAGCACAATGCTAGTGTATACATTTAACCTCCCCTGTAAACATAAAGCTTACAAAACCAAAATAGTCAGGTAGACTTTCATTACACAGAAAGTAGGAAAGTATGTTTTAAAAATATTTTTCCTGCAACTTTTCTAACAATAAAAGCAAAGAACTGATACAGGAAGGTGGTAAAGATGATCAGGAGCTCCTAAAAAATAAAAACCAGACACATAAGATGAATAGAGGCATGATTCCAAATTGGTACTTTCCAGGTATTTTGGCAGGGTTTGAACCACCTCCAAATCAGGTGCAAATGCAAAAAAGCTTGAAATAAATGATAATTGAACACAACCAAGAAGCAAAAAAGGAATCAAATGAAGGGGAAAAATAAGATGAAAAAGTAGTAGACTTGAAGTGTGAATTAAATTCAAGTATTCAAAATCATTTGGACGCTGCTTGAAGATGGTTTCTTTTCATGAGCTAACCTTTTTACCCTGTATAAAATAAACTTGAAAGCCAGTGGCTAAAACATTTCAGACTGACTAAGGTTATCATCGGAGCCACCAGAGTCAGTCAAAAAGCATATTTCTCATTGAGAAACTGTCAGATCTGAACTCAAGCCCTATTTTTCCAGTAAGAGCTATGAAACAATTTTCTCTTGAATTTAGATTTTGAAATTAAAATGTTCAGGTGATCCCAGTATAAAATATAGTTAATTGCTATATAATAAATTATTATTATTATTATATATGATTGTTACACGTTACATGGTTTTATTGTTATATATTATGTTCCTCTTCTTTTGTAGCTGATGGGTAACTTACTATTTCTGATCTGTTGTTTCTGATCTACTGCAAAGTGAGCAACACTCAAAACATTTATACTAATATTCCTAAAAGAAGTCAAGAACCTTATCTTACAAGATGCCATGGCAATCTGCATAATTCAGGTGTTCCTGACCTCCTCAAAGACTGGACTCTTACCATTAGAGATATTTTAAATAATCCTAGTTGTTTAGAATACAGTGTAAGACATACACACAGTGGAAAGCTTCCTAAACCTGTGCAAAAACATGTTTACCACAAAGTCCCATTTAATCTAAGCATTAAATATGGGACTATGTAAACCACAGGAGCATAGAGGCAATCATACTCTTTAGAAATACCATGCACATTAAACTCTGGCTGCATATCTGATTCACAGGTTTAACTTACTGAGCTCATGCTTTTGAAATGTGAAAAGAGCATTTGCAGAATAATTCAAGAGAATTCCACGAGGGTCTATGGCTGGCTGGGACAGCTATGTTTGCTGAACATAAAGCATGATTAAAAAAAGTGGGGGGACAGGATGGGGGGACAACAGAAAAATCTCAGCCAGAAATATCTGTCCAGGGCCACATGGCTACTCTAGATGAACCCTGAGGTGAATGACTGCACATAAGCACTCAGGAATGCGGAACCTGTCAGAATGATACAATTTGCCAAGAAACCAAAGCAATTTTTATCTAAGGAAACTGCAACACTTTTACTGGCACTGCTGGTTTTGAGGCTATGCTCTGAGGTTATTAGGTTTGTAGCCACACCATTAGTCACATGGGTGATACATATAAGGACAGAAGGTTTTGCAAACTCTGCGTGGGGAGTCCAATCCTACTGAACAGTGAGTAATGAGCAGTGAAGAGGCTGAATAACTAGAAAGGCATTTTTTGCACCTTGCAAGATCAAACACTGTTTACTGTAGTTGAACTCTGGCAGGGGTCGACAGTTACCTTAGCATCAGTGGTGTATTACAAAGAGGAAAGATTTTGTGGCACTATAAACTCAAACTTTTCTTTGAACAAATCTAAACAGCATCTTATTATGTGCTTTGTTGTGTTCAGAACAAAAATGTTGCCTACTTCTGACATTTCAACCTTTCAAGTGTAATTTATTCAGCTGTAATTTTTAATGAGTTATTAAGTGCAGACCAAAATTAATAAATAATTAATTTTTCTTTTATTATGACAAATGGTATTGAGCGATGAGTGGTTGAATGAGCAAGGTCTGAATTGCAGGCTTTTCCATTAAAGATAACAGACAAATGAAGATACAAATGAAATGAGGGTCCAACATCAAGCACATCTCCTTTAGGAGACGGGTGTTTCTAAAAGGAAAGCAGGAAAAAAATGACAAGGAGTAAAGAAAAAAGGTACATTGTGAGCACAATCTTTCCTTTTAGAGCATTGTGCACATCATTTTACTCTGATTGCTTTTCACAAGCACATTGCTGAGTAACCTTTTACGATCTAATGAAAGAAGTCCATACCTTTCCTGATCCCTCCATCAGTAGCACACGTGTAATCACCTGTTGTCAGTAGGAAACATGTTCCCCCTCTTCTGTTTTTGTCTCTTGTACTAGAGCGTCTGATGGGAGGGAGCCTTTCACCAGGTGAGAGTGGCTGCTCACTTCCTGCACTGTCTTCACCTGATAACACTGGTTAAAGCACCATGCCCATTTACAGACAATAATGAATGAGGAAATGAGACATCACAAAGAGCTTATGCTGAATGCTGGATATTCCCATCACTCAAAAAATAGTTATAAGGTAAATCATTAGAAGAAACAAGATTACAATTCACCATTAATCAGTACAAAATGGCAAGAAGTATATTTTATATTCAAGAACAATGATCTTTTGACTTCCCTGTTCTTTTAAAGCTCATATAAAGTTATATTAAACTACCATGAAATAAGAAATAATCAAATCAAGGCTCAGTTGGTTGCCTATTATGTACTGCAACTTTTCAGGGTGCAGTCAGCCTTGGATATTTCAAACACGTATTTACTATATTGGCTATCATTTTTTCTAAACAAAAGGTCATATTAGTAATTTTTGATTAGATTATGTTGCTTGTTATAGTTTAAAAGACAAGCACTCCCCTAGGAGGGTTAAATTTTCAACATTTGGCACTAAAACCTGTTTATTAACACATTTAGTTTTCATTTCTATACTTCTCACACTTTCACTGCTTGTCATCACAAGCACCCAACGATAAATGCCGTCTTTGGTCTGTAGTTTATTTTGTCAAACAGTGAAACTCTTACCTCTCCTGATTTGGCACTCCCTAAGGACTGTATTTAAAAATGATCTACTATTTGAGATTCAGGCCACTCTTCAATAAAAAATTCTCTGCTCAGAACAGCACATAACAGATAATGGCATGTTATTGACTTAAGCTTTAGCTTTGCATTTAAACCTGAGCACGTGTTTTTCTGAACTGGTAATGCAAAGGGCTATATTCAGCCTTGAAGTTTTGCACAGAATTCCTAGAGATGCTAATAGGTTTAACAGAAATAAATCTACAGTGCAGGATGTGAATGGTGGCACTACAAAGAGAAAGTTAGCACTTCAAAATGGGTCCGTTTTGCATATCTGCTTCCTCTCTAACTTCAAGGATTATAATACCTTGCAAATAAAGCTGCAGACACAAAAAAGTGTCTCTTTGCTCTAATCACACTGAGCCTTCTCCATGCTGGAATACCTTTAGTGGGACCTGACAGCATGAAAAAGCCGTTATTATTGACACTTTGAAGATATCTGAAAGTGTGTATCACTCAAAGCACTGTAAAACTAACTATATTCCACCCACAGTGTGAGTCCTTTCAATACTCTTAAATATATTTAGGATGGTCAAAAAGCTGTGTTAACTTTGTCTGCATACACTCACTTGGAGACTGAAACCAAGCTTCTTTGAACATAAATGCTATTTAGTAACAGAGCGACAGACCAAAGATGGATATTGTTCAAAGACTGATTTTCCAGACTCTATTTTTTAAAAATTAATTTCAATTACTGAATGACACCAGACAGGGGTTTTGCTCTATTATTCTTTAGTAGCTTTCCAACATTATTCTATTGACTGGTATGTGAGCTTTGTAATCAGATTGTGCTTGGTTTAAGAATAAATACATTCAAAACCAAACAAAAAATCCTTGCTGCTAAAAAATTTGTTTCAAATATACTGAGAGATAAAATTCACTCTAATGTGAAAAGATATGGAATATGGGGGCAGAAGCTATCATTTGATATGCATTCTCATAATTATGTGATTAGCACAAAATACCCCTTATCCATCATTTGGAACTATAACAAATAAGATACTATAAATCATAAACATCAGCACTAATAATGATGATGTTGCTAGAGGCCCTCATTTTCATTTTCTTGACAAACTTTACATCAGCTATAATATTCAATTAACAGTAAATATCATGCAATGTCTCATCTAATACAGACGAAGGTGGTTCGTCTAGCCAGGGAAGCGGAATGCCAAATGGAAAGAAAACTAGAAATACAATTTCTTCTTATTTCCTTTGAGTGCTGGGCTTTTGATGCAAAGCACCTGCTCCTTTTAAATGACTGCTTCTTTGTAGGATCTTGCTTAACAGGCCACGATGTGGCACAGGCAAAGCTGACACAAGAGACAGACACTGAGGCAAAACACCATGGAGTCCAACAGGGTGGGACACGGTGGCTGCTCAAATAGTCACAGTCATGCAGAAAAAACAAGAAACATCCATACGACGCAACAAACAACGGGCAAAAAAAAAAGTTGATATCATCAGCAGGAAAGCATTCTCAACAGAGCAAGCAAAACTGTATAGACCAGCTACATAGAGGTTTGGGAACATCACTATACCTATTTTATCCTCTATGAGACTGACACACGCAAACACTGGAGGGGAGAAGGGTGGGAGCTATGTCTTCTCCTGGCAGAAAGGCTGGCTGCTTTCTGACCCCTACCAAACATACTGGTCTATAAAGTGTTTTCAGAGGACATGCATTTCCAGTGGGGTCCTACCTGATGATCTGTTGTGCTCCATCAGCTGGTTGTCCTTGCCCAGGCAGATGTCACCCTGTGTGCTATTGCAGGCCATGTTCAAGTCTGTCTTGCAGAAGGTAGGTGAGCTGGCTTGAGGAGCAGGAGGGATGTGCTTCTTCCGCTTCCTTGGCAGTTTCTGCTTTGCCATGGCCAGGGAGTAGTACATCCCAAAATTGTTAACTATCACAGGCACTGGCATGGCTATGGTGAGCACCCCCGCCAGAGCACACAGGGCTCCCACCAGCATGCCTGACCAAGTCCGTGGATACATATCCCCGTATCCCAGTGTGGTCATGGTGACCACAGCCCACCAGAAGCCGATAGGGATATTCTTGAATTGCGTGTGCTCACTCGCTGATGGGTCATTAGGCTGGGCTCCTACCCGCTCTGCGTAGTAGATCATGGTGGCAAATATCAAAACACCAAGCGCCAGGAATATTATCAGCAGCAAAAATTCATTGGTGCTGGCTCGCAGAGTGTGCCCCAGCACTCTGAGGCCCACAAAGTGACGGGTGAGCTTGAAGATTCGAAGAATCCTCACAAACCTTACCACCCTGAGGAAACCAAGCACGTCTTTAGCAGCTTTGGAGGAGAGCCCGCTCAGGCCTACTTCTAGGTAGAAGGGCAAGATGGCCACAAAGTCAATGATATTCAGGAGGTTTTTGATGAATTCAAGTTTGTTGGGGGAAAAAATTACACGTACTAAAAATTCAAATGTAAACCATACCACGCAGACTCCTTCCACATACGTCAAGGCAGGATCTGTCTCGATTTCATACTGTAGCACAGTTTCCGTCCCATTGGTGACCAGCTCAGTTTTGTTTATAATAGTATTGAAAGCCTCATGTGTTTCCAGGCAAAAGGTTGTGATTGAAACTAAGATGAAGAATAAAGAGGCAAAGGCGATGAACTGAAACAAAAAGAGGGAAGAAACATGAGAACCACACAGCTCTTCTCATTAATACCAACAATGTCAGTGATTATTATAAATCAGTGCATCTTTTACTGATTCATCCCCAAGTGATTTAATTCATATGAATAAAACTTTGCATTTAGGCCAATGCAGAGCAGCAGACAGTTCTCATGTGTAATCCTGGAGCAAGAAAAGTCTTGGTGATTCATAAAGTGGAAAGAAATTCTTTAATCTGTACTAATTCCATTCAACTGTCAAGCTGCCTTTAAAACAGCTCCCATAGACACCAACCACAGCAAGATTAAAGGCTCTCCACCTCTCACATAGTGGAAAATGGGGTTGTTCCTAATGGCCTTGAGATTATGGTTCAGAAATACACACCTGGCCTGAAGGGTATCTCAGGGGGTCCTAGGGACTGATCCAAACACTATGTTTCCTTTGGATTTTCAATGAATCACAAGCACAGAAAATGTACTGACAGAAAATGCATTCTGTGTTACAGGTAGAGTTGGTCGCACAGCCTGTTATGTTCACAGTCATCCACTCCTTGTACTCTTAGGCAGGACTATGAGTAAACCTGGAAGAACCTCTCTTATTGCAGTGCCAGAGCTTTGCCAGTGTGTTAGGATCCACAATCCTGCTATCAAAGTTAGAAATCCACAACAACCTGAACAAACTGGGAAATACAAATTCAGTTCTATAGGGGCCCACGAATAGATAAAATACAGTTATATAACCTGGAGACAGTCCTCACACAGGATTGATAAGGACTTAAAAACATTTACAGTCTGACCTTCAACTCAGTCATTACAGTCAAACATTGAAGAAAAGAGAATGTCCAGGACAGGATCTCATAAAAATTAACACTGAGACAAACAGCTGGGGGTAATAAACGTTCTTACACCCAGTAAAACATGTCAAATTAAAAGGTGTTTTGAGGGTAGTTGTTCCTTTGCTACAATGATTAACTTCTTTTAAGTGACAATACATTAACACTGTATTAGCACTGCAACAGCAATGGTGTGGTACGTGAATAGATGATGTGTTTAAATCCCTCCCTGAGCAAGGATTTATAACATGTTATCAGTGTGTTTATTATTCTGGATTTTCAGCTTAATAGACATCTTATAGCCAGTATTGTCACGGAAAAAACTCTGAAGACCTCAAGATTTTAGAATGTGTTAGGGGTCCAAAGAGAAAAAAAGGTGACTAAATAGGTTTTTGAAAATACCTAGCAACTATGTACTTCCTCATATTATCTAGCAGCCTGAAATTTTACCATTGCATAAAGAAGACCCCACATTTCTTTCAAAATGGCAGCAAATTACTAACTCTTTTGGCTTTGGATTTTTGCAGTTTTAAACTTTTACTTGCTGGTAAAACAAAAACATATGATAGCAACAGCAAAGGTTGAGGCAGGCTCTTCATCCTTTTAAATATTGTTTATTATAGTCAATAAACTTAATGTGGTTTATGCTTCCCTTAATAATACTTAAATATCACTCAGGGTATCACTCTCTTAATCCATTAATTTCCAGCCTTAAATTAAGCACCTTAAAGAAGCCAAGCTAGTAGAAAAAAGTATCATATTCCCTACTACCACCCTACTGGAAAGACCAGCTTATAGTATGGTTTCTGGGGTTACAGGCAGGAGACAACGTGGCAGCAGGATGCTGGCACATTACCACACTAAAATCTTAAATCTCAGTGAAAAATTTTAGTTACAAGGCAGACAGAACAGCACCCATAAGCAAGAATGCCTCTATTAATGTTACTAATCCAGGCTGCAACATTGAGGCAAAACTGATTTGGTGTACACTGGGTATCAGTCACTGAATTCAGCACTCAGATTTAGTATTGTCTGCCACAGGAGTTCATTTGGGCTGGTGCAATACTGAATGGTTGCATTTTTCTAACACAGACTAGTAGTTCAACAACAAAATGTTGCCTCTACAATTGGCAGAGAGAATTGCTTTTATTCCAAGAAACAAGTTTAAATTTGCAATGCAGGCCTGGCAAATTTATTACACTTGGACTCAAAAGATGTATCTATCAAAACCCCCATATATCTACCTACATCAGAGATTTGCAGTTTGTTTATGGCTTCCTTTCCACAATCAATGAAACAAAGTATTACACCAAGCTCCTCAATTACAAATGCTCTAAATCTGTTATCTTCCAGAAAGGACTGACTCAGGGACTGAACTGAACACTTATCATCCAGTCTGAACTTCTCGTCACAAGCCTAGCAAACAATTTGACATTGTCTGGCTGATTTTTACTGAACAGGCTTTTCTGTCTTTGCACTAACTACAAAACTGATGCACATTCACAGCTCATTTGTTCCTGGCACCTGACACCAACATACATGAAAAACCCACAGTCTTGTGTGAAACAACTAGAGTCAGCAAATACAACCAGATTTATATAACCCAAGTGAATTAATCTCAGCAGACCTTTGCAAAACCTCTCCATAACATGGACAGGGAATTTACCAGACTCTAAGCAACTGGTGGGCTAATGACCCTTGGGAGACTCCTTGAGCATCCTCCAGCATCTTTCTACACAGTGAAGGAGGGAAAAAACAAATAAATCCATGGAGGTTAAAAACCACTGAAGCTAAATAGCTTGCAATCCAGGTGGGAACTTTTAAAAGATAAAATATTGGGCAACCTCTTTAACAGTAACACTTTGGCAATTTCAAACTGTGAATATTTTTAGCCTGAAAAGCACAGAGAATTACAGTAAACCTTGCCAAACTAAAATTTACCAACAAGTCAGATATAATAAGGGTTAACTGTGCATTCAACCATGCACTGAATCTAATAGTATGTAAATAATTAGCACCTGCTTCCAGGCTGTATTTCAGAACGAGAGTCCACTCTGGTTCAGCTCCTTTCTAAAAAAATGCCAAATACCAAGGGATTAACTACAGATAGAACTGCCTGACAAGCTCTTTATTACTGTTTTGCTCAACATTGATGCTGTGAAAGGCCACAGTACACTTGGCAAAGCAGATCAAAATTTTTACCTACATTCAACAGCACTTTATTATCCCAGAAAAGACATTCAGTCATTTCCAAAATCTGCTGAGTATCCTCCTTTGTTATCCTAAAGACAATCATCTTTCAGAGGTTAGAACAAAGGCAAGAAAAAACTGTTAATCTGGTGACAGATTTCTTGATAATTCTGCAATTTCCATTTATAGCAATGTAAAACAATGTGATGCATACATTTGACCATGCACAGAATAGCACATACTTCACTGGATTTGGGCAAAGACATGCACAAACACAAAAAAAAAAAGGCATTTATCTTTTGTTGCATTTTGCTTTAAGCTGTAAACTCCTTGGATCACAACATTCTGGACAGAATTCACACAGGACCTAACACGATGAAACCTCATACACAAGACCTACAATGTTATCACAGTAGTCAGAGAACACGCACGAAGAAAATGCAATTGTCAATGCAAGAAGGAATATTTTATCAAAGAAAATTGCTTAGAGACTTACTTTAACAAAGATACTTCCTTCGTATTATATTACATAATACTATGCAATGTGTTGAAATGATTCTACCATATTTTTCACTAACACTTGTCATGATAGAAATTAAATGAAGTCATGTGCTAGCCTCACTTTATGCTTTCCTTCTGCTTCATCCTAATTCCATCTTCTCTCATTTTGAGGGTAATGAGCCTTTAAAAACACATCCTTTTTAATTTATGTGGGCAAGCACCACATTTTAGATGAAGTCAATTCAGATTCAAACTCCCAGACCGTCAGTTGGATGGGATGAACCAAGTTCTATTTCTCAGTCTTGTTAATGTCCACAATAGGTGGTGTACCACACACACCTTTCTAGGGATTTTGGTTTTGATTGGTTTTATGGAACCAGCACCCACCCTGACTGGTTAAAAACCTGCCCAAGGAGCGCGAGCGACCAGAAGCTCAGTGACCAGGAGAGCGGGCGAACAGGGCAGGTTCAAGGCAGTTTGCGCGGCAGTTCGTGTTGGCAGGCGAGCGGGAGGGTGAGCACTCGCTGTATGACCAGGGCCCGGTCTGGGAGCTCTGCTCTGGTTGCCCCGCAGTGGCCACTGTAGGCACTCAGGCAGAGCCAATGAGAAGGGAGGCTGCAGTGCAGAGCTCGGAGCGTAGAGAGCGCCTGCACTGCTCTCCTGAGGGGAGGGTGCGCAATGGGCAGAGCTGCACTCTGTGCTCCCTGGTGGAGGTCCTCCTGCAGCAGGGGCTGAGCTGCGGGACGCTGTCAATAGGCTGAAAGGTGTCAGGGAAGCTGAGGGGAAGCAGCACTGCTTGCTCCAGGACCAGACTGTGCAGGGGCCTCAAGCGTCCACTGTCGCTCATGCAGGAAAGGAGGCCGCTAACCCGGGAAGCCGGGAAACAGTAACAGAAAAAAAACAACAAAAAAAGGAGGAAGAGGACAATTAAAAGCAAGGGGCTTCCTCCTAAATCTGTTGTCCCCACCCAAAATCTCTTGGCTGTCCTGCAGGGGGCTGATGAGGAACCACGCTCCCACCAGGAACAACCGGCTGATGCACTGGTAAAGAAGATCACTACTGGTGCTGCCAGGAAAAAGCAACGGGCCATAGTAGTAGGGGACTCTACTCTCAAAGGAACAGAGGTACCCATCTCTCGGCCTAATCCAGTCTCAAGGGAGGTGTGTTGCCTACCAGAGGCTTGGATCAGGGATGTTGCAGAGAGACTGCCTGCTCTAATCGGTACCACTAACTATTACCCACTTCTTGTGGTCCATATGGGTGCTACTGATATAGATAGCAGCAGCCTGGAGAACATAAAGAAGGACTACAGAGTTCTGGGAGAGGTTGTCAGGGGGTCTGGAGCTCAGACTGTCTTTTCATCAATTCTCCAGGATACAGGACACGACCTGAAAAAGGCTAGGAGGATTGGCCAGGTTAATAAATGGTTAGAAGAGTGGTGCTATAGTCAGGGGTTGGGTACCTTGAACATGGGACACAAATTAGTAGGCCAGATATACTGGGGGCTGGTGGAGCTGGTCTGACAAAAAAAAGGAACAGTGGATTTGGTAGGAGGCTTGCCAGGCTGGTCAAGGATGCTTTAAACTAGATGTGTTGGGGGAGGGGGGCATCATTCCATCCCAACACACCCAATCACTTGTCAGCACCTATAATAAACGTTCAGAGCAATGTGGAACTATTCCAGCTGCTCCAGCCAATGAGCCGGCTTCAATTGGAGCTCAGCTCAGAGCTGAGCCCAATTATACAAATGCCCATAGCATGGGGAACAAACAAGAGGAATTAGAGATGTGTGCACATCTACGGGGGTATGATATCATAGGCATCCCAGAAACATGGTGAGATGGCTCCTATGACTGGTGTGTTGGAATGGGAGGTTACAGGCTCTTTAGGAAAGACAGGCCCAGTAGGCGGGGAGGGGGAGTTGCTATATATGTTCAGGATAGGCTGGAGGGTATGGAACTCTGGGGACAGGTGAGTAGTCAACAGAGAGTTTGTGGGTCAGGGTTAAAGAGAGTACAGCGATGGGAGACATTATTGTGGGGATCTGTTACAGATCGCCTGATCAAGAGAACACGGTGGATGAAGAGCTCTATAGACAGATAGGAACAGCCTCACGCTCGCAGGCCCTTGTCCTCATGGGGGACTTCAACCACCCTGATATCTGTTGGAGGGATGGGACGGCTCAGCACAAGCAATCCAGGAGGTTCCTCGATTGTGTGGAAGACAACTTCCTTCTGCAAGCAATACAGGAGCCGACAAGGAGAAATGCCATGCTTGACCTCGTCCTCACCAACAGGGAAGGGCTGGTTGGATATGTGACGCTCCAGGGCAGCCTTGGTTGCAGCGATCATGAGATGGTCAAATTCGAGATCCTCAGGCCAGTGAGAAGAGCGTGCAGCAAGCTCACTGCCCTGGACTTCAAGAGAGCAGATTTGGCCTCTTCAGGAACATGCTCAGTAAGGTTCCATGGGATATAGCCTTAGAGGGCAGGGGGGCCCAAGACTGTTGGTTGATATTCAAGGATCACCTGCTGCAAGCTCAGGAGTGATACATCCCATGTCGAAGGAAGTGCTGCAGGAGGGCCAGGAGACCTCCGTGGATGGATAAGGAGCTGCTGAGGAAAATTCAAGGAAAAAAGAGGCTTATAAAAGGTGGAAGCAAGGACAGGTGGCCTGGGAAGAATACAGGGATGTTGTCCGGGAAGCTAGGGACCAGGTTAGGAAAGCTAAGGCCCACTTAGAATTAAACTTGGCTAGGGATTTTAAGGATAACAGGAAGGGATTCTATAGGTACATTGCAAAGAAAAGACATGCTAGGGACAATGTGGGCCCTCCCCATAATCAATCGGGAGAATTGGCTACCCTGGATTTGGAGAAGGCTGAGGTTCTTAATGACTTCTTTGCCTCAGTCTTCACCGGCAAATGCTCTGACCACACCACCCAAGTCTTAGAAGGCAGACACAGGGACTGTGAGAATGAAGACCCTGGGCCCACTGTAGGAGAGGATCTGGTTCGAGACCATCTTAGGAACCTGAACGTATACAAGTCCATGGGACCTGATGAAATCCATCCGTGGGTCCTGAAGGAGCTGGCAAATGAAGTTGCTAAGCCACTCTCCATCATATTTGAAAAATCATGGCAGTCAGGTGAAGCTCCCAATGACTGGAAAAAGGGAAATATAACCCCCATTTTCAAGAAGGGGAAAATGGATGAGGCAGGGAACTACAGACCAGTCAGCCTCATCTCTGTGCCTGGCAAAATCTTGGAGTGGATTCACCTGGAAGGCATGCTTGAGGCACATGAAAAACAACAAGGTGGTTGGTGACAGACAGCATGGCTTCACTAAGGGGAAATCCTGCCTGACCAATCTGGTGGCCTTCTAGGATGGGGCTACAGAACTGATGGACAGGGGTAGAGCAGTGGATGTCATCTACCTGGACTTGTGCAAAGCGTTTGACACTGTCTCTCATGACATCCTTGTCTCTAAGTTGGAGAGACATCAATTTGATAGGTGGACCACTCGGTGGATAAAGAACTGGCTGCATGGTTGCATGCAAAGAGTTGTGCTCAATGGCTCAATGTCCAGCTGGAGACCAGGAACGAGTGGTGTTCCTCAGGGATTGCTGTTGGGACCGGTCTTGTTGAACATCTTTGTCGGTGACATGGACAGTGGGATTGACTATGCCCTCAGCAAGTTTGCCAATGACACCAAGCTGTGTGGTTTGGTTGATACACTGGAGGGAAGGAATGCCATCCAGAGGGACCTTGACATGCTTGTGAGGTGGGCTGATGCCAACCTGATGAAGTTTAACCATACCAAGTGCAAGGTCCTACACCTGGGTTGGAGCAATGCCAAGCACAGCTCCAGGTTGGGCAGAGAAGAGATTCAGAGCAGCCCTGTGGAGAAGCACTTGGGGGTGCTGGTCAATGAGAAAATGAACATGAGCCAGCAGTGTGTGCCTGCAGCCCAGAAAGCCAACCATATCCTGGGCTGCATCAACAGGAGCATGACCAGCAGGTCGAGGGAGGTGATCCTACCCCTCTACTCTGCTCTTGTGAGACCTCACTTGGAGTACTGTGTACAGTTTTGGGGTCCTCAACATAAAAAGGACATGGAACTGTTGGAACAAGTGCCGAGGAGGGCCACGAGGACGATGAGGGGACTGGAGCACCTCCTGTTTGAAGATAGGATGAGAAAGTTGTGGCTGTTGAGCCTGGAGAAGAGAAGGCTGCATGGAGACCTCGGAGCAGCCTTCCAGTACCTGAAGGGGGCCTATAGGGATGGTGGGGAGGGACTATTCATGAGGGACTGCAGTGACAGGACAAGTGGTAACAGGTTCAGACTTAAACAGGGGAAGTTCTGGTTAGCTATAAGGAAGTAGTTCTTTCCTGTGAGGGTGGTGAGGCACTGGAATGGGTTGCCCAGGGTAGTTGTGAATGCTCCATCCCTGGCGGTGTTCAAGGCCTGGTTGGACATAGCCTTGGGTGGCATGGTTTAGTGTGAGGTGTCCCTGGCCGTGGCAGGAGGGTTGGAACTAGATGATCTTAAGGTCCTTTCCAACCCTAACTATTCTATGATTATAATTTCAGAAAAGTCATAGCAAGGAGACCATTTTCTGTTGCAAGCAACATTTCACTGTGAGAAGTTCTGAAAACTTAGGTTTTGACTAGCTGCAACACAAATTCAGCCTTGGTATACAGCAAAACAGCTTCATCAACACTCTTTTTTAAACCAAAGATTGTGGCCCAAGCGCATGTCTTGAAACCATTTGGGAAAAAAATTGAAGAAAAATTTCCAAATAAGATCCAAATAATTACAGTCCTCTCATTTCTTAAAAGTTTGGGATTTTTTTTAAATATTTGCTTCATGTTTTTTCAATGGATGAGAAAAGTATCTTTCTTCATTTAGATTCTTTTTTTTTCCCCTGAGGGACAACACTTTTCTAAGTGAGAGAACGGTTGTACAGACACTCCAGGGCCACCAAATCAGCCTTTTTCAAAATTGAAATTAATACAAATGACATTAATAAAAAGTTGTGTCTGGTTTTGCCAGAAGTTACAAAAATGTTTAGTAGTAATACACAGCATGCTCAACATTTCTCTTTAAGTAGTTAAAACTCTCAGCTGCTGATTCTCTCTTTGCACATTTTGATGGCAGTGCGCACCCAGTTTTATCCATGTGTATCGGCATCACATTTCAGACAACGTCGGTACACATTCCAGCTCCCAGCTTCTCTAGTTGATGGGATCATCAGCCGAGCTCTGTTACTGAGTCCTACTAATGTACACAGTAAGGGGATTAATCATCTACACCTTGATTTTTAATGATGCACATAAATCTGAAGTGAGCATCAAATGCCTCCATATAACTTGTTGGAAGTAGAAAACTTTATGATTCCTATTTGAATCCAGTGTTCCACCAGGAACCAAGCTGCTCAGAGTTGAAGGTAATTTCAAAAATGACAACCAATTCTTGGATTGCAAATTGAGCAGTCTGTGGATTATCAAAACTTCTGTCCATCCAGTGTCCTGCTTTAACTTGCACATAGCTCCTAAAGTGCCTTGAAGAAATTAAGGTCACTTTAAGAATCGTGGCTGCAAATGACCTGACAACAGGCTTGTAGGCCATGTCTGTTTCACAGCAGAAAAAGGCACCTGGTCAGAGTACGCTGTGGCTCACATCTAATCCACATTCAAGTTTCCTTTCCAGTGCAAACCCAAATAAAAGAGCAACAGAGCTAGAAACTGATCCTCACACTCAGGTGTGTTATTCATAAAATAAGACTAATATTACTCCATATTCAAGCTATGCTTTGTATGCCCATCCTGCACCCTTAAAAGAGGCTATTTCTATGTATTATTTAGTATTCAAAGGTGGACAGGTTATAGACAGTGAAGCAGTTAATGTACAGGTAATTGTCAGTCACCCTTATTTCTTGTTTCATAGCTAACTTTTGAATAAAATCTCTCACAATATTTAAGTATTTTCCCAGAAAGAGTCTGTATCCCATCTGGATACAATTGGTTCTGGGGTTCAATCTCAACACCTCCTCCTTAAACTCTCCGCACTGTGTAAAGTGTATTTTCTAATGTGAGTATTCAATAGCAGCTTTTATGGTTGTGTCAGTTCATTTGTGTTTCATTCCAGGACTTAGAAGGCTTGCCCTTGACACGCTTGACTACAGAAAAAGAAAAGTACTGAATATTTAATAAGCCCTTGGAAATACAACATTTAATATTCTCTAATGCAGGTACAGAACTGCCTTTGAAGAAAAAAGGTGACAATCCTGCTTAAATAACTATCTTCACAGGCACATTACTAGACTTGATGCATGCATGTTGCTGGAATTTAAAACAATTCTAAAAAACAATAATCCTCCCCACCATACTTAGTAGACTAAAAAGACCGACACAGAAAAGAAACTGCATTTTATTTCTTAAAGAAACCAACTTTGATGGGCTTGCTCACTATTGAAACCAAAATCCTGCTTTTGTTGCTAAAGATAAGAGTTTACTGAACACCTTACTTTTTCCTGAACAAAACATGAATGGGGGAGTTTACACAGCTGAGTTCTTTGCTTTCCCACCAGACCATTCATGTTAATGACAACACTCAAAATGGAGGAAATTTTCTGCTGGATAACAAAATACTCAAAAGGAAGGCAGCTTTTTTTTAAAACATCATAATAATTTTGCAAAATAAAAATTATATTTATACTGGGGAGATTTAAAAATTATTTCCAGTGACGTCGGTTCACATCTGTCAGGTTAAGCCTCATCTTTTCAGAGTTCAGACTATGATGCAAACTATTTGAAAAAGATAACTGATTCAGTTGCTTCCTTCTACTAACCCCCTGACCACAAGAAGGAAGCTAATCTATGCACTAAACTCATCCAATCTCATTGACTACAAAAATTTAGTCAGATATATTCATTTTGCAATTTTTTTCTCCATACGTACCTTAAGAATATACTGTTTCTTAGTATAGACAGCTGTAAGTGGCTATACCAAAATTAAATATTCCCATCATAAACTTTATGATCTGATATTGACATTTTTATTTTTTTTCTCTCAAGGTTCAGGAAAGAAAAGGCTTTGTCCCTGTAAATCTTTCATGTATTTGCCCCTTAATATTCTCCACAAGCCTTTTTTATTCTTCCAGGAATTCAAACCCCAGTTACTTTGTGAAATCCCCCTAGTTCTGTAAGAGTAAGACACAGTCAAACAGGGAACAAAGCCAATGTCACACACTGTTTCCAATCAGTCACAACTAACTTGCGATGCAGATTTTTTTAATCTAGTTTTATAGCTGCTTAGTCATATAAAACCAAAGTCTTAAAAAGAGAAACCCCATAAAAATTCCAATAAATTTGAAGGATTTGGGTGTTCAATAAAAATACGACTCATCTATGGATGTTACTTAAGCAGAAAAAGAAACTGCATTTGTAAAGTAAATGGCATGCTTCACTCTAATGAGCAGCAACTAACATTGGAACGAAATCACAGAATTAGATACCACTTCCAGCTTTAAAAAGAGTTGTCTCTGGGTTTAGATTTGACAGATTGTTCTCATTTCTGACTTTAACACAGCAGATTTTTTTCCCTCTCTTTCATCTGGATAATAGGAAACTGCTAAAATCACAATGTGATTTTAGAATGAGCTCTTGTGATGACCTTAACTGTATAATTTAATTTTCTGTGGGATGAAATTTAAATATTAATGCTCATTTTACCCAAACTCAACATCTCACCCAACAGATCATTAGTCTCTTCACAACTCTATTTCTCAAAGTTGCTGTTCTTCCTTAGATATAAGCTCTCCTTGGAAAATTAACATTTTACACACATACACACAAAAAAAGGAAAAGCTGCATATGTTTTTATGGTGTGATGCATTTTCAGCACATTGCATCTGGGTATACTGAGTAAGATATCAAATACCATGAACATCTACTAACCAAACTACTGGCATTTAAAATATAAGCTCAAGGCAAATATATTCTCAACTTGCTTCATCGGTCGTAAATCATAATCTTTCACATTATCATTCTCCAAAGATTAAGGAATGGATACTGACGCAGCATTTTAAATAAATCTTCAAGAGAAAACCAAAAACATGATACATGAAGTATCAGGCACTAAATCCAATTTAATGTCTCTCAAAATCTATAACTCATCCTCCTTCTTGGGGCTAAGGTGAAATGTCAGCATTAAACTGGCTTTTAAATGTCTGCATAAAGATTCAACAGCCCAACTTTAGCATCCTAATTTGGAAACTCTGGCTATTACAATATCTCAACCAACATCAAGCCACAGTTGGCAGAGTTCTTGCCAATATTTTCATTTTCATCCTGTGAAAGGTAAGTCTACTCTTTTCAAATCCCCAGCACAGTTTTTCCTCATTTGTACTCTCTCCTGCTAACATCGTCTGGCTTTCAATTTAACACTTAACATCCTGCTACTATAATTCTATGCATAGTCATATTTGAAAGAAAAAAAATACATATATCAATATACTTTTACTGATATACTGTTTAAGAACAGCCTATAAGTAAATACTATTCATAGATTTATAGTGCAAGAGTATTTACAGATCAGACTGGCTACCATCTGCATGCAGTAGTGGAAACACAAATGTTGTCATGCTTGCTTATTCTTTTCTCATTTATTGCAGTTCTGCAAAGCAGTTGTCTTTCATTACGAGCTGGAGCACAAATGAAAAGGCTATGAATGCCTCTTTTCATACCCAGAAATTCAGGTCCGCAATTAAGACATTCTAATTCAGCTGTCAGGTAAATCAGCAGTCTGACACTAGTTTGACCCAGATACATATCTGCATCTGACTCAACAAATCTTACATTTACATTTTAAAGCAGTTCATAAAGAAAACCAGCTACAAATTATGCTGTATTTTAATTGCATTTGTGATGTGTATCTTTCCAAAGGATTTAAAACTGATTTACCAACCTCCCCTCATAGAGACATGTTCTGCTGCTCAGCACGGAAAACTTTTTCTCTGCTGAACAACTGGAAAGAAGACATGACGTGCTTCAGTGAGGGGGTGCGTGTGCACACTTCATGCAGTAGGAGTCCCTAGGACAGACCTTACCTGCTGCCCAGGACATTCTCTTGTACGCCACCCCTGGCTGCCTCACACCCAAGAAAATTACTAATTTCCTAAATGACCAGTACTGTTTCCCACCTGGAAAATCAAAACCATCTCACTTTGTTGTCCCATTGAGCAGCCAAGTCAAACATGTCATGGGGACACAGAACATATATAACAGTCTGTTTCACCCTCCTGAAGACTCAGCAGAACTGCTTGAAAAGCAATTATGCTGCCTCCAGAAGCTTCCTTTTCCCATCCACTTGAATTTATCAAGCTTGTTTCACTTGTGATCTTTCCAAGCTGTAACTACTGCAGCAGTATTTTAGGTTTTACAGCCAGCTGTGCTGATTTTTTTTAACTAGACTTGGCATTTATATTCTAACAATCCTTTTTTTTTTTTTTTAAAGGCATCAGCAAAGCTCACTTTGACCTTGCCTTAATGAAAAGGTCTGCATGGTTACGTGACCTGATGAGCAAAGCACTGCCACTCATTCATTAAACATTACTATCAATCAGACAGGCAAAATATTTCTAGCAGCTGCAAAAATCCAATGGATGTTCTTCCTGGAGTGAAGGCAAAGGTGAGAAAAAGAGAAATTCTCAGTCCATATTCTGGATCTGGTATCAGACATTCAGAGGCTTCTTATTACTAAAAGAGCATCTTCGGAAATAAGCCAAAATTCTCCAAAGGGCTGGAGATGGCAGATTTTGAAGGTCTCAAATTTACATACTGAGTTGAATTAGCCTCTCAGTATGCTTTGTTTCCCTTCCCTAAACTAGCTGCTCTTCACATGTTTTCAGCAGAGATTAGGCTCTGGGACCTGGCAATTTAAAATACTGCATAGGCAGCATCTTTCTTTCTGCGCTTGATTTAGCATGAAAAGGTTTCATTTGGCTCAATGGGTCAAAACTGGAAAGAAAATATTCAGTATAATACTATTTATTATTAATAGACTTTCACACCCATGCAGACAAATGGAGAAAAGAGAAAAATTCTTAAGAAGACAAATTCATGAAAATTCTATTATAATGTAGTTTGCCTAGTACATAAATCTCATGTCCATTAAAATTATAGAAACATTTTCAGCCCTATCATCTCTGTCTCACTTAAGCACTCAGGCTCATTTATGTCTTACTTTTTCTCTCACTCAAAACAAGCCTGATGGCCTAATTCAAAATTATGCTTGGGTGAATTTAGAAAACTTTAAGATTTTGAAGCTCAACAGCCATTAAGATTTGTAATAGAGCCCATCTTCGCTCTCACCACAGCAGCTTCACAACCAAACCATATAACATTTGTCATCCCGTATCTAATCAAAACATACTAGAATCATTTACAAGTTTTCCAGACCTGTGTCTTTTCCTGTACAACATAACAAGACTTCTATTGCAACAGCTGGAATAAAAATTGCTGAACTACTTCTAAAAAAATTGAAGGGATGGAGTCATTTCCAAGACACTCAGAAGTGTATGTTGGGCCTTTAAACAGCTTATTACCAGGTCTCTTTTGACTTAAAACTCTTTCTTCCTTATACTTACATTAATTAAGGAGCATTGGCTGAATTTTTCATACTTACACCACAGATGATGGTGGTGTAGGTGTTTACTACCTGCAGCCTTGTAGGCTACCAAGACTATGACATTACCTAAATCTTAGCTGGTTGGTATGCTAGCCTTAATAATGAACTTCCAATGCAGCAGGTTTTGTGGAGTAATCTAAGTTGAATAAAAAGCAAATTATGAATCCAGAAACTGCATCCTATGGCTTCTTATGAGAACTGTCACAGTTGCAATCCAGTAGATAAAACTCCTCTGCCATCTGCACTGGCAAAGTCTCAAGCTCCCTGGTTCTGACATGAAAAACCTCTAGGGAGTACAGATTTTTTCCCCATGTGTCCATAGTTTGGTATTCTCTGCATTTTAGACTCTACTGTGCCACTGCTCTGGTACAGTCTCTTCCCTGTCCCTCACTCCCCTTTTCAAAAAACCGGCTCTACTCTCAGGTTTACCACTAGATCCCAGACTTTCCTTCTCTCTTCTTCTCAGCAACTTCTTACCTTATTTGTATATCCATGTCTTGTATCTCAAATCACTCCTTATTTTCATATGCAGCTTGCTCTCCAGAGCTGATGCACCTCCGCTCTATCTGAGTCTTCCTCCAGTCTCAGCCTTCACTTCACATGCTACCCTGGCTCTCTGAACAGGCTGTTTGCTCAGCCAACCCTCTTCTCTTTGTCTCAATCTCTGTATCTTTCTACCTCCCTTCATGTTTCCGGAGGATCTTCAAGCCCTTCTTCTCTGACTTAAATCACAACCACCTTCTTGTTTCCCATCTCCCAAAGCAACTTCATCTTCCTTCTGCTCCAGCACTGATACCATACCATGGTCTCCTGGCTCAGCCACTCTCAGGTACCTTTTCTGCTTCCATTCACAACCTCATCAGGATCTTTATGCCAGTGTATTCTCCCTGTGTAGTTTTATGTGACATGTTTCTGTAAACTCATCCGCTTTTTCCAAATGATCTAATAAAAGATATTATTTCTTCCTCTAAACCTGGCCTTGTTTTCAGGCTGAAGACTTCCTCCTCCATGAGCTAGATTCCAGGAAAGTAGAAGAGAGCATAGAATAAATGCTGACCTTAATTAAGCAAATCTGCTATCTAATAAAATTAAAACAGTTCCTCTTCAGAGGAAGATTTATGCCTTTCTATAGTTAAATCACTGGATGGTCTATAAAATAAAAGCAGTATCTCAGCTTTAAATTTTTCCTAGGCCAGACAAGAGTGGGTCCTTGGAAACCCTCCATGATCTCACAGGAGCCACTTAAAAGCCTTCCAAGATTTAAAAAAATCATCATGTTTGAGATACCTAAACTGATGAACTGCGTACCCAAATACTGGTACAGCTGAAAGAGTGATGCACCTGGAGAAGAGCTTGAGGTCAAAAGGGTGTTTTTATGAGAGGAGGAAGGATAAGGCTGTTAGAGCTCCTGAGTGTGATGTATGTGAATATGTTTCAAGCTCACAACACAATCACATAGATCAAAGCTAAATTTAGAGACAGTGAATTATTCATTGAAACAGCAGTCAGCTATACTTAGCTGGACTCCCAGGAACTTAGCACATCACCCAAGAAAACACTGTTTTTCCAGAGTTATCTTTTGGCTCCATGGTGCAAAAGAATTGCATTGGTCAACCAGATGCCCAAAATCTTGTTGAAGGTTTTCCTAAAGATAGGTAAAAAACTATATGTAGCTTACTTCCAGTTTTTAATTCATTAAAACTCCATTTACCCCTGTCTCCAAGGATGCAGAAGTGATGGTTCAGTTGAACTGAGAAAGGTAATGTAAGAAAGAGAAAAGCCACCAGTACGACAGTTATTAGGCTACTGAGACAACTGTGACATTCAGATTTCATTACTGTCTTGTTCAAAGCAGACACTTGAACTGAGATGAAAGACAGTTCAAGTCCCTCCTCTAGATTCTGGGAGAAGCATGTTTAAGCATATGAAAAAGATTACACAAGTTTATAAGAGGGATTATATGACACTGGGCCTGAGATAGCAGAGAACTGGACTCAGAGACCCAAAAGGCACCTACACTCTGTCCCCATGAATATTTCCAAATCCAATTTACACAGTTATTTAATACATAATGTTCTAAGCTATTGCCATTGCAAGCATTAGCACTGAAGACACATACAGCACCATTTCAAAAGTATTTCTATTACTTTAATACCATCTGCATTGCCAACATTATTTAGCTTAAACATTCTTTTAGAGATTTATCACCAGTTTGCCCCAGGGGCTGACATTAATCCTTATACTTGTGGCTGAACTAATTAGCACAACAACAAATACCAGCGCTGCTGTGTGCAGACCACCATCCTGCTGAAGATTTCTTTATTCAAGAGCTTGTTATTGATGAGAGGGAACATGCTAGCAGCAGAGGGGAAACATATGGGACTTGCCTTGTGAAAACTGAGGAATGAATTTCTGTGTCAAACCTGTCAATCGATCACAGCATATATTTCTTCAGAACCAGGTGCTGAGATGGACAAAAGAATTCATGCCAACGTGTCAGGCTTCACAAGCAGCCTTCCCAACCTGTCGGGGAAAGCTACTGTCTGTCTGCTGCACTTTTGCTTTTTATAACAACTCTTGTCTCTTTCAGAGATATAACAGTTATTCAGAAAATAAAAAACTTTACCTTTTTTTTTTTTTTTGCAAGTCTTAACCCCATTTTTTTTTCATTTACATTAATAGCTTATTTATGAAAAATCAGTAGTAGAACATACACAGTGGACCTATTCCAGGAACTTTATGATTAAATTCCTCATACAAAGGAGTGTGGGAAGAAATATAAACTTAGTATAAACATTTAAATGCCCTAGAAGGCTAAAATTCACCTGCAGTAAAGCATCAAGGAATATAATTACTTATCATTTCTGCATTGGAGTCAATAAGCCATTGAACTGGCTGGGGCAGTTCTTCCTCCACGCAAGTAGGATTTTGGGCTATCTGAAGGAAAATAACTCTGTCCTGGTTATCATTTGGGATGGTATCTTTACCACAATCCTCACAGCAATGAGAAGCAATCCATATAGCATGCAGCGAAAAATCTACACTAAGGGAACGCAATTTTCTTGACAGACTCTGTGGCAAAGACCAGAGTCAGGAAATCATGTAGTAAAGTGGGTCTTTGACACAACTTGAGATCTTGCTGCTAATCACAACCAGAGTGGTACTCTAGGAGAATGAATTGCCATCACTGACACTACCAGGCCTTCTATGCTCACTGGAGACTTTCTGCAGAGGAGTGGCATGCAATGCTACATGGAGGCACATTCTGCAGTTCCCATTTCCAGTTTAAAGTCTACATGGGATATTTACTGCTGTCACTCTCCTTTCAAAACCAGTTACGGCTGTTCATGTAATTCTCTTAAATAAGGGGCAGGTTACTTGTACATGGAATTACAAGTGTTGTCACTGTTGAAATATGCATATGACATACCAACAGAGATCAGTTGCTGGTGGGTTTTATGAAGTAAACCAAAAAATTAGCAGGATGCTAGTGGCAACTGTGTTCTTTACAGCGCCCTAATTCCTAACAAAACCACTATTACACACAAATGATTCTGAACTGTGAAGACTCTCTGTCCCTTGAGATGTTTAGAATTACAATAACTGCAATAAAGCATCACTCTTTATTCAAATAGGGGGTTGTGTGCTGTATTGTTGTTTGGAATTTTTTTGGGGGGGCTGCTGACTGAGGGACAAATGATGCTTACTAAAGAAGTCTAATACTCTACAACTATCACTTGTTATCACTTGTTATCACTTGCAGGGTGCAGAATTACTTGCCAAGCAACAGCAGAGATGCATTAAGAGAATGTATGTGACAAACCTGGAAGACTGAGGGAAACATAAGCAAACTTAAGTGCAACAGAGGGCTCTTTCTGGTTTGCAGCACATGGTAGAGAGGTCTTCTTTCTGCTCTATTGTAGCAATAAAATACTGCTTCTTCCTTTAGTAAAGGATATGAAGCAATGTAAATGTTATGACAGCCATTCAGGTATTTCCCCTGCCGTCAAAAAAAATTATTCATCAGTAAGGTTTACCATGTATGCTATATTCATAATTAAGTTTGTAATATATTCCATTTCCAGTTCAAATACAAATCACTTCTACATCATCATGTTTGACCTGCAGTTTTATAGCAGGCAGCTTTGGTGCTTGTCTCTCAGTGCAATTATGAGTTCGGCTCCTAGGAAGAGGTACAACTGACAGGTGTCAGATGAGGGTGATGCAGGACTTGCATGTGATGAGGGTGTCAGATGAGACTTGCAGGAGGCATCAAGGTTGAGAGCAGCATGCCTACTCAACAAATGGAAGACTATTGCTACAAAGGGGATTTTTAGCACTGCAAGACATTTGCCTTGTCATAAAGTCATCTTATTTCACAACAACAGTGACTTCTGTCTGCAAATACAGTCCCACTCTTTTCTAGAGGAAAACAATGAAAAGAAATGCTACTTGCTAAATTAAAATTAATAACAACCTTATCTGTACAGAATATTTTTCATCCACCCAGCTCAGGTACTCCAGAATGATCCGGATAACATATGTACCATGTGGGCTGAGATTTTGGATCCCAGGAGCTTCTAATGCTTCCTGATCCTGAGTTCAATTCCATCTCACAATGGCAAGGGCAGGCAGACACCAGGCCACAGCACTGGTCCTGATGTTCCAGTGCCAAATAACAGACATTACCAACTCCAGCGCATTTGCACATTACTGACAGCATTTTGAAAGATAGCACAGTGCATGGCATTCAGGGTCTTACACTGACAATTTCTTGTGTGGAGAAGAAGCTCCTGACTCAGGCCATATGACAGATGCCCTTCAAACCTACACACTTGCATACGAATACCACTTTTCTAATAATATCTTCCTTTACGCTGAATGAGGACATGGATACATTACCCTGTTTATCCAAGATTGTCTTAACACATGAATATGGAACTTATGTCTTTTAAAACTTTCTGTGGCAATGGATTTTCCAACAACACTGAAAACTGACAAACGTCTTCCTCCCATAAGCCTCAATATATTTTTGGGTGGGAGGACAAAAAGAGGTGTTATGCAACCTCTGGAAACAATCCAGTTTGAAAAAAACCATAATGGCTGGCGAACTCTCTTAGCTCTAGCACATCATTTGTATGCTGCTACTTTAGTTTCCAAAATAATGAAATCCAAGGGGCGAAAAGCACGTATTCACAGAAAAACTGTTCAGGAAATCTTCATTGGGAATTCCAGTCTCTCCAAGACAGACTTCAATTTCTGCTCTTCCCTGCCTCCCTCCCACAAAAGAGGTTTCCCAGCAAAACAGCCAGTAGCTGGGATTAGGATGCTCACAGAAGTGAAAGAGTACGTAAAAGTCTTTGTGGAGTCAATGCATACCACAGACTACAGCCCTGGACTGTGGAGTCCACCTTTCCTTGCCTTCCAAAGGACTATGCAACAGATTTCAACACCCCCCAAAATTTCATGAAACAAAGCTTTTGTTTTCTATTCAGCCATAATCATGATTTTACCCCATTTCTCAGTGGGTCAGATTTCCTAATTGTAACACCCCAACATTCTCTCTCTCTCTCTCCCTCTCTCGCTATTCCTCTCCATCTCCTCTTTCTATTATCAAGCCCCATCTGAAGTGACAGACAGGCAGACAATGCACCAGGCTTTTCAAACCCTGCTGGGAAATGCACTTGAAAGAAAAGTACGAAAACCATCCAGAACCACACACAAAATATAATGGCATGCAATTAATTAACCTGTCAAGAGAGAAGCAGACATTATTGTTCTGATGAGCACTTTTGATTGTGGGTTGCTTCCTCTTGCCAGGTGCAGCTGCAGCGATAGCAGAGGGGAAGCTAACAAAAATACTATACTGCCAACCCAGAACAAAAACTGGCCTTCAAACAAACAGCCTGGCCATGCACTCCCTGAACATAGGATCTTCTTCTCCACAAGAAATCAAACACAGAGTAATACAAAGCAAGGATGGGGTTTTATTTTCCACTTTGCACAGCTAGCACCAATAATATTTCTATTAATAAGAAAAAAAAAAAAGAAAGGAATAAAAGAGTGGCTGGAGCTCAAGCAGAACCAAATATATGGAGTTTTTCAGGCTAAATACTGTGAAACATTGAGCACCTCCTGCAGTGGGAACACTGGGCAGAGGTAGAGATAAGCAGAACACAGGAGTGGTCTGGGGAGCGCTATTTGTCTGGGCTCCCTGTAAGAAACATACGACTGTGGGATCTGACAAATCTCCTTAGCATTATGGAAAATAAAAACTGCAGAGATCTCAGTTCTTACACACTGTCTCAGCTAACACTCTTGGGCTTCTCTGGCTATTTCTGTATGGGATTTATAGCAAACTTTATGTTAGTGCTTCAAGAGCTCATGCCTTCCTGTCATAGCTTTCTGGAATTCTTTTCACTTGATAAATGTTTCATCTACTGTTTCTTTGATTATATAATGTCCTAGAACAGCTCTTACAGCTACCCACACTGCCAATTATTAAAGCAAAATATTAACAAAAAGCCGTCTTCTTTTGGCCCAATCTTTAAAAATTGTCTGGGATTCAGAAAGTTTTCTGTATTACATGGGGTTATATCACTACCAAGATTAAAGGGGCTTGTTAAATAGTTGCCATTCCATAAGTGTCCTTATTTTGGGGCCTTTCTTGTTTGCAAATTCATTATAGTTTATTCATAAGGTTAATGAGTTTGAAATGGATAGGATAATCTGTCAGGTGCAGACAACTGCAGTGCCAGCATGGCAGGTTTGCTGAAAGAAAAAAAAAAAAATTATTAGCCCTTTTTTTTTTTTTTTTTTCCCCAGATTTCAGCCATGAAATTTCGGAAAAATCTCATCAGCATCCTGGGCAATAGATTATAGCCTAGGAACTCTAATACCTAGGTTCAGAAATGTCCTGGGCTCAGCAGTAGCAGTCACTTTTTCTCCTTCTTATTAGCTGATGCAGTGCTGTGCTTTTGACTTTCAGCCTGGGGACAGCACTGATAACACCAGTGTTTTCAGTTGCTGCTCAGTAATGTTTGGTCTGACCAAGGACTATCTGAGCCTCATGTTCTGCCAGGGAGGAGGTGAAGCCGGGAGGAAGCAGAGACAGGACACCTGACCCAAACGGACCAAAGAGGTATTCCATACCACAGCATGTCATGCCCAGGATGTGAAAACTGGGGGCAGTTACCCAAGAGGGTGAGATCACTGCTCGGTCGGGCTGAGTATCGGTCGGTGGCTGCTGAGCAATTGCATTCTCTTCCCTTGTTTCCCTTGTTATTATTATTATTGGTGGTAGCAGCAGTGATTTGTGTTATACCTTAGTTACTGAACTGTTCTGATCTCAACCCATGGGAGTTACATTCTTTCTATTCCTCTGTCCCTCTGGGAGTGGGGAAGGAAAGAGCGGGGAGTGTGCGAGAGAGCTACGTGGCTGACTGGACTTAAACCATGGCAAGAAATTATGGATAGCAAGAAGGTGGGAAGGAAGAATTACTGTTTCTCTTAGAAGGCTACCAATATGGAACAGGTTTCTAGAGCAATTTTGTGAAGAACAGGGTTGTGAACATTCATGCTCCCAACTGAAGTATGTTTCAGGCCAGCTGAAATGGAGTTTTGCTCACTGAGTATAGGTGCCATTTAAAAGATAAAGTAAGTTTTATTCTCCATGTTGCTTAGAGAGATTTCATTAAGCATTTCAACTACTAACACGCTTTCAAGTGATATAATGCTTCAGATATGAAGTAATGAGCAACAGTGTGAAAGTTTTCAGCTTCATATTCATTGACAGTTCATGTCGAATGTATAAAAATTACACTGGATATTACCAGAAAAAAATACTCAAATGTCAATTATTAAGTTCCTTTTTATCTACCATTGGCTAATGATCCAAATATTCTTATGCTCGAAACAGAGAAGGAAGAAAGCTGGGAAGGTTTTTGTGCACTCATAGACCTGTGCCTATCCTAGAAGGACTGACTGCTGGTATATTACATTAATCAATGTCACAAATCCATGACCGCATCAGATAACCAGATTAAAAAAAAAAAGGTCACTACCTGCACTGCTTGAGTTAAAGTATTTTTCTTATTTTATTTTACCCATCTGATAATAGACATATGTGAAAGCATGATTATATGTGTTCTCTGAAGTTCTCTGTTATTGACATACGCACACTGCAAGTGGCTAAAAAGGTCACAGTATGACATTGCCATAACTTGTTTGGCACAAGGTTCTTGCACTTTTCAAGGAAAGATAACCCTAACAATTCTGTGATTCTGTGATATAGGGTAGGTGGACAACTCCCTTTATGAAAGCAAATTGAGACAAAATTCTGTGTAAATAGACCCAGATATTAAAACTTTTAGGGATTTTAGTTTTGGCTGCAGAAATGACAATGCATAAATTTGGCTCATGCAAGATATGGTCATATAAGATTTACACACATCAAGAGATGCACACAGATTTCAGAAGCAGCCCATTTGAAATTTTAAGCCCATGAAAGATATTGCAGAAGCAATAAGGCAAGCAACATTCAAGAGCAGAAGAACATTTATCAGTCAAATGTGCATTTACAAGCCACACTAAGGAGGCAGTAGACCATTAGATAAAGACATAGTGGTACACATGCACCCATCTGCGTGATTGATAGAGCAGAAATAGCCTGCAGAAGCAAAGACATCTTTCCCTCATTTCACTCAGATCCAGGCTGCCTGCAATACTAGCTGGTATCAGTGACACTCTTCCAAAAATATATGCTGATTCAGGTTTCTACACCTTTAGTGGCTGATCACCACCATAGAAGACTTGATTATGACTGCAGCTGCGCTGGTGTAATAACAGTGTGACTTAGTATGATGCAACGGAGTTTCATGCTGTTAGAATTTAACCAGAAATAAATCTAACGTCATAGAACAGGGGAAATGAGAGAGTGGGCCAAAACAAGTAACCCAGCCTGGCAACGTCAGACCATCTAAGATGGTGACTGTGCAATTCTTTTGAAATCAAGAGTGATGACACAGGGGTTCAATGGGGGACATGCTTAAAAATCTTGCTGACCCACAAATAAACATATCAACACATCAATACTGGTAATGTGATGCTGTCTCTCTCCCCACTCTGTGTGTGTAAGCTCACTCAATATGCGTAGACTGTTGCTGCGTTGTTCTGCAGCTAATAGGTATAGTAAATTTATAGAAAAGCAGTAAAACCAACTCTGAAATCCATTGGTATATGATCCAAGATACAGCTTGTGACAGGGAGCTTAAGATCTTCCTTTTATTCAAAGTAAACCTGGAAAGGCTCATGTAATTCAGAAGCACCTAACAAGTGTAATCAGTGCAGGCTTATAAGCTATGCAGACATGCAGTGAGATTCCATGAATCATTAATTAATATTCTTTTACACCCTTACCTCAGAAGTAAGATTAAAATGAAGTTCAAAATGGTGACAGGGCATGTGATAAAGCTCAATTTCTCCCAGGTCCCTGCTAAATTTCTCCACAAAGCTATTAGCATGACAAAAGTGTTTACTAAACTAAATCTGGATGATATATATGTATCAGGTAATCGGAAGCTAGTCACATACCAAACCAGCCAAAATGAAAGTACTCAGTTGTCACTGTAAACCAGGTACATGTGGACAGGTTGGTGCAACAGGGAAGGTCAGTAAAATAAAACTTAACCAGCACTCCCCAAGGCACTTCTAAGACTATGACACTGCCCTTTTTAAGTTTACCATCAGCAGGAATGACTTATAGGAGACAATAAAAACAGTTGTTGCTATTTCTGATCTTTCCTAAAAGGGACTCTTAATTTCTAAGAACAGTACTAATAATTAGTATAGTACAAATAATGCAGCTGAGTACAAAAGAAAAAAAAATAACCGTGGCCTTATTCAACCTCTGGTCATATTCTTATCTTAAATGCAGCCCAAGTCGATGAAATGCCAGCAGAAATGTTTTGAATTACTAGTAGACATCTGATTAGAAGCTTCATTTTGATCTTCAGCATGAATTGACACTAACCCTCAGGCAAGATTTGAAAGCTGCTTATTGTATGTGTGCTGACTAGCTCACGGAGGAGACAAGAGAAATTCCGAAGTTAAGAGGGACAGGACGGTTCACATACTTGATACAGAAAAATAAAACAGTTGTTTTCAGTTCGGTGTCCTAATAACATTTTTCTTTTTTACTAGGTCATAAGCTTGCTTCCACCGTGCAGTACTGAAGGAGCACTTCTTCCGAACTTCCTGTTTCTCCAATACATATAAATTGGACAATTGTTCTAAGTCACAGTGAAGCACAGGAATAAATTTTCTGAAGCTCTTTCTGGCCTGGTCTGTAAGTGTTCTTGTGTGTGTTTGTACATGCTGTGCAGTTCTTTCATTGTTTATATTTTCAGCTCACATTGTTCAGGAGAAAACTCAGAGAAGATATAATAACCCATTCCATGTTTTGACTACTGTAACAGATTTACCCCCCAATCACTGAAAGAGGAAATAAATCCTGGGCTTCAAAAGTTTTTGTATTTTCTCAAGTTGGTATACAGAGAAAGAAGTAAAGAAGGATGAAGAACCCATAAGGGCTTTCAAAAGCAACATTAGATATTGGAATGAAACATTAAAATGGGATTCAAGTCTACCAGAGGAAACATATTTACAAGTGGGAGCTGCATTGCAGCTTTAAATGAACTATTCTTAGCACAGCAGTGTAGAAACGCACCACAAGTAAGCATAATTAATTTTCTTACAGCTGACCTTCAGTCAGGTGGTTATTTACGTTGCTTCCCCTGCGTGAAGCATCCTGATTTCTCAAGCAGACAGCTTAGTTGGGATAAAATGGGGCATGGGCAGGATATTTACTCTGATCATCAGTACCTACTTGACACAATAGCCATTCACACACATTTTGTCAGTCACCCATGCCACAGTCAAAAATAAGTTTTCTGCAAACATCTACCACTTCCCACAGAAAGACTAGTATGGGACGTGTAGTTTAAACTCAGATTACTAATGGTACATATATCAAATCAGAAGCTTGTACCACTGCATAAGCATGTCCACAGGTGGTGAGTTAATACTGAAAATTTGTGAGGAAGGAGTTTATCACAATTACCATGGTGGAAAACATTAAATGAAACAAGTGTTTCCTTCTGCCAGTGCAATAGCTTTGGGAATTGTTCTCGTACACTTAGCAACAAAGGACAGAAACAAAGAGCTGCTGTTTAGAAAACAGAATCCCTTCCTGGCAAATATACAGAGCTGAAAAAAGTGCCATTGCTACTGTCTCCTCTGCAACTTCCACAGCATGCTAGTTCCTCTATTTAGGATATTTTAAGAGTACATCTGAAGAGAGACCATATTTTCACACTAGGAACAATTAAAAAATACATCATGTTATCTTAACCTGACCATGCCATAGGCAATTTGTTTGCTTTCCTAATGAAAAGGTAAACAAACATGACAAATATTTAATCTTGCCAATATGTGGTTGGTTTCTCATAGCAACAGCCGTGTGATTGTCAACAACAGGACACTTACTTGAGTTACTGCGAGCCTGGACTAATTCCACTGAATGCAACAATCCTACATCTGTCCTCCACTGTAGCTGTTCCCCTGGTGCCAGCTGGAAAGGCTTGCTTATAGCGGGTCTGCAAGTCAATGGTCAACAAACAGCAATCCCTCCCACCTTCCCTGGCTTATCTCCCTTGGATGCTTCTTCTACATGGATGCAGGAACAAGTGGTGATAAACACAGATATGTGACCTCCAGAAACAGCTCTGCAACAGGGGGGAACAGAAACCCCAGCTGGCTCAGCAAATTCAGAAGTTAGTCCAGACTCAAAGTGGTGTGTCAGGTGCAGCAGCCCACCCAGCATCATCTCACTTGTGATATGAAATCTTTTATCTTGTAGACTATACTGCATTCTCCCTTCTGGCAATCAGTCATGCAAAGTCCCGATTTCGTTCTGCAGATGCTCACACCACTTATCAGTGAACCAATTTTCTGTGCATGACCTTCTCCCTAATATCTAGTTGGCTTTGGTCAAATTCCCAATTAAAGACTCTTCCTTCATCAGTAAACTGTTTATATACCACTTTTTCAGCATAATACCATATCAGTCAAGATGCCAGCAGTCACTAAAAGCAGGTTTCATGCTCCATACTAGGTAGCTGTTTGTTTCTCAAGCTGCCTATAAATTTCACAGCTCAACTAATAATGCATGAAAGCAGCTAAATGTGAGGAAAATTATAACAAACTGAACTACAATAGCTTTTTATTGCAGCTTATGTTGCCAGTGTCTGGAATTCTGGAAATATTACCAATCAAATCACTATTTTAGCAAATAACTGCACATAACACAGTGAATTATTCCCTCTTAATATTTGACTGCAAAAGAAATTGTCTAGATAAATTATCTGGAGCATTGCAGAAGACAAGGGTTTAATCACAAATCAATCAGCATATATACATTTTGGATTTAGTAATAAGGAACTGTCAGCACAGGTAGGAAGTTTCCTAAATTAGATTTAATAATAGTTACTAGCCTGTTAGAAGAAAATGAAATATGATCCTAAAAATCCCTGTAACCAATTGACTACATGTGTCAACTTGCCTTGAAAGATTAACTTAATTACGTAGAAAAGGAAAAACAGAGCTGGTAGGATTGGCAGGATTTAAAACTCTTTGATGTATATTTCTTAAATGCTGAGATAGGGCAATTGAAACTATATATAATAGTATAAAAATGTGCTTTGAAATGCTTTGAAAAATACACAGTGCTACAAAGCTGCTATGACAATTACCGTGCCTAAAATGTGCATGCACACATCATATTTGAATGAGAAGTGTTACGAAATCCTTGACTAGGCTGGAAGTTATCTCAAAGTGGTCTTACTAAAGGATATTTTCTTACATCTTGCAAGTTACTGTTATTGTAGGACTAATAAAACTCAAGGTTAGTGGGAAATAAGCTTGTCTTGAAAATCTAGCATTTGTTTTTCTGAATTCGCACTTACGCATTCTCTACTTCTTGGCTAATAACATTTACTTTTCTTGGGCTCCTTGATTCATAAGGCCAAATACAGAGGTCTTAGCACATATGAGATACAGTCCCCCAACCCACCAAAACTATGAGCTGAAGGAGCCTCCTTATCTGCCACCAGAGCTTGGAGGTGCCCAAAATTACCGACTCCTTCTCGTATCTTTACAGTTTTCTGGGCACCAAGAGATGTGCATACCATCTTTACCCAGAATAGCAACATTTGAGACATTTTAAGGGCTCTGTTCTGTTTAAGCTGACTGAGAACCAAAAAAATAGACATTCTATCACATTTATAGTGTGTTCTCATAGGATTCCTACCTTCTCGCCCATTTTTGTAGTCAACAGAAAGAGTCAAGAAATTTGAAGCTACCACTCATCTGACCAATAAATATGTCTCCTTTAGAACTGAATCACAGAACATGAAAGTGGGAGTTTGCTTCTGCTGATTATTAAAGGAGACCCACATGATTGAACAGCTGGGTGGACACCAACATTTCAGCACCTGCATCATGTTATCATCTCTAATGCACTCATGATACTAATATCATTGAAACAACTCGTAAACACTTCATACACAGAGTAGCTTTCTTAAGACAGTATATTTGATAGTGACAGCAGTTCTGGTTAGATCTGTTAGGTTTCAGTTACCCTGATTTTGAGGAGGGGGGAAGTACAGATGTAAAATTCACATCACATGAGGAAAATCTAAAATGTTGAATATGAGATTTTACCTTGGAGACAAAATTCAAAAGCTTTGAATGTTTACAGCATTCTAAACATTTACTCAAAAAAAAAAAAATAAAAAAAAGACTTAAATTGAGGAGATTATTCTCATCCTTGAAATATTTCATTATGACTAGACTGCACCACATTCTTTAGACACCCTTGAATGTCCATCAAAACTTTTTACTTTCAAATCAGAATGTTTGTCTCAGACCCTGAAGCACAATAGAATACTTTCTGCTTGTTGCATCTCAGACCATTTGTAGCTGTAAAATTATGTCAAAAGAAAGAATTCTGCTAAATCAGGCATTAAAGGGAATTGTCTTAAAAGGGCAGGTTTTTGTTTTGTTTGTGTTTTTTTTTTCCCAATGTAATGTTAAAGCCAGATGAGAAGAATTTTTTATCAAAATAATAACACTGCAGTTTTATCAGGTCATGAAACAAATGTGCCATCTTAATTTGACCTTCAGATACATTCTATTTGGTTGAATGACTGGCTGCTCACCCCTTTCTGTTTAAACCACACATACACAACCTGGGGTAGAAAAGCCATCAGTGAATAGAAAGAATAAAAACGAACCTCTATACTGCAGTGACAAAGCATTGTAACGAACAAAACTTCTTATTTTAAATACAAATTAAGAAATCTTTTCCTCCAGAGAAACAGTACAAAGAAAAGCTTAAGACAAAAACTTCTCTGATGTAATTTGATTTAAAGAGTGCTTATAACCCCAGGGACCAGTGACATTTCCTGTTATACCAGCACATTATTATTTAATGGAGGCAATCTTGAATTTGCTTGCTACTGTTCAAGCCAGACATCGTGATTCCAAGAATATGAGTTTTGAAGTCTCCCCAGAGACTTACCAACAAGACTGGCTTTTCAGGGAACAATCCCTTCATTGAAAACTCAGAAGGTATCTTAATGTGCGCACTCACATATGAAGCCTTTCAGAAAACCTCAGGGCTGAGAGTGAGATCTTCAGAGGAACAACACACTGCTAAGAGCAAGAGTGACTGCAACATAACCTTTCTTGTTGGGCCACAGGGTGTTTTTACAAGCATTAGCAAATCATCACAGCATACCTCTTCATATTTGCATGTTTTAAAAGATTAAGAAGCTGACACTTAATGTGGGCAAATGAGTTTACCTACAGGAGGTCAGAGTGATGGTTTTCCCCCTTTCCCACTCTGTGGCTCCACAGCTAGATGTAGTATGCTCTTACATTTCAGAAGAACATCTATTACTAATACCGCTATCAGAATTTCTCTTTTACCCAAACCCAGCTTAATCTGGTTACTTCCTGCATCAAGTACTGACTACTAAATTACTAACAAAGGGCAATCCTCTCCTGTGTTCCCCAGGTATGATGCTACTGAATTCAAAGATAAGGAACTACAGGCTATAAAATTACTTTTATGAGGAAAAAAATAAAAGCTAAACCCACTCTCTATTTCAAAGAGCTTCTTCATTTTTTTTCTCTATCATAGCAATGCTTTGAAAATATACAGTCATACCTAGCTGCTATTACAATTGCTGTATATAAAATCAAGCTATTTGGGTTGTCATAGAAAAACTCATTTAGTGAAAAACATAAATCACAATATTTTAGTCATATGAAAATCACATTCTTAAATGTTTTTATGAACTGGTTTCACAAAATACATACAAATACTGTGATTCACAGAAGCCAAATAAGGCAGCACATTAATATTCTCATTCACAACATTTTATAAATAAGTCAATAATAATACTCATAATCAACTTCTTATTTCCTAAATGTGCTAACACTGCTACATTTCCCTAATCTAGATACACTGTACTGTGTCGTATTTTGCATCACTTGTTTCAGTTAAGTAGGACTCCAAATGGGTCTAACAATGGCAAAAATAAACAGATGAATGGAAAAGTGTCACCTCTTTAAGATGCCCACAACGGATGATTATTGTGTCACTTGGTGAATTCTTTCTATGTGAGAAATAGCAAATGGTATAAACTAACATTAAGCGGATTTACAACAACTGGGTGTACGCATTATATGAAATATTGTCCCTATGGAGTGAAAAAAAACTTTTCAAATTGCTGACCTTCAGAATTGCTGGTAATTACATCTATTTATATCTCTAGCTTTAGAGCATATGAAAGAGAACTTTGACTTGTGTCATGGGTTCAGCAGCAGCAGTCATTTTTTCTCCTTCTTGGTAGCTGGTGCAGCGCTGTGGTTTCGATTTTGGGCCTGGGAGCAGCGCTGATAACAACAGTGTTTTCAATTACTGCTTGGTAATGTTTTGGTCTGGCCAAGGACTTTCTGAGTCTCATGCTGTGCCAGGGAGGAGGTGAAGCCGGGAGGAAGCAGAGACAGGACACCTGACCCAAACTGACCAAAGAGGTTATTCCATACCACAGCACATCATGCCCAGGATGTGAAAACGGAGAGCAGAGACCCGGAAGGGTGTGGTGGTGGACTGGGAGGTTCGCTGTTGGGGGGTGCACTGGCTGGGTCGGGCTTGGTGAGCAGTTGTATTCTCTTTCTTTGTATTTCTCTTGTCATTATTATTACTGGTGGTAGCAGTAGTGATTTGTGTTATACCTTAGTTACTAAACTGCTCTTATCTCAACCTGTGGAAGTTGCATTCTTTCGATTCTCCTTCCCATCCTCCCAGGGACTGGGGGAAGAAAGAGAAGAGAGTGAGCGAGCGAGCGAGCGAACTGGCTTAAACCATGACAGTTCTTTTTTGGGAGGGAGTGAGTGAGCGAACTGGCTTAAACCACAACAACTTGTTGCCTGGGACATGCATCTTTAGACTCCAAGTTCACTTTTTTGTTCTGGAACAAACGAAAAAAAATAACAATAATGAAAGTTCAAAAGAAGCAAACACTGCGTTGTAGATAGCTCTTAAAATCTTCAAAGCTAAGAAATTATTAGGAATTAGGCAACAGAAGCATTTAAAAAATGAAATTCAAGTTAAAATTGTTTATTTGTGTCAGCTTTAAAGGCATGAGTTAACTTCATTCTCTAATATTTAAATATGTTTTTCATATAATTAAAAAGGATCTGTGCTACTTTCTCTTTTTACATCCTCAATCTACACATACACAGACTGCGTTTTTCTATGGAGTTACCAATGCAAGACAAAGCAAAGCAAAACAGAAATACAATAAATACCAGTTGCCTTGAAAGAGGAAAATCAAAGCAAAATTCAGCACCTGATTAACTCCTTTCCCTGTTGCTTCAGAAGTAAATAGTACACCATGGAAGAAGGCACTGTTTTCTTTAATTCAGTCAGTAAGCTTCCCAAGGGGAAATTTAGTTGCTTTACTCCCCTTGTCCTTCATTCCTGAACATTATGTATTAAGGTTAAAAGCCAGCCTTGACAGGCAAGTGTACGTGTGGGTTAAACTGCTCTGGCTTTCATTTTTTGTTTTTCACAGGGCAAATGGGGATTAATTATCTATATCTTTAATGGTGCTAAAATGTGCATAGAAATACTACCTGAGAAATCAGGCAGAAGACAGCAGCAAGAATGCTTTTGTTCAGTGTTTTTTCTTTTGCAATGTAAAAATGCTTCCTGTAGAGAACTATAAGTGACTTCATTTGGGGGGCATATTTCTGTAGTGCAGTGGTGCAACATGGCTTGGTTTGACTTCTAAATTTGCTTTCAGATATTAAAAGTTCTTAAGTTTGGTGGCAGGAAGTTTCATTTTAAAGTAAAAATTCCCATACATTTATTATAATTTCATGAAATTTATTTCTCTTTCTAGGGAGACTATGTGTATGAAACAATTGTATAGGAAACAATTTTCTTTACCTCCCTTGTACAGATTTTTCCCACCTGCTTACACATATTTAATAGCAACCAAGAGACATTAGAAGGCCAGGTACCTTCCTTTCTGCATAACAGAAAATATGCAAAACATGTTCTTGCCCTTTGAGATGCTGCACACCAAAAAGGCTTTTTGAGCATGCTAAATGAACTAGGAAGATCAGAAACATTCAGCTCAAATTTGCCATAAAGAGCTACATTTGCTGCACCCTTTGTTATCCTAGCCTCACGTTCCTCAGGGTTTGTGGGGTTGAAGGTGGAATTTCTGACTGACCACCAACCAGCAATAAGTCAATGGAAAGAAAGGAATCCATTAAGCCTTTTATACTCATCATGTAATTCTAAAACCCTTGTATCATCTGCCATCATTCAGTAAGAGGGCTCAGGAGTCTCTGCACTTCACAGCTAAGAGATGAACAAGAGAAAGCCCTCTCTGAACCTCCTCAGTTCTTTTCGTCTCTGCAAGTCAAAATGGCAGAACTATTTCTTGTCAGACAGGCTAATTCTCCTCACCTTCAGGCATCTCCTTCTTAAAATATGGGGGCAGGAGGGGAAGTAACTGTTTTCCTCACATTTGGCAAATCCCTGGTTTTTTTACACAGTCCTCTCATGAAACATGTTCTCCTTGCAGGTCTTATCAACAAAACAGGGACAATTGTAGATTGGGAAGCCACAAAGAGTAAAAGAAGTTCAAATAAGCCAGGAACAAGGAAAAATGCAGCAAAAGGGGCACTGTCATGGAGCAGGAGCATCTGACTAGCAGTCCATGAATAACTGTCATTTGGGTAGTTCATGCAACGAGTAGTCTATAGGCATGGGGACTGAAAAGTGTGTCCCATGAAACAAGTACATATTTCAGCCCATAAAAACGTCTACATGAATGCCCATGACGGGCTGGCCCTCAGAGTACATTACTACAGTTGAGTAAGATGATTCAGCAGTAAGGTTTATACTCCACAGTGGGTGCTTCAGAGCATAGATGTGCATGAGCATGGTACCATGGCACTAATCGAAAGCCCTTACACAAGAGACCACAGGGGTAGGGAGGTTATCATCCTGTGAACATTCACTTCAGTAAAGGAACTGAAGATGTTAGATGGATAGCATAAATGAAAGAAAAAATTAAAAAGGAGGCAGGGAAACATTTCTGCCATTGGCTATGAAGGTTATACACAAGATAGTATTTAGAGAGCTACAAATGACAACAGATGGTGTTTACATGATTTCAGTCCTACTTGACTCTTATGGATACATCAAATACATGTTGCTCCATTTGCCACGTAAACAAAGAATAAAGGAAGAAATTTAAATACTTGCTTTGTGGTTTTTTGGTTATTGAAATGGTTGCTTTTTATAATTTCATACTTCAGTTGACTCACTGTGATACTCATAAAATAATAAAAACGTGAAATAATGAGTTATACAAAACATACATTTCTGCAATGGTCCCTTAAGACACATGCCTGGAGCTAGACATGAACTAGAATCACCTTTCTGTTTAGGCGGCTTTGGCAGAATTATATTTAAAGCTGAATAATTGTTCGTTAATGCATTGACACACACAAAACCACAAGGGTTAAAATGGTATGTCTCTATTCTTTCCTCATACACTGTCTGCAGAAAATTCTGTAACATGTATTTGAAGTCACAGTATATATGCCATCCTATACTAAATAATTTCAAATTACTATCTGTATATAGACATGTGTACATGCATATTTCACATTTCCAAGAAAACTTGTTGTATATGTTCTGGTATAATAATATTTGTAATCCTAAAAACGTTTCCTTTTGAAACAATTTTCTTTCTTTGTCTCCACTGTGTTAGGACAGATCCCACAGGTAAAAGAAGAGAAAGCAAAGACAGAAGAAAAAATGCTGCTGGCTGATTTGAAGCTACCAAAGAATATTGAGCAGGATGGATCCATAATTTCACCTACTAGGGAGTTCCTATGTACCCTCTGCAACACATACAGTCAAATGCAGTCTTCCTTCCTAGCAATTGGTATCATAACATGTTGAAAGGTCTGATAATTGAAATTGATTATGGGTAAGAAAAGGGACAGGAAACTGCAGAGTTTTTTTTCACCTCCTTCTGACAACGCAGGAAGAGCTGAATCTGTGGGCTCTATGCTGTGCTTCCAGCAGGGAAGGGCGCATTCACCATTCCCTCACCTTGGACAGCAGCTCAAAGCCAATGGTTTATTTTTAAACCCTTTAATAATAGAAGCCTGAAATAACCTTCTGAGGACTGAATGGGTCGGATTCAGCGTGCACATCTGACAGCATGATAACTAACACTGCCTGCACAGCTAGTAACAGTCAGAGATACTTTGAAGTAAACTTTACTGAAGTACACCAGCCAAAAGCGAGGTGCCTTTTGAATGCAACCCCTCAGGCTACAGCTTCTCATACCTGCTCTACCCAAAGCACCAGCTCAGTGAGCAGGCTCTGAAGCAGCTGAAGCCGAAGCATAGTGACTATTAATTGTGGATAGAAAAAGCCATTATGAGTGTCAGGGGAAGAGGAAAATCTCTAAAGTCTCAGGCTAAAAGACAAACACAGAGCAGCTTTAACTCACATTACTTCCTCTCATAAAGCACAGAGAACAGGCACCACTGAATGTAAAATGAGTTAACTGCAAGAAAAAAAATCTGGTTCGTACTCATGCCATTGATAAAAACTTGGTTTGCTCAAAATACATGTACCTACATATTCTGTGAGCATAGGAAGGCCTGCTAAAAAAAATCCATATTTAAAATGTGCTAAGAAGGGCAATTCAGACTTAGGGCTCCTCTGAAAATGTCATTATATAAGCCACTTTAACACCAGCCAACTTCCACCCAGTTCCCCCTGCAGAGAAAGAACTATTAAGGAATCACTCTCTCCACTTACTACATACGGTTCCTCAGAAGACTATCCTCTGCATTTGGCTGTGGTTTCATGAGAAGCACTGTCATTCTGACTTAAATTTTCCCAGCTCCTATGCTCTTAAGTCATCATTTCCAAATCCAACACACAGCACAGCTACACAAAGCTTTATGGCAAAACAGCAAAGGGAACAATGCAGGAGGGGAAATGACACGTTGGTGACAAAGTAGGACTTAAGACAGGCCAATATCACACATATGACTTTGTCTGATAAAACCTTAGCTGTGTCTGGTTAATTAAATGGCTTTATCTAGGTATTGAAATCTCTCTTCTCCCACCCAACACCTTAGTGATTTGCAGTGGCAAATAACACAGCAACCTGAGGGCAAACAGAAGTTGCTGCCTTAGGAACCTGCCCCTCTCTCACTGCAGTTAACCCCCCAATGGCTTTCTACAGCAATGCACATCCTGAAACGCTCAGTGGACAACAGAAAACTGAACAGCTATATTTCAGTAATATTCACTAGAACAATCAATCTGCCACAGAACGGTTAGTACTCCTTTTGCAAAATATCAAGCATTCCCTATAGTGACATGGATGCTAAACACTGTATTTGCCCTTATAACAAGCACCTACAGCCAGTGAGAAATAAAAATTGTCAAAAGGAATATGACAGAAGAGGGTTCATGAGCAAACAAACATAACCAGACTTTTCTTTTCTCCAGGACAAACCAGATACGATTGTGATCAGGAGTCACAGAAGTCTTAGTACTGATTTAATACAGTGAATGCATCATCGTGCCAGGCTCTAAGCAGAAGAGGTCAAAGGACAGAAAGCCACAAATAAAATCTCTCTGAAAACTGCACAGGGCATCACATGGGTATTTACAAAAGACAATTATCTTTCCCAGTGCTTCATGCAACACATCTTTCCTTAGGTCTAGATGTGGGGAGATAATGAATACTCACACAGCTCCTTTGGGATTCAGTGCTAGCTGCCAACACTCATCACATTCAAACTGAAGGCCTTCAAATTGGAAATGGACAGCTAAAGCTGCAGCTTTATCATTTTACTTCACACCACTTCCAGCATCTAAGGATCACCTTTAGAAGTTGTTGACTCCCCTTAGCTGTATAACTGGAGATGGGACAGAAGAAAGAAAGATTCTGTTTTTCCTTGCTAATTAAATGTTGTAAGGGATTAATTTGCATCAAAACAACTTTTCATTGATGAATAAAGATGGAATATTTAAACAAAAAAACAATCCAACTCAAACAGCTTATTCCAGCAATGGAAAGTGACAGCATATGCACCCATATAATCACATGGGAAATAATAATAGTACGTCCCAGTGCACTGCATAGCATAAGAAAGCCAACTGCCCAAGGGATATGTCAAGAATGATTTATTTGTGTACAGTGCTCTCTTTCCATGTGTCACTGCCTGATTTCTGCAATGGACTCACCGAAACCTTACCTTATCTCTTGTCATTTGAAAAGAACTTAAATAGTCCTTTAAAAGAAATACAGGAACTTTCTCAGAGGTTGAAAAATTAGAGGAACCTGTTTACTTTTTCTTCTAACTTACATTCACAGACACATAAGCAGATAAAAAGTTTCGATCCTACTGAAAATATCACTATTTTGATTTGAAAAACACATCATTAATTCAGAAACTGTGAATGGCTTTTCTTATCTCTTCCTGTAGATGTTATCTCATATAACCTTCTGCCTCAATATTGTCCAACTATTGCAAGGTGATTGCTTTGTTTCTGTATATCCATTATATTATTTCAAACCAGTCAGATGTATAGGTAATGTATGCATAGATGGAAGGTAGTCACAAAGGTACTATCTTCTCCTCACAAGGCTACTTCTTGTTATCTTCTCTTACCACTTCGTTTCCCACATCCTCCACTACAACTTCCCCGGACAGTTTAACAGAATCAATATCTACTGGATAAGGAACTGGAAAGCAGACAATATAAATTACTATTGGCATTACCTGGCTTTCCCTGTAAGAATTGCCTCTGGAAGAGGGTGACTAGTCAGAACCTTGCCATAGATTTAGCACTATCTGCAGTATGAGCTTTATCCAATGCACAGTAGCAAGCTGAATATGAATAGAGCTGCCTTATCCAATGGTCCGACAGATGAGTGGATATTGTGCTTCCAAATCTCCAGTAGTATCAACACTCAAGAAACCAGAATTCCTCCAAAGGTAAGGACAGTGCTCCTGAAAAGGATCCTAACTGTTCCCATTACCGCTGACCTTTACAGTTAGTCCATCCTCCCCTTTATCTTCCTGTGTTTTACCTGCCATCAAAGCCCTTAATGATACAATCCTGCTTTTCATGCTATTTTGAGACAAACTGAAATTTTTACAATGTACAAGTTCTTACAAGATTTCCAGGTGACTTTTGGAGATCAGTGAGCCTTAACTTTGGCATAGTAAGGCCTTGGGAAAATTAACAAAAACACTTTGAAGCAAGACTACCTATTATATAAAAATGATGAGATGGTACACCATTATAAGACCAAGCGATGACAGGACAAAGGGAAATGGCTTTAAACAGGAAGAGAGTAGATTTAGATTAGACATTAGGAAGAAGTTCTTCGCTGGGAGAGTGGTGAGACACTGGAACAGGCTGTCCAGAGGAGCTGTGGCTGCCCCATCCCTCGCAGTGTTCAAGGCCAGGTTGGATGGGGCTTTGAGCAACCTGGTCTAGTGGAAGGTGTCTGTGCCCATGGCAGGGGGGGCTGGAACTGGATGCTCTTTAAGGTCCCCTCCAACCTAACCCATTCTGTAATTCTATGACTATGGTGAAACAGAACATTTTGCAAGAAGATGAGGTCAATCTTAACACATTCAAAGTGGGTTGTTACGAAACACATCTAACAGTAGCAGTGAATGGCATAGATGCATTATACAGCTTTGTTTTCACTGTTTTTCTTATTACTGCCAAGGGAAATGAGGACAGAAATTACACACAAACCCATAAAATGACATAACATTGACAACATTTTGACCCAGACAAATAACCTAGATGAACAGAAACATTCAATATTCGATACAATTCAGCTTTTTTAAACAGGATGCGCTTGGCATTCCTGTTGATGATCTGCTTTCATTGTGTCAGAAATACAAGAAACTATTGCTATTTTTTTCACTGACAGCATAGAAATTGTCATCAAAGCAGTCCTTTGTCAGCAGACAACAGCAAATTTTGTGAGAGAAGCTGTATTTTTAAGCCTGTGCCTGAGTCAAAGGGAAGAGCAATAGTGCTCCTCTATGAAATGGGACAAGTAGACACTTGAGAAGCTGTAGTCCAAGTGCCATACAACCAGTGCCACAGCACATAGCATAGATTGGCCACATGGGACCTCGAGATTTTCCTGATCCCCAGCACAGAATTTAAAGGCTTGTTCAGTAAGGGAAAAGGTGGGATGTACCAGAAAATCTCTAGGCAGAAGAAACCCAGCAAAGCCAGAGGATGACACTGTCATGGCATTATTCAGGGAGGTAGTGCAGAGACAGAGCTCCTTGGATGTGAAAAATACTGAAAAGTAGAGATGGAAATTCCTACATAGGCACACACATCCAAAGTACTTCTAACATTAACAGTATATTTGACACAATAGGATTACATAGTGACAGATTTATTTCAGCAGTAATAATTATTGACATTCTCCACAACCTGCAGAAAAGAAAGCACTGAGAATCACTCAGGTTTACTGAGGAACTGGAGTTACGCAGGTTAGAGGATTTCAGGATTTCGTGTCTTATATGCTTTCAGTTTGCCTACAGAAAAACATATTGCACTCATTTATCATAAGCCAATTTGCATAAAGGAGAACAAAAACATAAACAACCATCAAGCATTTTTATTTTCAAAATGTTGCGGCCACAAGCCTCTCTTGCAAATTTCATAACCTGAGTTATTTTCCACCCATGTTAGATGAGCAAGACTGGGATGATTATGCATTATACAAATTACATTAGACAAACCTCTAGAACAAACTATATGTTCTGAGCTAATGCCTTTTAATCAGAGGTCTGCATAAGCAACTAGGAAAAGTCATCCAGCTGGAGATAATGACTGAGGTATGTGTCAGAAGACTCAGCCTCCAAGAGTCACCTTGCATCGTGGACCACAGAGGCTGAGCTAAAGAGGGTGGAAAAACCTCTCCTGAGCCCCTTAAAAACATGTTAGCTGATAAGGCCAGCAACAATTTCTGCATGGTTCCTGATGCTCTGCAACCCCACAACAATCAGTCTGGTGATCAGTTTTGCGTCCCCTTTCCGTATCTTCAACTTGAAAAGGTTATCTGGAAGCCTGAAAATAACAGAGATGCATGCAGCTCTCTGAAATGTGCATATGCCACAGAGATTTTGCCACTATAAATGTGCCACAGTCAGGATGCAATCAGGCACAGGTTTGCTTTATTCATAACAAGAACCACGTCACCTCACCATGCAAATGTGAATCTATGCTGAAAAGAGAGGTAGTTTGTGCAACATTAGGTATGCTTAAGTCATTTGCCCTTGTTCTTGAGCTCTTTTTTGGAAGCTTGGGAGAGATACCTGCTCATTTTTTTGACTGCAGCTAAGAAGACAATCAGGACTTGTAAACACTCATAAATACTGCAGTTATCAGTTCCTCTATATACTGTTATGAATTGCCACCAACTCAGTATGGAAGACTTCAGAACCTATAATTCAACTATCTAAACATCAAGTTCTTTCTCTCCATAACTACCAGGACTCATTCAAATGCAAAGAAATGGAAACCTAGATCATTACCTAAGTGACTTCTAGGCTTAAATTCATTGGTGTTTGGTTTTTAATATACACTGTCCTTGCATTTAAAATGGCTTTTTATTTTCCTAATAAATACAAAATATTTTACATAAAGAAGAAAAATAAGCCTGTATGAAAGTGACATTTCTTCAGAAACAAGCAAATGTATAAATCTTACAGCTTTACAACTCCTATTATACAGCAAGATGGAAATTAACATGTCATATTAGTGATGTACACGTGGAAGTAAAAGAGGAAATGGCCAGTTTCTAAGAAAGCACTGCTAGCATTTTTCATATTCAGAAGAAACAAAGTAGAACTCTCCATAAATTATCTAATGCACATCCTAAATATATGAAATTAAAAGATTCCCATCTTCTGATAGTAACTCAATTATGGTAGTACCAAAACCTTCAATTGCAATGGCAGCAGACTTTCACAAACACTGAAGCAACAAGTCCCTGCCCTGGAGAGTTTCTAACATAATTTGAATCTATGAAATCAGTAATGGCTTAATTGCTTCAAAATTTTAGGTGAAGAATATCACATCTATTTGATGAAACCATGGAAAAAATTTCTGAATAAGATTAGTGAAAATGCTTTTTAATTAATTCATTCTAACAACATAGCTTTGTGTTTAGCTATTTCTACTTGCATCAACTTGGATAGCCAACAAGCCTTAATTAGCTGCAGTTTTGACAGAGCATGATCTTCAGGGACAGTGGAGTCATTTTACATTACAGCAATTAATCTGCTAAGGCCTGTAGCTGTACACTTAAAAGGTACATATTTATTATTCATGCAGAAGGAAGTAGACTGCATGGCTTATGTGAAAATAAAGCAGTTACACAGTAGTAAATTCTTTTTCTCTCCCTAAATAGGGATTAAATACACATTAAAATTATGTATGTGAGTATACATTATAATTTGTGTTCTAGATATAAATATATGCAATAGATAGAAATTATACACACATACATGCAACCATTCAGTTACTGATAAGGACAACGTTCCTTGCACTTTCAATAAGCAAACACACACAAAACTGAGAATTTAGGTTCTCTGTGCTTGTTCTGAAAAAAATTCCTAGAACTTGTCGTTGTTTAAGACCAGCTGGTAACTCAGCACCACGCAGCCATTAGCTCACACCCTCCCTTCACACACCCCCAGACAGGATGGGGAGGAGAATCAAAAGAATGTAAACCCTATGGGTTCAGATAAGAACAGTTTAATAACTAAAGTACAATTTAATACTCATACTAATTATAAGGGAAATAACAAGGGGACAGAATATAAAAGGGCAAAGACAAAAAAAAAAAAAAAACAAAACAAACCAACCAGCAAACACAAGTGATGCAAAATACAATTGCTCACCACCCCCACTCAGTATACCCAGCCTGACCCGAGCAACGATCTGGGCCTTTTGAGTAACTCCCCTCAGTTTATATAATGGGCACAGCGTGCTGTGGTACAGAATACCTCTTTGGCTAGTTTGGGTCAGGTGTCCTGTCTCTGCTTCTTCTTAGCTTCCTGTGCCCCTCCTTACTGGCAGAGCATGAGACTAAAGCTCTTAGATCGGAGTAAATATTACTTAGCAACTAATAAAAACATTGGTGTGTTATCAGCACTGCTCCCAGACTAAAGCCAAAACATAGCACTGCACCAGCTGCTAGGAAGAAGAAAAATAACTGTTACAGCTGAAACCAGGACACTTGTTTACACAAACACTGGCACCATGGACACTCACCTTCCTCCCAGCTACGTAAAAGTCAGCTTTCTCTACAGTCAGATCAAGTCAGGACTTCACATAGTTCTCTAACACAGGATTTAACTAACCGGTCCTGCTAACCAGTTCCTCCCTTAGACCTTACCAACGGTCCTGGAACATGTAAACTGTTTGACACACTAAGTCGTACAGGGAAAAGCCAGGAGAAATGGGAAGCTTCAGTGGAGATATCCCTTATGTGTGTAAGAGGTACACAAAGACAAATGTAAAAAGAAGCAAATATGAAGGAACAAACTGCAGTGGCTCCAGGGGAAAAACTCATAGATAAACTCACACCCACAGAAACACTGGAAAGGGCAAAGCACGATCTAAGTCCAGGGCAGTTTAATTTCATCAGCTGCAGAGGTTCTCTGTCTCCTCAAAGAAAAACACAATACAAACGCCAGCAACCACCAGGCAGTGTACCTACCATAAGGAACTGAGGATTCTATGCATGGTAAGGATCCAGACACATTAGCATTTCCTTTCTTTTTCCTAGTAGATGGACCTTCTGGGGCTTGCTGTGTTCCAGACAGGACCAGACAAACGCAACAAGAAGGGTATTTCTACAATTCTCCTGTCACCAAGTAATAAAGACAGGAACTATTTTGCCTTTTAATTTGCCCTCGGGACTTACTCTATACAGTCATGACATCTGAGTGATAGGCACTTTGGGTACAGATGCGAACATTAGCTTCCTTACTTTTATGGACTGTGCTGCTAAGAGACACTTTTACTCAAAGGTTACAACTTCTTTTCTTTCACTTTTTTGGGAATTGTCTGGGAATTCTCACTTGCCATTGGACCCATGCCACAGACTTCATTGCTGACCCTGAACTTCTCCAAAGCCCATAAGGTAACCAGCTTTCTTCTGGAAGCTTCTCTACTGCATGTGATATAAAGAAAAAAATAAATCAGTAGACATTTTAATAAAGCACTAGTTTTAATTTACTGAAACGTTTCACTTTATTCATTTAGCGTGACCAATGCAGACAGGAACATACGTGGACATTGTGAATTACAATTCAGAATGAAATGCTCAAAATCAATAGGTAAGCATGGGATGCTTTCCACTTTCATTTATTAGTCTGCAAATAAATGACTGAAAATCAGTTAATCTTTCCTCATGCAACACTGGAGAGGGGAAGTACACATAAGAACTCAGAGACTCAATTTAGTGTTGGATACACTGCATGGCTGTTTCAAAAAGAAATGGAAAATTCTCACTGGTAATGCATGGAAGCGCTGCTCATGGTCCTGTCTTTTTCCACAGCACCTGTTTTAGACTGGGATGAGGGGAGGAAATTGTCTGCTACTTCCTGACAGATTTTGCCTAGGGAATAGAAACATTGTCACTAAACTCAACTAATACTACTCAGAGAGCGTGTGTTTTCTTAGTGATTTTTCTCCCTTCCCAACGCATAGTTGGACCCATGGAAACCTCATGTTGCTAATGCCTCCTACCAGGAACATCAACACAGCCAAAGCGGATGTTTTCATGAGCTGTGAGTAAAATTATCATTGAACTATTTTCCCAAATTGATTGTATGTATTTCTGCTGCGTCAATTTCAACATCTTTTCAGGCTTTCTGACTGGTACTTGGTTTTGCATTAGCACTCCACTCTGAAATGCTGATTATTTTTCAAAAGGCCTGAGACTAGAGAAGCCTGCGGAGAGAAGGACATAGATGCTAATGAATCCTCAATTAAATATTTCCTAGAAATTTGTTTTTAAATGTTTTCCTAGGAAAGAAAAGAAACTGAAATGCAAATTCTAAAGCCTGCATTCATACATTTTGAACAGGTCTTCTCAATTCAGTGTCAATGTTTAGATATTTAGATGCAATAAATCTGTGTTGTGGAAATATACAGAGTCTATGGGCTTATCTGAGGGTGAACCAGACATTTGGCATGGCAGACAGCCTCAGAAAGATTAAAATGGGTATTCACACAACATTTACAGCTCAGTAAAATAAAATCTACAGGAGAGAGTGAAAGTCAACAGCTTTCATGTATAGGCCAAGCCCAAGCCTTGGAGCAGAATCCCTGCTAAAAGTAGCACTATCCTGCCAACCCTTATTTTCTTACTAGAAAGATTTTGTAGCTAGCAGAAATCCCCACCCATTGTGTGTCTGTGCTTCAAACTCAGATTTTTATAGGCAACATCTCACTTTGAGTCTAACTTTAACCAAAGGTTACCTTCCTTGTCTTCTAGTCAGTCTTAGGTTTGTTACCACAAGGGTTGCAGGCAGCACTGTCCCCTCTAGTACTTATTGTCCTTGCCAAGTGCGGGCAATTAGTACTTGCTTAAGGAACTTCACAAGAGCATTCAGTTGTCCGCCTTCTCAGTAGACTGCAGTTCAGCTAAATATCAGACCTCAGAAAAGTTTCATAAAAGTAAATCCTAATTAATATTTTTTCAGAAGAAAAAAAAACCATAATCAAGATGGTTTATAGGCTTAATAGTGTATTAAAGAGAATTCTTCTCCACCTGATTAAAAGGCGGCTGCACATTGAAGCTTTTGCTGAACTTGGAGCTGGGATTTTTTTCTGAGCTGATGGGTCCAGAAATTTGTTTTGACTTGTCCTGAAACTGTGCTGTGGTCAAGACCCGGATATGCAAGGGTTCCCTCTGTTCCCTCCTCCAGAAGGTTTCCCTAAGAAGAAAAGCCAGGCACACAAAGCTGTGAGTCCAGGGAGGATCTGGCTGATGCAGGATCTCTTCAGGCAAAAATTTTTCAGCCTCAACATAGCCTGAGGCATCCACCCAACTTACCAGGAAGAATTATTTATATCTTGCCCGCGGCTTTAATTTTCATACTCCCAGATTGCAAAAACCCCTTTTTCCCCTGCAGCAGTAATTTCAGATTCTCCACAATTCCTACTGTTTATATATTTCAAGATAACTTCTTGTTCTCATCAAGAAAAAATAAACCTGCTGAAAGACTCCTGATACAAGAAAAGGTGCTAAAAAGGATTTTGGTAGGTTTGCACACTACCTAGAACTGCAGTTAACACTGCAGTTACCTTAGGAGCACCCATTTTCCGTAAACTGTTTGTAATGTTGCACAGTGTTCGCATTTTTATGTGAACAATGCAGTTACAAGAGGAGGCAAAATAGCAAATAAATGGTGTTAAACAAAGATGAAAGGAAGTGCCTGAAGCCGGAGTTAGCAGAAGGGGGAATGACAAGCAGTTAACTAAGGATCTAGCAGATAACTAGTGTGGAGAAAATGCAGCTGAGAAGCATCTGGAAAAAGCCTATTTGTGCAGGTAGGGTTCATTTTTAAAGATCAGGGTATACACCTCAGATGGAAAACAAGTCAAGTTCTTCCAGCTGAGGAGTCATGCACATGCCTTCTAGCCTGGACAGGTCTGCAGATATGCTGGGGGACAGGATGGATTTGCGTCAAATATCCTGAAATACCATCACTGAGCTCAAATCAGAGTAAAAGTAAGAAAGCAGGTATACTAGGTTTGTACTTTTCACAGTATAAATCCAGGTAGGGCTAATATATCCCCTTTGCTATTTGAATATAGATCTGGTTGCGCACAATACAGGAAAAAAATCAAGAAGTTGGGCAAACAATACAGGAAAAAATCCAAGAATTTGGGACAAACACTAATACTTTTGCCAAACATCATTCTTAACCAGTGATGCCTTCAGGAAAGCAACATGCTGGATTAGGAACCAAGAGCAGAATTACTCTTCTATAGTCTTACGGAGAGAGATGGGTATCTCAGGAGAGTGATCTGTCTTATTCTATGGCAACTGTTTTCACTGATTACAGTGAGAGTGCATACACTAGCCAAATGCAGACAAATAATATTTAGATGAATTAAGCTATGCAGAAAGAACGGTATATCTGTTGACCATTTTCACTACTTATTATTCTAAATCTGTACTACCCTGTCACTCACATATTGATGGCCGGGATCACCATTTCAACAGGCTAAGGACAGAGTAACATATCTCAGTGACCTGCATGCAGAATGTTAGAAAATTTATACCACTCTAGGAAGCAATTCTGCATGGTCCCAAGCCAAAAGCCATGTAAAATGAGAAATTAGGAACTAAAAAATCTGCAAGAGAAATTTCAGCTTTTCATAATTATATTTCTAACCCTTGCAAATGTGCACCATCGTCATCATCATCAAAACACATTACCACTATCATGAAGAGATTTAAAAGAGGTTGGCGCATGTGATATTCCAATGAACAATATGCCTCTGCACAATAAACAAGTGTAGAGCTTCAACTCCTGAAGTTGCAATGTGATTAGAACATGAACTATCAGAAGGTCTTAAGGACAAAGCTTATTTTCTGGGAATATATTATCATTATCATGCTCTGGGAATCATGATTAAAATTAGTAAGGTTATTTCATCTACCTGATTACATGTTGTTTTCCACTCAAGTACAGACTAATTTCATGCTCAGCCTATGGGTTAAGCACAACTAAACCAGATCCTCTATGAGATTCCATTGGCACACTACTCAATGTGAGCAGAGGACATTCTCAGGGAAGTTCTTTCTGAAAGGTCTCATGGCTTTCAGAGGTACCATAAAAATGCAGAATGCATTTCAATTTATTTCCTAAGATGAATCTTCTCCTTGGAGAACCCAGGAGACCTGGTAACTCCCAGTAGAAGCCAGGCTGCTGGAACTTTCAAAAGCTGGACAAAACCTGCTTCACCATGAAGTTAATAGAAACACTGTGAAACCACTGGTTCTCCAGCACAGGCAATTACCCTGTTTATTGAGCTAGAGTTATAGAATTATTCGATCCATTCAGAACAAAAAGGGGAAAAGATCATTGAAAGTCCAGTTGTATTTCAAGCTCAGTGTGAATCTGTTGTTATGTAGTTCTGGATGAGTAGGCAAAAGATGTTTTACAACCCTAACATAAATTACTAAGAATAATCCCACTCCTATGCACAAAAATTTTTTGCATTCTATTTCCAAGAGCTGCCTGTCTTAATTTTTGTGTTGGGGGGGGGGGGGGGAGGGGGAGAAAAAAAAGAAAACAAAAACAAACAAAACCTAAAAAAAAAAAATTATAAAGAGGCTGAAAATCTTCCCCTGATGGATTTATTAAAAATTTCTCTAGATAAGCAGTCAAATATGTGGCTTTAGACAACTAGCCTATAAGTTTAGATTATCATTCAGCTAAATTTCCATGTATAATCATATTACGTGGTGCACACAGTGTTTCAAATCTTTCTGTCCGGATAGTCTTCTACAGTTTTATACAGCACAATATAAAACATATGTGCTTTCACCTACCACCATCTTTAAGGACAGGATCGCTACAAAGCATTTTAATTTAAATTATTTCCCCCTTAAATCACTGTTTTCAAAATAGAAACTGTTCTTGTCAGAACAAAACCCTTTATGTGCAAATAATACTTGTTTTTCTTTCAATAAACACAGCTTTTCAAATTCCCAGTTGGAAAAGCCAACTTGAAGGTCACTTATTTTGATTTTTTCTCTAAATCAAATATCCATAATTTTCAACTCACTACTAAACAGGACAGAAATAAACCTTTTAAAGCTAGGCTAATTAAAATTATTCTAGAACAAATTTGTAAGACATTTCCCTCTTTTTCACTGTTACCTTTAAAGAAGCTAAGAAGAAAGCAAATCATCTACTCAAACTTTTTTTTACATAAATGAAACCAACATCCACAGCTCTAAGAGTTTAAGAAACAGAGACAATCATAGAATCATAGAAACACAGGGTTGGAAAGGACCTTAAGATCATCTGGTTTCAACCCTCCTGCCATGGCCAGGGACACCTCACACTAAACCATGCCATCCAAGGCTATGTCCAACCCAGCCTTGAACACCACCAGCGATGGAGCATTCTACAGCTTCCCTGGGCAACCCATTCCAGTGCCTCACCACCCTCACAGGAAAGAACTTTATCGTCATATCCAATCTAAACTTCCCCTGTTTAAGTTTGAACCCATTACCCCTTGTCCTATCAATACTGTCCCTCATGAAGAGTCCCTCCCCACCATCCCTATAGGCCCCCTTCAGGTACTGGAAGGCTGCTCTGAGGTCTCCATGCAGCCTTCTCTTCTCCAGGCTGAACAGCCCCAACTTTCTCAGCCTATCTTCAAACAGGAGGTGCTCCAGTCCCCTGATGATCCTCGTGGCCCTCCTCTGCACTTGTTCCAACGGTTCCATGTCCTTTCTATGTTCAGGATACCAGAACTGCACACAATGTTCCAAGTGAGGTCTCACGAGAACAGAGCAGAGGGGTAGGATCACCTCCCTCGACCTGCTGGTCACTCTCCTTTGGATGCAACCCAGGATATGGTTGGCTTTCTGGGCTGCGAGCGCACACTGCCAGTACATGTTAAGATTCTCATTGACCAACACTCCCAAGTCCTTCTCCACAGGGCTGCTCTGAATCTCTTCTCTGCCCAACCTGGAGCTGTGCCTGGGATTGCTCCGACCCAGGGGTAGGACTTTGCACTTGGTATGGTTAAACTTCATCAGGTTGGCATCAGCCCACCTCACAAGTGTGTCAGGGTCCCTCTGGATGGCATTCCTTCCCTCCAACGTATTAACCGAACCACACAGCTTGGTGTCATCGGGCAAACTTGCTGAGGGTGCACTCAATCCCACTGTCCGTGTCACCGACAAAGAAGTTGAACAAGACCAGTCCCAACACCGATCCCTGAGGGACACCACTCGTTACTGATCTCCAGTTGCACATCGAGCACAACTCTGCGTGCGGCCATCCAGCCAGTTCTTTATCCACCAAGTGGTCCACCTATCACATTGATGGAATATTTCTCATTTATTAAGCCAGAACACAACACAAACCATCATCTTTAGCCATTACCTACACTGTGAATTTTTCTCTGGTTCTCCCTTTGTTGCACTGAGCAATTTAGCTCTGCAAAAAAAGCTTTTTGCATCCATTAAAAAATAGCTTTATCTGACTAGTACACTGAATTAGCTTTTCAACTTGAAATGCAAAAATTGTAAGAACAACAAGCAAAGTGTGTCAGACGTTAAGAAAAATGTAGAGAAGTCTCAGATATATGTATAAATTTTTTAGGAATGCCTTGTGAAAAATTCAGATTACTGACTCAATCTTCTAGATCTCACATACAAAATCACATCTTTTATTGCATAAAAAAAAAAAAAGATTGGTACAATTCAACCTGCTATAAACGCTAGGCTGGGCTAATTCACTGTACTGATTCATTTCTATTCTCTACATTGCAAGGGATTTAGAATAATAGAATAGTCAGGGCTGGAAAGGACCTTAAGATCATCTAGTTCCAACCCCACTCCCATGACCAGGGACACCTCACACTAAACCATGCCATCCAAGGCTATGTCCAACCCAGCCTTGAACACCACCAGCGATGGAGCATTCTCAACTTCCCTGGGCAACCCATTCCAGTGCCTCACCACCCTCACAGGAAAGAATTTCTTCCTCATATCCAATATAAACTTCCCCTGCTTAAGCTTGAACCCATCACCCCTTGTCCTATCACTACAGTCCCTCATGAAGAGTCCCTCCCCACCATCCCTATAGGCCCCCTTCAGGTACTGGAAGGCTGCTCTGAGGTCTCCATGCAGCCTTCTCTTCTCCAGGCTGAACAGCCCCAACTTTCTCAGCCTATCTTCATAAGGGAGATGCTCCAGTCCCCTGATGATCCTCGTGGCCCTCCTTTGGACTTGTTCCAACAGTTCCATGTCCTTTCTATGTTCAGGATACCAGAACTGCACACAGTACTCCAAGTGAGGTCTCACAAGAGCAGAGTAGAGAAGTAGGATCACCTCCCTCGACCTGCTGGTCATGCTCCTTTTGATGCAGCCCAGGATACAGTTGGCTTTCTGGGCTGCGAGCGCACACTGCCGGCTCATGTTCATTTTCTCATTGACCAACACTCCCAAGTCCTTCTCCACAGGGCTGCTCTGAATCTCTTCTCTGCCCAACCTGGAGCTGTGCCTGGCATTGATACCCTTCTGGTATGCCGACCCAGGAGTAGGACCTTGCACCTGGCATGGTTAAACTTCATCAGGTTGGCATCAGCCCACCTCACAAGCATGTCAGGGTCCCTCTGGATGGCATTCCTTCCCTCCAACGTATTAACCGAACCACACAGCTTGGTGTCATTGGCAAACTTGCTGAGGGCGCACTCAGTCCTACTGTCCATATCCCCGACAAAGATATTGAACAAGACCACTCCCAACACCGATCCCTGAGGGACAGCACTCATTACTGGTCTCCAGCTGGACATTGAGCCATTGAGCACATTAGTTCTTAGGAACTGATTTGGCTTTAGATATTTCTCACTGTGTTTGCTCCCTTGGAGGTTACTCATGGCAAACACAGTCTCTTCCTACTGGCTGATTTTCGACCAGGAAAATATATACAGCCTTTTATTTTCTTTTCACTAAGGCAATAAAACTTCAGAGATACTTTAGTAAGTAACATGCATCTCATTAATTCATTATTCCATTATTTTTAGCTGTTTGTTTCATTTGCGCAGACTGCCTCTTAAATATTTCACCATGGGACAATAAATGTTCTAATCCAGAGTAAATAAAACCTAGCAGAATGCTCAGTCTTAATGGGATGGGTATTTTAAAACATGAAGTTGCTTTTCAATAGAAAAATTGTTTTATTGAAGACAGTTCTGTTGAAAATAGTTACTTTCCACCCCGCAGACTAATGTGAAATCAAATCAATTAAACCAAATGTGAAATTTCAAACCCAAACACTTTGTTACAACTATCCCAACCAAACTACCTCCAAAAATCTTCAGTTCTCTCTTCCCCCAGACAACAGGACCTCTGGAGAACTGCAAAAGCATTTCCTAAATCAAATAGGTAGAATGGCCACGAATGGGCATACTATGCATCAAAAAACTGTGCAAGTTAGTTGAAATCAAGGGTTTCCCAATAAGCTTTTTGAAGTCAATTAATCAGGATTTCCAGAATTTGCTTTATTTGGAAACCTATCCTCATTTCTTTTCTTTAGATAATGTCAGAAAATTATTGTTGTTGCATATTCCTTGTAGAAATGCAAAATTATTTCAATGCTGGAATAAACTCAGGAGAGACTATCAATGGCATCTGTCGTATGACTTGAAAATGAGATTAATTTCTAGCTCTTCCACCATGTTTTTCTAAGTTATCACTCTGATGCACAAGACACTCATGACTTGTGCTTTATGGTTTAGGTAAAAAATTAATTAGCATGGTAATCAAGTTAATTTAAATAAGTCAAATTATCATATAGAAATACATTGCAGTTGTTTTCACCTGACATATCCACAGCACTCTAAACATTTTGCAGCCTTGACTTAGCTTAGCTTTACTGTACATCTTTATCATCCTGTTTTACAGAACATGGAAACAAAGATATGCAAAATGGTTAAATGATTTCCTATAGCTTCTGCCAGAGCTGGAAATAAAGACTATGCCTGACCCTTAATTCTTTGCTTTAATTATGAACCGTTTCCTTTTTCCTCTGAAAGTTTTTCATAAATTCCAGCATTTTCAAAATGTTCTGCCTTACCTCTTATTCACTGTTACATTCCAGTTAGCCACTAGCTTTAGCATTTCTCTGGCTTCGGAGACAGGAAAAAAACAACACAATCACTCAATGAAGAAAAAAAAAAAAGGACCTGAAAATGCTGTAGTCTCATCAAAACCTGACAATTCAGTGATAGGGCATTGGAAGTAAATTGCCTCAGTCTGCAGGGGAAAAGAATAGTTCATGAACATAAATTCAAGTATTTTAATATAGCTTGTATTCAAAGAGCTGACATTACTGAATGTCTTTATTAACTGGTTAGGCTGCAATAGCTACTGCTGGAGGCAATCACTACAGGGCAAATCTATCAAATTTCACCTGCCACTTACGCCTAAAATCTATTTGGTCACTGTAGATTTTTTTTATACTATTTCACCTTATCATAAAACCCTTAACAATATTGATAATTAATTTGTTGCTCTTCACTATACATCAAGCACTGTGCAAGACATTGAAATGCCCAAAAGCACCTATTTGAAGCCATCACACTTGAAACTACCTGACTCTATTTGGATAAAGGCAGTGCAGCACATTCCCTCTTTCTGAGGTCTCATTTAATAATGGATTAATTTTTAGTTTTATTTTGTTAGAGAAAAGAGACCTCAGTCTTCAAATCCAGCACACTTCTACCTGTGGATTGACAACACTGAAACAAAGGTTGGTCTGTGTATTAAATGAGGCTGGGTGTTTTCATTGAATGCACAGAAAACTGATTATTACTCTTATTTAATAACAACAATAATAATACAAAGGCTTAACTGAAGCTTTGCTAAACCCATAGACAAGATAAAGGGCATATTACATCAGCTATTGCAGGACATTGCTGCTCTAACACAAAACATTGCCTCCATAACACAAAGAAAAAGCTGATTCTCATGAACTTAAACCTATAATAATCCTGAGTATTGTATCTTCGCCTCACCTCATACACTCCAGACAGGGTTTAAACTATGCCAGGTTTAAACCCATGTGACTCCACCCCTACTTAGCTCTGTGTAAAAAAAATGTGTTTCTTCCCTGTCTGGAAATAAAACCTTTTTAATAGATTACATTTAAACATTGGCAGACAATGTACTGTTCACATGTAATTTTTCTTTCAGCTATGGCAGCATGTAAAAATGCTACCCATAGATCAATACACTGGTAAATTATGTACATTTCAGAACAGAGGCTTACTTTGATAGACTAGAGAAATCTTTAATAAACAAGGTCATGGTCAAAAAAAAAAGACATGGATTGTAAAGGCAAAGCAGCAGCAATAAACCAAAAAGCTTCCATTTCTATTTGGCTAAAAAGCTCAATCGCAATAAACGTTGTTTAAGAACTTCATTCATACTTATGTCATCACGTCTCTTAACTGCTAAAGGAAACGTTGTGAAGAAATTAAACTGAGTAATTATATGCACTGTAATAAACAAGCAGAAGAGGTGAGGTGAATTTGCATGGGCTGCTTGAACTTTTGAATGCCTTGTCTTTTGAAGTGTGCAAGCCTCATGACTTTCTTCTGCAATCACACGCAGCAGTAAGTCTGAGCATCTCGCTAAGCTTTGCGCATCCCTTTGAAGCATTACAGACCTTCTTTATGCATGGTGCTATTAACAGTTATCTCCAAATGATCTTAGAAATAACAGTGCATCTCCAACACTGAAAATTGAAAAGAAGTTATCTGCTGCTACGCATAGGCTTTTTTACAAAATACCTGTTGAGCTACTACTAAGTCTGTTTTGCAGATCAAGATGATGACAAGAGCTCACCCTTTATCTGAGCTTGTTAAGAATTGCCAGTCAGGTATGTGGTCAGCTTTTCACCTCTGCACCCATACTGGGGAAGCTCTCCCTGAAAAGCGTCTTTGAAAACATTCTTGAAAGAAGGGATTAAAGCTGAAGCAGAGAGTAGATTTGTTAGGAAAGTGTTTGTGACTTCATATCTTCAGCTATGAAGTATTTTGTGGTAGTTTTGCCATTTCAGCTTTGCTAACCAAAAAAAAATAAAAGTTTGCCACAGAAAAAAAAGAAGAAGTTGTTTCTCTATTTTACCTGTACTACTTGACAAGCTACCAGGAATTTTCACAGTCAGAAGCTCAAAGTAAACTCTTTCTGGATTCAAGAGAGAGCAGAAAGCCACACTTCTCACCTGAAAAGATTTTTTCTCAGCCTACATGGCTTGTATCAAAGGTTTTGAAACTTAGTAAAAGATAGCACTTATCTGCTTAGACAGATTTTACAGGCCACTTTGAAGAGTGTTTCATACCTTTAGTTATATGCTTTCCATAGTTGGGAACCCTGACCCTACACAAAAAAAGGACACAATAGCATTCGGTACTCTTCCTGTCTAATAACCACCACCTCTTAATTACCGCTACAAAATTCACACCTCTTAAAGAAAAGCTAGATTCTTCAAAGATTAATATTTGCATCTTTGCAACTATTGTGTATTTTTTGTATGTATACATGAAATTTGTTATATTTCATGCACATAACTTGCTGAGTTTCATTTAGCATGAACTTTTAAAATACAATTCTTCTTTGCTAGGGAAAGAAATCTGCTTGATAAACGTCCCCTTCTGTGCACTGTAAATTAGTTTAGTACACAGTGGTATGGAGCGATTTTGACGAAACTATAAATAACTGAAAAAAGGGATTTGTAATGAAAAATAACAAGTGATATAACTGCAGGTTACTGATTCTCACTGTGTTCAGGGAAACTGAACTGATTCTGTGTTCACATAAACTATCATCTTTGCTAGTAAATGAAAAGAAGGCATTAAAAAAGACTGCAGTAAGAACAGACTGATAAAAATTGAGTCATTGTTGACCATAGCGAAGGGAAGAGTTAATTATGGAACATGTCTGGATCAGTTTTCAAGCCTTCTATTCTGTATTTCAGCCTCTTTTTTCTTTTTTCTAATTGAAAAATATATATTGCATGGTTTAAGAGAAGCACAGAGAAGCTGTGAGAACGAGACCTGACATGAAATTAACTTACTGGAATGGAATCACAGAGGAAAGTAAGAAGACAGCAACTCTTCTTTTCAAGTATTCCCATGCTGGCAAAGTGAACAAAAATGTCTGATGTCATGACTTTTCCAGCTCAGTAGTACATATCACGGCTGAGATGTATGTGAAGAAATGAGAGCGCAAATGCTCATATTTAGTATTTTGGGGTTTTTTTTTTCTTCTTCTTTTCTTTTTTTTTTCTCCCTCCAGATTTCCAAATCTGGAAGATCTCCAGATTACAGAGTCACAGATGTGAAGCAAGAAACTGAAAACTAGTCAGTTGTATCTGGTTTTTTTTTTCTTTCTGTTTGCTCTCTTTCCACTTTTACTCCTGCAAAAATAAATCATTAATCATTACAGAACATCATATATATTAATGTCAAAATCCAAACTCCAATTTTCTGGCTCTTGTGAGGAGAAGACAGAATTCCATCATATATGAACATCCATACAAATAGTATATATGGAGTTTGACGTAAAATAGCAATTTAAAGTCAGTTTCCAAGTAACTTTGTGTAATAGTTCACAGAAGTTGGAATATATGGAGCAGAAACAGTCTATTTTCTGTCTCAGATTTAAGTACAAATTGTCTTCACAAACTGTCCATTAAAGATTTTAAATATGACAAATTATCTCAATGCTATTTTCAATATGCCATGCACAGCTGAAGAGAAGGGATTTGAATAAAATGTCTGTCTCAGCTTTAATTGCAGTGTCATTTCCTCAAAGCTGTAATAAGGTTCATTTCCGCAAAGCAGTTTTCCATTTTCCCCTTGCTTATTTTATCTCAGCAGTAAATGCACAATTAAAAATTTCTTAGAATCAGACCAAATGTGCCATGTTACAGAAAGATCTCACAAACCCTATGCATCAGTTCACAGGTGGAAATTAAGAGGGGAAAAGAAAAAAAAACAATACAAAAGAAGAAGCTGCTCCATTGTAAGTATGGGAACAGAATAAACAACACTGGTTCATTTGAAATACTGGAAAAGTACTGGAAATATAATTTTTACTAACTGTAAATGCGACAATCACTCAGAATGAAGGTACTTGTGTATTTGGCATACATGGACAGCTGACTGCATTAGCAGACCACAAATTGTTCGCACATCTATTTCAACTGTTTTTCCATCTTTTCATCCTAAATCCCTTGTGAACAGAAAGTGAAAAAGGCTTTGAACAGGCTAGAAATACTCTGGACACTTTATGAAGATCTTACAAAGTCTGAGTCATCATGCACGTCTTTTGGCTGAAGGTTCTCCACGAAGCAGGAGTGCTTTATAATGTGTGCCAAGCAGGGAGGACCACTAGGAGTCTGGCTCTTGTCGTTTGGCTCTTTTGTCATGACAAGGTAAGTGGATGACACCCCTTGAAACAAACTGAATTCAAGACTAAGCATGAACTTAAGCCACAAGCTAGCACAGCTAATGAGACTGAAAAGCACAGGCATTACAGTATAGCCATACAGCCATAGACTACTTAAAAATGCATCACCCCCAATATGATGGTGCAAATCAGCTAGTGTCAGTCAAGGCACCAACAGACAAAAATACAGGTGGCTTTTATGCCTGAAGCTGATTTCTTGAGTTTGGAAATGAGTAAAAGGGGTTTGCAGAAAGTATAGCTAAAGAAAACACAGCGATAGCTGACTTCTAGCCTTCTTCCCACTACTGAAGGCAAAAGTTGGAAAAAAAAGTAAATTTTCCAGGTGGATTAAGAAGAATCAGAAGAAAGGCTTGGCAGCAAAACAAATAACGCAGGAGTGAACAGGAAAGATGTCTTGTTAAAAACAAGAGAAGGTTAAGGAGAAGTCCAGACTCCAGGAACTATCTGTAGCTGTTTGCTGATGTGTGGAACAGAACTGACTAGAGTGTATAGGCTGGAAGTGCTGTGTGCTGATACTGAGAACTACCTGACTGCGTGAACCAAAATGAAACATTCATTCAGTTCTGTTCCAGAGGACCAACTCTACAGACCCTGTATTACTGAACATGTACTTCCAAACTCCATAATGCAAAATCTGCAATCCTAGGAATGAACTGCAATGAAAACCATTTTTAATTCTCATATGTTGAGTATTAGATGAATTTAGGCTAAAAACACACTAAAAAAAAACCAAACGTGGTTTTCTGCACCCCATCAGCATGAACTGTTTATGTAAATGTACCTCATAAAATTGAAATGAGTTAATTTTTTTCTAAAGTACAGCACGGCACAATAAGTAATAAACATCAGAAAGCTGCATGAAACCTTACTGCCTAATTTGTTACTCCAGGGAAAAAACTCACACCCAATAAATATTTTTAAACGGTTGGTTATTTTCTATTTATATTTTAGTTTTGACAAAATGCGCTAATCACATTTTAAATGGCCTGTGATCAAGGGAAGGATGTATCGTATTGCATCACCATCAATGCGGACAGGTAAGCCTCTAGAGTATACAAAATTTAGCCCTTGCTTGTCTCCTGCGCTGTTCATGCACTGTGCTGCAGCACCACTGAGGCATCATCATCCTTCTGTGATGACTCTCTGGTTTACAGGACATGGAAACCTAGTGTTTTTTAAATGGAAGTTTCACAAATTCTTTTGTTATTAAGACTCACTGTCTATCAATAATGCTGATTGAAAATTCTGAACATTACAGCAACATAAAGTCTGTGAACAAAACAAATTCCTTTTGCTGTAGGAGCTGCCTCAGTTGGAAGTAACTACAGTATTAGCGTATACTGTCCAATGTGGAATATTACCCTGCTGGGTTTAGACTAGTGCTAACTTAGCTGTAACATAAAAATAAGGAGATAAACTTGCAAAAAAAAGCACCTGAACAGCAAAGGGGTGAGAATCATAAAATCATTTAGGTTGGAAAATACCTTTAATCTCAAGTCCAACCGCTAACCTAGCACTGCCAAGTCTACCACAAAACCATGTCCCTCAGTGCCACATCTACATATCTTTTAAATACTTCCAGGGATGTTCACTCAACCACTTCCCTGGGCAGCCTTTTCCAGTGCTTGGCAACACTTCTGGTGAAGAAATTTTTCCCAATATTCAATCCCAGCCTCCCCTCAACTATGGAGCAACTCTGAGAACATTTCTTCTTGTCCTATTGCTTGTTACTTGGGAAAAGAGACTGACAGCCACGTCACTACAACCTCCTTTCAGGTAGTTGTAGAGAGAGATGAGGTTCCCCCTTAGCCTTCTTTTCTTAAGACTGAACACCCCCAGTTCCCTCAGCCGCTCCTCATCACACTTGTGCTCCAGACCCTTCCAGACCTTCATTGCCCTTCTCCGGATCTGCTCCAGCACCTCAATGTCTTTCTTGTAGTGAGAGGCCCAGAACTGAATGCAGTGTTTGAGGTACAGCCTCACCAATGCTGAGTACAGGGGGACAATCACTTCCCTAGTCCGGCAGGACATGCTATTTCTAATACAGGCCAGGATACTGTTGGCCTTCTTGGCCACCTGGGCACAATGTTCAGCTGACTGTTGACCAACATCCCCAGGTCCATTTCCACCGAGCAGCTTTCCAGCCACTCCTCCCCATGCCTGTAGCATTGCATGGGGTTGTTGTGGCCCAAGTGCAGGACCCAGCACTGAGCCCTGTAGAATCTCATACAACTGGACTCAGCCCACCGATCAAGACTGTCCAGATCCCTCTGCAGGTGGGGGGGATTTGGTGTCACCTAATTGGTGTCACCTGAAAACTTACTGAGGGTGCACTCAATCCCCTCATCCAGATCACTGATAAAGATGCTAAACTGATCAGAATCAGCCTTGATACTGAGCCCTGGGGAACACCACTTGTGACTGGCTGTCAACTGTATTTAAGTCAATCACCACCACTCTTTGGGTCCAGCCATGCAGCCAGTTTTTACTAGGATTTTCTCAAACATAATCTCTTACTAACTGGACAAAAATATAGTATCTTCAGAGAAATGTTTCTAAACTATGCTATACTGCAAAGCAGAGAATGGTTCTCTTGTCTTGATTCAGATTAATCATAACTTTTTTCCTTCTATTTTGGCCACAGAAGTCTTTCTTATTTAATTTCTTATTAATTTCTTCTTTCTTATTTTCAACCCTGTCGGTTGAAGAATTTTCGAGCTGTATCGCTCAAAAAGACCAACCAGGTAGTTCAACTTTCCTTCCAAATACAGCACTGCTGTTCACAGTGAACATCCTATAAAAGCCACCATGGTCAGTGGCAGTGTTTGAAGCAATTTACATCATTAATTTAGTCCCTCACTGCTGAATATTTATTTGGGAGCAGGGTTCCAGAAACAAGGCACGCACATCACCCAGGAACACAGATAGGTTTTGAAAGCCAGTCACTGCAACAAATATAGAAGGAAGAAGTTGAGTCTATAACCAGGCAATCTTTTCAGCCCCACTGCAGCTCAGTCCAGCCTAATGGTTGATATTCAGCAGAGGTCTTCTGCTTTTTATTCGGATGGTGCCCATTTCTGACAGATGGCAGTTTACATAATGGTGACAAATGTGAGTGAGCAGCTGTCATCAGTACTCATCATTTATGCATCATGCAGCATCGGCAGTCAAACACTCCCCTTTCGAAGGGAAAAAAATTAAATTATTCAAACCACCAAAATCAACCCCTAAAATCACTGTCCTTGGCAAGAAAGAAAAAACAGCCCGAGGAAACAGTAATCACTACAAACTAGTGAGTGGAGAGTTAAGGAAGAGATATCCTTGACCTTTCTGGAAGCCACCAGAGTGGCTCAGTGTTATCACTCTGACCAAGGTACTTGCTACTTGTCCTCTCCTACAGCTTACCAGTCCCATAGAAAGAAGAAAAAAAAATAGTGCATAAGTGTTCTTATTTCATTTCAGAGCAAAAGTTTTCATCTTAGCTCTAAATACCTTCCTAAAGCATATTGGAATATCTGAATGACAAATGGATAAATAATTGTTCCTTGTGGCAAGTACCCTTTAATCATAATAACCTCCATCCTGGTGATAACACACAGGTAGCTGTAACATTGCCTTTGATGTCTGCAGGAAAAGGGACCTGCCTTTGCCCTTAGCAGAGGAGGAAACTGTCACTCAGGTCTCCATTTAACAGCCATATTTCAACAGTTGTTACAGCCCGGCAGTTCCACTGAGGTCAGTGCACTGGCACTTATGTATATAAAGGCATATTTCAGGCTCATCTTTTTAGTATTTTGACTCTCCCACACCAAGAAGAGGAGCTATAAAATTATTTAACTGATAAGCATAAATCTGCTAATAGGTACTATTCCTATTTCTCTTTACATATTGGTTCTTTTTAGTAAGTCACCCTCAAGGCTGCAAACTCTTCATACTTACAATAAAACACAACGTAATTTAAAAGATTCATTCTCCCACCTTAATTATTGCCTTTTTCTACACTACTACTAGATATCCTGTAATACAGCTTCTTGCAGTTTTGGGCTAGTATTATGAAACTGGGTTAGTGCAGTATCTTTCAAAACCAAAATGGAAGTTGATTTTTTAAAGAATCTTTCATCAAAGATTGTCTAGCTGTAAAAAAAAGTAAGATGATAAGCCCATCTCTGGTCTTTAAATAATGTAAATAAAGTTAGGCAATGGCTAAATAATACACCTGTCACCTGCTGATTCCTATCTTTTACAGTTCATTCCCTTTAAATCAAAAGAGAGTCACTGGAGCTTCAGATTCTGTCTCCCAGAAAATAAAAAATGGAATTTCAACGAACAGCCATTTCAAACCAAATCAGGTTCTGATTAAATGCTATCTGCAAAATATAAAATGGTTCCAATACACTTCATGTATTTCTCTCATTTTCAGTTCTCATCATCCATTAGCATGCAATATGAAACTCTAATTACCCCTCTATTTCTCAACAAACAGTTGATTCTGTTATCAAATTCCACAAAAAAAAGTGCACTCTTTTAGCTGAGAAAAAAGTGTTTTGACCTAAATTGATAACCATTCTTTTTGTGTTGTTCAAAACCTGATCTGATTCCAGATGGCAGATTTTCCAGCTGAAAACCACAATGGAGAACAGGTGTACTTGAAAGCACAGTTAGTGAATTGAAGCAATTGCAGTCCATCTACACAGCGACACACTGTGTAGTATCCAGCCCACCTACATAGCCATTAGCTCATTTATCCATTAAAATGCAGGAACTTAATAAACTATAATTTTGCATAATTCATAAGCAAACAAATTCCATCTGTTTTACCTTCGGAGTGAGTGTTGATTAAGGGGCATGAATGTAATGAAGTAATACTCAGTGGTACTCTACTGATACCAGCATATGCTGAGAGAAAAGCCTACAGGCTTCAAAGATTTGCAACAGCTTCAAGCTTACACGCCAAAACAAAAGTGATAGGGATTTGAAAAACTGAAGGAGGACTCGGGGAGTTCCAGCACACCTGCAATTCTGTGCCACATTTCACCCTCATGACCACCCTTGCAAGAAAGGTATGCATACAAAATCAAAAACAAAAAAGGAAGAGTGCGAATGGGAATATGCGGTAACTTCGTATCTTTGTCAGTGCAAAGCTCATTTTTATTGATAGATCTGCAAAGCAGAAGATCCTTCAAGAGATGTAAACCCAGACCCATTTGCACAGTCTTCTTTTTAGGCTGTGTGCATTGGAAGAAGGGCAGCAGTCTCAATGCGCTTCCTTCTCACGATACATTTCAACAGTGTATTATCTCAACAAGCTGTGACAAAATCTTCTCTTCTTTCCTCCAGCTGCTGTATGTGCGAACATACACATTTTTTTACACACAAGTCACAGACTATCCTGAACTTTTCTTAAGAATACAGTAAATAGTGTTTTGAATCCTCAGTTTCAAATGAGGAACTACTGATGGATATTGTATATTTTCTGCATTTTGGCTTATCCCTTTTCCTGATTTACAAGGATAACACACTTGGAATACTATTGTACATTCCAGGATTTACAGAAATAAAACACAGACTTGTGACAAATCTTTATTTGGTGTGAAATACCTCTTCCACCGGTTTTGGCCCCCTTCCACCAGAATTGCTCAGGTGCTCTTGGCTGTCCTGAATTGTATTCTGCTCCAAGGGACCATTCTGGAATCTGATTACCAGTTACTAGCATTTCAGTTTTTTAAGAATGACAGTTATTCAGTTTCTGGCCCTTTACAGACAATCTCCTTGCCACCTCAGAACTACAGCTGCAGAATGGTTGCCTGGTTTCAGCATCTGTACTAAATATATGTTGGCAGCTGCTGAAGGCTTTCCTTTCTGCTGCCTCCAAGTACAATGCATACATATTACTTCTTCTGTTCTAGATACCATGCGTGTAATATGACACCTGGGGAACTTGTACCGGCATGTTCAGTTAACTTTCCTGACATCTTGCCACAGAAAAGAGAATTCTCTGATTAATACAGAAAAATGAGTGAGATGTAAGCTAAGCAGATTTCTGATGGAAGGGGAAGGATGGGAAAGAGAGAGGGAAAGGGAAGAAGAGGGAAGGAGGAAGGGGGAAAGGGAAGAAAGGAAAAAATGTTTTTTTTTTTTTAACTGTATGGTAATAATTTGAACAGCTGCCTGTCAAAAAGCAGAAAAAGAAATTCCAGCATGATGACAAAATAATTGCCCAGACAAAAATGATCATGCATTCCCCTAACACAGCTGTAGACTTGAAGGAAAAATCTGTACAACAGCAATTTTTACCAGCCTAAGGCTTGCCTCCTCCAGATCAAACAATGTGATCCATCACAACAGTGTGCTCTGTACCACAGGTAGAAAGAATCCCTTTATTTGAGTTATCTAGACAATCAGCATAATTAAATTCACAGTGACTGTCTTCAACCTGTACCATCTCTTTCTGTTTCTCATATGAACAAGGGCTTACATAGCCAAAGTCTTGTGTATTTCTTCCGTCTATGCCTTCTGGTCTAAGAAAAGGTATTATTTCTACCTGTAAATCATACTTCTCTTCATCCTCTACTCTAGCAGAACTACAAAACCCTGACTACCAGAACTAGGACAAACACCTCATATAGGATAGCTGGTTTGTCTTCAGCTAGTTGCTCTGTCAAAAAGCGCATTTGCCAACATCCCAGGTTTCTGCTTTCATCCTCAGTTCAGAAGGTTACAGAACATTACAGCTTCCAGTAGCAGAAAGGGTCCAAACTGTATTTTCATTCTGACATTCTGCATTACAATTTCGGAGCCCCCTTTCTTTCCCCCCTACATAAATTGCCCCAAGACCAAAGAAACAGTCACGATCTGGTGCCTAGCTCAGTTCTTCACAAAGGGAAACTCCAGCTGATGAGGTTTGCCCTCAGCAATGAGTACTACTAAGTTGATGGGAATAATTTTAGAAGGTTTGTGGGAGATGAAAGGCTGATTCACCCATATGAAAACAAAATCCAAAAAAAGGAATAGGCAAAATGAAAAATGTAGGTCTTGTATGTTTGCTACACGGTTACTTTTCATCTCACAGAATAAAATATTCATGAACTTTCCAACACTAGCTTCCTGCTGCTCATGAAAAACTGTTAAATATGTAGTAGGATGATATGCTGTGTGAGCTTTATACATTTAGACATTCAATTTTTTATATGATGCTTTCAGGATTTTCATGTATTTCACAGTTTCCTGCACCTCAGTTCCTTGCCAATGCCTCTCACAAAAGGCATTATATCACATGGAAAATGGGCAAAGAAGGTTGGAGAATTTTCTCTGTTTCCAATTCAGGCATAAACACTGCTAAAAAAAAAAAAAATAATAAAAAAAAAGACAGAATTCATGTTAGACAGCAGAGCAAAATGCAATTAAAGAAAGCATCTCTTTAAAAGAGAACAGACATTGAAAAGTCAAAAATAAAGACCATGGGAGGAAATTCAAGGTGAGAGGAAAGTCTGGCAACACTCTGGTTTGCAAAACTTACAAAATTAAATACCTTCATCTTACTGCTGATGATAATTTCAATTGTATATGGAATACAGAAGAAAAATGTTCTCACTTTATTATCTATAACTAGCCATACATAAAAGCCCACAGGAAATTCTTTCAATAAAAAGGTTATCCTATCAAGGTCCAGACTCATCTCTGCCCCAAGGAAGGACCAGCCTGAAGACCATTCCCAAGACATTTGCATGTACAAGTATGCAAACTCAGGTCAGATCGCAGCACACTTCTTTTTCAGCCCAAGAGCTGCTCTGACGCTGTCTCCTATACCTCTGATAGTGCGAAAGATGTCAGGTTCCAGGAGTTCTATACTTGGCAGTTAGACTGTATGATAAGTAATAGCACTGCAAACATTCTGAAGGTGGTATCTATTTTCAAACACAGCCTGGACCAGTGCTCCATTCAGAAGAGTCTAAAGCAGGGTTTTATATCTTATGAAAGAGAAAACCTGTTTCTATGATAAACAGTCCCAGAGCTCACAGACAATTGATAAATACTATTCGGGTAAACAATTCCTTTGCTGATGTACATGAAAGAGCAATCATTAATCAACTCTTCATAAGAGCTGCAGCCTATGTAGTGGCAACAGAAGTTCAAAATTTCTCATTAAACATAGAAATCTGTTAAAATGTTTGAACAAAAGACCTTTTGAGTGAGAATGTGCAGTATTTCTGCACTACCTCAGCACAAAGTAAATCTGCAAATGTTTAAAAAGGGATAAATATTAAATCAATTTCATTTATAGAGATTTATTGAGAGATCTATCTCAGGACTAAAAACATTTTATTGAGGGATACATTTAATGTGTGACCAGATTGTAGCTAATGGAACAACTTTTGAAGCAGATGCATTTTGAAGCAGATTTGTATTTTGTTTTCTTTAAATGTAAGACTTAAGGTAAAGTCTTCATCTTTCAAAGTTGTTACTGCCTGTTAAATACACTCATAGAAAAAGGTAAAATACAAAAGGAAAGATGCAAATATTCCACACTGATCGAAAAAAGCACCACTTGTATAATCTTTGTAGACATTGCCTACATGTGAAATTTGCTTTTTTAATAACTGAAAAGAATAAGATCTTTTTCTATTCAGTAATTTTCAAAAATAATTTTCATAAAGCAATATTCTGTATTACATACTCCACTCACAAGGAAGTACATTAAAAATGTTAATTAGGCCATACAAATCAAACACTCAGAAGCATAAAATGCCAGGCGCACTTGCTCAGCCCCTATTCACAGGAACAGAACATGTTACCAGCACCATCAAGGCTAATCCCTCACAGGCCAAGTAGGCAAGTATGACTACTGCAGGCATTCTCCCCTCAGCACATATACACATGCATATACAGTCCTGATCAGGCACAAGGCAGTATATGTTGAAATGTAAGGGAAGTTTTCTATTTGCTTCTGGTACCCTTAGGAGCCATTTGCCATAATCTCAAATCCTGACAAAGAGGCATAATCAATCAGCAGGCACTTTAAAGAACCAGGTTTTCAGGATCAGCAGTCAGACTGGTTACAATCCAATGCAGTGCTCCATGATACCTAACCATACATTCTGCAGCTGCTGAACAGAGGGGATTTTTACTTCCCAAAAGAGCTGTAATTATCCTTCACAGGCAAAGTCTGCAGATTCCTTGCAGGAGAACAACTGCAGACCAGTGTCCTATTGCCTTAACTCTTAGTCCAAGTGCATGCGCTCTTCTCAAGGAATAATCACCTCAAGGCACGTTATGACAAACTAGGGCAGCAAAAAATTATTTATACAAAGGCTTATACCCCTACACAAATCTGCAGGCTTAAATTGAGCAGATAAATTCCATGACACTGGAAACTAATCTTCTACCGAATTCTCCTTTTTCCTCTATAAGTAATAATCAAGCCATAATTTCTACTTACCTGAAACAGAACTACATTAATTTTATTCAAATGCAGTTGGAGCCATTTCATGAATAAATATTTTTCTTTTAGCAGAGAATATGGACTGGCCAAATCAGCAAACCTGGTGTTTAAATGTCTTCATGACAGTACTGTTTATTTTCCACAGAACTGGACTCAAATTTGACATTTAGTACAGCTGAAACTAAGGCGGCTGCACTTAACATAAGTACACAGAGGAGAAAAGCCCTCACAGCTGCCTTTTACCCTTTCACCTACTGCAAAGCCTTCCAGAAAGGAGATGATGCTGGGAAGGCTGGGGCCACTGACTGGGGTGAGGCAACACAGCAATCTGCGTAAAGCATGAGACTTTGAAGCCAAGCCAAAGCCAATCTTCCTCACCCTCAAGAGCTTTCTGTTAAATTAGTTAAAATCAAATCTTGTTGCTAACATACCTTGTCAATCATATTTCAGAGCAGAAAGAATGTGTTCACAGTGCAGTTACATCTTGAAAACCATGACTTATAATGGCAGGGCTGACACTTCCTGAAGTGTTTAAGGCCCCAAGTAGCACTCTGATAGCTAGATGAGCTTTCAAGAACTGTTTCAGTAGTTTGGGAACAATAGTGGAGAGTAACAGTAGAGTTAACAATGCCACACAAAAGAAGCTGTCTAGACAATATATGGTTTTCTGAAGGTCACAGCGGACACCAAACACAAGACATGAAGAGACATGAGCTTTGGCAACAGCCACTTGCAGTCTCCAGGTCCAGCCTGCTTCAAATGTAATCAGTTTTCTACACAAAGGAGAAATGTCTTAGCACTGAAAAAACTATAAACACAAACACTTATTAACCCAAGTGGGACTTCTATTGTTACTGTGCTGTACTCATAGTTCACAGAGATTTACTGTAACATTTTCCACTGCAAAACTGGAGATGTCACATGCACTGCTAGCAGAGTAGGAAATTATGAACCCATGAAGGCTACAGAAGTTTTAAGAGAGAAAAATGGTCTCATCCTTTGGCATGGCAGGCAAGGTTAACGAGATTCTTCCCCGTGTGTGTGTGAAGTAAATATCTGGACTTTTTCTATTCTGTGTTGTATTTCCTCCTTGCTGAAAAGCAAAATACCCCTACTCTCCCACTGGCTGAATACTAAAACCAGCTGCTTGTCTTGTACATTTTTAACAGTAAATTCACCTGTAAATGACTATCCAATCATTTAGACCCTCAGTGACAAGATCTCATCCTCTGCTGTCCATTTTGTCTGCCAACAGAAGTGACACTACAGAAGTAAATGGTTTTATAAATGCATATTAACTTAATTCACTGAGCTTAAGACTTTTTCTAAAAGACAGCAGAAGACAATGTGTGCAGCAAGTGCTGTTTCCTCTGAAACATAAATTTACCTTTCTTCCAGTATAGTCAGTTTGTTTCTTTTTTTTTAATCAAATGAGCAATAATTTATTTTAAATACCAAAAACTCATCAAAATTCAATACTAATAAACCACGCCAAATGGAATACTAAGAATACTGTTTTCCCATATGGTCTTAGAAAAATCTAGAGGATCTGTATCTTAATGCTTAAACCTCTCCATAGAAATAATTGGATGAAGGTATGTAGTGATAATTTAAACTTCAACCATTCTGTGATTCTACTGGAATTTCTCGTGACCACCAATGACCTAATATTTTTTTACCTTTGTATGTGTCATCACCACAGCAACTCTTCTAGCCTAAATAATGAATCCAATAAACTAGCCTTTTGACTTGACTCTGACTTAGAAGCAACTTCATGCTCTTGACTAGGCCAGAACGGTAAACAGGGCTGTTACAGGAGGGAAACGAAATGTGGCTTAAACTCCTAAATATAAGTTAGGAGGACAAAAAATAATGGTATGGGAAAAGAGTTATTGCATCACTGAATTATACAAGAAACTCTCAAGACAAGAAAAAGCATGAAATGAAAATCCTAATCAGGTCTAGGAAATACTTCCATCAGTTGTGACAGTGACATTTTGACATTTAAGAGAAACTTGATACTAAACCTAGAATTGCTCACAGTCCTATAAACAAGACTACATTTTGGTTTCCATCCCACATCAAAGTAATTTATAAAGCTTCCCAGACATGCCCAGCAGAATCTCATGCCAAATTCTTTAAGCAACTCCCTCTCATGCACTTTATTTTGGTGTAATGTAAAATAACAATTTCCCTTTCCCTCACAAAATTAAAATATTCCCCCAAACCAGTTTTCCACTGAATAGTCAAAAGAAGCAAATACTTTTCAATGTCTGATCCTCAAGCAGAAGTCTAAGGATGTGAATATTTATTAAAAGTAAAGCAATGGAACTCCTGCACACAAAACTGAGTTGTGATACTGAAAAAAAAAAAAATAATCTTGAAATAAAACAAGAAGTAATAATAGCTTTCTGATGCATCCAGTAAAGAAAAAAAGTGAGCTTCTATTGCACGGTATAAACGAGAGCTGCTCTACTGAACTACACCAGTACTCATTAAACCCGGTTTACAACACATTACAAGATGGGTGATTTATTCCACTACTGACATCTGTCAAGCAGGAATAACAAAGCAGTTTAATGAGTCGAAACATTATTGGCATGCAATACAATTTGGCATGAAATACAATTTGGCACATAGTTTTTCTCCTTTGAAAACCGCAGCTCTGAACCATGGAGAACTTCATCAACAAGAAGCCAGAGTATCATTTAATTCTTCTTTTGGAATAAAGAGAGTCTCATGTGACAGCAATTTTATTCATTGCATGTAGGATAAAGACAATCAGTAGATATTTCTCTTAACTCCCAAACTGGATGCAACTGGATCCACATGCCCACTTCTCAAATGTTTCCTTCTCAAACCTTTCAGTGTTTAAAAAAGCAAATTTGTTCGCAATATGCACTTCTCATCCAGAGCTAAAAAATACAATTACCACAAATCAAAGTCATGCTGCATTCAGAACACAAGCAAATAAAACACATGAATCATAAGGCCAGGTTGGATAGAGCCTTTTGTGGCATGGTTTAGTGGGAGGTGTCCCTGCCCATGGCAGGGGGGTTGGAACTAGATGATCTTAAGGTCCTTTCCAACCCTAACTATTCTATGATTCCATGATTCAATAATGTGACCCCTCCTGCAGTTTCACTGGGGATGGTCTTCTTTTGGTATGACTCACAAACCTAAGTCTAATTTTAAAAGGCATATCAAAAGAACAAACCATTGACCTCTCCATCAATAGGAGGCATTCAGTACTCCTCTGTTTGCACCTAATCACACTACTTGCCTGTTAATGGAAACTTAACAAGCTCTAGGCTTGAAGACAGCAATTACCATCACCAATCCACAAAAAGGGTTTCTCTTACTCTTACCCATTCCTATACTCCCATTGGCGTCAACCCATCAGATGTTCTTAGTTTACCTCATCAACCTCTGTGTCATTCTATCTGACCAGTGACACATTCAAATGTCACAGTTTTAATTTTCAGTTGTTTCCTGCAACACTTGGTACTCCATGTTTAACATTTCCACAAGGAAAAAGGCTCCGTGTCATTGATCAAACACATAATTTCACAGCAACTTGTGTTTCTACCTCTCTCTGTTCCAGTGGCACTTCATCTGCTACTTAAGAAAAAAAATCATTTGGAAATCCTTAAATGCCTGATCTGTTATGGTGGAGGTTTAATTAGACCTAAAACTAATTTGGAAGTGCCAGCAATATCTTTTCTGAAGAGCATTTAGGTATACTCCATTTAATAATAACATGACATGAAGTAAGTAATGAAATTATGACCGTAGGAGTGAAAATTGTTTTAAAAGAAAGACTATTATTCATACTGAATACCACATGTTTAAGTGATTGGCACTGCATTAATAATTATAGTAGTTATCACTCTCCATTGAAGAGAAAATATATTCACGTCACTAGCTCTATTATAGCAAAAAAAAGAAGACGACGGATTTAACAAACGTTATTGCCAAGCTGGTGCAGTCATTTGCCAAATTTTGTTCCTATTACTAGTAGAAAATTTGTTCTGAAGTCACTGAAAATCTGGGTAGGAAAACTGGAACACACAAACATATTTTATTGATAGAAAGCCAAACAGATATAAACACAGAGTGAATTAAAAAATATGCATTTTTGCAATTCTCTTGGTGTTTCTTTCACCTTATTCTATCTGCCCCAAATATAACAGATGTTAAAAAGCAATTAAAAGCTTATTCTAGTTTCCACTGTTTTATGACAAGTAGAGTTTCTAAGTAGGAATCTGGACATCAAAAAAAAAGAAAAATGATGTTTCAAGATCTGTTTTCTATCACAAATAGTTAGATAAGCTAGAAGTGCCTTTACCTTGGCAGACTTCTTCAGATAATCATTTCCCATGAAGACCACCCTGGTTTCCCTGTGATTGGATGATCTCTCTGGTCATTCTCCCACTTGCCCATTACACTGGTATTTAAATAGTTGCAGTGCCAGTAGGTCACAATCAAAACAATGGCTACATTAGATACATGCTGAAATTATCTATAAAGCAAAACACTACCTCTACTATCAAAACCAAATAAATATATATTTATATAAATACAGACATATTGCCTAAAAGCTATTGGTTGCACACATAGCAATTACTTATAACATTAACACAGCAGTTATTCACTAATCAAAACCAGATTCTTCCAAAAAGAGAGTTAGTTCATCATCATCATACTAGAAATGCCATGAAGCAGATCCAGTCTATCACTCTTAACAAATCTGTCTGGAACTACTTGATATTCCTGGGATGGACAGAAGGGAGAGCACAGGCGCTCCATTTTGCCCTTTCAACCACACATTTGCATTTTCTAACCAACCTTTGTGTCTCTTTCCTCACCACAGGTGCTTCCTCCACCAAAGAAATGTGCCTTAACATAGAACACAAGTGTGAGGTTCATTTTGCCCTAAGAATATTCATTATGGATATAATATTACAAAATTAAAATAATTATTATAAAATATTATTCTATAATTATCATAAAATATTATTAAATTATCCAATGGATAGAATATCTATCTATAGAGATATTGAACTGGAGAGCCAGTTCAAAAGGTCCTTGTGTGGGTCACTCCTTACCTCCTTCACTACTGTACACTCAAACAGGTTCAGTGGCCACATTTATCTAGTCAATTAGTAATTTGTAAGGCAGAGGAATCAGCAAAGAAAGGAGGACAAAGACCATGTTTCAAAGCCCCAGGCAGAAGACCACAAGCTGAAAGATCACGCTGAAGCCAAGGTATCCATTTCTGCATGGCTGCCAGAATAATCCCATCCCTGCTAAAACTCTGGGTTGACTTGAGAAATCAGCATCTCCAGTCATATTTGGTATTTTCAAATATCAGGTTTGGTATTTTCAGGAGGGGCTTGCCCCCTTTTTGATTCATATGCTGTTTTGATCATTCGAACAACTTTTTAACCTCATATATTTAAGACGCATTCATTACTTTAGCATTTCTTTCTCCTTTTAGTAGCATCACTGAAAGGAAATTGTTCTGTGACATTGTGAGTGACAGAGAAACACTGCTGTATCCCTCAGATGAAAACCTTTCAGCAGCATCAGGAACTTAGCACCCATGGTAAAACATCTGCTGTAGACAGTTAAACTTGACAGTCCTGTGAGCAAAAATATTAATAACAAAACTAGTCTATGCTGTGGGTATATGTGCCTGCTTACATTCCTGCACAAAAGACCTTCACCTCAAACTCTGTCCATCTTCATTATCACATCAAAAAGATTGCTGAACTGAGTTAACTCATATTTCAACTCATACTACAATGACGGGGAAACAGCACTGAGCACAGTGTGCAGGAGTACTACAAAAAAGATATCTGTTAATGCCAGAACTAAATTTTGATCATAGAGTCATAGAATGGTTTGGGTTGGACCTTGATGATCATTCAGTTCCAACCCCCGTGGCATGGGCAGGGACATCTTCCACTAGACCAGGTTGCTCAAAGCCTCATCCAGCCTGGCCTTGAACACTGCCAGGGATGGGGCAGCCACAGCTTCTCTTGGCAACCTGTGCCAGTGCCTCAGCACCCTCACAGTTAAGAATTTTCTCCTAGTGTCTAATCTAAATCTGCCCTCTGCCAGCTTAAAGCCATTCCCAGAGAGCCTTTTCTTTTCAAGGCTGAACCAGCCCAACTCCCTCAGCCTGTCTTCATACAGGAGGTGCTCCAGCCTCTGATCACCTTTGTGGCCCTCCTCTGGACTCACTCCAACAGTTACACATCCCTCTTATTTTGGGGGCCCCAAAGCTGAATGCAGTACTCCAGATGGAGTCCCAAGGAGGGAAGAAACCCCTTCCTTGACCTGCTGGTCACACTTTGATGCAGCCCAGCATACAGTTGGCTTTCTAGGCTGCAAGCACACACTGCTGGATCATGTTGAGCTCCTCATCAACCAATAAACCCAAGTCCTTCTCCTCAGGGCTGTAGATAATTAAGGAGGTTTTTTTAGCGGCTATTTCTTCACACAACTCACCTTTTGTTTCATAATTATGCAAAAGAGCTCCTCGTGCAACTACAGGGAACATGCACAGTAGCAGTATGCCCTTGTACAAGGCTGACAGCAAGTTGTACAAAGTCTTTCTCCTCAAAAACTTATTTTCCTGCCCCAGTAAGTACTCTTGCAAAGAACAGTTCTGGTCTAAATTTCTGATTAGTTTATAACCTTTTCATCTTGGTGAGCAATTGCCATTTAATTGAAATAGGATTTCTCCTGCTTTGAGTTTTCAAAATGAAACAGTCATCGAAACCTTGTAAATGGGATTGGGACCGTTTAGCTTTATCAACAGAGCCAAGTCAAAACTGAGCACTGTGCCAAAGACTTCATATTACATGCAGAAAGAGAGCATGTAGGACATAGTTCCCAATTCTCCCATGAATGGGAAAGTCCCTCTCTACACACAAGTAGGTCTACAATATTCTCTAGAAGAGAAGACTCATGCAGGTCTTCTCACCTGCCAAGCGGGACTCGACAGCAGAACCTCACATCACTAACACTAGGTAACTCATCCCCACAGGACAGCTGACATTCACAGGGCCAGGGAAAAGCCTACACACTTGTACATCAGCTCAGTAACACCCAGACAACATTTACACAGGCAACTTACTCGCAGTGTAAAGAAGATGCTTCACAGCAAAAATTACAGTATATAAGAAGAAATCTTGAGTAGGCATTCCAAATAAGAGCAAAAGCAACTGATTTCTTTTGCAGAGAGATCTTTCAAAGTGCTTCTGGTTTTCTTCCAGAGGTACATCTAAGGATGATACATCTTGCTCCCTTTAACAAGAAAAGTCCTTCCCTTGCATGCAGTCATACTCCATCAATTCAGAACAGCTGCTGTTATGGAAAGTTAACCATTGTATTTCTCATGTTGAAACTTCTATCATTTTTCTCTACTTGCTTTTTTGTTTCAATAAAATTTAAAAGTAATTTAAATTGATAATATTTATTTATACCTTGTCTACAAAGAAATTCTGTTCCGTTTCAGCTGGTAATTGGGCTATTTCTGTTGTAATTCACTTATTAAGTCAGCAGAACAAAGCTCACCTTAGTAAGTTATGCACATTAATAACAGCCTATTACCCATGTCGCCTTCTTATGAATCAATTAAGTTTAATGTCCAAACTTTAAAATGAGCAGAAGAGACATATTTCTGCATAATGAACTCTGTTAAAAAGCCAACAAATGCTCATAAATAGTCACTACCTCTATCTACACAGGCTTTTAACAGAAGGTATTAATGTTTAAATAAGAAATTTCATCTTCAACATTTTTCTGAAATTTGCCTCTATTTGAACCTGAGATTTAATGAACTCATCAAGACCACAGAGCATACCAGGGTTTGGTTTCTTCTTTTACCTCCTTGCACATCTCTTGCTGAAATGCTGAGCCATGACTTCCACTCCTTCTTTCACAGGACAGCTGCTATTCTGAAATTAATGAACCTCCTTCACACAACTGCTAGAGCTCGCATGGCTTGGATGTACCAGCACATACTTCAGGCAGCCTGAGCGCACGACACCATCTTCTCCGACCTGAGCAGTCTGCCAGTTTTGCTTTGGGTGTTTCATCCTTTAATGCTGCTATTGTAAGACTTCTCTGGAGAGCTCTAAATTCTGCCTGTTTTCTTCCTCTTCCCCAGAAAACCTTAAATGTCTATCCAGAGACAGTCACTTCAGCAACAAAAATAATGGACTTCTCTGGCTGAGGAAAACACTGAAATACTAAATGTTAATATAGATCAGCCCATAATGGATATCTTCCTATTTTTTTCAGACAATATTTTTTATCAAAAGTGAAATATTTAAACCTATTTTATCATTTTTTCTAGTTTTTAATGTCTTTCCTACTGAAAATAAAATTTTTAACTAACAGCTGATAAAAAATAAATATCAGCACCTTAAAAATGTTGCCTCTTCCCATTATTTCTCCTTCCCTATATCTAAGTTATACTACAACAACAACAAAATTTATTAACAGGTTTTTTCTCCTCTAAGCTGCAATTTGCACAAATTTATTACTGGCCAAGTAATAAACACTACCCAGCATTTCAGCAGCTCTTCATGCATTTGAATAGGACTCCTATGTATGAAATATACTATAGGAAAATATTACGGCCCTGGCTCAGAAAAGCATGTAAGTGCATTAAACAGGCATTTACCTACATAAGCACAAATATGAAAAGGCACAACATCATAAGGGATGACAAATTCAGAAGAAGAAACAGTTAAATGAGTATAAAATATGTGGAAGATAAAATCTTGTTGAGTTCAAGGTTTTGGAGGGTATTCCAGAACTTCTTTATTACTTTCAAGTTTTTCAAATCCTATTTCCCAGATTTCTGTGACCAGAAATATATTCTCTCCTACATACATTTCTAGCACTTATAAAAGCTCTTACAAAGTAGTATTACAATTAAGAACAAAACAGAAAACAAGCATGGGTGGGAATAAAGTATGGATCATCTCTTCAAGGTAATTGCTTGTTAACCCATAACTCTCCAGCCATGGAAGTGCAATTCAACCTTTAAATCCTAAAGACTATCTACAACTCAACAATGTTTGGAAAGATGTAAGGAGACGGGAGCAAAATAAGACTTCATGTTTCAGTCTTATTGCTTCAGCTGTCTCATCATAATCTGTTCTGGCCAATCTAAAGCACTGAATTAGACTCAATAAAATTTATACTAAATCTTTCCACCTCTAATAAAACCCTATTACATCGTGGTATCTTTGCTATGGACACTGGAAAAGCTTACTCTTTTATTTGTAGTAGCTTATTTTAAGTCCTCTATGTCTTTCTGAATTACCCTTTTCTTTAACACAATCAACATTAGGCCCTTTATTCTTTCCCTTTCCAAACCCAACTATTCTATGATTCTATGATTCCATCTTTCCCCAAACATGTTGTTATCAGTCATCCATTCAGAGTAGTTTAGGGATGCTTGAGAATTTCACCATGACAGCCAATGAAAAGATAATACTCAACAGGAATTCATGCAGCAAATAGAAGAGGCGTCCCTTTCAGATATCACTGAAAAGGAGTCATTTGGAAATATTCATACAGCTGTTCAAGAGCAGTTGAACATACAGCTTTTGTGCCTAAGACCATATCTTACAGAATAACAGCAAAACCTTAGGAACCACAACTCAAAAGTCATACAGGCTCTGTAGATTATCTTCATAATATTAGAATTGCACAAGTTCAATTAATTAAAATTATCTTTTATTATATCAGTCTATCTGAATATTTAGCTTTAATTTTTACAAGTTAATTGACTTAGAATCATAGAATAGTTAGGGCTGGAAAGGACCTTAAGATCATCTAGTTCCAACCCCCCTCCCATGGGCAAGGACACCTCACACTAAACCATGCCAACCAAGGCTATGTCCAACCCGGCCTTTAACACTACCAGCGATGGAGCATTCACAACTTCCCTGGGCAACCCATTCCAGTGCCTTACCACCCTCACAGGAAAGAACTTCATCCTTATATCCAATCTAAACTTCCCCTGTTTAAGTTTGAACCCATTACCCCCTGTTCTATCACTACTGTCCCTAATGAAGAGTCCCTCCCCAGCATCCTTATAAGCCCCCTTCAGATACTGAAGGCTGCTCTGAGGTCTCCATGCAACCTTCTCTTCTCCAGGCTGAACAGCCCCACCTTTCTCAGCCTATCTTCATACGGGAGGTGCTCCAGTCCCCTGATCATCCTCGTGGCCCTCCTCTGCACTTGTTCCAACAGTTCCATGTCCTTTTTGTGTTGAGGACACCAGAACTGCACACAGTACTCCAAGTGAGGTCTCACAAGAGCAGAGCAGAGGGGCAGAATCACCTCCAGCGACCTGCTGGTCACACTCCTTTTGATGCAGCCCAGGATACGGTTGGCTTTCTGGGCTGAGAGAGCACACTGCTGGCTCATGTTCATTTTCCCATCGACCAACACCCCAAATCCTTCTCCACAGGGCTGCTCTGAATCTCTTCTCTGCCCAACCTGTAGCTGTGCCTGGCATTGCTCCGACGCAGCTGTAGGACCTTGCACTTGTCATGGTGTCCTGGGTTCAGCAGCAGCAGTCATTTTTTCTCCTTCTTGGTAGCTGGTGCAGCGCTGTGTTTTTGATTTCAGGGCCTGGGAACAGCGCTGATAACACCAGTGTTTTCAGTTACTGCTTGGTAATGTTTTGGTCTGGCCAAGGACTTTCTGAGACTCATGCTGTGCTGGGGAGGAGGGGGAGCTGGGAGGAAGCAGAGACAGGACACCTGACCCAAACTGACCAAAGAGGTTATTCCATACCACAGCATGTCATGTCCAGGATGTGAAAATGGAGAGCAGAGACCCGGCAGGGTGTGGTGGTGGTGCACTGGGGGGTTCGCTTCTGGGGTGTGCACTGGCTGGGACGGGCTTGGTGAGCAATTGTATTCTCTTTCCTTGTACTTCTCCTGTCATTATTATTACTGGTGGTAGCAGTAGTGATTTGTGTTATACCTTAGTTACTAAACTGTTCTTATGTCAACCTGTGGAAGTTGCATTCTTTTGATTCTCCTTCCCCATCCCCCCGGGAATGGGGGAAGAAAGAGGTGGAGTGAGTGAGTGAGAAAACTGCATGGGTGGGGGGCTTAAACCACGACACATGGTTAAACTTCATAAGTTCGGCATCAGCCCACCTCACTTCATTGGTTTTTTTAAACAATTAACGAACTTAAAGTGTTAATGATGTTGGCACTTATGTGGTCAGAACAAAACAATACTTTGGATCCAGAATCAAACCTGACCTCTGCAGCAGCCAAATCTTGGAAGTCTGTATGTCCTAAGAAGTCGAAATCAGGAAACATTAATTTCTCTGCTATGTCATATCCTACAGTGGTTGGAGACACATGAAAATGTAGAAACTCTTACTACATTTAGGAACAAACTTACAGAAATCCATCAGTATGAGGTAACGCATCACATCACCATCCACCAGCCAATAATGCAGCAAAATTTCTAGTTCTTACAACTTTCCTTATTTGCTGGAAACTATAATACAAGTATGAAACAAAATACATTGAAGTGAGACCATGCAGCCACACATTGCATGACCAGGTTAGAGTCCCATTGGCAAGATCTGTTGCTTTGAAATTTAAAGCACAGTTTTTTTCATATTATGACATTTCCAATGGCATTTAGTCAAACAATCGATCTCTTTCTAGTGCACTATAAGACAGTTTCATCTGAAATGGGTGAAGTTATTAAGCTACAGCTGAGCAAATGGAATTGACTTCCAGCTCATGGAAAAAAAAAAAAATAGCAATGGCTAGCTATCCTTCAGAAGCAATTTTTCCACACTGCTTTGTGTATTCTGGCAACATTTGGAGGGCAGTTCCTGGCCTTCAACAGAGTCTGTATTTGTTCTCTAGCCTCTTTGCCACTGCTGAACACTACATTGCAATAAGCTGTCCATTCAGGGAAGTGCATAGATTAGTCATCCTGATCAAAAAGTCAGCTTGGATGAATGCAAATCACAGTGATGCCCACAGCAATGTTGAGATGGTAGTTTTGTGTGCAGTGAAGAAGCCAAGGCGGTCGTTACAGCATCACCATGTTACCCTTCATTTAATCTCTGAATGCTTCTCTCAAACACACCCTATTAAAATAACATCCTTCTCAATGATATTTGAAGTTACAAGAATATATTCACTTCCAACAGACATAGAATAGATATAATCCAAAGAAAAAGGAGCCCTCTTAGCACAAAAGAATAACACAGTGGTCCCAAATGAAAGCAATTCAGGGCCCACACTGGCATCCTTGCTTTTGATTACACCAGATTGCCTGATCTATAGACAGTGAATTCACCACGAAGTTTTCAAGGAAATAAGGACGTGACAAATAGCTACCTACCAGCATGGCTATACCATGCGATGGAGTTTGGTCACCGAACTGGAGGTAGCAACAGCCCTCATTGACTAGGTGTCCTGGGTTCAGCAGTAGCAGTCATTTTTCTCCTTCTTACTAGCTGGTGCAGTGCTGTGGTTTTGACTTTCAGCCTGGGAACAGTGCTGATAACACCGATGTTTTTACTTGCTGCTCAGTAATGTTTAGTCTGACCAAGGATGTTCTGAGCCCCATGCTCTGCAAGAGAGGAGAGGAGGGGAGCTGGGAGGAAGCAGAGACAGGACACCTAACCCAAACTGACCAAAGAGGTATTCCATACCACAGCACGTCATGCCCACTATATAAACTGAGGCAGTCACCCTGGAAGCGCTAGATCACTGCTCGGTCAGGCTGGGCATCGGTCGGCGAGTGGTGAGCGGTTGTATTCTCTTCCTTTGTTATTTCCCTTATCATTATTATTATTGGTGGTAGCAGCAGTGGTTTGCGTTATACCTCAGTTACTGGACTGTTCTGATCTCAACCCGTGGGCGTTACATTCTTTCGATTCTCCTCCCCATCCCTCCGGGAGTGGGGGGAGGAAGGGGGAGGGGAGTGAGCAAGAGAACTACATGGCTGACTGGACTTAAGCCACGACACTAGGTGAACAGTATCACCCAGCACTACAGTCTTGCATCTTAAATATACACATAAGGATGATGCTACTGCTAAATGCTGAATTTTAGTATTGCCTAATTCAGGTTGCTAACCATACAGTTTTAATAGATGTCTTTTAGTGTAATTTCTGCATTTAAAGTCATTATCATGCATGAAAGTATTTCTCATACAAGAAAGCACAGGTCTATTATCTACAACGACAAAAAGATCTTGAGAAGGTTTGAGGTTCTGTTTCCTAGGCAGACAGACTGAGTAAATTACATAAAAGCTGCAACTGTACAACCTCCTACCCCAGCCAACATAGTGGCTGCATTCGTTTCCTCTAAATGAATATGGGTGTATTGCAGCAGAAAGAAGATGGTTAATGAAGAGGACAGGAGGCAAAATTCAGCCCCAATACTTACTTCTCTTATCAAAAATTAAAATAGCAAAACTAGAATTTACATTTATGGAATTTTTCCAGCTTCATAAAAAAAAAAAAAAATAAACTAAGCAGAGCTACTGTGATATTGAACAGGCACATAATGCTTTCTATTTGAACAACACCAGGTGTGTGCATACTGCAGTCCAGTCAGAGGCTTCCTGCTGAGCCTCTGCTTTACCTTCCCTTTGTACAGAGACTATTTACATACCTTTTAAAATGAACATGAGCTGTCCCCCATTTTGATTGTAATTGCCGTCTATTGTTTCATGTAGAAAAACAGCTTTTAAGGTTGCTGATGCTCTCAGTGTCTCTTATTCTATCACCAAAAGAGGCCTGAAAGACAAAAATAAGGCTGCACCTGCACAGACCTCCACAGGTCCATCCAGGCAGCTGTCCAGGCCAGCAACTTCAGCAGTGCTCACTGTCTCACATTGCTGAGGACAAACAGACTTCACCTGCTGATCCTTCTGCATGCAACCCACTGCAAAGAACACAAGCCCACTCTTTACTACAAAAGTTTCTCTGTTGATGCATTTTTACATTCTGTTCTGTCAGATTTGATAAGAATCATCATAATCAGGAAAAAAATTCTTCACTGCAAGGGTGGTGAGGCCTTGGCACAGATTGCCCAGAGAAGCTGTGGCTGCCTCATCCCTGAAGTGTTCAAGGCCAGGTTGGATGGGGCTTTGAGCAACCTGGTCTAGTGGAAGGTGTCCTTGACCATGGCAGGGGGGGTGGAACTGGATGAGCTTTAAGGTCCCTTCCAACCCAAACCATTCTGTGATTCTCAACACATCCCCACCTCATGTCAATCCTTCCATGTGTCACAGCCATCCCAGCCTCTGCTCCCCTGCTTGGAAGAGTAGAAGCTGGGGTGGGCTGGGGGAAATAGCAATCACTAATGTTGAAGTAACAGATTTAGAGGTCTGCCTCACCAGGGTTCATGCAGTCACAGCATGTCCCAAGAGCATACAATAGCTCTGTTGTGTGTTTGGGGGGCATGGCAAGCAAAGAGAAAATTCAGCACACGTGCAAAGAACAAAAAAAACATCACTTGGTGGTTACACAATATTATAAACTGCAGTAAGCTATGCTGGCAGCTGTCACAGTTCTCCTCCATTAATATTAATAAGACATGCTAGAATGGAATTAAGATGATTTTACTGACTTCCTGAAAAATACATTCAAGCTCTCTAAAACTACGCTTGACTTTGATGAGGTCACAATCCTGACAGCAAATTGCATTGGAACTCATTACTCTCACTACTGCAGTAACAACTAGGGAAGCCCCTAACCGATGCCAGGGCTCCTGCCAGGCAATCCCAAAATGTGCAAAAGTTGAATATGCGTATACATATGGAAATGACAGTCTGTGCTTACATGGAATTTACATCTGAAAGAGACCAAGGCAAGGAGTAGGAGCAGAAAAGTACTGAACACAGGCAGGGAATGGCTCAGAAGCAAGTAGCTGAGTAGGTGAGTCTTGGTTCAATCTGATTTCACTCAAAATATTTTAATTTAAAGAAAAGCCTTGCATTCTGAAAGCAAGCATACATCAGATATATCAAGCATTCAGAAGCAAAACTGATAGCTCTAGGCATAAAACAGTGGTTTCCTAGAGTATCTCAGGAGAGTCTGAACACCTTAATAACACAAGTAGCCTATACAGAAATCACATAGACATTGCACCTATTTAGCTAAACTGGTTTTGCAAATCAACCTATTTACATCAGAGTTCACCTCTGGTGCATTCCATGGAAATGTGGGAAAATTGGTTTGGAAGCCAAACTAAGCTAAATGAGTACTGGGCACTCTTAACTTGCTACAAGCTTCCTATGCTGATTTAGGTAAATAATCTTTAGCAAACAATTTAGTTAAATTGGTGTTAATTCTGCGTTTCGTCCACAAATATGATTCATTCTTTTCACATTGGTTATTTCTCAGTAGTCCAGCTTACGTGAAAACAATTGAAGCACAATGAACTAGAGAGCACAAATACCTATTTCAGTCACACATATAGAAAAAATCTACTTCAAACACTCAAAAGGGTACTTGCTCTGTCCAAATGTATGCATCTCAGTTATTTTAAATCATCTAGTCCTGTAAGTATTAAAAAGATGAGAAACTTAGATTCCTAATTTCAGGCGCTCTGAATTGAACCTCCTGGCTATCTATCTGAAAAATTATATATCACAACACTGGAGAACTTTTGAAGCAGAAATTTTATAGAGGATTCTGTAATAGGAATATAATGGCTCTGCAGATAGGATAAAAAAGCAGAGGCAGTTTACCCTGCAGTTTTAAGTTTGTAAGTCTGTGTTTGAAAAAACAATAATATTGTTCATTGTATTTATCACTGCTGAACCACCCACTACAAGAGACAAAGGGGCATGCACTCTGGCTACACAGTCTATGTTGCAGGATCAGATATTTAAGCTCACAAGATGTATCTCTAGCTCTACAGACATGAAGACCCACACTTACAGAATGGAGCCTTGCTGATGAATCTTCCTACAGAGGAGCAGTGGGTTACCTAAATTTAGAATTACCTCGAGTGGTAAGAAAAAATAAATAGGAAAAAACTACAGAATTAAGTGAATTAGGAAAACAAAAAATAAATAGCCAAAATAAAATTAGTCATTCCAAAAATCTTAAAAATTATGAAATAAAGATGATCATGAGTCATATACTTGAATTTGGAAAGAAAAATCTTAGTGCAGAACTAGAACTGTCTCTGACTGAGCATACACAGGCATAGGCTTTCTTTCCATACTATTATCTACAAGGCATTCCAAAGTGAACCTCTAATTAAAGATGTCATAAAATCATCATTCACACATACCAATTTTCGTATATTTGGTTGCTCCATTTCTTCCTGTTTGTTCCAAAATAATTTAAATTTTCATAAAGAGGTCTGATTATGAACACAGACAAAGCAGTTGATCAAGGCTGTCTGGCACTTTAAGTTCCATCCTTTATAATTCAGGAAAAGGGGAACCACAAATCTCCAAGCTTTGTTTTCAATTTTTACTGTTCTTCCTCTCCCTGAGTCTTCATCTTAATTGAATGGATCCATTATAAGTCTCATAAACACACTAATAAAAATGTGTTCTAGAGATAGCATTCTCTGTTATATCAAGTCACTTATTCTTCTGCCCATTTTTGTATCTTATTCTTCATATCAAACATCAGCTAATAGCATTAACAGTGCTATCTTTGAAGACAGAATACTGATGGCACAGGCAGCAGTGAGAAAGTATCCTAAGAATTCAAGGAACCTCAAATACCAGGTGACTCTTCTACTCTTTTAAACAAAAAGCATATTTCAAAGTTCTTGGAGGCTAGGAAAAATAGGTGAGCTGTAGTCCATTGTGGGGTATTGCTCTGTAAAAGTTACATTTAGATGATAGCAGCTAGCACTGGGTTTTATTCTTTAGCGGAGAACCATGAATACAGCCTCAAGAATGGCTAGTGTCTTGCACTACAGAAAGATAACTTTTAAAAGGCAATGTCAAGCTTTTCTTCCATTTCCCAGTGCAGAGATTCTCCTCTTTCAATAAATAAACGAATGAATTAGAAATTCAATAAATATGTTTCCTAAGCCTGGGTAATGTCAAGAAGAAACTGTTTAATTCCTCTCCCTCCCTGCACCTTTTTTTTTCGGTCTAAATTTTCTCCTTGTTGTTGTATGAAATACAGGAATATGATGGTCTCCAGAGTTCCAAGCTTGAGCTAATATGAATTCCTGTCTTTAGAGTCTTAAAAGCTATCTGAAGCTTTGTAGTAGAGTCCTTTTTTATAGATTTTTTTTTCTTTTGGTAAATTTATATTATGGCAATAAAAACGTTTTTGTGATATGTAGTTTTTATGAGTTATAATGTATTTTTATGCTGACAGCAATGAAGAAGAGGTGGGTTGTGTGAGTATTCACTTAATGTACCTCTCTAATTCTGATACTGGTTAAAGAACCTGTGCTTGTAAGTAATCTAGAACTGGAAATCCTGTGCTTAGCTACAGAAGTCTTATATTATTTTCAAGGGGAATTTCAGAGTGAACTGTTCATGCTGTGGATTAATATTATATAAAAAAAGTTGAATCATTGTCCTTTAATACCAGTGTTCTTCCAACAACAGCCCAAAACAAAAGGTATTGAGATGTAGGAAAATGCCTTGATTTGAGTATGTCAGTTCAGAATGCATAGTATAAACCTCTTAGGATAATATGAGGTTGTTTCGTAAAAACTAATGAGCTAGAAATGAAAGAAAAAAATATAGCTTGGCTGTATGTTACAGTGTTATCCCTGAATTTTAAATATTAAGCATTTATCTTATTAGTCTCATCTCTTTAACGTGACCTGTTTTTTGATTTCCTATGAATTGAAAGAAAAAAAAAAAGCAAACAAACCCAGTGTTCAGTTTTCTTGAAAATTACTGTATTATAATATTCATAATATTGGTAGATATGGGTACATACTTAACTCAAAGTGCTTTGTCTAACACAGTTACACCTCAATGCCATAGATGTTACCTATTTCCAGGCATTTAACTTCAAATTTTCCTATCTAAAAAGCTAAAAATACTGCAGAACAAGTATCACACTTGATAGAGAGGTTATGCATGAGCACAGTGTCAAGACTGTGAGCTACTGACTCTAGAAAAAATGAAAAGCAAATGCATGTAGAGGACCACATTCTGAAGCTCACAGAGGTACACTGTATACTTGCCATTTGGATACAGTTGCAGAGAGATTCATGGTAAACTGAAAGATTTTATATATTGCTTTTCAAAACTAAAGAAGCAAATGTATAATAATGCCTAAGATGACAATGTAGCTCTGTACATATTGAGGCTTCACCCTGTTCGCCTCCTATTCCTTGTCCTCACCAATACTTTTTTCTAATTAGCTGAAGAATTCCCAAGGACTGTGATAAATGCAAATATTCCAGCTTATAAAACTGTTAACATGTATTTTTTATTCCCTAGGCAAAAGAATAAAATAAATCCAGAAGCAACTATAACCAACACGATCTACATTTCAGAGCAAGGCCAGTGTTTAATTTCCTGAGCCTCATACTCCTGGTTCAGAACCAGCTTTGCCAAATTCATAACCATGCAAAACATCAGCATGGTGCCTGTGCAGAAGAGAAAGCATATGTGGCAGACTTATAAACCTATAATTCAATACATTTTCTCTTGCTAAATACAGCTTATTGCTTGGAAATATGATTCAATGCTTAAATAAAATTGTGCATATTGTTTCAAGATCAGACATTACTCTGTAAGGAATTAAACTGAAATCCAGCCCTGTCTTGCGTAGCTATTAACAGCAAACAAGAAAAGAATTTTTCAAACCTCAAAAGCCTCAGAAGAAATCCCCAAAATGCAGCCTTCTTTGATCAAGACTATTGGCAATGATCATCTCAGGTAGAAAAAGAAACTGAGCTCACTTGTTTATCCTGCATCTTGTTCCAAAGCAATTAACTGAATGAAGAAATTGCTCACCTATCCATGATCACAGCAGACTTAATACTTTTCAGCTGCTGTCTTCCAGAGTTAATTCAGCCAATATCATCACATGCTTCGAGCACATCCTCAAATCTTGGCCAGATATCGCTAGATATCCCCAGCAGATAAACACGGCAGTTAAGCTATCAATGAATTTCCTGTAATAATTCGGTATAGCTTCCCTGATATGTAACAGTAATATAATGCTGAAATGGCAAGAGAGATCTGGGGAGGGGGAGAAGGAAAAAAAACAATCAAACTAAGATCGTTGTTGCCTCCAGGGACCAGCAAAGGCAGATCTTCAAAACACTTCAGTGATTTTAATAGCAACACTCTTGCTGTCCATGGCTTCCCCCATACAGAACAATTCAGATTTCTGATGAAGTTAGCAAAATGTTTGACTTTGTTTTGCAACAAACTGTAAAACACCTTATTCATGAAAATGCACTCATCTATATAGAGGAAGAATTCAGTCATTTCTACAGGGAAAGGAACTTTCATAGCTAAAGTTCTTGTACATGAGAAGCAGGAAACAAAGACGGGTGTTTTTTCAGAATTAATGAACAGGTATTATCTATTCCTTTGGAAAAATCTCTCACCAAAATTTACAGTAAGTCAATTACAGCACTGCTGTGTGCTCAGCCAATACGAATCACCTATGTAGCTGAGCACAATTAATTAGCACATTAAAAAGCGGCAAATAATAGCAGCTAGCTTTCACTAACCAAATGCGAATGCTTCTGAAATATACATTTAAGTGCTACTTTAAGTATTGTTTACACTGGGCATTTCTTTGGAATCTTGCCTTTTTTTTATTTTTTTTTTATTTTTTTTTTAAGTCTGATAAAATATATCCCCTAGAAGTACAGCCAGCAAGCTCAACCTTTCCCCCATATCTGGTGGCTAAGGCTCACCATCAATCAACACTTCAAAAGCAGCTACAGAACACAACCAAGAATCCACGTGAGATCACTGAAAATATTTAAGTCTTTCTAATATACTGCAGATCAAATGGGCAGGAGAGTCAAATGCAAAGATGGACCAATATTTCTCATTTTAAGACTCTCTACTCTGTTGTGGCAGAATTTAACTTTGCAGGCACAGTGCCAAATGCCTTTGCAAACATTCAGCAACCTATGAGAAAGATGGAGAATTACACTGTTTACAGGCATATTAAATTCTGGAAACCTTTTATTTCAGAAATGCTAACAGTAGGTTTTGGAGGAAAACCTTTGGCAACCTACATCTGTGCCAAACCCCACCTTAATTACATCTCTTTGCAAAGCAATTTCCACTAACGTGATTGAAGTCTCCTCCTGTGTAGACCCTGCCTCAGTCAGTTCACAAAATGGACAATGTTTTCTTACTGAAAGTATTCTTCTTTCCATTGTGTTCACGTATGGGATTTATGCCTCCTTCTCTGAATACACTCTTCCAACTCTGCTCTGCAAACAAAATTATCAATATATAGTGAGGACTTCCTCTCAAACTCATTACTGTATATATGCAAATTACTACCGAGTCCCAGCTTACTCCCACAATAGAGCCACTGAATAAAAAGGAAAAAAGGAAAAGAAAAAAAAAAAGAAAATAAAGGGAACAAATAAAGGAGGAAAATAAATAAATAAATAAGACCATGAAATGATTATGTATGCTTAGATCTTCAGGCACAGAAACCAGCAAACAATAGCAAATCTCCTTCAAAAAGTACCAAAGCTCTCCTTTGCACCATGTTTGACAGTCACCAACTAAAATAGATTTTCCCTTTTTTTATTTTTGGTGCATTATTTAAGCACTGTGTATTTTTTTAAGTTACATTTTAATTTTCTAAGGTACGAGAATATCCACACCTTCCCAGATTGCAGACAGGGTGAACCACAGTGGTGTGGTAAACTACAGATGATGCTATAGCCTAACAACGACATAAACCTGAATCTCCAGAATTCCCTGCTAGCACTTTAGTCATGGAGCCCTCCTCACCTTCCATGTGCCCTCTAGCCTTATCAAATGAGTTCATCATAAAATAATTGCTACACTATTCACAGCTTTCACAGTATTTTTTTCCATCCTCTACTTAAACATGTATTTCATGGATTTGTGCTTTTCTTTATTCTGTATTCCTCCCAAAAACAGACATATGAACTTGACTTGAACTGATCCTCTTCCTTTTACAAAAATGACTAAAAATACATATATAAATTAATAATAAATCAGGTTGCAACACTTCAAAGATCAACATAACCAGATGAAAATGATATCCACGTACAGACAGCTGAAGAAGGGAAAACTACATCCCTAGGAGACATGATTTTCTTAAAATGTCTTAAAAATAGTATAAAGAATGCATAGGTTTTTACAATATACAACCAGTAGGATTCTAGAACAATTCTAGATAATTTACCAGAAGAATTTGACCATTTTAAAGGTTTTTCAGTCATTCTGTGTAACGCTACAAAAGCAATAGTTACATATTTTTATTTTTTAAAAGTAATATAAAAACAATATAATTAGTTGTATTAGGATGGTTGAAATAAAGTCACAGAAAGAATAGTATCCTTGTTCACGTTCTATATGTGCTTTCAATAAAATGGGGGGTATGATACCATAGGCATCCCAGAAACATGGTGAGATGGCTCCTATGACTGGTGTGTTGGAATGGAAGGTTACAGGCACTTTAGGAAAGAGAGGCCCAGTAGGAGGGAGGGGGAGTTGCTATTCATGTTAGGGATAGGCTGGAGAGCATGGAACTCTGTCTAGGGACAGGTGAGCAGTTGACAGAGAGTTTGTGGGTCAGGGTTAAAGAGAGTACAGCGATGGGAGACATTATTGTGGGGATCTGTTACAGATCGCCTGATCAAGAGAACACGGTGGATGAAGCGCTCTATAGACAGATAGGAACAGCCTCACGCTCGCAGGCCGTTGTCCTCATGGGGGAATTCAGCCACCCCAATATCTGTTGGAGGGATGGGATGGCATGGCACAAGCAATCCAGGAGGTTCCTCGATTGTGTGGAAGACAACTTCCTTCTGCAAGTAATACAGGAGCCAACAAGGAGAGGTGCCATGCTTGACCTCGTCCTCACCAAAAGGGAAGGGCTGCTTGGAAATGTGACACTCCAAGGCAACCTTGATTGCAGCGATCATGAGATGGTCAAATTCGAGATCCTCAGCTCACTACCCTGGACTTCAAGAGAGCAAATTTGGCCTCTTCAGGAACCTGCTCAGTAAGGTTCCATGGGATATAGCCCTAGAAGGGGGGCAGGGGGGCCCAAGACTGCTGGTTGATATTCAAGGATCACCTGCTGCAAGCTCAGGAGTGATACATCCCATGTCGAAGGAAGTGCTGCAGGAGGGCCAGGAGACCTCCTTGGGTGGATAAGGAGCTGCTGAGGAAAATGCAAAGGAAAAAAGAGGCTTATAAAAGGTGGAAGCAAGGACAGGTGGCCTGGGAAGAATAGAGGGATGTTGTCCAGGAAGCTAGGGACCAGGTTAGGAAAGCTAAGGCCCACTTAGAATTAAACTTGGCTAGGGATGTTAAGGATAACAGGAAGGGATTCTATAGGTACATTGCAAATAAAAGACAGGCTAGGGACAATGTGGGCCCTCTCCAGACGCAATCGGGAGAACTGGCTACCCTGAATTTGGAGAACACTGAGGTTCTTAATGACTTCTTTGCCTCAGTCTTCACTACCAAATGCTCTGACCACACCACCCAAGTCTTGGAAGGCAGACACAGGGACTGTGAGAATGAAGACCCTGAGCCCACTGTAGGAGAGGATCTGGTTCGAGACCATCTTAAGAACCTGAATGTGTACAAGTCCATGGCACCTGACGGAATCCATCCGTGGGTCCTGAAGGAGCTGGCAAATGAAGTTGCTAAGCCACTGTCCATCATATTGAGAAATCATGGCAGTCAGGTGAAGTTCCCAACAACTGGAAAAAGGGAAATATAACCCCCATTTTCAAGAAGGGGAAAATGGATGAGCCAGGGAACTACAGACCAGTCAGCCTCACCTCTGTGCCTGGCAAAGTCTTGGAGCAGATGCTTCTAGAAGGCATGCTGAGGCACATGAAAAACAACGTGTTTAGGGACAGCCAGCATGGCTTCACTAAGGGGAAATCCTGCCTGACCAATCTGGTGGCCTTCTAGGATGGGGCTACAGAACAGATGGACAGGGGTAGAGCAGGTGACGTGCTCTACCTGGACTTGTGCAAAGTGTTCGACACTGTCTCTCATGACATCCTTGTCTCTAAGTTGGAGAGACATCAATTTGATAGGTGGACCACTCGGTGGATAAAGAACTGGCTGGATGGCTGCATGCAAACAGTTGTGCTCAATGGCTCAATGTCCAGCTGGAGACCAGGAACGAGTGGTGTCCCTCAGGGATCGGTGTTGGGACGTCTTGTTCAACATCTTTGTTGGAGATATGGACAGTGGGATTGAGTGTGCCCTCAGCAAGTTTGCCAATGACACCAAGCTGTGTGGTTCGGTTGATACACTGGAGGGAAGGAATGCCATCCAGAGGGACGCTGACACACTTCTGAGGTGGGCAGATGCCAACCTGATGAAGTTTAACCATGACAAGTGCAAGGTCCTACACCTGGGTCAGCGCAATCCCAGGCACAGCTACAGGTTGGGCAAAGAAAAGATTCAGAGCAGCCCTGCGGAGAAGCACTTGGGGGTGCTGTTCAATGAGAAAATGAACATGAGCATGCTTCAGTGTGCTCTTGCAGCCCAGAAAGCCAACCATATCCTGAGCTGCATCAAAAGGAGAGTGACCAGCAGGTCGAGGGAGGTGATTCTGCCCCTCTTGGACTATTGTGTGCAGTTCTGGGGTCCTCAACATAAAAAGGACATGAAACTGTTGGAACAAGTCCAAAGGAGGGCCACGAGGATCATCAGGGGACTGGAGCACCTCCCGTATGAAGACAGGCTGAGAAAGTTGGGGCTGTTCAGCCTGGAGAAGAGAAGGCTGCATGGAGACCTCAGAGCAGCCTTCCAGTACCTGAAGGGGGCCTATAGGGATGCTGGGGAGGGACTCTTCATTAGGGACTGTACTGATAGGACAAGGGGTAACGGGTTCAAACTTAAACAGGGGAAGTTTAGATTGGATGTGAGGAAGAAATTCTTTACTGTAAGGGTGGTGAGGCACCAGAATGGGTTGCCCAGGGAAGTTGTGAATGCTCCATCGCTGGTAGTGTTAAAGGCCGGGTTGGACATAGCCTTGGGTGGCATGGTTTAGTGTGAGGTGTCCTTGCCCATGGGAGGGGGGTTGGAACTAGATGAACTTAAGGTCCTTTCCAACCCTAACTATTCCATGACACCAGAGAATATTGGTTTGCTTTGGAGTAATTACGTATTTTTTAAGCGCCAATGCATGCCATAATACAGAGCTCTCAAATGTGAAAGCATTTCCTTACAGCAGCCAAACCCCCTCCCAGTCATAACAGTCTTTCAACTTCTGTTTGCTCTTTTATGCTGTTCCTGAGCTCCAATTACTTCAGCAGTTATGCTTCCCAATGTAACAAGTTCAAATGCAAGTGCTATCTTTGGAAAAGATGTCCCAAGCTTCCAGGACTTCCAAGTGAAAAGCAACTTTACCTTGCTTAGCTTCACTTCCTTGTTTGTTTTTTAAAAAGACATCCTAATCCCTCACCTGAGCGCTCTGAACCAGCTGGCCATTTATAACAATAACCTAACAAGGTTAGACCAAAGGATAGAGATTTTTGAAAACAATTAAATCTCTACAGGTACATAAAAATAAGGGGCCTATTTATACAGGGAGAAATCCAAAACCTTCATTGAGACAAAAAATGTGAAGTGAGTTCTGAACCTACTGACAGCAACAAATCCACACTCAAATGAGACTTTATAATATTAAAAGTGTAGGAAAAACTTTAATAGGCCCTTATACTAACCCATAAGTTATATATATTCACAGAAAGCAAGATTAGTTAGTGACATAACAGCTTCAGGTTTTTTTCATTTTTAGTAAAATTAAATTTATAAAGAATGGAACACTACTTCTGTCATCAAACATAATTAACAAAATCATAGAAAGTTTTGGGTTGGAAGGGACCTCAAAGATCATCCAGTTCCATCTCCCCTGCCATGGGCAGGGACACCCTCTATTAGACCAGGTTGCTCAAAGCCCCATCCAACCAGGCCTTGAACACTGCCAGGGATGAGGCAGCCACCGCTTCTCTGGGCAACCTCTGCCAGCACATCACCACCCTCATAGTGAAGAATTTCTTCCTAAAATTTAATCTAAATCTACCCTCTTTCACTTTAAAGCCATTGCCCCTTGTCCTATCACTACATGCCCTCGTAAAAAGTCCCTCTCCAGATTACAAAATACTGCAAACCAATATAGCAACATATATATATATATATATATAATCATAGAATAGTTAAGGTTGGAAAGGACCTTAAGATCATTTAGTTCCAATCCCCCCTGCCATGGCCAGGGACACCTCACAACTAAACCATGCCACCCAAGGCTCTGTCCTACCTGGCCTTGAACACCACCAGCGATGGAGCATTCACAACTCCCCTCAGCAACCCATTCCAGTGCCTCACCACCCTTTGTCATGGGCTCAGCAGCAGCAGTCATTTTTCTCCTTCTTCGTAGCTGGTGCAGCACTGTGTTTTCGATTTTGGGCCTGGGAGCAGCGCTGATAACACCAGTGTTTATAGTTACTGCTTGGCAATGTTTTGGTTTGATCAAGGACTTTCTGAGTCGCATGCTATGCCAGGGAGGAGGGGAAGCCGGGAGGAAGCAGAGACAGGACACCTGACCCAAACCTACCAAAGAGGTTATTCCATACCACAGCATGTCATATCCAGGATGTGAACACGGAGGGCAGAGACCCGGAAGGTTGTGGTGGTGATGGTGGACTGGGGGTGCACGGCATAGACAGGTTTTTGGTATTGGGAGGTTCTCTGCTGGGGGGTGCACTGGCTGGGTCAGGGCTTGATGAGCAGTTGTATTCTCTTTCCTTGTATTTCTCTTGTATTATTACTGGTGGTAGCAGTAGTAATTTGTGTTACACCTTAGTTACTAAACTGTTCTTATCTCAACCTGTGCGAGTTGAATTCTTTTGGTTCTCCTCCCCATCCCCCCGGGACTGGGGGAAGAAAGAGGAGGAGGGAGTGAGTGAGAAAAACTGCGTGGGTGGGGGGCTTAAACCATGACACCCTCACAGCAAAGAACTTCTTTATATCCAATCTAAACTTCTCCTGTTTAAGTTTGAACCCATTACCCCTTGTCCTATCACTACAGTCCCTCATGAAGAGTCCCTCCCCAGCATTCCTACAGGCCCCCTTCAGATACTGGAAGGCTGCAATGAGGTCTCCACTCAGCCTTCTCTTCTCCAGGCTGAACAGCCCCACCTTTCTCAGCCTATCTTCATACGGGAGGTGCTCCAGTCCCCTGATCGTCCTCGCAGCCCTCCTCTGGACTTGTTCCAACAGCTCCATGCCCTTTTTATGTTGAGGACACCAGAACTGCACACAGTACTCCAAGTGAGGTCTCACGAGTATTCAGAAAAATAGATTATAGTCTAATAAAGCAAGATATTCAGACAGTCCACAAAACTCTACTTGAACTTACAGCTGGAAGCTGAATTAGAGAAAAAAACATAAGCACACTGAATTAAGACATGAGATCTGGGATGTACCGTCTTCAGTAAAACCCTGAAGGTCAAATGGGAAATAAAAAAAAAACCAACAAAAATCTTCTTGACTGTCATAATTACAGGGTACGAACGTGAATCTATGCATTTGTTCTGAAATGTGTGTGTGCACACATACTTACATATATATATATATACACACACATACAAAAAAAATATGTTTTTTCATCCGTAATTACACATACGGATAAAATCTCCACCTGGAGTTTGTGAACACTAGGACCACAAATGTTCTCCTCCCTTGTTTGTTTCAGACTCCCATTTCTTCCCCGTTTCTGCAGCGCACACAGTTGTTACACTGTACTTGTATGAACAGTAGAATTGCACTGAAAAATTTAGGTCATGCATTTTCCTTTAGCCTCCACTATTACCAAGACTCTCCCACCCAGAGACACGGCTGAGGTTTCTGGAGGCAGCATTTTACTAACAATATGATTAGGAAACTGTAACAATTACCTTGTTATTTTAAAATTGCATTGCCAGTAAACAAACAAAATAAGATTTGCAAAGTTTGTTCATCATAATTACTAATACACACCTCTTGATCTATATTTTCAAGGAGTACACAAACAGCAGTAGCACAAGACAGGAGTTTGATAATTTTCCTCACACTATTTTAGAAAATTAGCTATTTGAACAAAAGCAGGCATTATTTCAAACAGCACTGCCTTCATCTCATGAATATGTCAGGATTGCAGTGCAAGGTAGGTTCCACTAATGAAATACAAGCTCAGTGTGAACAAATCTGCCTTCCCTAGAGACTAAGGGGTATATCTTTGCTACCAAATATTGAATTTAAATGTCTTTAAATTGTTGAGAATACAAAATCACGGAAATTTTGATAGGTTTTCATGTCAATAAGTGATGCATGCCACCATGCTTTTGAAGAAGACCTGCTAACACAGCTACTTAAGGTAGTATTAACAGTAGAGAAGTATCTATAGTTGTCATTGTACTTCAAAGAATCATACAATGGTTTATTTTATTCACTGCAAGTCACTGATTCAGAAGCTCTGGAATAGCCAGCCACTGGCTCAGTGAGAGTGCAAGATTCTGATTGCAGTATGGTGGAGCTAATTAGATAAAACAGATATCTAATGAGGAAACAGGTAACTACCAACTCTGAGAGCCTCCAGAGATAATTTTAGGAGACACTCATGCCTGTCACCACTCCTGGACTGAGGTGGAGACTGACTGCAAGACGGTACCTCCCTGCAGTAGCTGTTTACAAAACGTGTGTGATAGACCTAGTTATTAGGGAAGTCACTTTGAAAAGATCAAAATGCCTTTCTCACTTCAAGGAAGTGGCAGCTGCAGCAAGAAGTAGATAAACCTGCAGTTTAAAGAAAATCAATGTCTTCCATCCTTAAAGCAATAAACATCACTCAAAACAAACAAACAAAACAAACCTCACCTGCAACACAAAATGCCTCTGCCAGTTTTAAGGTTTGGCTGGCTATATTGTGATAAACCAAAATAATGAAAATACATTCTTTGCTTCAGCCCATAATGGCTCATTTTTCACCAAGATGTAATTTTCCTTTTTATCAAATAATTTCTCATTTTTCATTCCCCCAGCTCATTTGTTCTGCTATTGAGGCACCAACTTAAAACATACAATGTCTAACCAAGAAGGCCCTGTAGCTGCAATGCATCAAATTCTGTTGAACATTCACAGGTCACTGCAACATCAGCTTCGCGTGACTGTTTCAGAGACAAATGACAAACACAACCATTTCTTCCTCCAAGCCGCACAGCTATATCACCTAGGCAAGTAGGAAAACAGTTCTGGCCTGCTATTAGAAGCCTCAGTCCTCAAATGCAAAACTATATTCAGATACCTTCGAATATAGCCAGCAATAAAATTTACTGGTCAAGGAATGAAGATGCCTATCATGTTTAAATCAATTTGTTTAGTGTAAATTATTACAAAATAATGAACAGTGAGTTATACAGTAGAGCTGATGTTCAATATTGCACCAAAATCTTAACCCGCTTGATTTCTACCCAAAAAAAACTGTTGATGTCATTTATTATATACCATTAACTATACACACTTTATTTTTTAAACCACAAAAATATGAAACATTGTAATTATTAAGTAAAGGACTTCATTTTCCATTGTCAGGAAAAAGAAGGTTGGAACACCAGAACACATTTATTTAGAATAGAATAGATTATTGCAGTTGGAAGGAACCTACAACAATCATCTAGTCTAACTGCCTGACCATCTAGGCTGCACAACAATTAAAGCATGCTATTAAGGACATTGTGCAAATGCCTCTTGAACACTGACAGGCTTGGGGCATCGACCACCTCTCTTGGAAGCCTCTTACAGTGCTTCCTTACCTGTTCCGTGTTGTGGTTTAAGCACAGCCAGTAACTCAGAACCACATAGCCACTCGCTCCCTCCCCTCCCCTTCCTCCCCGCCCCAGCTCCCCAACGGATGGGGAAGAGAATGTAACTCCCATGGGTTGAGATAAGAACAGTCCAGTAACTAAGGTATAACACAAACCACTGCTGCTACCACCAATAATAACAACGATAAGGGAATTATCAAGGGAAGAGAATACAACTGCTCACCACCCGTCGACTGATACCCAGCCTGACCGAGCAGTGATCTAGCCCTTCCGGTAGCTGCCCCCAGTTCATATAGTGGGCATGACATGCTGTGGTATGGAATACCTCTTTGGCTAGTTTGGGTCAAGTGTCCCATCTCTACGTCCTCCCGGCTTCCTCTCCTCCCTGGCAGAACATGAGACTCAGAACATCCTTGGTCAGACTAAACATTACTGAGCAGCAACTAACAACATCGGTGTTATCAGCGCTGTTCCCAGGCTGAAAGTCAAAACCACAGCACTGCACCAGATACTAAGAAGGAGAAAAATGACTGCTACTGCTGAACCCAGGACATCCTGGTAAAGAAATGAAGACTTGGGATGATATAAAAAAAAATTAAATTATAAAATAGAAATCTAAGTTAGGTTTTTTAGCTCCTAACAATCATTACCATGTGAAAATTAAGATACATCTGAAACCACTCATTATAAATAATTGCCATTCATATGGGTAAAGGACTACCAAGTGTCAGTGTAGAATATAAAATAGCTCGCTCAAAAAGTACAAAGAATTTTTTAATACCTACAGTAAAAATAAGGATTAATGAGGACTTCTCCTTTGGTATTGTCTAAGAACAAAGCAAGTTTATGCTCATTCATATACTTTAAAAACATCCTTTACCTTGTTCTATAATAATTTTTACCAGTACTTCAAAGAAAAAAAAAGTTAAAAATCCATTATTGCACAGGCTTTAATATAAAATACTAATTAATAGATATTTGACTACCCTTAATCTTACAGTAGACAGTATATAAAAGTCTAATATATTTGTGAACGTTTCTGATCTGAGAAATTAAGTAGGCTGAAAGAAATATGATTAGAAGACATTATTCTTCCCTCTATTGAAGAGCACCCACCAGCAGGATGCCACTGGGGATGGTTAAACACATTTACTCCATGCTGCAGCAGGCACCAACGCAGACACCCTGCAGGATAGCCAGGAACTCAGCCTGTGTTCCTCATGATTGCACACATCCTCAACCTGCACACATCATTTCACAGCACTGTTCTGCAGTCCTCTTTTTCACTCTATTGAACTTTATCTTCTCTGATGCAATTGACTGAAAAAGAATTTTCTCAGCTGTTCACTGAGTTTCAGAATTTGATTTCTGAAATCCCACCTACTACCTATCAGATCCCTGATATTAGAGTAGCCTTGTGCTTTTATGCAAGCAAGCATTTCAGTGTGGTGGAAGCCATTCCTAAAGAATAATTATTTCTCTCAGGATAAGGATTAAACAGTTAAAAAGAAGATTACTGCTATACAGCTATTACCCCACAAATTATCAAAACGAAAGCCGCAAACTTCAAAGGATACTTACCCTTTTTCAAAGGACTAGGCACAGTAAAAAACAAAAAAATGTCATTTTTTATGCTAGATAAAAAAGAAAACGCTTAAACTATATTTATTTCAGAAATAAGATTAGATGATACTGCATTGTATATTTAATGCATATTAATGAACTTTAGCACATTATTCAGCACTGAGGTAAGAGGCCATTCTCTGTTTACAGCATTTTGCATGAGCATATCAAAGAGCCTGATATCTAAGGTTCACCTAGAAACACTAAGAAATGACACAAGGCTGTCTGCAATAAGAAAGGACCAATTAGACCACCGTAATAGTTAACCTACTGGTAAAAAAGACCAAAACCACAGCAACATCTCAGAATTTTCCACTTTAAGGCAGGGGGTTAAAAAAACGACACTTGGTTAAAATATGTAACTGGATAATTTGGTTTTTAAGCTTCAAGTCACCACTTGAGTCAAAAATTCAGTAAAGCAAATCACAAATCACAAGAAATTGTATTTCATGTGATTAGATGGCATCCTATTTTTAACACTACTGATTAACAGATGGAAGTGGAGTTTTTCCTTCAAAAGTGCTTTAGTCATCATAAAGTACCAACAAAGATGTTAATTAAACACATCTGTAGAACTAAAAGAATAATCGAATAATCAAGTGTGACATCATGTTCATTCTCTACAGCTATTTCTACAGCACTCCTGACAATACTACCATTTAGTTAAACCATATACATGCTTTATATCAAGATAGGGAAGAAAATGTACGAGGTCATCACAACTTGAATTCCTTTTATCATGCTGGTAAATATTGCCAGAGCAAAGTTTATATTAGTATATCCACACAAATATCCACAGCTGTATAATGTGTTCACAACTTTATTTCAGTGTGAAATATCCTCAAGTTTCAGCCCTTGCACCAACAGAAAGGCTGTCTGGAAATAACAAAACATATATGTAGGAGTGAACATAGTTCCCCTATTTGCTCTCCACCTAAAATTCTTGCACAGCCTTGTTTAGCATTGCTTTAAAATCAATTTTTTATTCCTATGCAATTAGTAATTCATACTGGGAAGGATGTGTGCTTGTTAAAGATGAGCATGCGTGAAGGAACTGTATCACAGTAAGAAACTCAGTAATCAGAATGACAACTGATAGTTTGATATTCCAAATATTACCATATCTAGATTTTACTCTCCTAACCTACTTGAGTCACAGTAAATAAATAAACAAAAATGCAGAACTCCTTACAAGTTTCTGCACTGAATCAGTAAGCTTATATAAATCACACTGCCAGAAGTGAGATCTTAAAGGAGAGTTCAGTAAAGAAAATTAAAACGGAACACACTATCCCCATTCTGCTAAATGTAACAGCATAAACCCTTTCTTTCCAGTTGTGGTTGAAGGAACTATTTCCCCAAGATGAGCCAAGAGTCTAAAGTGCAGGATGAGCAGGAGTCTCTGGAGAAATGAAGAGCACTGAAACAGCCCTTGGAAATGAGAAGGACCTTACCTCTTCTATCTTAAAACAAGTGGACAACACTTCAGAAGAGATTATTAAAATATTAAAAACTTTTATAGGGATGCCTTTTCTCTGATCCTTCTACCCCAATTACAAGGTAACTTCATACAGAAAGCACAGTCACTTTCTGCCAGTGATCAGCTGCGGAAGAAAAGGACAAGTGACTTTTACACCAACTTCCCTTGAATTATCTTAAAGTTACTACAACAAAGGAAAATAATAAAGGATTTGGGATTAGCCTGTGTTCTGAACTTCCCTGATTATGATTCAACACAAATTCATCAAAACAAGCAACAATGTTGGCTCCTTCACAGGGTATTGATTGATACATTTACCTTGAACTAAGTCTCAAGAACTCAAATATATCAGTTTTCTTACATCACTTTTTTTCGTACCCTGACTGCATCATGTGACAAGGGCATGATAACGTGATGCCGCATCTGACGGTAGCATTGAAACCTGTACAATATTCACCAGAAGTTGAGAGCTATTCCTCCCACTACCATTGTAATCAGTTTGAAGACAAGTTCCCATCCCCAAGTAAACCATTTCAGAATTTTACCACCGTAAACAAAAAAAAGCACATTGTGCATTAACTACATATAGGAAGGGCATGTGGTCTGCCAGATTCCTCAATGGAAAAATACTTCTCACGCTAGAGAAAAAAAATTATCCTGGGCTGTGTATGTTAAGCTGATTTCCATTCACAGTTATACCAAAGCAAATTCAGTCAAAGTACATGTAACCAAATCATTTTAGGGTTGGTGGAAGATGAGCCCGGCCATGTGCACGCGCACATATGTAACAGCATCTCTTTCTGAAATGATAGTACAGATCATCTCTGTGGCATTTATGTCAGAACCATGACAAAATGCTTTTCCCAGATGACTAAGTGACAGTGAGAAGGCTGCTTTCCATGGGAAGAGGAAGCCAAGAGCTGGCTAGTTTCCATGGAAACACTAGCAGCATCAGGCAGAACAGCTGTAGAGGAAAAGGCAGAAGTTAGGGAGGCAGAAATCTTGCTGATTTTACCTCACCAATATGTCAGTACCATCAGAGACCATCTACATTTAAGGTAGATCAAGCTAGTTTATGCTCAGTATGTCATGTCAAGCTACAATTTCCAATTAAGACTTCTTAAAAGCCAGCAAGCCAAAGTACACTAATGAAAATTAGAGTGCAAATTAGTCAGTGCATGCACACATGAAGCTACAGATTTTATGAATATCTGCAACAGTGATGTGTTACGATTTTTGTCATTAGGAATAAATCTTGCTATTTAGTCAAAAATGACAGCTCCCATAAGCTAAATATTTCAAGCAAAATGACTGGTTTTCACCAGTTAAATCTAGTGGACTCTTTTCCCTCTTAAACATAAAATCAGCATTTTGATTCCCAACATGGCAAACAGAATACCCTCTTGGCAGCTTTTATCAACCTTTACTATTTTCTTTGTACGATTTTCAGACAGAAGATGTCTGCATAACTCAAAAATTATTAAATGGTAAAATCTAAAGTATATTTCCTTTCCTTGTTGAATAAAAGATGGAGAGTAAAGATTTCCACTTATAAATTAAAGGGCCGCTCCATTTGTTAAGAAAGCAAACAAACTTTGCTATTCACTACTAATCTACAAACATGTATTCTGAGATGCACACATCTTCACCACTCTATTCATGATATTTCAGACCATCCCAGCAGCATTGCTTCCACCAAAAATAAAAACAGTGTTGCACCATGAAAAGCCAAAGCCCTATAAACATAACCCACTGTGGTCATTCACCATTGTACATGACAGGTAACTAGGTACCTAGAGAGAACATAAGCTAACCACAAAATAAAGGCGTATCTCTGGTAAAAACGCTCTCCAATGTAATTTCTGTAGCTATAGCCTTTCAAGGGGACCTATAAAATCATATTTTCTCTGTCTCTCTCATCACACTTGTTTCAGATGATTCTTCTTACAACCAAGCCCCACCAAATGTTCAAAGCTGATGTAGATGTTACAGTATACCGGAAGGAGTCTCGGACAACATAACTTCACATAGAACAGTAGATGGGAACTTTGCACCTCCATCCAGCCAAATACAGCTCACCGCTAAGGTCCAGCTCCTCATGAAGCAGCTATAAGATCACTTGCAATACACTTGCAAGGCGTATCGATGCCTGGACTCCAAGACTTTTGTGCATTTATTTGCATTTCAGCAAATACACTCTTACAGCAAAATTTACAAATAGTTGCCTATTAGTTGTTATCCTTCCCTTATAAACCAAATAATTATGATCTTCCCTATAGAAAAAGACTGTGCTGCAGAAGGGTTGTGTAACTTGCCTTCCAGCTGCTGAAAGCAGCAAGGGTGTTCGCAAGCAGCACCACACGAGTGCCCTGGGCCACATTATCTCCTACACTGCTGAGCTATCTGACTTCACAGGTGCTGTCCCCTTATCCATGAAGAGATCTCAAGCCTTCTCAGCAAGCGAAGGATACATAGCTACAAATTTTGTGAATCCCAGGCCCATTTTTGAGTTGCTGCACTAGGTACATGAGTAATCCATACTCCTTAGGAAAAAATCAATGTACAAATACTAATTACTTCTTTGAACAGCATCGTGTTTTAACTATTATGCAAAAATAAAAGCCTTAAAAGCTTAATTAATTTGAGATACGACATCTGAGACTAGCACTGACATTCTAGGTCTTGCGGGGCATCTGCACACACTCTTTTAGTGCTAAATTACATCTCTTGTACTTTCGTACAAACTATTTAGATGTATTTTTGCAATTAATAAAGCATAAGTACTTTGCACTTACGAGCCATCATGTATCATTTACAGGTATTAACTAGCAAATTTCACAATGTATGTTTGATTCCAATAAGAACCAAGTAAGTGTCTGTTTTGGAGATGTTTAAGCCAACACACAGAAAGATTTGTTTGCCCAACGCTTCTCCTCCAATGACAGAATCTCATGGCAGTAGCTTTCCATAGCTACCTAATAGCATTCTATCACATAGCAGTTTGTGAATGATTGCTCTATTAAGCCTGGAGTGAGAGGAGTACCGCTGCACTCCTTAATTTCATTTCGCAGGCTATGAAATCCAAAAATGATAAAATGAAAACAGAAATAATATTCAGATGTAACTCCTGAACTTGAGGAACAAAGGAAAGTGTTGCAGGTTTCAAAGCAATTGTATGCATGCGAATTACGTTTTATATTTACAAACCGCACGTTTAGCAGATGTCACCATCTAAATATCAAAGTGCATACGCTTAGAAGTGAATCATTATTTTTTTATAATCTTAAATATAGCAAACCTTCTTGTCAACAAACTACTTCCACTATTTATATAACATCACTGGATGGTCTTGCTAGAATAATCTTGTGCATGCACTATCCCCGAATAGGTTACCATGGCAACTTATATTTGAATTTCTATAAATGTCTATTTTTAGAGATCACAGTTTAGGATAAAGAAAAATCACAAATATTAAGTACCATTTCATTAATGGAAAATATCCCAATTTTATCATCACCATACTTCCCAGAAAAGACATTGCTGAAGTCAAATCGAGCAGTAATGCTAAAATTTAATTACCACAGTCATTAAGAAAGTTTAGCAATATGCAGCCTCACAGCAACCTAAGTGGTGTATGAGTCAGTAGCTAACACTACGAGGCAAAGACTGATGCTCACAGAGTTCTGTCTGGATTTCAGTGCAGCGGGATTTCACTCAGATGTTTTAGAGTTAGTCATCATTTCAGCTGACACAAAACAAAAGTGTATTTGTCAGAATACGCAGAAAATAACATCTCTGTTTCAGGTGTGGGAAAACGTCGAACTGGCAGTAGCGTCTCAGTTCCAAGTAATGTTACTATCACCTTACAGTGTTCAAGAGTGCTTACTAAGTGCATGCTAGTCCTTAAATACAAATTTACTTTAATGCTTTAAGACTTGCCAGGAATTCTCAAAGTTGTCTCCCTACCTGAAACATCAAGTACAAGGTAGCAGCCCTGAAGAAAATTAAAACACCAATTTAGACACTGTTGTCACTGCTCTAACACTGTCTTACTCTGGCTGCCTGGGATTGAAAACAGAATACAATGCTTAAAACCAGTTTTTAAGTTATAAAAAGGTGCATACCTATCTTCTAAGGGATGAGTATTACTCTTGTGTCGCAATTTTCTGTTATAGTAGTGAACTGCGGAATTCATTTTGCAAACTCAAACTAACTTTATCTGAGCCACTGACAGTCTAGGATGGCCTGATACAGACAGAAAATTTGGAAAGCAAGCGCCTACAAGTTCTGTCAAAGAGTGGACTGAAGTGGACCTGAAAACCGAAGTGACAGCTACAACTCCAGGCTGCAACTGCAGCCAGCATGCCCACCTTCCTATTTCTCTCAGTAACTCCCACTTAACATTTACCCCATAGTCCTCAGTTCTCCTGCAAAGTTAAGTGGAAGGAATTCCTATCATAAAAGCTGCAGATCTGACACTGTCACAAAACAGGAGGTGAAAGACAACCTGCAGGGCAATCATCGCACACGGTACTGTGTTGTCAGGTAACTGACAGCTACATTTTCCTTAGGATTCAGGCAGCGAAGACGTAAGCAATGTGGGTATGTCATTGACGAGCAAAGTTAGAGACTCATGGTAGGTTTTTTTCCTTTATCAAACACGTATTTCAAATATCAGCTGGAGCCATCTGTCAAGGGAGAACGCACTGGGGGCAACCTTCAAAAACATAAACCACACTGGCATTCAGCAAGTGACAGCAGTAACTATGAGGACTTTTACTTTCTGTTTAACTTCACTAAGCACATAGGAGGTACTAACTTTCACATAAACTGCAGCAGGGTATAGGGCACAACTCAGGAAGTCACTTAAAACCATTCACGCATAGCTACATCTATGAGATTCGCCAGCGAAACCAGCAGCACTGACCAGGAGATGACACCCACCATAACTACATTTTCTGCAGGATGAGGCTCAGCTCTGAATGCTTCATGGGAATCCTGACAAATATGCTACAAAACACTTCTTACCATTTCATAATAAACATTTTCAGTAACAAGTTCTTTTCCTTGTACTGCAGGGAGGACTTGCAGGTGGTTGCTTTCCTAGTTGTTAAATCTGAGGCACCGCTGTCTCTCTCAAAGGAATTACAACCGTTTGCTCCAAAACCCTGGATTAGAAAGCACACTCCCATCGCCACTGACAACAGCAACTAAGAGTCAGAACTAAAATCCAAATCATCAGATGAGAAAGTAGTCAGCACCAAGATCTAAAATCCCTATGTATATAATGGAAACTTAGTACACTCATTCAGTGCTGTGTACCCATGCCCTCAGTCACAGAGCCAGGCAGGGTCACCCTGAGAAATCAATGGAGGAAGAGCCAGGGTGACCTCATCACACTTACTTTGTTGAACTCTGATCACCTCCCATCACAGACAGAGCAAAGCTCGGCAAGGGCTGCAGCTGCTCTCCCGCATCACTGCCACCACCTCACCCCAAACCCAAGACCTCTGACAGCTGGGAGAGGGATGACCGCCTCCCCTGTCCCCAGATGCGCCTCCATGCAGGCACTCAGCAAGGACAAGGGCACCTTGTGTGCTGACACGTACACACAAACAGGACCCCCCACGCACACACCTCTGGACCCCTGCTCAAGCCAAGGGAGCAAGTGCAGCTCCACCACAAGCTCCTTGGGGCATAGCTCCCACCTCACCCCATAACCGGACACTGGCCCAGTGCGATCACCCCCTCCCTGGCTGACATTGCCTGCAGACTCAGAGGGGACAAGCACCACTACCCCGTGAGGGCTGACACCATCCCCGCGCAGCAATCCACCAAAGCATCACCTCTGCATGCCCACCCCATATAGGGCATGCCTCTCCTTAATGCCCCACATGGTTGCCTACTATGCAGGGTACCCAGCACCCCTCAGCCTCCCCAGCCACCCGGACAGGAGCGCCGCCTAGCAGCGCTTACCCTGGCAGCCCGTGAGGAGTAGGGGTCCTCGAAGAGTGCCCAGACTCGGGGCTGCAGCCGACGCCAGCGCCCTCCCTTCCCCTCTCCGGCGGCCCCCACGTCCTCGATGCCCAGCCTCTTGGCAGCCAGGTCGTCGTCGTCACCGTCGGCGGGTGGCTCGCCCGTTAGCAGGTCAGGCGCCTCGAAGATGTCGAGGGCCTCCTCGGCGTCGCGGTGCTGGCGGTAGGTCATCCAGCAGCAGGGCTCCACGTCAGTCTCGTCGATGCCCCAGAAGGCCAGCTCCTCCTCGAAAAGCGGCCCGCAGACGTCTGCGGGGCAGTGCAGCTTGCCGGTGCGGTAGTAGTTGAGCACATAGGCGAAGACCCCCGGGTGGCGGTCGAAGAAGAACTCGCTGGCGCCACCGCTGCCCCGGGGGCTGCAGCCGGTACCGGGCTCCGGGCAGCCGCCCGCCGACGCCGGCGGGTTGGGGTTGGAGGGCGGCGGTGGCGGCGGGTCGTCGCCGCCCGGGGACTCGCTCTGGGACTCGCAGGCGAGCAGGGCCAGGCGGGTCCCCGGCAGGGTCTTCAGGGTGCTGCGGTAGGTCTCGTGCCGCGTGCCCCCCACGTTGAGGATCACCCTCTCGTTGTCCTCGAGCTTCCCCATCGCTCCGGGTCGGACATGACTGGGGAAGGCGCGGGAGGCGGCGGTGAGGATGGGGTCGCCGGCGGCGGGGATGGGGTCGCCGGCAGGTCCGCGGCGGACGAGCTGCTGCCTTAAACGCAAACAGAAGAAATCGAGGAGAAGCCCCCACCCCCAGGCATCACCGGGAGGAGGTGGGGGCGGGGGTGGGGAAAGCTATTCCCCGCCGCCACCGCCTACCCCGGCCCGCTCCATCCCGCCGATCCCCCGCCGCTCCGCACCTCCGGGAAAGTCCGGCCCGCCGCCGGGCAGCTCCGCACGCTCCTCCCGCGGAGAGCACCCTGCCGCCTGCCCGCCCCGGGCAAGGCTCCGGGGCTCTGCCCTCGCTTTCCCTGAAAGCGGGCTGCCGGAACGGCAATGCCGCCTCTCCCCACCCCCTTCTCCCTTGCGGGGCTGCGAGAACCGAGTTGATGGAACAGAAAGTGTGCGGTTAATTATTTAAGGGGCATCTATCTTTTATTATCCTAACAACATAACGAGGGGGAAGAGTAAAAAAAAAAAAAAAGAAAAAAAAGGATTAGAGGTTCGCCTTCCCTCCCACCCCTATTTTTGGGGGAGAGGGATTGCTTTTTGGGAAGAAATATCAAAACACACACCTCCCCCCCAGTAAGCCCGGCAGCCGGCACACCCTTGGAAAAGCTGCTTGCACGGAGCTCGGCTCCCCACTTTCTCAGACAAATCGCGAAGCCGAGCGTGGATCGCAGGAAAGAGCCGGCGGAGCCAGCGCCGCGCCGCCGGGGGCTTCTCCACGCTTCCCCACTTCCCGCCCCGCCAGCCCCGCAGCTACCTTGGCCGGAGGAGAAAACGCGTATCTCCTTCTCGGTCGGGCTCCGGTGGCGGCTGGCAGCGGACGGCGCTTCCCGGCCGCTCTCTCTGCCTCCCCGCCAGGCGAGAACTACTTGTTGTTGGGCTTTGTTCGGCTTGTTCGGGTTTTTTTCCGCGTTCAGGTGGCTGCCTCACCTCCCTCCATGCTCAACTCCGAAAGGCGTAACAGCGGCTCCCGCCGCCCGCTCAGAGATGCCGCTCGTTTCATTTTAGGAGAGGGACGCAGCCCTTCCCCATCGGGGCTACGAGCGAGCATCGCCAGCCGAAAGCAGAGCCATGGGCAGCGGGCCGGGGTACCTCGGGGAGCAGCACGGCCGCAATCCCAGCGCCCCTTTGGGAAGAGGAGCCCAAAGGTGCAAAGGCACCTTATTTGGAGCTGAAGCTCCGCCCCGGGGCGGGGGCAGGGGAGCCCTCCCTCCCTACCCCTCCAGCCCCCTGCTCCCAGACCCGAGGGGCGGAGGGAGGCGTCAGCAAAAACAATATACCGCATCTCCTTGGGGAAGGCATCACCACCTCCACTCCGCTACGTGGGAATTCGATTCACTTCAGAAAAACACACGGGAAGGATTCGGGGCTGAGAGTAACAGGAAAAAAAGCAGCGCCCAGCTACAGGTGACTGTGGATAGGAGCTGCTCAGCCCCTCCGAGAGGGTCCTTCACACGGCTGGTCGGTGCCCGCAGTACGCGCGGCGGCCAGGAGCATCCCGGCTCCCGGAGAGCCGCCGGAGCAACCCGGGGGTCAGGAGGACTCAAGGAGGAGGGATCCAACTTTTGTGTCAGGTGGAAAAGACAGTGTAGCACAGTGGTTGTGCTTTGTGCTTCGTACGCTTCATAGCTTGGTGGTGGACAGCGGAGGATGTGGGAGTTGAGAGACCCCAATAACACCGAACCCAGTGCCTGTGCCAAAGCCTTCTCCTTCAAGCCAACTGACTTTCTTTCTACGGTCTATCTTACTGATGCCTGGTTTCAGCTGTGTTGGTCTAAGGAAAGAAACTTCCAACCCCAGCAAGAAGATACACAAAAATGAGGTCCCTCTTGCCTCTTCTTAAAAAGCAAACTCTTCCTCCGCACCAAGGGTATTCCCTGGCATGAAATAATGTGTGGAATAACAGTACCTGAAATGCCTCCCTTCCATGTCAGAGCCTTAGACTGAGTACCTGCTCTGGCACTGGGAGGGCAAAGCTCTGCTGGAAGCAACGCTCAGAGGATGCTGCTCAGACCAGCTTGCTTTAACCCAGATCTGTCTGCATGTGGCATCCATGACGTAAACACAAACTCCCAAAGCAGCAGCAACTGTAAGCAATGGGTTTCAAAAGCTTTCTCCAGATGTACGTTTTGAAGTTCCTGGGAAAAAAAAAAAATGCAAAATACATCCTGCCAAAGCAGATATAATCAGTGAAAACTCCCGGGAGTCAAAATTAATATTCAATTACATAGTTGTAAATCCAGTGGAAGGGACTCATCCATCCTAAGCCAAAGCAATGCTACTCATGCCATACTTGCTTTTATTTGCAGATGGGCTTTTACTGAAAAGGGGACATAAGGGAGAAGGGGGTAAGACAAAAAAATGAGTGTTTGTTGTCTTCTCTCTGACCTATGAGAGGTTTCTGGAGAAATGCAACATTTAAAAGCTCTGCAGCATTCATCCCTTGTGGGAAACCATGGGGTGGCAGTAGCTGCCAAAACTCTAGACAAACTGCATCATCACAGAATAGCAGGACTTCCTTCTGAACTGTCACTGTCCTGCTCAAGCCCCACATCTGTGCTCAAGTTAGAACACAAACACGCCCCGTCACAAAAAAAAACCCACCACAAACAAACAAACATACAAAAACACCAAACCAAAACAACAACAAAACCACCCGCAAAACCCCAGAGAACCCACCACCCCCCAAAAAATACCCCACAAGCCACCCAACAACCTAAGAAACCCAAGACTAACAAGGATGACGTCTCATAAACAAAAACCTTACAGTCACCCCCTAATGGCGATGCCATGAGAAAAGCATATATTATGAGTAATGTTTACACTTTAGACCTCTTAAACACATGGGGTTTTTTAACTGCATGGGAAAGAAATAATGTTCCCAATTGGTAAGAAAAGCAATGGTCTCTTCCAGAATATAATAGTCCTTCAGTCACCTCAAACTGTCCATGTTCTACAGCATGTCTGTTACTAAATATAATGCTATTAATTTCTGTGTGACACTCTTCCTTGTATTTTCAGCATGTGGCAGACTTCTCAACAAAGGTTGAAATTACATTAGACACTGACTTTCCAGACTGACATTTTCTTGAATGACAATATTCTACATAGGCAACTGTAGTAACATTTATGAATTAATTCACACACACACACACAAGAGACTGACCTGAATTTTTGCAGTGCTCAGTGCTTTCAATAAAAGTGGAAGTATGAAACATATGTAAGAGGGAGAAATGTGCCTCCTGAGTGAGTCTTACCATTAAACACATCTGCAAATGGAAAACAAAGAAATCTATTTCCACATACTCCAGAACATACTCATGTAAAAGGTAAGTGAAAATATTTCTGTAGCTCAGGATTTGGAGCTTTCTTAGAGGAACTGAGTGACACTGAGCAATGCACAACCAGTTTTCTCTGCTGAATAGGAAAAGTCCTATGTTACTGTTTTAGCTGACAAAGCAATAAAATTAGATGTGAAGGCCGCTATCAGAAACCCAAGCCAAATTAACGTTTTACTAGCAGCAATCATTCTTCTTGCAAGCTTGAGTACTGCAATGCGAAGATATTGGGTTACCAGATGCCTAACAATAAAAGAGCAAATGGAAGAAAGCACTTGTGGAAAAGAAAAACAAGTGTGAGCAAAAATGTAGCATGCCCCAGTTACAGTCATAGAATCATAGAATCATAAAATAGTTAGGGCTGGAAAGGACCTTAAGATCATCTAATTCCAACCCCCCTCCCATGGGCAGGGACACCTCACACTAAATCATGTCACCCAAGGCTCTGTCCAACCCGGCCTTGAACACCGCCAGCGATGGAGCATTCACAGCTTCCCTGGGCAATCCGTTCCAGTGCCTCACCACCCTCACAGTAAAGAATTTCTTCCTCATATCCAATCTAAACTTCCCCTGTTTAAGTTTGAACCCATTACCCCTTATCCTCTCACTACAGTCCCTAAGGAAGAGTCCCTCCCCAGCATCCCTATAGGCCCCCTTCAGATATTTGAAGGCTGTTGTCATGCTCTGGATCACCCTCTGGAGGAGCTGTCCCTGTTAACTAGGGGTTTACTTGCCCAGCTACCACCTCTCTTCCTGGGAAGGATGTGAGAAGCAGAAGCCACCTTCTGCCTCTCACTTTTGTAGTGCAGCTTTTCTAGTGGAGCTCACCATGTTACAGTTTTCATACAACATTTTAATTGGAAAACAGACAAAAAAAAAAACCAAACAATTTTATAGTTTAAAATTATAATGGAAGACAATGCAACAGCTAAAATCATCAATTTATATCAGTTTAGTTGATGATTAAGTAAATGAACTAATTATTTTAAATACCCACTGGCATTGACATTTTATTAATCTTCTACTTGTTTCTTTGCAATATTTTCCTGTTCTCCCTTATTATTTATAGCCATCTCCACTATTTACAATTACACATAGTAATTCATTACAGATCTTGCAGAACATGACAGCCACATTATACTGAAGTGTACTGATGATAAGTCAGAATCCTACTCTGAAATTAAAAAAAATAAATGAATTAATAGATTAAGTAAATGCCTGTGAGATGAAATTGTAAGGAGCCATGGTGTAGTTGAAGTGGATGAGGCTGGAAACAAAGCCAGCAGAAAGTTGTCAGTTATTTCTGAATTCCAAAGCTTGATTATACCTTTAGTTGGTGCAGTTGAAATATAAGCTTGATCAACAACACAGAATTGGTGGGAAAAGGTCTTACTGTAGAAAAATACCAATAAAACTGAGGTTGGGCAAGACAGAGGGATAAAAGGTGAAAGCTGACATGAAATCAGTCTGCTGTTAGTCCCCTGGTGGTAGGCTTGGAGTACCTTATAAGAGGTGCTGCATGTGAGGTGCTTATATGAGGCCCTGTGTGTGTGAAGCACACACAGGGGTGCTTCACCTGCCTTCCCCAACCCCAGATCTTCAATTCTTTGTGAAATTCCGGGGAACATGGTATTTGTCATTGAAAAATGAAAACTGGCAAAGTTCCTTGTATGTTATATTTATCAAAGGAAAAAAACAGCCTAGGGAAGACAAGACTGGGGCTCCCGAGACATGACACAGTAGAAAAAAACAAGTGAGCACTAATTGCATTGTCTAATTAGTAATCCACAGCATAACCCATGCTACATGGTTAAGTCATCACCTTCCCTGGGGGTGGTGGGATGGTAAAGTAAACAGTGTGTGTATATATATATATATGTGTGAGAATAGGCTTCAGGTTTCTCTTTTCAAAGAAAAGAGTGTTGGGGAATGTGAAGAGACATTGCTGCAGAGCTGGGACTGGCACGTTTTAACTTGTGTTACCTCCAGCCGCAGTCCCATGTTACACACTGAACCTGTCTCAGGTCTCAACTGAACAGTTGTACTTTCCCTCAAAATCCTTATGTTTCATTCTGCTGTAAGGTGAGACCCTGGAGCACACCAGTCTGTATGTTATCATCATCTTCTCTGTTCTCCAGTCTTCCCACTGGTGCTCAAAAGACTTCAAAGCAACATCCCTCTGCACAAGCTTCTGATACCACAAGAGTGGTCATTTCTTTGACCTTTTTGGGTCCAGGCACTTCCAGCACAGAATCTGCCAATACACTTTTAGGGCTGAAGTTGATTTGGGGCTCCTTCCCCGGGGTGTCCCTCAGATTCTCCATCCCACAGTGGAACTCAAGCCTGTCCTGTTCCATGTCCTAGCTCACTCCAGAGACATCTTTCCCGTCTCTTTTCTGCTCCTCTTCCAAACTCCTTCCACCTTTCCGTGTTTTCCAAAGCTCTCCTTAGCGCTGGCATGTGGATGTTCAGCAACCTGATCTTTTGCCTCTGTGGCAAAACACATTCCTTCAAATGCAATCATACTGACTAAGCACATTGGATGCAAACGGCAATGTTTGGGCAGTGGGCCTCCCAGAAGGTGGCTGTGAGCTGCCCAGTGCCGGTCCCATCCATTTCCAGCCAACTGCCCTCCAGAGCCCCAGACAGACTGGTTTGCCCACAGTGCTACAAGGACACACATATAACGCAAGTGGAGCTGTTCTGATCAATTATCTCCTTCAGCCAGCCTCAAACTCCCAGACCCAATGTACCTGCTTTCACAGGAGGCAATCCCTTAGGAACTGTCACCCTCTGCTTTTGATTCCACTGTTCCTCTAAATCAGGAGTGGATCCCATAGGCCTTTTACCCAAACATCAACCATTCCAGAACCTTCTCCTAGACACTGCCTTTTTTATTTATGACCTAGGGGTGCTCTTTGGCTCCCTGCAATACTAACACCAGAGGTATTAGCAATGCAAGATAGTGGAAGGGATTACTCACCTGTTTCTGTTGTAATTCAAGTAGCTTTGTCAGTGCTGATTCATATTTGTGGGATTCACCTTTTCTCGAGAGGAACAGGATATTACATGCTGTTTATAAAAGAAGGTATTGCCTCAGGCTCTGTCCATATTTACATTTTTTAGTGTCCAATGCTGAAATAGTTGGATATCTATCCTGAATATTTGCTTCAGGTCCAGTTTAAGTTCAGTAATGGGTCTTTCCGATTCATAACTTGCAGCACATGATGCCACTTGTGAGGGACTGTCACATGCCAGCAAGGTAGTGGCTTTGTAAAGAAGACTGAACAGTGAGAACAGCAGTCAGCTCCCCAACATGTGTTCAGTCTTTAGTTCAAGTAGAATGAAATACTGAGCTTCTTTCAGGTGCTCTATATACTTACAGAGACAGGGAAAAAAAAGGTCTTGGAATGACCCAGTCAATCATACTGAGTTCTAAGGGACAGGGAAATGAATGCAGTACCTCTAAACTAGTTACAGTTCTTGGATACAAGCTCCCGTTGTTCAAAAAGAGTAAATCTTTCCATTTGTAATCAGAAAGTGCCTAGAGATGGAAAAATAGGGAAATGCCCAAGCCACGTGTCTTCTCTTACAGCATGGCTATCTAAGCCAGCAGAGGTGACGTGGTCTCCACTGACCTAGCTCCTAGCTTCTCCTTCTTGACACAGGAACACAAGTCTCATAAAATTTTGGGAAATGCTATCCCAAACATTTCTGCATCTTCTATTCTCTATCTATAACATTCGTTTAGGCTGAAATGTTTGGGTAACACATCCATAATAAAACTTTGTGTCAGCATAAAGAAGGCTTCATCTTGCTGCAAGTCTTAAGCACTCCCATGATATAAATAATTAACAATCACCTGGAAGATGCAGGACAAATAGCTATCTTCAGTATAGAAAAGCAAGCCCTGAAAGAACTATATCTGTCTAAACAGAAGAAATGCCTGATTATCTATTTTAGCAGTCTCTTCAGAAAAGAAAGAAAAAAAACCAAACACCTCCCCCCCCAAAAAAACCCATAAAACACAAAAAAAAACCAAAATCTTCCAAATCTAACACAGTTTTCTCTGAAACATCTGTCATTTTAATCTAATTTGCAAAGACTGCATTAAGAAACATCCAGTTTGCAGGGGCACTGCACAAGTACCACTAACCAACTTCACAAAGAAACTTAAAGCTATCTTTCATTTCTAAGTCTCTAAAGTAATCAAGCTGAGTTGGACACAATTTGATTCTAGGGGCAGGAGAGACCTTTACATTTTTATTTTGGTAAATTGTATTATCTATTGTCCATCACACCCTGCATACTACCTCAATAAGTACTCAAACTGTTATTGAACAGCTAGCCCATGTTTTGAAAAGAACAGGTCCATCTACTAAAGTTTTCTGGAAACAGTTTTATGCTTCTCTTAATGCTATCTTTTACCGATCTTCCCCTGAAATCAGTTCAAATATGGTATGTAGCTCACATATAGTAGTGATTTATTTAAGAAAGTCAGCAAACCCTCTCTCACATGTCATCAAAATCAATGAAAACACTCTAAAAGGACTACAAGGGTTTCCAGATGACTGGCACTGTTCCACCTAGTTTCTGCATTCCACCACAGTTTAACTGGAAACCTACCTCATCTATCATTTTCTTCTTTTCTGTGACTAAAACTCCATTATTATAATTACTTTTTTGGTAAGGAACCATAATACACATACCCCAAGAATACAAGGGTTTGCTTTAACAGGTTATCTTCCGTAGATATTTGCACTGATGGTCTTTGAGGCACCCCTGAAGCAACAGCCATATAATTGATTACTCTCTCAGCGTATAGAAGAAATTTTGTAACAACGGCTCATTCTCTACTATTGATTCAAAGTTTAATAATTCTGCTTTGCAATGGTTTTGTCTTCCCACCGTGAGTAGTTATAGTTTACCTATCCGAAGGGAAACTCCTGGAATGCAAGTGGCAAAAGTTCCCCACAGAGTCTCACTGGCAGAGGCAGACGGACCTTAAATCAGATCTTAGCTACACAAGAAGCAAAGAGGTTTCTTCATAGTGGCTGCAGTCACATACAGTAGACCCAACCTATGCAAGCTTGATTAATCTTGACTGCCTCCATTCAGCTGCAGTTCTTTCTCTCCTGATTTTTTTCACGCTACTTTGCAGACAAGATTGCCCAAATCTGGACTGAGCTGTCTACTGCCATGGAAACAGAACAGTACTCTCAAGAGATAAACACTGCATCTCCTCTGCTTGTGCTTCAGCCTCACTTGCAAAAGTTAGAGGTGCTGGCACAGATTTCTGCTATAACCTGTAAACTGGATCATTACCCTACCTGACAGGATGCAGACGGATGGGAAATGCCAGATCCATCACGGATTGCATCATCAGCACTTCCTCCTCAGAGGCGAGGTGCCAGTGAGCCTTGAAGAGCTGTGCAAGGTCATGCTGAGGTACAGAAGTCTTGACAACAACAGCCTAAGTAACTCTCAGGTAGTACCTCATCTCAATATAACGAAAATAATGTAAGGTTGTAAAACTGAAGGTTGGAGTCTCTGCATATTTTTGAACAAGTCAGCTCATATATCTTAAGCACAGAGTAAAACCACAGTGGACTGTTACACTTTGTAGTCAAAGAACATACTATATCCACACTAATCTTGTAAACATTTCTGCAGCATTTGGTACCCTTGAGAGCTTTCCCCCATTTGTTTCTGACTGCAGTGCTCTTGTGGCTGCATGCCTGCCTTAAAGGGGAAAAAAAAAAGGACTGGTTTGGAGCAATGAGGGGAAGGTGGTGGCTGTTGCTGCAGGTGCTGCTAAGGGGCACTCTCACTGAGCCCACCACCCAGGCTGGGGAATGCTGGTACAACACAGCCGACAAGGCACCCACCCCTGGCCACATGCCTGTCCCATTCACATGGGGTGTAAATAGAGCTGGAGAAGAGAAGTGTGTAGACCGGAGGAAACGGGGATGTTGGGACACCGACAGTCTTATCTAAGGCCTTGTCTACCTCTTTCAGTAGGAACTTGGAACAGAGAAAATTGTTAGGTCGTGGACTGATCTGATCTGCCATACTACTGAAACTGCAGTAGGGATTGATTTGTAACATCTGTGTCCCGCAGGAAGAGCGAATACCTTCCTAACTTTTGCTAGTCCTTTCAGCTATGGTGATTCCCCTAAGCCTTTACATATTCACAGAATCACAGAATCATAGAATAGTTATGGTTGGAAAGGACCTTAAGATCATCTAGCTCCAACCCCGCTGCCATGGGCAGGAACACCTCCCACTAAACCATGCCACCCAAGGCTCTGTCCAACCTGGACTTGAACACCACCAGCGATGGAGAATACGAGAGATGTGCAGAAAATTACTTTTGATTTTTTAGTTATGTTTTAATAAATTGCCTTTGACCAGTAAATGGTCTGAGTGCAAAATCCAACACTCATGAATTAATACCATCACCCCAGCACTGTCTGGGATCGTAACTGAATACTGAAATCCAGTGTAGGGATAAAAACCCCAACACCACACCACAGAACAAAGCAACAATAAAACACACACCTTAACTGCTTTGCCATCATTACTGTAGCGCTGACACAGACTAATTTAACTGCAGAATAATCTGCATTTGATGTTGCCAGCAGACAAAACAAACTACCATTCCCTGTACAACAGCACTGGTAAGAAACACCCTGAAGCTATCAGTAGATAATGGACCATCGTCACTTTTCTATGCTACTTCAAAACAAAACCCCCACATACACCTCTTCCTACACAGATCTGACTGATTTATAGAAACTTGGTAGGAGAGTATAAGTAATCCACACCACAGTTAAATACTTTCTCAGAGGTATTATCTGTGAAGAGGGTAAAGAAATACTCAGATTCTCAAGGACAATCATGAAATTTAACCTCACTGTTTGCTGAGGTGCTGGATACGCCCCATTTCATTATGCAAAATAAAGGTTCATCTCTCAGCTTGCTCTCCGATTCGGTTTCAGTGCAGCAAGATCACCACGTTCACCCCTCCAAGTACATGTGGCAGATGTAGGAGACACTCGGGTCCTTAGAAATGAAACTGCAACTAAACAGAGTGAGGGTCTGATCAAAACTCCACCAGGAGAAAGACACATGCCTTTAAAGGTCTGGAAGACTCTTCTTTTTTCTGCAGAGCAAGCAGACAGCCTAAAGACTGTAGCAGTACAATAGAAGTGCCTAGAGCAGCTGCCTAAAGCTAAGCAGCACACTCCTGCCAGTGACTAACAGAGACCTCGCCACAACACCCTATGACTGTTTCTTGCAACTGGGTTGCTGCAACACCCCCTTCGGCCCCCTACACCTTGAAAGCATGCCGGCTAAATGACCTGAGAGTTTTGCACCCCTCTTCAGAAGGTATTTTCACTTCATGATCACAGTGCGCATGATGCAGCACAGGTACAAGCTTACTGCTGGCCCCCAGTGGGAGCTTAGGGTGTCAGTTTTGTAACCTTCACTGTTCCGCTTAGCCATTTGGCAGCTAGCAGGACTGGCAGAGAGACAGAAGCCAATCTGCCATTGCCATAGTGAGGACTGCCATTTACATATGCAGGACAGCCACTGGCAAGGCATTCACGCAAGGAACTCCCATACTGCCACTTTGTTCCACTTGGGTTCTCAGCTGCTTTTTCTCAAGATGGAGGTTAACAACAAGACATGCTCAAAAACAATGACAACAAAGTCTTTCCCATTATATCTTTAGTAAACGTTGACTGTCAAAATGGAAGAAGCAATCCCATATCATGTACTAATTACTTTTTCATAAAGCCAAGAAATGCCACATGGGAGATTCAAATGACAACCTTTTTAAAAGAGAATGGATTCTGAAGATCTTCTATTTGGGAGTTGCCTGAAGAAAGAAAATCCTCATAATATTTTAAACCCCTCCCTATTTCAAGCTCTACCTCTGCTGACCTATGCAGAGATGAAGATTTGCTCTGACTTTTCAATGATCTTTTAATTCAACAAATCATCATCATTGATATTTAATAAGCAAGAAGCAACCTGAGATGTTTGTGGTTACATTAAATGTTAACTGCTTGTATCATTAATATAATATTCCATCTCCCATCCTCATCTCTGTCTTGCACCCTTTCCAACTCAGACTTTACATGTTCTGAGGCAAGGATTATATCCCAATGTAACAGCTTGCACAGGGCCCAGCTCAGCCCATGATATAGTTTTTAGGCACTTCAAAGCTAGAAAGCACATTAATAAAACAGTAACTGATATATGTCCCAGCTCAAAAAGTTTCAGCATCAAAAGGAGAGGTAAATGGAAGACAAAATGCAAAAAGAGATGCTCTGAGAGCAGAGCTGCCATTTTAAGCCTACCTTTAAGTTTCCCCCCCACTACTATGTCTGAAAGATTGCTACTCCTCCTCCAGAAAAGGAAGCTCTAGTTTAAAATCTAGCAGTATCATAAGTAATGTGAATATTACACTAATCCGGGGCGGGGGGGGGGGGGAAGATCACTACTTACCAGGTTCATTTACATTTTTTAGTAAGTCCTTCCGTTAGACTTTTAATATTCACTTTGAAAATTGCTTAGGAAGCTCCATATGTCAGCTGGCATCCTACAGCCACCCAGCCCTTCCCTAGGCAACACCTGTTCAAGAACACAGATGGGCAAAAAGGCCTGTGGTCAATTGCCTCTCCTAAGGGAAGAGTGTTGCCATGTCCTGTTGTGGCAATAGGACATTCAGTTTCACAGTACATAATTGTCTTAAGGCACTTCCAGTACCACAAAGATATGTCACTGGCCTCCACCTATGTTTTATTAGATCACTAAATTGACATTTACCATGCCAATTTTGTTTGATGCTTCTGAACATTTTCCATTAGAATACATTTTGGGAACCGGCAATTAAAATGCCAGTTAACAACATAGCAAAGCTCAGTCTAAGCTGAGCATTGCTATGTTGTTATTCTTGGTTGTTTTCTTAAGTGCTAGAACCATCTTTTTCCACCTTTAAGCTGCTCATAGATACGAGTTATGAGTGCACAGTCTACATTAATTGCTGCCATCGAATACTCTCTGCAGTTCAAGAGCACAAGGCAGTCTAACACCTTATCAAAAAGACTGTCTTTGAAGTAAAAGGGCAATGGAACAGTTTGAAGTCCATGATTATTTGGAACTAATATGACTACTGTTTTTACAGGTCCTTTCATTTTAGAAAGAGAAAAATGCAAGTAAACCAAAAAGAATACTAATGAGTAATCTTGATGTATTCCTGCCTAATGTCTAAAGCATCCTTGTGGACTGCTCCTTCAGGGTGAAAGGCAGTTCATAATTTTATGTATTATTCATGGTAGTTAATTCACTGGGAAGGAAGGGGAAGGCACTGCAGAAATTAATACAGTAGGAAGTTAACAAGGGGCTGAAGAAAAATTTCACCTGGTAACAGCGCTTTTTCACTACTGTTACTGAAGAAAACCTTTCAGTTCACCAGGTTAGAGACAGCCTAATTTAAGTAAAAGAAGGAAAAACAGAGCAGCAGGAAGTAGTAGGAGTTCTGTACCTTGAACATTGTTGAAGAAAAGTAGTGTTTGGCTTGGGTATCTCCTTAAAGTAACTGCAGAATGCAGGTGGTCTACCTGCACTTCTACACATCAGACAGCACCAGGGATTAGTACACAAGTAAAAATCTAATAAAGATATTAATAATAAAAATATTTTCCCTATGACATCAAAAATAAGGAATGATAAAACCTAAGAAATTCCTGCATACATTATATTATATAACATTTACATTTATTAATTGCGCAAGAGACCATTTACAAGGAGTGCCTGAAAAGAGCTGCTGTTAAATGCCTTATGTTTTGGCTCAGCTTCCATTTACTGTCCCTCCCACTCTTAAAAAGAAATATTAAAAACCATATAATTGTTTGGGTTTTCTATGTTTTTTATTATATGATTCCTTGCTGATGCTGTGGATTTAACTGATATATATCCTACGAAGCACAACTGGGAAGGAGAAATAATACCTCTAGTCTCAGGTAAGGCTGATGAAAGCATATCGACAATCTGAAAAGAAGTGTAAGCACAAAGCTCCCATGCAACTGACACTCAAGGACACATTTTCCAGCGGAAACATCTCCCCATATCTCATAGCATGGCAGAACTTCACCATTCCTCAAGTGAAATAATGCAAGAAAAAGCACATTTTTGAGAAGAAAATTTGTGGGTTGAAACTTATCGCAACCTCAGCAATACTTGGCAACATCAGCTTGTTGCCAGCAAAGAAAAGGAGAAACAGACAAATAAAATCCGTAAGACAAGTACCTCACTGGCAAAACCTTAAACAGTGCATTGTGCCTAGTGTAGGGCACTGCATTCGGTCCAAGATATGCACCAGCTGGCACTTAAGGGAGAATAATGAGAATGGACTGAACATGTCAAGTTAATGTAATTTTCCTGAACAGTCATATTTAGCAGACTTCAGATCAAAGGAAATGTAGTAATAGTTTCCTTATGCAGCTGCATAAGGAAAGGATATGATAGCAGAAACAGTAATCCGCTTAAACTGTAACAGGAAAGATTCAGGTTAATCTGTAGGGAACTACTTCTCAAATGAAGTGCAGTGAAGCAGTATAACAGATTATCTGGGAATATGGTGGAGTCTCCATCACAGATGAGAAAATAGCACGCACACACGCACTATTTTTTACAGGTAATATAGAATAATGGAGTGAAAACTTCACAAGATCTCTTCCAGACTGATTTCTTCTGCTTGTATGTTAAGAAAGAGTATTTACATTGACCTATAATACAGGGTAGGCTTTTTCATCATGGCTGGTGCTCCAGAAGAAAGAGTGAAAAAAATATATTAATGAACAAAAAGCATTGAAGAGTAGCGATGTCATCACAGGTACTGTTTGCTTTCAGCTGTCCCTTCTCCTATCCTCTCACCTCAGGACTTTTTTTGCTGGATGTTACTTCATATTTTGATTTATTTCCAAAAAAGTCTTCAGTGTTATGGCTGTTACTGAAGAAGCTCATTTCCAAGAAGGATGCTCCCAAGAGAGTTTGGAGGTGTATCAAGATGAAATTGGAGAGAGAACTTAGTAATCACATAGTCTGAAAGAATGGTAAGGTATCAGTAAAGAAACACAACAAATATAAAAAGTTACTGTCTGACACTGACAACCAATTCCCTTCTCAGTGTCTTGGCTAAAATAAACAAACAAACTCTTCTGACTGCTTATTTCCATATGGTTACTTGGATCTATGCAACAGTACTGTCTAGAACAGATATTTCTCAAATGCATATCAAACCCATAAACCCCAGTATATTATAACTTGATTTAACCAGCTGTCGCTATATCAGGCATTTCCAAAATGCTGGTTTTTAAAGAGGTGGGGGGGGGGGGAAGTTAAATTGTAGCGTTGGTTTGACCTCTGCTGCTGTTCCCTTTGGTCATGAAACACTGAGAAAGGAGAATTCAAGAATGTCTAGTGGATTAAACAACTGTAGTATTCACAAATGAAACCTGTGGTTAATCACTAGCACCTGCAAGGCAAATACTACTGTCAAAAGAAATTACTTCAGGGAAATAATTTTACCAGCGTCAGTGCAGAATTTAATTCATGCCAAGACAAATCATTGGATCTCAGAATTAGTCATAAGAGTCATTAAGTGTTCATTTACTTGAGAGAGGTTGTAAGAAAAGGGAATATTGCTTTAAGATATATAACCAAAGCTGCTATTTTGCTTCCTCTGATTTTAACCTGTGCTTCCCTATAATAGCCTAGAGTTTTCCCCACATGAAGTGTAAAGCTATGGGAAGCAGGTATTACTCATGGCATGTTCCTCCCAGACCGAGTTTTGCGATGGCCTTGGCCAAAACTCTAAAAATAACATGAGTAGAAGTACCAACAACCACCCTGGAAATGGGACAGATAAAAAGAGGACACCAGGAGTTATTCTTGGAACAGAGCCCTTTTAAACCTGAATTAATCAGCTCCTGCCAAGTATCACTCCCAACTTACAATTAAATCAGAGACGCAGCATAACATATAAATATGGGGAAAGGATGGGGATGGTACTAAGTAGCTGACGTTTTAACAAGTTGCTATAAAGAGCAGCTTTTCCATGAGACAGTCCTTGAGTTCTAGCTTGGCACACCGGTAGGTAGCTAAATGACTGCAAGAAGCCTCCTTCCCATAAGCCTCTCCCAACAAAGGCTACAAAAAGAAGCCCACCATTGCAGCAGCTATCAGAGAGTCCTGCAGCACCAGGACCAAAGCAGGTACCTTCACTTCTCCCAGCTCTATAAGACCTCTCAAGTTTTGCCTACTTGGAAGGAGTCCACCAAAGACGTTCTTCGAGATTACACAAAAGGGCAGTTTGAAAGCAGTGACAGGTTTCTACAAGAAGAATCCTCATTAGTTAGATAGCTAGATAGCACACCTTCAAAATACCTTTTTTTCTACCTTTTCTAGAGTCCCTCAGATTCCTATTTTCTCCTAAAACTGAGGGGAGAAATGCCAGCAAAAAGTCAAAAAACAAAGCTAGAGAATACACAAGCCAGCAAAAGATCCTAAAATATGAAATGTCTTTTATGAGAATACAGAAACAAAATGAATCCACAAAGAAACTGCCATTTATTTTATTTTCAAACTGTTTCTCTGGGGATGCTGGACAGACGAAATTCTGCCGGTAGCAACGAACACAGGAGTCTCCATTCACAAATCCAATTAATTCCATTTAAAATGTAACACTTGACTGAGTAAAAAAGAGGCCAGAAAACAGGTACCCACACACTATAAATTCCAGCAAACACAACAGATTATATAATAAACATAATCAACTCATGATAAACAGATTGTTTTTCTTCTTTCCTGATGGTTACTTGCTCATCTTTAAGCCTCTGCCTCCCCACAGTTAAAAAGGGGCGCAACAAAAGTATAGGAGCCACAAACCAAAGTATTTCATAGGGTCATCATGTAGTGACCTTCTTACCACATTTCTTTCCTAAGAACCTTCTGGTTCGGTTAACATTTTGAAATGTTCTCTGTGGGAAAATTAGCCTAAATAAGTCTGAAAGGAAATACTACTTGTCTCTTTCATCACTGGAGATGCCTCATGATTACCAGAGTCCTTCCGACTCAGCTTCCCAAAGACCACATGGTTAACAACATGAAAAGCAAACACAGAATTATCTCAGTATCTAAATTGCCAAGTATAAAGCAGAGGAAGGAGAATAGAGGAAGGATAAATTATCAGAGTAATATCGAGAAAATAAAGCATGTGATTTTCTACCTTCCCTTTTTCTGCCACAGAAAAACCTCCTTTGTTTTGCTATGGACTTAACAGACCAACACGTAAGAAATCAGTTCTAGGCTTTCTCATCTAGTGGTATCATGCTCAAAAAAATAGAGAAAAGAAAAAAAACCTAAACAACAAACCAAATAACCAAACCCCTGAAAACTCCATAAGACCAAAAGACCCCAAACCCCAAAAACCAGCACCTCCATTACAAACACACAATAGGAGACAGATTTTAATCTGTTTCTTTGGCCTCAAAGACCCATAACATTTGATCATCTGGCAGAGATTCATGGTAACAGAGTGTTTGTGCATGTGAATCCTTAATACCTCCTCTCAGCAACAAATCTCTCCCAGATGAGGGTGCCATATTTCTATTAGCTGACAAAGTGAAGCTACCAAAGGTACATGTGTCTGTGCTTTGCTTCTTACAAATGCTTTTAAATATTCCGGATAACATTGACAGTATATATTCATTTGATGAAGTAGTCATAGACCTAAGGAATATGGAGTTACATCACTTCATTAATTTCCACTTGTCTTCTGGGAGCACATGTATCTAATAGTACAAAATATGTTGGCAGCATAATGCACTTCTGATATTCTCAATTACAGTGGGTTGCTCAGACTTTTTAGCAGAAGTGTAAATCAGGGTGGCATGAAGACAATTAGCTTTATTAAGCAGTGAGTTTCAGGAGAAAAGCTTCTCCAAAAACACCACTTCTAACTAAGAACATACCCTAATTCAGGAAACAGAGGCAATTCTAAGAAAGGTAACAAATGCAGAAAAAGTTTTGTTTGAAACACATTTAAAAGGTAGAAAACCTCAGTAGGAACTCCAGACAGTTTTACAGCTACAAAGCATTGATCAAAGAAAAGAATTCACATTTACAAAGTTTCAAATGTTTACAAGTAAATAAGAACAAATCAGAATGCAATTCATCAGCGTATTGAGACCACTATCAATAAAAAGAAGCCAGACACTGCAGACCCTGGCTGGAACACAGTTTCTGTGTTTTCCCACTAACTGCAAGCATGGCGGGGCAGCCTTGGGCAGAAGCTGGTTGGAATTCTTTGTCACCATCTTAAGTTTAGACAAAGAAAATAGTGACCAGATGGAAAGGGACATGTGTGAACGTCATTTAAAAATTCACAATAGACATCACATTAGATGATGTCTATTCACATAGATGATGTCTAGATCACAACTGACATTCACGATAAACCTGATGGTTTGAGGCAGCCGCTGATGCATAACTGACCTTGCAGTTAATAGAAATCACATAACTAGAAGGTTTTACATAATTACCAGAGTACCTACTTGTATCTTCAGGAAACATCTGATCTTTAGAATTTATCACAGATTACTCTGTTAAGGATCTGCCTTCAGATTAAGAATAAAATAGCATGGCTACTAAAGCTATGGAACTAATATTCCTATAACAGTACATAATTTTAGTGATAAGAACAAAATAAAACCCACTTAATTTGGAGATGTGACCTATGCAGTCTCCGCTGATAAGCAGACCCACTAAGGATAAATCCACTTGTCATCAATTTTTCCGTTCCAAAAGATAACATGGAATAATCTACACAAAAGCACCACAATAAAATTAAGCACTGCAAAAAGAAATGTGTCCATACCTCATTTCACAATCACTTTCACATTTATTAAACTGAGCTTCAGCTTTATACGGTGCTACAACTCTCCTAAGCAAACAAGTCTAAACAGAGCAGGTGATTCTTCAAAAAACTAATAAAAATGGCACTTAGTATTTTTCAGTTATTTGGACAGACACATTAACAAGCAGCTCCTTGTAACCCAGCTGAAATTACCCTTCTCAGAGTCACCAATTCCAAGAACACTAATTAACAAAATCCTTTCAGCAAGAGAAATTCCATCAGGAATGGGGAGCAAGAAAATCCTAATGAGTCACAGAAGAACTCTTGCTTAAAATAAGCATTGACAGAGTTTGCCTTTCTCTGCAAACCAATACATATAGACTTTTGCAACCCCAAAAGAACCCCCAAAATCCCTCGTTTGAGGATTTAGAGCAGAAACTGCAATTCTACTTACAAATGAGGGCAGGGTAAAAACAACCAAAACAACACACAAACTATTAAAACAAGAGCTCTATCTAGAATAAACCAGTCACCCACAGAGGGACTACAGTCCCTCATTTTAGCATTCGCTTCAGCACTGCCCTTAAATTCCTATGAAACACAAATACTGTCTCAGAGGAAGGTTCTGTTAACCACAGCCTATAAATTCAAAACCAGGCAGACAAGCACAGAGGATACGAATACATTTTAACTGCATGGGCTTAAGAAATGCAGTTCAATTTACAGTTAATTTTGGTGACAGTTATATTGAAACCAAAGATTATCTGTATCTCTCTTCACATAATTAAGTACAGTTTTTATTTCTTAACACAAAGAATCTTACAGAATTAACAAGATGTATTACATTGAAAAGTGCATCTGGCTGAATATTTGAAGTAGCAAGGAATATTTAATTCATTATTCTATTTTTCTTCTGACAGAGGTGGTTGTTTTGGTTTGGTTAGGTTTGGGGTTTTGTTTTTACACTTTCAAGTTTTATACTTTCAGAGCAGATAGGAAATGCTACATATCAGTTTGACAACAGATATCATTGCTAAGTTTTATTTAAAAAAAACTAAAATCACAGCAAGAGAAAATAAAGAAACCAGATATTTAAATATAAATTGTTTTGAAAACTACTAGCAAAATATAGGAGAGGAATAAGTGCATTACAAAATATATTTGTGCTCACTGAAACCTTTGGGATTCAAAATGCTGAGCTTCAGCTGCCTGACAAAGATGAAAAAAATAAGGTCAAGATGGTCTACAGGCCAAAGGGCTAAATGGTGTCAACACTTCTGCCCTTTGAGTACTGCAGACATCCTCGAAATTGGAAAAGGATGACCTGCTCTCTTTCAAGCTAAGTACCAGCATAAGAAACAAGAAACGAGACAAAGTATGCTGTAAGAGTAAACATATTACTTTTATAAGAAGAAAACTGAAGAAAAATCACCATTGATATTTATACAGTTAAAGCTTTTCACAATGCATCACTGTGAACTAATTTTTTTTCCCTACATATACCCCTTCCTGAATTTTAGTATTCTAATTCCTCCTTATTTTAAAGTAGGCCACTTCATTCTAGTATCAAGTAAATTATGCCTTTTGGTATGGGAAAGTCTTCATTATTTCCAGTGAAAAGGAATGAACAGCATTTATAAATCTCAAAAGTGGTCAGCATGACTCAACGGACACTTTGAGAAACTTGCCATCTATTATTCTTAAAGCAGCTAAAATTTTCAGTGCCTGAAATCAGTTTAAAACACTAATTATGAAGAAATGCACGTAAGGACTAAATCCTCCCTCATTTAGCTCACTCCTTATTTAGAAAATGCTTCTTCTTCACTTTTGTCATCTTCCACTCTAAATTCCCCAAGGGTTCCTTAAGATATTAACAAAATCACCATCATCCACGATTCCAATGCTTAATCCTTCATAGTAATCTTCAAACTCAGAATAGGACACTTCATTGGGGTTGCTGCAGGACTCCCCTAATGCTTCTAGAAATGATGATTTAATTTCTTCTTCTGTAGCTTTGCCTGTGAAGGTATAGTTTTCTGTTAAATACATTTTCAATAACAGTGAACGCATAGAATTTAATATGCTTCAGGCAAGAAACTTTCAAATTTTAGCTTGCAAATATTTTTTTTTGAACTAATACTCTGTTTTCAGAATTAAGTCATTGGCTCACTTAATATCAGCTGCAGAAATACTCTTACTTTAATAGCACATCATAGCATTAACTATCAGCAGAAACATGAGGCTAATTTCAACTAATTATGAGATTGTGAAGATTTTTTCTTTCAAATGACTACAAAAACTGAATAATGCATTTGTTAACTGAAATTTTAATTCTGAAATAATTCAAAAGTTCTCTTGTAATAAAGCATGTTTGATATGCTTTCTGAAACATACGCGTATGTTTCACATGTAATACAAGTTCAAAGAGCTAGGAAAAACTTAAGATGCAAGTTTACATTCAAAAAAGTGTTCTGAAATTTACATGTGTGTTCTAGTGGCTTAAAGATTATACTGAACATGATTTCATAGCATTGAGAAAAAGGAAAAAAGGGAAAAAAAGTAGCTTGATAGTATCGGGAAAAATTTCAGGCAGAACATCCCTATACCACTGTGAGCCTTCATTTGTTACCATTAAAATCACTGCCAATAGAACACCCATCCATTCTTCTACAGATAAAGCATGAAGGGTCGTGACACTAGAGAGACTTTCACAATGACAGGATGGGTACACAGAAATATTATTTTAGAAACTGACATACAAGTTTTTAAACTCCTACTTTTTCAATGGCAGAGTTTAAACATTTTTGAGAATCCTGAAATAATAATGAAGAAACTAACATTTCCTCTGTAAAGGATGACAATACTGTCCCAGAAATAAGTGAATTTATTCAGAAGAAACTGTAAGTGCTGAGTATATTCAGTGTCAGTTGGAAAACTTGCATATTTTGATGGAACACAGTAATATGAAAATGAAAGTATCCTCTTAAGTGAAAATTACTAGTATCATATGTGTCACTGATAACTTGCACATCCAAGCTGAGAAACAGCTCCTTAAATGTAATTCTACACATGTTGGGAAAGGTACTACTCTGTGTATATGCGGTATTTTCAGCTTGATAAAAAGCAAGTGTTAAAATTGTATATATGTACTCCATTACTATTTATAGTCGTGTTCTAGACAGACACATTACAGGTCATCAGAGGAAAAAGGTTTTCCCTAACACCTCAAGCCTCTAATAGTATGAAAACAGTTTGTATTTGCAACCAGTTTCTGGATCTTGTATCTCTGCTAACTAGATGACTTCAGTAGTTACAGATTGTTGCTGTTCATGTGAATTACCTGCCAACACTAGAGGATGCTTCTTTGCACAGTAACATTTTCTGATATCTATCATAGGCACGCTCCCAGTTTTGCTAAAATCTAGTTTCATATAAGCCTATAAAAGAAGAAAAAAAAAGGTGGAAAGATGTAAGGATCAAATATATTTACTACCTAGCACACATTTTTAGATTTTGTGCTATGGATTATGTCAACTTATCAATTTTATGCAAGGAACCAGATACTAGAAAATTACTCTAGAATATGTAGCTTCATGATTATTTTATTTCAAAGGCTTTCACATTAAATATCCCCTCACCAACTCAAAAAAACCCTTTGTCTTCTCTCCAAGACTTCTAACTCATCCATAGAATCAGAAGCTAAGCTTCTTCCCTTCTGTCTTCTCCAATCACTAAGATTCTTGTATCATTCTGACAGAGGCCTCAACACAGCCTTTTCAGCACTGCTAACAGCAGCTTCATTTCAGTTTACTCAAATACGCATTGCTCAGTACATAAGGCTAGGAGAGTCAGATCCTCCATTATTAAAAGTATGAAAGTATATGGTATTTTTCTTGACTTTGACATCCAGTCATTACTCTATTGGCTGGTTTGTAATCAGTGTTTCATACTGCAAACGGCTCCACATTACATTATAGACATATAACAAGGGGCATTTCAAATACAAGTAGTCTCAGAAATGTAACAACTATATTTGTAGATCTCAAAGGAGGGAAGCATTGCCTCCTATTTCAGACACTGAGGGGAAAAGAATCTGCGTACAGATATGGTGATCTGCCAAAATAAGGAAACAGACTTCTGGAAGAGATATTTTCAGGGTGCCAGATGCTTTATACACTGCACCAAAATGTAAGAATACCACACATATGCATAAACTCAAAATAATACAGGAATCAATTCTAGAGTTTAGAATTAGTTAATTCAATAATGAAACAGCATGCAGTATTGTCGTGGTTTAAGCCTCACCCAGGCTAATAACCCACGAAGTTTTACTCACTCACTCACTCAGTCCCCTCTTTTTCTTCCCCCAGTCCCAGGGGAATGGGGAGGAGAATCAAAAAAAAAAAAAAATGCAACTCGCACAGGTTGAGATAAGAACAGTTTAGTAACTAAGGTAACAAATCAGTACTGCTACCACCAGTAATAATACAAGAGAAATACAAGGAAAAAGAATACAACTGCTCACCAAGCCCGACCCAGCCAGTGCAACCCCAGCAGCGAACCCCCCAGTGCCAAAAACCTGACCATGCCGTGCACCCACAGTCCACTACCACCACACCCTTCCGGGCTTCTGCCCTCCGTGTTCCCATCCAGGACATGACGTGCTGTGGTATGGAATAACCTCTTTGGTAGGTTTGGGTCAGGTGTCCTGTCTCTGCTTCCTCCCGGCTTCCCCTCCTCCCTGGCATAGCATGAGACTAAGAAAGTCCTTGGCCAGACCAAAACATTGCCAAGCAGTAACTGAAAACACTGGTGTTATCAGCACTTTTCCAAGGCCCAAAAATCAAAAACACAGCGCTGCACCAACTACCAAGAAGGAGAAAAATGACTGCTGCTGCTGAACCCAAGACAAGTATCTTAATCTACATTTATTTTAATAAACTCATTGAAACTTTAAATGGTCAATTACTAGACACACATAATGCACAGTAATGCACAATGAATAATGCTCAACAACAAAAAACCCAAACAACAAGAACATGAGTAACTAACTACAAAGTTAAACTGCAAAGTATCTACAATTAGAATATCTGCACCAAAACTTACTTTTCTTACAAATGCTTTTCTGTATTCATTCATTTCTCCAAATACTGGCACGAGTAAATTCTCCATAGTCGACCTTATCACTCTTGCTGTCATCAAGAATAAGCCACAGGGCTTCAAAGTCCTGCAATTTAAAAATATTTTGCCAAAGTTCTTCACTATGTTTTAGAATAAAACAATTGCTATAATATAAAATTACAGTATTATCACAAGAAAAGAACTGAATGCAGAAATGCCACTATACCATAAGGGAGGAAGGGGGGCAAACTTGGGAAAAACAGCTATTAAACCACAGATTTAAGCAAAGAAAAGAAGTAATTCCATCAATTTAAGTACGATAATACCAGAGATCACAGTTTCAACTAGACTTACCCCTTCAGGAATTTCCAAATGGAATAGTTTTAGAGCTTCTTTAAAGGCTGCCTGAGAGAGAAAACCATTTCTGTTCTTGTCTACTTGTCGGAAATACTTTCCTATGCCTGTTATAACCCGAACTCCTCTTTTACTTAGTGTCGCTCTGAGTATACCTGAACATTTAGAGAAATACAGGACAAAATGTTTACCTGAAGTTAGCCATTTGCTATGGAGCTGATACAGAAGTAAAGAAAACTACAACTACTTATGATACCGCTGTCTAAAATGACATATCTATGCATCCAGGCTCCTCCATTCTGATGAGAGAATGTTAGTGCAAAATTAAGCAATCAGTTATTTAAAATTTGAGTAGTAATCATATGAAGCAGCAGCAACATCTAACAAAACTTTTGAGATCACAGAAGGAATGGCTATCACCTTCTATATGTTCAGATTATAAAACTGCTTACTTCTTCTAGAACTCATTACATAATGTGATTCAAAATACAATTTAGGAATACTACTTGGATAATACAAACATGCCATTATGGGACACAGTTGCTCCTTCCTTGTACAAATATGTTACATACACACAAGAACAATAACAAATATAAAAAATTGTTCCAAAATTATATGCAGAGAACTATTTGTATGACAGCCTTGTCAAAATCTTTAGATAGCAGGTTTTCTTTAAGGATATCAAAGTTTCTCAGCATACTCTATTAACATAAGACATATGCTATTATCCTATTTATCTTCAAATTACTTGTACCTACAATTATAAAGCAAAATAGGTGGCAGGGTGAAAGAAGGAAGATTTTTCCAGTGAGGTTCAAACTCAGACGTATGTTAAAAGATGTCTTGAAGTATATACACATAACCTTCTTCCAGACCACACACGAAAACTTGTAATGTAGTCAGATAATTTAGAAATCTATTTGTGTCTATTATGTGAGGGGAAAAAAAAGCAGTAAATAAAAGATCAAACAATATTCCTGATTATTAGTCTAACAATTTTTCTAAAAGTAAATGTCCAAGCAGATTTTAGTGACCACAGAGTGTTTGCTTAAAACAGACTTAGCTAACGACAGTAAATAGGGGAGATTCTACAAGCTGGAAGCTGTTCGGCCTCACAGCTTTTGTTGCCCACAGGTTACAAAGGTAATACACAGCACTGCATGAGCATCTTTCCATAATTTTAAACACAAAGCTATGTCTTTGTCCTAAAGACTGTAGGTAGAATCCTGGTAACATTCATGTACATATTCCAAGCTGTCCTATTCAATTAGACTCACATATTTTAATAAGCATAATTAAACACTATTAAAAAAAACCACCAACAACAAAAAGAAAACCCAAGAAACCCCAAACATCAAAAAACAATACTTACCAGTGTATAGAAATAATGGCCAAAAAAAATACGTGGCACAAAATTAACTGAAGAAATTAGAGTGTTTTTTAACTTTAACATAGGATCAGTGTTGTGTTCAAACATAATTTTTTAGAGATTATGTCAATGCAGAGATTAATATTTTATTCATTACAGTCGCAATTTTTCTGTAGTGAATCCACTACTGCTAGCTAGACTGTTTATTTAAAGAAAAAGAGAGGAGAAAGCATTCTTATGATTGATTTATGCTGGTATCAGATTCTAACAATATTCTGTTAAATATCTACATTTTGCCCAATTTCATTTATGCTAGTAAAATCTTTATAATATCAGTATTGCTCTTTGCATTGAGCTGTAAAGACAGAGATACAGAAATTAAGATTAAATGGGTTCTGATAGACACAAACCTTGAATCTTCTTGAAAACTTTGCTGTCATCGACAGCTTGCTGAGAACACTCTTGCTTGAATTCCATAGAAGCTCTAAAATAATAAAAATTAACACAGATTGGTGAAATTAAATGTAATATTACTGAATTCAAAACAATTCTAGTAAAAAACATACTGAATATTATACAGGTAGTTTAAGAATTAAATATAAGCATAGGACCCAATTCCTTGAGTTTGAGATGGCACACACGAAAGTCCTTGCTGAATAGCTGCAGATATTCCTTTCTGACAATATTGTATTCACAGCTCCTCTGCTAATTCATTAATCATGAGTAATTCATTCTGTGTCTAAAATCTCCAGAAATTTACTTCAACATAGTCCTAATCATCAACTCAGCAACTATTTTTCCCGTCGGTAACTAAATGGGCATGAAGTAGCTACAATCTCTCTTCAGAAGATATACAGCAAGGGTGTGTACCAAAAGCTGGATTAGTATATTTTAGGTGTGATCTAGGAATTATGGCTAAATTTTGTGTTTTGTCTGCCAAGTCCCCTACCGAGAAGGGCTTCCCAGAAGCCTCCATCAGAAATTATTGTAAAGGTTCATGAAAAAAATATTGTGGAAGAACAAAAGAAAAAGGTCTTGCAATTATTTCATAGGAATAAGAAACCAAATGGAAAAGAACTACTATCAGCTTTGAGCTGCTTGCTCATCAGTGCTTCACCATGGACTGCTCCTGCTTTCTGAGGCCAAAGACTTATCTCCCTATTAAGACTTTTCGTCTCCCTTTTGGGTACCTTCCATTATGAAGTCCCTAAAAGTCAAACCACCTAAACTGGAAAGTCAGCAACCACCTACAGCAGACAGCATACTCTCTCTAAAACGCATGTGAACCAGAAGATTCATGGCTCGTGACAGCATGGCATAGGTGCTCCTGAAAGCCTAAAACTGACCTTCTGGACTGTACCTGGGAAGGATTCTTGGTAGGTACAGTAATGAAGATAACAGGACTTGAGAGATATGCACCAGAGAATACAAAGTTCAATAACACCCCCATTCAGAAGAAAAAGAGAGACTTCACAGTCTGTAATTTAGTCACTAATGGAAAGAATACAAACTATAAAAAAAAAAAAAGAAAAGAAACAATCTGTTCCACCGCAGGTAGCAGAAAAATCCAAAAAGACCAGTGAGCAGGTGGTCTTCCTGCAGTTTTAAGAGATTACATTGGATCAATTTCAAATTTCACAAGTATAAGATTAGCAACAAATGAAAGAAAGAGCTGTTTACCAGAATGACACACTTCTGAGATTAAATTATATTGGTTTTTACTTTGTAGAAACCTTGCATAGAGGGAACAATTAGCACTAAGAGTCATAACAACTGGGCATTTCTATAACCAATTAAATTTGAATTTACTGCTTTATGTACCGCTAGCTGACTATGGTTCCTTTGCAAAACTTTCAATGTAAAAGGACCTTGAAGTGAATATTATCACAATTGAGAACAAGCTTCATGTGTCTGAACACTTGCAGAAACAAAAGTAACAGTTATGTTGTGCTAACAGAAGTAGTCTATCTACAAAAGATACTGAACGTATTTAACGGAGATTCTGTTACTGCTGTTCCTAGTCAAGAAGGGATTGAAGCATCCGATACACAAGGAAAGGCTGGGAAAGCCAGAACTGTTTAGCCTGGAGAAGAGAAGGACTGAGGGATCTTATCAGTGTATATAAACACCTGACTGGAGGGAGTAAAGACAACTGAGAGGGGTTCTCCTCACTGAAGCCCAGTGACAGGACCAGCGGCAATGGACAAAAACTGAAACACAAGTGGTTCCCTCTGAACATCAGGAAACACTTCTGGACTGCAAGGGTGATTGAACACTGGAATGCATTTGTCCACAGAAGTTACAGAGTCTCCATCCTTGTTGATATTTAAAGCCAAAACTGGATGCAACCCTGAGCAACCTGCTGTAGTAAACCCTGCTCTGAACAGGGAGGTAGGACTTGATGCCCTCTTGGGGTCCCTTTGTATGAATCCATGATTTTATGAAAATTTCTACCTTGTAACATCTGCTATTGGCTAACACTCCTCACCAAAATCTGAGTAATCAAGCTCTGACTATATTTCCAGCGCTGTTAAGTAACTGCCATGTTCAAGCAACACAGCAGTGTGACAACTTTTATATTGCATTTTTATTTGCGCTACGAACCAGTACATTCACAGTAAAAGCCAGAAACCCCAGAGAAAGACACTTTATTCCCTAGACAGTTTACTTCAGTATTCATATTCAAATGAGAATAATACCTTCCAAACTAACACATACTCAAAAGATGAACCATTCACCTAATCATGGGAAAATTATTTAAGAGTCCCCCATCTTTCAAACTATGGAACAGTATAATTTACTAAAACCTATTTTGAAAGAGTAAGTGCAGAAATCCTGTCCCAGTGCCTGAAGCCTTCAACATGTTGCAGACATTTGGTTCTGGAAAAATTAAAGGACAGGAAGAAAGAGGAAAAAGAAAGTGAAAAAGAAAAAATTTAAAGCAAAACGTCCAATCTTTCCCCTGCCTGTGTTCAAACACTTGCATTATCATAAAAGGGCTGGCGCACCTCTCCTATGAAGACAGGCTGAGAGTTGGGATTTTTCAGCCTGGAGAAGGCTCAGGAGAGGCTTTTGAGTATCTAAAGGGGGCCTACAAGAAATCTGGAGAGGGGCTTTTTACAGGGTCATGTAGTGACAGGACAAGGGGGAATGGCTTTAAACTGAAAGATGGGAGATTTAGGTTAGATGTAAGGAAGAAATTCTTCACTGCGAGGGTGCTGAGACACTGGGACAAGTTAACCTGAGAATTTGTGGTGGCCCCATCCCTGGAAGTATTAAAGGCCAGGTTGGATGGGGCTCTGAGCAATCTGGTCTAGTGGGAGATGTCCTTCCCCACCAGGGGGGTTGGAACTAGATGATCTTTAAGGACCCTTCCAACCAAAACCATTCTACGATTCTATGAGTGATATAAGCTTTTAACATAAGCTTCACAAAAGATTCAATAATAATATTGTTGATGACAAAAAAACCATTTTCTCCCAAATGCAGAATTTTTGGTCATCACATAAGTTTCAGTATTTTTATATAAAAACATCTGACTTCAAAGCAAGACAGTTTCATAATTCTTATTTTAAAATTACTCATCATTCTAGAAAATCACTGAATTACATTCATATATTACTAATGTCTCTATCAACAGCCTAAATATATTTGTCTTTAGCAATATGAGTAGTAAGATATTAGAAGCTCTTATTTTAAAAAATGGTTTTTGCTGAAGGAAGGAAAGGTAATTTGAACACCAGCTGCACTTACTTTAGAGAATCCATGGCTGCTTCATCAATACTTATCACACGAAGGGTGAAAACCTGGGTTCTGTTTAACACTTTCTGGAAGGTTATGATCAGCACTTCGGAAAGTCAGGTTAGCTCCCTGTTGGTAAAGCGTACAATGATTTATAGAAAGATTGTGTATTTTATAAAACATATTCTGCAAGACTTCCAAGCGACTGTTAAAAGCCTTGGTATGAAATGTTGAAAAGGCGTAGCTAAGGTCAGTTAACCTTTTTAAAAGAGCTTTTCTAATACTAAATAAAAACAGCTGCAGGCTCCAAGATGACATATTATTCTCTAGATACCAGTTTGTCTAGCAAGAGGGCCTACTGTTGCCTAATCTACAGATGAGAAACACAAAATTACAGATACCTCAGCCATGCTCTACTTTTCAATTTTTACTTTTCCTTTCATCCTTATGAGATCTTGCTGGACCACAGAATAAGAGTCACAGAAGGTGCCACATTGATTCCATGAGAGTGAAATTCTCTCAGCTAGAAGAAACCCTCTACAGTTACTTTCAATAGCTTAAAATCATACTTGAGATAAACAACTGAACAGTAGCCTTCCCAAAATTCAAATAATTGCTGCAATACTTAACTATAAAGTTATTCTTTAAAATTATTGCATCACTAATGGATATTGAACAAAAATACATTATTAGTAGAGTTCTATTACCCAATAAAGTCTGAGTATTAAAAATTCCTTCTTCCCTCTTGAGGACAGAGGACACACCTCACACATTCTGTGAAGTTAGAGATGCATTTTGGTTTGGAAGAAGAGCGAAGAAGAGATAAAGAAAAGCAACAAACTAAATGCAAAAAATGCCAAGAAGACTCAAAAAAACCCCACCCCAAACAATAGCTGTAACTAATATCCATGCAGGATTGCATTATGAAGCCCCAAAAACTTACAAACTGGGAAGGAAACAGAGACACTGTTATTGTGCAAATGTCTCAACCACTTCCACTTTATGAGACATTTGTATATCTTAATGTCAGCCTAGAAACCCGATTTGCAGATATGGAGATTGAGAGGTATAACATCATCCCAAAGAGCTGTCAAACTCAGTCACAATACATTTTCTTGATGCCTTTAAGACACAGCTTTATTCAGAACCTGCACATTTCCATCTGCAAGTTGCAAAGATACACATGACAATAAATAAATTTTAGAAAACCCAAAACCTTAAGACTTTAAAAAATAGCTTCAACCTCCATACCATAAAGAAAGTAATCTATTACATCTTGGAAACTCTTACATCATAGCCACATGTAAATAGTCAGGATTAGGCAGCTCATAAAAAGTAACACTTTCTTCTTTTACTTTCAATGCTTCATTCAAAAATGGTTTTTGTACTAAACAAGATTTGCAGGAGAATGTGAAGAACCCAGTGGAAAAACACTCTGTACTTCAGAAATTGCTCAAGTACTTATAAATCAGGAGCACTTAACCCACTACAGAAGTATATCAGTACAGAAGATGCAGTATGATTTCTACTCAGTCATTAGACTAGCAGGTAGATGAAGTTTACCATTTTTTCAAAAGCTTTCTCTAAACAGCTGGCGCTAAACATTTTCAAAGTTTAGGTTAAAAACAACCTTCAATTTCCTCATGATTAAAAAATATTTAATCATTGCCTCGTGTCAAAAATGTCAACAGACCTTACAAAGATTACTAATTTTTAACAAGTACTTTGGTCTACTTCATCTTCAAAACTCTCCTTCCCGAGCTGCTCATTTTTCCCTCCCACCAAAGGTCTTCACTGTCAGCAGTCTTGCACCCTCTAGTGGGAACATTGCAAACTACAGCTTAATATAAAAACAAAAGTCTAAAACGTGGGACAGCAAAACAATCCAGAACCCTGAAAATCCCTAATTTGAAAATGTAATTGAGGGGAAAAACTTTAGGTCTTCACTGAAACCTAAATCACAATTTTTAACTTGAATATCTAAATATTACTCCCAAATCACTAAGTTGCCTTACATGCAGCAGAACACTTACAACATAGAAGTCACTAAGATCATAAGCTTTTTCCTTCTTTTGTCCACGCTGATGTTGATAAACTCCCTTCTGAATGAAAGGCAAGGCATTTGTTCTGTGAAATAATTCAAAACTGCTATTAAAACAATTAAATTTATTTAAGTTTCTCAGATACAGTGGAAAATGTTTCCTAAAGCCTTTAAAAAAAAAAAAAAGCAATTCATCCTACCTATTTTTTCCAAACTGCCGAAATTCATACACAGTAAGGGATCCGTCACATGCAAAAAAAAATCCAATCAACTCTCTACAAGCATCGCGACCATTTCTAGGAGGAAAATTGAAAAGCACCTTTCTGTTTTTGCATCTATTTAAACACAATTTAAGCCAAATAAAAACATTTGTTTTGAAATATTCATTTAATTCCCAATATAGCATATTGCAAAATCTTTTGCTTTGACTGAGGTATCGGGTTATTTTCCCTAACCCACCATGGACTTCAACCTGTGGATTTGGAGACATGTTTTAATGCAATATTCCATTCTCCATAATGTTAAAAATACTTTTCAAGGCTTCAGGTTTTAGTATACCAACGTAATTTTAATTTGTCAACTAAAGGATTACTTACACCAGCACTACTGCATTTGCTGTGGCACATGAAGCTACGTGGCTGAATTCCCAGCTATGTCTAACAGCTATACAGCTCACTTCTTCAGAAAAATGCCACTTTCAGAGATGAAGAATTTTTATGCCACTGCTACTCAATTCAGAGCACTTTCAAAGATGTCCTAAACCTGAAAGTTTAATACATAAGGAGCTACAAACAAGACATAAAGTCATCCTTTCCATTCACATCAGTTGCCACGTACACAAGGCTATGCCCTGGTTTTGGCTGCAATTGAGCTAATTTTCTTCCTAGTAGCTTGTACTACTAATTTTCTTCCTAGTGCTGTGGTTTGGCTTTGGTCTGAGAACAATGCTGATAACATACCACTGTTTTAGTTGTTGCTAAGTAGTTCTTACCCTGATCAAGGACTTTCCAGTGTCTCATACTCTGCCAGTGAGGAGGGGCACAAGAAGCCAGGAGGGAGTAGAGACAGGACACCTACCCAAACTAGTCAAAGGGGTTTTCCATACCACAGCACATCATGCCCAGTATACAAACTGCGGGGGAATTATCCAGAAAGGCAGATCGCTGCTTGAGTCAGGCTAGGTATCGATCCGTGGGTAGTGAGCAATTGTATTGCGTATCACTTGCGTTTGTTGTTTCTTCCCTTTGCCCTTTTAGTTTTATGTTCTCTCCCCTTGTTACTTCCCTTACCACTAGTTGAAGTAGTTTTGTATTACGCTTTAGTTACAGGACTGTTTTATCTCAACCCATGGGATTTGCATTCTTTCAATTCTCCTATCTCTGCCTGGAGCAGGAGCAGGGAAAGGGGGGGATGAGCGAGCTGGTGTGTGGTGCTGAGTTACCAGCTGGGCTTAAACCATGACAGGCTAAAATAATTTTTCATCAACTAAGGTGCAACAGCTAAGAGCACTATTTGAAACAGCCCCTGTGCTAACAGTCCTACATGGAGCTACGGATATGATGGTAATGTAACATTACTTATGCATGTCGATATTCTACAATGGGACTGTAAAGCCACTATGTACCACCAATGTCAAAATTTGTATTATACACTTATGCATATATAGGTACACCCCCCTCCCCCCAGTACATACTTTTTGCTAAACATAGGGAACAGAAACATTTGGTGAATTGATTAGTTCAGGAGAGTAAAGATCATCATTCATAAAATCATAGAATTGAAAAGCTTCACAGAATTTGTGATTACCTCGATATAATCCTACTATCAAAGTGTAACTTGTTAGAGAGCATGTTTTCAGTTAATCCTGATTTGGTCCGTATTCTGTCAAAATAACGCAGCATGTTAATGATACCTATGTGCTCACAGAGAAACCTTACATAAAAAGCAACTGTTTCAAAACAGCAAAAAATGTGAAACGCAGTATCCTTGGCAACTGGCTGAGATGATCTTGCATAGTTGAATTAGAAAGCAACTCAGATTTGTAACGTGGAAGGTGCTCTGTAATTATATATTATGAGAGTACATTCACAGAAGGCATAGATATGAATGGGGTATTTTGTTGACACACATTTATATAAAGAATTAAACATTTGCCACTCAGCATACTTCCATGAATCAATGGTGTTCTGCACAAATAGCCAGGTTGGGCTACTTTACCCACCTAGATATTTTATACTGGACATATAACTAGTTCAAGACATGCAAGATTTGCCCATGTGATGGATGTAGGAGATTGAGACTGGTTTTGTTGTCCCCCCCCCTTTTTTTTTTTAAGAATAAAAGGATGACGTTTATTGAGAAAGACTTTAGAGCAGGATGTTAAAATGTACAAAGCAGAGGTGTTTGCCTGCATGTTGAGAAGGATTAACACAACAAAACTCACACCTGCAGATTCCCTTTATCTTAACCATCACAGTGTTTTCTCAGATTTTCCTTAAGCCCTTGGAATTGCTGTTTCAATGCTCACAGGCCAAGAAAGACATTTAAATGTCAATATAGTTAATTACTGCAGCAAAAATCAGAAATGAAAGAAAAGTGTGACTATATTTCAAAGATCTACATTAGCATTTAAGGACGCATATTTATGCAATTTTATGCACCTCAGAAAAGGAATCTCTAAAAGGATATTACAAGATTGCAAGCATTCAACAGCTCAGAAAAGGCTGGCAAAACCCTGTGATGAACAATATCAACAGAAGCTTAAGAATGTTCTCCCAGGTTTTATAAATCCTGTGAATCAATCATTATATGCAGAGAATCCACATAAAAAGGTCCCACTAGGCAACTATAAGCATGGAGAGCCTACAAAAAAGGCCTCACATAGAGCTGCTGATCCAAGCCAGAAATAAAACACCTGGAAAAGCAAACAGACTTTTCAGAGCCCAAACCAGTAAAAAATACAGCAGGAAATGTATTTTGCTAGAGAAAACTTACTTTGTTTCATGCAGTGTTCTTTTTCTAAGACGCATCGGTGCTGTCCCAAGTCGAAGAAGTCCTTGAGCTTCCTTGTAAACATCAGCAGGCATGGACTGCTCTGGATCACTTATGACAGCTCTGACCAGAAAGAGCAGGGAGAAGCCTCTGACTATTAGTTAAGTTTGAATTTCAGATCTTTTATATTCTTACTCAAGAAAGCAAAAAAAAAACCCAAAACAAAACACAAGAATAACACAGCGATAAAATCTTGGGAGTTATCCATCAAGCTTGCATAAATTTGTGGGCTTATTTTTTTGTTTTTACCAATTCTGAGTTCTATTGCTCTAAATCTAATATGCAATAAGATTCTATGCAGTAACTTCACAAGGGTATATATGTTATTTAAAGTACATTTTAGATATGTATATAGAAAACCAAATCTTGAGGTTACACAAGGTGTTTTTTTCTTCACTTCCACTATTTCTGTAAATATTCCACCAGTACCATTCTTTATCCATGTCTCTCTCCAATGTCAGTGACAGCAGATTTTGTCTGGTAGCAGATTACTAGGCCTGGACAGTGACATCATCCAACAAAAACACTGACACTTCCTCTCACAAAGTACTGCCCACAGGATCTCAAACTCCCACTAAGCAGAAAATAAAGAGATTCATTGGTTTCTGAGTATTTTGATATTCTCTGTATCAGTTTAATAAGTTAACAAAAGAAGACATCCTTTAAAAAGAAATTAGGTTCTTGTATTTATTGAAATAGTTCATAGTCAGAAGGAAACAGTAATTTTGCACTGCTAATACAGCTTTAGAAACTTGCTCTCTGATCTATGGAGATCCACCTCTGTACACATCAGTTACACTGATTTAACTGTGACATTGGCTCTACTAAAAAAAATAATGGGAAAAAAAAATCAAAACACCTTTGTGTTTCCTTTAATAGATTTTTTTTCATGCAACAGTTTTGAACTAATCTTCTCCGATTAACATCCTGCTCTCTGATATCAATTTGTTTGGCAGTATTGGCACATTATTTGGAACACAAACAGAGAGCTTTCCTAAATTAAAAGATCATCCTGATGCAGCTGCAGCACTCCTGAATATTGTTTTGACATTGACAGCAGAAGGGTTCAGAATAGAAGGAATGCATGGAAAAAAGTAAGTCAAAGCAACTGAAGGAGGTTAAGCACAGAATGAACGTTTGTGACCCAAGATGCACAAACTGGCATGTTTAATCCAACATTAGAACAACTGAAACACTTCAACACAACCAGCACATTTTTAAGATAATCCTGGTAATCATCTAATTCAAATCAACTGTTTTACCTACACCTTTGTAGAGACATGGGACAAGCATTTCTTTGAAAGTTGGGGACTTCCGCACTGAACATTTCCATATTTTAAATCCTGATACATTGTCACTTGGAATTTAACATTGTGTTTCACGACAATCTTGTTTCTTTAGGCAGTTTTCTTCAAATCTCAGCTTTTTAGTAGTGTAAAAAAAAATTAACAGACTTTTAAACAGTATAGGTCATTTGAACTGCAGTTGAAACTGATAATGAAAAAATAAAATGGTGAAGTGGAACAATATTTCAACCTTGAAGTCTTAAGATCTGATGGGCAATAACATCACTACAGATAACTACAGAGATTGTAAACTAAGCACAGGATGCAAAATACTGCAGACCTACCGACAGATAATTTTTACCAAGGGTAAAGTAACATGAATCTGTAACATGAAACCTAGCTTGCACCATCCTACACTGCTATAATCAGACAACTTGGAAAAAACCCTGAATTGTGAAAGCATGCTTAAAAATGAGAACAACTTTATGGGAATAATAATAATAGAATCATAGAATCATAGAATAGTTAGGGTTGAAAAGGATCTTCAGATCATCTGGTTCCAACCCTCCTGCCATGGGCAAGGACACCTCACACTAAACCATGCCACCCAAGGCTATGTCCAACCTGGCCATGAACACCGGCAGTGATGAAGCATTCACAACTACCCTGGGCAATCCATTCCAGTGCCTCACCACCCTACAGTAAAGAATTTCTTCCTCATATCCAATCTAAACTTCCCCTGTTTCAGTTTGAACCCATTATCCCTTGTCCTATCACTACAGTCCTAACGAAGAGTCCCTCCCCACCATCCCTATAGGCCCCCTTCAGATACTAGAAGGCTACTATGAGGTCTCCATGCAACCTTCTCTTCTCCAGGCTGAACAGCCCCACCTTTCTCAGCCTATCTTCATACGGGAGGTGCTCCAGCCCCTCATCATCCTCGTGGCCCGGTTAGCTCGGTACTTATACAGCAGTAGCAGTCATTTTTCTCCTTCTTTGTAGCTGGTGCAGCACTGTGTTTTTGATTTTGGGCCTGGGAGCAGTGCTGATAACACCAGTGTTTATAGTTACTGCTTGGCAACGTTTTGGTTTGATCAAGGACTTTTCTGAGCCTCATGCTATGCCAGGGAGGAGGGGAAACCCCAGGAGGAAGCAGAGACAGGACACCTGACCCAAACTGACCAAAGAGGTTATTCCATACCACAGCATGTCATGTCCAGGATGTGAACACGGAGGGCAGAGACCCTGGAAGGGTGTGGTGGTAGTGGACTGGGGGTGCACGGCATGGCCAGGTTTTTGGTACTGGGGGGCTCGCTTCTGGGGGGTGCACTGGCTGGGTTGGGCTTGGTGAGCAGTTGTATTCTCTTTCCTTGTATTTCTCTTGTATTATTATTGATGGTAGCAGCCGTGATTTGTGTTATACTTTAGTTACTAAACTGTTCTTATCTCAACTGTGTGAGTTGAATTCTTTTGATTCTCCCCCCCATCCCCCCGGGACTGGGGGAAGAAAGAGGGGGAGTGACTGAGTGAGTAAAACTGCGTGGGTGGGGGGCTTTAAACGATGACACTCTGGACTTGTTCCGACAGTTCCATGTCCTTCTTATGTTGAGGACACCAGAACTGCACACAGTACTTCAAGTGAGGTCTCACAAGAGCAGAGTAGAGGGGCAGGATTACCTCCTTCGACCTGGCTGTCACCAAGCACCTTGTTGTTTTTCATGTGCCTCAGCATGCCTTCCAGGAGAATCAGCTCCAAGATTTTGCCAGGCACAGAGGTGAGACTGACTGGTCTGTAGTTCCCTGGCTCATCCATTTTCCCCTTCTTGAAAATGGGGGTTATATTACTCTTTTTCCAGTTGTCGGGAACTTCACCTGACTGCCATGATTTTTCACATATGATGGACAAATAATCATCATAATAAGAATATAATAATCATCATAAAGATAATAATAAAGATGTTTTTACTATACTCATCTTTACTTCTAAGTAACTTTTTTTTCTCGTTAACATATAAAGGGATCTTTATACATGGCAGCCACGTTTTATTGGAGCTAGAGGGCTAGCAATGAAGAGAGCCTTCCTAACAACCTTGGTGAACTTGATTCATCATTGTGCCTTTTTTCCCCACCTGCTTAACATTGCTGTAATACTCCTTTCCGCTTTGGTGATGTTGTGTCGATATTAATAAAGGAATATTAATAAAGCTAAGATTTTTAGAGATGGCAATAAATACTGAAGTGTAATTTTTAACAGCAGGCATCTGTACATTTTGCAGAGGTGCAAGAGGGTTGTTTCTGAGAACTAGTGCTATTGTAAAACCCTTTTAGACACAGGTATGAAATTAAAAACTATTCTCAGGAAAAAAAAATGAACTTACACATAGCACTTTAAACTGATATTTAAGTTAAAAAGACCTTTCACTTAAAGAATTTTTGCAGATAACAACACTATATATAGTGAATAAGACTTTGAACAAGATGATCAAAACAGCTCTTAAGCATGAAAATCCACACAGATGCAAATTCTTCTGTAGGAAAACCTGAAATATTACATTATAAATTCACTTACCTAGCTAACTGATCCACCATCACTTGTTCTGCCACAGCCTGTTTTCTCCTCTCTGCAGCAACATCCTCCTGCAATGAAAAACTGACTGAGAGCAAATGAAATATATAACACCAGACAATTCAAATAGTGAATTACCCTTTAAGATAGCAATCAGAGATCACAATTTTACACAATATCACAATCAATCTTTTCCCCCATGTTTTTAAGTTTTATTTGCATAACAGGTAGACAAATAATATTACCTGCTACATGCTCAAATTGTCATATTTAGTTTTCACTAAATACAAGAATTCTAGTATTTCCATTGACAAACAGCATCCTTATCTCTGCATTGTTTTCAATAAATTCTGTAAGTACAACAGAGCATGAGGAAACTCACACTATTCCAGGTTTCATGGTTGATACAGTTTCCAACTCAGAGAATAAAACTTTACCTCCAGCAATACTTAGTCAAAAAATTCTTTTAAAACTTAGCCTCAAGGCACAGTTTTTATTTGCTGCATGCCACAATAATTTTCTGCTGAGACAGGCCAGTCCTGAGGGGAAAGGGATTTAACATGATATTACTTTTTTTAGAGTACCACTGAACCATAACTTTTTGTCATTCACTGTAAAGTGCTCAGGTGTTGATCATAATTTGTTTTACAGAAAGAGAAACCAAAGCACAGCTCCAGGACTGCATGGAGACCACTGGCAACCAGCAAGCCCCAGCATCTCCATTTTATCTTCCAGATTTCTGAACTTTTTCACTGCACTTAAATTTGCCTCTTTAAGAAAAAAACCCTACAATATTTTATGAGAATGCAGAGATATTGTTACTGTGGGGCTTTATGCAACCTTTTTGACAACTCTGTAGGTATTCTGAATACGAAGAAGATATTTGTCTGATTGGTTATTTTTTCCACACAATTCTTATGTGCCAACCAAATTCTAGATAGATCAAGCTGAAGAAGACTGAAAGTTGGTTCCAAGATACCAAGTAACTGTAAGGGATAATCCCTAATTCTACAGAGATGTCTTGGGCATAATTCATAACCTGCAAGTAAATATTGATTGGTACTACCCAAAGAAACAAACAAACAAAACAAACCAAAAACCCTCAAATAAATAATGTAACACCAGACCAGCTGGTATTTATTCCAAACTGATTTTAAGCCTTAAAAGATTCCTGAATTGTAAGAGATAGGAGGCTTTTTAGTTTGCTTTCACATTTAATTTTTGTACCTATCAGGACTACAGGGTTCTTTATTCTGAGTTACTGAATCTTTGCCCATTAACTGTCATAACAGATGTTTTAAAAAGTATTATGTAAAGGAGGACACAGTGATAATACAGAGCAACATGTTAAAACATTACATATTCCATGGACCCTGGCTTAGAGAGCCAAACATGCTAGCATGCTGAAAAGAACCTGCATTTAAAAAAAAGGAGAAGTAACAAACATGAGGTTCCTCAAGTTCTTCATAAAAGCGCTTTCTGAAAAGATTTTTTGTTTATCATGAAAATGAATAGTGACCTCAGTAATGCAACATGTCGAATAAATGCTTGCAATGATGCAAAATACAGTGCACAGTGATGAGCAAACAAAATAAATAAAAAATGTTATTTACTTTTATATTCTCATATAATTTCTCATGGCTTAGTATTCCATGAGAAAGTTAAGAATGCTGTGTTCAACTACACCTTCAAAAACCAGTTCTAAAAGCCATCACTGTACATTCAAATACTGAACCATGCAATATCAAATCTCATCATTATAAATTATCCAAAATTCAAAGCTTAGCCTTAAATAGGTGAGACTCCTATTGTCCAGTCCTGAAAAAAAGTGAAAAACATGTCTATGTAAGAAATTAAAGAAATACATTGGGTATGCCCATTTAAGTTTTAAATCCCTTCTACACGAGCAAGTGAGGCCATACTTGGTTCCAGTTTTCAGGGCTCCCTCCTTTCCAAGATCAATAGGAATGAGAAGAACCTGGAAAGGATCTGACAGAGGATCAGAGTCAAAGGACAGGGTAAAGGAGCCTGGGCTTGTTTCGTTTGCAGAAGCAGCAGCTATGAGGCATTATGAAAAAACATCTACAACCAAAGGGAAGCTACAAAGAACACAGAACCAAATGTTTTTTGACACTGGCAGTGTAACAGGAGGCAAAGGTTACACACTGAGCCTTGAGGGGCTTATGGATAATAAAAAGGAAGAACTGCTTCACCAGCAAGGTAGTGTATCACAGGAAGATGTAGCCTAGAGATATTGCAAAAACTCCATCCTTGGAGTTTCCATTCAAAGCTGTGGCTGACCCAGTCTAACATCATCATCAGAGCCCATACAGATTTCAAAGCCAGTTCTCATTGCATACTCCATTTCAGGAGTTACTGACGGAAAACAGCCCATTTATGCTAGATACAAGTCAGAGTAAGAGCTGATGGAATCCACGGATCATGGAAAACAGGCTCAGGTACAAGCTACAGACCAGAGAAAATGTAACACTACTTTGGTTCACTCAACTCAGTTAATCTTTGTTGTATGTATATATTTTTTATTCATAATTTGCGTTCTTATTTATATACATTACTGCATAAAATACAAGCACTGAAGATAAGATTTAAAAAAAATTGCTCACTGGATTGCTCAGTTCAGCTCCCATTGAAGCAAATGTTTACACTCCCATGATTTCAATGGGTGCGACTACATACTAGGACCAAATCACCAATGGCCTAACTTCAGTTGAAAACCTGGGAAGTCATTCTACAAATCTAGACAGTTACCAGCATAATACCAGCCAAAACACTTACAGCTTCAGCTTTCCTTATGCTGTGCTGCATATTATAGGGCTTGCTTGTATAGCACTGTTGCAGGAGAGCTTTCTCGTCAAGAGCTGTATCATCATTACGTCCGTCTTCAAGCTGTGTACCCTACACAAAAATACAAGCTTCTCATAAATCAAATTTAGTTAACTGTACGAAACCCCACGCACACATTTTCCTCAACAACTTATTTATTTTTTTTATTTAAAAGTTGATTTCCTTTCTTTCCTTAAAGTGTCTATTACTTCTTCTTCTTGCTAATTAGAAAAAGGTTTTTAAGTCTAGCTTTCTACAGAAATTGAATTCATAAATCTTGCTTTCTAGTCTTTCCTTATATCTTTTGAATACTTACCAACTATCAACCATACTGAAATAATAAAGATCTCAATAATACTGTGTTTGTACAAACCTTGTGAAAAATCAGCAGCAAGTCAGAGAAGGTAGACTGTTAGCACCTCCCTGAAGTAGGCAAGAGCTCATCCATTCTGCTCTGCTCAAGAGCCAAAAGAAACTGACTGGTTCTATGACTTGCCATCATGCATATAGATTAAAGTTCACCATTGCAAAGATGCTGCTTTTTGACCAGCAAAAACATTAAATACAATCTAGACAGGGAAAAGCCAAAGCTGAACTGGGCCTAACAGACTTGTAAATCAGTCTGAAGGGAATATGAAAATCTCTCCTACATGGAGGATGTTAAGAAAACTAGCACATGAGACTGTTTACTGAAGTCAGGAAAAAGGGAACACAAGAAAGAAATCACACTGGTAGGTTTTGTTAGCTATGCTCCTCTAGGAGCAACTTTTCTTCTCTGAAAAGAAGCTATTACAAGTTCCACTAATGAGATAAAATAGTAATTATCTTGAAATGTAAAGAGATTTTGATTTATTAATTTAATCAGGTAGTGCTAATATCTAACCCAGAAAATCATTGTGATAGACACTACAACAGTCTGTCATTAAAAAATGACACTAATGGTTTCTAGTGCTTAGCAAGTATATTTCTGGAACCCAAAATCACCAGAATAAGCAGTCCTGCTTTTTCTCTCATATTAAACACTTGCCACCTATTTCTTCAGTTTCATATTAATTTGGCCGCTCCTGTAAATACCCTTTCAATGGGTTTGTAGTACAAGACATAAAGCAGTCACTCCTTGGAAAACAGACAATAGGACAGTGTCGGACTGGTACAGAGGAACTGAATTATTAATAAAAAAGGTAATAGTACAACAAATCCCCAGAACTGTCAATTTTAACTGCCACCAAACACAAAAAAGAAAAGAAAAAGCAGAACTTTTTTTTTCCATTTGACTCTTTTACTCACAGAATGTTTACTTATAGGTACTTGCAGGATCTCCAAGTTTTATTTGAACACTAGAAGCATGACTATAAGAGGAGAAAGCCCCTTTAAAACTATCAATCAACAATACATGTAAAACATTAACAACGATACATGAAACAATCTTTGTCTCATACAAGACCTTTTCATTCTACTGAACATTAAGCAAATAAAAATCAGTAAACTCATTATCACAAACCTCTTCTCTGAAAAGCAACAAGCACAATACGTTCTTTCAACATTTCTGTATTTGACTTTTTATTAAGATTCTTATAATGGTCATCTACTCTTAGCACTGACCAGCATTCAGCCAGTGCTCACAACTGTTTCTTGTCTTTCCTGCTTCCTTATACCTACAATGATGTATCTTGCTCTCTGCAACCACCCTTCCCCATTCTCTCTTCCAAAACAAGAAGAAAGTTGGGTTTTTTTTTCGTCCCTTTGTTTTCCAGTTTCTCGCCAATGGTCTTCTCTTGTTTGCATCTTAGTTTTAATTTAAAAACACAAAAGAAACCCAGCAGAATTTATACGGCTTGTGGTCCAACTGTGCTGGATCTTACACAATGTCAAAGCAAAAAGTACAGATAATATCTTTCACTATTTTAACCCCATATTCCTTTCCATTTTCAGTTAGTAGTTCTCTAAGTTACAGACTACATCTTCCAATTCTTTTTAAGTTCTATATTCAGTCATAATTTAATAGAATAATAATTAATATACTTCTACATTTAAAAAAATAAAAAAGCTTAAATACATTTCTATATTTGGAAATAACATTTTGTCAAGCTCTTCCCACTGTCTTTCATCTTCTTAGATGGTAAACTCTTCCCTATCAATCATGCTAATCTTCACGCTCAGGCTAGATATGCATCGAGGGCAAATGTTACATTTCGTAACAGAGAATACATGCATACTTAGATTATCAGAGCACCTCAGTTTCTCATTCTGGAACAACTGAAACAACCTTCCTATATTTTATTTCCTAGTCAACATTAGATGCTGAAATTACATTTTTTATTTCTTTACAATAAAAACATGGAAGAAATTAATTACACACACATGCAAACCTCTCCAAACACTGTAATGAAATGTCAATGTACATTTGCTATTTAAAAATTAAACTGCTTCTTTGCCAGCTACCTTTATTGAAGCTTCTGGACACTGGAGGAGGTTATTTTTCTTTTCTGCAATTCTCTGAGAATACTGCTTATATTCTTCCTTCATATCTGCTTCATACTGCCGATACTTCAGTTTATATCTGTCTGTTGGGGATAGCAGATTTTCTGGTATTGTCTTCTGCTCCAAAACAGAATGCTAAAGTGAAAAAAATAATCAATATAAAAACCTCTGGTTTATCTATTGAATAAGTACAGCACTATAATGATTCCCATACAGTATAACTTCCAAAACTTGACACTATGCTTCACATAAAGAAAAAATGCAAATGCGACTCCATACTCAGGCTTAATTTTCATGCAGTTCTTCATATTCTGCTATTTTTAATCTAGAAAGGACACACCTAAATGGGTTTTTATCACATTTAAAGAGAGAAGCAAAGATTCAATGGTCCTGTCCTATAATATAATGTTACAGACTACAAAAATGGGAACTCTGACATTTGATTTTGGAAGGCTCAGAATGGGCTGATGGATTTTTTCAATCTGAAGTTTTAATTCTTGGGTGGTAGATGAGTATTAGTACTCAGAATTCCTTCCCTAGGACATCATCAGCTGACAAGGCTAAGCACCTTCCTAACTTCATGTCCACTTCAGTGCTCTACACAATGGAGGTTAGATCAGTAGGAACAGCAGCAATGACAGAAGGCCAAGACTCCATTATTCTTTCTCTCCCTAAATAACTAACACCTTCAATGTTTGCAATATTCCTCAACACTAACAAAACTAAGATGGCCTTAACTAGCATCTCATCTTGCAACAACAGTATAACAGTCCTGTTCTAGAAAACCATTACTCAAAACCCCAGATTTGTGCTCTTGAAAGGGCAGGTTTCTCTTTCAAAAGAGGATCCACATCCTTTCATTGGTTAATTCCTAAATGGTAAGATTGTGCCTAAATTATTCGCCAAAAAGTGACCTATTTTGGAAGATTTACTTACATAGTCTGATATTGCAGAAGCTGGAATATATCTTGCTAAAGGAATGCTCATCAGGGCCCCAGAAGAAAGCAATATAGAAAGAAAGGCCACTCAGAGGAATGCATTAAAATATCTTAGAACTACTTGAAAATCTTCTCCATAAAAAAAATAAAGGGGGAAGTCAGGCAAAATGAGAGAGAGAAGAAGAGCAAAAGAGGGTAAGTGAACAGAAGACACATTCCTGCATATTCACCATTTCACTATTTAAGGCATAATGAAGCAGAAAGAAAGCAAGAAGAGATAAAAGCAGAGAAGAAAGGGAGAAAGAGCCTAAGAAAAAGACAAGCCATACCAACATTCCATTATTCTGCCTGCACATAGACAGAATTATATGTATGAACTTTATATTTAAAAAAAATAATAATAATGGCAAAGCAAGCAGTGAAATTACAGGCATCCAGACCTAAAAAGAAGATAGCAACTCAAATATGTCTCCGTTGCATGTCTGCAATGCAGTACAGAGGAAATTAACCTATCCCCAGTTACATGTTTTCAAAAACACCTTATGACATGCATAAATACCTATGTCGAGCACAAAGATATTCTGATATATTCTGAGGATTTCTTTGTCCATTATTTAAAAAAAAAAAAAACAAAACCACCAAACAAAAAAATACCATACTTAACCAATTTAGTTTTTATTTAAAAGCCTTTTTTTTTTTAAGCTGAAAAACCACTTGGCTATAGAGGGGAACATATAAAACTATAATCTTGGCAGATTCACCTTGAGCTCAAGCCAGTTTGGAATACTGCCTTAGAATCATAGAATCATAGAATAGTTAGGGTTGGAAAGGACATTAAGATCATCTAGTTCCAACCCCCCTGCCAGGGGCAGGGACACCTAACACTAAACCGTGCCACCCAAGGCTCTGTCCAACCCAGCCTTGAACACCGCCTTCTTGCTATATTAATCGTTTCAAGGGGCATAGGTTATGTACAAATTAATTAACAATTGTTTTTCCCTCTAGCTACAATTCTGTTTAAAACACACTCATTAAAGGATTTCTTAGGTTTATGTAAGTTAAATATTTTTGAAATAACAGATTTTTGAACAGTGTTTTCCAATTCCTCCGAAAGGAGATAACATTGTTAAGTCCAGGTATTTCCTGCATGCTAACTGAATAAAAACATACAGCTAGTAGCAAGATTTTTACCATGGTTATGTAAAGTATTTATATGTATAGAATCATAGAATAGTTAGGGCTGTAAAGGACCTTAAGATCATCAAGTTCCAACCCCCCTGCCATGAGCAGAGATGCCTCACCCTAGACCCATGTTGCCCAAGGCTCTGTCCAGCCTGGCCTTGAACACTGGCAGGGATGAAGCATTTAGTATTTCTTTGGGCAACTTGTTCCAGTGCCTCACACCGTCACAGTAAAGAACTTCTTCCTAATATCTAACCTGAACTTCCCCTGTTTAAGTTTAAACCCATTACCCCTTGTCCTATAGCTAGTCCCTGATGAGGAGTCCCTCTCAGTGCTGTACTGACTTATAAATCAGAGTGTTACCATATGAACTACTGATTTCCCTTATAAAGTACCTAAGATTAGTGGTGATTAAGTTTCTTAGTCATCCAGGGGAAAAATATGCTGATATGTGATCAAGAAATTTTAACAATAAAAGTGATCCAACAGACTGGCTATAATCCCGAAGTTAACATCATAGTTCTGTTTTAAAGACAAGAGACTTCAGAAGATGCCATTAAGAAATGGCTGTCTGTAACTCCAGAAGTTTTACTTCATCAAAAGTAACTATTCTGCCATAGGAATAATACTTACTGTTTGTAAACTTTGGTTTTGTCAGTAAGTGTATGATTGAAGACTACTATCCATCTTAACTTTACTATTTTTATATGTTTCACTTTGTTTAGAAAGACAAACCAAAGTTACATGCTACCTCAGAAGTATTACATTTTTCAGTTGCTTTGACAAACTGTTCATAAAAGTGGCTATTAATATATCTCTTCAAATATGAGCACAATGAAAACGATGAGTGCATCAGCCAACAAAGAAGAGCTAAGATACATAATAAAATGGAATTTTTTAAATATTCTAGAAGCTTCTCAGTAAAAAGTACTTTTCCAAAAATATTTTTGACCAATAGCACTTGGAGATACAAGTTTAACCAAAAGAGAGGGAAAAAAAAAAAAAAAGACAACTTGTGTAAGAAAGCTAAGCATATTTCTCTAAATGACTGTTATAGGGGCTCTGAGCAGCCTGGTCTAGTGGCAAGAGACCCTGCCCTTGGCAGGTGGGTTGGAACTAAATGATCTTTAAGGTCCCTTCCAAGCCAAACCATGCTATGATATTTTAAAGATATTTATAGCGACAGACATGACCTGTTGAACCTGATGATGCTGTGTATATGGCTTTTGTAATATTCTCCAATCTGAAGATGAATCCGGAGGGCATGCATGAGGATAACTTCCACTGTATGGTATGTAAGAGTCCCCATCCTAAAATTACAGAAAACAGAAAAGACAAGCAATCATAATTGTTTTATATTCAGAGTGCTATTTTTATAAACTCCCATGACACACAAATTCTAAAAACTATTAAAGATAGAATTAATTCATAATTACCTCTTCATCAGAATCTCTCAGCCTCCCTAGATCTAGGAATGGCACCCTGCAGGAAGTTAAAACCATTTTAATAGCAATACATTCTTTTATTTTTCAATTACAGTAAAAGCAAACTACCTTTTAGTTACTATTAGTAGCTCCTTCCAAAAAAATTTCACAGCTATGAACAGTTTCACTACAACTAGAGATGGCCTACTCAGCAAATTCCTATTAGCCCCTCTTGCTTCAGCTCGAGAACTTGTCACTGAGCTTTTTCTCTTTCCCAATTTCAGAGTACCCTGGCAGCCAAAAAGGGCCCCTACAAAGCCCTTCTTCACTCCCAGCATGGCCACCTTGGCTTCTCTTCACTCCCCAACAGGAGCTGCTGCAACAAGATCATAAATCAGGGACTTCTTATTGATTAAACAGGACCATAAATCTTGTCTTCCACAGCAGGCCTGTGTCAACATCCCTCTATAATCAGTAAACATAAGCAGCGGAGGAGCAATAGATCCTTGGGATGAAAACCTTCTGAACTTTTTGTGATTAACACAATGGAAGCCAACTATACTTCAGTATTGTATTCTGTTTAAAGAAATTAAAACATCTCCAACTCATCAAAGCATCTCTGTGCCTTCTGCCTTTACTCCAGGTATACCCTGAAGTATCACGCATACTTTTTTTTTTTTTTTAATTTTACCACCAGTATTTCCAAACAGCCCTATTGTAACAAGATTACTTCTTGGAATAAAACAGCTCATTAATTTCCAGTCTTTTCTGGTTATAGAATGACTGACAGTACACAGAAATTGATGTTCAATACGAACAAACCAAGGCCGTGGTCATACATACTTGTAAAATAAAATAAAAAGTTATTTTGGCTGTAAGGCATTCTAGTAAATGGAAAAACTAAACTGTCAAACATAGTCCTTGGAATAGCAGATGTTGCTTGTCTGAAGAAGTCACTTTAATTTTATAAGCACTGTACAAAATTTTCCACTGCTTGTAAAACCCTTCATAACAGTTGCTCTGTAATTTATACTGTAATGCCTGCAAAAAAGGTCAAGGTTTTTCTCCTTTTGCAGACTACTATATTAGAATATTCAAGAAAGACTAAGTATAAATGTGAAAGCTCTGAGTACAACCCAACTGTAAAGCTCAAAGAAATGTAAATCAATTTAATTCCAATGTAAATAGTGCATCAAATATTCTACTCTAAATATAAATCACAGAAAACAAACCTATGATGATAAATTTCATGGAACACTGAGTTGCATATCAATACAAATGCAAATGCAAATGCATTGTGTTAATTATGCAGAATTAAACAAACTGATCAGAAATAGAGGCAGACTTACTCTGGTGGGCGAGGACCACGAGTAGCCCGTGTATCTGGTCTCCAGCCCTAAAAGAAAGGCACATTAACTACATACCTGTGGGGATCAGGATTAAAATACATAGTTCTCTCTTTCAACTTCCCATGGAATATTTAAAACCAATGCTTCAAAGTATCTGACATATTTAACTGAGGTGCTACTAACAAAAGGACAAAACAAAAATTTTCCATTGACAGTTGATTCTTATGCACCACGAGACTAAAAGATTGAATATTCATCATGACAGAAAGATTTCCAGCCATTAAGAATCCAGATATCATCCACATCAGCTATTAATAATGCATTTAAAATAACCTATGTTCCTGAGGCTTTGTACAATCATCACTCACAAGGTTTTATGTCACTTTGTCCTTGCTGGATGGGAACCAACCCCTCAGTCAACCCTTAAATCAAAACCACAATACCAACATCCAGCTGGCTCACAAGGAGCTAGCTCAGACCCCAAAGAAGCCCTCATGTCTGGTGCAACTGTATCACCCCAGTTTTAGCACCGCAGCACATGATGGCGACTAGGCAGCGTCTGTATTCACACTGTTGATTTTGCATGGCTGTGTACCACATCGCTCTCCGAACTGAAATGAGCAAGAACATGGCAAGATAAAAGATAAGCCAAAGATCCATCTACTCCACTATAGCTTTCTGCAGAGAAACAGCAGATTTTCAACAGCAAATCCCCAAGGAAGACTGTTTGACTTGGGCAAGCATGCAGTAACAATTCCCCTAGCTGGCCTCCCAGCCTGGAAAAAAAAAAAAAAAATAAAGTGTGATTCAGGCATATTCTGAACCAGGGCCATTATCTTTATTTTCACACTCTTGAGCTCAGAGATCTCAGCATCATAGTCTGAAATGAGCAGATGTCCTATTTCCAGTAGTTCCCTAAGTCCTTTCATGATTTGAGAGCAGTCACAAAACTGTAACTCCTTTCTTGCCTCACATCCCAGTAGGCCCGCTGCTGAAAAAGAAGTTCACAGTTCAGCAACACTACCCTCTAGTGTCTTCAAAATAGGGGATTTAAAAACAATATTCTCCCCAGTAAGGTCACGAATAATAAATATCCCCACCTTGCGGTCAAGTATGTAAAAAGCCCTTAAGAGATCTAATACGAGACTAAAAGCAATGCCTTAAATCACAAGTATGTATTTTTTTTGTACCATTTCAACTGTGATAAGATAAATAACATACCACATTCTAGATGATAAAGTCTTAATGCAATTCCTTTTCCAGAAGTCCTTCAAATCAGGAAGAAAGCAAACAAAAATCATCCTGGACTGTCCAAACTTACAGGATCAAGCACACAGTTTCTACCTAATTTTTATCTATGCTTTATTTTTGCAAGCTACCAAGAATCACATGGACTAGGGAGTCTAAATTCGGAAACTGAGGGGGGCAAGAAAGGGAAGACAAAAGAGATGAGAGATTAGAGAAAAACAGACTTTTCTTTTACTACCTACACTAAATGCCTCAAAAAGTTCCTGTCGTTCACAGGTATTTCATTCTTAAAAGACTGGCTAAGAGGTAACATTATAACGTTGATATTGATATCATTTACAAAAGCTTTTTCATTCTAAACCAAACATAAATAAACATAAAAGGAAAAGGGCAACTTGGCAGGCAAACTCCAAGAATTCCTAATGGGGTCACCCAGCAAACAAGGAAGTTCAATGGGTGCTTGGTGGCTGAAGGAAGATTACCAATTAACTTTACTTCAGGGACATAAGGTACACACTATCTGTGAGAAACATCATTACTAACAATATTAATATTTATCTTCGCTAAATAAAACCAGTGGCCCTAAGAATCCAAGATCATATTCAGGCTTTCAAGTTAGCCTGAAAGCTTCTGCTATAGTGACCTTGTGAGGTTAAAATGTACTTCAAAACATAGACTATTAGGAATACCTGGAAAACAAAATTCCCCTTCAGACTGAATGCAGAGCACTGGGATTCATTTTGCACACCAATCTGAAATCATGCCTTTTGCAATTATGTTTTGGGGGTTGCTTTACTTTATTGCTGTCTTGTAAAATAAAAACAGATGAACCTGTTGCAAATTTCACCAACGGCCTGAGATAGCACACAGTACAGGATCAAGCCTCTGTTGCTCTAAATTGGACACATTAGTTTGTTCATATCCCAGTCAAGCACCCAGAATATCAGACTTTGTAGGGCAGCTGTTTTAATTGGCAATTGTCACCTTCATTTGAGAAGCTGTCATAACAAAGTATCATTTCTTGACAAAAGTAATTTCTTTAAAAGCTTCCTTCTCCACAGGATGCATTATAGCATCAAACTAAGAACCTTCTGAAGTATGATTAAAATATTTGTTACGATGTCAAATAAAAGAAGGAAAACAACCGCAAGCCTTCTGTTAACACACCTGATATTTCTTCCCCCTCATTGACAGCTGAGCCTGCCTTCGAGGGGATGCAGCAACTCCTTTAACTTCCAAATCCATCCAAAGTCAATGAACACCTTCAGAATAAACTGAAAACCAGAAAAGGCTATTGAGAAAATAATGTACTTTTTATGTAAGTACTTCTGCAAAAAAACCCATTATTGCATTAGAAAGAACAGGTCTACCCCCAATGATTTGGGTGATGTCTTTCTCAAGCTGTGAAACATTGCTGGCTTTCCTCTTTCACCACCTCTTACCTTCAGTCTTTCTTTGCTAATGCTTAACCAGATTCCTGTTCAAATTTACATCTTTGCGCCGTTTAACTCCCTCTTTCCCTTACCCTTCTTGATAACTTCCCATACCAGCAGTCCTAACTTGTGACAACATCAAACCTCCTTCAGTCTTCACTGACAGCTGCTGCCTGGCTCCCAGCTGCACCGCGCATTTTCAGGTATTTTCAGGAAGAGGTAAAGTCCCTCCTGAAGCCTCCAAGAGTTCCAAGCAACATTTTACCAGTGTGCCATCTCCCGCTCTGATGGTTTCTCCTTCCACCCAGACAGTTTTGAACCAAAAATAATTCCTAGAAACCAGACACTGTTTCAAGTCACCATCCACAAAACACATTTTGTGACCACATTTCTACTTACTGAACAGGTTTATCTGCCCAGAATCCTTTCCTTTAGCAAGCAGAAGGGCCTACTTGGCTCGGAGATAGCCAACCAGCCGGCATTCCATCTGAACCCCCTTTCTCAGGGCATCTAAAACCAGGAGCCGATGACTTCTCACGACCTCGCAGCTCCCAGCAAAAGCCAGTATCCTCCCACCATGAAGGCACAGGGAGCGTTGCTGCGCTAAACGTTTAGCGCGCTGAAGTAACTTTACCACAAACAGCACTGTACGAGCCAGCTATACGGAAGCCATGTACTCTCCCGGGAGCGCAGCGGGACCAGGGGACCGGACGAAGGGGAGTCCCAGGGAGCTGACGGGACAGCGGCAGGGGCAGGACCGGGTCCCACAGAGGCCTCAACGCTGGGCCACGCAAGGCGGATGGGAAGAGCCCGCCCCCGCCCCACGCCCGTGCGTCTCCATAGTAACGGCGCCCCACCACGCACCCTCCCCGCGACCTGTTGTCACGTTGCAGCAGCCCCGCCCGCAGGGCATTGCCGGGCATCGCGGCACGGAGGGGCCTGTCCCGGCCGGGCTTAGCACCCAAGTGTCGCACGATAGGGCCCCAGCTGAGCGGCGAGGCGGACGGCCAGCACCGCTCCGGAGGAAATGCCGAGCCCCATCACCGCTCCAGCGCACGCCGGCCGTGCCCCGGCGGGCAGCGCTCGGCAGCCCCTGCCAGGGAGGCTGAGCCCTTGGACGCTGCACAGGTCCGTGTGCTCCGCAGGATCCAGGCAGCTGAAAGCAGACATTTCAAAATAGCACCAAGGGGCTCACGGTGAAAAGGCTGCAGCCCTGGATCAGAAATCCAGCCATTACCCCAAAGTAGCTCGAGGCCTCATAGGCAAGGGCTTCCAGTAGCAGCAGCATAATTCTGTCCAATTTCATCCTTTCTGTCTTGGGGGAAACTACCACCTCTGGAGAAACCCCAGATTTCTGGTCAATCAGTTTTTCAAAGTTAGTTTTGCTGTAAGTGAGATGTTGCCTAATACACTGACGCTAACAACGTATTTCTGGATAGTTACTTCCAAGCCCATGTGATCCATTTGTAGAATCAATGATGTACCATGTTTCTACATCTGAATGAGCACTTCATTCCGTTTCAGTGAGTCATACAGTAACAGGTTTGGTCTATTTCCTACATAAAAACAAATCCATGTTATTTTCCTTTAAGAATAAAGATGGCAAGAGTTCAGGCATTGCAACTGGCCTACTTAAAAGCCATACAATTATAAACCAGAAAATGTAAAAGTATTGTGCAGTCAGGCCAACCTCTAACGTACTTCCTGTCACTAAAGGGCGGCAGTTCCATAAGCATACGTGTTAAGTGAACAAAAAATAAGTAGAAAATAAAGGTATGGACAAAAATTATTCCGGCAAAAGAAATAAAGGTTTTTTTCTTAAAACTTGCATAAAAAGGCCACTATTAACCTGGCATCATGAACTGAAAAATGAACCTCCAAAGCCCCACAGGCATGGAATGGTAATCGCAATGCATCTGTTTCTCAGAATGCTATTCAAAGAAAAAGTGTATTGCAACGAATCAAAAGGCCAGGTTCTACTGTGTTAAAATAAATATGAAACAGGGATATAGTACTAATGGGCATCAAGCAATTATGAGGCAGCTGCAGAGTTCAACCAGTGACAGGTGGGGAACAGATTAAGTAATCCAGTGTAATTATTAAAGTTCAAACTCACATACAAAACTATACATAATTCGTGAGGAGATGGCAAACACGGACATAATTATTTCTAAATAGTGTCTGTGGCTAGGTTTCTCTGTCCAAATAAAGAAACTTGACTATGAATGCATTTCTAAGACCTACTGCTAACTGCTTTTTATACCTGCTTCGCAGAAAGCTTTCCACAAAGAGCTGAATTCATCAGTCCATGCTCTTTAATGAACTCAAGAAAGTCACCTGGCAACATGCTTGTTAGTTACAAAACATTTATGAAACATCTATTCTTTATAGTCTCAACTACAAGACATTCTAATATTTCAGTGAAGCATCAGATATAGTTACAGTGCATTATATACAAAGTACAGAAATATTTTTTATAGGAAAAAAATAAATAGAAAAAAATATGTAAACATCCTGAGTAAAATTCTGCTGCCACTGAAGTCAGTTACAGAACTGTCATAGACAGAAGCACAGGCAGTATTTCACACTCCTTTTTAAAGCATACAGCAGCACACATAAACTCCATTCAAAACAGTTTAAAGTGCATACAACATTACTAGGAAAAAAATAATACATAAGCTTTTGAAAATTATATGTGCAGATTTCACTCGTATCTATTACGCCTCCTCAATCCCGTCTCCTCTGATGCAATGTTCATTATTTCTTGGTCTTCTACCACATCTTGCTCAAACTGATGTTCTTCACACTCATCGTGTAATTCACGCTCTTCTATTCTGTCATCATTATCAATATACTCAAGTAAATCTTCATTACTGTCATCTTCTCTGTCATCCATTTCTTTCTCTTGAGAATGTTCAGCAAATGACTGAATGAGATCTTCAAGTTTCTCATTACAAATGTGGCCAAGATCTTAAAAAAAAAAAAATTAAAAAGAAAGTTTAAATTACCAAAAAGGCTCCAAATTTTTGCTTCAGTTTAGAAGTAGCATTTTTTTTTCCTCTTCCTCTTTTATTAAGACTCAACTAATGCAAAAATTCCCCAAATTTCTAGTGAGCCATTCTTAACATTTAAGATTTCTTTTGGACTACTCTGAACCTCCTGAAAATTCCCAGTTGAAAGCAACACAAAATTTGTTGGTTTGTATATTGTGCAGCCTCAGAGGTCCCCATGTGGGAATCCTCAGACTAAAGTTAGTCCAGTACTAACAGACTGCTTGGGAACTCCTGTTTAAGAAGCCTATTTTAACAAAGCAGAACATGACTGTGTGGTCTACCCTAGTGTAATGTCTGTTCTTAAACAGGTGCAATGCACCTGTTCTTAAAAAAAAGTCATGATGTATCCAGACACACCTCAAACAGGAACAATGACACTCCTCCAGAATAAAATTAATTTCACACACATTACCTAACATCCAAGCTGAACATTACTAATAGTAAGATCCTACACTTAAAGGAACTCTATATTTGAAGGAGTAAACTATAGTTTATTCCTTTAAAATACAGTTGCCTATCCTGCTGGAAATCAAAGTACCTTTCATTGTGTTTTCTGATTTATCCAATCCACTTTCTTTCATCAGCCGTCTAATTGATTGGAGCTGTGTCATTATTTCATCCTTCTGCTCACAAGCTAAAGCATTAACACTAGGAAAAAAAAAAGGTAGACGTCAGCAGCTGAAAAACTACCTTGGAAGTGAGCACTTGCTAATAATGCACAAGATTGCAATAGTTCTGTTAGTGGATAAATACCATAGTTGAGTTAGCAACATGTTTATGTCAACATTTTCTTTGAGAACTGTCTCTTGAGAACTGCAGAGCCCATCACATACGTCTACAGAATAATCTAGTCACTGAATTCTAACATTGGAGCCCCAGTGGCTAAGGCTGAGTAATGACTACTGAAAGAAACAATTCTCCAAAGTAATTTTATTTTTAGTACAACAATGCCTAATGCAGAAATTTACAGTTTAGAGGAATTTCTCATTTATTTCAGATTGTGTTTACTCTCTCTTCTCCCCATCACTACCTTACATCTGTAATGCAAATTTGTCAGTGTATTTGCTGCTTAACAGTTTCAGCACATATTAAGTTCAGAAATACACTGAAGGAATAATCATGAAATTTTGTATGTTTTTAACTAGGCTTTGTGAAGGATGTCAGTCTACACAAAATGGACTGCATGGATAATTTTCATTTCTAGTACTTAGGAAAGGTCCTAGCTTCTTAAGAAAAAAAACTTCGGTAAAAATACAAGAAGGTTGTATTACTTACTCCCTTAATATACTACAACAGGGAAGCTTTATTTCCCCGAAACACACAATAACTTTACAGGTCTATTTCAAAACACAAATAAGCAGCTACCCCTTGACAACTAGTTTTGTTTTCTAATCACAGCAGAAGGAAGAAACTCTTTCTGCTACCAGAAATCTAATTTCTGCAAGGGCTTTCAAATGCTACTGAGCTTAAGTATTTTTTCAGTGTTAACCTTTTTGGTCAATATTCAAATTTAACTTGCTAAGCCACAGTAACATGGTAAGTCTGAGCTTTTGCACTTGTATTTGGTGAACAAGAGAAAGAGAGGTGACCTGTGGAAAAGATCACAAATTGCAGCAGAGTTATTACCTACAAAAGGCCACAGAGACAATATGTAATTAAAGAAGGTTCCTAAACAGTATTCCTTACCTATATATAAGGAACATTTTAAGAACTTTGTTAACATTTTAGAGAATTTCAATTTACATAAAACAATACTAAATGACATATTTAGAAACACTCACCAGTTTGACAGTGGATCCAACTGAGTCAATAAAGAATTTAGCATTTTCTCTGTCTGTGCTAGATGCTGCTCCAGCTCTAAAAGCTGATGCTCTAACAAAACACAAAAGAAAAAAAAGGGAAGAGTAGGGAGAGCAGGAAAGAGAACATTGTGAGAAATCTATTTACAATACCAAAAGGATATTAATTTGTATTTTCAGTTGGGCAGGTTAAAAACAGGATTTTTTCCTCTATAAAATTCTAGAAAATGAAAAGGGAATTGTTGGGGTAAGAACAGAAGTTTTACTATGACCCTCTTATCCAATAACCTGTCTCCAATAGTGCCTGAACAGAGGACACATTGGTAGAAACTGAGCAAGAATGTGGCTGTCACCTTCCCAGCCTCAAATATATGCAATTTCAAGACTTCGTGAGGTTTAAGTAGTGTACTTATACTTAATATACTATCATGAATTTGCCCAGTCACACATCACAAATATATTCAATACAATGCACCTGAGTCAAGAGGATTAACTCGTCCTATAAAACTATTAAACTCTGAAGAAAGAAGAATGCAACACACAGGGATGGTGAGTGGGCAGCACAGCAAATCACTGCTGAACCGATTACAGATCTGGTATTCAGAGACACCAAAAGAGGCTGACAGTTGTTTAATTGACTAAATACATGTCAATACCAGGGGCAAAAAAAAGTATGAAGTATGAAAATGCTCAACTTCGATGGGTCATAATTTTTTCTCCAAAGGAAAGCCCACTTCTTGGCATATGCATAATAGACTGAATCAGGCAGTCAACAGTACTCTCTCTATAATGAAGAAAAAGATGATATCATTTATTCTGTCTCTTGTATAAACATTATATGTTTTTGACAGCTCTCTAATCTGGCCTAGAAGTTTAGCAGATCTCTGTAGCTGTTTACCCATACTGTTCCACTACCGATACAGTTCAATTCTAAAGCAGATCATTATATCCCTTTTAAATACCCTATTAATCTAAAGATTATTATATTCTATTTAAATATCCTATTCTACTGGAGAAAACCAAACAGGTCCTAAGACAGAAAATCATTAGACATTAAAAAGCAGAGAATCATACTATATCACTATACTGTTTCAAAGCATATTACCACCTGGAGTATTCAAATACACCTCTAACAAGTGTTTCAAGTACAAAGCCTTTTTTTGTAGGTTCCTAGCTGCACTTAAGTAACTTAAAAGATTGCTCCCATTTAGCCAGGCTACCATCAGTGAAAACATGTAGCTTTGTTCCAGCACGAAATATGCAATCTGAATGGGTATCTTACCTGTTTCCTTTGCTTTGTCTTCTGTACATTTTTCCTTTTTGGAGAGACTTTCTTCATGTGACTTCATCTTTAATAAATAAAATCATGTTAAAAACACTTCATCACAATTTGCATATTAAAATAAAAAGGCATTTAGAAATATACTGAAGCTAAAGAGCAATCATAAAAATATGCTCCATTAATGAAACTGTCTTTCAGCTGTGCCTTCTTTGTATCTTAAACTAACACTTCTGATTTTAAGCAATGGCAACCAGATTGACAGAAGTTATAAAAGAAAGCAGTTGCTATATCAAATCCAGTTCTCAAAAATGAACAGAAGGAATCTTCTAGGTTACTGGATCCAGCCTCCTACCATTAACTAAGAGGTAAAACTTCTTTCTTCAAGTAATGAAGATGCAATTGTAAAAATATTTACATTTCAATCCCACAAGCTCAAGTGTAAAGAGTTGTAACACCCAAATTATTGTTTTTATTAGTGTTTAAATCTTATCTACAACCTAATTAAATTTATTTTTAAAACCAAACTGGTCAGCCCCCATGTTCATTTTGCTAAGCTGTAATATTTTTCTCATATAGGAGACTCTACAAAACAACTACGGAAATGAAGATGCTGTCTCCTGCTCTGTTCAGGCTGGTTTTTTTTTCTCCTGAAGGCAAGCAACCATATTCCAGGTGCCCTCTCGGCATTCCAAGTGCTGTAATATCTCTTACTATAAATAATACATATCAAGACATTTTTTTAAGAAACAACTGATCATGTTTTTTCCTTTTTTCGATTTACAAATGGTGGAAATGGTATCACATTTCATGGATAAAAGTCTATGTTGCAGCTGCAGGACCAAATAAGAAATTCAAATAAAATGTCAAGTTAAATAAACGGTCAAGTCTACTCACTATTTTTCTAATTGCTAATGTAAGACTATTACTCTGCAAGAATTATCTATTCGTTCACCTCATTCCCATACTTAATCTCATTCTGAAGACTAAAAAGGAAGTGAAATACTGATGAGGTTTAAGTTACGGCCTCAGGTAACAGCACTGTGTAGATTCTCAGATTCTGATCTGGGTGGGAGGGGGGTAAGATTCTCACCTTGTTTTAAATACTTGTAGAAGTCAGTCAGAAGCTTTTATACAGAAGAATCAAAAATTATGAAATTTTAACTCTGGAGCTCACATTCAAAGTCAAACTGAGCAAGAAAAGGCTTCTTGACAACAATATACATGGGCTCAGAATTGGGGGGGGGCAGAGAGAGGCACAAAACAAACCCAGCAAGTTACAGTTCCTTCCAATTTCAGTAATTTAATACTTTTCTTACCTTAAGAAATTTGTATGCTGCAAACACTCCCACTCCAAGAGCATACAATGGCATGAGGGTGAACGCTAACTCTCTACCATTTCCTCTTGTTCTCTCACTCTTTATCTCTTTTTCCATTGCATTTCTCATCTGCTGAATGCTCTGGTAAGTATTACTGTCAGAATTTCCTGGATTTCGGTGAGCTTGATAAACTGTCTGAGGACTACCTTAAAAGTTAAATTGAGAGAAAGAAGACAAAGTAAGAACGGAAATTAAGACTGCAATTAGTTTCACAACTGAAATTAAACTGTTTTCTTCTTATGTGACTTTGTTCATCACTCCACGAAGATGGTATGGGCAGCCCTGCATCCAAATAAAAATTAACAAAGTCAAAAAATTAAAAATCACTCTTTCGTGAACTGTATGCAAAGTTAAATCCAGACAGCAAAGACTCTCAAACTAGCTTCTGTGTTTCTTTAAGATACAAGTTTTAAGCTTCTTCACAGCAATACTGGCAAACCTACAGCAACCCGCAGAAAAGTAGATGTTACAAGAAACAAATCTGGAAACTATGCTCACAAAAACTGTTGATAATGCTGAGCACAGTTACAAATTAGTATTTTTCCTCTGTAGCAAAGGAGTTAAGTACAAATTGAACTATCGTTTTGTTGAAATACACATGCTGTGTGATGATTTCATTACTTTAACAGTAAATTCAGTGTCAGCTGGATATTCCCACAGGCTTAGAAGTGCTGTACCTCTACAAATCAAATATTTAGCAGATTACACAATAGCAAAGAGACACAGCCTTGGAAGTCTGAAGTATTTTTGCATGTGATGTGCCTGCCAGAACAGGGAGCAGATAAAAGAATAGCCAGTGTCATTGTTCCACTTCGGAATTAGGTTATTTGGTAGTAAAATCTGGGGTTCATGGGCCATGCACATGAGAAACAGTGCTATCAGCTAAAGAATGCAGATGCTTGCAGAGACAGACAGCAAGTGACTGGAGGAGTGGTGAAGTTTTACACTCGTGTCTCAGCTGACTGCCTAGACTTATACTTTCAAATCCCTTTGAACATTTAGTTCATCATAATTTATCAGAACTGGGTATGGCTAAAACAAGATTCACATTTTATAAAAACTCCCAAACAAAAGACCATTATGCAAATCACTCCTTGTCACTGAATATTGAAACAGCAGCGTTTCAAGAATTTACAGCAACATAACTGAAGGGTGCAAGAGACAGCCACAATCACATAGAGAAAAAAATAAACATAAGTTACAACTCCCAGTGAAATAACTCTTTCTTTAGTTACATCATCTTCCAAATACAAGAGAAAAAGGATTCTAATTCTGCTAACCTAAGCTGGTACCTTGTGATAAGAGAGCTCAAATATTGTTTCAGAATTGTCTAACATGAGTTAGCCAGAAAAGTTTTTTAGAGTTACAGGAAAGACCCTGACTGTAGCGACGTTTACTTGATAGCAAACCAATGGTAAACTGATGCCCCGCAGTCAAGCCGTGCCAGGCAAGTTCTTCTACACGTAATTGATTAGTTTGCAACATGCCCATTCGGAGATCTTCTATTTGCATGTTTGCTTAGTGGAACTGGAAACAGAACTGGACAGTTACACAAGAAAATTAAAGGCCCTACCTGACACAAGCAGAACTTGAGCTACCTTAATCATTTCATGCAAGTTCAGGCAGACATTCTCCTTTCAACGCAAGCAGGTTTAGACTTACTACAAATGCACTAATCTGGAAATCTCATTTTAATAGTTTTCCTCCTCAGAATGTTTCCTATTGATTATTAGTTTTAAGTTCGATCTCACTCATTTTTTCTTACTTTCAGTTCTATTTGGTTTTAATGTAAATGAAATTTACTGAAATACTTAATATGGTAAAAAAATTTCCACAGCTCATACAATAAGAATGTAGACACAGGAAACACCTTCCTGGCACTGAAGAAACAGCAAAGTTACTGACCAAACAGGAGAAAAGAACCACCCAAGCAGGTGAGGATATCAGATCTGCCTGAACCCTATTTTATGCAGTGCTGGTCCAATACACAGGTAGAATCAGCAGCATGTTAAGTGCTGCCTTTTCGTGAAGTTTGGGTTTAAAACGATTTATAGGAAATGACAGCTACCATATAAATTAAACATAATGAAGCAAAACAGACCAGACTAGAGCTTAGGAAGCACACAGTTAGTTTGACATCAGCTGGGAAGAACGTGGTAGCAGCTCAGGCTTCACTTTTTCTGCCTCTCAGGAAAACACACAGAGACATAATTTGGAGGATTACAGCAGCTATTTATACCTTACAATGCCTTGGAAGTTACTATCACCTTGGAAGGTATTATCAAGGAATCAGAGAGCCACCTTAAGAAAGCAGGCATCTTGTTATTTTCCAGAGTGAAAGCAGACCTTTGGACCTTAAGCTAAATCCCCAGCTGACATACAGTGACATAGCGTAACATACATTTATACTGTTCAGGCTTTAACAAGAAGCAAGCTCTGTAACCCGTTCAGTGACACCTTTTCTAAACAAGCATCTTCGACTCTTTCCAACACATTACCAGTAAAATCTCACACAATGTATGCTGATGTTTACTGGCAGTAACGCTCAGCCTCCTTACTGCACTTCTAACATGCGCAGTGGATTTCCTCCACTGACACCTCACAAGCTACTCCGCTGCCGGAGGAACCAAGTGCCGCCCTGCAGGCGCTATTCCTTACACAGCCACGCTGAGATACGCTTCCCATAACAGGGTGTCACCTGTATTTGTGAGTCATTTTTTTAGGAGGACACAGGCAATAATCAGAACTGTCATGAACTAGAGAAGCAGAACACAAGGTGGGTGGCGAGGAAAGGGGGGGGAACTCAGGCCAGCTCGGAGCAGGCTGACAAGGCCCGTCCCTTCACAGCCAGTGTAAACGATCAAGCGGCTCCCGTCGGGCAAGGACATAACCCTCTCCGCTGCCGGGGACTACGCTCCCGAGCCAAGGGCCGGCTCCGAGCAGCCGGCAGTGCGGCCCCAGCTACCCCTGCGTCTCCTACCTCTGCGGTGCTGACGGAGATCGTAATGTCCGGGGCCGGCCTTGCCGCCGCGCACAGACCGCCCGGCCCGCCCGCCGCCGCCCGCCCCGAACATCCTGGGCATGACGACGAAGACGCAGAGCACCAGCACCACCGAGACCGCCACCTGCTGCGCCGCCGACAGCACCATGGCCGCCGCCGGCCCGACAGCGAGCCACCGCCCAGCGCGCCAGCCGCGCCCCGCCCGCCACCGCAGCGCCCCCCGGTGGGCTCCTCGCGTCACGTCGCGGGCCGCTCTCTGGCGGAGACGGTTCTGGAAGCGGCTGGGACGGGGGGGGGAGGCGGAGCCGGGATCCCTGTGCGGAAGCCCCGGCAGTCGGCGCCATGAGGCCATGGGAGGTGGTGCTGGCCTTGTGGGTGGTGCTGAGGCCTGCGGCAGGGCAGGAGCCGCTCCTGCCGGCCATCACAGATAACGCGTTCATCGAGGAGTGCGTGCGTGTCCACAATGAATTCCGCTCCGAAGTCCAGCCAGAGGCCAGCAACATGCTGTACATGGTAGGAGAAGGCCTGGGGGTGCACGAGTGGGTCCCGGCCCCTGCCGGCAGCAGTAGGACATTGAGCCAGGGGGCTGTTGGTGGCCCCTGCGTGAGGCAGCAGAGATGGAATCACTGGTTTGTGTTCAGATGCCATCACGTTCATTTCATAGGAAATACAGTGAGTGAGTTGTAGACAGGCGAGTGTAGAAACACCAGGCATGCAGGATGAGGATGCAGCGGCACAGGCCAGCTGCAGATCATAGGATCATGCAAGGTAGCTTAATTAAAGATGATCCAGTTCCAGCCCCCTGCCATGGGTAGGGACACCTTCCACTAGACCAGTTGCTCAAAGCACCATCCATCTTGGCCTTGAACACTGCCAGGGATAGGGCAGCCATAGCTTCTTTGGGCAACCTGTGCCAGGGCCTTATCACCCTCCCAGTAAGAACTTCTTACTAATGTCTACTCTAAATCTGCTGTTTCTCCTATCATGTCACTATATACCCTTGTAAAAAGTCCCTCTACAGCTATTTTGTAGGCCCTGCAGGAGTTTCTCCCTAGGAAGAAGCAATGGTCCAGCAGCATGGACCAATCCAGAAGAGATAGGGTCTTCGTAGAATCATAGAATAGGGTTGGAAAGGACCTTAAGATCATCTAGTTCCAACCCCCCTCCCATGGGCAGGGAAACCTCACACTAAACCATGCCACCCAAGGCTCTGTGCAACCTGGCCGTGAGCACCACTAGGGGTGAAGAATTCACAACTTCCCTGGGCAACCCATTCCAGTGCCTCACCACCCTTACAGTAAAGAATTTCTTCCTCATATCTAATCTAAACTTCCCCTGTTTAAGTTTGAACCCGTTACCCCTTGTCCTATCACTACAGTCCCTCATGAAGAGTCCCTCCCCAGCATCCCTACAGGCCCCCTTCAGAAACTGGAAGGCTGCTCTGAGGTCTCCATGCAGCCTTCTCTTCTCCAGGCTGAACAGCCACAACTTTCTCAGCCTATCTTCATACGGGAGGTGCTCCAGTCCCCTCATCATCCTCGTGGCCCTCCTTTGGACTTGTTCCAACAGTTCCGTGTCATTTTTATGTTCAGGACACCAGAATTGCACACAGTACTTCCAAGTGAGGTCTCACGAGAGCAGAGTGGAGGGGCAGGATCACCTCCCTCGACCTGCTGGTCATGCTCTTTTTGATGCAGCCCAGGATACAGTTGGCTTTCTGGGCTGCGAGTGCACACTGCTGGCTTATGTTCATTTTTTCGTTGACCAACACTCCCAAGTCCTTCCCTGCAGGGCTGCTCTGAATCTCTTCTCTGCCCAACCTGGAGCTGTGCCTGGGATTGTTCCGACTCAGGTGTAGGACCTTGCTCTTGTCATGGTTAAACTTCATCAGGTTGGCATCAGCCCACCTCACAAGCGTGTCAGCGTCCCTCTCTATGGCATTCCTTCCCTCCAATGTATCAACCGAACCACACAGCTTGGTGTCATTGGCAAACTTGCTGAGGGCGCACTAAGTCCTACTGTCCATGTGACCAACAAAGATGTTGAACAAGACCTGTCCCAACACCGATCCCTGACGGACACCACTCATTGCTGGTCTCCAGCTGGTCATTGAGCCATTGAGCACAACTCTTTGCGTGCAGCCATCCAGCCAGTTCTTTATCCACTGAGTGGTCTATCTATCAAATTAATGTCTCTTCAACTTAGAGACAAGGATGTCATGTTAGGACAAGTGTCAAGCTCTTTGCACAAGTCCAGGTAGATGACATCAACTGCTCTGCCCCTGCCCATCAGTTCCGTAGCCCCATCATAGAAGGCCACCAGATTGGTCAGGCAGGATTTCTCCTTAGTGAAGCCATGCTGGCTGTCACCAACCACCTTGTTGTTTTTCATGTGCCCTAGCATGCCTCCCAGGAGGATCCGCTCCAAGATTTTGCCAGGAACAGAGATGAGGCTGACCAGTCTGTAGTTCCCTGCCTCATCCATTTTCCCCTTCTTGAAAATGGAGGTTACATTTCCCTTTTTCCAGTCATCAGGAACTTCGCCTGACTGCCATGATTTTTCAAATATGATGGACAGTGGCTTAGCAACTTCATTTGCCAGCTCCTTCAGGACCCACAGATGGATTTCATCAGGTCCCATGGACTTGTGTATGTTCAGATTCCTAAGATGGCAAGGACCTGAACTGCAGTATTTTGGCTGAAGGGAATTTCTGGTAGCAAGGAAGAATTTTTGCTTGTCATAAACAAAACAAATTGCACTTTTTTTTTTTTTTTTTTTTTTTTTTTTTTCTTTTCGGGAAAGGGTTAAACAAAACCGAAGAAGATGCAGACAAAGTGGATACTTGATGTTGCCCAGGGAAGCTGTGGCTGCCCCATTCCTGGCAGTGTTCAAGTCCAAGCTGGATGGGGCTTTGAGCAGCCTGGTCCAGTGGAAGGTGTCCCTTCCCATAGCATGGGGAGTTGGAAACTAGATGATCCTTCAAGGCTCATCCAACACAAACCGTCCTATGATTCTATGATATGATTCTATGTTTATTGTGTTTTCACAAAAAACGGGAAAAACTATGAATAAAGGTATGCACATAGACATATGGTTAGAAAAAGTAAAAGCCTGAGGGACAAAACAGCAGCAGCCGGTGGAGTTACTGTATGATCCATGTAGAGACTAAGAGTGAACTGAAATGTATCAACATCAGTAAACCTATACAGTAAACTGCAGGATCTTTTATAAGACTGAAAACTAGGTATTTTAATGGTAGAAGAACCTGGCTGAAAAGCAATTGAGACTGGAAGGCAAATAACAAAGGTGTTTCATATTCAGGAATCAGAAGTTTTATTAATGGTGGCAGGCTACAAAGAACTAAGAGGTAGCAGAATAAGTTACTAGGCAAACATTGGCATGTTTACCTCACAGACCTATCTTTGTAAAATGCTCCAGTGTGAATTTAAAGCTTTACTGTAGGAGGAATAAGTGTTCTGGAGCCTCTCTTAAAAAAAACCTTAGATATAGATCAGAATCTACAGTAGTTTTGCTTTTTTAGTTTGAATTAGTTTTTACATACCAAATAAAAATCCTTAATGACCTGTTCAACAAAAACAAACACAAAAAGAAGTTTCATGCTTTATTTAATATGACAGTAATTTCTTATCTGAATATATAAGTGCATTTCAAACAACTTTTCAGTTACTAGCAAGTGTTCTTAGTTAATTTTCTACAGTGAAGGGGGACAAAAAAATAGTCTAATGAAATGAGGCATATTTCCATCCTGCAACAGGAAATGTCAATGGAAATCAGATACTGGTACTTGCCTAGATAAGGGGAAATATTTCTTTATGAAACTACAGCATAGTATATATGTACTTTATTGCCTGACTGGCTTTATCTGACATCTGTGTGTAGCTTAACATTGCACAGCTGTTTCACCTTTCATGTTTTGCAGAGTTGGGATACAGCTTTGGCAAGGAATGCAAGGGCGTGGGCAAGAAAATGTGTTTTTGAACATAATGTATACTTAACAGAGAGATATCAGTGCCATCCTAATTTCACATCTGTTGGAGAGAATATTTGGATTGGAAGTGCTAAAGCATTTAATGTTACTGGTGCCATTAAATCCTGGTATGATGAGGTCGCATTCTATGTCTTTAATGTGCATGCATGTTCTAAGAGCTGCGGTCATTACCTTCAGGTAAGAGTTGTCTTTTGGTAAAATGTCCTGTATAGTGGATTTATACGAATGAATCAGTGGGGTCTGTAAATAATACAGAGTTCTGTACATGGTCCATAGTGACTGACAGCTTATTGACTTTTGTCAATAGTCTGTATGTCTGTTGTCTGTATTGTACGTGTATATATATATAATTTATATATATTGTATGTATATACAGTATTGTATGTATATTGTCTGTATACGATGTCTGTACTGTCACTTGGTTCATCTGTTTTGTACGTAGTAACCCATTGTTCTTATTCACAATACTGGTCCTACTGAGAGCCTCATTGTATGAGTACTGCCTGAATTTCATAAAATAATTGTTTCAAGTTCTCCAGCTTCAAAGCCACACAGTTCTCTTTTCTGTAAGTTTGGAGATGCTGTTCAAAATAATCACAGTAATTGAAGAATGTGGTACTCCATAGTAGAAATGTTAACAGAAGGAGAAAATCCATCCAAAGTAAATAGTATTCTTTACATATCTTGTAAAAAGGGAAGAGAAGAAAAAGAGCATCAACAGCAAAAGAGGCAACTTATGATAGATATCTGATTTTTCAGTGGTAATTCTGACAATCTTAATTTTGCTGGGAAAGTAAAGCTTTTCTTTGAACACTTAATATTTTAAATGCATCTATTAATTACCATGATTAAAAAATAAGCTTTGCAGTAGAATTAATTGCATCTATGAACAAATATATAGTATTTCACTGACCTAAAATGGATGATAGTTTTAATGTCAAGTAGGTAGCTAATAAAAGTGACTCTAATTTTTTATCAGTATCAAAGGTGCTTAGACTGCTCTCTCTGCAAATTACGCATGAAAATGCTGTGCGATATACTTACTTACAGTGCAACTGTTACCAGATAATGAGAGTAGCTGCAAGGTTCTTTTTGACTAACTTTGGATTGTGAAATGAAAATACTTTTAAATTACCAGGATCATTTACAGAGCATTTTCTGCTTGGGTCTTTTTTGTACCTCTTTTTATGTCTTTTCTCACTTACTTCCTCTCAAATGTTAATTCTTTTTTTTCTGCCCTTGATTCTGCCTGTAACAAACTCAAAAGCAAGGCTGGAGGATTTAAGTTTTGCTGTTTATGGGGCAGTAAATCTTTAGGAGATTAGAACTAGACAACATCTTGGGAAAGTATTTTTCACTTTTATTCTGGCACAATAAATTATAAAATATTATATAGCAAGGTAGTTTCTAGCATTTTAAAATTCATTGTTCAACCTTGGCTACATAGAATTCTGATGGGTTTTGCACATTTCTCTTGGAATAATGTTCACTTCTGGTATTTTTTTCTCCTGATTAATATTGCTTTCTTGTTATATATAGTTAAGTCATCTCAAAATGTTTGTGCATTTCAGGCAGTATTTCAAGACAGAATTACAAAGGAAACTAATTGCTGGAAACAAAACCAAGCAGAGTACATGGGTTAAACACCAATGAATCTGTTAAAAATACACATTTCATCAAAAACCGATAATCAAAGACCAGGCATGAACCAGCAGCCATCATAGTCTTGAAGGCTATGACAGAAAGTTGAACGTGGGTAAAATTTACAGATCATAGTGGATAGGCTGTGTAGACCTGCCAAGGGAATCACAACACACTTAATCTCAAAATGGTGGAAACCTAAAAATATGCAATGCTGTTACATAAAAACCCATGAAATGCTTAGTCCTTAATCCAGGAGTCAGGTAGCACCACTTAATATTTAAAGATCCTTTTTGAAGAAAGGTTGTATCTGTTGAACATAACTGCTTCTTAAAGTTACAGGTTGAAGAGGTGGAACTTGTGGGCATGTTCAGGTCGGATTTGTCAGTCTGAGGCCTGTACTGTTTGTACCTGGGGAGGTACTGAGAGTAATCCACTATATCTTTTAAGTTTTCCTGAAGTGGACTGTATGATCATCCAGATGTTCTAGGTATATAGTTAACCTTTTTTACCTGAACTCGGTACAGTTTGGTTAGTCATATGCACAAGGTATAGAAAAGGATCTTATAAGAAAAAGCAGAGACCCAAACTGTAAGAGATAATAAACCATCTTCTGTTACGAATGGCAGATGACACTCCTTTGGTCTGAACATGTGCAGTGCTAGAGCTTTCAGACTTAAATTTATGGTAGTAATCAGCCAGACCACTTCTAGCACGGAGAAGTGCTTCTTGCAGACCTGAGTTACGAATATTGAAATTATAATTAAAGGAGCTGTTGTGTAGTTGCCACTGATTTCCCTTTTGTTCCAAGGAATCTACCCCTGAGTCATAAAGTCATTGACTCTTACTAAAATTGTTCTGTAGAAGATTCTGGAAACCTGCAGCATAGGTAATTTTGTCTTGAAGGGTGACTATTTAGAAGTTCATCTTAAAAAATGTGCTTACCCACCAGTATTTTTGAATGTATAAGAATAGGTGTTGCAAAATAAGAAGTAGGATTTCTGAAAATAAGGTAAACTTTCTAAATATTGGACTAGGGTTACTGTTAAGTGTAGTTTTTAATTTATTTTAAAACCGTCATTGTTTAGGTCGTTTGGGACTATTCATATAAAATAGGCTGTGCTGTTGCTCCATGTAACAAAGTTGGAGGAATACGAAATGCAGCAAATTTTGTTTGCAACTATGCACCAAGGTAGGTTGCAGGTTTAAATAGTAAAAAAATAAAGCAATTGTAATGACATTTAGCTGTAAATAAATTGGGTTCTTTATTGGAAAAAACAATGGTTGTCTAATTCAGTTATGAAGAGAGCTATGAGCACGTACTTGCAAAGTTTTTTAATCTGTTAATTTTACTGATAACTGTTATTCTCTGCCAATCCTAAGCAAAGAAACCCCAAACTTACCCATGCCCCACTTCAATGATTTCTTTTTCATATGACACAAAAGAAGTGGCAGCAGTTGCTGCAGGCAACTTCCAGTTTTGTACATGTTTTTAATTGCACTTAGCTTTTTACAATGTATTTCCTTTTTTTCCCTTATAAATTACAGAAATAATAGCACAATTGTTAGATCAGTTGCTTTTTTCCCTGTAACAGTAAAATTTTATTATCATTTCTTGACTAAAAGCTGTGATACACTGCAGTGTTATTTGAACATTAGAAAACAGTAAATGAACAGTGCAAGAAGAAGCTAACAGCAGGATGTGATTTTACATTTAATTATACTGTGAAAAAAACATAGGCCCTAGCCAGTGCTGTTCCTAATTTAGGAGGAGTTTGAAGACACAGAGGCAGTAGTTCTAAAATAAGATATTTTGTCTCATAATAGTGCACAGTCCATAATCAAGCGCATGCATATGCAATCTGCTTGTCATTTTTAAAACTTCCATAGCTTGTGAGCTCTCATGATAGCTGGTTTTTCCTTCTAGCAAACCTGGGCCACTTCTGGGGAGTTCAGTTAGCCTGAACTAAAAAATTCATTGAGCCTTGCCCATCTCTCTTCCTGTACAACAAAACTGGACTTGTACTTGAATTGTTAGTTTGAAACTTGCTGGGGTATAGGACTTTGTTTTTGTTTTCTTTTTAAAATCTGAACTAAAATGTTTACAGTTGCCATTGCAGAATAATGGCTAATTGGTTTCAACAGTGGTCTGTAAGCCTTTGTACTTGAGATTTTCTGATCTATAACAGTATACTGTGTTGTTTTGCTGTGTTGTTCTGCACATCCTAGAGAGCTGATAGCTAAGCTGAATAGCTGTCTTAAGAATGAGGTCTAACATGTCATTGTTGTCTTATTCACTGCTTGATACCAGGAACTCTGCTCTCTATGTCACCACAGAAGCAAGTGTAGTTAGAGCAGACAGGCAATCGTCTAACAGCCTTTTCCCTTCCTAAACTGTCTGGAAAAATACATAAACCTGAACCTTGCCACCAGTCATCCCCAGATGATGATTCTAGCTCCAGATACTGGATTACCCTTTTCCAACTACATCTTCATGACTTCTTCCTAAGGTTTGGACCCTTAGTGCTCAGTTGCCTTAGAAGACAGCTAGAAAACAGGTTTTCTTCAGAGTTAAGGATGCACCAGTTTAAGGACCACCTTGCCAAAATTACTTTATTCAGTGTAACAGTTTTACACTGTGGTCCTTTTATAGATCGTTTGTGATCTGCTGCTGGGACCATACATGTCTGAGATGCCCAGAGTATCCTCCCCACTGAAAGAGAAGCATACAGTATTTTGGAATGTGCCCTGTTGTTGCTGTCATATTCAAACTTAGCTGCCACATCCATGCTACCAGGCTCTGTTTGTCATGCTTTTCTCATCTCTTCTACCTAGCTTTCTCTTGGTAGGTGAATCCTCATCTGTTACGTCCAGAAAACCCTTAGCTCTAAGAGGAGCCTCAAGATGGTCCTTAGTATTCTGTTTGAAGGGTAGTAGAATCTTGGAAATACCCTTGAAAGGGTCTTGTAGGATGTCTCTTGGCTTACTGGGCATTCTTCTCAGCCATCCTAGAGAGCTTTTCCAAATGGTTGCTTTCTCTTACCTTGGTATTTGTTATTTGCATTTACCTAGGATTTTTAATTTTATTTTACCTCTGCACTTTCTGCACCATAGGCAAAGAGTCCAAACTAGAAAAACTGAGCACTCTCTCACATCTCACTCTTTGCCCATGGCTAAAGGCAAGAAGTGTAAACAACCTGATGAATCCTGAAGGGAAGACTAGATAGATGCGGTGGTGATTTATCACTTTACAAGATAGTTTATTGGTTGCAACTACCAGATTGCTAAGTTTTGTATGATAATGTGAATATAGGGTGCTCTGACATTTGCATGATGTCAGAAAACTCCTGACATCTCACAGTTTCTGGAGTCTTCACTTCTGGGCAAGTGAAAATCACTGGAAGTAAATACAGAGTGATACACATGAGGGGAAAGGTGGTCACCTATAAAATCATGGAGAATGTTGGCTCAATACTCACTAGCTGTCAGAAAGAAATGAAACAGTAGTAATAATTAATCAAAAAAGCAAAATATAAACCACAAGCGTCAGTTTTTATGAAGAGAGCCTTTTAGTTTCTGTAGCCTAAACCAGCAAGACAAGTGAAATCAAAGGCCCATGTGATAGTCTCCCATATATTTTGTTTCAATTAAGTGGCATAGTCTTCAGAAGCCACCTGGTGTTCCATAGTGAGTGACTTTTTTTCCTCTCTAAATAAGTTAATTTGTGCCTTTTTTCCCCATTCCTTACATCTTCCCAGTGAGGCAACACTATGCAACCTAGGTGTTAAGTAATCTGTAGATTTACTTATTTTTAATGAGGAGATAGGGCTTCTTGGAGAAAAAGGGAAGGCCTTTCATCTCTCTAGATCTGTAGCTGGCAGTTCTCTCAAAGGGGATTTCACAGTGATTATGAACGGTGTGAAGTGTAATTATCACATGCAGTAAAAGCCTTCCATACCAAGAAAGACTTGTTGAATTGCATCTCAGGTAATATCTGTAGCTTCTTTCTAGTTTGCATTCCTGCAATTGAAATGTGCACAGTCACCAAGTGGGTCTGCTTTCACACGCTTATGAAGGCATTATGGTCTTGCCAGAGGTTCTAGAAGCAATGTTTTGTCCTTCAGTCTCTTTTATTCTGGATTCTGAGACTCTTTTTAAGATACTGTGTGGGCTACTGTTGGTAATCACCCATGCTGTGAATGTATATATGGATGATCACCCAAAAGGTAAGTTACTTAACCTGCAACTTCTTATTTTTTAGATATTTATATATACATATATATATTAATAACTGTCTTTTCTGCTCTTCTCTGACATTCAAAACCTATGTTCCATTCTTGGTATAAGGAGATCCCCACTCAGTTTTATTGCTGCCTAAACTGCATGTCAGAGCATATGGTCGCAATATTACACTCTAGATGCTGCTGGGGTAAAACCTAGGCCAACAGTGTACTTGTAGGCAATATATATAAAATACATTTCAAAGAATAATAGCAAGTAAGTCACAGGTAATGTTTTGTTCTTCACCATCAATCTTGTAAAACAGCATTACAGCAACCTTTTCCTCTATATGTCTGGTCAGTAGCTCTCGTTTATAAATATAGATGATACAGGGTGTAAATACAAGCTTAGGATCCCAAAGAAATGTTTCATGGGTTTTGGTGAACATGATCTCCTTTGAGGAGTACCCACTATGGAGGTGAGCAGAGTGGGAAACAAACCTAGCTATAATAGCGCACAGTCCTTTGTGGGGACTAAATCTGCCCTGGAGTTCCCAGGATTAGCCCTGTGAAATATAGCTCTTCTTCATCTTTTTGAATGAATGCAGCATACACCAGGTACTGTTTCTCGTTACCTAATAGCATGGTATAGGTATCCAGGACAATGGTAACTGCATTATTCTTTTCAGCAGTTATAATGTGTAAGGAGCTTTTCTGAGAGTGTGCAGTGGTAAGTCCTGCAGGCTGATCTTTACACTTAAACACTTTGTCTCTGCTTGGATACGATCCTTAAGCATGTAAAGATCCCAGTGTCTTCACTAAGACTGGTTATTTATTCTTGGACATGTGTATTTTGTGGAATGAAGCTCACAATATTTATTTTTTTTTGTAAATGTGTTTAAGCTATTCGGGAGTGTTTCACCTTAAAGTTTCCACTCAAAAATCCTCATTTTCCATCAGTTAAAACCAGGCTCCATCCACAATATTGTTTTAGTATAAATAATAGAATAAAAAGCCTGAGTATTTTCCAGTAAGATGTATAACAGCTTTTTAAGATTCCTTTCTTTAACAGGGACACAACAATTAAAAGAATGAAAATTATTCTGAGATTTTTTTAATGAATTGTCAGCAATATGTTGTCTTTTCAGAGTATTTACTTCAACAAATGATTTAAGATACTTACCAATAATTTAAAATGATGTGTGAAACTCTGCCTTTTCCTTTGTAGTGGTAATTTGCCAAGAAGACCATATATAGAAGGAAGATCATGCAGTCATTGTGCAAATGGGGACACCTGTGAAAGTAAACTATGTAGTAAGTAAATGTAAAACACAGTATGTAAGAGTAAAAATACAGTGGCCTATTTGATGAAGGATGTTGCAAGGCTTTGTTTTACCCTTTGATGGTGTTGTCTTGTGTCCAATTCACAAGTAATTAAAAAGTATCCTTAAGGTTATTTACATTCAAGAAACAAATAGTTCATATTTTACTGAATCTGGGCCTCAATGATCATTATGAAGTCTCCATTTGATGATAGACATAAATCATTATTTTAGTTAAATGTATTACTCTTTCTAGTTGCACTGTTGATATTGTGCTGACTATTAATCATACCAAAGAAATCAGCATCTAGCTATGTACTTTTCAGAGTAGCATTTAGCAGCAATTCCTTGAGTAGTCTCATAGACCTTCAGAAACAGCAGAGCTACTAAGCAGTTGTATTTAGAATGAAATACTTAAATTGCAGTTACTGAATCTGTTGTGACTGTTTCAGGCAGCCACAGCTAAATTGCATTCAAGCTTCAGTATAGCTGATGCTTATGAACTCTGGAAGCAGTCACAGTAACTGTGAGAAGGGTCATTCTGGGTTTGTACTTCGTGCCGGAGTTGTAAGGCCCGTTGTCTTTCCCTCCTGGTTATATCTGTGTGAAAAGGGACTGCATACTGATTTAATTTTCTCGCTATAAAGTGTATTCCCTATGGTGAATAAAATCCTTTCCTTGAACTAGATAATTCTTTTAATTCTATTCTTGTCAAGAAAATGAATTAGTCATGAATTGCTAAGTATGCATCACGTTTTGATGGAGTGAAACATGAGGAGACAGTAAGTCAACTGTCTTCAGAAAGCTCTAAACCTGACAACTTCCACCTGCTGAGAAGTCACAAGCAAGCAGTTTCCTGTGGCTAAAGTTAGGATGTGTGTTTTTAAGTTTCATTTAATAAACTGGAAGTAAGGTTTCTGGTTTCTGTCTAACAGGTAGTTACTATATTTGCTCAATATATGCGTTAGTCTAGCTTTAAAAACATTCAGCAGTCCTGTAGGTCTTAATTTTTAGATAGCAGACATGTCTGAAAAACAGCTACACGGAATACCAGGTTGTAGTTGATCCCAGTATCAGGCCCCACTTAGGAATCAGTCTGTCCCACTTTCTCGTCCATGAAATTGTATTTGATAGTACTTACTAGCTCATGTGTACATTGTGAATATTAATCAGTATTTATTGTTTTGAGAAAGACAAAGGAAGAGGGTTCAAACAGAAAATAACGGGGCTGTATAATGTGTCCCTTTCCCCATCCATGTCACTGTTATGAACAGTAACAGCTTTATGGAGGCATTACCATTATGAAGTATCAGTTTTCATTTTTATGAGAACATTCTAGCTTTTATTTTAATTGTAAGGTTTATCAGTGCGAATTGTAAAGAATTTGTCAAATTCTACCGATTGTAAATCTGATGAGTTTGTTTTAGCTATTATTTTAGATATTTTCATATTAAATAATTTATATTAAATAAATAGATAATATTTTTAGCTAGTTAGATAAATTTTAGCTGTTATTTTAGTTAATAGATTTCTAATGAGAGAGAAATCATGACTAGCTGGTAAAACTGTTTATTTTATCCCTTTTTCCAGGAAATGCAGAACGTGATAAACTTATCTGTACGTATTACGGTTTACCACTACTACTTATGTTCCTCAGTTACGTTAAATATATACTCCAAGTAAATCTTACATCTATATGCTTATTTATAGATTATTCAGGATGGCAGCCCCCTTGGGAGTTCAGCATCACGTGCAGTGAGGCTTGTGTCAGTCTTGTGGTTTTGAGAATACTACTGTTAAGTCTTGCTTTTGCCTCTGTTTATTTTATCAGAAATTACTTTACAGACATGCCTATAAACACCTAATTGTATTTGAAACACGTAATATCTTCTGAAGATACTTGCTAATGAAATAAGCAAAAAAGTCATACTGATGTGACATTAATGACAACTTTCTTTGACAGTAATTTTGTTCCTATTATTTTATGCTCCTTAAAGAAAGTTAACATGCCAAAAAAAAAAAAAAGTTAAATTCTATGTGGGTAAAACTCATATTGGGAAAATATTAAACTAAAGATGGTATCTGGTGAGGTTTGGAGGATTATTTTTAAATACAAGATTTCCCAAAACTGTGACATACTCTATTCCTGCAATTCAAGGACAAACTATGTGTCAGTTAAACAATTCTTACAATTCATACTAAGGCAGTCTTTGGAATCACAATTGCTTAATTTCGATGCTGAGAAAAAGCTAGCATCATGTTATGTACTCAGGCCTGTTTCCTAAAGTGGTAGAATGTTCTAAATAAAATGTATAAGTAAGATTTTATAGAAAGGCAATTCTTTAGAAGTCCTGTTGTTTGAAGTTAGCATAAGCAGATACTTATAATGCATTTATTATTCCTTATTCAAAGTGTGACACTTCAGATTTATTATTATTTTGTTCCTAACTCCCTCTAAACCTTGTGATTATTTTTTTAATCCTTGTCTTAATGTGTACTGTTACTTGTGCATAGCATATTTCATGTTTTGTAAGTGTTCTAGAGTTTCAATAATAAATTTTCTTTACCTTGAAACTTGCTCAAGTCCATTTAATCATCAGATTTTACTCTTCTTTACTCTTCCAAGTCATGAAGTCTTTCATTAATATGCTTTAATTTCACTTTTTCCAACAAAAGACAGATGGAATTTATACAAGAATCTGACGCTTGTGTTTCTTACCAGTATAGCAGACTAGATTTTGTCCTGCTTGTATCTTAGTCTTACCTAGTAAATGCCAATATGACTGTATGAAAGTTCATTATTATTAGGTAATGTTTTACCATTTTTGTAAAACGAACAAATAAAAAAACCTCACAAAGTCAAATTCTGCTATTTTCTTCCTGTTCAGAATTCAAATTGAGCTTAAAGGAGGCTTCCATGATTTCACCTTTAGGAACAGTCACAAAGAAAATAAACTAGACTTTTATTGTACATTAATTTTAAATTAGGCATGTGCTAACCATTTCTTCTGTAAGTTTTCTATTCTAACATTACTAAAACACAGAACAGACATTTCAAATACAAGTTTTATTATTTAAAACTTGGGTTACATTCTCAAATCCAGAAGCCTAATACCATATACCTAAAACCGTAAGTAGGTGGCTCCTACATAGAAAATGTTGCACTATTAAAGTTCATAAGCAACAGCTATTTCCATTGCTTTACATTAAAGTTGCTGATACTCATCACCTCCGGAGAGAAAATCATTATTTAGGTGCAGTATTAGGGTTGAAAAACTCACTTCAGAGCTATATTTCAGACATCTGTAAGTAAAAAAAAGTTTCCTTAGTACCTGAAATACAAAATCTGGTGCTACAATAAAGCTCTTTCAAGTTCTGAGGTATTGCATGTTGCACAGTTTCACGATGCTGATTTTTTACAGTCGAAACCCCGTGTTCATATTCAGTTACTAAAACATAAGTTTTCCTTCTTGTAGCTGTGACAAAGCCCAAAAGAAATTAATATCTAACACTGTCATTCCTATCCCTGGTAATAACTGTTCTTGTCATTTAGTAATTTTATCACAGCTAGGACTGTAACAGAGTGTGCCTTGGAGAGAAGGCGAAAGAGAGTTCTGCAGTCTCCCAAAGCCTTAAAAAAACCCTCGTTTTTCTTTAAAACCTCAGCCATATGTATGCCAGTCTGATAGTAGTCCTTTCATCTGACACAGTTATTGTTTGTCCTGAACTCAGCAGTGTGGAATTTGCAACACAGAATGATGTGCAGATGGTAATGCTGTCGGATACTGTTCCGATAAATGAAGTAGTTTTCCATCCGTTAAAGTATTTTTTCCTTCTGCCTATTTGAACTTGTGATTCTCAGTTTCTTTCCTCAGTGTTGGTTCTTGTGGTGTCCACACAAAATACAGACAGTTTGTCCCATTCTGCAATTTGGTGTCTTTGGGAGTAAGTCTCAATGGCTGAGAAGATGGTTCCAAGATCCCTTTTGTAAAAACAGCATGGATGTGGACAGTTACGGCTTGTTGGATCTTCTCTCAGGAGATTCCTGAACAGTATTCTGTCATACTCTCCCCAGGACAAGTAACAATGTGGGGAGGTTGATGATTTGAGGACAAAATTAAATGTCATTTTACAGATTCCCAGGTGTCTTGGATACCTCTAATAGTCTGTAATCCACCAACCTTTAGTCCTCTGACTGAATCATAATTAGGGAAATCTAAATCTGAGGCCTTATTTTTTCCAGCCATTTTAAAGTGAAAGCAGGTGCAAAGTAACTGAGGGTTGTAAACATGGGGATCTTTTCAAAGTTACTGGGCTGTATGGCTTCCTGCCCATACCCAGCTCATTGTGCTCAATTTCACTTGAGATCTGTGCAGGGACAGGCAATGTTTGTATTGTCCAGACAAATATAATGTAATACCCAAATCTCAAAGCTGAAGTTTCATCTGGTTTACAAGATCCACTGACTACTGCTGGCAAAGGGTTGGAACTCTTTTTGTGAAAACATTGTTATAGATGCTTGAGGGCAGGCTGGACTTATGCTTTAATTATAGATAGAATCACTAGATGGAGCCAGAGCCAGCTCTTCAGGAAAGTCTTTTGTAACCTGAACTATCCTCGGTATATCAAAATTTATTGCTTCATAAAGATCTCGGTTCAGCTTCCAAGCGCAGAATTTCAACTGCGTGCTTATATAACTGCAAGATCACTGCGTTGCTAAATTAATGGTGCAGTTTGAGTGCAAATTGCATGTGGTCGTAATATAATCATAGGTTTACATTATATCTAGCTGCCCAAAGGCTTTAGATTGTACAGCATTTTTAGGAAAGAAAAAGAAAGAGAGAATATACTTCCTAGTTTCAAAGTAATACTCAGCTGGAGAAGGAATAACTGTCAGTAAACTGAACTTGGTTCTGGTCTAGAAAAGAGGCAAGGTGACTTTCAAAGGAACTAAACTGCAGGCAGGCTGTCTATGTTCATTTTGGAAGCAGGGGAGAGGGACGTTCACCCTAATGATGTAAACTGTCATAATTTGATCTAAGTGTCTTTCCATTACCTGGAGAGTGCCACATCAAGTGGCACCTGGAAGGTACCTTATGGGCTTCAGGAGTGCACATGGTGGAATGGTGGGTCTTTGGTAGCCCTAACCCAGAAGCAAGCAGCTGACCCCCTGGTGATACAGAAGGTACTGGCAGCCACAGGAAGAAGCCTCCCTCCCGAGATCCCCTTCACCATCCCAGTTTGACCAACAGTCATCAACACCAGCAAGGGTATGTGCTCCTGTACACTGAAAAATGTCCCACCACAGGTGAGGGCCCTGTCACCTCTGCCAATGTCCACACACAGTTTCTGGAATAATCCATGACAGCAGAAGAGAACAGAAACTACGCCTGGTAGTCAAGGGACCTTGGCACTGTTAGTTGTACACCAGGAGGCAGAGTCAGCAGTTGGATCTAGTAAGTGTAGGTGAGATCATGACCATCGCATGCATGTTCTGGAGGCTGATGGAGCCACAGCCAACCGCTGGTAGAGGAGCAGGTAAAGCAATTAGAGCTAAAAGCCAATGGCTGGGCTGCAAGTGTAGCTACCGCCTGGGGCTGGGGTTGTGTCAGGGTGAGTGCTTGTGCTTCACCCCCTACTTCTCTTTACTTGCCAAGGGAGGTGAGAGTTTGAGATGACTGGTAGTGCTGCAAGCATCTTTTTATCACATCATCAAGAACAGTACCTTGATGTACCAAAAGCTTCTTGCACCCAACTTGCTGTGGCCACAGAGAAAGTGGCCAGTCTCCTCCCACTGACTGCTTCAGCTTGGTCTGTTTAAAACAAATAATTTATTAGAGAAAAAAATTGTGACCTAACGGGAAGAGTTTCTAAATACAGGAAACTATTGTAAAATAAAAGGGGAAGATAATACTTTTCAGTTCCCTCTCTGTGCAGGTTTCTTGTACCTGTAAGGACTGTTTATTGGTAAGGGCTGTGTTAAGCCTGTCCAACAAAAATAATTGGAAGTCCTCTTTTTGTTTCTTCCCCAAAAGATCCAAAGCACCAGGATCTCTCCCCCACCACCACCCCCCCCCAGCTTTTTTGCCTCCTACAGCTGCCCTTGCCTTCATGAAAATGGTCAATAAATCACAGCAGGGCCATGAGGAGGGTGTGGAGAGTTAGTAATGCATGATCAGACATAAACACATACACGCAGAAAAGTTTCATTATGTGGCTCCTGTTAATAGCCTAAATAGATGTAGCTGTGATGGTGCTGGAGGGCTACAGATCCTTCAGTGTGCCGGAATAAGGTGTACAGATTGTTACAAGACTCTCTGAAGCAAATCAAGGGTATTATTTAACAGGGAAAAGTCATCATGCAATACCAGAATGATAATTTCCAAAAGTGTTCAGCAGGATAAGACCTGACCTGCAAAACTGAGCAGAGAGTGAGATTCATGAATAGTTTACAATCTACATTTTCTCTGTAAACCTACCTAAATCTGAGTCACAAGACCTTATTTTAAAATATGGCTGTTCCTATGCTCTTGCATGTTCATACAGTTTGGTTTAGGTTTGAAAAAGCCTCAACCAGCTTGTAGAACAGTTGGTAAGACAATACAAATCGCAGCCCCGGCCACAGTACTGCCCCAAGAAATGATCCGTCCTGGAATGTTACTCAGAAGTGCTAATCCTATAGCCACTCTCCAGGAGCACTGGAAGCTCCTCCAGTGATTTCAGGCATCAGATAATGTCAGCTAGAGCTGTACCTTATGAAGCAATTTCACTTCCTGTTAGTTTGACAGTTTCAAGTGCTTCTATGCCTAGAGAACACCCTCTGAAGAACTGCTTACCAGTTTTATCTCCGCCTGATTTCTTTTAGAAACTTAAAAACAGTACTGAAAGCATTGAAGAATTATGAAAATCCCATTTTTCTTTGCTGCATTGTTCTTACTGGATCTCTTTGCTTGCTGTCATGCTTATCTACAATATCCCTTGCCTGACATCGAAGATGCAAAGTTCATTGAAGACTGTGTACGAGCTCACAACACATTTCGATCCAAAGTGAATCCACCAGCCAGCAACATGTTTCGCATGGTAAGGCAGTGTTCATGATCTGTTTGATAATCAGTAGAGATTGTGCTGCGATTTAGCCCATTTTATTCTTCATTTGTTTTGTGTTCCTCTTTCCATGTCTGTCAATGGCTTACCTACTATGTATGTTAGTACTTCATAAGAAATATAAAAGACATTCATTTTCACAGTATTGTTAAGTTTTAATAATTTGAAGGGAATTCCCTTTTAGGGATGGATTGCTACTTTAAGCTTCAGAAGAAAGACAGAACAAAGGGCTGTCTTGCAAAAAAAAAATGATACTTCTCAGCATTTCGTTTGTTTCTTTCTGAGAGAGATAGTAATCTGCTCTATGCTTGTCCAGGTTTCATATAGGGAAGCTGGTATCAAAGAGCTCCTGAATAGGCAATCAGCACAAAAGGATTTGTTGCAAATTTAGCATTTCTTCTTGTTTCTTCCAATCTGCAATATGTTAAAGAAAGGGATTTGCCAGGACATTCATCTTGATACCTGCTCGTCATTTGCTGTAGCAGGGTTTGAAGAGTAGGGATACTAATATCTAGGCTGAAAGACAGAGCATCCTATAAATACAATGAATGGTAGAACAGACTGTGGATAAGTCTCAGCTTGTTTGGTGGAATACGTAAGGAAGAAGGTAGATAGGTAGCTGAAAGAGGTAACCCCATCAGTTCATGTGATTCCTCTGAGCCCTCCAGCAGCATAGCTGCAAAGGAAGTTAAATGCATAACCGCATGCACAGTATGAATCATTTCTATGAAAGGAAGTTCATAGTAAAGGGGTAGCTTGGACTACTTACTATTTTAATACTTGCCATTTTAAAAATCAATGTTTAATTTAAAATGCTACTGCACTAGAACAAACTCAGCTGCTCAGACCACAAATCCAGCAAGCCTGGAATAACAGCAGGACAAATATATAGAAACCTCTTGAATCAAAGGTATCATATTGTATTTAAAAGCTCTTGATGGATTTTTCTTGCAAAATTTTTTTTCAGCCTTGAGCTCATGCAAGTTTTTATCATCCCTAGCATCATGTAGCAAAGAGCTGCTCAACCTAACCACAAGTTATGTAAAGATATCTCCTTCCATTTGATTTGACCTGTTAATTCTTAGTTTCATTTGATAGTCTCTGGTCTTTGTATTGGAAGGAGCAAGTAATTAACTGCTGATTTACCTACTTCACACAAGCTATCCATCTGTCTCTGATCAAAGCTGCAGAAGCACTCTGTTGCTTATGAAAGCCCTACATACTTGAGGATGATCATCACCCTCCATGTTCTCTCTGTCCTTTCCAATTCTAGTGTCCATTTCTTAATGCACACAGCATTTAATTTGACAGGACTTCTCACAGTGGTGTAATTATATGTCTGGTTTTATTTTCCATCCCTTCTCAAGGAATCTCTAACACTTCATTTGCTTTTTAGACTACTCCTTAATAGTGATTTTCAAGTGGCAATAACCATCTCCAAACTTGTCATTATGAACACAAAGTCAGAATTGCCCTTTTTTTTCTTTTTCTCGCACATCCCTTAACTTTTTATGTACTGAATTTTACATTTTTACCTGCTATTTTATTGCCTGGTCATTCAGTGGCATAGTCTTTCTGCAAGCCTCCCAGACTGGTTTCTCAAATCCTCACTATCCCAGTCATGGTGGAAATAGTTCCTCCTCAACCCAGGAGAGATGAGTGAGCCTTTTATTTGCTTTGGCCACACTTCTCAATGAAGAGCAAAGAGGCTGAAGGGGCTGGGGAAGGGAGTGAATCTTCTCTCCGTCCTGGCCAGCAGAACTCCTATCTGGTTTGGTGTTAACAGCAAAAGGCAAATCCCTGGACACCAAGTCCTTCAAGCCCCTCCACAGCTGGTGGTTTCACCCAGTTACCTACTTTCCAGTACAGCAGCTTATAGACTGCAGTCCAGCTTATATACCGCAGGTCAGTGGATAGATCCTACATGTCCTGCAATATCTAAGGAAGAAAGAAGAAAAATATTGTTATGGGAGTAGGAATGTCAAGCCAGAGAAAGTGAATGCGGGGATGGGAAGCAGAAAAGGTGAAAAGAATCCTTACAAGTTTCTGTTTAAAAATGTTTGAATTCAGCTAAGTCACTGCTGTGCACATTATATTATGGGGTTTTTTTTCCTTTTCTACAGTCCTGGGACACTGCTTTAGCTAAGACTGCCAAAGCATGGGCAAAGAAGTGCAAGTTTAAGCACAACGTTTACCTTAAAATGCCTAGGAGGGTGCACCCCACCTTTACCCCTGTTGGAGAAAACATCTGGACTGGCACAGCCAGCATCTTCTCTGTGGATGCAGCTCTCAGTGACTGGTTTAACGAAGTCCGTAGCTATGATTTTGACAGCAACAGGTGCACTGGCATGTGTGGTCACTACACCCAGGTGAGTCTTACATGCCCAATGGTTTATAATCTCATGGTTACACAGATAATCCAAGTACAGGCATGGAACAGACTGCTCGGACAGGAATTATAGCAGGATTTTACAACCCCTGGTTTATTGTTGCATGAGATTGGAAATAAGTATTCCAAGTCCCGTTTCCTGTATGGTGAATGGGATTATCCCATGACAATTTCATGTTTCCAGGGGAGCCAGATAATATATGGAAAAGCATTTATCATTCAGTTTTTTGTCTCAGCTGCTGTTGATGTTGCCCCCTGTGTCAGCTGTTTTGGGCTTCCACAAGATCCTCCCCTTCTCCTTCCTCCCTTAATGCTGCTGTATTTTCAGTCTTCCAATGGGTGCATTACACATTTCCCTTTGCCTTCCAGGTTGTTTGGGCAGAGAGTTACAAAGTTGGCTGTGCAGTTCACTTCTGCAACAGAGTTGAAAATTTTCCAGGACTTTTCAGAGCAGCACATTTTGTTTGTGACTATGGCCCAGCGTAAGTTACTTGTAACATTATCATTATTGCTATTGTTATCGTTAGCATTATTAAAATATCCTAGAACTGACCTGGTATTAGGTGGAACAATGATTGAAGCGACTGTAAGAAACTTGAGAAGAAGCTACATCCATATGTCACCAGTTCAAGATAAGCTTGCCCCGGCCATTGAGAGCAGGAGCTGCTGGACATAGCCACAGCTGAAGAAAATCCCTTTCTAAAAAGGCAGGCAAGCAGAACATAGCTGAAAGCCCTCACCATAACCACGACAGTAGAATAAAATCAGTTCAGTCTCTGCAAGAAAAGGTGCAAGCTTTCTGCTTCAGCAAGATTACATCGTTCTACGGCCCCACCCCAACTTCAAACAAGACATTTCAGTTGAAGAAATCACAGTCAGCCTTCTAGTTTATCTCATACCCTGCAATTTCTGGGCTTACCTTTTACATATCTGCTTTTAAAATACAGCCAGGAAAGGAGGGACTAGAGGCAGACTCTTGTGTGCTTACGGTGAATAATATGGTATTTCCTGAAAAGTCTCATTAATTTCAAGAGGCACCAGAGAGCTGCTCCCCATGCCAGTGAGAGCTTTATTCTGATCTAAAAGAATTTCAAACAATTGCAGTGATAAGGTTTTGCATAAACGGATTTATTCCCTCATAATAGCTGTTTGTGAAAAATTATCCTAACAATCTGATGAAACCATGTATTTAAATTGCTTTTCAAATGGCTGAGCTAGCAAAATACTGTTCTTCTGCTTTGCAGGGGGAATTACCCAAGAAAACCATATGAAGTAGGGCAACCATGCAGTGGATGCAGCAGTGATAAGTGCATAGACAAGCTCTGTGGTAAGATCAAAGTGATCAACTAAGAAAGTTGAATAGAAATAAAAGTGGCATAATTATGAGTGGAAATATGACGATGAGATGATTTGTAGTAACGTCTGTAGGGCAGCACAGAACAGCAGTACCAAACCCTGGTAAGAATAGTATAAGAAGGAATTAATTGAAATACTTTTCTGTTGAAGGCTTCTAGAGGTAGATGAAAGAAGCCTTCCTGAAAAAAAAATCAGTTAGACTGCTTTCTGCCTTATATCTGATCAGGAAGTCAAATCTGAAACTTCAGCCCCCACAAATACTCCCCTTCTGTTTCTTCTGTCCTAGCAGAAATTGTATATTTAACTTCTGCTTTCTTGCTTGTTTCATTTCTCCTATCACATTTTCCAGGTGATTATGGTTCTGAATCAATGACAACACTATACTGAAAAGCACACTTATTTCTAACTTCTGCAATTTTCTGAACTATAGCAGTGAGAGCTTGTTTTTCCACAGCAGTTTGCAGCTGTGGACCTTTATGTCATTACCCTTAGTCCCAGACTAGTCATAAATAGTGTTTTAAATAATCAGAGATTAAAGGACATGAAACAATGTCTTAAATCAAATATGAATTCTATACAGAGGTGTGATGAGGATGGTCTCTCAACCCAGGCTCCAAAAAGCTTCAGCTGTAGAAATAATTGAGCATTTGGTGCTCTTATTTCCTTCTATGATATCCTGGCTGACTCATCATGAGGTCTTAGACTGATGCATCACAGAAAAACTAGGAACCTCTCACAGACTAGGAGGAAGAGAGCTTTTCAAAATTAAGCACTAGACCCTACAACCCATTTTACCATGTTCTCCTATAGGGCAAATCAGCAATTCCAATAGGATGCACATAGGCAATCCTGCAAATGCATCAAAGCTCTTAGTAAAGGTGTACTTTTATGAAAAACCTAGTAGTTATATTTGTCTATTTAAATTTGGTTTATCAATTTGACAGAAGTTCCATGGTTTGTTTTTATTTGCTATTCCCTCCTTCCCATGTCACAAATTCTTCCTCACACAACTGCCTCTTTCCTGCATCTCTTTTAATTTAATAAAAAATAAGAGCCCCACGCCAGCTGGGAACCTGCTCTTGTTGGCATGCTTCCTCCTTGCGGGATGTTTTAGGCACTAACTGGCATCATCACTGCAGTAAGCCAGGCACTAGCAATGGCTTACTCTTTACATTAAGAGCCACCACCTAACGATACTCACATTCATTTCCTCTTCTGATCTCTTTTCAGCAAATACAGAACGTGAGAAGCTGATAAGTACGTATCAAGTTGTTCTTAATTGCTTTCCTGTAAGTATGGCTACATTTGATAAGTCTTAATGCCTGTTTCTTCACTGTTTTAGATTATGCCTACTGGCATCCGGACTGGGATACACAGCCCCAGCCACCACGGCCCCAGCCCCCCAGGCCTCCAACACCACCCCACATCCCACCTGCTGAGCAGCCGCATCCCTCTTGTGACCAATACTGTCTTAGTGTTTCAATTTTAAGACCACTGTTTTTGGTACTGAGTACTGGTGCTGTTCTTTTAGTACAAAAGTGGTTTCCACATACTTTTTTGATGAGCAATGATCAATTAAGATACTGATAGTGATCTTACTGCTCTATATTACTCTCAGAGAATTGCACACATTTAAGAATACACTTGGTCATCTCTCCATTATCCTAGTGATATTTATCCACCATAGAAAAAGGCTTCTTCTCCACTTAAGGCAGGATAAAAGTGGCTGTTCATAGAGTTAGCATAAGTTATTGGCAGTAGCTGCACACGCTTCTATGTCTGTACAAGTCACTATGTCTGTACAAGCCGCAGGATCTGGTTCAGGAGTAGATTGGTAGGGGGACCACATAGACTATATATTACTATGTATGCTAACAAGCCTCCTGGAAACCTGGGGAATCACAAAGACATGTCTGAAGTGGCACACTGTATCAAAAAGAAGCAATAACTCATCTCCATTAACCTTAAATTATCCTATACATTGTTTTCCCCAGGTAATAGAGATCTAATTATACTTATTACTTATGAACAGAAAGAATAAACCTTGTCCTTTACTGTATTTAGCCTCTGTGTATGTATCAGTCTCCATTAAAGTTACTCTATGGTCAGGTATACTATTCTGTTCTCCTCCTCCCAGAGTTAAGCTCTGTCCTCCATAGCTACAATACCAGGGGAAGTTGATAGAGCAAGGACTTAAGATAGGGTGTTAATGGGGAGAGCTTAATTTTAGGATGTGAGATGGTGACAAAATCTGAAATACAAAACCTGGATGACAGCCATACTGAGCTTGCAGATAGGGAAGGTGGGGGAGCAGGGAGTTAAAACAGCAGGGGGGAGATGAAATAGGCCCAGGACAACCTCTGGTTCAGAAATGAGAGATCTCAGCCTCATTAAAAAAGCCCAGACTGTTGAGAGATATATTCATTTTGGGTTTAGAGACATTTAACCCTTGACCCCTATTATTCCTTATATACATTTGCTAGTAAGGGAAACAAACCTGTTTTTCAAGCTAAGAGATGCTGGCTGGTTTTAGCAATGCATAACTCCACTATCAATATTTAAAACTGTTTCCCCTTCTTTATCATAGTCCTAACGCTTTGAGAACACAGTGACTCAAATTCTGAGCCACACTGCAGCTCTGAAAGAGCATGGCATCCCACAGAATAAAAATGAGCTCCAGATGTTTGGGCTTTTGTCATATACTGCAAAATGCCACTATGTAAGAAGACACATATTTAATTTCACAACTGTCAGTTCCTGTCCGCTGCTGTCTTTCATAGGTACCAACAGCGAATTGGCTGGGGTTGGGCAAGTGTTTGGGAGGGTGCACAGCTGTGATGGCTGACCTAAATTGACTGAAGGGATATTCTATACTATATAACACTGTGTTCAGGAAAAAGCAAACAAACAAAACAACAACTACGCACACACACACACAAGAAAACCTGCCATAGAGGGAGAAGATGGGGGGGTGGCTTCCAGGGTGTCCATTGCTCAGAGACTGTCTGGGCATCAGTCTGCCTTTGGGAAGTATGAGTGATTGCCTGTGCATCGCCTGGGGGGTTTGTTTGCTTGTTTCCCGCCTCCTCTTTCCACACACATTAAACTGTCTTTATCCTGACCCATGAATTTGCTCACTTTTCTTCCTCTTTTCTACCCCCATCCTGCTGGGGAGAGGGGAGTGAGTGAGTGGCTGTGTGGGTGCTTGGCTGCTGGCAGAGGACAACCCACCACATTATTCTGCTCTAAAAAGGGGTCTGTAGGGGAGATGTGAACATAGCGTTTCCCATTCGTGATTCCCTCAGAGAGTCTTTTCATCTGTAAGCAGTCTCCCCATGAAAAACTGGAGGTATGTGTCACACAGGACCTAATGTGTGCTGAATGTGGCCTTACCACCAGCCCCAGCACCCACAGGAATGCATGTGCATAAGTGATAGCTTGGACCTGCACCCAGGTGTTCAAAGGTGTTCCTTAGATGAACCTGGAGTGAGAAGAACTACAACCTTATTCCCACAGAGATGTACAGGTTGGGACTGTGAGAAGCGGCCTGAGCTTGATGAACAGGTGATAGTTAAGGGCAGTGTGAGGAAGAGGGTGTTGGTGGTGGTGGTAGGTCTGAGCAGGGACTGTTGGGCACGCAAGGCAACATTCATGGGAAATTGGCTCCCAACTCCTGGCTGTGAAACCCAGCGTGGGTACTGGGCACCCAGCATAAGACAGCACCAGCTTTCACAGCATCCAACTCAGCTGGGGACTTGGGTTACAGGAAATTAATTCCGAATTGCTGGAGCTTGATAGCACACAGCACAAGTATGTGATCACAGGACAAACCCATCAGTAAGTGCAGCGTATTTAAATTGTGGTTCTCAGCCAAACATACCCCTCCAATAATTCCATGTACAACAAAAGTGACTATTCATACTGTAGCAAAAGTTCAGTTACTTCTCATAGCATTTTGAGTAAGAGTAACAGCTGTAACAGTGCAGCTATTTTAATGAAAAGCAGACAATTTATCCAAAACTTTCCAAAATCCATAGTGGTTGCTATGGATGGGATGGTGGGAGCCAATGAAACAAAAACAAAGAAGCCCAAAAGACAGGAGGGAAGCTTAACCCATCACAACTGAAGAAAGAAGAAAAGAGAGACAAAGCTGCCACAGCTCTGATGTGAACTTGTAGCTTAATTTCCTCATTCTTGCAGCAGCACTGGTGAAATGTGACTCATTTCCTGCAACAAAGCCATATTCAATTACCATGGCTAAGATAAGTCCAGCCCACTAGCCATCCAAGCAAAACGCTGCTGTGGGGCTAAAACCACCTCTGAAGCATTCTGCTCTTAAAGCTGGACAGACCGGCGGCTGAGAATCATGACGAGCAGATTTTCTGCTTGTGTGCTGGCTTTACTGCACTTCTGTCTTTCCTCTGACTCATACGGACCACAGACATTGCCTGATGTTGGAGATGCAGAGTTTATTAAGGAATGTGTGCAAACCCATAACAGATTCCGGTCCGGAGTGAATCCATCGTCCAGCAACATGCTCTACATGGTAAGGAGATCTTCATGACTTATATACAAATGTGTAGCATTGTGATTGTGCTTACAGTTCTCGAAGCAACCTCCTGGGATCATAGAGCTCATAGATCATAGAGCTCATAGATCATAGAACCATAGATCATAGAGCATAAAAAGAAGAGCTACTTCTTTTTAAAGCAGAGAAAAAGGCTCTGATTATCAGGTGGTTTTATGTGCTTGGGTTTGTGTATAATTTTGCCTGGATTAATTTCCTCATTTGAAACCCAAGATTTCAACCCTCAATGTTTTGTGCTGTGAAAAGCCTCGACAGCCCATGGTGTAATTTATGTGCAGACTTAATCACAACCTTTCATACTTGAGTCAGCATGGACACAAACTGTTGCCAAAATGTCTCTTGGAGAGCTTTCTTTAAGCTTTGTTTGCAAGGCTTTCATGGGCTGAGCCAACAGAGCAGCTGTTCCTGGGTACTGGGGCAGCAAGGGAAGCCAAAAAGCAACATACATCAGTAGCAAGTGCTGGAGGCATGAGGTCCCACATTGCTCTATGGCCCTGCCTTCTCCCTGGTCACATCAGAGGGAAATATCTGCAGCCACCATGCAAAAAAATAGCCTGTTGTAATTCAAAATACACTCAAAAGTGGCCACCTCTCCTGTCAGATGGCTCGTGACACTTGATTCCCCACTGGGTGGCACATGGAAAACCCAGCAAGGAGGAAGCTGTGTGCATAAAGTGGGCTTATGGCTGAGAAGCCCAGCTCTGATTCATGAGATGTTAAATTCCAACAGCTTGGGAGCTGCCTCATGCAGCATCCATCACCTTTTGTGCTTTGACTGGGTGTTGTGGTTTAAACCCAGCTATAACTCACCCAGTTTGCTCACTCATTCCCCCCTCTTTGTTTCCCCCCCAGTGCCAGAGGGGATGGGGAGGAGAATCGAAAGAATGTAACTCCCACGGGTTGAGATAAGAACAATCCAGAAACTAAGGTATAACACAAATCACTGCTGCTACCACCAATAATAATAATGATAAGGAAAATAACAAGGGAAGAGAATACAACCGCTCACCACGCATTGACCAATACCCAGCCCGACCTAGCAGTGACCTAACCCTTCTGGGTGACTGCCCCCAGTTTATATAGTGGGCATGATGTGCTGTGGTATGGAATACCTCTTTGGTCAGTTTGGGTCAGGTGTCCTGTCTCTGCTTCCTCCCAGCTTCCCCTCCTCCCTGGCAGAACATGAGACTCAGAAAGTCCTTGGTCAGACTAAACATTACTGAGCAGCAACTGAAAACATGGGTGTTAACAGCGCTGTTCCCAGGCTGAAAGTCAAAAACACAACACTGTACCAGCTACTAAGAAGGAGAAAAATGACTGCTGCTGCTGAACCCAGGACACTGGGTAATACTTGAGATTCCTGTGTTTCTTCTTGGGATAATCACAGATCTCTCAGATGGACCATAGCAATTGTCCCTGCCCATGGCAGGGGGGCTGGAACTAGATGATCTTCAAGGTTGCTTCTAACCCAAACTATTCTATGGTTCTATGATTCTGTGGCTGTTCTAATTCTGATCTCTTTTATTCTGCTCCTCTTCCTTGCTATCTCGCATGGTCACCACCACAAGCGGACATAACCACATCTGTAATTAGCAACACCCCAACCAAAGTTAAAGCTCATTTACCATTTCTGGTTGTCAAACACTAACAAATAAGTGCCCATTAGGGAGGGGCAACTGAGCAGTGAGCAAGCTCCAGTTACAAGCCTGACAGGAAACAATTTAGTTTCTTTTCTAGATGTGTCTTTCACTTCAGCTTTCTTCTGCTGGGCATCCTGAACTTCCAGTATATACAGCTCCACACTCAGTTTTCTGGATTGCTTTACTAGCCCTATACTAACAAAATCCTGCTAGGATGTAAGGATGTATTAAAAAAGCAATAGTCATATCTTAAATTATGCCTAATTTTTCCTTTTGAAAAATTAAAGAACTGAAATCTGAAAAAAAATAACAAGCAAAAAAGCTTCAACAAATGAAGATCATTACAAGTGAAATAAGAAATCAGGGTAAGTTTCTTTTAAACTGCAAACCCCCTTAAGTATGACCTCTCCCAGGAAGAATTTAACATGGAGAAAGCAGTATAATACATGATAAAATCTGTTATAAAAGTAAAAGCATTGGAATTGAAAACAGCAGATTTCTTCATTTTTGAGCTGCCTTTAGCACTTCAAAAATGAAAAGAAGACTTCCCTATTCCACAGAGAACTTCTGTTTGCTGCCGATAACTGTCCACCTAGATATATAAAAATGAAGCCTTTCCATGTGAACTCAAAGCATTTCCATCTTTTGGAAAAACAGTTTTTAAAAGAAAATACAGGACAGAAACTCTTTTAACTGCAAGTAACAAAGCCCAACCATCTGTATTCGTAACACATTTATTATGAGAATGCTGATCTGACTTTTTTACCTGACCAATGTGACCCCTTTTCCATTCACCCAAAACATTGCTTAGGTCTGTTCCAAGGCTCATCAAAATCAGCAGAAAGAGTCTCACCAGTTTCATTAGGGCTTCACTACAGTCTCCTTTGAGAGATGCCTCACATCACTTTTCACACATTCAATTTTCCCTTCCTAATTCAAAAGGGAACTCACTTGAGTTATACAACCAAAACTGAGAAACAATTCATTAGGAGAAACCCCCTGTAATTACTATTTTCTTAAATAGCAATGATATCTGTATGCAAAGGTCCCTGTCCTGTGCATCAGTTTAGTCCTATCTTTTTGCATAAACGAAGTTTCATAATCAAATAGCTAAACTAAAGATCACCCTGAAGTATCAGTTTCTGCACACTGGTTTTTCAACTCTCAGCCACTTTAAGCATTCACTCAGAAAAGTACATTTAAACTTACTAACTTACCTTTAAAATTATTATTGACTAATAGTAACTAACTTTTCCTTAGTCATTGTTACTGATCCATTCAAAGCAATTTCTCTAGTCATTCTAGTGTTTGCAGAAGCAAGGGAGATATTTTGATCCACGTAGAGAAATAAAAAAGGTGTCTTTTAGAAACAAAGGCCAATCTAAAATAGTTCAGGAGTGCTGAACAACTTCATTTACACGACACCAATTGCAACAAGAGCTACAGACATGCCCTTGTGGTACTGCATTTTCTAGGAGATACAACTTTGTATTTGCTCAATCAAGTTGTGTGTACAAGAAAACACAGCAAAACCAGACACCACCTCCAATGCAAACAAAAGACATTTATGTAACTCCGTTGCTTAAATAAGCACTTTCTGTAGGATTGAATAGCAAATGAATTGGTCATTCCACAAATATGAATTCATCACTAACATCTGAAGCCACTGAACACAAAGACGCAGACCAAGGGGTTGAGTTTAAACTGTCTCAAAAATCCACGTGTGCTTGTGAACTGATCTGAAAGCAGTAGCCTTAATGCATGAGGCTGCATGAGGCTCCGGTCTGATTGGTGGTAAGCATACATACCAATCTCTAGATTTCCTGTAAATTCACTGTTTAAATTACATTAACATTCCCTCATGGTCAGCACAGCCTGGAAATGCACATTGCACCCCAAACACTGTATTTGACTGACGTACAGTTCTTGGCATCCAACAAACTGACCACCCCAAAAACTTCTGCAAGTTAAGTAAGTTCAGATCAGGAATTAACTACAAAACAATTTGCCATGTAGCTCTGGAAGTCTCAGCAGAAACAAAACCCAAATGAACCCAAAGAATACACACTACTGAGACCCAGCTTCTCCTGAAAGTTGCTCTGAATTGCCACACTGCTAAGGTACCAAAGTGATTTTCAGTTGTCTTTGTTTTGCAGAGTTGGGATCCAGACTTGGCAAAGACTGCAAAAGCTTGGGCAAAGAAGTGCCTGTTTGAACATAATACGTACCTGAAACAGCCAGGGCAGGCTCACCCCAAATTTAGCCCCGTTGGAGAAAACCTCTGGACTGGCTCACTTCCTATGTTTACTGTGCAAGGAGCCATCACCTCTTGGTACAACGAGGTCAGTGCCTACACTTACGCCACCAATAAATGCAGAGGAGTGTGTGGCCACTATACACAGGTAGGCATTGCATTTCTCTGTCCAAACCAGGAACCAGTGTTACCGTTTTGACAAAGAAACTGTCAATTTCTGTTGAAGAGGCAATGAACTGTTTTCCATGTGCGGTAGTCTTGTGTTAAATCTGATATTCTCACAGGATACTCTCATGTCCCCATTTTAGGGAGGCAAAGAGTCACTGAATTATTATTTAAAATATGACAGCTGTATTTTGTTTCCAGGAAGAAAACATGTCGGCCATCAAGCAGTCAGATTTAGCCAAGCAGTGGCCAAGAAACAGGCAACAGCAATGGCTGTGGGCTGCAAAGCATGGGGGGACGAGGTCCCAGCTCTGGCAGGCAGCCTTTACCTGCCAAGGGCTGGGGAAATACCAGCACGTAAAGAGCTCTTCAAGCATCACATGCACATTTTTCCCAACCATGATTCCCAAAGAAAGCGGACAAGTGAGGGAGAGGAGCGCCACTGCTGTGCAACCCTGCAATCGATAACCATGGCTATGGGAAAGCAGGACAGCTTGCAACAGTGGCTCTAGGGATTAGATTTTGACCTGAGGCTATTTAATACTTTCTGAAGAGACACACATACACATTTAGCACTTGAAGAGACAAGCTGAAGCCAGTAGGGTGGCTGAACAACACGTGCAGGTACTTGTGTGCAGAGAAGGTATGTGGATGCAGGAGGTGTGAGAGGCGACAGCGTGTTGCTTTTAACCTTGCTCACAAGGACAAGGCAAGATTGAGCATCTGGAAACTCCTGTGAAATGTACCTTACCTGGCACTAAGGCACAGGGCTGTTTACCATGTTGTTTGTAGAGGAGCAGCCCAAGTGGTTGCATGGGTGAGAATGAGAAAGTAAGGTGGTTCTCACTTGCAGTCAGCGGTACAGTGGCTGTAGCTAGAAGCTGTGTCTGCCAGCTTTGGGAGACATCCTTGGGTCCACATTTCCAGGGAACCCCTCATTCCTCTCCCTTCTTCCCAGCTGTGGCAAAAAGGAGTTTCTCTCAGGTACAATTACTGCAGTTACCATAAACACTTGCCCAGCATATGCCTCAGCTGGTAGCCAGCTTGGGATGGGGAGGGTCAGTCACGGTCCTCAGGGATGCAGGTGTCTATGGCTGATGTCAAGAGCAGCCTCTGCTCTACCACTCCACTGAGAACACCCTCAGGAGCCTGAGGATTGTTCCTTTTTCCCAGAGCTGGCACAAACAGAAAGGCACAAACAGAAAGGCCAGGCCTCCCCTTTGAGTCAGTGGAGACATGAGCATGTGTCTTCACCTCTTGTGCTGCCAGGATTTCTCCACATGTCTCCATAGTCAGTCATTGCTGCTGTTGTATCACCTTCAGGTACTGCTGTGCCCTCGTCTGCCCTCTGCTTCTGTCACGGGGCTTATGTCTCCAGGACTGCAATATTTGGTTGCACTGTAATCTTTGAGTTGGGTATAGGATGCTGGATTGAACTGCACAGCTTCTGATACAGAAGATTGCTAGATGATGCCTCTAGATTACCTTAGTCATTGCCATGATGCTAAAACGCAGGTCTACAGCCCTGACATTCAGCTCCTCCCGATCCTCTCGTAACATTAGTGTCTTCCACCAATTTACCTGTTTGTCTCCACTGGATTTAGTACAGGGGCAATCAGCTCTCTTTGGAGCTATAGCAGATCACACAGCCTTTCTGCACAGATTTGATATGATCTCCTCCAGCAGGAAAGACAGAAAGCTAATGGATTACCTTGAAGCAAAGGAGATGAACTTCACCTTCTCCATTGGAAGAAAGGAAAACTGCCTCTTACAGTTATTTTCCTTTCAGACTCATTTTAACAATATCTAGTAAATAGGGCAAAACAATTCAGGCATTTTTCAGAACAAGCTATGAGTTCAAGATCCATCACTGCTGCTTTTCCCCATGAAGCCTGCCCAAGGAATGCTCCTCAGCTGATTCACTGTGATACAGAGGAAGGCAAGTCATCTCCATAAAGCTTCAGGTGCTGAAGCAAAGCCTTTGTGACCAATGTACCCATCTGTCTTTGCAGATTGTTTGGGCTACAAGCTACAAGGTTGGCTGTGCTGTCCACTTCTGTCCCAGGGTGGCGTACTCCTCCATAACCAACGCAGCACACTTCATCTGCAACTATGGGCCAGCGTAAGGTTTTCATTACAAATACCATTTCACAAGGCTTGGGTCCTGCCCCTTCCCTCCCACAACATGCAACTTTATTAGATCAGTCCATCTATTCGTGTGTTTTGTGCTAGAAAATGGTCCCCAAAATAGAGAAAGAGGTACACCTCTGTCCAACCAGCTTTTTCTTTGCTAGTTGAGGGCCATGTATTGGAGCCAAAAAGCAGTGGCACTGGTAGAAAGGGTTAAATATAAGATGCTTGCATGAAAATACTGAAGTGATCAGTTGAAAATGAATCTCTTGTTCTTGAGTGCCAGGATGGCCCCAGACAGATTGTACCAGCTAAGGTGCAAGCCAAAAGTCTGAAAACATTTCCATATATGCCTGCAGAATGAAGCCTCTGGGTTCAATGGTTTGGATACATATTGAAGAGTGCAATGCTTGCAGCTGCTATCTTAGCAGCTGAGGGCTGGGGCTTCTCAAGGTAAAATCTTATCCAGAGGTCCTTTACATGCATAGTCGGCAGGCTACCCAGCTGGGATGGTAGCTGGTGCCACTCACGCTGTTGGCAGAGGTGGGAAGCAGGGGGAGACATGCATCTCTCATAAAAAAATTTACCAACAAATGGATGAAATCAATACCTATGAAAGATTCTCCAGCACCAGAGATTCCTCTTCAAGGCTGAATAGGCACATACACAGGTAACTAAACCTGCTTTTTTTCCCATAGCCAGAGTCAGCTCTGAGAGCCCACAGTCTCTGCATATAAATTACCCAGCTTTTTAATCTATTTTAACCCCGAGGTTTGCAATACTGCTGTCTCCAGGTTCTGAAATGACAGGGTGCCCCATTATACTTAACCTCTTCTGCTTCACTGCATGTCTTGTGCAGTCAGACAGGGACCATCCAAAAACCATCTCTGTATCCACACAAGTGAAGCAAAACCCAGGTTAAAACTAATTAGTGGTAGGTGTTCACACTTTCCTCCCAAGGGCAGTTTGAGAGCAGTGTTTCTTTCCTTTGTAGTGGGAATTACCCAGTGCGCCCATACAAGACAGGAGCAGCATGCAGTGCCTGCAATGGCGAGCAGTGCACTAACCAGCTGTGTCGTAAGTAGAAGACAACCAGCCCTCCTCCCCAAGCACATGCAGAAAGGGAAAAAGCACACAAAAAAGTACTGGCAGGAGGCAGGCACAGTGCCCTCCTGATCCTAAAGATAGCCTGGAAAACTGCAGTCAGAAGCCAAGTGAGCAGTGATGCACAAAGAGAGGGAGAAGGCTGGCAAGAGCCTGTTTTCTACCCCAGAGAGTGACAAGATGGGATATGCTTTTTTGGGAGCTGGAGGCTATGTTACAGGAGATAGAGTAGCTGCAGTTTAAGATGTTATTACTCCACAAACAGTTACTGCCTGCAGAAATGGGAAGCACAGAAGGGGATACACATCCCCTCCTAGGGACTCCAGGTTATTATGTGGTACATGAGCTGGTGCAAGTCCAGGCAAGCTTTGCCCCTGCTGTGCCACTGCAGGATGGGAGAGCTGCCATGGCACTGGCAAAGCTGCTTGCTCCAGTGAACATCAGCCTGGCCATCTTCTTTCCCCTAAGCACCAGGAGAGAGCCAGACTGACATGCTCTTCATGGGGACACGGTGCTCAGCCTGAGTCCCTAGCAGCCCACCCGAATCTCCTCCACTTGGCTCTGCAATGGCTGGGTGGAGTCGGGAGGGGGAAAGACCTTCTGCAATACCCACAGTGAAAAGGCACTGTGCTGTGGACATCTGATGGGGAGAGCTGAGGGTGGGTTCGGGTCACACATTTCCCCAGTAGTCGACCTCAGGTGAATTAACAGAGTGGAAAGGTGGCATTAAAACATCAGCACTGCAGGAATGAGGGGGAGTCCCTGACACGTGGGGCTGTTGAATGTTAGCTGCAGGTTCAGGATCTTAAATGCAAGGCACTGGGCAAAAGGCAAAGTGATCCTGGGAAGCACACCCTGAGGAGTGAGTCTTCTCTAGGCCAGACACTGGTGGGAGAAGTCAGCATAGTGTGATCAAGTGCTTCTCAGCAAAGCCTGGGAGCCATTGCAGGACTTTCACAAAGTCACTGGGTTTCTGCTTCTTCCTGGAAATAAACACCGTTTCCATAGCTGTTTTCTGAGGCCATCCTGATGTTCACATTTCATTCCCTGTTGTTTAGACTCACACTGGTTTTAATGTGTATGTTCGCTTACGTTCACTTCTTTTCTCTCTCCAGGAAATGCAGAGCGTGACAAAGTCATTAGTGAGTACCACCAGAATTACTGCTTCCAAGTGTTGTCCTTGGTACATTTATACTTGAAAACAAGTAACTTGTTTTGTCCATAGGTGATTCCAAGTGGTATCCAGAGTGGGACAGATCTCCATGTGACGAGTACTGCGTCATCGTTATTGCTTTAAGGCTGTTACTCCTTATACTGACAATTCTGGCCACCTGGCTCCTACCAAAATACTGGTCTCTAATACCTGCCAGTGAGTGACACAGGCAGAAGACCACAGGAGTACTTGGGTCAACTCATCCCTTCCATGCACCTAAGTTACCAGCAGCACAAAGATTGGTAGAGACATTGTTTGCCTCCACAGGTGATTCAGAGGTACAGAAATACCACCTTTGCTGCAGGCAGCAACTGGAAGAGCTGATAAGCAGCTTTCTCTCTGCTTGGAGCCAGTAACTGGTTTTAAATCACCCATGTATTTAGTGGAGTGGTGTGAGCAGGACCCGGTGGGTAGGGGAGCACGCTGCCCAGTCAGCACACTGAGGCACAGGCAGGTGCCCGATGCTCTCTTAGAGAGGGCTGGAGGGTAGCCAGCCCAGGAGCCTGGCCCCAGGCAGAGCACTCCCCTCTCTCATTCCTCTTGCTCTCTTTCCTTGGACGTTCCTCCAGAGAGATGCAGAGCAGCCTGGAGAGGTTTTTATTCAAAGTTCTTTTTAAAGACTTTTTAGACCTTTGGGAGCTCTGGCATTTGCATCCTGGCGTAGGCAAAGTATTTCCCATTTGCCCTGCACTGGGGACGCTGGCACTTCTCTTTGCTTGGGATTTGGTTTTAAACACGTCATCTGTGCCAAGATATGATTTCACCTGTGTTTACACATGATTAGATATCACTGTCTGGTTGTTTTTTCCTTTTTTTTTTCTGGTCCTATTTTTCGACTGCTGTTTCAAACAATAAATCATTATTTCCTGCTTCCCATATATGGCAATTGTGTATTTGCAACATGAGCTAAAGCTTAACTGCTGGTGCATAAAATAAAACACATTCAGCTCCAACCTGCACAATGCTGAGAAACACAATGCTGGCAAAGATGGCATAGAATCACAGACTGGATTGGGTTGGAAGGGACCTTAAAGTTCATCTAGTTCCAAACCCCTGCCACGGCGTAAAACAAATACAGTCATGCTGTCCCTTTAGTCACACCTTTGGTTCAACAGCTGCCAATGAATGAGTCTCCTGGAAGCTGCACATCTGGAGCAGGCAGCAAGCAGTGAGGACAGCTGCTGTGTTCAGCTGGGCATGTCCTCTACTGGCTGTAGGAAGGCTGAAAGTAGCAGAGCTGCACAACCGTCACAGCTAGACCATAGTGATCCATGTCTACACGTTTAGATGCTTCTGCACTATGCCCCTGTGCAGGAAACAGACTTGCTCTGCTGTAAAGGAAGCCAAAAGTTCCCTTGCCACTTCCTGTCTGCGGTACTGCCCTGGCATATACCTGTCAGTGTTTCTGCACACCCACTCCTGAGCCAACCACTGGGGTGGATCTTAACTGAAAACACTGGAACTGGCCCCAAAGTTTCTCACATTATTCTTCCAGGTTAACCGCTTGCACTAGAACTATATCAGCATCACAGCATTCCCTGAACACATCATTTTTCAAAATGCAAATATGGCTGGGGAAAAACATTACAAATTTTGCCCTTCATATATCTTTATATTTGGGTTGTTGGCTACCAGAGCCTCCATAGACAAGACATCACAGTTGCACACAGATGAGCAGTTTCTTTTTCACACCACAGTGACGAGAGTGGCAGTACCCATAATGACCTACCTGTGAGAGAGCCAAGCTCAGTTTTGTCTTCCAAACTGGGCAGATTAGGGTGTGTTTATAAAAAAAATCCCCATTGCAAAAGTAAGAACATGGGTATATCTCTTAAAAAGAGTAGCTGTTTTCCTCCCCACTTGTCTTTTTGCCACTCTTTTGTGTGGGACCAAAGCCTCAAGCTCCACGTACTTCAAAGTCCCATCTGAAAACGGGATGGCAAGCAGCACATGGGCAGCAGGACCTACTCTGTACACTCTGTTGCCCAGGGCTTGCTCATGAGCATGGAGCCTGGCACAGTGTCTGCCCCACTGAAGCCACGTGCAGTTCGAGACTACTACTGCACAGGGAAATGCAGGAGAGGAAAGAGCATACGCTGCTGTGTCCAGGGACCAAAAGTGAGCTCAGCAGGAATCTCCCCTGCTTAGTTTAATCTATGCTTGGTCTCCAGGACAGCAAACAGAATGAAAGTCCTTAAAGTTCAAAACATTCACAGCAGTATCATTCAACTATTCTTCAGCAGCTTTAAGGAAATACCATAGAAAAGCTTAATTAAGAAACCTGTAAATCACTGGAGCTTAGGGGAAAAAAATCTCTGAACTTTACAACATGGTATCTTCCAAACAAAAAAAAGCCTGAAAGTCAAGAAGCCAAAGCTAAACCAGTACTGCATCTCATTTTAAGGACATCCAAAAATCCCGATATTTAACTCTGATGATCAAGCCACTCTGAGCTGTTCGCATCTCTCTACTGGTTTGTGCCCATGAATTCCATTTGATAAATGGAAAATTCAGCCTTTGGGTACATTTTTTAAGTCTGTAAACTCTAAAATCAGCTTAAGGAGAAAATTTGCAACTAGGTCAAATTGTTCTGAAAATACCAGCTGGCATGGTTTAAGCCCAGAGGTAAATCAACCACAGAGTTCATAGGCTCCCCCCCGCCCCAACTCCCGGAGGGATGGGGAGGAGAATCGAGAGAATATAACTCCCACGGGTTGAGATAAGAGCAGTCCAGTAACTGAGGTATAACACAAACCACTGCTGCTACCACCCATAATAATAATGATAAGGGAAATAACAAGGGAAGAGAATACAACCACTCACCACCCACCGACTGATACCCAGCCCGACCTGAGCAGTGATCTCACCCTTCTGGGGAACTGCCCCCAGTTTTTGCATCCTGGACATGACGTGCTGTGGTATGGAATACCTCTCTGGTCAGTTTGGGTCAGGTGTCCTGTCTCTGCTTCCTCGCGGCTTCCCCTCCTCCCTGGCATAGCATGAGGCTTAGAAAGTCCTTGGTCAGACCAAAACACTACCAAGCAGTAACTGAAAACACTGGTGTTATCAGTGCTGTTCCCAGGCCCAAAATCAAAACCACAGCACTGAACCAGCTACTAAGAAGGAGAAAAATGACTGCTACTGCTGAACCCAGGACAGTATCCACCCCTTATTCCATACCATTCATGTCATGCTCAGATCCCTCATTTTCAGTATGCCATCACTCATATATATACATACACACACACACACAGAGGAAGATAGATCATTCCTTAGTGCATGGGCCAATCCCCATAAAGCTGCTGAGTTCATCCAGTCCATGATACTGGGCTCCATCTCTTGTAACAGCCTTTCAGAGCAGGAGAGGCTGTGTGCAGTGTTCACACTCGTGAATAACCTGGGCAATAGTGTCCATTGCTAAGTCCACCCTTTGATCATGAGTCCATCTGTATGCTGCATCTCTGCCCTGATGGCCTGAGGTGTCATGGGCACACCAGGCCAAAAATAATTCACCCTCCCCTTCAGCAGTTTCTGCAGCTTGTCGCCGGGGACTCCATACAGCTGCCTTCCATCTCCAACACTTCCAGAGCACTGGGGGGGCCCAGTGGACTAGACGCTCACCCATACTGTCCCACACACTCTGCCACTCATGACTGTCCAGCTTTGGGGAAAATCTCTTGGCCATCTTACATTGTAGCCCAACCCCAGACAAGGCCCACACCCCACTCTGCTGAACTCTCGGGACCAGACGAAATCGATCGTGGGTAAAACACTACTCTGAATGCATGCCACCATGGTGATCCCCATCACAATCAGCAGGCAGGTCTCAAGGGTACCCAAAGGCCATTCAGACCCTTCAGAACTCTCACATGAGGCTGCTGTACTTGTCCCTGGGGCTGGTGTAGCTGCTGTGCTTGCCGGCTCTCTCACCACCAGCTGCTCTCTGTCTGAGTCCAGATCTTCCTCCTCTGCCTCGCTGGGAAGTGCTGCGCGGTCTCCTGCATCCTCCTGGGGCTCGGGCTCATAGGGCTTGGAGGGTGGCTGCCAGGTGTTCTGTTACTGCTGAACCCAGGACACCAACAAAACCTTTAAAGCCTTCCAAATCCATTTTATTTTCTGTTCTTTTTTTATGCAAGTGTTAGAACTGGTAAGCCACAGTTGGTACAAAAGCACCAACAGTGTGCCCATGCAGCCAATTACTATCCAGGTACGGGCTCTTTGGTTTAACTTGCCTAGAGGACAAGACTTCCTGAAGTCTGTTAAAGAGTTTTACCAGGAGGGGATTTGATGGTAAAGCTACACAGGTGCCTCAGCTGTGGGTTCTAACTTAAAAAAGCAGACTTCCATGGAACTATATATAATTTAAGGCTAGGCTGCCACCAAGCTGATCTCTCTTTTCCTGCACTGCCACTCAAGACAACCAGGCACCTAGCAGATGCAGATTTTTGTAGGGTACTTTCAGCTAGGTCAAGGTTCTTGAAATGAAATGCCAACCTGTGACCAGTCCTACACTTGTTTTCAACTTTTTAGACAACCAACAAGGGAACACCAGTGTCAGTCCTCTGCAGTGAAAGGGGCCTCTCCCAGTCCAATTTAGAAAACCAAGGACTCTCCCTCCCCTAAGACACCCATGTTCCTTCCCTGGCTACGGTCAGACTCCTCCTTACTGGCTTCTAGCTCTGCACTCTTCTACCGAGGCAGCCATTCACACTGTGCAAATAGGCATTTAATCTCCAGTATTGCAGTGCCTCCTGTTGAAATTAGTCCTTTCACTGTTTGAGAGATCTGAATTAACAAGCTGACACTTAACTTCCCCTCTATACAGTACAGTCAACTACTGCTTAGTTGGTGTTTCTAAAAAGCATTTCATAGCACTGTAAAAAGCTTTTCACAGTGCTCATCACTAAAACCATTAGCTCAATAGTTTGTGACTTATTAATATTCCCAGTGAAGTATCTGTTAAAGTACTATTTTCCTGATTCCACAAGTAATTAAACTGGTATTTATGAATAATGCAGAGCAATGTGAGCATTTGTTTCCCTAACAATTATGTGCCAATAAATGATCACATAACTGAATGGCATGCTAAGGCTAATGTTATCTCCTGCCCTAAAGGGCAAGCCTCTCAGCTATTTCTCAATGCACATGTACTGGCAATTTAACCACATGTATTCTAAATTCTTATTTATACATTTAATAAAGGAAATAGCTGTGTTTTCCCTTACTAGGTTAGTGACCTTTTATTTGAAATTAAGAGCAGAGCGCTGCAGTATTCTAGTATAATCATTTCCACTGCATGTGGAGATCATCAGAATTCCAAAACCTGTCAAAAGCACTCCAACACAATCATTAAACTGGTGTTGCTCTACCATCTCCTAATCATTACTTGCTTCTTTAATCTCAGATGTATGAAAGAAGTAACATCTGCTCTTTCAGTGAACTTCATCACAATTTGCATTTTCAGGAAACTAAAACCCTCTAAACTTCCTTTAAAAAATAAACTTCCTTTAAAAAGGGAAGGGCCTCAAAAAAAGGAATAAAAGAGAAAAAAGAAGAAAGAGAAACACAATTTCTTAGACTTTCTTGCAAGCAAGAAATAAATTAAGACTATATTTAAAGAAAGATAACAAGACTTTGTGCTTCCCCTGCAGCACATTCCATGTGGAAAGCCACTTGCTTTTGCTTTGTACCACATTCTGTCTAACAGCCTCCAGGATAACACTAATAAATGAAGTTTATTAATGGCATTCAATAAAGATTATGGTTTATCAAATTCTCACACGAAGCTGTAAACTTATTTCCTGGAAAACAACATGCAGGCTGTGCAACAGAAGACTAATTAAAGACTTTAAGAACAACATATTAAAATATTTATTAAACCAAGACAAGACATGCAAAAATAATCAGCTTTTACAGAAACAAAAGCATAATATAAGTCTTTCCCATTTTCAAAAGTTATCATCATAACCAAGGCTGTATATAGTCTGGTTAGTCTTTCACAGAAGAATTACCTTAAACTTCCACACAGTTCTCTGACCTTAATGTTTTAACATCCTGCACCAAGCTCCTGAACGTTTCTATCACAAAACCTTCCCTTAAGGCAGACAGGTATTATCCAAATACACTCTCTTGTTTTCTCAAACAACAGAGCAGTGCAGATTTTCTTCACCAACCCTGGCAATTCTGCACTAGCTGCTTTAGGTGCACTAATTAAACTGTACTTATGAAGAGGATGCTCTTCCTACCTAGTCATTTCTTGTCCAGATTATACTGATAGCAAGATGTCTCAAATCTTCCAAGTGTGACAGTGTTCATTAACATAGGAGAAAAGTGAGAAAATCTTAGGTGGTGAATTACTTTTTCTTTTTTTTCTTTTCATCTGCTGCCATTTTTAATTTGACTTCTTCCACAGGAAGTGCTCCTAATTTCTTCTTCTTTGCATTCTTTACCTTTTCCTTGATGGCTTCAATATCAATTTTTTTCTCAGTGGAAGCTACAGAGTAAAAATTACAAAGACAACATGAATTTCACTTTTCTCTAAATTTTAACAGTCCACAAGATGACTTCATATATAAACACAGTAAACTGCATCCAGTAGCATTGCCTAGGACTCATTTTATGTTCACTGTTGATTTTATGAACTATTCTAATAATAATTTTTGTTGAAAACAGTATTATACACAAAAATTTCTTTCAACAGAATTCAGAGAACAGTCATATAAAAATAATCCGAAGAAGTCCTATATAGCTGCATTTGAACAGAGATGCCACATGCCAGATCTATGAATGCCTGTGTAAGACTTCTACAGGGAGTGCCAAGGTTAAGATACAAGTTAAGCACTTAATGCCAAGCAACATGAAAAACTTACTCTATAGTTAGGCGATGGTATTTCTATTTTAGGGCATAAGTCATGAGTCTGGATCCAACTCTCCTGTCTTACACTGTATTTTCATCTCAGTTCTACTCTACAAACTACTTGCTCTTGGAAGACTTAAGGATTTCAGGTCAAAATATGAAGCAGATAGAAAAGCACAGTATTTGAAATGCAGAGCAGTCTTTTGCAGGATGACTGAAAATTTACTGCCTGTCACAAAAAAAGTACTGTGTCAATGCTGCAGAACACAGGCTTTTTGATAAAAGTGAACTTTTCAGTTCAAAAGAAACTGTGTAACATATATTGTAAGAATACTGTAGGTAGCATAGCTAATACAAAAGACACATCATATATAATGCAATGAATGAGTATGTAGTAGAATCAATGAATCTGGAAAACTGAAGACTTTTATCTTTAGTGCATAAAAAAACAAATCATTGAGAACACAAGCTCCATCTCTGCATACAGGCTGGTTTTAGTTTAACTTTTAGTTAAATAGCTATTTACTATCTTATACCAACACTTACCTATGGCATAAGTTTTCAAGCAAGTATTGCTTTTGGGTTTCTTTTTCTTAACAGAAAAGCTATTTGAATGCAAAAGTTATGGCAGCTTCACTACAAGACAGAAAGCAAAAAACTGATGTCACAAGAACTGAGCTGGCCATCCCTGTATCTCCATTAGGAAAATATTCTACAGGGAACTGTCATTTTATAGATATAGAATTACGGCCTGCATGATCTGCCTTCTGTCCCTGGCAACCACAGGCATGGAACTAACCACTAGGATTTTTTTTGCATGACCTTTATTTCCTACAGCTATACCTCTGCAAAATTCACCTCAGCCTACGAATCGACAGCAGATAATTTTAGAGGCTTTAGAACAGGGAAAAAAAAGGAAAATAAATCAATGGTTACCTTTCTTTGTTTTCACAGCTGGCTTTTCCTTTGGTGGAATAAAAGCTTTATTTCTTTCTTCTTGTCTTTTCTTGAGTGCATCTGCTTGCTTTGCCTAAAGTTACCAATAAAAAGGTCAAATTATCAGTAGAGCAGGGCAAAAGGGACACTCAAAAAGAAAACAAAACAAACCAAACCAAACCCAAACCAAGTAAGCAGTCAAATACTGAACTGAACAGTGGGTTAGAACAACTTTACCTTTATCTCTTCCACTCGCTTTCGTTTCTTCTGTCTTTCTTTCAAGAAGTATTCGCCACTTGCCAATTCCTTATCAATCTGCATAAGACAAGTACCAGGGAGCTTTAGGTTATTATGCACTATAAGCCAGATGTACAGGTTCAGGAAATCGGAACTAGGTGGAGAAGGCCCCCCAACCTCTTGTTAGAAAGAACACGATTTCAAGTTGTGCTATATTCCTGCACATATCTATATTGTCCTATATATATTTATAACCAAATAAAGCTTCATCTGACCTGGCTTTCTGGCTGTGGAGGAGGGAATGGCGTGTACTCCTTCTTGATATTTTTCTTCTTAGGCTCCTTGCGTTTTTTCAAGTTCTTCCGCTTGAACTTTGGCAAAAATCTTTCCCAACTTTGTGACCTCAGTACAGGATCTTTTGCTAATTCCCTTTTGATCATCAAAGTCTTCAGTAGTTTTAGAATGTCACAAAGAAGTTATTAAAAAAATAGTATTACAGTAGTAGCCAAGAGCTCCAAACTACAAGTTTTACTAATCTTTCTTAGAATGAATATGCTACATCCAAATCTTCCATCTCTCACTTCAGTATAAGCAGAGGGGTTTAATTATGAAGAGCAGACCCAGAAAGACAGGAATGTCTCAAAGCAGGGACAGAATGCATTGGAGGAGGTGCCTCAGTTTAAATAAGCAAGTATCAAGCAAACAATCAAAGGGAGGAAAGTTTATAGACGCTATTCCTTTGATGTTTTCCGAGATGCTGTTAATGATATTATGATAATATATCCTGGTACAAGTCTCAAAAAATAGGTTACCACACAGCAACATGTAAATTTCATCAACATACAACTCTCTGAGAAAAAAAACAGTACTTTCTTGTAAGCAAAGACGCACAGTGGACCATGCTAACCTTAATATTATATATGGGATGTATATTCTTCATTGTGTCCAGAACAACTTTTCTGACCTGTATTTAAGAAAAAAATAAAAAGAACAGAAAACTCAGCAAGTATTTCATATTCTAATCAATTAAATTACCAGGTATATGATCTTCCTTCCTCTCCCAGTCACTACCCTTCAAAGTAGGTAGATTTAAAAAGCTAACACACATGGTTAACCAGAAGGCACAGCACTTCAGAAACATCAATAATCTTGTCATGTTTCGAATACACTCCAGCACACCCCACAAACATTGCTTTCATGTTACCATGGATTTTATGGTGTCATGAGAAACTTGGTTTTGACAAGCACTTTTCTCCTACATAGTTATTAAAAATTAATAATTACATATTACATACTTTTTAAGGTTATATATCACGAATTCTGCAGTATTTTCATTCTTACACCTCTTATCCAAAACTACCACAAGTCTTGCTAAAAAAAACCCCAAACAGTAGCTCACAAATACTTTTTTACTTCTAAGACCTCAGAGTCGAAGCAAAATTCAGCAGCTAAAATGCTAAGACTACACACATTCATGTAAAAGTATCTCACACGTAGCTGAAAAGTCAGTGAGATATTCCTGAGATTGCCAGATTTTTCCCTTGAGCCTGGCACAAGTCTGCTACACAAATGGCTTATCTGCCTCCCCTTACCTCTTTTAGCCCACTGAAGGGTCCAAGAGCTGAAACAGTGTTGCCTTGCACCATAATATAACAGTTTGTTAACAGTTCCAGGGCCTACCAAAAAAAAAAAAAAAAAAAAAAAAGAAATGTATTAAGTATAAATTAAAGACCTTGCTCAAATTTGGGTCTAAGAATTGTCTGGTTACTACACCTATAGGAAATACCTTCAGAGTAGATCCTTTTGGCCCAAGAAGTCGTCCTCTTCTTTTTATAAAAGTGTCTCTCTTCCTCACCAGAGTGCCTATTTTAATGATATCACAATGCAACATCATCCTGAAGGATACGAACTGCCTGAAGAGACAAGAAGCAGGCAATATCATCTGAATGTATCATTCAGAAGTCAAAAGAATATTTCAGTTTATTCTTCTCACTTTGCTTTCAGATATATTTACTTTAAATATGTATTTTATTTTACTTGACTCACTTGAAAATCCCACATTTTTAAAACATACTATTTTATAAGTATTATGACAGAATTTGATACAAGCTTCCAGGATTTAACTCAGACCTGTTCAAATGGAACGCTTCTTGCCAGAAGTTTTATTAAATCTCTAGCCCTGATGATTGCATATGGATCAAAAGTCTTCTTAGTGGTAGTGACAGTCATGCTTCCTTCAATTAGATCCAGCGCTGCATTCACATACTGCAATATTTGAACAGAAATAGTGAGTCAGCCTCTAAATAAGAACCTCAGAATTCATCTTTAGGCACTAAGAAGCTCACAACAGAACGCTACATATGGAATACAGATCCATTTTCCAAAATTCCTTAAGTGACTTTCAGCTTAAGGAAATTTACACACACACCTTGCAAGAGGACATGCATGATCTCTTCTCCTAAGTAACAGGACAAGAGGTAACTGCCCCAAGCTGCACCAGGGGCAGTTTAGGTTGGATATTCAGAAAGATTTCTTCACTGAAAGGGTGCTCGGGCATTGGAACAGGCTGCCCAGAGAAGTGGTAGAATCACCATCCCTGGAAGTGTTCAGAAACTGTGCAGATGAGTCCCTCAGTGACACGGTTTAGTGATGGATTTGGCAGTGCCAGGGTAAAGGTTGGACTCAACAATCTTAGAGGTCTTTTCCAACCTGGCTGATTCTATGAAACTGTGATTCTATGAACAAAGACCAAACATATGTGTCACAAGGCTCAAAACACCACCTCATCTCCCTGAATTCAGGCACAACGAAGTTGCCAGTGTCTGGATGCTGAGACGCTGCTTCAGAGAGCTTTGCTGCCAGCATCTGTAAAGATGTAAAGAACTGCAAGTCTGGCTACACAGACCTTCACTGATCTTGATGCCGATACAGTTATGCTACCAATTCTAAATGCAAACATAGTAGAAATACACACAAATACTGTATTCAGAAAAGCAACCGGCAACATTTTTATGAGCTTAAGTAAGTACCTGTATCTCCTAAAAGAGAAAATGTAGTCCTACAATGAGTAAGTGTTCATACATGTTCACCCAAGGCTTTCTGGACCAGTGGCCAGCACTCTTTCAAGTACGCTTCTCTGTACTTTGGAATAACGTTGCAAAACTGCTTTCTTCCAGCAGCCCTTTGGGATTATCCTCTTTTGTAAAGGGTGGCTCTTTCCATCCATCTGGCACAGTGAGAAGTTCAGACTCATCAACTGCTATAAGTATAGGGAGAAAAAAAAGAGGCTGTTTTGCATCTCTTCTGACCTTAAAGAAATTACTCCTTTAAGCTACTTATTTAATAAAAGAATTTTCTAGCTGGGATGCGCATTGTGGATGGCACATCACATAAGAAGAAGACCTAGGCTGAGGCGAGCAACCAGCGCACTATATGGAGAGGCACATCACCACAAGGCCCCACCGCCGTGCGGGCCCTTCACCCACAGCCGCCCCTGTGCCAGGCAGGCCGGGAAGCAGCCTGCCTTCCCCACGCTGTCTCTCCGGTTACACGAAATCGCAGCCAAGCTCCTCAGCCCCCGGTTGCGTACGGAAACCGGAGCGACCCCCGGCGCCGGGTCGGAGCAGCAGGCCCGCGGCCACGGGATGGGCAGCCCTCAGCAGAGGGCTAGTGCCAGAAAACTGGGCACTAGCCCTGCAGGGCAGCTGACCTCGCTCCTACCTGCGGCCGCTTTCTTTTTGCTTCTATATCTCGGCTTTTCCTTTTGCTTCGACCCGGCCTCGACCCCCTCAGGATCATCATCCGCCATCTCTGACCGCGCGCCGGCGCCGGAAGGAGCGGGTATCGTGGCCGCGGTGCATGCCGGGAGCGGTAGTCCTGGAGGGCCTGAGGGGGGGCGGGATAGATGGCTAGGGCGCCCTGCAGTGGCTCAGCGGCAGCTGCTATGGTGTGAGAGTGGCTTTACCGTTTGCATGCAGAACAACACTCATTTTCCTAACCGGTTGTTCTTCCCTGGGAGCAAAAGAGTGGAAATATAGCGGGTGCGAACAGGCAGGGATGCGCAGTGCCCCCCCGCGAGGGGCGGTGCCGGCCGCTGCTACTTGTGAGCGCAGAGGATTCGCTTTAACCCAAGGTGTGCCTGCGCTCGGGCGGTAGCGTACTCTGTCTCCAGCCAGCGGGGTCTGGTGGGGGGTGATACTGATGGAGACCTCGCTCCCCCCCCCCGGAGGGCTCTGCAGCACCTTTTGGATTCATTACAGGCACAGGCCCTAAGAAACTCAATGCATTGGTTAAGGTGAGAGGCATATACCAAGTCTCTTCTTACTCCTCTTTCATGTGAAACATCTTTTCCAGCCACATTCTTCAGATTTCAATTTTCTATCATTATCATGCAATGTAAAGGAAAAAAGATTCAGTGTCATCAAAATGTACGCTGAAGCAGATTGATAAATAGTTGATGTACTTGAGTGCTCATAACTAAAGAAAGTGTGTTCCTGATGAGACCTAATTATGCAGTTGAATAACATAATCTGAGGTTCTCAGGGGGGTGCTTTGCATCCTCCTCTCTCCCCCTTCCTGTACATGTAACTGAACATTTTCTTCAGTAAAAAAACGAGGATGTGCCTTCTTCACTCTTTTACAGGGACCATGAAAAGCCAATAGAGTGAAGAACTGGGATAAACACCTGCATCTCTGCAGCAGGACGGTGTTGTCCTTGGCAGATGTTCATCAGAACTGCTTATAAAAGCCTGCACTCTAGGGTGTTTAGTTACCATCTTGATGAGAAAGAAATTCCCATAATCTGATCTACACATAAATATAGTGTTAATTCAGAAATCATTTTTTACACCTCTCCCTCACCCAAATTTGCCTTTGAACCTGACTGCTGTCTTTCCTAGCCTGCTTCATCTCCTAGCCCCGTGCCCGCACCATCTCCCACAGTGAATGGGACACCAGGATCCCCCCCACATGCAAGTTTGCCATCGAGATCAGGCGTGGGTTTAGACATTTATTGCAATTTCTGCCTGCCCATGTACTTCAGTCAGGGAAGCAGCTGTGGGAGCGCTTGTGGGCCTGTGAAGGACAGAGCATCCCACCGTGGGGCTGCGAGGGGCTCTGCTTCGGAACGGCCTTCCTAGGATTCACCTTCTGTTCTGAGGACAACAGGGAAAAGAGTGGGAAGGGGAAAGCAGAAGGGTGCTGGTGAGTTCCCCCGGCCGTTTTGAGTTATCCTTCCCCGATACCGCTAGATGGCAGGACCGCTACGCTAAGAGGAGTATCCTCAACGGAGCTGCCGCCCGCCCTTTGGTTTCTGCCTGAAGGAGGAAATGCAAACAGGGAGAGATGGAAGCGATGGGGAACGTGCTCCTGCTGCCCTGTCGTGCGTGAAGATGCCGAGGTCCTGCTCCTGCCTCGCCGACACCTGGCTTTGGGCGCTGTATGCCATTGACAGAAGGGTGCAGTGCCCTGGGCGCGCACAGGGAGGCATCCTCTCAGCTCTTGCTTCCTGGGCTGATATTCCATGGAGCTGCGCAGCCTATACGATCAGGATGGGGGTCCTTCCCTGTTGTAGGCACCCTATCCATGCGAAGGCAGGAACGGGCCACCCAGAGAGGTGTTTCTCCTCGGAGAGGTAGCACATGATGGGCACAGTGTTAATCTTACCTGAAAACTGGCCAAGTGGTGTGGAAGTGCAGCAAATCAGATTTGGAAAGGGTTTGAGGGAGGGTAAGTAGTTTAGTTCAGTACTTGTTTGTAGCCTGACTCCTCCTATGGGTAACATCCAACCCACCAAAAAATCAAAGGAATGGGCTGTGGCATGCTGGCAGCTTCCTGACTGGGATGAGAGGAGAGAGGTGGGGAGGCTGCAGGCCACGCAGTGTCAGAGGAAAGAAGACAAATTATAGGCTGTGGCTGGAGAGAAGAGGGAGCCCAAAGGAGAGGTGCAGGGAGAAGGTGGCATGAGCAAAGCAGTCAATGAGGCAGAAGGTCTTTGCAGTAGTGTGCTCTCTGTCTATGAGCAGTTTTGAAGGTCAGAGGAAAGGTCTTGGGTGAGATATATCTTTTTTTTTCAGCTGCTGACCTCTTGGGCAGTGCTCTGCTCTGGGTATGTATCTCACACCTCTGCAGTGGCAATGATAGCCTGCCCATGTGCCCACTTCTCTCATATGTCACAGTCTGTGCCAGCTGCTGCTGTGTGGGGGTCACCGAGCCCCCCAGTCCTCTGTGCTGGAGAAGGAGAGAGGTGCATTGAGCAGAGTGTAATGGGCAAGGGACTGGGACCTTGTGGTACCCAGCCTCTCCAATTTGAAGGACTGACAACGGGTGCAGTGCTGCACTGAAACATGTCTTTGCCCAATTGAGGCAGATCCACTAAAAGTAATAGAAAACAGAGGGAGTCATGCTGACAGGCTTGGAAACTGGTTCAGGAAGGTCCCTCACATCCCCTCCTGTTTGATTCTTCGAAGGAGACATTAAATGCTCATCTTTCCTCTTACCTCGGGATCTGTGATCTGGTTGGGTATGGGGAAACCACTTCCCTAATTCCTGGTAGGGACAAGATGCTCCCACAGATCTGCTTTGCTCCTCTGGGCAAGCCTTCTCAGGCTCCAGCCATAGCTTTTTTATTAGTCACCACTCAAACACAATAACCAGCCATTGCTTGCCTGGTGGGGTTAGGAGAGTGAGGACAGCTAGCTAAAAGACAGTGGCTGCTAAGGGGTCTGGGGACTAAAGGCTGCTGCCCAGGGGACTCCAGCTGTGCTGTGACAGACCCACAGGAGCGGTATTTCCCACAAGCTGGTTTGGCAGCTAAGCTCCCAGGCAGAAGGAGTGCAAGTGCCAGCATGGCAGTGGGGCACAGCTGGTGGGATGCAGCGCCACTGCGATTCCCTGCCCTCCACCACCCTGAGGTCTGTGTGCCCTCCCAGTTCTGCCAGCACCAAGAGGCAACATGTTTTCTGAAAGGAGCTTTCACTGGCAGCATATGCTGTGTTCATTTTACAGCAGCCCAGTATGGGATGGAGACACCCAGGTGTGAAGGGCTCCATTGAAGACCTCTGTGTGAAAAATACAGATCCCAGCCTAGCAAAAGCCCTACGCCTCCTGAACCCATCACTGGGCTTTGGGTAGACCTGGATCAGCTCTGTGTATGTGCATACGTGCAAGTGTTTTTTAATTCCTCTTAAAAATAAAGCAAAGGAGTGAAACAGCACAGCCACACATACTCCCTTACGTGCATTTCAGGCTATATGATAAAAAGGACAGAACACTGCTGTTAGAATGAAGGTGCCTCTTTATTATGCAGCAAAGTAATTATTTCCCAGTCAGTAGATAAAACTCCAGCCACTTGGCACTTTCTTAACGTGCCATTTTCGAATCCAAAAGAGCAACTTGGGATTTTGTGATAATTCAAGCAACCAGATGAGCTCATGCACATGGCATTCATTCACTAGAAACGCCACACAGATCCCATTCAGCCTCAGCACTCATAAATCCATGTGACACTTTTATCTATTTATAAACTTTTAACAGCAGGTTATGATTGTTATGCAAGCCATTTTCCAGGGATTAATAAGCAGCTTGTGTTGATGGCAGTGAGAAGGGCCATTAACTGCTCTGGGACAGTCATTAATCTGTGGTAAATGCTCAGCATCTGGATCATTTCTACGTAATTAAATAATCAATACCGCCTTTTGATTCAAATAACTGGAGAATTGCAGTTCAAATTTATCTTTGCATAGGGTGTTCTTAATTCTTAGTTTACAACAGGGCAGGAAACAGACACATGGGCAAATGAGATTGGCTCTTATATTATCATACAATTTTCATACAAAACCTCTGAAGTGATCAAAATATAGTTCACACTGGCCACCAAAGCCTATTAATGGGGCTGGATGGAGGAAAAATAATCACAGATGTGTTCTTTTTTCTGTTGATATAGAGTTCTTTCATTATTGGAACAAAATTATGTCTGTGAATGATCTGACACTAGGAGGTACCCCGGCAGAATGAAAATAATCAAACAGAAGCTCCCCGTGCTCAGCTACCTCCAGAAAAGCCCCTTTTGATTCGTTCCCCATCTGGCAAATGTGACCTCTGTGCCTTCAAGTGGATGGGGTTGTGGTCTTAATTTCTCTCTTCCCCCCTCCCTTCCCTCTGCCTTTCTCTCCCTGGGCAACAGTGTAAGTCCCTTCTCTGGCTTTGTTTTGTTCTTGCCTTTGCTATCAAATCCAGTGATGTGCAGAGGTGCTGAGAGATGAAGGTAATGGTGCCCATTGCAAACCCAGTCAGGCAAGAACCACATTGCAGTGGTGGTGCTGCATTCTTTGTGGAGAACTGGGGAAATGCCCAAGCAGGCAGATCTTATCAGAGGTGAGAACAGGTAAGTGGGAGTCGAAAACATGAATTTCAAAAGAAAGAGACTTACTCTATCATCACAGGATCATATGCTAATTCCCATCCTTTCAGGTGATCTTTTCACTGTTTAATTAATCTGAATCTTACCACAAGGACATGAAGGATGAATAACAGCTCACCCTCACTGTTTATGAGCTTAAAACCTAGAAGAAAAACAAACACTCATCCAGTCAGGTAACTATTCATATTTTGAGGCTGGAAAGGCAAGAAGAAGATTTTGCAATAAATGGACAGGAATATCACTGACACAATAGCAAAGCTTTCAGATGTAGCTACCACAAAGACACTTGTAAAGTTAGGCATGAAAAGATAAGAGGGTACAGTGGCCATCATAAATTTAGGTCAGCTGAAGGACATCTGAGTTTGTGAGAACAAGGGCTTTCCTTTGAAAGAGAGCAGAGAAGAAAGCATGTGCTAAACCCCAAGAGGAACAAAGAGCTGGAAAATGAGAGATCTACAAACCAAAAGGCATCTCAAAGGGCAAGCTGGCAAAGCAAACCAAAGGTAATTTATGGCAGAAGGAAGAACCCAAGATAAGAAGGAAGAATCAATGAGTAGAAAAAATGATAGCTTTGTCTGGGGAAAGACTTGCTTGCAGTAAATTTGCTGTCAATTTGGGGACAAGAAAGGGCATGAGAGCCAAACTGGGAAAGGAATTTAGTATCATTATGAAATCAAAGCAGCAGGTTTAGATCAAAAGGTCTTTGGAGCAAGGGATGTGCCTAATCATGTATTCATATAGTGACTGACAGAATGAGGCTTTTGTCTTGACTCTGGGAGTTGTCAGAAAACAAACACCATAGCAAGTTGTGCCACACACGAAATTAAAAATGGGAGGGTGAAGGTGCGTGCTGGTCAGGGTAGGTTGTGTCGGAAACTGGGGTGAAGGATGTCAGGGAGCTGAGGAAGGTGGTGGGAGGAAATGCCTGAATCAGAATATTGGTCCAAAGCCTCAGAGGGGAAGAGAGTCAAGGGAGGATTACAAAGCGTTTGCTCTCACCTGCTTTAGAAAGTCTCCCACATAGTACAGAGAGCAGCCACATGTTCCCAAAGGCCCAGCAGGGTTGGCTAGCTGAGATTTCTCCAGCTGTCTCAGTCTCCATCCTATTTAGGTAATGCTTAACATGGCCTGTGCTTGCCAGGGCGGAGCTGATCTAATGGCTCTGGGCTGCCCAGAGGAGGTGGTGTCCCTCCTCACCCATGGATAGCTGAGACAAGAGAGCACTACATGAGCACCAGGTGCCTGGAGGCTCAGATCTGTGGCAGCACTGCAGGGTCCCTTCTGTCAGTTCCTCTCCTAGCCTCTCAGCAGTAGGTGCCTGGAGAGCCCTCGGGAAAGGGGCTGCTCCTCTTTGAATCAGGGCAGGAGAAGTGCTCTCAAGCCCTGTCCTCCCTGGTACAGCCCTGTGCCAGGGCCCTTCCAGAACAGCAGAAGGGCATCTGCTGTGCTGCTCCCTGTAGACCTGCAAAGAGCAGACCCTTTCTCAACAGCATCTCAACGACACTGTGGGGTGGTGGATTGAAGCTGGAATTTCCCCAGAAATATTGTTATAATAATTTTAGAGTCATATGTGAGCAACCAGAGTTTGAGCACAGCTTTCCTGTGGGATTTCACAACATTGCTTGTGTGTGCTATTCTCAAATGCACAGATAAAACACTCTCAGTCGATTTTTCTCTTGTACTAGAATCTGGACATTATTATGCAGATTTCCACTATAGCAATATTACAGCAGAATAAATAGCTTTTCTGTACACGAAGGGGAATCCTATTACATCTTCAGTAACTCTCAGTAAGCATTATCGTTATTATACCAATTGAAGAGACAGAAAACAATTTTTAATTAAAAATATTTATAGCAGGCATAATACCAACTGCCAGTTTCACTATCCAATGAATACATTTTGCAGCTGGTACTAATTCTCTCTTATTTCCATGAGGTTAGCCAATATCAGCTGTTCATTAAGCAAAGGACATTTCAGGAATATCCATATTATAAGCTGTAACTAACTGAGAAGTTCTTCCTTTGACAGATATTAGGAAATCAAGATTGCTTTGCTGTGTTATTCTGGGACTTCATAATAGAGAGGTCATTTCCCAGTGATCTGAGTGGGCTGCATCATCAGTTTTATTCAAATCAATCCTAAAAACTGCTTTCCAGCAGATAAGAACATTTTAGTTAGCAATATATCTTTTGTCTTCTATCTGCAGTGGAGTAGGGGGCGGGAAATTGATTTCAGCATGCCTTTTATTTTACTGGGAGAGCAGCATAATCACAAGGTGTCAGCAGAACCACAGGCAAATAAATTTTGAGATACAGAGCTTCGTACAGCCAACCGCAGGGCTGCTCATTGCACTGAGTCCAACCGAGCTCTGCAGCAAGCTCACTGCTACCAATGGTGCCAGATGCTTCAGGGGACAAAGTCTGATAAGGCTCTCTTGTGCGAATCAGCTGGCTCACCCTGAAACACTCTCACACTTTCTGTGCCAGAGAGCATGTAAGACCTCAGTTCTTGTCCTGGTTAGATGTGTATAACAGTGAATGTGCTTATGCGAAGCTGTAGGTGCTGGCCAGCTGGCCCAAGGAGTGGTAAGAGCAGCTGCAAACCTGCAGTCAGCTGCAAACCTGCAGTTTCTGCTGCAGCCATAACTCAGGCTCAGAGGAACCCAGCAGGGAGAGGATGGACACTGAGGAGCCCTATTCCCAACTATCTCTCTTGCTTCTACCTCTCTGTGCCAGAGGACATGTATCAAATCTGGAGCTGGAGCAGCGTTTCCACCAGTTTTGTGCTCCTGGGGAACTCTGTCCCCATAAACGCAGAGATACAGCGCAGTCAGCTTGTCCTTGGTTTGCATCCATGTGGCTCAGAGGGAACTCGGTATGCTGAAGGCTCCAGCCCATAAAATCTAATACAAAACTTGTTGTTCTCCGTATTCATCTTGGGAGAGCTGGCAGCACAGCCAGTGAGGAAATCCCCCAGTGATTTATCAAAGTAGCAGCTGGGAACTGACAAACCAAGCAGCTCATCATAACCCAGCTTGTGACTTGCTAAATTCTATGTGATTATTGTTTTTTCATTTAAAATATTAGCAGAGAGCTTCAAACCTCAGAATTTAGCAAGCTGTGTTTTATAACTGGAAAGATCAAACCCCATTCGAGCCTGTAGAGTCATTTTCACATGCATATCCTTCCACCCACAACAGATTTTACAGCAATTTCCTTTGGCCTGTATCCCTGATACCAGCAGAGGAGCCCAGGGGATTCAGCTGGAAAGGTAAGGCATATGAAATAGTGGAGAGGGGCATTTGTGAGAGGTCAGAGGCTCTCCCAGGAGGTGACTCATAGCAAGAGTTTAATGCAGGGAAGTGCTCTGAGTCTCTCCCTGGGGACCTTCCATCCCTCTGCTGCCTGCAGACTGACCTGTGAAGAGCAGCTGCTGTCGCTTAACTAGCTTTTGTGAATATTCCGCTTTAATCCATCTTTAAAGCTTGCAAAAGCCTAGCATGTCTGTGTGCTGATCTTGCTCTAGGCAAGCATTGTGCCAGCCATCAACAGCTTCAAGAAGCTGAGCTCCACCAGCTCCATATAGGAATGTCCAAACTGTTACATTCATTTAGTTTTACCCACAGGGAAATAAGTCTTTCAGTCAACCAAGGAGTGAACCCTTTTTTCTTGCACAGATGGCCTTTGGACTGAGTGTATGTCACTGCAGCAGTCACAGATCTGACTTTCTGAATCATCATGATGTCCTACGCTAGCTGTTCCCCTTGGGATTTCATGGAGATGAGCAGTGTGCATTTGAGTGATGTGCCATTTGCTTCCTAATGGCAGCAAGCAAAGTTTCAGTGAAAAAAATGATACCAGTCAACCTTGTGGAAAGGCCGTCTCTGAACAAGTAGAGCAGCAGAGCATGAAACATTCCTTCTCATCTTTTTGCTCAGCTGTTCAGGAAATGGCATATGGAAAACCAAATCGTTATTTCCCACAAATGTTTTGTCTGCATTTAAATAGTTTGTAGGTTAAATAATAGTGAGTTTGCACCAGCCCTGGCAAAGGCGAGGCCAGACAGTGTAGTCAGCTCTATCCATTACCAGAGCTGCTATTAAGCTTGACAAACCACTTTCCTTGCCTAAACTGTAAATTTTCAAGGGCAGGAACTTTCTCTAAGTATGTGTTTACAGAGGAGGGCAATTTGACATGATCCTGTTCAAGGTACTGCTGCAATGCAGACCGCTGGAGTTGACAAACACTGAGTTTGTCTTCAAGTTGTACTCAATGTGAAAGGAAATACAACTGAACTGGTGGGTGGCACAGTAGGTGTTAAAACAACCATTCTGAATAAAATGTCACAGGCTGAAGTTTGATGGATAGCATTTCATTTTTGCATGCCACGGGGTAGAAGGAAAGAGCCCATCTGTTCCCCAAGCATTGCACATTGTCAAGCAAACTGCTCACAGCTTGGCACATCGGAGCATTCAAAGGAAAAAGAAAAATAGATAAATAAAAAAAGTCGACCACAGAGGAGCATGAATACAAGATGAGTCATTGAAGTTTACCCAAAAGCAACATAAAAATGATGGTCCTCGCCAGGAACTTATGCCAGGGTATTCTCACGGGCTTGGCTTGCTGGGACGGGCAGGCACAGAGGGAAAGCAGCAGGGAATAGGGGTGCATTCTTCTGCCACCGAGGCTGGCGGGAGCTGCTTGGCTGCTTGCTGCGGGGAGAATGCGTGTGTTTGTCTTAGTAGACAAGGGGCACCATTATCACATACCTCAGCAGGGTTGTAGATGTCAACCAAATAATTGGGTTTATTTAGAATATGATGTCCAATGCTTCTGAATGAAGCATTTTGGGTGTCCTGGAAAGATTTTATATACAAACCAGCTGGAATCCCATTGACATGAACAGCCTCTTCCTTTCTTTCGCCCCCCTCCCCATTCTTTCAGTCAGACAGGGCTGGAAGTGACTGAGAGAAGGTCCAAGAAACTTTTGCCTTTGAGCAGTAAAGTCTGCTGGTGCTAAACATTTGACACTTGTTCATTAAGATGAGACCCAGGCAAGCATTTCATCATTGAGATGACTATTTAATACATGAATGGGTAGTGAGAAAACATATTTGTGGCCATTTCAAAAGGCTGTCATACAAGGAGACTCCAAGTCTGAGCAGGTTGGAAAAGCTACAGGCTGCTTTGAAAATCTTTCAAATGAACTCACACTTGTAAAGCACAAAGTTGCTGTTGCAGCTTCCAAACAAAAAGTGAGAAGTAGAGTGAGCGGGATGGGCATGGGGTAGGCAGGGGATGCTGGGCTCCAGCCTTTCTTTAGCACAACCCGCAGGTTATAGGGATCTGTGAAATTACACAGATTCCCATGCAGAGCATCACAGTTGCACCTACCTCAAAACAATATATTAGTCCCATCATCCCACAGCAGCATGAGTGACATGCTAGGATTTTCCAGAAACTCAGAGAAGGACAGCACATCCTGCAAGCAGTAGTAAATCTCATGGCCAATGCTAAGTAGATGCATCTTCTTACTTTGGGAATCTGCCATTTGTTCAAGGAAAATTATTAAATGTAAATATATTCAAAACCTGGGGATAGGAGAATGTTTCAAATGAGACAAAAAAGGGCAAACCATCCAGTAAAGTGCTTTTTTAATCTGCTTTTGGAAGATCCAGGATGCTGGCTTCTGTAACAGGAGCAGACTGTGTCTTGTGCATCCCAAGTGTCCCAAAAGAGCTGGCTGAGAAAGGAATGGCTTTTCAGTAGCTTCCTAAGTGCCAGGAGAATTACAGAAAATTTAAAGCAAAATGGTGACACGCTAATTGAACAGGACAAGTAGGAGGTCTCTGGCTGAAAGCTATAGGCTTGCTGGCCGACTTCCATGATATGTGAAACTATGGACAAGCTTGATGTTCATTGATCAAGAAGAGGTACATTTAACCACTGGCACCAATGTTTTATAAGAACGAACTGGCATAACTTGACCTATCTTTCACTTTTCCTGTTTACAAGTTTGGCTGATGAAAGGCGATTCTGGACACATCGCAGACTTCTAACCCATTGTGGTGGTTTAAACCCAGACGATAACTCAGAACCATGCAGCTGCTCACTCACTTCCCCCCTTCTTCTTCATCCCCTGCTTTCGGAGGGATGGGGAGGAGAATCGAAAGAATGTGACTCCCACAGGTTGAGGTAAGAACAGTCCAGTAACTAAGGTATAGCACAAACCACTGCTGCTACCACCAATAATAATAATGATAAGGGAAGTAACAAGTGAAGAGAATACAGCCACTCACCACCCACCAACAGACACCCAGCCTGACCCGAGCAGTGATCTATTCCTTCCAAGTAGCTGCCCCCAGTTTATATAGTGGGCATGACGTGCTGTGGTATGGAATACCTCTTTGGTCAGTTTGGGTCAGGTGTCCTGTCTCTGCTTCCTCCCATCTTCCCCTCCTCCCTGGCAGAGCATGAGACTCAGAAAGTCCTTGGTCAGACTAAATATTACTGAGCAGCAATTAAAACCATTGGTGTTATCAGCGCTGTTCCCAAGCCAAAAGTCAAAAACACAGCACTGTACCAGCTACTATGAAGGAGAAAAATGACTGCTACTGCTGAACCCAGGACACCCATACTCATTGAAACAGGCTAGCTGGGTTTTATCTCCAAAAAACCTCACGAACATCAACAAAATATCCCCATTACATAACACAGGACACATCCAGTGGATTAAGATCTCACTGATTAACAATGAGGAGCAGTCATGAAATGAGCTGCAAGATTTCTGACTCAATCAGTGTGGGACCAAGGCAGTGTTTTTGTTCAGGACCTGAAAGCAGTTACATGAACACCACAAAGCCAATGAGTGGAAGATGCCCAGGTTGCAAAGGAAATATGCTATGATATGGCAGTCATGAGGGGTGAGCTGGGGTAGTTGCTCAGCTCAAGTCACCCAAAACAAGAAGGATTTTAACACAAGGCAATGCCAAGGATTTTAACACATCTAGAAAGGATGAGTGCTGGACTTGCATGACGGGAAATATGATGCTGGAAAGAAATGACTCTGTAATGTTTGGGAATTAGAAGAGGGCAAGGACTAGAACTGGAGTATTCTGAACAAAGCTGTGGCAAAAACCGAAAACAAAACAAAGCAGACCAAAAAGATATATAAATATATACAGAAATATATAGAAATACATTAAAATATAATAAATATATAGACAAGAAAATAGTGAGCAACACAGTGATACAAGTGCTTATATACAGCATTGGTGAGGTGATTCTAGAAGGCTGTGTCAAGTTAGTGATGACATTTCTTACAGAATAAAATTAACTTGCAGAAGAGACCCACCAAAGAATTGTAACACAGGGAAATTGCCAATAGCTCAGAAAAAATATAATGCCATTTTCTTGTCAAAATATGTAGAGAATGTTTCTATAGGCTCTCAAAATGCCTAGTATTAAGAAGGTACTAATTCAGACAAAGGATTCAGTGGTAATGTTCAAATTATCAACATAATCAACATCAAGGTAACAGTTACCAGTTTTAGGTAGCAGTAATAAGAAATGCATTTTTTTACACAAATCCATTTTTCAGAAAGAAGGGTGATTATCAAAGGGCTGAGATATAAATGGTTTCTCACCTCTTGATGGCATCAGCTGAAGATTTGGTGCCTTTCTGGGTGATATTCTTTAGTCCAAACACAAGTTATTTACTTCAATATATGGACATTCAAACAAATTTTGTGAGCTGTTCCTTGCAGGTGATTGTGCTACATCTAATTGTCCTTTCTTGCCTTCAGGTCTGTGGCCCTCGCAGTTCTTTCCTCACATTGTTCTGCACGTTAACACTTGCACAGAGTAGAAAATAACATTGTAAATCACTGTGGTTAAGTAGCACTTTTTACTTAGGATTTGAGACCGTTTTCAAAGCAGGGGAGAGGAAACGAAGGGAATCGGCAAGCAAGTCAAGACGTGCCAATAGCAATAGTAAGTGCTGGGATTATGAGGGCTGTTGGCACCCAGCAAACTCACAGGGACCAGAAGACATTGCCAATCTCCTGAGTCAGATAACCCCTTTTCAGCATGTGATGGACTGAAACATCCCGCCTAAGTGGTCTCAAAGCCTTTTACTGTAGGATTGGGCTGTGTGCTGACCCTCTTATCAGGTTTAAGAGCAGGAACTGTGGTCCTGCCAAAATTAGATAAAGGTTAAAAAAAAAAAGGGCATCAGCAGACACTGCTATCAAACAGAGTGCTTGCTTGTGCTCATACCCTGTCGGAAATCATCAGCAAATTAGGTATAAAAGGAACAGGCAGGCAGCATGTTCCCAGCTGAACTGCTATAAATGTCACAGCATTTGTATTGACACCACAGGCTGCTTCATCATCACTCACTCACACACACACACAATAAAACATAAATAAAAAAGAAGATAATATTGCAAAGAATTTCATTTTTCTAATAAGAAAAGTCAAACATACATAGCAAAATCTACCCTGCAGGAATCTAATACACTATAATTGGGTGGTGGTCAAAAGATGCTAGGAGCTGAATGGCTAAATAGTAGTGATAAAAAATGCTTAAAACTTGTAAAATCTTGTATCAAAGAGTAAATGGGAATGGGATAAAGATGTGAAAGAATTTTAACTGTTTATTTAGAACAGACAATCCTTAGAATTGAGTGAAGGATGAGCAAAACCAAATTGTAGTGTAGGGAAACGTACTGTATTGCTTTAGGGTTGATGCTCTTCCCTTACCTTAAGGATCCCCTTATTCACTGCTAACACATAAGCAATGCCTCCCATTAAGTCACAAACCCCAACAGTTTCTCTCTTGCTGCTTTCTCAGAGCAAGTTCAGAGCAAAGAAGGAGCAGTTCACCAGGAACTGTGACAGCTATTTCAGCTCATCAGTTTTAAAAGGAAAACTCAGTTTTAGAAGTTCTCCTTCAGTAGCTTGGCTGAAACATGGCTATCTACATAGAGCCTTATCCAAAATGTTCACAAGCCCCTGCTACTTCCCACACCAAAGCAAAATTCCTCTGGTTTCAGGTGTGATCAGTTCAACATTTAGGACAGTTTTGCAAAGCTCTCAGTATCCCACCTGAAAGTCCAAGGAAGCATCATGTTTCAGGGCAGACACTGCATGATGCACACAGCCAATGAGACTGCAGAATCAGAGGGATAAGCATCATGGCAAATACTGGCAGCCCAGGTGAAATGGTGTCCTGGAGAGCCAGCGGTAATCTGAGTCTCCAGAGTACTTCAGCATCTCTTGGTCCTTTGGTGAACCTTTGGATGGGTCTGGTTTCTGCATACAGCAGTGAAAGTCAGAAAAGGGACCCCAAGTTGCTAAAGGGATTTTATGAAATCTCAGTGAGGCAACATCATCCCATTTGACACAGCTCTGCATGGTTACATGTTTTGAATACCGCAATGCGTCATTTATTCCTTCTCTTCCAGGAGGAAACTGCTGTCTTTATAATTGATGAGATTGTGTTTGGTAACAAGCAGGCTGTGACATCTCAATGGGGAATGAGGAGCTTTAGAGCAGATACCACTTAATGAATAATTCCAGTAGCACACGTTGGAGCAGCAAGGATATTTTATGTTACCCTTTCAATTATCCCTTCTAGAGGGACTACAGGGGCTCTTATCTCTGCCTCAAAGAAGCCATCAACAGCTGCAATGAGACAACATTTTGGCACAGGAACATTTTCCTACTGGGTCCTTAAGGTAGGAAAAGAGAGCATGGCTATGCCTGCCCACTTCCATAGCAAGAACATTTCTTCTCATGAGGACCAGTCTGGCTGCCCTGCCTAGCCAGCGGGTCCTGCTTCAGGTCTGGTCTTTTATTCAACTTGCATTGCTCAAGGCCAATTGTTTTTTCCTCAGAGTTTCTGTCCACCCAGATCTGTGACTTCTAGCTGTGGGAGGCAGTGAGAAGCGTCTTCAGAGTGCAGGGTATATGAGTAGACTCATTTCAACCAAAGTGGTTAGAATCAGTGGCTTTAATTGCAATATGAATTAGCAGCAAGACCTTTCTGATTACTAGCCAGAAAAATGTATTGATTTGGAGTTGTGTCTGATCTTTGCACAGAATTTAGCATTTTTTTTGCTGTCCAGGGGGACACATGGTGGACATTTAAAAGCCACTACACAACTTAACATACCCTGCTTAGGTTCTTAATTTTATATGACAGAGAATAGCAAATGAGAACTGAAAGGGCCAACTGGTTTTTGCCTCCTGCTTTTTCTGGATGGAAGGTGAGATTTAATAATAGTGCAGAAACTTGCAACTAGGGTAGATTTGTTTTACATCTATCATTTACTCTTCTCACATTACATTATGCACTGGAAATGAATGGCTTGGTTACTGAAAGCCTTGTCCATAATCAAGGATTTTAAACAACTAAAGCAAAGCAAAGCAGATATTCCTTCTGTACCTGGATAAAAGGCTGATGCTGCCAAAAGCTAGTACATCTCCTCAGTAAAACTCTGGTTCAAAGTGGCCAGCTGTGAGTGATCTTCTTCCAGAGCTCCAGCTGTCCCGCAGACTTTGAGAGCAAACAAGTATTGTTTGAACATTATCTACCAGTGTTTATTCAGTTCATGCTATTTTAATAGCCTATAGTAACTTTAAAATAAGCCATCATGATTGTGAATTAAATTTCAAGTCTACACTGATTTTAAGAAAACAAAAAATTTTAGTTAAAAATGAGTTTGTAAATATGCAAATTGAAAATTATATTTAACACTACTTGGTAAGCAATATGTCATATTTGCTTGAATCATGAATCTTATTTGATTTTACTTATTATCCCTCTGTGGTAGGTGTTACAGTGCTATGTATCTCCACTGCGTCTGCCTGACCATGTAATGAAACTCATGACCCAGCATGCTCAGGGAACGGAGGACAGGGTTTGGCTGTGGGAGGGCTGGATATGCAGTAACAGCAGGGATGATGTGCAGGATGCTGAATGAGTAGAACATGGTATTTATCATGTTGTGGGGGGAAGCAGCTTTCCCAGAAGGCAGTGAGACACTCACTTCCTGTGAGGCGCTGGCACAGGGGATACTGACTACATCCAAGGCTGCCACTGCCCACTGAGAAGCCTGATGGCCTAGGGTTTCTCTGAATTACCATGCCAGAAGATACCAATTCATGTTTATGAAATCCAGGACAGATATAAAGCTTTTGTACTGAGAAATTGTATTATATTGTCGTATTACCCTTTTGGTCCTGACATTTACAATCCCCTTTTCACCAGGACTTCAAGTTATAACTGTGCTGTAGCTGCATAAGGGATCCTTTAAGCACTGTGCCATAATAGCATTTTATTCTGACAGTCATTTGCTCTCAGCTGTAACCACAGCTATGAGCAGGAGTTAGACCTACACACTACTAAAGAGGTTGTTTCAAAAAATCTCTGAGAAAACACTTGAAATGAGCCTTCACATTTTGTACACGTGGTTAATATAATCTTTAATTTCTGCTCAAAAAGCAATGGCAGCAAAAGTGATTTTCTTACTTGTAAGCTTCAAATCCAAATACAAGATGAAAGAGATGAAAGCCCAGTCTAGGACAGTTTATATGCATTGCAGTTCTATCTGAGAATGGTTGTAGGTGTCCCTACTTCTAAAGCTGTCAGTTAGCTTTACTGCTGAATGCACTTAACCTCTCTCTGAACACCAGCTTCAAAGCCTCAGTGCTTTACAGGTGCTATCAGTCTTTCAGATACAAAAATATACTGCTTTTTGCTAAAAGATGTGCTTTGTTCCTTTTGTTGGGTAAGCAGAATGTCCCTGCGGCCTCATCACTTCATCATTAACTGCAGACCATATTTCAAACCCAGGCTGGGAGAGAACTGCAGCAAAAAGAATAATGCTTTTGCCTCTCTGCCCCCGACCCCACGCCACCATGTGATTTTTCACAACATCACTAGGATGTTCATGTGCATAAATCAGTATCATTCAAAAACCTAATGTCAAAGGAAACGATAAAAATCCCATGATTTTATGAATGGGAGGGATTGTCCTTCCCTGCTGGGCTTGTATCAGTGTGAAGCTGGCAGGCAACACCACCACAATGCCATAAACACTGCCATCTGTTACTCTGGAGCTCCTGGATCATGTAAAAGGCATCAGTGAAAATTAGCTCTGCCCTGACATGAGGCACTAGGGCAGCTTCTTCCTGCCCATGAACACAGCAGGTAAAGCCAGTGTGTGGTGACGTTAGTGAGGCACTGCCTTGGTGGAGCTGATCTGGGGAAAGATGGGTGGTGAGGTATAGGCACAGGTTGCCCATAGCAAATGCCCCATCCCTGGCAGTGTTCAAGGCCAGGCTGGACAGAGCCTTGGGTGATACGGTTTAGTGTGAGGCGTCCGTGCTCATGGCAGGGGGATTGGAACTAGATGACCTTAAGGTCCTTCCCAACCCTAAGTATTCTGCGATTCTTTAATTCTGTGAAGACGCCTAGGGGGACCAGGACTGTTGCAGGGCATCCCCATGTTGGAAAGTTTCCACGAGCTTTCCAGCACTGTGGTTGTCTGATGCTCCTCCTCCCCACAACACTGGCACAGATCAGTACTTTGATGGCATCCAGGCTCTCCTTCTCCTCCTGGGGAGGTCCATCACCAGCACACTAGAAAGCACTCAGTGCAGTTTTGCATACACAAAGCCACCACCTCTCCTTCAGCAGCTCAGCCCAGGTCTAAGGTTCTTACAGGAAAGCATGCTGGGCGTGGGGGCAGCTTCCCCTCTCCCCAGCCTCCCTGCAAGCGCTGACCTATCTGTAAGTGCATGGAATGTGTTTCCTGGAGCATGCAGGAAGACTCTGTAGGGTCCTGCCACCTCTCCACAAGCATCTTGCCACTCTTCCCCCCACTGCATGGGGGATGAGGGCTGCCTGCCAGCAATCAGTCCATCCATGGGAGCAAATGGCTTCCCACATCACCCTGACGCTGACTGCTTGGCTTAGGGACATTTGCATTGCTTCTACAGGCTTGAGCACAGTGTGTTGGGATAATTTATACCCAAGATACCTGCAGCTGAGGTCTTAAACAGGAGGCACTCCGAGAGAAAACAGGCTGTTGTGCTCTGCTGTGAGAGTCTAAGGACAGAAACAGGAAGAAAGAGGAGACACACACATATGAATGCAGTCTGCTCAAAACCTGTTACTTTTGATGCAGAGTACTACTCACATTTACAGGCATATTTTTTTTTCACACCCTGAGTACAAGCAGAGAGGGCAACAAATCTCAGTAAGAGCTCATCATTTCTGTTTTCTTTACATCAGGGTAACGTATTTCCAGGCTAAAAGACTGGGTAGACAATAGTAGCTACATGTGCAACCCTGCTGGAAACAGGGCTTGTATGCTTATCTTTGAAATCCTGGCCCAGGGATTGATAATTCCTGTCATTACTTCAGCTGGTTCTCCCCAGCGCCCTTGCCCTCCCCAGCACGTGGCGGCTTGGAGCTGCAGCCACCTCCTCCACAAACACATTGGGAGCTGCTGACTGAGCCACCAATTCACTGGGGAGCTGCAGGAGGGACCAGTTGTGCCTAATTATGGACAGCAAAACACCAGTCCTGCGGCAGGGACAAGCATGCAGATGGACCTCTCAAAAGATTTAATTATGTAGAAGTGATTTCTGTTTTGAAAATTAACTACCAGGAAAAAAAATGTTTTGTGTGTCTGTTTGTGTCAAAACATTCGTGTCCCTCTGCCCCCTCCCCCAGTTCACTTCATATTTACAGGAAACAGTCCATGCATCATGACGCTGTACATACTCTGAGCAGCCTTTTTCCTCCAAACCAGATTCAAAGATCATGATTAAACTGAGATGTGCCTGAGTTTCTGCTGAACGTGAGCAAAAGGCAGTTAGGTCCTTACCTTTGAGCTTGTCAAATAGGAGTGATTAGAAATATCTATCTAGCTAGGAAAGGCAAGATGGAAACTTATGAATCTAAACAGAGCAGTCTCATAAGCTGATTTTTAGTTTAACTGGTTTTCATATAGCAAGAACTTTGCCAAGAGGAAAATAAGACTAATCAGCAAGCAAACAACAAAAACCAGTTCACATTAAAAACGCAATTCATTTGTCAATTAGGTCTCAAAACAATATTAGCAATGACTGGCAGGTGCCTGAAACCCAGCTATCTTTGCTAAGCTATCACTCGTATGGTGCTGTAGCCCAGCAATTGTTTGTTTCATTAGCAGATAAATATGTTTGATCAGTGCTGTTAAATAATTTAGATAAGTCATGTGCAGTCATTACCCTATATGAAGGAGTGAACAGATTTACGGTGACTTTGTTTGACTGGGGACACTGCAGTTCAAAATCCCAGGGTGAAATACAGGTCATACCCTGTGGCCAGAGATTTAGAAATTTCCTTTTCCTCCATTAAACTGTGGCCAAGGTTGTTTCCTGTTGAAACACAGTTCCATGAGGAGACAGGCTGGGTTAAGAGAGATGAGCTGCTGGCCAAAGCACTCCCAACCTCACGCAAGCCCACTGGGCTGCCATGGGCTGGTAGCTGGGAGGAGGAACAGTGGGCATGCATAGGGTGATGGACAGGGAGCTACCTGCAGCATGTGTCACTGGTGGGGGCTGGTGGGCCATGAAGGCAGTGAAGGGGGATGGCTCAGATGCCTCCTGGCACTTACGGTGGTGGCAGGTGGTGGTTCCCCTTTGCCTTGCATCGCAGCAGCTGGTGATGAGCACCAAGAGGAGGAAGCTCCATGGAGGTTGTCCCCAAAAGGGGCTTTAATGATCATTAATATGTCTAAAAGTCACTTGCAAAGGAACTGTAGGGTTTTCATCCCTCTCCCAGTGCAGCAGCCATTGGATGTGAATGCCAGCTCTTCCTACAGCAGGACTTCTACACTGGGACCTGTTGTGATCAGGGATGTCCAGCTCCACAGCGGCTGCTCCCACTGAGCCCCGTCTGTTGTTTCTCCACAGCAGGCACTGTGCTGGGGACCAAGCACACTGGCAGCTGAGGGGCATGGGAGACCACTGGGAAGAGGAACGGCTACATTGGTCTAGAGACCGGCAGTCAGTGTCCAAGCTGCTCAGTCACTGGCAAACTTTGGGGTTGGGGGGATAGTTCATAAGTTGCACCAGCCCGTCTGTGCAAGAAAGTCTACCCTGGTACTTCTGGGTGAAGAGCAGGGAAGGTGAACCAGCAGCTTCAAGGATGTGCCTGGATGTGCCTTTCCGAGCTCCTTCAGTCCCCAGTTTGATAGAAAAAACCAAACACTGGTGTTTTTTTGAACTCTGACCATTGGGAACAAGACCAAAGCAGAGGCCATTGGCTTGTTTTACTTGAACATGGGAGAAGGGGTGATGGATTTGAGTTGTACCTGAAGCAAGTGTGTTCCCCTGATTCCAGCCCCTGCACACAGCACAGCCTCCCAGCTACTCTGGAAGGAAGGGTGTGACACTGCTGGCCCCCAGGCTGGGAGCTCTCCTGTGATCCCAAGGACCTATGTGCCCTACCTCTCACAGTGACATTATCACAGTGTTGCTCTGACCAGCGTAGCCACAACAGTTCATGTCTTGGGCACCAAAGCATGGCACGCTCCAGCACAGAGGACAAATTCCCCTAGTGTGTGCCAGCTCAGGCTCCCTGAATGCTTCTTGCTCTGGTTCCTAAGGTTTCTTAGGACAAACCTGTCTCTCGCCTTTGGTAGCAGGTAGCAAATCTGAATCTCAGACCAAAAAAATCTACCAGAAAACACAGCCTTGGATGATTTCCCTAACCTAAAATGCTCTTTTTCCTTTTGTGCACATGCAGAAGATGTGGAGGAGTGGGACAGAATTTTAAGTCACAAAATGATGATGCAGGTACAAATGTGTGGCCAGAAGCTGAGGTTGAAAACAGGCCAGGGAGCCAAGTATTTGACACAGGAAAGTGGGTAGAGGGTATTTAATCCTGAGCAGTCCTGGTGGGGGTTAGAGGGTAGAGGGTGACTTGGGTAAGGAAGGGACCTCAGCAGGTCATTGCTATAGCTGAGCCTCACGCTCAGAGCAGGATCAGCTTGTTTGCCATCTGCCTTTGCCTTTCTCTTGCTCTGTTCCTTCACAGCTGACCCCGGGGAGCAGATTGCCTCCCAGCGGACGCAGCCAGGTCCCTGCAGCAGCATATCCCAGTCGATGATGCTGCTTGCTTCTCCGGGCAGGGAGAACCAGCACTAGGTTGCTGGGGAAGACATCAGGCTAGGTAGGGTAAGCGATGCCTTCAGTGCCCACCTCAAGTTCTTCCCAACTACCGTGACCTGAAACTGCTTTGCAAAACCCCTGCAGTTTTCAGCACTGAGGGTCAAACAGCCTCTAAAAATTGAGAATGCCGTTTTATTAACTGAATATGACACAATCCAGTATCCTTATTGACTCATTTTGAACATATTTATATTTACACACAGCACGCTGCAGAATTTGATAAACAGTGTTTTCGCGAGGCTGCCCGCAGAGGTCGGTAGGGGGACCAAGAGATCAGGCAAGCAAGCGGGAAGCCGGAAAGGCAGCCCTTTATTTGGCTGTGGGGCTGACAGAGGGCTTGGCTCTGCATTAGTACCGGTGAACTGCTGCTACAAGGACCTGTTTTGTTACTAAGACACGTTACAAGTCAGCAGAGAGCCACATTTTTCTTACTCATCGGCTGATGCTAATTAATAACTTGGGAGCACACCAAAAATTCCCACTGGCCTGCCTTCCTTGAAAGGCTGTGGTTATCTCGCTCCCCTTCCCCCAGCTTCAGAAAAACCCACACGGACAAACCTATGCTTTTTAAATATGGGAACTGACAGAAATAGCTCACTCCTCTATTCCTTGTAGAGCACTGCCCTGCCTGCAGCAGGGACCGGTTCTAGCTTTCCCCGTGAAAAAGATGGAAAACCCCAGAGGGCAGGGCACAAACCTGACGAGGAACATAAAAGATAACGCTGGTCATTTTTTTCCTCTCTTTCTCACAAAAATCAGTGTTGTGTTTTACCAAAAGTACCTGTGACACAGCAAATGCCCATCTCTGTGGCCTTCTGCAGCTCCCTGCCACACAGGTCAGTAATTCTGAGCAACGGGATTTCAGGTATATACATTCAAAATATCTTTGTTTGTCTCAAACAAAGGAATAAGGCAACTCCACTGAACTAGAAACTGAAAAAAACCCCAAGCATTATGCACCTTCAAAGAGAGTAGCCATAGCCCCTTGTTTCCCCAGGGTCCAGCCACCTTTGCTTATGCCACATCTACACACTCAATGGGGCCAGCATCAGTCAAAATCCAACCCCTGAGTCCGTACGTGTTACAGACTGAGACCCAATACCTTTATTTCTCTGTCTTAGCAAATGCAGCCACTGGTCCTATGTTTTTTTGGAGATCCTTTTCACTTACTATAATGTTCAGTTTCTCATTTAAATAACCTGTGTTGATAGGAAACTAGTTTTTCCCAAATCCCCCTGCAAATATTAATCCTTGGAGGAGCATATTTAGGCAAAATGTAAATAGTTTTCTTTGTATAATTTTGTTTGGACAGAACAAACTGCCACCAAGATATCATATGGTTTCTAGGGTATCATGAATAGTGCATATTTTTCTGTCACTGGGGTGTAATTAAAAGATCCTTCTTTAGTCTTGAGTCATTACTGGATAAATAAAGCCTCCTTCTGAATTACCTCAGCCTTCTTCAACATGAACACGAACACAGAGCAAAGCCATGTTTTTGAATTCTGTCTGTTTTTAAGAGCTGTAACCCTCTTAGTAACAGCTTAGCTATGTTCTTACAGACACCACGTCTTTACTTTGGTTCTTATACTCCTATACTGATTTTAGAAGCTCCAATGAACATTAAATGCACCTTAGAGGACATTTTTGTGATAGTCCTGATGAAATAATTCCACTTTCATACTGTATACATTTAACTCCTAATGAAATATTAACAAGTCTTAGGAAGACGCAAGTGAACACAAGAGGCTGAAATACTTACCTCCCAGGTACCCTCACAGCAAATGACAGCATCTCCAGCAGAAATTTGATGAGAGCAATTTGCACATGTGCAGAACAAAGTCCTTTGCAAAGTCGTACCTAAAAAATACATTAATTCATACTCCTATTCTTTATCTGAAAGGGTTTCTCAGACTGCACTTTCTTGGGATGGCATTTTTGTTTGTTTCTGTTATTCTTCCTGCTTTCACATTTCAGTGGGTGGAGCATATAAAAACCCATCCTGGCATTTTGTTTTTCCTTCAAACACTTGTTGGCTTTGGACTAATGACTCACACACATCCAAACTCAAAGCAGGTCTTATCATTGCATTATGAAGGTTATAAAAGCAGTTGTGTAAAACTGCCTGCCGTAACAGGGACACTGAAAGTGCCCCAGGCCAGACCAGAGAGGCTGCCTGGAAGACAAGCTGAGAATGAATTTACACCCCCATAAGTTTCTTACTCAGAAATAGGAACAGCTTCTCCTGAAGAGCTCAGAATTCAGTATTTCATAAATTGCAGAATGAGCACAGGTAGCTATTTACTTTATCTCTTACCCCTGTTAACTTTGCAGCATGCACTTGTTCATCCAAAGCTTAGCATTAACTTAGAAATTCAAAAACATTTAAGGGTTGTACCTAGAAAAAGTTTACTAGTAAATGGGCTTGCTTGTGAATTTGTAAGAGCACAGGATTGTCTGATTAAGTTCCCAGTGGGTCAGTTGTATCAGGGGTAACAGCATTTGGTCATTTGACCATTATCTGCCTTCCTCACAGGATGGCCACGACTTTTCCTCTTTCTCAGTGATGACCTGTAGTGGGGAGTGTTGCTTTGAAATGCAGCCGTGGGCATGAGGCACCTTGGATGAAACAGGAAGGAAAAGAAGAAAAAAAATAAGGAAACGGAAGCAACGGTAAAACCACACCTGCCTTCATATGACAGGGCTGAGGGAACCCAAACCGGACTGGCTACTGACCTGACAAAGCCAAACTGACTTTTCTTCCGACAGGAGACTCAGCCTCAGCCCCCACATGTCTGTAGACCGAATTTACCTCAAATTAGCATTTTAGGTGTGCATGTTTTGAGTACATGGTGCGTTAGGCTTCTCAGAGGAACCGTCCTGGGTTCAGCAGTAGCAGTCATTTTTCTCCTTCTTAGTAGCTGGTGCAGTGTTGTGGTTTTGACTTTCAGCCTGGGAACAGTGCTGATAACACCAATGGTTTTAGTTGCCGCTCAGTAATGTTTAGTCTGACCAAGGACTTTCTGAGCCTCATGCTCTGCCAGGGAGGAGGGGAAGCCGGGAGGAAGCAAAGACAGGACACCTGACCCAAACTGACCAAAGAGGTATTCCATACCACAGCATGTCATGTCCACTATATAAACTGGGGGCAGCTACCCAGAAGGGTTAGGTCACTTCTAGGTTGGGCTGGGTATCGGTTGGCGGGTGGTGAACGGTTGTATTCTCTTTCCTTGCTGTTTCCCTTATCATGATTATTATTGGTGGTAGCAGCAGTGGTTTGTGTTATACCTCAGTTACTGGACTGTTGTTACCTCAACCTGTGGGAGTTACATTCTCTCGATTCTCCTCTCCATCCCTTCAGGAGTGGAGGGAGGAAGGGGGGGGGGGAGGAAGGGGGAGGAGTGAGGGAGGGCTGCGTAGCTGATTTGACAACTGGGCTTAAACCATGACAGGAACAGAAATGCAAGTCTGAGCTAAGGCTTTGGGGTGATTTCTAAAGCAAGTGTGCAAAAAGTGTCTGAAGGTTTCTCAGTAGAATTTTTCTGTGCTTACCGGTGCTTCACATTATTGTTATTTAAACACAGAGGGTTTATATTAATGGCATGTTTGTGCATGGTAAATCCAAAACCAAAGTTTGACCTTAATAATGGAGCTGATAGCACTGAAGTGCTGAATCTAAACCCCTGTAAATTGCAAATCCTTTTGTGAGTGCCCTCAAAGTCTAGGCAGTAATCCGTGCTGTTTGCATTGGATTTTCACCTCCATTTTCATTGAAAAAAATACAAAGTTAACAGGTCAAACAAGTGTGCCTGCCTCATCCACATTCATGGACAAAATGTGTTCATCTGAGTTCAGTGCCCCAATTCATCAGCCTGATCTCAGTCATCAATGTGTACCTGCACATGCTGCACTATTCAAAAATGGAAACTAGAAGAGCTTCTGACTGCTCTGCCTCAGAAGCAGAAAAGTGAGTTGTACAAGTCATTCACAACCAGACATCTTAAACCAACAAAACACCTTGAATTTTCCCTAATAAAAATCTTCTTTCCTCAAATTTTACATGCAGCATCTGGCCACATTATCTCCTTAAATATAGCTGCTTTTTTATTATTGCTTTAGAATACGCATATGGTCAATTCATAAATGAATGGTAATATAAATGCTATGTATTATGTGTTCACATGCTGTGGCCTTGTAAACTCTTTGGGTAACACCAACAATAATAAATATTAAAATATCATTGCAATAAACTAGTGACAATTATGTACTAAATCCAGTGAATGGCTCACCCCAGAAATCCCTCAAAAAAGGAAATTTTAGTTCTCTTAAGCACAAGGCACAGACAAGGTGTGACAAGCAGTCACATAACTGAGTCAATAACTCAGTCAATAACTGAGCTCAGACACTTGCCCTGCTCTTCCTCCCCCAGAAAACAAATGGAAATATTCATCCTGTAGCTCGGTAGCCTTTAACATCCACCTGACGTGGACTTTCCAGCATACAAAGCTATGCAAAGCCAGGTTAGAGAGATGCATTTCAGCAAGCACCACAATTAAACAAGTGCCACATCGTGTCAGAAAATGCCGCCAGGCCTTGACGCCAAAAAGAGCTTTGCTGTGAGGTAGCATGCCTTGTGAGCTGCTGCTTGCCTGCATCTCTCCCACAGCTGCAGGGACCATCACTGTGCACCCATGCAGTGCCTTTAGGACTGGTGCTCCAGTGGGCAAACCAGTATCAAGCACAGGGCTTACCATTATCCCCTCTTGCTCTTTCTAGCTCCTCTCTCTTCTGATGCCACCCACCCCTCTTTCAGTTCATTGCAGTACCAGGTACCAGTCTGGATCCTGCAGCTTTTGACAGTTATGTTGAACTCTCTGCACCGTAACAATGTGGCTGCTGAAAGAAATGGAGTTAAAGGCTTGAAAAATTAAAATCTCACACAAACTATAGCGAAAGATTTGTTTTTTAAAGTATGCATTCCTGAATACACATCTGCAATACACAAGCGCAATAAAATACTGTTAGGGGTGATATATGGGGCTCTACCAGTTGTTTTTCCAATCCTCTTTGCAAGCCCTTGGTAAAAGGCCTAACTGTTCTTTTATAAAAAGGGTGGGATTTTGGCTGAAATCCCCTCAGGGCACAGAAGCAGATTCATAATCTGATCACTTATTTTCATAATTGCCTGCAATGTCATGGAGTGTTCCTATGAAACTTTGGATGTTGCAGCCCGATTGTGAAACAAGTCCTTATCCATTATCTGCCAGCAATGTTTATACACACAGCTAAAGATCAGCCAAAATTTCATTACAGGAAATCGAAAATACTGAAAAATAATGCAAAAAGCATTTGGCAAAAACTAAAGATACAGAAATGAAACCTTTTTCCCATATTGAACTAGGAACAGCATATGGTACAAGATTCAGTGGCAGAGCAGGAAGAGGTGAACGAGATCATTTGATTTGACATTTGGCAGAGCGTGGACCTCAGTTTTCCATGTTAACCCCTGTTGGAACCAGAGCGTCTCTTTCAGCAGGAAAAAAATGCAATCTACAGTAGTTATTAATGAGGTTAATTGTTTATTGCTCTTTTTGCACCATATTTTTAATCTGAAGTGTTTCTGTCTTTGGCTCTTCTGGGTGGATGATGCTGTGTATTTGTCTCTTAGGCTGAAGTGTTATCTGCTAAGAAATTTTTGTTTATTCTGTAGACATTCACAGACTGCACTACCCTTGTTTTTGATAGGATAAACAGGCTCCTCTCCTTGAGGCTTCCTCATGTTTTCCAGGTTTTTTACATCCTGGTAGTTGTTTCTTGAATCCCCTCCAATTTTTCAATATCCTCTTTGGATTGCTGACACCAGAAATGGACTTACTTGGCCGGTGTGCTGCTGCCAGACATGGAGGTAGTATATTCTACTTACTCAATATTCCCCTGCATTTAACCAGTTGACAGAAGGGGCTGGGCTAGCAGCTCATGTTCAGCATGTCTTCCAGCATTTTTCCAGCCTGCCACAGTTTCCTGGGAGGAAGCGCTGCCCTTCCCCCAGAAGGATGCTCTGCACCCATCTCCTTAGGTGTCTGGATTTGAGCTTGGCTGCATTAACTACTTGCTTTTTAACAGCAACCAGACTATCAGGTGATGCAGTCTGCTGTCTGCCACTGCCCTATCTGTGCCCCGTTTGCTGCTTCTCCTATCTGTACATCACTGGCAACCTTCAGGAAGACGACAAAGCTTTAAGATCTATTTCATGTTCCTTTGAAACAAAGGATCATATTTCTGTTACAGGCACAAGCACTGGCTCTTTGTTGAGGGATCTCTTCTTTCCCAATTTCTCTTCTAACTGCAGATCCATTGCCACTGAACTATAAAATGTCACTGAATGGCAATAAGCAAATGCACCAGGTTACATACAAATTAGGTTTAGCTCTGCAAAGGATCGATTCTAGTTAATAAGAATGTTTAATCACAAGGAAGTGTATAGGAAACATTAGAAAGGAAGTTAAAGCATAAAACCACCCCATCGCTTTGTTCCTCAAGGGATGTTGAGCACCTACTGATATTTCATGGGAAAGCACTGTTATAGCCCTGTTGTGTGAATGCAGGAAACAAGATTGCATATGCTTAGCAATAGTTACTTTCTTCTGATTACTTCTTATCCATCTGGCACTTTCTATGAGCTCGGTAACTGTGGCTTTCCAAACTATGAAGAGCATTTTAAAACTTGAAATTTGCCTCTTGATGCTGTAATTGTACTTAGGTATGCCTGCTCATGTGAAACCTGTAAAACACCTCCTCGTTGGCACCAAACTGCAGCAACCTGACAGATCCCACTGGACATTCCTTAGTGAGCCTGATATCAACCTGCCTCTGCCATATTGTCCACCATGGTGCTGCCCAGTCCTCCTGTCACAGACCCCATGCAGCAGGCATAGCCAAAAGCCAGAGCGGGACTGTCACCCTTTCCAGCCGGGACCCAGAGCTGGCTTACCCTGTGCCACCATACAGCCATGCCGATACCACTCAAGCCTTGTGATGGATTCTCAATAGCTGGGGTGCCTGGAGGTTGGCAGCATGCTGCCCCTCCAGCTGCAGGCAGCAGAAGTCTTACAGAGAGGAATGAACCCCATGGGCTGCAGCTCTCAGTACAGGTAGTGAGAATAAATCAGTAAGAGTGGTATGAAAAGAAGAATTCGTTGTGGCATACCAGAAGGAAGTCCCTGCTGAAGCTTGCCTAGTGCTCATAGGTAGGGCACAGTGCCCACCGCAGTGTGTGCAGGAGAGGAGCTGGCAGGATCTTGCTCCCAAGGCCCACATTGGAAACACACAGGGAGGCTCTCTCCATGCAGCCATAGCCATGAGCAGTGTGAGGGTCAGCTCCACCAGCCCACCCAGGAGCTATGCCCAGATTCAACTGTTTCTTTCTCTGTTTGGCTGGCTGACAGTGAGCAGAAGGTCTGGTTAGTGTTGGGGACAATTTATATCATGTATTTGGGCAGCAGTGGTGCGTTGCATCCCCCTGAGTTGCTGTGGTACCTTTGCTCTCTAGGCTGTACAGTAAGATTTTTCCAGCTGGTGCTGATCCTATTAAATGTCTTTGGAGAAGCCCGCCTTGCAACTTGCAACTCTGATGAGATCATGACATCCTCCATGCCTCTGGAGGCCAGACATTTCACTATGGGATGACTAATGGAGCAAAAAGCTTTTTTTCCTTGCACATGCAGACAAAACCCACATCCCTGGAGCCCACCCTTCCTGCCCTGCCCCACACACATCATGCTATACAGGATTTTAAGCTACTGATTCTTGTGGAAAAAAACAAGTCTGGTTTCATGCTCCAGCGGAAGCCAGCCCAGCGCAGCCCTGGAGGTGATGCTCATAGGAAGTGCTGGGCCACCAGCACCAAGCAAGGTGTTAGGCGCAGGTTCCAGAGGTGGGCCCAAAGCTCTGCATCCATAACAGTGAAGCAGCTCCCATGCAGCCTAGGGAAGTAGAGCAGGAGGCTGTTGCTAAACTATTGCTCCAACCTGGCAGGAGAAGTAGTACACAAATTCATTTCAAACCAGGCAGTGGATTTAGTGGTAGGCTCTGCACAGCTCTGCACAGCCTGACCATGGTCTCCTCCCACCCCACTCTGGAGGACTCTCAGTGGGGAGCTGCATGGCACAGCACCTCCGCAGTGGTGGCTGACTGTGGTCAGTCCAGAGGTCTGCTTCTCTAGCAGCACCAAGATTAAGGCCATCTCCATCTGATCCCAGGAAGAGGCAGATTCTGGAGTGGCATAAATGCAATTTATGGTCTTCTCCATGGACACCTGAACCCAAGCAGGGCTTGGCTGGGCTTCAGCAGCCTACAGCTGCATAAACCTATGATGCTAGGTTCATCTGCGGGGGCTTTCAGAAGCCAAGATGTCTGCACCTTCCTCACATTTCTGTCCTGCTTGGTCTGAATGACTAATATTTAAAGTATTTAAGCAGTTGCAGAACTGCATTATAAAGCAGATTCATTCTTATCCAAGTGACACTGATACAATACTACAAGCCTTCTTCGTCTTAAGCTCTGAGATCAATGCTCGGGAAGTCCTGGACAAGAGCAGCTGCTTCACTTAGTGACAGTGTAAAGGGTGCCATGGAGCCACTAGTTATTTTTTGCCCTTACAAGGTGAATGCATTGCTCTACACATACAGTAGTTTTTAACTGCTGGTCTTCTCAGTCTGAAGAGTCATAGACACTCCCAGTAAGCCTCTGTTCAAAACCTGAAAAGGGCAGGAAGTGTGCCTTGGTTTAAACCATGACAGTGTTTTAATGTAGCTGTCCTCTGCTTTTTAAAAGGCTTACAGAAGAAAGCAGGCTGCTTTCTTCCATCTCTACTCAGCTCCTTTCCTTGGCTGGAAAGAGGTTTAACACCCCTCTGTCTTAATTAGGGGCGGTTGAACAGCAGGTTGAACGAGGTGAAAGTGACTGAAACACTACTAGAGCTGCAGCAATTTCCTGTCCTTACAATATTTTTGCATTCTTTCTCCTTTGCAACTGTCGTTTATTGAAAGCCTGTATTGATTTTTGTTATCTGTCCCTCTGCCTGCTCTACCGCTGGTCACTTAGATGCTTACAGGAATTTAAACTGACTTTCTGAAATGGCGCTCTCAGTCCTGAAGGTTGTCTAAAAGGACACTGTCACTGTCACTGACATTTCCTTTGTTTCTATTTTGAGAGCTTGCTGTTTTAAAATCTGAAGGTATTTTGTGTTGATGGGATAGATGTTTAGCCAAGCTCAGATTCAGGTTTCACTAATTACCTGGCCTATAAATGAACTGATTTTTTTCCTTCACTGGAGAACTGCTACCAGTGTAAACATTCCTCACACTGTAACATAAGAAACTCAGGGTTTCTGCAGAAAAAAGTAGGGGGAAAAAAGGGTTGTGGCATTAACTCGATGTTTTGTGTAGTTACAGGAATTGGTGCTGGAGTCTCTTTTTTATTATTCCTTTGATATCAAGATGCATGGGAGAAAAGAAAAATCTTCAGAGAAGTCAGGCTTTCATTTCCTGCACTTACTGAAACAAACCCACTTTTCTCTGTGAATATTTGTTTGGAAATTGTACCATGAAACAAATCCCAACCACAAGCTACCTTCTCTTCTTCAGTGCAGAGAATGAGAACTCTTCTAGATGCGGAAATATTTATAAAATCCAGTATTATCTTTGGAAAAGCAGTGTTGAATGATAAATCTTTCTCCCTTCTCAGTTGTTTTTATTTTGTTTCCAGGGTAATCTTGCTCATAAAGAATCATTCCTGATGAAGAGAAGCATATGGTAATGAGATAAAAACCATCAATAGCTGCAGCAGAGTAGAATAATATTTAGAATGAGATAACTAGATGAATAGGTTTTACACAACTGAATGATGTGTGAAGGAAATGAAATTGTACTACAAAGCTTGCAGCGTGTGACCCCATTATTCAAATTTATCTTCAACATACAAAACCAATTCCTTTCTTCTCTCTACTCAGATTTCCACATAATCCTATTTATTTCCTCAGTGATCTAGTTACTACTGCTACATCTCAGATCTGTTGGGTCCTAAAACTCCTAACAAAATAATTGTAACATCATTCCTTCTCTATCCTCTCCTTTTCCTTTCTGAGATTTCTCTCCCCACCATTTCCACAGTGCATTCACCAACCAGGCCCAGCAGCATGTAACAGATTTTTATACTCTGGTCACTGATGTTTTCTTCTTTGTCCTGTGCTCTGAGAGCACTGTGCTGCTGTTCATTGGGAAGCGGTGCTTCTGACATAATTTGGAAGTATTTAATCCCTTTAGTGATGCTATTTGTACAATGACAGAGTCCCAACAGCAGGAGAAAAGAGCTTGGGCATGCTGCAGAGCTGACCCATGCCTGCAATGTGACGGGGAACACCTTCCACTTGCTCTTGTTTAGCTGCACAGTACAGCTATACTCCCCAGCATGGGATTGTGAGGGGCACATGGGCACTGCCACCACAGTCTCTATGGTGCTGGTGATGATGGAGGTCCCCAGTGCTCCCCCTTCATTCTTGTTTCAACATAGGAACCTCCAGGCTCCTTCCCAAAGAGAATAGAACAGCCAGCTTGCAGGGGTCTTCCATACTTCCCAAGATGATAAAAGAGAGAGGAAATAATCTTCCTTGAGAGTCACTAAACTACATCCTCTGCCAACCTTATGCTGGAGATATCTCTTCCACCTGTCCAACTGGGTGGTTTCTTCCTTCCAGGGTGCAGGGAATCAATCCCACATACTGTGCTTGATCCCATTCAAACTAATTTAAATATCTTATTAAGGTAGCGATGGGTTTGTACGCTGGTCCTACTATCCATTCAGCAGGGAGAAAGATAGCACAAGTATTATAAGCGTAGGCTTAAGTGAGGCATAAGACAATGGGTTTTGGGACTAGCCTGTACTTTTCTTTGTGACTCAAAAGACCTGAGTAGCAAACAGAATGTAAACACCCTGAGCCCACTGACAGTAGGCCATCAATCAGGCTCAGGAAAATTAAGGGCTCTCCTTGCAGATTGCTGACTTGGAATTGCTACCAGAGAAAAAAACAATGGCAACAAATAGGGTTTGTTGTGCTTTTGCTCTGGTCATCAGACCTGATGTTTAAGAGGCTATTATCAGTCACACTCAGCCACCCCTGCAAAAACACAAAATCCTTCAGAAGCAGCTGCTGTGCTGATACTGTAAATGCTTCATGCAGGTGTGTTGAAGGGAGGCTTCTCCAGGCAAAGAAATCCCTGCACAGAGAAACATCACTCTTTGCTGTAAACACACAACTACAACAAGTGTCTGAATCAGCAATTGCCCCCTTTGCCCCTTCCACCCCTGAAAAAAATGAACTTAAAGTGCTCATTGCTTGTAATCATACAGGAATTATCCCAATGAACATTATGGTGATTTGTAATTGTAGACATGAAATACTTTCCTCAGGCCAAAAGTCAAAGAGAATCTGACCTAATACAGCTGTAAAAAAATCCAGAGATATTTTTGATGAAGCCACAATTTTGGCCTTGGCCAAGAATCACAAACATGAATTATATAGCAAATAGCTGTGGATTCACTCAGTTCTCTGTCCTAGAAAAAGAAATCGTAGTCAAGAGAGTGGACAAAAAAGAAGGGTAACCACACCAATTTTAACTAGCACTGATCAGGAGGTTAGTTTGTTCATGGAGTGCTTCAAAGAGCCATCAAGTGTCCATCTCTGCATTTCTCCCTCCCACTGATGGGTTTATTTGAGGTTTTGTGGCTTTTATGCTTGTTACTGAACCTTGAGGCACAAAGAGCACCACTAGGATGCTAACATCTGAGCACAAATAAAGTGATGGATGTTTTTTAAGGACTTCCCTTAAGCAATGAGTGGGGGATGCTTTTGTACAAATACTGCTCCAGCCTATAAAGAACTTGTTGATATCTCCTTGCTGCTGCAGTTTGGCACTGAAGCACTTGTCATTGAAGAGAATATGTTCAAAGTTATGCTTTTAAAGGAAAATTATTAGGAAGACTCGATACAATCTGTACTGCAGAGAAATCAACACGACTCTTGCAGCTCTTGCTTTCATAAAGCCCAATTATTTCTTTTTTGAGTCAAGTCTTTTTGAACTTGACTTCACTAATGATGACTTTGCTAACTTCTTGCCACCTGGTTTAAATTAACCACAAAGATAATCTTTAAAATCACTTCCACGCAGCTGACATACACCAAACTGCCTTCTACTGCCTAGGACATCCTTATTGTAAATGACGTAAAATTAAAGCTGATTCAGTGTCTCAACAGTGGTATTTTACAACCAGTATGTTCTTTTCTGAAGCTCTTAAAACAACAACAAAAAACATACCATGACAAAAGCATCCTTAAGGCAAAATAAAAATTTTACAGAATTTCACATATATCTTTATTTCCACACCCTAACAAGGTAATGTCTAGCATACATGTGGAGATGAGGGATGCTTAGGATAGCATAATTCAAGAGAACTGGGTTGCCTACAAGTCTGAATCAGGCTTTCTTATTAAAATTGTCTCATACCATTAAGCGTCATTTTCCCATCTGTGAAGAGGAAACAATACTAATTCATTTGCTTGTCCTACTCCCAAAGAGTCTATGACCTTTATTGGGAAAATAGTCTCTTACACTATGAGAAATGCCAAGAATCAGTAGGGTCTTCCAAGACTGGAAACCCTCAGACACTCAGATAATATAAATAAGAGATTATCATTGCAATGACTAACTTGCCGTTAATGCAGCTGAAAGATTACTCAGGCTTGTATAACGCAGCTATTCTGTTGGCTGAAGTATTACGTGGCTTTTAGATGTTAATGGTAACAGCTCTCCTAGTTTACAGTATGCTTGAGTGACACAAGAGTTACTCAGTTCAACTCTTATAAAAAGCAGTTGAAAGTCAGTTAAGCAAACCTTATTTTCTCCCTTACTTTTGAGACATGCTTGCTGGAGTTACTGCAAAATTAAGCCAACAAGGGCTTACAAGTGTGGATAGCTTCTAATACACGATGTCTTCTTGGACTTTGATTTATAGAATCATAGAATCATAGAATAGTTAGGGTTGGAAAGGACTTTAAGACCATCTAGTTCCAACCCCCCTGCCATGACCAGGGACACCTCACACTAAACCATGCCACCCAAGGCTCTGTCCAACTTGGCTTTGAACTCTGCCAGGGATGGAGCATTCACAACTTCCCTGGGCAACCCATTCCAGTGCCTCACCACCCTCACAGTAAAGAATTTCTTCCTCATATCCAATATAAACTTCCCCTACTTAAGTTGGAACCCATTACCCCTTGTCCTATCACTAGAGCCCCTCATGAAGAGTCCATCCCTAGCATCCCTATAGGCCCCCTTCAGATACTGGAAGGCTGCTAAGAGGTCTCCATGCAACCTTCTCTTCTCCAGGCTGAACAGCCCCAACTTTCTCAGCCTATCTTCATACGGGAGGTGCTCCAGTCCCCTCATCATCCTCGTGGCCCTCCTCTCCACTTGTTCCAACAGTTCCATGTCCTGTTTATGTTGAGGACACCAGAACTGCAGACAATACTCCAAGTGAGGTGTCACAAGAGCAGAGTAGAGGGGCAGGATTACCTCCCTCGACCTGCTGGTCACACTCATTTTGATGCAGCCCAGGATATGGTTGGCTTTCTGGGCTGTGAGCGCACATCGTTGGCTCATGTTCATTTTCCCATCAACCAACACCCCCAAGTCCTTCCCTGCAGGGCTGCTCTGAATGTCTTCTGTGCTCAGCCTGTAGCTGTGCCTGGGATTGCTCTGACCCAGGTGTAGGACCTTGCATTTGGCATGGTTAAACTTCATCAGGTTGGCATCAGCCCACCTCACAAGCATGTCAAGGTCCCTCTGGATGGCATTCCTTCCCTCCAGTGTATCAACCAAACCACACAGCTTGGTGTCATTGGCAAACTTGCTGAGGGCGCACTCAGTCCTACTGTCCATATCCCCGACAAAGATGTTGAACAAGACTGGTCCCAACACCTATCCCTGAGGAATACCACTTGTTGCTGGTCTCCAGCTGGACATTGAGCCATTGAGCACAACGCTATACCTCAGAGCTGAACAAATCAGTCAGAATTATAGCCAAAATGAGGGTGGGTCAGAGATAGATGGAAAATTATGGATTACTTAGTCTTAAATTAAGATTATGAAAAATCTTGAGATGCTTTAGAAGCATAAATGCTTACATAACCACTGCAGAGCTAGGACTGGAAATGTTTCCTTGAGCTACAACAATAACCACTCATTTACTCCTGTGAAAAAGTATAACGTAATTGGGCATTTTCCTTGGTTTTGTGAGAAATCATCTCATAATCTTTTGGACGGAAACAATGTATAATGTAAAAAATTAGAAAATAATATGCATTTTTTCACAGTACTGAAACTAAAACCATTCAGAGCTCTTTCTGGATGATGAGTTCCTCGTGGCTTTGGTCAGTTTAGTGAGGACTGAGGAGGAGGAATTTTCTGTTCTCCTCCTTTGTTTTCCAGCAAGAATCTGGAAATGTGGGTTCACAGAATGGGTTTGAGTGCCAGCCTACAACCGTCTGTGCTGTTTAAAAGAAAATGAAGAGATTGTCTTCATCAGCTGGCTTTTGTGAATATTCTGCTGGTACAAATTTGCTTCCTGGGTCACTTTTATGAAGACGTTGGGACAGAAGCAACTGCAGATCAGGCACTGCCTGCTGCCCCTTTTTAGCTGTGGATAAACCCAACACAAATGCTTGTCTGTGTGCTCAATGAGAGAAAGGTCCTTATGGTTATGAGAGGCTATGGAGGTGGGACCCAGCCAGCACAGCTCCTAGCATGACCAGCCATAGTGCCCTGCCTCAGAGCATCCTTAGTCATGGGCACGGGCAAGAAGCAAAAAGGAAACCAGCCAGCTTCTCTGGTAGAAATCTGCCTGTGTTTCCCCAGAAATGACATTTCCTAAAAGACGTTTCTATTTCCACCAAAAAAACCCTCAAAACCACATGTACACACACACACACAAAACAACCAACCAAACAAAAAAACCCAAAACAAACAAAACCCCAAAAAGCAAACAAACAAACAAAAAACCAAACCAGAACAAAAAACCCCAAACCCAAAACCAAACCAAAAACCAAAATGTTTTCTCAGAACCTAAAGCTTTCTCAGAACCTATTGCATAGTTCTGCCATCTCTAAATGGCACCTGAAATGAAGGGCTTTTAGTTCCGGTAAGCAGATAATGTTTTGGCTACCTCAGGAGACTGTTCTGCAACTTCATCTTTGCTACTGAACTAGATGTTCGCTGAGTGGGAGGAACTGATATCTGAATTTCAAAGCTGTTAATAGTCTTACTTGCATTTTTGCAATATTTGGAAAATTGTAATTAACCAGCTTAGCTAATTTACGATTTTAATATTTAAATGTTGCTTGTTACACAGAAGCTGATTGCTGTAGTAGCTTCATTCTGAAAGCTCATTAGAACTGCTAAAAGGTTTAAATACACACAGCTGAAGAAAGACATGCATTTTTATAAGGCAGGTATTATGGCAGTACTTGGAATTTCATTGGCCTGAACAAACACGCCAGCCTTCTGCGGGATTTTTCAATCAAGCTCATTTGCATTTGCTCAGGAAGGTACATTGCTATTTTTCTGAGCTAAATACTTAAATGTCATTAGCTAGCAGGATTTTTAGGTTCATGTTTTCCACTGTCATTAACCTTCTATTGTGACAGAGCCAAGGAAAATTAAACAGGGGCCCTTTTGTGCTGTGTGTGATTCATGCAGGATGCAGATAGCGCAAGGACAGGAGGAGGGAGACTGGCACCTGAATTTTTTTTTTTGAACAGTATCAATATTATCTGAGTACATTATCTCTTTATTTAAGGACGTATGCTTTGTTCCCCGAGATGGGATGACAGGAATAACTGTGAGATAAGAAGACCAAGTATTACCCACTTATTGGAAAAGGCAATGCAGATGAAGGAGTTAAGAAAGGCCAATCAGGGGAAGGATTTGACAGGGGCATGCTGCTTCTGCTGGGTGATATGGCATGACCTGACATGACAAGACAGAGGTCTGGGACAAAACAGCCTCTTGCTATTTTCACTCTTGTATTCCAGCCCCATCCCAGCAGAACCAGGGGTCACAACACCCCGGCAGTAAAGCTGTTTTGCTTTTCAAACTCTTTTTACCAGCATGTGTGATAAAGCTGTTAGATACTGTGGTAATATGGTGCACCTTCCAGTTCCCCCCCCCCCCCCGTCATGTTTTCCTCTTTTGAGGTTATTCTTCCTGCTCTAGTAGCTCCCTTTTCCCAAAATGTAACTGATTCCTGCCCATAAATATCATACAAATATGCAGAGTTCCAGATTATGATTAGGAAGCCATCAGTGGGCACATCTGAATGTGTAAATACCTCTTTGTGATAGGGCTTTTCTGTCTGTTCAGCTATTTGGGAAAAACACCCCAGAAGCCAAAAGCTATATCTATATATATATGCAGAATCTTTCAGTCAGCAGATTTTGCAAATGAGCTGGCATTACCCCACCAGCATAAACAGTGGCACGCTTAGTTCAGCACACCAAAGCAAAAGGAAAGTCTTGCTCTTCTGTGCCCCTTACTCCTCTCCACCTTTCCCTGGCACTGCCAAACTCCTGCTGCTGTCCCCACATCCCTTCCCCACAACTCCTCAAACCTGACTTTACTCCCTGCCTCTTGCCCTCTTCCTCTCACCTGGAATTTCTCTGGAGGCCCTGGTGCAGAGCCCAAGCTAATAAAGTGCTTATGAAAGTAGGATGCACTCTGCTGATCACTGCACACCTCAGGACTTGCAGCTGCTAGTCCTTCAAGTGATACCAGATATGACTGAAAGACAGATCTCTGCTATTTACTGCATCCCTCAGACCCATGTCCAGCTCAAACAAAGGGTTGGGAGATAACATGCAGATGCCCTTTCTTGCCTTTTCGTCTGATTTTAAAGACCTGATGCTTCTTAACCTGATCTTTTCTGAGAATTCCCTGCCTAAAACCATCAGCTTCATTTTCAGAAGAAAATCCCAGTGCAATTGAAGAGGTTACTGCAAGATCTAAGCACAGCAGAGATCCCCAAATGACGTTTCCTCTTTCCAGTTCTTAAGAGAGACACCTGTGATGTGGTCTTGGCAAATGGCGTCTTAAAGAGAATGCAAAGGCAATTGTTTTTTCCATTCTCCTAATTTGTTGTGAGAGCCAAGTACCTACTGGGAGCGGGAAGAACTAGGGAGGAAGCATCAAGTGAAGAAGCTGTGGTCAGGGGAGAACAGCAATGCTGCATGAAGCGGTGTTGTAGACCCCGCAAACCAGAGGTGGGAAATCCTGAGCTTGCTGGAAACAGCCAGGGCCCATGCTATCAGGTTGTCGATTATCAGGAAAGCTGTACTGAAAAGGAAATAGGTTGGCAGAAGGTCTTTAAGGACTGCAGAACTGTCCTCACTCCTGAGGGGGTCTGTGCAAGCTTGCCACCATGTCCACACTAGCTGTGTCCACACTGGGAAGCCTTACTAGAAGAGGGCCTGAAAACATGGTGCTGGAAGGCAGGAGATGATGGAGAAGGGAGGTGGAAGAAACCCAGCCACAGCTGTGTGCAGGTGGGTGCTCTGTTCTGGCAGGTCTGGCGGGGATCTTGGGTTTCCTCAGCTCAGTGCAGAGGAGGCAGCCCACCATTAGACCACCAGTTGACGGTACCTGGTAGGAACATAAACTGGAGCTGGAAAGCTCTCGGGCCTATTTTTCCTTCCAGTCCCTGACAAGGACAGGCTCTCCAGGGGTCAAGCATATATACCATGCTTGACTTCTACACCTGGGAGTCTCCAGTTTCACTGCTCCTCTGGATTAGGAAGATACAAAAGCTTTCAGTCCCCTTGATGCAGCTAAAGGGCTCATTTTTCAGCCCCCTCATGCCTCTTGCTTTCGCCCCCGGCTGGGAGCATATGAAAAAGACAACTCCCACTTCACTGCAAAGCACAGGGAGGCTCCACACCATCCAGCTGCTTATACCCCAGTTAGACGGGTGAAGTTAGGTTGACCATAGCCACAAATGCTGCATCCTGGCTCTGTATGCAGCCATGCTTGTGGCAGGTAGGTGGGCTGTGACTCCCACGTCCTCCCCCAGGTCCTCAGCAATCCAAGACTAATGCAGAGGGCCTGTTTTGGACCAGGACCCATGTGACAAGGCATCTGAGGAGAAAAGGAGTTACTGTTCATTCATCTAAATTGCTTGTCATGGCCCTTGCAGCTCCAGAAAACCATCCATCACCCTATGGATCGTAAAGCTGAAACAAGGTCATCAGGGAGTATCTCTAATGAGTTTTCCCTTTCCCAGCCAGCTCCCAAGGGTGCTGCTCAGCCCAGGAATGGAATACCCAGCTCCTGCTCGCTGACCACTACACAAGCAAAATCACAGCCGCGTGGGGACCCTCACAAGCAATTCTGCATGTGTGCACAGAAATCAGACACTTTCCTTCTCACAGTGCTCAAGTAGCATGTAATAACTTTCTTAAACCAATGGCACTTACTTGCAGTCCTAATGATTCCGTTCCTTCTCTCTTGATCTAGTGTGAAGAAGATCAAGTTGCTCATCAGTGGCTCTCAGTACTTCCCACACCAAAGTCTTTCCCACCAAACAGCTCTTGCATCTAGCCAGAGACATGCTTGTAATTTTGTCCCCTTAAATTTGGGTGGAAACAGGCAGGGGGCGAAGCCTCTTGATGAGCTGCTTGGGTGAGGGTCATTCTACTGCACTGTAAATATGCACCATGGGATCAGGGAGCACAAACCTTCAAAAACCAAAGCACACACCACAAAAAGTACTGTTGAAAAACCCAGACGTGCTGGCAGCCAACTTCACACTTTCTGATAGCCAAAGAGATCTAAGGACAAAGCCTTGGCTCTGCTCAGAAAGGGGATTTCCATTGACCTCAAAGGCACCAAGGTTTCAGTAAGAGTCACAGGGTTTGATGCTCACTTACCTAAATTCAGTTTCTAAATATTCGGGAGGAACTTACAGAATTACAAGCCAACCATGAGGAAATCTGTTTCTGCCCCCAGTTTGTGACAAAGTATTAGAGGAAAAGGGGCCTTCATATTAAGTAATGAAAAAAGTCTAATAAAAAGCAAGATTTTCACTAAAAACTGCACGGTAGTGTAACTACAGCCTAAAGCGTGTGAAAATACCAGAATGCAGTAAATCAAACTCGTGGATGTCTGAGGGGGAAATCTCTTTCAGAGTCTCAGCCTCAGTAACTGAATAAAGAAGAGAATTTAAAAACAGTATTCACTGCATCTGTTCACTGTCACATGCCCTCCACAAACAGCCTTTTACTAAATTACAGGCGTAGTTAATCTATTAAGCATAACAAGAAAGAAACAGTAATAGCATCATATTTTCCCTCCTAGGGAAAATTGCCTGTCATTTTTTTCTCATTATAAAGGTCATTTCATTGTTTGTCTTGATGCTGATGGGAGGGGCAAGGGGGAGAATCTCAAACCAGAGGCAAGCAAAATGCTCTGGTCTGAGTTTTGCAGAGAGGTACTGACATCTTTTACAGGCAGGAGAGCTTGCATGTGTGTATCTGGAGAACATCACTGCTCACATGCAATCTGGCGCAGCTTGGCAAGCTGCAGACGTGATGCCCACGCTTCTTCTGTGCAAATGGTGTTAATTCCTGCGGACATCCCTCACCACTGAAAGTGTGGCAACTGATAAACAGCAACGTTTACACGAGATAACTCCCGGTAATGCTTTCAAAATAAATGCTGGAAACCTGGACCAGCACCAAGAGCAGAATGATTCTGTGCTTGGAGGTGGAAAAGGTCTAACCCTACAGAAGTAATTGCTCACACGGCTGTTGAATTGCAGTGCTCATGGATTTTATTGCTTTTGTGTTGCTTTTCAGAAATAGCCTATAGGTTATACGTCTGAAAATACAATTCTGTCAAACAAAGCAGAGGGAATAGCAGGAGGAGCTAGCCTCCAGCTCAGCTGCCTACCAAATGTTTTGGCATGGATGGTGGTATTTTTTTCTGCTGCTTTAATTTTTATCACCACTATTGATGAGTTAAGTTTGGTTAGGAGAGTTGTATGGTGGGATAAAAATGAGAAAAGGTGAAAAGCACCCTTAGGGTGGATGTGGGTAGGAAAGGGTATTCTGGAGTGATGCTGAGGTGAGAGAGAGGAAGAGACTGGGAGCCAAAAGCCTTGCAACCCTGAGGATACTTCCCACCTCCGCAACGAAAGCAGGGCCAGCTTGACTGAGAGGATGTCAATCAAGGAGGGGTTTGGCAGCATAATTTATGAGTCCTGCTGCCGGAGATTCCTCTCGGTAATTTGCACCTTAGTATGTTGCACATACCAAACACTTCCCCCGCAAAAGCAGGTAAAGTGCTCTAATGCATCAATATACTGCACTCCTGCTTTACCTCCGCTGCTTGAAAAAATAACCTGGAAAATGCTTATGCAGCATTTTAATTTGTCATCTATATTTTTAAATGCCTTCTAAACAGATCTTCGTGTTTCATAAGGTAGAAATCAGAAGGCGTGAAAAAAGTGTATGACTGCTTTGTCTCAACATACCACATAAAAAACTACAGTTTCATCAACCGTAACTGCACAAGTCTAAGATTCAATTTCACATCTCTAAACAAGTTTTCATATTACATGGTAGTTATAATCAATTAATAAGTTATTCAATCAATTGTAATTGATGCTTAATTAACCCGCTGTGGAATGCAGGCATATTTATAGCTGCTGCTAAGGGCACATTTCTAAGCAGTAAAATAATGGTATTTTGCAGAAATTGTATACATAATAGTAGTGCAATTATACTCCTAGCTGCAATGTGCATAATTTGTGATCTTGTAGGTTAATTCTGCCGGGCTGCACTCCAGTGTTCAGCAGTAGCAGGCAATGAGCAGCCGTATCTTCTTGCAACAGTGGCCCTCTTGCCTCTATGCATACTTCTTCAGCCAAGAACTCTTACCACAAAGCACGTCTCTGTTACCTTTCCGGTATGCCTGAAAGGACTATCCTGAGTTGTTCAGAGGGTGCAACTGCGTAAGAGCAACCAAAAACTGCAGTCATGGAACTCGGCTGAGGGCTGCAAGGGAGTCGCAGGCACAGAAGTCCAAAAACACAATGCCAGATGGCGGCTTGCCTAGTGCTGGCAGTGCCAGCATCCCCCAGCATTTGGTTTTTTTTGCTTTGAAAAAGTAAGTTCCCTGCTGCGCTGGGAAGCACCAGGGTTGGATGGCGCAGGGCAGTCTGCCTAAAGTGCATGGGCTGATCTCCTTCCTCTCCCTTGGGAACATCAAAACCTCCTTCTGCTTTGCATGCAATGGACTGGACCTCCATGTTGCCCTGGCAGGAGGCATGGGTTCTCCCAATGAAAGCAGGTTACATGTGGAGGAAGGAGTGATCTGGGGCTAAGGACACAGCAGAATTTGAGCACAGCTGTGTTGAGGGCTCAGCAGTGGGGGGGTTATGAGCAGGGGGCTCCCCTGTGCTGGCTCAGTTGAATAAAGAAGATAAGGGTCAGAAAACAAGTGTTCTATGGAATGATGCGAAAGCTTTTCCTCCTTTGTTTATTTGCAGTTCTGACATCTTCTGCACTCAACATTGCGCAGTAATATCAAACACTGGTGAAAGCATGTGAGGGGGAGAGGGAGAGGGGGGAAGCTGCTCCCTTTGAAACAGTAAAGGATGAGCGCAGACTGTGTTCCACCAAGAGGAGACAGTCCTCAGACAAAAGGAAAGCTCTTAGAAAGCTTGGCAATCACTCTCCAGCATCAATATTTACTATGGAGGAGCACGCCTTGCCCTAACTCATATTATCTGGGGATGGCCAATTAAATACTGTAATAAAGACAATCCCCATTTGTTCTATATAATGAGACTGCCCATCTGTGTTGTGAACTCAGTACTAACCCCAGCAAAGCTGCACGCCTGAGTGGTGAAAATCATTTCACAGTGATTGGCTTGGGGAAAATAATGTATTACACTGATTTTCTAAGAAGATTTTACAAATATTTTATCACATTTCAGGCAAACATAAACTGAGAAACAAAGCAGATGCACAACTGTAGTCACAACGTCACTATTCACTTTTCCCTTGCCATTCTCTCTGAAATATTCATATTTGCTGTTTGATTTTAGAAGCTGTGTTTCTAGCTCATTAAAATAATTCATTCTCAGTAGTGACTTCTAATGTAGCTGTCTGCAGTTCCCCACTCTCTCAAGCTGCTGCTGGCTATGAATTCTCAGATGCACTGTCCGTGAACCTGAAACCCAGAGTTATTGCTTTTTGCAATTCCTCGGCCATGAAAGTGGATATTGCATGTGCTGACATCTATTGTGTTCTTCTGCGTGGAAATATATAAATAAAAAAAAAGAGAAATCTTGTTGACTGCATTCATGTTGAGATTGGTGCTTAAACAGGAAACAACGAAATCTGACTGAACGTGTTGACTTGTCTCCTCTGAACACCTGAGTGTCTGGCATGCAATAAGTGGGCAGGTAACAAAGGAGGCAGAGTTAGTGATGCGAAATAGGACCAGGCTAAATTGCACAGGGTGACACAAAGCACTGTTACAGTGACAATATCCATTCATGGCAAACTGAGTATCAGCTGGTGCTATGTCCATTAAAAAGGATGCAGTACCTCCACTGTGACAGAGCATGAGGACAGGGCTTCAATAGTAGTCATGCAGGGACTTCAGACATTATTCGGTTATGTGTCCATCTGGGTATTTCTGTAAACAGACGCAGATCATCCCTATGCTGGCTGCAGGGTGATTTGTAGCTCTGACAGAGCTCAGCTCCGAGGATGAAGCAGCCAAAACAGAAAGAGCTGTGGCATAGAAAGTGGCAGATACGGCAGTTTAATCCAGATACAGGACTTTTTACCCTCTTGTTCCCTGCAGGGAACAAGCACAGCCCGCCTCCAAAAAAGCCCTGCAAAGGCACTTGGCAGTTGCATTAAAACAGGACTTCCCTTCCATGTGCATGCACTTCCAGGTGATACTTAGCAGCTCCTGGATCAAACTGTCCTGAGAGGTGAGTGAGCCCTTGCAGGGTGGGAAGACCACACAGAAAGATGCCATCAGAGGGTCCCAAGCATGTCCCTCCCCTCTTCAGTGGATGCTCCTGCTGTGCCAAGCCAGGCAAAGCAGGACCAGCATGGCCACCGAACCAACAGTGTGCCCACCAGAGCCTGCTCCACAGCAGTAATCTGGAGGTAAAGACAAGGCAACTGGCCGCAAATAATAGGCCAAAGAAGAAGCAGCACCACTGACTCCAGTGTGTTCAACGCTGAATTTCACCCATTGTCCACCATGCTTGAGATATAAACAGGCTTTTCTTGAACATCTATGATTTCTTACACCACTGAGTTACAAATATGTTTATTGTGGGCAATGGTAAGAAAACAAGTCTCCATTTATAACTGAATTTCCTCCTATCCCATTTGCTGTAACAGCCTAAGGTATTCATGGGCTGTGGCATGTACAGTGCCTGCACACATCTTTGTTCTCACAAGACAGCAGGGCCACACCACAGCTGGTAGACTTGTGCTATGTTGTGCCAGTAATTGTGCCTCCCAGGAAAAGCTTCTCCCACTGTCCACCAGCACTGAAAGGACCAAGTACAACAATTACTTGTCATTTACTTCTCTGCTTTAAAGTGTTTTGAACAAGAAGCTCCTCTCCTGTGTTAGAATGGGGCAGTGAGGCATGATATTTATTCTTTAACAGTGGAGCTATACATATATATATGTGGTCAAGATAGAGATATTGAAAGACTGAGAAAGTATAAATGCAATTAGGACCAAAAGAAAAAGAAAATATAATCAGGAACAGATAGAAATCTGAATAGAGAGATGAAAAAGCAAAGTCACTTCAATTGATGGAAGGCAATGGAGAGTATCAAGAGAAAAGAAAAATCAAATTTAATCATATAAATGATTTGTCATTGTGGACAAGAAAAGGGTACCTTCTCTGCCCACAGCTTTTTGGCTTTGGATTCCTTAGTTGATTTTGTAATTGCATTTTTATCCTACCTAGAGAATATAAAATCTGAAATTTAAAGCAAATCATCCAATTCTTTCTGAAAGCCAGCAGGCAATACTTTAACCTTGTCTTTGTCAATATTCTGCTGCATGTGTAGCTCTAATTAGATTCATAACTCACATAAATATTGTGGTACAAACTGCTCAAGAGCCACATCAATATTTCTCAAGCTTTCCAGCTGAAAAGTCTTCATAAATCAGTGCTACATATTGATTTTTAAGACCAATGACATTTGAGCTGCTGAGAAAATGAATGGGGTTCACTTGGGGTCATACCCTTGATGCCTGCATGCAATTGATACCTGCTTTCTGTGCTCCTTCCCTCAACTGACAGATCAGCAATGTAACTTAGCATTACTGAATTGCTACTGCTGCCCAGGCAGCCAGAGAAATAGCACAAATACCTCCTTAAAGGTGGTAGTTCTTACATCTGCATGTTCTCTAAAGCCTCAGCTTGCGTGTGTTGTGCTGGGAAAATACAGTGGGTAAATGGAGGAGAATTCAGGAGGTGTAGCATTTGCTTGTTCTATCCCTTTGCTCCACGCTGGCAACAGTCAAGAAACGCAGAAGCACAGCTATGGAGTAGTCTGACTTCCCCTTGCTTCCTGGTGCACTCTGCTCCCATTAGCCAGCCTTACAGGGAGAAGCAGCAGGAGAAGGGGGTCTCCCTGCTCTCAGACCTCACGTGCTCCACACAGAGGGAAGCCAGCTAGGTTTGGACCTGTTACATGGTCATACTTTTTGGTAAATTCTGAGGGTGCTGTCCAATGATGGTGGATTTCAATTTGATGCTGTGGATGGATGCATGGAAAAAGGTTTTTTTTTAATGAAAAGTAGCCAAAAGCACTTGCAAACAAAAGAACCCCACCCTATGCTTCTGGTTATAAGAAGCTAACCTTTTGGTAGGTTCTTGGAAACAGCTCCATAAACAACAGTTAGGAAAGACTGGATGACATTTTTAAGTCGTAGAGCCTCCTTTCAGTTTCCCAAACCACATCTATGAGCCCAGATTTGATTTTCAGGCATGGTGAGGCCTGCCTAACACTGTCTAAATTTTAGTCTGAGTGGAAGGCAACCTGAAGCCTTGAAGATCACACACTTATTTAGGTTCCTAACGTAGTTTTCCAAAGATGTCATTCTCCCTGTGCGATATGAAGGAACTCCACTGAACCTCACCTTAACAAATTGCAATTGTGCTGAGCAATTCAAGCTGTTTGTCCTGAGCTTGTTCTTCCCAGGGACCAGCTGCTTCTCCAAGGCCACTGAAAAGACCTTCTTCAGTGCAAGAATGCCAAGCAAACCAGACTAAACGTACTCCTCCCCTAAAGGGCTCTTTTCTTTAAGGTCAGACCAGCTAGGGGAAACCAAACCCTCCTACTTCTTGCTGTAGTTATCTTTGAGGGTGGAAATAATTTCCTAGCACTCTTTATCCAGGTCTTTTTCTTTAAATGTTTGTGCTACCATAGTCATAAAGACATAAATTATGCCAGGACTACTGTGCTAGAGGCAGTAGGTGTTAAAGGTACTTATCTGCCTACAAGATTACAACTTTAGATTAAGCTGAGAAATAAGAGATGGGAAAACATGATGAATACAAAGGAAGAAGCAGAATGAGTCCGGCATGGTTTCCATGGGCTGGCTGTGTACAGTTTTAGGAATGTTTATAAGTGTCTAAACAAATACTTAATAGCACACTTCCTCAGTTCAACAAGAAGGGTGAGAAATCTGATCTAACAATGTAAATATGCAGTCAGATACTGTATCTAGAGAAGGAAGTGATTTCTGATGGAAGCATTCATACACAGTTTTGAGGTATGACTGATTTTCATGTTATGTAAATCTGATCTTCTAGGTATTACTTTCTGGATAAGACGTGATTAAATTTAATGTCAAAACTCAAATGTATTCTCAAAGTTTCTGGTTATATGGCTGCTTACATGGTGAATTATTATGGTCATGAAGGCATGACCAATACTGTCCTGCTGTTTGCTTTCAATGTTCTGGCTATGGAGAAAATGAATATTACTGAATTGCTAAAATGTTTTATTATTCGTATTTTCAGAGAGTAGCAAGCAGATAAATAAAACAGAATGGATGTGGTAGACTCATGTTAATAAAGAATGATACAGTTTTCATCTCTTGAATTTTGTCCTTCACTATTTGCTCAAAATGAAACACGAGCTCCCTGTGCCAGCCTTCTGGACTTCATTGAGAAGGCCTTGGTGGTCAGGACAAATAAAACCATGTGATATTGGGAAGTCTGCATCCAGTGCCCTGCCAGACCAGCTAAGTAGATGCCTACACAGAAACAGAAAGCTAATCTTACCAAACTATGCCCTGGCTCTTGCAGAATTTACCAGGATGAAAGAGGTGAGGAAATTAATTACTTCTAGCAAAACTGGTGATACTGCAAAATTAGGTTAGAAGAGCAGAGCTGGGAGACCTATGTCTCTGCAATAATAACTGAGCTCTCAAAGTATTTGACATCATGTGGCATATAAAAAGGTTTCCAAAGTACCACAAAACATGGAAAACAAAAGGTGAAACTATGACAAAGGGCAAGTGTTTTAGGAAGTGGTCTGAAGTATTCGTAATCAATGAAAAACTCCCACTACATAATGGGTTATATCCCTGTTTTTCCTCTAGTCATGACAGCCATGGCTGTCCTTAGCATATCTGGTGTGGCTATATGGCAACAGGAAGAGCAAGTGGGTACATTTCAGTCTTACAGCATAGCATAAGGAGCTAGGATGACCTCTAGCTTTGAAACAAACAATTAGTATGCGGCTCTGGAAATATTCATCAGGAAATGTGCAATTTCAATCCTGTTGGACACGACACATGTTTACATGGCCAAAACGTTCTTCAAAAGGAAGTTTTCTGAGCAACCAACAACCTCTGTAATGTAGAGGAGTTTTCTCCATCCAGCCATTTCCCCCATCTCACAAATCCCTCTCCGCAGTGCTGTGTAATTTCTGTGCCCATGAGGAGGCTTATGCTCAAAGTCCTGCACCGTAGGAGGTGTTTTGGGCTCTGCAAGTTTTGAATTGCCTTAGCATTTGAATAAATAAAATGTTCCCTTAATATCAAATCAAAATGAAATCAGTTGATGCTTTTCTAATATCAAAACTGAAGTTCAGTCTGCTTCAGGGCTCTGTGCTTATGCACATCATTAAGGTGTATTCCCTCCAGTCTCATTGTAGGTTTGAATTATTCATGAAGACATAACTTCTACATCTGCAGATATGAAAGATGACACATTTTCACATGAAAACTCTACTTTGTAAAGGAAACACCATTTCTGGCAGAGAGAAATCGTAAGTAGCGAGGGTGTAGGCTGGCAGAGGTAACAAAATCTGTTCCCGAGACTGTGATAGCCTGATAGAGAGATTTTGCGTGTCAGGCCAGAAGACCATTGGAAGAGCAGAGGAAAACAGAGAAGGTTTAGCAGAGTTGGCCTAAAGCTGTATCTGACTCAGAGCTCACGTCATTTAATCATTACACACGAGCAGTAAAATATGAAGCAGTAGAGTAGGTATTGATCTGTGCTTGCAGAGCTCCTGTTTAGCTTTTCAAGTGGGTTGTATTTGAGATCAAGAGTATATTGTAAAACACAGATGATAAAAAGCAAGTTGTAAACAGAGATCACTGGGGTGTCTATCCTACAGTCTCCTTCCTGCCTCCAGTGCCCATATCTTAACATCCCACCCAGGAGCCAGCAAGGCCACAGCTGTCCAGATGTTGATCTCTGGAGATTCTCATTTCAGGTCCTCACTGGGATGAGGGCCACTTAGACACCAGATGTCTGCCCTCGCAGGTGTTTGGCCACTAGCCTGCTCTGCAGTGCATCAGCCCCACAGTTGTACAGTGGTTAGGGTCAGACCTAACATGTGCTTCTCAGCAAGCAGGTAGGAACATCCCTCCCTGCATGTGTTGCAAGTGTCAGCTCCATCCCCATCTGACTGCCATCCTTAGGGTATGTTGTAATGCGACCTAGGTGGAGACCCCTAATATGGGAAGAGAGACTAACAAGCAGAAGCCAGAGCCTCCTGAGAAAGAAGGCTGCCGGCTGGAGTTAGCCCCTGCAATTAGAAAGGGGTATTTAATCTCAGACATTGACTGACAGGCATGCCAGGCTGATGTCAATTCATCTGACAATAGAGACTTTTTGTATTTCAGCTTTACACACGTATACAAGCGCATATAGATGTAATCACAAGCTATGCTAAGAATAAATTTGCACAAGGGCAAATGTAGCTGTGGGCTACATTTGGGGGCCGGAGCTCTTCAAGCAGCTCTTCAAATGATCTCCAACCTGCAAAGCAACAGAAGACCATGAGCTCTGCATGTGGAAGTGAGCATGTGAAGGCTGAAGATGTCACAAAACACTGAAGTTAAAGCAATTGTAGTTGCAGGAGGCTGATGGCATGCCATGGGCATCATTCAGCTCTGCTGTAGTTGAGCATGAGCCTGAAGACATTCATTTGGCTTGAAGGTTCTGGCAGAAAGAGGGGCATAGTACAACCCTCTGGGCACAGCACTTCACCTCCCTTAATTGCATTCCTTCCACACTTTGGACCCCTGCCTCTGCTTTTCCTTTACTACATTTTAAGCAATTTGAGGCAGAAGATGCATAAATTAGCATCAACTGAATGCATCTTTCAGACTCTATCAGTTTAAAAGTGCTCTTCATTCTCCCTCAAACACCTCCCTATAATTTATTAAGCACAGTGAAGGGGGTTGCTCTCTCATGCAGGAGCCTGCTGGTGTGTGGAGAATGAACTGTACCTTGAATGTTATGAAATCCCTATCCCTGCAGTGGAAGGATCAGTGCCTTCATAAAGTACTCGTGCCTTCATAAAACACTCATTTACCTAGCTCTAAAATCATGTTTTCCAGCAGCCTTCCCCGATTAGCTCTGCAGAGCTTCTCCATGTTCTGCCTATCCTTAGCTCAGGCAGACACCCTCCATGAATCCTTTAGTCTCCCTGTTTCTCCTCCTCTCTCACATACATATACGCTGGAAAACAAAGAGCTGAAAGCAGTAGTGCAAAGACTCTACAGATGATTTATGTCAGGCTGGGCACATCAGAAAAACCCACTGGAGCAAAAAGGCTCTGGATTGAGAAGAGGTCAGTCCAGTATTTCAAGCGCTGTCATTAATCCCAGGGACACATTATGGCTGGTAACACCAGTACAGTGCACTCATGCATGTACCATCATATTCAACAGAACCGGAGGTAGCAAGAGTCCTAATTCTACCTAAGCTGAAATGGGATTTGGGCACCTAAACCTCTTAAACCCTTTTGTAAACCCCAATGTAAATGTCTTTGATGCAAAGTAAGAAAAATCTCTCCTGTCAATAAGGCACATCTGTACTGGTTCTGAAACTACACCAATACTATGAAACATAGCACATCTAATTAACACCAAATGCCTCCTCCCTCAGCCCCCAGACTGTTGTATGCTTGTCTCTGTGTATGTGAAAGGAAGGTTGAGTGAAAGCACTTCTTGGACTTTGTCCTGTATGTGCAAAAAAAGTGAAGAGAATTTTTTTCATCGATAGCATTTAGAAACCCACTATAAAAAATAAGATCACAGAACTGGGAGTGTTCTGCTCAGAAAGGTATTTGTGCTGTTGGATGCATAATCCACCTTCTCCTTTCATTATGTTTTTCCGTATATATGACACAGAGATAATATTACTTTATACTTGTAGAATAATTTAAAAACCCAAAGCAATTTTACAACTATTAGTCTGATAGCAGCTCTGAATATAGGGCAATGATCAAGCAGGGAACTGGTGACAAGGCTGAGAAAAGACTCCTTTTTCCCCTGGAAGTAGGACTGCCCTGGAACACTAGCATCAGCCTTTTTCTGCATCTCAAAAATGATTCTTTTGCATGTTATTTCGAGCGCTTGCCCCTTATTAAATCACCCTGGAGGGATACAGACAGCTCTGCAGTCACTTGAAGTTCAGATTTATGTTGTTCTTCTCCATTGTAAGATACAACAATCATCTGGAAGAGTCAGAAAATAATCTTGATAGAACAAAGGAAGAAAAGCAAATATTTCCCTCAGTGACCTCCAAGCCAGCCACTAGTGAACTGTGAGCCCTGAAGCAGACGAACAAGTACAGCATTGACTAGATCTCTTAGAGGTGCCTTGATCTGCCCCAGCTACAGCAGTCACCATTAGCAACCGCTGCAGTGAAGGCTGTATATCATCAGTGTCAGAGGAAAAAGCGGGGTGGGGTGGGGTGGGGGGGGGTGGGGTGATGCTTGCTGGTTTAAAGTAGGTAAAGGTAGCGGAGTACAGAGCCTTACATCTTACTGTTGCTACCTTTCAGCTTCTTTTAATATAGCTACTCTGATTAATATTTTATAACTGCTAGATAATATGCTATAGCTCCTAAGGCTTTGTGTCCACTGAAAAAGAGGGATTCCACCTCTTCCTTGCCTGTGTGTGCTTAACCCTAACAGCTCGCAGTACAGCTGACCTCTGAGCCATCTGCTTGGACTGCCCTGCCCTGCCCTTCTGGGAATGAATCCTGCATTATGCAGAGCCAGCATGGTGAGGGCTTTGACACAGCTGGCAGGAGCTCCAGCCGCCAACAAAAGTCAGACTCCTGAAGGAGAGGGGCTGCTGATTTAGCTCAACCTCTCATCCTGGCTTTACCTTGTTTTATAGATGGTGCATTTATGTTTCTGACAAAAAGCCTTGGTAACAGTGAAGCAATGAACTTCCTTATATACAGCAGCAAGTAACAGCCACAGCCCTAGCCAAGAAAGTTGATTTAATTACGGAGTCTGGAAAATATTTCTTCTGCAGGTTCTTGTACTCTTTTCCCAGGCTAAGAAGGGTCTGATAAATATTCAGACTTCTGAATGCTTATAATGGCTAGCAGAAGCCATTAGCTAACTTCATGTACACATACCCTTTTTTTATTGTTTGTTTTATTCTAAAAGACAATATGAGGATGCCAGAGGATGCAATATCCTCCAAAAAAAGAATATTCTTTAAAAGAATAAATTATGTTAATGCAGAATGCAAAAATATTCTTCTTTAATGACTCTAGCATAGAAAATCTTACATTTTGTCAAACCTCAGACACACCAGACACATACCCTTTAATGTACACACTTATTTACCTTTCTCGGTAGAGAACGCTGTTTCGCTCTGAGAATAAACTGAGATATTGATTATTTTCTAATTTCAAATCTTTACTAAGGGTATAATTTGACACATTTGGGAATAAACTCAGGACAAGACCCAGTAGGGGCCCTAGAATGTCTTCACTAGTTTAATCACATTTTTTTCACTATAGTACCAGAGTAATTTCAACTATGAGTCTGCCTTAGCTTATTCTACTAGTCATTTAAGATTTTTTCCTATCTTGCTATTCTTCTAAGGTTCAAGAGATTCTTCTTTTTCCCTTCCCTTCCCTTCCCTTCCCTTCCCTTCCCTTCCCTTCCCTTCCCTTCCCTTCCCTTCCCTTCCCTTCCCTTCCCTTCCCTTCCCTTCCCTTCCCTTCCCTTCCCTTCCCTTCCCTTCCCTTCCCTTCCCTTCCCTTCCCTTCCCTTCCCTTCCCTTCCCTTCTTAAGGGTAATTTATACTCCCACTTATTTAAGGGTAATTTCTCCTGCAAATCAATTGAAGGGTAATTTCTTCTGCATACCCCTGTATTTAAGGGTAATTTCTCCTGCAAATCATTTAAACAAGTTGCATAGAGGGTGGACAGAACCACAGCACACACAAGCACAAAGCTAAACAAGGCAGCCATTGCTGCTGCTTGGTGTGTTCCAGTTGCATCAGGAGAAATTACATTTTCGTGTAGATCCTACCACTGTCCATTCTCTAGCATGCACCTGACATGGAGAAAACACCAGTGCCTGTGTTCTTCCAGGCTGATAGAGAATCCAAAGCCCCTGAAACAGGCTTTTTTGGGTTTTTTTGCAAGTCACTGAAGTCAGTGGGATTTGATTACATGAAATCTACTTCTTCTTTGATTCACAGTATCTAGCAACATAGCAGCCCAGACTGCCTTTATGAACAAGGTTTAGTGTCAGACTGCTAAAAAGCAGCTGCAAGGACCTGCTCCTTGTTCTAGCAAAATGCCACTGATCTGGGCATGGTTCTTGCCCAAATAAGCTCAGCAAACAAGATGTGCTGGCTGTCAGTGAGGTACATTTGCTCTGTGCAATTTGTGCAAGAGCACTTTCTGCCCTTACATTTTCTAAGCATGCCCTCAGAACCTGGCATTTTTTATTATCCTGTGAGAGAAACAAGACATGCAGAGATGTGTACTTTTTAACCTTAATCAGTAGGAAGCTTTTTTAAAGCACCTTGCTACCAGCCAAGCCAATTGCACAATTAGAGAAAATATAAAAGAAGGAAGTGATTACGAGAACATAAGGAAAAATGTAATCTGTCTAAAAAAGTGAAGCCTACTTCTAGACCCTGTGCCAGAGGATGCTTGTGGTAACTAGGTAGAATCAGAGCATCACAGAATGATTGAGGGCCATCGTAAGGGCCTGTGGAGGTCACCTCGTCCAAGCCCCTTGCTCAAGCAGGAACAGGAACAGCTTGCTCAGGGACTTGCCTAGCTGGGTTTTGAATTTCTCCAAGAATAAAGACTTCATAACCTCCATGGGAAACCTTTGTCAGTGCAAAAAGTGTCTTCTTGTGTTCATATGGAATTTTCATGCAGTTAGAGCCCATTGCCTCTTGCCCGGTTACAGGGTACTGCTTAGAAGAGGCTGGCTCCTTCATCTTCATTCTCTTCCACCATGTATTTATGCACATTGATGAGATCCCCCCTGAGCATTCTCTTCTCTGCACTGAGCAGTCCCAGTTCACACAGCCTCTCCTCATAGGAGAGAAGCTGTAGTCTATTTATCAGTCCTAGAGACACTGCTCTGGACTCCATCCAGTATGTCCCTGTCTCTCCTGGGGGACATGTAGGCGTACCCAGCATTCCAGGTGTGGCCTCACCAGTGCAGAGCAGAGGGGAACAATCACCTCCCCTGACCTGTTGGCAATGTTTTTCCTAATCCATTCTGTTGTATCATTGGCCTTCTTTTGCTGTGAGGATGTGTTGATGGCTTGTGTTGCCCAACAGGACCTTAAGGTCTTTTTCGACAAAGCTGCTTTCAATCTGACTCTATCTCCAACATATATTGGTACATGGGGTTGTTCTTCCATAAGTGCAGGACTTGGCATGTTCCCCTGTTGAAAAAATAACTTTTGCATACAGCTCCCCTGATGTCTACCAGTATGCACAGGGGATATACTGTAGTTGTATTTCTAGAGTATTTTTCATGTGTCGTTGTCATCGAAAGTGTCATTTTCCCTGGCAATAATCTGAATCGTATGTTGGGCTGGAATTATTTCTGCCTCTCCCAAGCCTGGATTTAGCTTTGCATAGCTCTTCCTCATGATGAATGCAAACAACACATACCCCTGCATTGGCAAGAGCTGCCTTGTTGAGAGCATGGTAAATAGTATCACTATACCCCCAAAAGGAGATTAAAAACAAAACAGGGAGATTAGAAAACAGCTGCTGGGGGAGTGGTGGTGATGATGGGGTGGAAGAAGGACACTCCCAAGACAAATATCCTTCTGCACCATGGTTCAAACCAAAATAAGCCAGTCTAAAAATAGAGAGAACTAAAGGGATAGTCACTGAATATAAAACGTGAGTCAGACCATGATAAAGAACAAGACAGGTGGTGCAGCACATTGGACAAAAGGCTGTTCACCTCATGCAGAGAGGAGCTGTGAGGGCCCCAGAAGAGCTTCTCTCCTCCACATCTCACCTGGGTTAGGAGGGAGAGTTTCCAACTCTGCTCATGTTTTGTTGCCTCCTTTGAAGCTGCTCTTTCCAGTTTACAACACTGGGCAATACAAATGCTCTCCTGCATGCTCTCCTTTTGCTGTGCTACCCAACCCTGCTGACACAGCCCCTTCCTCCCCATCACTGCCCAGCATGGCCTTGGCTCCTTGCATGCCTGCTGCAGGGCTTTTCTGTTTCCAGTGGCTACTGCCATGCCTCTTCCAGCCACGGTGCAGCAGTCAGAGCCAGGTAGCTAGAGAGGGCACCACAAACACCAGGCACCCACACTCAGCCTGGCCCAGTCACTGCAGTGCCCCACAGGCCAAGAAATCTGTGCTTTGGCTACAGACAAGAGATGAACTACTGGGATGAGTGACACCTAAGGAGAACCTGTGACCAGGCATGACTTGATCATAGAGGACAGAGCTGAAAATAGGAAGTGTGTCTAAAAGTGGGCTCAACTACAATCAATCCCTAAAAAGCTAAGGTTAAGCAGAAGAGAAACAGTTGTCTCAATTGCTTATACCATCAATCAACAACACCTACAGCTAAGCACCCCATCCCTTCCCTATGCAGAATGACCTTGTCCTCTGGTGTAGCCAGTTCACTGAGGAATTAACTTTAGCAGAGCCTCTGTCTCCCAGTTCCAGGCAGCAACTAGTGACTGCCATGGGAGAGCTCATCAGTCTCAAGCCTCCAAGCAGGAGGAATACAGACTAACCACTTTACCTTTGTTCAATGAAGAGACATCTTTGTTAAGAGCACTATGTGGGTATGCATTACATGAGGATAGGTTCCCAGAAATAAACACTAAGGTGACATCAAACTAGTCATTAGCTTCTGGATTAAAAAAATGTTATATTATTCAAAGGCTACTACAAACATTGATTGATTCACTGCTGAGGAAAGCTTGCACTACTGTAAAAAGGGAGAAATCAGGACAAAAATATGAAACAAGAGACTGTTAAAGTTGAATTGCTGACTACAGAGCAACAGGGGTTTGTCACAATCATAGAATCATAGAATATCTTAAGTTGAAAGGGACCCATAGGGACCATCAAGTTGAACTCCCTGTTCCTCACAGAAATACCTAAAACCAAATCATGCTGCATTTTAAATTAAAAACAGATTATCTGGGCACCGACTCTCCCCTAGGGGGTAAGGAAACTGGTGCAAATGCTGTGTTGCTCAGCGCATTTCATGTCAATGGTTCTTCTCCAAGAGTGGGCTCAGAGCATTCACCATAATGGCTGTCACTGCCAGTGGGCTTGCATTGAAATTAAGCTGGCCCCACCTTAAACCCTCTGAAGACAAACTAATACTACCCCATTGCTTCTACTGTTAACTTGACAATTTGATTTCATTACATGCTTGATGAATTTACTGGCTGGATAATTTGAACGCATTGATTTATAGATTCTGCTTTAATTATAGCCTTTGCATTTTTCCATTGTTCCATTTTTAATTAGCTCAGTAAGACTGCAGTGAGTGAACCCAACAGGCAGGTTTAAGTGTTTATTTGCCTGTTTGCACTTAGTGAAAAAATGCAAAAAAAAATGCGGCTGATAGCTGTTTAGAATCCCAGACACTGGGAAGGAAAATCATAACCGATGCTAGATGTGCTTGGCTTTTTTCCCTAAGTAACTCAAGGCAGAAGACACCACCTCTCTCACACAGATAGTGAGCCACATCAACCAAAGGTTCAAATCGACAAATTACTGACAAGCCACTACCACTTCACACTTCATCGAAGGGGCACTGATTTTCTTAGGTTAAGAAACAGAATTTAAAAAGGGGAAGATGAAGAAGAACCATGCTGAGAAAATATTCTCAGGCACAAAGTGCACAAATCAGTGTGCTTTCAGAGGAGTACTGTTAAAAAAATGCAACACTTATTGAGACGTTTCAGGGATTTTCTTTGCTTCAGGTCTTCACAAGGGAGGGGAGGATCTGGCCACAGAAAGGGAGACTGGCACAAGGTAAACAACTGTAGCAAAACTATTTTAGACCCTCAGCTTGGTTCTAAGAGGCCCCTGCATGGCACGTGGCACTCTCCCACACTAGGGAGAGGGCTCCCATTTCCCTGACAATGCACAGAAGGCCATATCCTCCAACCTTATGCCTCTGTGTCATTTATTGCTGGCTGCTTTTGTTTACTACAGTGACAGTGACAACACTTGAGCTTACCCTGCTGGTGTTGGTGCAGGTCTCTGTGCAGAGAGGAGGCTGGTGCCCTCCTCCAACTGTTGTCATAGGAGTGAATTACCAGAAAGTGAATACCTCATATACTGCAAAACTGGGGAAGTTCATGGTGCTGCTTTGACCTTTTCATTATTCCACAGAGTCATCACCTGACTACTCAATCCCTGCGTGACAGCTTGCATCGTTAGAAAGAGGGACATTAATGCATTTAATGCATATGCACAACCAGAATGCTGACTGTTGACAAGGTCAAAGAAAAATAATGAAATGCTATAATTAACAAAATATATTGGCCATTAAAAGATGATGCCTCATTCTCTTGACAGAGGCACTAACAAGGAAAAATGACCTTACTAAAAGTCTTCATTGTTCTTGTAAATCAGAGGCACGGTTTTTATGGTGCTGCTGGCTGCAGGTTCTAACCAGCAAAACTTCCAGGAGACACTTGCCACAGACCCATGAAGCACTGGGTGGTAGTGTCATGCTGAATTAGAGCTGGGGGACATCGCTGAAAGGTCTGTTCCAGCAGTCATCTTTGCTTTCAACCCAACACCAGTCCACAACCCTCTGAATTAAAGTACTGCAGCCTGGCTAAAATGAGCCCTGCATTTGCTTTGCAGCAATGAACAATGGTAGGAACTGAATATAGCTGAAGTAAAAGGTCCATCAGCTAAAATGTAGCAAATAGTAAGCAGCATTACCTAGGAGACCTCAGGGCAAAAGGTCTGGGTTTCTCTGTCTTAACTTATGGCAGCCTTTTTCCAGTCTGAAGCCTTCCATTATTCACTCTTCCTAAAGGCAGAAGAGGGAATTCAGTACTCATTTCTAGCACCATTTGAATTCTGGAGAGGGGTGATGCTATGCAATCTGTTACTCCTATTGACAGTTGGTGTCTCCTGGTATTTTGGCCTGAAAACTGAAAGCCCATTAGAGGGTGTATCAATACCACGGCTACAAATAAATATTTAAGGTTTGAAAAATATTTCTTCAGTTGCAGAAAAAACGAGTTGCTGTAACATTAGGAGGAGGTTTAACTAATTGGAACTGCTTAATGCATGCTCAGCAGCAGCTGGAATAACAGAAAGCTGTGCCTGACTAGGAACAGCAGATGCTATGAATTTCATGTGGTCAGATCTGATGGCTGATGGGGAGGTCCTGCTCCACATCTGTGAAAGTTGCCAGATTCCACATACTGACTTTCTCAAACAAGCATTACAGGGAGTTGAGAAATAGAGGAGCACATTTTCTCCAGAATTGCTGACAGCAGAATACGCAGCTCCCAGGCAGCCTTCAGAGTAGGACGAAAACCAAGTGAGTGTATAGGAACACTTTATGAATACCAAAGGTGAACACCAATCTGTTTAAAAAAATATGATGTGGGCGCCACACATCAGAATACCAATTTTAAAGTCAGAGATCAGGCAAATGAGAATTAGAAGCAACTATGAGATTTTTATTACAGTAATTATGGCACTACACTTTCTGGCATGGATGACATTAATTATACTCCGTAAAAATGTCTTCTACATTTTACAAGTTCATAAAAGACGAAGCTAGGTGGGCATAAGCCCACTGATGTTCAAAGCCATGCAGATAATAAGAACGGGATCAAAGAGCAGTTGCATGTAGGTTAAGTGGGTTACAGCTCTGGTGGGAAAGCTTTGTTCTTTCTCTCTCTCCATGAACTGATTGAATTACCTTCCATGCATTTTCACCTGGCTGTGACCAACCTTATCCATCTGACATTTATCCATGGCAGCTTGGGTGTGGTGTCTGATAGCTCTCTCTGCAGTGTGCTGTCCTCTAAGCTTCGGAGATGGTTTTGTTGCTGCAGGAGGAAGGGGGGAGGAGGTGAGTGAGATGCAGCTGGGAGTGGAAAGCTGATGTAAGCCAGGCTTCTGTAAGCTGATCTAAGCAACAATAAGAACTCTGCTCTTCCATTGTCAGCAAGTTCGTTGCAATCATGTTCATTCATTCCTGCCTTCAGTGTTATTTACGTGAGGACCATTGACTCCAGTTTTAGAGCCAGTGGTGCAAGTCTACCTATCACTCCTATGCACTTTTCACACAGTGGAACTATGAGGAAAGCTTCTTTCAAATGATTCTATAATGAAAAAGTAAACAAAATTTGTCAAGCCAGGTCTTAGGCTCCGTTTTTCCTGAGTGAGAGACATGTAGAAGCAGCATTTTTCTCATTTCCAGGTTAGTCAGAATTGAATCTTGATTTTGAACTAAGTACCTTTCATATTTTCCAGATATTCCTCTTCTGTTCCCACTTTTACATTCTTGCTGGCTGCACATGAGGAAGGAAACTGCACCTTCCAACAAGCACAAAACCAGCTTCTTTCAGCATGAATGTAAGCTTATACCAGGTTAAAGTGCCCAAAGAATTTCAGTCTCCATCATGCTAGCCATTAAACTACTGGGAGGCACCTTGTTGACATTGAAGATGAGTTGGATTTGGTGTTGCCTACAGTCATGTTTTGCTAAAAGCAAAAAAAAACCACAAAAGCCCCTAAAAGGGCTTTCGTTTTGGCTCCATGACTGGCACTCTGCTGTTAGCTTCCTGGGTTTCCTGACATTTTTCTCCTTCACAGTAGCAACAAATCTGGTATATGGGTGCCAAATATCCTTTAGGCTTGCAAGAAGACAAGAAACTCACTGGAAGTCACTTGTGTTAACACCAGAAAAAACCCAAACCAAACCAATACTTTTAATGTGCATCTCATTATTTCATTATTGAGAGTTGGGGTTGTTCAGCCAGGAGAAGAGAAGGCTCCAGAGATACCTTAGACCAGCTTCCAGTACCTAAAGGGGGTGGCAAGAAAGGTGGAGAGGGACTTTTTACTAGGACAAGAAGGAATAGGACAAGGCAGAATGGCTTTAAGCTGAAAGAGAGCACTAGGAAATAACACTAGGAAAAAAGTCTTCGCTATGAAGGTGGCAAGACACTGGAAGGGGTTGCCCAGAGAAGCTGTGGATGCCTCCCTGGCAGTGTTCAAGGCCAGACTGGATGGGACTTCGAGCAACCTGGTCTGGTGGAAGGTGTCCCTGCCATGGCAGGGGGTTTGAAACTGGGTGAGCTTTAAGGTCTCTTCCAACCCAAATCATTTTATGATTCTATGTGTGTGAAACCTTCAGAGGATTAAGTAGACTTAAAGCTGGTGCTCTGCAAGTTCCATACCCCTCTTCCTGCCCGATTTTTCATGTGCCTTAATACCCCTCTGTTCTTCTTCCAAGCTGAAAATAAAGTGAAACACAACCAACTTGCTTAGATAAAGATGCTGCCAGATAAAGAATACTGGTAAGCCAGCCTCACATGCATGGCTTTGTGTTTCTTGTTAAATATTCTTAATTTCTTTTCTCTTTTTCTATTTTTTTTCCCTGAAATTTAATCTAGCTTCCCCCTTGCAATCAAGAGTGATATTTTTTTCATACATTAGAAGATGGACTGCTTCAATCTCTTATACTTCATGTGTTTCTTATCTTTGCTCTTCAACGCATTTTTTTCTCCCTGAGCAGTCTCCATCAGGTCTGGCAGGTGGGCCTGTTTGTTCACTCATTTGTACCTTGCCTTTCAGCATGAACTCAAACCTCTTTACATCACATATTCAATTCTCTGAAGTTTGAACGGATTCCAATCACTTGGAAAAAGAAAAAACACTACAAACATTACAGTTGGAACACAAGTGAGAAACAGAAGAGAGGATGGGTTTGTGAGGTGCCTGGCTGTCAAATGCAGCTCTGCGTAGCATCAGTCAAAAAACCATGGTAAATAAATAGAAGCATATGCAGATTGTCCACAGATATTAAAACAGCACATAGAGCCATCTACTTGCTAAAGAAACATACTGCAAACCACAAGTGGCTGGCATGCTTGTACCTGCTAAATATTTTTTGGTGCTGATGCTGCCTGCCAGCTTGAGGTCAGTTTGACAAACATACTTATGGAGCCACATCTCTGCCTTTGACTCCTTGGATGATTCCTCATGCCCACACTGTAATTAGACTGAAGCAGTGGAATTTGACAGGTTCATGGTTTGTTGACATAATGAGAAAAATGAAAAAAATCTTCCTTAGGAGAATGGAAATTGGGCACTGCTCCTCTGCACTGATTTAACAAATCCAGCCCCAGCACTCAAGTGCTCCTCTGAAGCAGATTGTTGCTTTAGCTGAAAATATCTACAGCATCAGGTGAAGGCTTAGCAGATAGATGTGTCCACTACACTGCCAATGCCCAAGAAATCCTTCTGATCAATCAGAGGGAAATGTTCTGACTGTCTGAATCCAGGTCTTCTATCAACGAGGAAGGATGTGACAGCATCACTTAGGGCTGGAGAGACAACAGGACATTGAGGATGCCTGACATTTTCTGTAAGGTTCTTGCATGGATTAGCCCCAGTTTCTGCTCCACTCACAACCGACTTCAGCCAGAGTTCTGGGCACTGAAATTATCGCTATATCCCAACTCAGCAAAGTTTGTGGAAACACCAGCCTAAATGTAAAATATAAGAAAGGACCTAGAATAAAGAGAAAGTTCAGGCTAAGAAGGTTTGACATTAAGATACCTTAAGAAAAATCAAAAGCAAAGCACCCATGCTTGGAAAAATAAGAATCCAAAATAAAATCTAGCGTCGATGATTATATGTGCATGAAACACACACATAATCCTGTGAATCAGGACTCCTGCATCAGCATAGGAGTGCACAGAGTGAGCTGCATGTGAAGCAACAAGGTCCTTGTCTGGAGGCTCGCGTGGACCAACCACGTACATGTGTACTGAAGGGGGAGGGAGTAAAGGTGGTTGGAGTCTCCTCTTCTCACATTAGCAGTGCTACTTCTGCCTTTACAGCCCCCCTTGGCTGCACAGTGTAGCTGTGTCAATTCAGTTACACAGCTCACCCTGTTTCTCCCTTCCCCTTTCTTCCATCCACTGGCACAGCTGAATCTGTCCCTGATGAGGAAAATCAGATTCCTCCCATCTGATATGGATGTTTAGTGTTGAACAACAAAATTATTTCGTTAGGCGAATAAAACACAGATTTACTGATAACCAAAATCTCCCTGTTGCTGTCAATGCAATTGAAAATGTCTGCACTGCAATGGGAAGATGCACTTTATTTAGACTGAAGCCACAGCCTAGAAGGAAACCATAAGCTTTTCAAATCAGTGCTGTTCTTTAAAAGCTTCTATTTGGTAGTGTTAGGAAAAGACTTCTCCCATAAAAGGAAATATCCTAAATTAATTCTCCAGCTGGTAGTACTTCGCTGTCCTCATAAAGATGCTGCTTACATTGAGGAAAGAGAGATTGAACAACTGCCCCTCGGCCCCACCCCCGGGACTGCTTGAAGAGATGATGAAATGATCCTGGAGAAGTCGCGCTCTATGATGGAGAGGGGCTGCGCTGTCCGTTGAGTGTTCTGCCAGCAGATATCTGAGGCCAGCGTGTGCACACAGGCAACATGAGCAGCTGCTTAACCAATTTAATCTAAAAGGCAGGCTGCAAGCTGGGGCAAATCACTCTTTCTGGCAACCAGGGAAGAATGTGGGAGTAGGGAGGATAAGGATACAAGTTCTGGCAAAGATTGGAGCAACCAGCAAGATGAGCTGCCATTGCTGGAAAATTGCTCTTTTCTGGCAATTATTCGAGGCACTTGGTGAAGTGTGGTGGGTCGCCATAAAGTGGGTGAGATCACAGATTCCTAGAGCATAGGGTTGTTATTAAAAATTGCCAGTGATCAAAGCTCCTCAGTCTCTTGAAAAACTCTATTGCTCTGCTGCCCTTGCAGCCCAAACTTCTGTGCTGTATTTCCTCTACTGTAATCTCATCCTCTTGTTCATCATTAACCTAAGGAAGAATATGGGTGGGGAAGGAAATCAACCACCACCTTTTTTATGATGATCTTTTACATGTTTGAAGATTGCAGCCTACATTTCCTTCAGATTTTTCTTCTCTGGACTATGCAGTCCCAGTTCTTTTGATCTTTTTATGGGTTGTATTTTCTAGGGTATCTTTGTTGTTTTACTTCCTTTAGGCTCCCTCTGCCTCTCTTCAAGGATGGTGTATTGCAGAGTATTCCAGTGAAACGGAACAACTATATTAGCAGGGTTACATTAAAAACTTCCCATTTAAGCATCCTCACTTGGTGATCTTTTTTTTCTCATCAGTATAGCATTTATTTCAGTTTGTTATACATTATCAAGACCTTCATACATTTTTCAGCAGAACTGATGCCTACATACTCATTTCCTACCTGACAACAGATTGCTCTTAAGCCTATGTCCTCACTAAACTCCATGTTGGCTATTTAAGACTATTCTTCCAGTTTATTTCTGTCTCTTGAAATTGCACTCATCTCACCAGTGTAGTAACAGTCCCTTTCAGGCTCTCATCCCATGAAAGCTGAGTAAATACAATCTATTCCATCACAGAGATCAGTAGGACAGGCCCTTGCCAAATCTCACACAAAGTAGTCTTTAGAAAGACAGTAAATCATTGGTAACTACCATCTGACTTCACCTTTCTAAGGTATTCTTGTGCCCATCTTACCATAGCTTCATCTGGACAATTTTCACTGCCCTTTGATGTAAGATCGTGTCAAGAGCCTTATTAATATCAAGTTACATGATTAAAATATTCTGGTGTTGATTTTGATGGACAGGACAAAAATGTTTTCTTGGAAACACCTGAACACCATGCAAAGGCTACTGAAGGAACCGAGGGCTAACAGATGACAGAGCAAGAGTATATTATGACAGGGATTCACACTTAAATTTATACACCTAAAAATTAGGCACCTGGTCTATGCCAGTCAGGCAGGCTCTCCTCCCCTGCCAATGGAGAGGCACAAACACTAGTCTTCAACATTGGTCTAGAATTTTAGAGAACTCAACATGAAAAAATGTCAATTTCTTTGACTAGCCAAACTAGGTAGCTCATATGGGGTAAGGTAATTCCCTCCTCTGTGGGCTTTGGATCCTTCCTTCTGCAGAATTTCATATGAAATATTAACGCTCTCACTGACCATCAGCTTGAAGCTCTTCGCAAGGGAGACGGGTTTCCACTATGTACTTGTGCAATGGCCTTTGTCAACTGAGGTCTTTGAATACCATTGAATCATAGAATCATGGAATGGTTTGAGTTGGAAAGGACCTTACAGATCACCTACTTCAAACCCACCTGCGATGGGCAGGGCACCTTCTACTACACCAGGCTGCTCAAAGTCCTGTCCAACCTGAATAATATTAGTACCAAGAATATAGAAAAAAATGTTGGGTTTCATTCTCTCTGCTGCATCACAATGATTGGAAATTTATTGTGTTTGAAGAGAATCAGGCCATTTGTTTTCCCTATGCTCATCCGTTACAGCGCAGAGAGAAGCGCAATAAAAACAAATCTTGGACTGTAATTTCAAACAATGAACTGGACATCTTTTATGTTTCTATTTAGGAGAAAGACTCTGGAGCACACACAGCTTCTTCAAAGTTTATCCATCAGCCCACATTTTAGGCCACAACCCAGCAGTCATACTGACAGTCATAAACACAACTAGACCAAGGAAAAGAGATGCTTTTGCTCAAGTGAACTGGAGCACTCTCTCTTGCTTCTGCAGGAGAACTCCATTCCTTGTTTTGGGTTGACGCACAGGCAATGGCAGATGAAACAAGGATACCAAAAGTCTCCCTGAAGGTTTCAGCAGAAAGAGATGAAAGGGATATGAATCAGCCCCTAAGCAGTCGCAGTTTACAGTATGGCTTAACAGCATGACCCCAGGTCAAGGGCAGCTTCCCATAACATGCTCAGCTGCAGGCTCTGGTGGTTTAGGCACTGACTCATGAACCTTCCTGTCACCCTGCTTTGGGGACATGACTCCATGAAAGAAGACAGGGCAAACAGCTACAGAGATCAAACTTAACCTGCCGCCATGGTGCGTCAACACCTCTGAATCATCTAGCAACCTGCACTTGCACTCCCTAAACACTGCTGAGTGACTGTACCCACACGCTGTTAGTAACAGGGCATTCAGCACCCTTCAGGAGTCACCCAACCACAGCACAGAGGTCGCTCCCAGAAGACCCATACCAAGCCTCAGTACATTACTGGTGGGACCTCAGCAAGGTTGTCGAGGTTTGCCATTCTCCAACCCTAGTTAAAAGCTGACTGGGCTCTGTCCTGAATTAGGCAAAATTCTCCAGGAGCTTATATAGCTGTACTCACACTTCCCAGCCACGTGCCTGATGGCATGCAGTATAAATATCCATGTTCAAGACTTTACTCCTTGTTAGAAAAGCAATGCTTGCCTAGCCTGGGTCACCACTGCAGAACATACACTTGCCAGATCTCCAGGCAGTGGGATGCCAAGAGTGTAAAAACACAGTCTAACATTCTAATGTTAAAAAAGCAACATGCTTAGCCTCCTCACTAGCTATGAGTTGGAAGCCAAAACCTCTTTCTATAAATTGCCACAAAAGCACAGATAAGCCAGAGGGATCACCCAACATGCTGGTGCCTGCAGTCCTCTTTCTGGTCTCCCTTTCCGTGTTTGCTGCCACGGTCACTTTTGCATAGTGGAAATGGGAGGCTGAAAGAAACATCCTGATCTACACTGTTCAGCCTGCCCCAGCCACTGTTCAAAAAGGTTCACAGCGCAGGTATGACTTCAAAACACATGGCAGTGCACAGAAAATTAGCTCAAAAGGCCAAATAGACAGGGTTTCCCAGAAAGAGCAGGGCTGAGTAACACTCCAGCTCCTGAGGGACTCATTCAACAATCTCTCCCTTTATTGCCAGCTAAATGAGGAGCACTAACCAAAAACTGTCTAGGAAGTGAGTGCCTTTAAAGGCAGTCACTTGTTATCTGAGTTCCTGCAGCACACAATTGCTCCAGCCAGAGGGATGAGTGCCCAGCTATTTGCCACTTCCCAGTCTCAGACCCTTTTTGTGTGAACAACAGTTTGCATCAGGCCAGCGCTACTAAGGCTTCCTCCTACTAGGACGACATACCAGGGTGGGAAATGGAGGAGGAGAGAAAATGCTAGCAAAGATTTACTGAGTCTCCTAATTCCAGCTGTGGCAAAAAGCTGCCCTGAAATGAAGAGGGTGCTTAGGTTGAGGAAGGCAATTCTTATTTTAACCAAATTATATTTGGATCCATGGATCCTTACCTCATACTTCCTTCTTTTTATTTTCCTTCTCTTTTTTTTTTTTTTTTTTTTTTTTTTTTTTGCTATCTCCTACAGAAATAGGCATTTGATTGCTATTACTACTGCCATTACTATAATGCGGGAAAATGGATTAAGACAATGTCAGGAGGATTTGGTCACAATTAAGACCACATATCTTCCAGTGTTTGAGACAGTGATTTCAGTGCAAGTCGACAGAATAATGATGCAGAGTCATTTCCAACTCCCTTGCTTCCCACTCAGCATTGCATTAATCAGAATAATTACAGGTATTAAGAAATATGGTTTTGCTATGGAAGAAAAGGATGCTGTATACCTCCAGAAAAGGTTTTGCAGGACTTCCATGCATGGGGAGGCAATGCATGCCATATCCAGCTCAACCTAGCACTTAGCACAGGTCCAATTACAGACCTTCTATGTTATCATCTTACATTTGTAGGCTTTTGTGACATGAAATAATGAAGGAAAAACAGTCAAAAACTGAATAGCTACCATCCTTTTTGCATAAAACCGGGTGGGAAAATGTACATCTATTCTCTCACATAGTATAACTCAGCTAAAATTACAAAGAAATGAAAAGCAGTGTATCCAGTGTCCGTAGTGAGTCTCTTCAGGACGACTCCTTTCATCAGTAATACTTCTCCCCATACAGACTGCCCTTCTCCCTTACACCCATTCTGTCTCCTCACACCTGTTATTTCCAAGGTGAGGATAATGGCGTGCACATCCCCAAGGAACCAGCAAAATGGATATGTAGTATTTCTCTTGCCAAGAAGAACGAGCTCAGCTCAGACAGATTGTTTACACAGACAGACCTCCCTAAACACTCGTAGTCTGCATTTGGTTTACCCGAGGTTTATCTGATCATACAAGTGATTTCATCTTACTGTAATACATCAGCTTAACGGGACACATCTTTTGCAGATCGCTTCTGAGAGCACGCACTGATGCTCCACAAATAACACCGGTAACGATGTCAGTGATGGTCAGTAAGGCAGGCATTTGCATTCTGCACCAGTTTTAAGTAACAGAGGCCTATTTTCAAGATGAGTCAACTCATTTTATGCCAAGAACGGTTGGCAGCAGTGCTAGTAAAGCATGTATGTTGCCACACTGTGTTCAGTCGTTTTAGTTTTGCAATCATAGAGCCAAACAACAGGATGTGAGTTAATGCACCTTTGATTAAAGCTCAGGCTAGCTTTTGCTATAAATGAGCATCAGAGCTTATTGGCTACCCAAGAGCACAGTGACTTTGGAAGACAGTTCAGTATTATTTTAGCCAAAAAAATCTAACAGCAATCAGTTCTTCTAGAAAATTTCTACACAATTTAGTAATGATAATGTGGCTAAAGGCATCAGAGTGGAATTAGTAGCTCATTACACTTCCCTGAAACAACCTCATACTTGCATTACACCTGAGCACAGATGAAATATCTAAGCTAAGGACAATGATAAATCAGTGTAGGTTTATTATACGTGTATAAAACCATAATAGGACCTGGCACCCTTCAACTTCAAATGTAGATTGGGCCCTGAACTGCCTCCTTACTGAAGAGGGGAGATTTGCTGGAATAAGCAGTAAGGTTGGGATCAGGAACTAAATTATTTTTACAATGAAGTTGCTAATAAAACAAATATGTTGGTTAAAAAGATGGTCCAAAAGGTTTGCAATACCTTCTCTCATATCCGTCACTGCTAAGTCGTAGTGCAAACCAGAATAGTGACTACTATTCACTGTGAAAAAGATTGTTCTGAATAACAATAGTGCTTTTTCTGGGCAGGCCCAATACAGTCGCACACATATATATGAACCTGTACTTCTCTACTCAAGGGACCGTTCACTTTCTAGTTTGCACACAGGGTCATTTTACCAATCTGAAACCTTGCTTATGTGTCACTGGAACTGTGGCTGATTAGCTTCAGCAGAAAGAAACTTTTCTTCTGCAAAGAATCTGCAGTGCTTTGATTAATTTGTATTGCTTTTAATGAGCTATATTAGTTTCACAGATTTGACCTTGTTTTGCTTTTATGACTCCAGGAGAAACAGTTTTGCTTCCTTATCTCAAAATGGCTTGAGTCACAGTCCTAGCCTTTTCTTGACACCACTTGTAGGTGTGTGCTTGCCTAAGCATAGGCAAAGTGGTCACAAGTTTCTGTGTTGCAGCTATAAATTTCTGTGATTTCTGCTATAAATTGGATGCTAAAGGCTGTGCTTAGCCTGTAGGTAAGGAGAAGGTCTTCTAGCAGCTCTTTGATTTAGAGGTGTTTGGTTTTTTGTTTGATTGGGATATTTTTTAGTTTTGCATTGCAGCCTATTATTATTTATTATTATTTTTATTTATTATTATTATTATGTTTACATTTATTTCTTTTCTATTCTCCACAGAACGGTACTGCAGGGAAATGCGAGAACTAAGCAGCAGTTTGCCATTTACTCAGCCAAACCGGAGCAGGAAAATTATCTCTTGTACAGGTGTCCTTTCCCTCAGGGGAATTTAAATGCTGCCTCTGCAGCAGCCCAAGCTAATGCCAACCTGACAGCAATAGGTAAAATATAGAAGACTCAGCACCACACATCACGTTGATGCAGGAATGCCATTAAGCAGCCTGGTGTGAGTTACATTTCACAGATAATGAAATCAGCCAACTACATTTCCTCTGAGGATGAAGCAGCAATAAGCAGAAGCAGTCCCTCTTCTACTCAAAATTCACTGAAATTATGCAAAGAACTCATCACTTTGAAATGTGAAAGAAACTCCATGTCCTTCTCAGCACGGACAGACTCAATTAGACAGAAAAAATGGAACAGCTGATTTTTCAAAGACAGAGAGGACCTTATGGTGCAATTTTCACACTCAGACAATCAAAGCTTGTGGTGTGATTCGTTGACCATAAGAATGAAATCAAATCAGAGACATTGCTAAAAGGTCATTCCCTCCTATGAGTACAAGAAGCTCAAGTAAAATATTACCTTCAAGAAATGCTGGGCAAACCTCCACCTACAGTGAAAATCAAAAGAAGATAAAAAGGGCAAACATTGTGTAATAATGCCCAACAGGGTGCATAAACATTAATGTTTTGTCCATGGCCCTGTGGTTTTGTCCACTGCCCCTCAGTGCGGGTTTCCTAGCCCTGAGCTTTTCCCAGGAGATTGGACCTGGCCAATGAAGCCAATAAGGAATGTGTGTGTTGATTACAATGGACAGGCCCGTTGTAAAGGAGGATGGAGAACAGCTGAACAGAGATGACAGCTACAGCTTATGAGAGCAGGTGTTGGGATTTAGCTTCAACTGTTACCATTTGCCTCATATATGCCAATATTTCCAAGCCTGGGGATCTATAAATACAGTGAAGGAATGAAAGTGCCTATGGATGCATGTGTTAATGCAGCACAGATAGCTTTTTCAGTATATAACACTGCCTCTTGTTTCTTCATTGCATGCGTAGGACCAGAGCAGCCTTTCCCCTACAGCTTTGGCTTTGTGTCCTGGAGCGGGATTTTGTCTCTCCTAAGCAGAAAGCACAAGGAGGAAGGGCTTTAGGGGTGATCTCCAAACAAGAGTGTGATCCTGCTTATACCTTCTCCCCAGTTAAGACAAAGTGGTCATCATCAGGCCACCATTTTCCAAATGAATTGCAAAAGGGGAGCTCCTTAGAAACCATGCTGGGGAGAGACGGTTGGTCTGAGACAATGATCTAAAGAACAGAAGGAACCCTCCGCCACTCACTATACACATACATGGAGGGACCTGTGGCCTGGAGCTGAGAGCGATGGGGACGGACAGAAGAACATTCCACACAGGGAATGTTGGGCACCGCTGATGGCAGTGACCCTTTTTTGAGAGGAGTTGTGCGCTGCACCCTGTCAGCATGACGCTAGCACGTGGTTAGGTGTTGGCCACATTGCTGGTTATCTAATCAGCACTGGAAAGCTGGCTGCCCTCTGCAATGCTGAGTAAACAGGTGGCTAACTGAGCAGAGTTGCTCAGCTCTTGCATCCACCTACAGGAAACGAATGGGCCAAAAGATCCTAATCCTCAGCTTTATTGTCGTTGCTCGTTTGCACCTTTCTCCAGCCTATGTTGGGTCACTGCTCTCAATGAACTGTTGAGAAACCTCCATCCACAGTCTCCATCCTGTGCCCTGTGAGCCCCTTTCATAACTTCCAGCCAGGCATGAAAACACCCTTCTGTTAACAAACCATCTGCTGAGCTGGGGAGAGGTTTTGACTGAAACTTCCCTGTACAAAACCCACTAGTCTGTGCACTCGCATACATTTAATTATTTCAATTTTATCAAATTATATTAGTTCAGAGAAGTAAAAACTGTAGCACAGTTGTCCCTCTAAATGCTCCTCAACTTCATTTATTTTTACTTTTTTTTTTTGAGGGGGAGGGGGGGAAGGAGGGGATGTTGGTTTAATTTTTGGATTAAAATGACATTTCATTTACAAACATATAGTGAAAAATACAGAAATGATAACTCAAACCCACAATTAACCACAGTTCTTTTTCAGCTTTCTGGAACTGTTTCCCACCTGTACTGGTTATCCTTGCAGCTCTTCCTCCCCTTGCTCTAAACTGTCTCTGCAAGTTCAGTGAACTAGGCATGCAACCAGGAAGGCAGACAGACTGTTTCCCCAGCCGTGGTACTCACATACTACCTTTTCTTGATTCATCTGAATTACCCTTGTTTGACTCTCCTACAAGTCTGTTGACTTTGACTGAACAGAGATTTACATAATTCCCTCGTGGGAATTTTGAAAGCTGATAACACACCGCCCTATTTTATTTCCACAGAAGAATGAATCTGGATATGCTACTGCATATTGCAACACTTGACATTTTCTCTATTCACTTTTGAATCAGGCGAAAATCATATAATAAAAGATGTATCTACAGTCATTTCTTAGCTATGGTAAAAAAAAAAAAGAAAGAGCACACAGATCCCCATCTCCTGTTCTTATCTGTCTCAAAGATGAAAGAAATATTAATCAAGTGAGACCTCACTTGGAGCATTGTGTGCAGTTCTGCTGTCCTCAACATAAAAAGGACATGGAACTGTTGGAACAAGTGCAGAGGAGGGCCACGAGGATGATCAGGGAACTGAAGCACCTCCTGTGTGAAGACAGGATGAGAAAGTTGGGGCTGTTCAGCTTGGAGAAGAGAAGGCTGCATGGAGACCTCATAGCAGCCTTCCAGTATCTGAAGGGGGCCTATAAGGATACTGGGGATGGACTCTTCATTAGGGACTGTAGTGAGAGGACAAGTGGTAACGGGTTCCAACTTAAACAGGGGAAGTTTAGATTTGATATGAGGAAGAAATTCTTTCCTGTAAGGGTGGTGAGGCACTGGAATGGGTTGCCCAAGGAAGTTGTGAATGCTCCATCCCTGGCAGAGTTCAAGGCCGGGTTGGACAGAGTGTTGGGTGGCATGGTTTAGTGCGAGGTGTCCCTGGCCATGGGAGGGGGGTTGGAACTAGATGATCTTAAGGTCCTTTCCAACCCTAACTATTCTATGATTCTATTTGACAAGATCTTTCCACTTCATGGAGTGCCAGGAAATGCAAGTGAGTGCATACATGGCTAGATGCAGCATCACAGCTAGGATAGGCTGCAGTCTTAGTACAAGACTCTTAACATTAACCCTTCTCTGCTCCCAACTGACCTAATGCTCAGCAGTATACGTGGTGCCCAATGCCCTGCATTATACATGGTGCTCCTTATGTCCTGTATGAATGGCAGAAGTTGGGATCATCAGCCTTAGGAGAGGACAAAGACGCAGGAAGGTTAAACTATTTCTTTATTGGTGAAGCCAGATAATAGAGTAACCATGGACGTGAGGAATCTGATGAATGATCTCCAGTCATGACAGTGACCAGGTAAACTCCTTTCCTACATCTCTTTCTGTCCTCTTTAAAGTCTGCATCATCACCAGCCTGTAAACATTGCAGTTTCCCTCCTATGACCGATCTTGTCTGATATTTGATATTTCACATCAGGGGTTCTCGCTTTTTGCTCATGCCTTAAGGAAATTAACTGGTAGGAGTTTGGCATATATTTTCATGGGGAAAAAGGTTACCAAATCCATGAAGCACTGTTTTACACTGCTACTGTGGGAGGCAACCCTGGCAACCAAAGCACAGCAATTTTGTAACACAGTGGTCATCATTAAGATCCACAGAACATGCACAATTGTACCTTTCCCTACCATTTTCCTACACACAGCTCAGTGAATTGTCATAGTGCCAGTATCACGGCTCATTTATTTTCCAATGCAACCAGCTTTTGGTGGAACCTAAGATATGTAAAATGCTGTGCTAGCAATTTCAATATTTTCTTAATTGATACATGCCCTTAAAGTCACTCTGCACCACTAGAGCAGATCAAAGAACATTGGTTTTCACTCTCAATCCTGCAGTAAAGCCAGAAGCATCCTAATTCCAAGCCACACAGGAAGGTTTCTTAAACCCCTACCATTTGCATTTTCCTGAGTGCTCAGCTATCAGTACACACTGCTCCCTTCTCTTTCTCTTTTCCCTGTTCCTCCAGTGAACTGTTCCATTGTACTTTTGGTTCATCCGCTCTATTCCACCTGTCAGTAGTAATCTTTCTAATCTTTTTATATTTATTTTTCACACTGTGCTGTTGTTTCATTTTCTCTCCTTCCTGCATGCAGAGCCCTTTTTTTCTTTTTGATGTTCTCATCCCAGGGCATTCTTCTGTAACCTCTCTTTCCTTTCAGCGTACCTCTCCCACCTTTACCCCCTGCTCTTCCCATTTTCATTGTCAATCCCTGCTGTTCTTTCTATTTGAGCACATAAAAGGAGGATTACCTCAATGACTCTATAGTCTTGCACTAACACCTGAAGACCTGCTGGAAACCTGAGCACCTTTGTGCTGCAGCCTTGCAAACACAGTGGTACACTGACCAGGACATTTGCTGTCCTTTTCCCCAGAGGAGGATTTCAGAGGCCTGAAGAGGACTTAAACACATGCCTTGCATCAACTGTTCTCTGTAAAATCTCAGGTTAAACACGCAAAGGGCTGGAGGGGTGATCTGACTTACTGGGAGACCCAGACTGTGCTTGTGGAACAAGGGATAAGAACTAATTGTTCATCTCCCTGTCTGGTACCTTAATGGTGTAATAGGAAACTATTATACTAGTAGCAACTACATTATAGACAGCAACTACATCAGATTTGGTTTACCCCTCATGAAAAATGAAGCAGCATTTGCAATTACCCTCACAATATGTGCAACAGTCTGGATTTTTAAATAATAAAACAGCCTACATTTCATGCCTTCTGTCCAGCTGGTGGTTTGAACTCCAGGCAATCCTAAATTGGAAACCCTCTGAGGCTGCTGTGAGACTTTAAAATGGACTGCACTATCCTAACTTCTCCTTGTAAGAGAACACTTTAATCTGGCAGTCTATTATGCTAGAGATTTTATCCATTATAATTAATGCCCTGAAGCAACCATATCTCTAAGACCCCAGCCACAGCATATCAGCTCCTAAATACCTGCCTCCCACAGGCAGCAGCACCAGGGCATTTCTGTGCCATTCTCCAGATACTTCTGTCCTCAGCTCTGGCTTTATCTTGTAGGTGCTGGATATGATCAAAGGACATCACAGTCAGTTAACAGCCATTCCTGCAAACTCTCTAAGAAAGTAGTGGTATTTCAGACAGGGGCCAAAGCTACTCATGGGCCAACCCCTGAGAAGCTACTGTCATGCTCTTTGTAGCATGGAAATCTGAGCAGCGATTAGCACTTCTAGTGTATTTTCAATTGTTAATGAGCCATTTCAGCCTCTGGTGTGATTCCTTACGAATAAAATGCTTTCAACTGACTGTGTCCAGATACAAGGCTGCTACTCTTGATCTCTCCAAGTGTGTTTTCAGCACAGTGGGAGCTGTCCTTAGAGATCCCCTCTGTCTTTCCCTTCTGCTAACCAGGAGGTGAGGAAGCAGACCTGCATGGCTGAATTGTATTTCTGTATTTTCCCAGGCAGCTCCTGAATTCTGGAGCCTGTTCAGGAACAGAAATGTCAGACACAGTGGGACTTAGTCTGTCACGCAGGTAGGTTACTCAGGCATGGAAATAAAATCTGGGTCCAGGAAGCAATACCTGATGGTAATGGGACTGGGGCTCAGCCTGCAGCTGGGGCTGCAGCTCAGCCTGCCAGAGTGGCACAGCATTGATGGTAAGACATAGAATCATAGAATAGTTAGTGTTGGAATGGACTACAGTCCCTCATGAAGAGTCCCTCCCCAGCATCCTATAGGCCCCCTTCAGATACTGGAAGGCTGCACTGAGGTCTCCACGCAGCCTTCTCTTCTCCAAGCTGAACAGCCCCAACTTTCTCAGCCTATTTTCACACAGGAGGTGCTCCAGTCCCTGATCATCCTCGTGGCCCTCCTCTGCACTTGTTCCAACACTTCCATGTCCTTTTTATGTTGAGGACAGCAGAACTGCACACAATACTCCAAGTAAGGTCTCACAAGAGCAGAGTAGAGGGACAGGATCACCTCCTTCCACCTGCTGGTCACACTCCTTTTGATGCAGCCCAGGATATGGTTGGCTTTCTGGGCTGCAAGTGCACACTGCTGACTCATGTTCATTTTCTCATTGACCAACACTCCCAAGTCCTTCTCCACAGGGCTGCTCTCAATCTCTTCTCTGCCCAACCTGGAGCTGTGCCTGGCATTGATACCCTTCTGGTATGCCGACCCAGGAGTAGGACCTTGCACCTGGCATGGTTAAACTTCATCAGGTTGGCATCAGCCCACCTCACAAGCGTGTCAAGGTCCCTCTGGATGGCATTCCTTCCCTCCAGTGTATCAACCAAACCACACAGCTTGGTGTCATTCGGCAAACTTGCTGAGGGCACACTCAATCCCACTGTCCATGTCACCAACAAAGATGTTGAACAAGAGCGGTCCCAACACCCATCCCTGAGGGACACCACTCATTACTGGTCTCCAGCTGGACATTGAGCCATTGAGCACAACTGTTTGCGTGCGGCCATCCAGCCAGTTCTTTATCCACCGAGTGGTCCACCTATCAAATTGATGTCTCTCCAACTTAGAAACTCCCTGTCCTGATTATCTATTTTTTACTTTAACTCGAGTATTGTGATGGGTTCACTTAAAGGCTTTAAATTGAAGATGGAGAAAATAACTGCTGAATTCAAATCTAAAATATTTTGAAAATATGCAAAATGAGTAAGTTTTTCATTATGTATAGAATCGTAGAATTATAGAATGGCTTGGGACCTTAGAGATTATCCAGTTCTAACCCATGGCCACAAAGCAGGGTCACCTTCCAACAGACCAGCTTGATCAAAGCACCACCCAGCCTGGCCTTGAACACTGACAGGGATGGGGCGGCCACAGCTTCTGGGGACAACCTGTGCCAGTGCCTCACCACCCTCCTAATGAAGAATTTCTTCCTACTATCTATTCTAAATCTAGACTCTGTCAGTTTGAAGTTATTCCTCCTTGTCCTGTCACTACATGTCCTTGTAAAATGTCCCTCTCCAGCTTTCTTGTCACCCCCTATAGGTACTGAAAAGCTGCTGTAAGGTCTCCCCAGAGCCTTCTCTTCTCCAAGAAGCCCAACTCTCTCAGCTTGTCTTCATAAGAGAGGTGCTCCAGCCCCTGATCACACTTGTGGCCCTCCTCTGGCCTCACTCCAGCAGGTCTACGTCCTTGTGTTGGGAGCCCAGAACTGAACACAGATGAACTCCCTTAGAAGTGTGAAGAAATCACATTTGCATATTTGAATTTTGAAATGTAAACAGGCGCTCAGGCCCTCTGTGTTTCGCTGCTATTTATTTTTAATAATAAGAGAAAAGAAGAAAGGAACGCATCTGCCAAGCATGCAAGCACCTTTGGAGCATGCTCCATACACCTGCAAGAAAAAGACCAGAAACTTCTCCCTGCCCTCAAGCCCAGAAGGAAATACACTCTAGAGAAGGCTAAATCTGAACAGTGCATACTGTGCTCCTATCCTCATACTTCTGTCTCTTACCAGAGAGAAGAAAAGGCAATATGTGGGGTTTAAAGTTTAGCAAGAAGTCGCTATTACCCAAACATTGTTTCACCCAGATAGATAGATAGATAGATAGATAGATAGATAGACAGATAGATAGATAAAGACAAGGAAACAGAAGGATACATTGCATTAAGGAGAGAGAAAACTCAGGACCATTGATACCAGCTCCTTCTCACTGGGCCTCCAGCTAGAGCAGTTCTGCAAAAACCTGTAGAAGTTGCTTCAGGAACTTTGCAGACAGAAGTGATGTACACTGTCTAAAAACAAGCAAGCCAAAAGCTTACTGGTTTGTATAAAGAAGCTACCTCTGCTTCTTCCTTGTTTGACAGAACATCTCTGTGCATCATTTCAAGTCAAATCTAACCTGACAACACTCCTCTGAACTGATTCTGTGCCTTTATGCTCCTTCTAATGGACCATGACTAACTACAGCTCTTACATGGAAGAGTTTAGGTAACAAAGATTGTCATGGACATCAGAGATTATGTAAGGATTCAAAACTTCCTGATTAGAGTTTCATATGCCTTCATACGTCAATATGAGTCCAGCTTTAGGCAGGTGCTATATAGGCAAATGTTGGCAAAACACTGGCAACTAACAAAAAAAGACAAACATCAGCAATATGAATCATCATCAGCCATTTTATAGACTATAGCACAGATAGATATAATTGTTCCTAGACTATTACCTACTCTCCCATGAATGAATTACTGTGTACACCATTGATAATATCTTGGTAGACATCAAAGGCAACATTGACTTTATCCTGGTAAACACAGCAACAGGAAAGAAAGTCTTGTAAGTCAAAAACTGAAGGTCATTTGGAAGCCTGCCTCCTTTCCCTCTCATGCCAGCAGTGGCCCTCCCAAAAGATTTAATGGAAAAATACCATTTGATTTGGAAGTGTTCCCTTGCTCCCAGTCTATCAGAGCGTCATTACAATTAAGGGAACTATTGTCAGCTTCCTACAGTTCTCCCGAGTTGCACTATCGGGTCCATGCCCTCAGTGTCCACATGAGCTTTTGTGTACAAGGGTGAGCAACGCTGTGTCAGCTCTTTGGATTTTAGCTGTGTCCATTCTGCATGCGATTCAGAACCACAATCAACCCACAGACATCATCTATATAACCACACAATCCTGTTTTTGTTATCCCTACTTTTTGTTTCCTCCCACCTTCCTTACTATTGCTTGTGTCATTGGCTTATGGCACCTCAGCCACGAGTAGACTATAAATTCTTCAGCACTTCCTCTCCTTCAGAGCCTTCTTGCCTAATGGGAACCACCAGAATACAAATAGTCCTTACAAAACAAACATAAACCCCAACAGCTGGGACAAATAAGATGCATACATGTAATTTCATCCTCTAAGGTCTCTTTGGCCTAGAAACCCATAATCACTTCAAGCAATTCCTCCTGTGCTTTCTGCTTTAGGTCAAAGATGAAGCTGAATCAAACTGTAAGGAAATGCAATAAATAAACACAATAATTTCATACTCTGAAATTCTGGTGTGCTTGGATTCAATTTCCTGGTCTATTGACAGCTGGATAAAATTCAATAATCAAAAAAAGAAGAAAGATTCTCCTTGAAAGGAAAACAATTCATATATCCTTGTAACACAGTCTCCCACAGACCAAGGAAACTGATGATTGCAGCTTGTTTCATATTTTTAGGCTTAAATATGATATATACAAAGAAAGGAGAATAGATGAGATACCAAGAATACATGCAGCATCCTCCAGCATTGGCTTTGCAACACAAAAGTTTGAGTGCGTAGTCAGAGGAAAGTGATGCAAGAAACAGAGGTGGGTCTGTCTACATGGTAGGTGAGACTGGAGTCTGTGACCAGAGCTCCAAGCACCCACTCAACATGCTGGGTTAGGGACATGTGTAGTGAGTTGTGCACACCAAGCATGAGCCATTCTATCTATTTCAGCCTCTTGCTGAACACAACACAACTCTGCTCCTCTGCTTGAGCTGCAGCCTGCTTCCTGATGTGGGCTGTGTGGCCTTACACCTGCCTATGGACACTATGAGACTGGTGGCAGAGGACTTAGATCAGACATGTGCCCAAATCTATAACCCTACCACCTATGTAGTGCAGAGGAAATTGTTTGTCCCACACTAACTAATACAACATTAAAGTAGAAAGAATATGAGATAGTAGAAAACTAAAGTTTGATGAAATGCTGACCCAGCCCTGGGCTCCCAAGTCACCCTCTGGATGTTTCTGTGCCTAAAACAACCCCTGCAAAGATCTCCCTGATGCCAGGGTCAGTGAAGATGGTACTTTGACTGAATGCCCAGCTCTATCTGGATACCTCAAGGTACCTTAGGTACAACCCATGGCTCAGACTCCTGATGGGATGCGCATTTCTAGATGGAATGACAGCTGTGTTTGCAGCAGTGTCACAGCCAGAGATGCTTGGGAGCTGTAGTCACCCCAGCTGATGGGTATGGAATCTTTGCACCTCTTTCTTCCCCAAAGGGTACTCCAATCACAAGGCCATGTATGGATTTTAGAGAAATCTCACACATATGTCAAAATAAACCTGGGCTCAAGGGTCAGCAGGATGAGGAAACTCACTATCAAGCACATTGGAGCTTGCAGCAATCTGCAAATCTAATTGAACGTGCTTTGAAACAGGCTCTAGACCTTAAGGAAACACAACTCCATAACACTTCTTTGTCTAAATTTCAGCATGGGAATGAGGTATCAAAGCCAGTATGTCTTTGGCATGGATTTCTTTTCTTCTTTGCTCAACATTTTTTCTCTGCTCAGCGTACTTACCCAACCAGCTGCAAACCTCCCCAGAGTAGCAAACATAGTGATGAGTCAGTCTAACACAGTCTCCAGCTCTTTGCCTGGAAATCTGGCAGTCTCACTGATGTTACAGCATCAAATCAGTTTCGGCTATCTTTCTTTGGCTTCCTTTCGCTTGTTGTTGCCAAGGCCTGATTTTGCTCTGATTTACACTCAGAAATTACTGCTCATAAATAATTTGCAATAGTGGAAATGACAGAAAAGGGTTGTAGTAAGAAGACAAGAAAGCAAATCAAATGGAAAAGCCCAAATATGCCCTGTGCTGATGGGTCAGCTTTAATACACAGAGGAGGTTTGCAAGGTCTGTGATCCATGGGCAGCTACAGCTGCAGAGCTGCTGGTGCTGGCTTCTGTGCCAGCCCCAGCATGGCCACCCGGAGCTGCTCATCCAGCAGCTTCCTGATTGTTGTGGCTTAGAGAGCACAGACAGTAATCCCTCAGCAGGTCTCAGGCAGCTCATGTCCAAAGGTGGACAGCTGGGGTGGCAGCACTGTCAGCCCCACAGGCTCTTGCGTCTTGGCCAGACCCCCTGTGGTGAGCTACCCAGAGCAGCCTCCGGCTCAGCTCCTCCTGCCGCCAGGCCGAGGAAGCAAGCCAAAGGTCCCAGCTTGCCATGGGAATCAGGAGTCCAGGGACAGGAGGGTTTGCACCAGGATCTTCTCTGCACATAGGTGTCTACTACAGGTAGAAATAAAATCTGCTGCAAATTGGCCTCCAGCAGCACTGTCTTGAGGAGTACTGGCCATGGACTGTTGAAGGAGACCCACACACATATCTTATGTATATGCCAAAATAAACATGTGCTCAAGAGTCAACAAGATGGGAAAACTCAAGAGAGAGGATGCTCTTATATATATTTTATTTATATATAATTGTTATAACTGTTACACATTACATTTTATATAATATAATGCAATTACTATATTTTTTGCTGCATGGCTTGCATTAACATATGTTCCAGAGCAGCACCAGTGACCTCCTTTACCATTGTCATATTTTAAAGAGAAGATTTTTCCCCAACAATGTGCAATGTACATACATACTGGAGCTTGCAGAAATCTGCAGATTTAATTGAACACGGTCTTGATGCACCAAGTCCTGCAGTGTGCCCAGGATCATGAGCAGAAGAGGTGAGGGGACAGGGAGAGACAGCGAATGAGGGGGGCAACAGCCACCTGTCTGTCTGGCTGTGATGAAGGTTCCTCAGTGGGATATTGTGCAGCTTTCTGTCCTTCCACTTTTAGTAGGATGAGAAGAACTCCGAAGGTGAGATTCTGAACTCAAATTAAGCCAAATACAAGGTTGTCTGCGGCTTTCACCCTGAAGGCGCCTATGGTCCAAAGAGACCTTGCACTGGCTGTCAGCACAAGTGAACTTCAGCCCTTTAGAAAAGAAAAATTTTCAATAGAGGTAAATACACTCATAAAATATTCCTCATTTTCTTATATTTTTTCTGACTGAGCCCAGAAAGTCCAACATTTACTTCTGTGCAAGGAGAGCTGTGCATTGCTCTTTCACTGCCCATCCCAGCACTGATGATGCCATGCTGCCCATAATGTAACAGTTCTGCACATGCCCGCTCAGCAGGGCCACTGATGCCATATTATCTATTAAACCACATGTTTAACGTTTATAGGTCATTTTGAACTCATCTGCATGATAATTCTGTTGCGCATCATAAATGCAAAATGAGTTTCATTTCCTTTCCCTACGCCTTTGGTTTATTGCATTTACATAAAGCTGTAGAACATTCATGAGGATTTTTATAACTTTATCTAATTAATTTCTTCAACCCCAAGGAGATGACATTTCCACAGCAATGCTGTCATTTCCCAAACCCTATTTTCTGGTATCTTTGGCCTCACTGAAGTGGCACATTTTTCATTAAACTTAGCAGAACATAAAGTCATTAAAGTGACAATAGTGTGCCATTATAGCTGCTGTAGAATGCTGGAAGTGACTTCACCCTTGGGTCATCTGAAGCAATTATTAAGTAAAGTGTCAAAAGATATTGAATGACTTAGAAAACTTAGAATTGCCTTGCTGTAAGTACCTCTTCTATGCAGACAGCACAGACAGTTGACCTTCGTAGCTCAAGTCATCTGGAAAAAGAGAACGAGCTACTGAACACAGCAACCAACAAAGCCAAAAATATTAAGACATCCTTTCCTTCCTCTAGTATTCTTTGTAAAAAGAATCTTTTTCTACTCCCAGCAACATGTTTTCATTCTGATTTTCATCTGCTTTAGTGATTAAACTTGCCTGCTAACCCAGAGAGTTCTGCTGGTCTTCCTGCGTGTCACAAGCCTATCATCAGTCACAGTTGCTCTCATCCAGCAGAGGAAAACTGGACTGCAGAAGCAACAGATAACCTTAAGAAGTGGGAGGCAGCCTGTTAACAATATAAAGCCTGCCTGTTTTCTTCCCTCTACAGCATTTAAAACTTACTGGATGATTCAAAACCTTCTGAAGAGAGAAGTGTCTTAGCCCCAATCCAGTGAGCTGTGGAGCTTGGTATTTTTCTGACAAAGGTAAAAAAAACCCACTTTGCAAGTGAGGGAGAAACATTTTTCTCCTCCCGAAGCCTTTGAACAAGCCTGGAGCCGTACAGAGCTACTGATACCTCTCAATACTTCTTAATACCGCAACTGATCATGTAAGTTACAGGCCAAAATTTCTAGCAATGTGTCAAAAGGCAAACATTTCACCTTGGCTTAAAAAGATTCTGATTTTTATCATATTGGGAAAACTGCAATTTTACAGCCACTTGGTATAAGTAGCTCAAGCACAACAAACACAGGGCATACCAGCATCATCAATGCTGTAAAATTTGCATAAATAAGCCTGTAGTTTTGGTAACGATAAACTTTTTACACTATTATAGTCAACACAACAGGATTTTCAGGGTCCAATCTAAAAATTTACAAGTTTATTACAGAGATTTTTTAACAGTGCCATTCCTGATTCACTTATTATTTCTTATATTTTGGGATTACTGATGAACTACATTTTTGGATAACACTTAAAGTCATAGAATCATAGAATAGTTAGGGTTGGAAAGGACCTTAAGATCATCTAGTTCCAACCCCCCTCCCATGGGCAGGGACACCTCACACTAAACCATGTCACCCAACGCCCTGTTCAACCCAGCCTTGAGCACCGCCAGCGATGGAGCATTCACAACTTCCCTGGGCAACCCATTCCAGTGCCTCACCACCATCACAGTAAAGAATTTCTTCCTCATATCAAATCTAAACTTACCCTGTTTAAGTTTGACCCCGTTACCCCTTGTCCTATCACTACAGTCCCTAATGAAGAGTCCATCCCCAGCATCCCTATAGGCCCCTTCAGATGCTGGAAGGCTGCTAAGAGGTCTCCATGCAGCCTTCTCTTCTCCAAGCTGAACAGCCCCAACTTTCTCAGCCTATCTTCACACAGGAGGTGCTCCAGTCCCCTGATCATCCTCGTGGCCCTCCTCTGCACTTGTTCCAACAGTTCCATGTCCTTTTTATGTTGAGGACAGCAGAACTGCACACAATACTCCAAGTGAGGTGTCACAAGAGCAGAGTAGAGGGGCAGGATCACCTCCCTCGACCTGCTGGTCACACTCCTTTTGATGCAGCTCAGGATATGGTTGGCTTTCTGGGCTGCAAGCGCACACTGCCAGCTCATGTTCTCATCGACCAACACCCCCAAGTCCTTCTCCGCAGGGCTGCTCTGAATCTCTTCCTCTTCCTCTTCCTCTTCCTCTCCTCTCCTCTCCTCTCCTCTCCTCTCCTCTCCTCTCCTCTCCTCTCCTCTCCTCTCCTCTCCTCTCCTCTCCTCTCCTCTCCTCTCCTCTCCTCTCCTCTCCTCTCCTCTCACTTATATGGTAATAAGTCCTGAGCACTTCACTGTGACAAAACATCTGAGTCTGTAAACCCTCAGGGCAGAATTGTGTGCACTGTACAATCAGGGAGTTAGGTGGGATCTTGTAGTTCACCACTTTAGGTAGGACCGAGGCTTCTTTATCTATTATAGCAGACTTCCAATAAACATCCCCAGATCCTTACCAGTCTGTAACAGTAAGGGTAGAAATCTTTTATTCTGGAAGAGAGGGGGGTGGCACTGCCTCCAGTTGAAATCCAGTGGAAAATTGCAGCCAAATGGTTCAGGCCATTCCCAAAGCCTGCTCTCCCCCTGCCTGCTTGTGTTAGCATTTCCAGAAATGGTTTGTTTGAACAGCTGCAGCACCTCCCTGCTGTGCTGCATGGACTTGAACTACGACTGGCGATAGAGGAGGGAGGCAATAACCTTGTTTTCTGGGGCTAAAGCTGTGAAAACACTTTCTAGTTTGGCCACATTGTGAACCTTACAGGTGATTTAAGTGTGTGTGAGTGGGGGAGTAGGGAAAAAATATGCTGTTCAGCACCATTACACCTATGCCAGCTCAATCACTCAGTCCTCTCTCCACTCACTCTCAGTTAAACGAGGCAATCACTGCTATTACATCTGCATGCCACTGTTGACCTTGCTGCTCCAGGCTAGCATATCTGCACATAGGCATGCACTCAGATGTGGGAGAGGAGGTGCTGCTGACGGAAACAGCCATATGAGTGCAAAGCATCTGGAGAAAGAAAGAGAAAAAGTTATGTTTTGCCTATTGGCTCTCAGCTGCTTGGCCAGAGATAAGGAAGCTGAGGGAAGGAGGCACTTTGCCAGGTGATCCAGTGTTGGCAGCAGTAAAGTATCCACAGTTACCTGCCACGACTGGCAGCACAATGGAACAATATGTGTCCTGTGAAGATGTGCACTCAGCCAAGGAGGTGCATCCAGCCATGGAAACCTGCTCCAGAGCCCCTGTGAAGGTGAGGCATGGTGAGTCATGCAAGAAAAGTCAAATACAACCTTCCCTGTGTCCATTCTCTGGGTGCTGGGAGCCTTATGGACAGCTAGAGTCACCTCCTGCACCACACACGTTACCTCACACTGTTGTTGTAAGTCAACAGCACTGATTTCATCTTTGCCTCTTTTCCCCCATCACTCAGTGCTGTTTTAGGCTGAAGGAAGTCACGTACTGCTGCCATGCAGAGATAGGGTGCCGTGTTTTGTGACTGTGGTGAGTCACGGATCTGCATGGCTGCTTTGAACAATCAAGGGCTTGGGTTTCATGTTTATGCCTTTTAACAGAGACCAGACACAGTATTCATGACTCAAGAATGGCAGTCCTCAAGGATCTGGTGACATAGCTGCTGTGACTAGTGCAGGAACTGTCTTTTCCTGGAACTAAAAAGAGGAGGCTGGAAGGGACTGTGTTCCTCAGGATGAAACAAATTTCCCCATGTCTCTCTTTTGCTGTCCCCCAATCCAAGAAGATCCAAAATGCCTGGGGTTGCTCTAGGTGGCTTCATGAACAAGAGTAGGATTTGTTGGTGTGGATGCCTAGGGAGACAGGCTTCTCCAAGGGTGCTGCCAGACCACGGGCAAATGTGGTACCTGATGGTGATATAGTTAACATGAGGAAGCCCTGGGCTGCTCCAGAGAGTAGACAAAGAAGCAGACTCACAACTGTGCTTAGCATAAAAGTGAACCAGTGGATTTCACTTAAACTGATTTTCTGGCTTTCTTCTTAACCATAAGTTTACAGCCAGCAAAAATTTCACTCAAAATGTTGAAAAGCATTCAAATTTGTGAAGATGGGAGTCGGTAACATGCTTGTCACTATAAATGCAATATAGATATTTCAGGTCCATGCTTAAAAAAAGAAATGGTAGTTCTCTTTCTCTCCTGTGAGCCATCTTCTCATTTTCTTCTTTGCCTTCCACTGAAGCTCTTGCCCTTCCTGCCTCACAGTGTGACTGTGCTGTTTTCCAGGTTATTTTATCCCATGCATGCACAGCTAAATGTGTGCATGTCTATATATGCTGCTTATACATCTATATGTAGCACAGGGCTATATGCATACTTATCTATAGATAGAGGAGGCAAGGGCACAGACTGGCCTTCTACTCGACTATCAATGTTTATGGTGATTCCTGTGCTGCTGCTTTGTTTGGACATCTAATATGTCCTTCACACAAGCTGGGCCGCCATCATAACAGCTCCCTTCAGCTAGTGCTTGTAGTTTTCATCAGAAGTTCTACATGTTTTGATGACTTTCCTGAAGACTCAACTTTAGACACCGAGGTTTACGGGAGAAAATTTCCTTTCCTCTTTCTTTTCCCCTTCACTTTCCATTTCCCTATCCCTTTCTAAAGTAAGCTTCAAAAGTTTAGGCCACAAAAACATGGACTATACAAAAGACCTTGAATATCAGAAAACAATTGAAGTTCTTATTATCTTTGTAAGATCTCATGAACTTGAATCTCCCAATTCACCATTTTTCAATGCTTCAGATGAGCAAAAATAGAAGTGTGTTATTTTCTTAGCAGTTCCATGCTTGGAGGACCTTGTTTACTCTCTATCAATTACTTGGCAATTTTTCTGCGTTCTTCATTAGTGATAATAAAGGTACATTATGCTGCCTGTTTGGCTAGGCTGGTTTAACTCATTTCTTTGGGCCATTACTTTTACTGGTAACAACTTGTCTTGCTTTGTATATTTTTTAATTCAAGCTTCTTATTTGGTATATCATTATTGGTGTGAGCAGTTTTTAAAGGTGTCAATTAATCTAAGAGCCTCCCTGTCACCATTTACCTTGCCTCAGATCTTTTGCCTTACATATTTCCTGCCTTTATCAATTTTTTGTGTATTTTAACTGGAAATACATAGACTTTCCATGGGCATCAGACTCTTTTTTGTTTGTCTTTAAACATGCCCATTCTTCCAGAGGAGAGTCACGTATAAGAGCAAGACTTATTCCAATTGATAGAGTGTCATTGTGTAATCTATCTGTTGTTGCTGAGATCAGACCAGCTAATTTATAGTTTCTTGTTTGCAGTCTGAAAGAGAACAAGATCTTTCCCCATGGGCTTTACCAGGATTCTCTAAAATGAACTATTTATTGCTTTTACATTTCTGGTTAAGTAAAATTCAGTCATCTCTGATGCAATTGCAATTGGAGAACATTCCTGAGGACAGTTAAGAGTCACCTATGCCTTTTCATTGCACAGAATGACATAAATGACAAATGATGACTGAAGACACCATTACACTTTATAATTTCTTTAGATGAATTTGCCTGACACCTATTTAAATTGAACACCAGCATTTGCAGAGTGAATACCAATTCTCCCCACGAGCTCTCTCACAGATCTTACAGGGAGAAAAGTATTTTGATTGCACAATTTAAAAATTCCAGAAGAAAAACCTAAGTTAGTATTATGCATAAACTGTGAGATGTCATTGCATGAAACCATCCTTAAATGCTCTGCAGATATGCAATCAGAGTAACTGAGGCAGAGTAAAAGCAGCTAGGGGTGATTTCAGTGCACACCTGGACATGACCTGCAGGTATTGGTACATCACATGGTATTTCAGGTCAAAGCCACACTGACCTCATCTGTTCAAAAATGAGCTGCCTCCCCTGTCAGATTAAGAGGTCTTTAGTGACAGCACCCTAATTACCTCTAGCTCATTAGTGTGCAGCAGAAGTGGTAGTTGGGTTACTGAGCAGATGTCCTTTCCTGTGCCCAGCTGTGTCATTCCCAGCCGGGCCCAGATGGTCACTATTGCCCTCCTGCCCAAGGTCATTGTTCCTTCTGTGACCAGTGCGAGGGCTCCTAGCCCTATTTAATCAGAATGAGACGGATTCACAGAAAACAGTAGTTTAAACACTGCACTTGGAGGATATTTGAAATCAGCAAGAGAAGCAAGAAAATGTAATTTCAAATACACTTTACAGCCATGAACCTGCCCTGATTTTTGGCACTCCAGGCTTCATACGAGTTCACAGAGAGCCACACGGCTAAATTGGGCCTCCACCAGAAGGTCAAGGTCATCTGACAGATTGTTGTCACAACTGAATTGGGTCTGATGCCTAAAATATTTATGCTAACTTTAGACACCCTTCACATTGTACATCTGTACATGTCATAATGTACATTTAGAGAACTCCCTGATTCAACAGCTCATCTCACTGCAGATTCAGTATCCTCAATGCCAGATGCACATGTGAGCATAATTTGGCCTCCAAAATCCTCATTGGCAAGAACAAGAGAAAAATGAGAGAAAAAAGCAAAACCAGAGACTGAATTTTCAGATCAGACCTCAGAAAAAAACCCTTGCCTCTTCCAACTCCACTACGAGTTAGCAGAACAATACAGATAACAAAATCCCCACACGCTGTGCCACAATGTCCCTTGTGATCATTCTCTAAAGATGTGCAACTGGGTAAGTGCATGCTGTTTACCTGTGCAGAGCATATAACACAGACCCAAAACTCACACTCTTGTACTAGGTAGAAGCTCCTTGCCCAAGGAATAGCGGGTATAAAGACATGAAATAGACCCTTCAAATACAGAGGCACTGGTCACACCTGTGATCAATGCCATCCTTAGGAGTCCTATTGGGTCATGATCTTCATGCTTACTTAGAATCATAGAATCATAGAATAGTTAGTGTTGGAAAGGACCTTAAGATCATCTAGTTCCAACTCCCCTAAATTTCAAATTACCATATTTTAAATTACTTAAAATATACAGGTGACTTGGTTTTGTAATGAAAGCTGATTTAAGGAGTCCATTTGTTGAAAGTATTTTCTATTTCAAAAGTGCTAGAATGTGAAATGTGCATCACTGCTAGGACAACTTTTCCTCTACTCATTTACCCACTATGTGGCTTTATTCAAACTGCATTTACATGCAAAGGGGTCTCCTTGAAGAAGTTTCTGATCTCTGCAGCTCCAGTGAAGCCAGCAGTTTTCTCCCTGCTGGATTTCCTCACTGCAGATGTGTTGCAGATCTGTGTCTCAGGAGCCAAGATTCAACAAAAATGAATGAGCCAATGACATGAAAGTTTTACATGTGTAACAAGAAGAGTAATGGAGTGAGGGTAACAGTTTATTTGTAGAAGTAAAAGCAAACAGTCTAAATAAATGAAGCAACTGGTAACTGTTTGTACATTCAGAGGTTTTGTAAATGTTTCATTAAATTTATGGGATCTAATGCATTCTTCCAACTTTTTATAATGAAATTTACATGGATAGGCCTTTTAGCACATCTCTTCACTATTTTGTTTCCAGGCTAGTTATGGCACTGAGACATCTAGTTCTCAATTAGCCAACAAGTCCACGACCTCTGTGTACATCAATTCTGAAATTCCTAACCAGGGAATCCAAACCATCTCACAGCTATGCATAGACAGTTTATGTGTTGTGAAACTTCTGCTGTGTAGAACTGTAATCATTTATTGTGTTACAGTGGAGAGCCTAACCTAGAGGAAACCCATAAGAATTAAAATTATTGTCAAATATTTTTATTTTTCTAAGAAAAATAATAAACCTCAGCATTGTAAACTAGTACCTACTTAGAAGGAGTGTCTAGATCCAACACAAACCAAAGCTAAGGTTTGGAGACCAACTGCTGTCAACTGCTCTGGTGACCCCAAATGCAACATCTATCAATCACCATCATTCAGGGGAAGATCAGATGAAATGAAGTCGGACCATCTACAGCAATGCAAAGCCCACGTAAACTCAGACATTGCCCTTCCATCTTCACTTTTCTCTGATGACAGCCTTTGGGGGGGTGATATCTTAAGAACTCTGTCCACAATGTTAGTGCAAGTTTGACTATGCTGATGGCACATCCAGCTTTAAATAGCAAATACTTCTCCTTAGCAAAGAAAATTGATCCTGAGTGAGCTGTTTGCTTGGCAAAAAGAGTAAAATGCATTCTCTGATCATCTGTCTGGAGTCGTTAGCACAAGCTCAGGTGATCAAGGTCAGTAATGTGAGCTTCTGTGAAAACAAAGCCAATTATCAGGAAACGATCCGTATGTTCTTCTGCCTCTGCTTTGGTCAAGTTCATGCCCCTAGTCCTTGCTGCTTGCATCTGCTTCAGAAATGTCCATGATTCAGAAGTGAAACAAGTCCTGATAGAATATATCCCAGTATCCGTATAGAGATGAAGGATTCCTTGCTTCCCTTACGTTCAGTCTTTAGGTGGAGTACTAAACAGACCACAAAGCTAACACAGTACAAATTTCTTGACTCTAAATTCAGAGAAAGGAGCTAGATGAGCAAGACCTCACTATCCTCTCCATATTAACCTGTGGTTCGAACTTTGTGCGTCTGGGATCATTCGAGGTCTGAACAGATTATTCCTTTCTTTTCCCTTTTTGATTTGTTAGAAAAGCAGAAAAGATAGAGAATCCCTTATAAAGACGGTACTTCCTATTAAAATGGGAAGTACACTGAAAGATAAAAAGATGTTTCATTTCCACATTTTTAAGGCAGTGCAAACAGCAAGTTGGATTGTGGAAGAAAACCATGAAATGAATCTGAAAGGGTAAATTATCCCTCACCTGCTTACTTTAATTGCCTTGTTTTCAAGTGAGTCAACTCAGAGCAATATTTTTGCAGAAATACCAGTCTACCAATTCTCACCAGTCCCAAAAGGTTTCTCTTTTGGCCACAAGACAAAACAAATGACATCATTATGATAAAGCTTCCCTCTAAGTCAGGAATGTACAAAAGTACCCTGACTGCATCCTGCTATCGAATATAATGAAAATAGGCACAGAGATGACACGTGTTACCATCAAACACTGAAGACAAGGTGGAAAAGGTGGCAGGGTGTGTTTGTTGTGCTTCTCTGGAGAGGCAAAATGAAGACAACACAGGATAAAAGAGGATTCTCAGTCCATAAGAATCTTACTTCTGTTAAGCAAAGCTATCAAATGTGTAATTGCTGAAATAGGCGAGGAGCCAGGTGCAGTATCAAAACATCCATTGCCAGCCTACTGCATCAGCAGACTCAAAAATATAAAAACAAGCAAGGAAGCTGTTTTGAGAGCCTGAGGTCAAGATCAGCTCCATCATTTGTTTAAGGATGCACCTACCAAGTAATATGAGGAAATTACTAACACTAGCTTGATCCATTCACTAATACGAGACAGCAGTACTGAAAGGAAGTGAGGATTGCAAAGGGCATGAGGAAGTTCTGTAGTTTCCCACTAGGGGCTATACTCTAATATCATATAATGTGACGGTAGCAGCTCAGCTGCCCATCCTTGCAAGAGATAAAGGCTATACCTGCCTCTCTACTGCCCAGCCAGAAAACCGTATTCTAAAAACAAGCTAAAATAATAATTTTCAGCCTTTTTATGGCCAGGGCCAACAAATTCCCAGCAATTATATGACATGTACAAAGCCTGCAAAGCAGTATTTCTATAGCAACATGTCTGTAGCTCTGTAGTACAGACAGCACAAAACACAGGAGATTAGACTTTTAACACAATTTCTAGTAGCTGACAAATAATAATCTTCAGCTTTCAAAGATTTGGCAAGGAGCCATTTAAGAATTATAGGCTGAGCAGCAAAAGAAAAATGTGTTTTGAAATCCCATATTTATTAGTTAAGCTATCATTATTACTATTCAATTATAGTACAAATGTGCAGCTTTCATAATGTAAAATACCATTTCAAAGTCTTTTGACAGGATTAGATGCAATATGCCTCTCTCCAGTCAGGCCCAGTTCTTCAGGATACCAACATGCCCCAAGTCCCCCTGAAACCTACTGATAAGGCAAAACAGGCGGATGAGATGTCTGTGAACAGCACAAAGCATCAGACATGCCTTCCTTCTAATTAACAACAACAATAATTAATAATAGTTAAAAATATTATCTCTGCTGGGTTGTTGTTCGAAGAAAGACAAGCCAACAGGACAGACTCACCCTTTTACAGGAATATGAAAGAACAACAGTTAGAAAAGAGTAATTCCTGACCAAAAATGCTGAGGAGGAGAAGAGGTGGGATGAGACATGAGAAGGAGCCCTCTGTTTCAGTAATACCGCCTTGTGGATCTTCCCTCCCTCCACCATGTGGTTTCTATTTTCTCGTATTAATCCGTGCTTCCCCTCCCAACATTTTTTCATGTGGCTGCCAGTCGGAGGTCAAGGAGTACTAAGAATGGACTGAAAAGAATTTCCAGGATGTTTTTTAAGACTATTAATAACTGTAGCAGCTATTCAAGCAAACAGCACTCTGTGTTCATTATATTCCAGACCATAAGCTCATCACCTGAGGAGGCTGATTCAGAGTTTCCTCACATTACAGATTGTACAGACAGTCAGTTATGGTATGGGACTTCGGAGACAAGATGTCAGTAGGATGCTGAAAAAGCAGGACCCATGAACAGGAATGTTTTTCAAAGGCAATAAAAGTCCAGAAATAGGTCTCATGAGGGGTTTTAAGTGTTGCCATTTACAGTACCGCACTTCCTAATTCCAAGGCACCCAATTGCACAGCAGGCATCATCAAAGCCCTAAGATGTGAAATATTCCTCGACAACATGCAGCAAGACTGAAGTACTTATAAGTGAGATCTACAGAAGACACTCAAGCCAGGCAGGCTGCCAGAGGCTACGGGGAGAGCTGGCGTTTCTGGAAATACGTGATTAAGCTTCACCAGTGCTGCGCAGTGAAAGCCCTGAGCAGCATCCCTCACCACAGTGATGCAGGGAGACTCAGATGGGACCTGAAGGAGAAACGCAGCCCTAAGCCCATGATACAGTGAATTATTCAAAAGAAAAGAGATTTGATCAGCTGTGTTCAAGACAATACACTTCAAAATTACACTGAAGCCTTGTGCAGGGCTGACTGCCAACTGCATGATGATCTGTGCTTCAAACAGGGCAGAATACCTCACCTTCACATGTCCCAGTACACTGCTTTAACTGATATAATGGGCAAAGTGGGGAGACTCAGCCAATCTCATTCCAGCTGTCTTCTGTGTGAGACCTGACCTGGCAGTCCCGGAACATGAGGCCCCGGAGGGAATGATCTGAGAACTCCATAGGGGGCCTGGGCATGAGGCAGCATGAATACGCCAGGTGTGGCTGCTCACACATGAGCAGATGTCTCCATTCATGTGTAACCCCCTCTGCTTCCAAGGGGATTAAACATCTGACCTTGAAATGCCTAAAACCAGGGCCCAAAATCTATTTTGAAGCTGATTTTTATAAAACAGAAGATGACTGTTATAAAAGAAGAGACTAAAATTTGCACAAGAGAAAAAGAAGCAGTATGCCAAGTTTCAGAGTGACGTATGAGGGCATAAATCACAGTCAGAAGGTGGGTTTCAGAGAGCTAAGTGATGAATTCAATCCCAGAAAAATATGTGCTCGATAAAATGCACTATCTTGGACTCCTCCTACAGACAGCAGCTTTTGGGCATCCAGGGCTTTCCAGCATCCTAAGAAATGATGCAAACTATTTAATTCTTTTCCCCAAAGGCTTTGCCTTGTGCTTTCCTCATTGATTTTGAATTTCAGAGAGTAAATTTAAAAGAGCAAGGGAATACTTAAAAAGATGTTAACTTTCTTGCCTCCCCCCAAAATGACCCATGTTAGCAGAATAACGGTTACAGACATTTATGAATTCATTTTTGAGATGTAAAGTTAGGTATGATTTTTATATAAGCACAAACACGTCATAACCGAGTTCCAGAAGTTTCCAGCACTCATTCACAAAGGTAACCAGAGCTGGGGAGTGACCCAAACCTTCAGCTGCTGTGGCTAGAACTAAAGGATGGTGAAGTGCGGCTCTTGTTGAGAGAACGTCGCTCCAACAAATTATGAGTCTAAAGATGCAGCTGACTTGTTCCTATTCTGTAGGAAGTGCAGCCCCTTCTCTTTTCCAGTTTTCCTGCTAGCTGTGGCTATGAAGAAGCCTCTTCAGGCCTTTGTACGTTACACCAACTTACCCATCCAAGAGCCTCACCAAACAGCATTTGCCAGGTAGATGTGAGTAGTAGATGGCCATACCACAACATACTGCAATGCCATGGGAAAGTCACTGACTCTTTTTGTATTGAGCGTTAAAGCTAAGTTTACTGCCCATTTCCTCCACAACTCACATTTGCTGGATATTGTAGATCTCAAGAGTAATTTCTGAGTTAAATGAGTACATTTTTTCTAGTGCACAGACATGTTTTCATTAATGGTGGTTAAATTCCAGCTAACACTGTTACACGATCCCTACCTTCACTGGCAATTACAGGGGAGTTAATATTGCATTTTTACTTCCTGCCTTTGAAAAAGGAGACAACTGCATTGTTTCAAATCGCCCTGTAAATAGCACATTCCCTTAATAGTTTTGCAAAATCCGGGAAATCTTGTGAGATACTGCTAAAGGTCAACAAAAATGTATTCCCCATGGGATACCCCTAGAACAGTGTCTCCATTGAAATGTTTGTGGTGAAGCTTTGCATTCTGGCATGTATGTGCAGTGTTCAGAAGAAGGCTGGTAAGAGCCATGACATTTTGGTAGGAGCAAAGGGACAAGGTGGCACTGGTGCTGTTGAAAGCGAATCTGGAATAGGTGGAGAGGAACAGATTTTGTACCCTCTGAGCTAAAACAGTAAAAGGAGGCTTGGAGGACGCTGCACACAAATTCTGCTCACCTATAAAAAACCAAACATTATTGCACAGCTGGCTGTAGTTCTAAGCTGCATGGTATGCTGTTCTGATAGCTGTAGAGCGACAACAGCCTCTATACCTACCCCTTAGCACAGAGGAGCTACACCTGCCCTTCAGCAGTATCACACTCTCCTTGGAGGCTCCCCCTGCTCAGTGCCTCTTTCCATGCTGGATCTCTCCAAAAGCTCATCCTCTGCAGCCTCTGCCTGCCCTCAGGAAGCACAGTAGTGATGAAGGTCCTTCTTTGAGGGTCATGGGGAGCAGTTAGGACTAAGCGCGAAGTCCTCCTCCAACAGCCCCTTACACAGCCTGTCCCTCCACACATGAGCCCAGACTGTACACAATATACAGAGAGTACGGGATGCAATTCCCCATCTTGTCTCCAGTAAATCCACTCCTGGCTATCACACATTAATTTTCTGGGATGTCATACAGAGTGGAACAAACTTTGGTCAAGGGTGTCATATTTTCAGATCAAAAGCATGCACTAAATATCCTGAGTAGATTAGATTGAAATGGATATGAAACTGCAGACCTAGGATGCCTTTTCCTGATGACTTTTCCCAACAGTTTCCAGGTCAGAAGCTGTACGCATGCAGTAGATGGTGGATTTCCTGAAGGCACACTATAATCTTTCCCGTATAGACAATGGAGTTGAGATGCCTAACTTCAGAGACAGAATGGTGCTTCATTTCCATCATCCATGATGAATATTGCTTCTGAGGCTCATTGCCTCAGCTAGGTGCAATTAACTAAGCTGTTCTGATTTACAGCTGCAGTTAATTTTATTTCAGGCAGGTGATTGCTCATTCTGTTTCACTGCCTTGCCATTCCCAGATTTTGGAAGACCACAATGGCTTTTTATGCTAATTGGACTCCGTTTCCTCAGATTCTCACACAAACATTTAGCACAAAGCACAGACTGCTCTTTCCTCAGCCATCTGGCAGAGAAGCTGAAACCAACAATTTTCCAAGTCAAAAATCAGACATCTGAAAATAATGTTAATGTATTCTAACCCCTTTGTATCTACTGAACAAGTCAATGGGCAAGCTGGAATATGGAGAACAGGCTGTAGGAAGGGCACACTGTTCACCATGCCCTACAGCATCCCCAAACAATCAGACTAAGGCTGCAAAATTAGGAACTCAAATCTATCCTCTCCTAGAAAGGCAATACTGCCTGCAGCCCAACATCTGCTATACCAAAGATCAGGTGAGAGGTCTGTGGTCTTTTTCATGGGTTTATGCTGACAAGCAGAAATGAATACACATGTATAAATATACATGTGCATACACACATTTCTATGTTCTGGATATAAATTCTTGTTTGCTGTCACCACATTACATCCTACTTGCCTTGGTAACAAAGCCTTTCTAACTGAAGTCATTTGTAAGTCCTATGAAGTGTAAGACACTTTTATCAGTCAGGGTTGGACTGTAATAGACTCCAGCTTCCTGGAAGACAGAAAGCTTAGATAAAGCTGGCAGGAAGGAGAACGATATGACAAATTACTGACTTGTGAAATGATTGCTTCTTCCACATGACACAGCTAACAGAGGAAACAGAGAACCTGATTTCAGCTTCCTGGAGCTCCCAGACATACCAGTGCATAACAACAAAGGGAGGAGGAAGTCACCATTGTGTTTACCACCAGTGATGTTCTGAGAGGTAAACAAAAGTGCACTCTGCATTCAAGGAACACAACTCAGAAGGATATATAGAATATGTACATGATAAGCATGCATTGTGTATGTATTTGTGCTTTTCATGTTTACCTGAATAGCACAATGTATTTCCCACATAGGCCACAGATGTCAAATGTAGCCATCAGGGATTCTGGTTTTGCAGGATTTTTCCAAAGACAAATAGCCATATAAAGCAGTAGTATCAAATGATGAGGTCAAAGAAACTGACCTAGGAGCAAGAGAATTAACATTTGGCAGAATCTTATTCATCCCAGACCAGTCTCTAAATGAAAGACTGTCTTCACAGAGAGGACCACGGGAGTGGAAAAGTATGTAAACTCTATCTGATCATCTCTCCAGCAGAGATTTTTCTTTCTTTTTTATATTTAAACAAACACTTTTCAAATACATTTTCCTAGCTCAGCTTTTCTAAAACATCTACTGCAAGATCAGTGCTTGATGCTGTTATTCAAAATATGTGGTACATTTTCCCATATATCCCACTTGCCAACAACAAAAAAATCCCTATGCAGAGCAGCATGTACTTTACAGCAGGAAGAAACCCAGTCTATTGCACAATACCTATATGCTTATCCCAGTTTCTTTCTGTGACCATTCAAAAAGCTCATTAACAAGTAATTACAGACATTAGCTTCTGCGTTTTCAACTTCCATTCCCCGTTCTCTGTGCATGAGTCAAAACAGCACCACAGCATTGCTGGCAGGAGCACTTAATCTCCCAAGTAAATCTGAAGGGTTAAATTCCCAGTGAAGTTGGTGGGTGTTTCAGTGAGCTGTGGACCTACTGGTACCTCTCCATTATCGCTGTACCCCTTCTTCAGCAACAATAAGGCAATTATTGAAAGGAAACAACACCCTCTTTGTCAACATGTCTTTGCTGTTAGAATGGTTTTTATAGCTTAAAAAACCCTGGGTAAAATTGATCTCAGAGGAGGATATCACCCCTGTCCAGCCAGCGAGGATAGATTACCAGCAGCTCTCAAAAGCAGCAGTGTATCTTTTCCAGCCCTCTGAGCCAAGCAGATGGATGCCTGGATGGACAGTGTGGGGGTAGCCATAGTAACCATCATCCTGTGAAGCTCCTGCTCACATCTCTCTATCTATCACAACTGGGGAGAAGAGCCAACAGCTCACTGCTGGGGTGCAGATATCCGGTCAGACTTTCTCTTCCCAGCTCCAGCTGGGGCTTCCATTCCTCTTCAGCAATTTTCTAATCATACTTTGCTTGTCTGTGTTTATGGATTGTGAGTAAAATCCCATCCTGGGGAAAGATCCCTCAAGCAAGCAACTTCCCAGCTGAGCAGCCACTGTGGTGGGTAGGTGAGTGCTGGCAGCTTTCTTCCCCTCACAAGGAGCAGAAAGCCCCTCAGCCTTCCACAAGCTGGGCAAACACCTCCATCTCTCTTGAACTCACCTAGAGTACTGCATGGCATGTGAACACAGATCAGGGTTGATCCCATTCCCAGCCCGTGTGCAGCCTGTCAGCCAGCATTCATTGAGAAGCACAGAGCCACAAGCAGCTTTGCGCTGTACCCATCCCCATGGGAGCTGGCTCAAAGGTGTCCCTGATGCAGACACCATCCTAGCTTTTCAGAGGGGATAACGGCCCAGGGTGCTGCAGCCTGAAAGGCAGCTGCCAGGCTTGGATGCAGGAGAAGGCTGCTCTGCCAATGACTGATGGTGTTATCCGCTCTCATCTCTCCCTTAAGGTTTTATCATTTCCATTAAGGGCAAGTCTCTTCTCAAAGCAAAATTTAGTGGTACACAAGGTAACACATCTAACTGCCCTGCACGAACTCAGAAGGGTATTTTAAATTTTAAAACATGCCTGTTGAAAAGCAAATATGATCTGTTTGTATTAAGTTGTGTGACCAAAGCCTGAAGCTGTTTCAGAACCAGGAAATATTTGAGGCTGAACTGGGCTGTAGGGATTGTTTAGTCCCATCCCCTCATCACTGTCCATTTATGTAGCGTTTCACTTCTTCAGTTTGTCTGTGTGGGTATTAGAGGAGACAGTGTTGAAAGCTTTCTTAAAGTCAAGATAAACAACCTACTGCTTTCTGCTCATCCACCGAGCCGGACAATTCACTGTAGAAAGCTACTGGGACAGTCAGACATGATCTTCCCTTTGTAAATCCATGCTCGCAACTCCTAGTTACTTTCTTGTCCTCTGTGCATTTGGAAATGATTCCCAGGAGGATTTGCTCCCTCTCTTTCCCAGGGATTAAGGCGAGGCTGACTGGCCTGTAATTCCCTGCATCTTCCTCCTTGCCCTTCTTGAAGAAAGCGGGACATTTGCTTCCTGCCAGTCCTCAGTAACCTCCCCCAGTTTCTGCGACCCGTTCAAAGACAATTGCAATGACAGTAGCTGCTCTCTCAGCTCTCATGGCTGCATCCTGTCAGATCCTATGGACTTTTGCGTGTCCAGCTGGTTTAAATGTTCCCTAATCTGATCCTCCTCCACAAAAGGTCTTTTTTGCTCTAGACTTTCCCCTGGGTTTCAGGCACATGAAATTCTTGAAGGCAAAAAATTTCTGTGAAGACCAACTGAGCGGATGTACGAAGACCTGCGTGTGTCTGCAGCCTCACACTGCAAACTCGCTTGAACTGACATGTGTTCTACCCTGTTTGCAGAAACTCTGAAAACCAGACCTAAGTCATAATCATATTGAGCAGTTGCCAGCTACTGCTGGTGACCTGATCTACCTTCAGGAGCTAAATTTGCACAGCAGTCACCTGGAGCCAGTCAGCCAGTACTGCTCTCTGCTGCTCCACCCGTCAAAGAGCCCTTGGGCCTCAGACAAAACAAAAGTAAAACACTTCCAATTCAGTTCTGTGAACTGCGAGAACTTGTTGGTTCTAAAACTCAGTGACAATGAGGAGATTAGGTTGAAGAGTCTGTTTTGAACAGCCTAATCCAAGCATCCCCTGCACACAACTTCAAATACCACTGACTTTATTAGCATGAGCTGCGAGAGCAGCCATGAATTATTGAGTGTACTACAGCAATTTATGGCTGCTCTTGTCACCTCCTTCCTTCTCACCTTTGTTATGATCTGGAATTGGCTAAAACATGGCCGGTTTACATGTGGGAAGAGAGCAAGTAAAGGGATAGGGGAAACCACCCATCATCACCTCCCTGAGCAGCAGGTGCCCTGTCCAAGGGGAGGGGCAGGAGCTGTACATCCATCAGCTACTCACTCATCCATGCCATGGTCCCATGCAACCCTCCTGCTTCCCCCACAGACTTACAATTAAATAAATGGCTAAACGTTTAGATTTATTTGTATATTTGCCTTGCAAGGCACACATCTGGAATCAATTCCCTGTATAGTAGTGGAATGGCTTTTTTTGCATTACTCCTTGTTTCTCCTCTCCCCCCTTCACCTGAGTCTTGCAAAATTACATTTGTGAAGCACAGATGTATTAAGCAAGGAACAGTGTGAAAAGAAAAGTTTATAAATAAATTAATAATTCTCTATTCATAGCAGGGCTTGAATAATGTCCCTAGAACCACACACTTGTGAAAGGAGGAGAAAACCAAATACTGAACAGCTGCTCATTAGAAAAGCAGCAGCCATCCTGAGCCCTGAAAGATATGGGAGTCCTGTGGGGGACTGCATGACCATGTAATTAAGGGCTCTATCAGACTGTTGCAGGGGCTGCAACAAAGCTACCCTGGCTTTGCAAACCTGGCACTCTTAAAATGTAACTGCTTGTCATTTTGGGGGTAAAAAACGAGGAATCCCCACACCCCCAGGCCACAAACTGTGCTGTGTGTGGTTCCAGGGACACCTTCCAGAGGGGAGCTGAGTGTCCAAATGAAGAGACCTCTGCCATTTGAGCCAACAGGAGAGCTGGCAGAGGCATGTTTGACATCCTCTCAGTCATACGCAGTGCTGGGGAAAGGCGCTTTGTGCTGGCACGTATCTGGGTTTCTCCTGCGTTTGCCAGCAGCAAAAGGACCCTGAAGTGCCAGACACTGGTGTGGCTGCCTGGGTACACTGGTGAGGCCAGTGGTGGGCCTCCTTGTGCCTTACCTGCACAAGTACACAGGTCGGCCAGCATGTTTAGCACAGGTGCAATAATACATTCCTCTCTGTCTCTGTTCCTGAAAACAGTGGAGCTACCTTGGCAGCAATTTAAAAATGAAAAGTCAGCTTCAGACAGACACTCAACATGACAAATTTCATGTCTGATGCATATATCTGGCACAGCCATCAGCAGTTTACAAGAGATTCATAACAGGAGCATTACTAGCCCTACGCTGAAATACTAAAGTTCAGATTGAGAAGCCATGATTTTACTGTTGTTTTCATGGAATACAGGGGCTTAGAGGGCACGACTGATGTCCAGACGTGCTGGAGAAGGAAGAGCAATCGCTGTTGGATTGTAATCACTCCAAAAGCTTTCAGCAGAGAAACACCAGAAAAGAAGACAGTTTTCTAATCTACTGAGACACAAGAATACCACAAACACTGCCCATCAGAACTGGCTTTCTAAGCTTGTAGTTACCCTACAACCATTCTTTGGAAATTCCCCCTCTCCAGCATGAGAGATTTATTTCCTGCTGCCCCAGGCCCCACTAAGAGTACATCCCGATGCCCCCCCATCCAGAGAAGCCAGCTCTTGCTGTAGCTCTGCATTCATCTTGCCTCTGGACATTTCCAGTCTGCTCCTGCCTGTCTCAACTTGGTTATCGACTCTGAGCCAAAGACTTGTCTTCTGCAGCTCACCTCTGAGTCACCCTTGCAGCACTGGTGCTTTTGTTGAAGGCAACAGGTTTCATGCAGAAATTTCTGGAGGGTTTTTTTCCGTTGCTTTTTCCTTCTCCCTTCCATTTTGTCTCCTTTATCAGTGTGAGTTATGAACCTGCAGAGATGTTCTGTGCTTACAGATTTGCTATGTGACTAGCTTTAATGCAAGGGAGCAAATACTGCAGGTCTGTCTATTAGTATGAATAAGCAGAAGTGTGTGTGTATATATGTAACTACACACCAATATAATTATATGCATAGAGAGAGAGGGAGAGCAATATAAGTACACATAATCACAAGTACGCAAATATAATTAAACAGTGTGAAACTATTGGAAAATTCCTTTTCTAAAAATATTAAGCTTCTAGGTTACACTAATGCATTGAGCATATGGAAAACCAGACAACATGCTCATTTCAAAACCAAAGTGGAAAGCCCACAGACTTCCCGTTCGGTTCAAACAGCTGTGTGAAACAGAGCTTCCCCAAGATAAGGCTATTTGCTTTTGGAAACAAAAGCCTGGTTTTGCCTTGAACTTGAGTGCCGATGCTGTCTCCAGGGCAGCTAATGCCACAGCTCCGGAGGAAGCAGATGGCAGCCGGCGCTCCCCAGCAGAAGCTTTGATGTGGGCAGACTGGTTCCTCTGAAATCACTGTACACGGCAGGCCTTTACTTCTGTGTGCAGTGAGGGTATTCCCAGATCCCGCTGGAGACCAGGGTGCATTCACAACCTACCCACACCCCCTGAGAGGCAGGTGACTGCCCTCACCAGCGTGGTTGTGTGCCAGTGTATCCACTGCACAAGACAGACCATGCTAAAGAGGTGGTGCATACCTCAGGAACAGATTCCAGTGGGCCAGGATGCTCACTAGTTTGCATCAGTTCAGCTCTAGGCTGCTGTATTCACAAGAGGTGAGAATCAGATGCGATAACTAGCAGTAAGCCTCAAAAATACCATTGCCCTGGGTTCAGCTGAAACTGTTTTCTCCTTCTTAGCAGCTGGTGCAGTGCTGTGTTTTGGCTTTGGTCTGAGGACAATGCTGGTAACACACCAGTGTTTTTAGTTCATAAGTAATGCTTACTTCTATCAACGACTTGTCAGTCTCTCAAGTTCTGCCAGTGAGGAGGGGCGCAAGAAACCAGGAGGAAGCAGAGACAGGACACCTGATCCAAAATAACCAAAGGGATATGCTATACCACAGCACGTCATGCCCAGTATATAAACTGAGGGGGAGGAGCCAACCAGAAGGGCAGATCACTGCTTGGGTAGGGCTGGGTATCAGTCAGCAGGTGGTGAGCAATTGTATTGTGCATCATTTCTTTTAATTGGGGTTTTTTCCTTTCCCTTTTTAGTTTGATATTCTCTCCCCTTGTTATTTCCCTTATAGTTAGTAGTAGTAGTAGATTTGTATTGTACTTTAGTTGTTGGACTCTCTTAACCTGTGGGCCTTACATTCTTTCAATTCTCCTCCTCATCCCACCCAGAGTGGGAGGGAAAAGGTTGTGAGCCAGCAGCTGCGTGATGCGGAGTTACCAGCTGGGCTTAAACCACAACCACTATGAAAAAAATATGAATCTAAGTCTAGATCTTGAATAAATGACTTATCAGTATATATACCCATGGGAAATAAATATGCTTTGGAGTTTTTTCTAGAGTCCTCAAGATGGAGAACTGAATATCCATGTTAAGGTACAAGAAAACACCATCACTGCTGAAAATCCCATTATTACCAAACTCTAAACTTTTGGGACCCAAATCCAATCCCTTTTGAAAATGCAAGAGAAGTCAAGCTACCCACTGCCTCACAGGCATTTACATCTGGATTCTTCTTCTCTTTAAAAAGATGCATAAGTAATACACCAAGAAAAGGAATATACAAGGATGCCTCTTCTTCAAACTACACGCTACTCAGAATTGCAGGTGCTGCTGGCCTCACTTCGTTGTTATTGCTGCTTTGTACCACCAAGGCAGCTGGATGCAGAGGTAGATTGGTGCATTAATTACCCTTTAAATAACAAGCACACTCACATTTGCTTGAACATTTTTCTCCAATCTCATGTTTGGGACCCCTTGAGGTGTAATCTGGTTTCCAGTAGGTTGTATCTACTCATATCAGGGTTCCATTTTGTGCTTTTGAGGATGAGAAGGCGCAGTTAGGAACTGCGAGTATTGAGAGGACAGAGACATTGGCCCCAGGAAGGGGCCAGGATGGAAAATTCTAACAAGTAGCAGCTGTTGACACGCCTTCCTCTCAACCCCTGTACTTAGAGTGACTCCTTATGAGCACAAGTAAGGTAAAATTTAAGAGACCATTGCCATCTCATCTCCACCTTACCACATTTGCACATCCCTCCTACACTGGATAAAATGGCAAGTCCAGGATGAGGAGGATTCTGTGGCCACCCATGTCATCACCTTCACATCATCTTGGGAGAAAGAGAAGTTTTTTGTGAGCTGCAGCTGCGTTCACTGTTTGTAACTCAAATACAATAACCTTCCTCAATTTCCCCTTTCCTGCCTTCACACACAAAAGGGCATCATTTTGAGCCCAACTGCAAACATGAATGCAGCCTATTTGTATCACCTGTTTCTCAGATAAGAAAGTCAATTCACGGTATCTGCCTAATCCCAGCCTTGCTGAAGTTGATCACAACGCTTGTTAGCCCAAAGCCTGGTCCTGTTGCACTCCCGGGCATAATTCCCACTGACTTCAAACGTGTTCCCCTGGTCTGGCTCAGTGACTCCTGTGAGCTTGGCACCAGGGTTTAAATCACTGTACACAGTCACGCGAGAAGCTGTCGGCAGTCAGAAATGAGTCATTAGTATGCTGCCAACACAGTATTCAGTGACAAAACCCAGCTGCCACTGTAGTCAAGAATGCAGTTTCTTTAGCACTACTGTAAGTCTTATTAGCATAGAAATCAAGTGTATGTATGTAATTGAATTTCTTTGTTGCATCCTAGTATGAGATTTTCCATCAATCCTGATTGTTACTAAATTTGAACTAGCAGCCCATATTTGCACTTAAGCAACATCTGAAAGGGGACTACACAAAGAAAGACTTTCCTAAGTCAACACATCCTAGAAAACAGCAGCTGTGCAAAGGCAGAGGCAAGCAGTATTTCATTTTCCTCCCCATAGCACCCAATCTTTTGGCACCTCTGCTTTAAAACTGGGCTCTGCTGGCAGCCTGTGAGAGAGCAGAGGTTGTTCCACCAGGAGACTCTGTCAGGATGTTGGGGTGCTGGTTACTGTTGATTAGGAAGTCAGATAATACCATCAGTACAGTTCATTTTAGGTCGCTGATTAAACTCAACTCCTGGAAAAGAAAGAAGTAACAAAGCCAAGAGGGGAATACCAGAAGTGGTTAGGAGCATAATTTCAGGATTAACTTCACTGACATAGGAATGACTGTTCAGAAGCAGTATGAGTCTCAGAGATGCAGGAGTTGTCTCTGTGGGCTTGGGATGTGCTGAGGAAGGGTGAGGACTGACTAACCTAGCCTGGACTGAGAATGCAGCCACCATCACTGTGTCTGCCTTTTCAGTGGTGGTTTCTCAAGGGACTATCCTAACCCCCATGAACCATATAGCCATATTTTCCTACATTTTCCAAACATAACTGCGGTCAAAACCACAGACACCTGATGAGATGGAAAAAAATGGTGAGCAAGGAAATTTAATATCCCTCCCCTGTACAGATGGTCATCACAGACCTTGATTGAGTTGTGTTGCTAATGACTGCGCTGTGAACACATCCCTCCAGCTTTGTTACTAAACCAGCGCTTTACCAAGGTCACTGTCCAAGCAATCTATAAAGCCACCAGCCCTTACCCATGAAGTTAAGGAACTAAGACTTGTAACCCCAGGGCAGCCTAGCACCAGAGAAGGGCAGGAGCCAGGGTGCAAGATGAATCCAAGGATCGAAGGTAGAGTCCGTCTGCAAAATTTCACAGTTTAATATATCACAAGATCCTGACATGAACCAATTTCCCCCCAGATGTCCACAGCTTCAGGAAACATGGCTGTTATTCCTACAGCTCTTGGGACTTCAGCAAAGCAGGATTGTGCTCCTGGATTATTTATATATATATATATATAGTGACAACTGCAACTAAATAGAGGCAATGGGGCAGAGTAACTGTTGATGTTGGACAATCTGTAAGTAAATGGCAAGTCACAGTCAGATTTTTCCCAGTACATCGCAGTGCCATGTAATGCTGTTTCTACAAACCGGATATCATCACCCACTGCTGGGAGTGGGCAGGAATGAGTTCACTTCAGCGTCCAACAGTTCCCGCTGGATATTTTCTTCCTCAGGCAATAAACCCCAAGATCAGGAATCTTCTGAATCAGACAGAAGGAAAGAGTGAGCTCCTTCCTCCCCTGACACAATGCAACAATAAAACAGAAACTAAGAAATATCCAGAAGCAGCTGATTCCCACCATGAGCCCCTAGCCATGGATTCCATTGCGCAACCCTGGCATGAGGGCAGGACGGACTTTCCCTCTGGGGAATCACAGGGAAGGAGGAAAGGGATAGGACGTGTGTGGATAGCATTAGCTTTTCGCTGGAGTTTCCCTCCATGCTGATGATGAATTGCACCACCTTGGTCAAACCATGCAGCTCTGTCTCCCTTTGGACCTCTATAAAACTGACTTGTGTTACAGATTGATTTAGCGTTATTTCATTTTTCACTTCTGGGCTTTTCTTTCGCTACCTTGATTTCAGTTATTGCGAGCTCAGTCTCTTGTCAATTTTACACAAAAGCTCCTGTGTATAAGGTAGTAAGTTAGGAAAATGTAAAGATTTCAGAGAAAGGATACTCTGATCTGGTGGTTACTGCAGGGCACTGTCAGCCAGGGCTGGGAGACCTCCCTGCAGCTTCCCTTGTATTTCTGGCTCAACACTGCCAAGCAGCTACCAGCCTACCCTCTGCAAATCAGGGTGAATAAATCAGTGCCTTTTGGAGTCCTGAACTAACTTCAATTATCATTTTAGAGTGCTCTGCAGCTGCCTTGTAAGAAGGCCTTACCAAACATTTCTGCATGAGAGTGACCCCAGCTCTGTCACGAGTTGGTGTTTTGGACACTAGCTTATATAAACTGGGGTGCCTCTGATGTCAGCACTGCATTTGTCAGACACTGTTGCAAATTTACCCCCACGGACACCTGAGTGCATTTGCTCTGGCAAAACATCTAGCATTAGCTGATATTATTGCCAATCTGTCTCTCTTGGGGCCTTTTTCTTTTTTGGCTAGTTTGCTAATTTAGTAAATATTTAGAAATCCATGTTCTTATAAAACTGGAACACTGGATACCATTCCCCTTTGTTCAAAACTGTTTACAGACATAGGCACAACTATAGTTAGATCTGTAGTTAATACTCGCTGGGGTAAAGGCAAGCTATCCTAAGAAAGGGGTGGGGGTGAAGGGGAGAAATTTGTTATGGCAAAGTTCAACAGTGCCTTCAAGCCCTCGTGGCAGAAGCTCTCATCGAAGACTTGCTTCTAAAGGAAAAAAGGGAGTTTGAAAATAAGGCAGTGAAAATGAATGCCCAATTGCATGGTAACCTTCAAAAGGTGACAGACGAGAAGAGGTTGCCTTTAGCACGTGGCACAGAAAGCCAGGTCACGCAGGGAAAATGTCTGTGGTGGCACATCTCCCAGTCTGCCTTGTGTGTGGATGTGCTTCTTCTGACCCCAGTGCCTCAGGTGCTGACCCATCTTGCTCCTGCTGCTGCACCCTTACCCCCAAGAGGCCAATGCCTATGCCCAACGTGTTATATCCAAGGCAGTCAGCAAGCCATGAGAGCAGTCACCAGTGGGACAGAGGTCTCCAAACCAGAGCAAATACAGCTGTTGACACCAGACAGCATGGTTGTGAAGTCCAGATTTTTAGGAGGAAGTTGCCAGTTCCCAAAGATTTTTACCATGCCTGAAGATTAAACAGGCCAGGATACAACTCAAAGTGTTGGCAAGGAATCGTAGTGCCCTTGAGGAGACAAAAGACATCTTTTGGCAACAGGCATGCTGGACTTAGCTTCAGACCACCAGGGACTTGCTGGTGGCCATAATTGCATGGTTTTTTCTCCCCTCTCCCAGGAAGGCTTCCCAATCCCTGCTGCTGTGGCCATGCTGTGAGCAGCCCCCATGGTACACAGTTAAAAATTGGCTCAGCAGTGTCCATAGGAGTTGCAGCCATCTCTAGATGCTTGGTGAACAATCACGGTGCCACTGCACTTCCACCAACAGCAGTTTGCACCACTTTTTTTTCTTTATTAAAGAAATAAATTGCTATTTAGCCAGCCTTTGGAGCGAGCGGAAGCAAAAGGGTTAGGGAACAATGCAGAAAGGGCCGACAGGATCCCATTAGGAAGGATTTGCCCTGACATAATGCAGTGGAACAGCATGAATTCACACTGCCTTAGACAGCAGGCAGGTTTGCATGCTCCAGCACAGAAAGGCAGCTCCTATTATTCAGCCAGCTTACAGGCAAGTAGTTCCACACTCAAGTGTCCAGGCAGAGGTCAGTAACTGTACACCCTGAAATTACTTTAATTACGGGACAATCACTTTCCAGTGTATTGAATAACCACCTATTTTAGATTAAGACCGACCCCAGGGACTCAGCTCCACTTTTAAAGGAAAGCTAATAAGCATGGCTTACAAAGCACACACATGGCTTCTTTCAGCCGGCTTATCAAGATGGTACGTTAAGGGAACCTAATTTACCTTTTCACAATGTGGGTCAAAGCATGAGGTTCTCAATGGAGGGACTTCCTCACAGATGATAGACACAGGAGGCAGTCTTCATGCTGACTTTGATAAGGTTTCAAAGCAGAGAGTTAGGAATTCACATTACAGTGTATTAAGTCCCCCTTTCACCTGCCGCCACAACCAGCCAGGGCAGAAAAAAGAGCTGGCTTCACAAGGCCTGAAGGCACAGCACTTCTGTGCAGTGTAACACCATATCCCCAACAAAGGTGCTCCCAGGCAGCCTCTAGTACAAATCCACTGCAGCTCTCTGAAGATACAAGAAATAATTATCCTCTCAACGTACATTGCTGTGTGCGCATCAAAATAACATGGAGAGTTGAAATGCATTAGGACAGCGTCTGTACCTGAATCTGCTGATTCAACTCCCAAAGCTGCATTAAGCAGCTGTACTCTTCGAGCCCTGCAGATGTCTATTTTAATCATCTGTCTTAAAATATCAGCTGGTTTTATGCCCTATTCGGAAGCTTCCCATCCTTCGCAGAAGCTGTTTCTTTCTGTAAGCACTGCCATCCAATCAAAATTACAGACAGACAGGAAAGAGAGGAAATAAGGACAAGTAACTTTTGCTCACGCTTATTGCCACACGTCTTGCACAGCTTGTGGCTGACGCACCTTGGGAGGGCATAGCTGCTTCACCTGATGAGACCAGCACTTCTATTGGAGATCTGAAATACACGAATTGAGGTATGATCCTCATCAGAAGCAGATCCTCATCTCTTCTCCAGGCCTTCCTCCTTCTCTTCTGCCTTTCTGACTAAGAGGCAGAAGAAACATCCCTGCCTGAAAGAAACATCCCTGTACAACAGAGAAGCTGTTCCTTTGCATGGTAAAATCCTGTTGCAAAGCAAGCTTGAGGATCCTTCCTAACCCACACTGACAGCATCCGCTCACTGATTTCTCCACTGCTCGCTTAGGGTTGTGGTGTGTTTTATTTTTAGCAAAAACTAACCAAAGCCAACTTTTTTTCAATAATGTTGTTCCTCTCTTGAAGGCTCTTCTCCTTCTCTCTGCTGTGCCACCCCACATTCTGACACTTCCAAAGCGTGCTATGTTCATCAATCTAAGTATTTCCTCTATTCCCAATGTACCTGCGATTTGTGCAGACACAGAGCTTAAGATCACCTGCAATCTGTTAATCATGCTAATTACAGTCATTAAGGACCTATTATAGAGTTCACTGTTAATAGAAGCTTCCATAGATGGTTATGGCCAAAACAACTTAGGCCAGCTATCCATACACAACTCTTCATGACTTCCAAAGGAGGATGAGTGTGAAGTGTGTGATCTCTTGGCCCTGCCTTGCACTCTCAACCAGGGAGCTTTGCTCATCCATGGCCAGTGTCTGCTTGTCACCGTTACAGAGACAAGGCCTTTAGAAGGTGTCCTTCTTGTGACTGTGACAAGAAGGCAACACCCAGCACAGAAAATTAGAGAAAAATCTTTTTAATCCTTTACTTGTTCTTGGGCTTTCCTCATACCCTAGATAAACAAATTAAGCTAAAATATTTAAGCACCTCACACTTGCATTCCAGAGCCTTTCTGCTTTGATCAAATGGGAGAACGCTAGAATGGTAAGACTTGCAGTCTGCTGTGCAAGGTAACTGCTCAGAGTCGCTGTTTTTCAAATAACCTGAATTCCACACCTCGAATCCTGTGTTCAGTTCCGGGCCCTGCACTACAAGACACACATTGAGGTGCTGAAGCGGGTCCAGAGAAGGGCAATGAAGCAGGTGAAGGATCTGGAGCACAAGTGTGATGGGGAGCAACTGAGGGGACTGGGGGTGTTTAGTCTGGAGAAGAGAAGGCTCAGAGGGGACCTTATCACTCTCTAAAACTACCTGAGAGGAGGTTGTAGTGAGGTGGGGGTCAGTCTCTTCTCCAAGTAACAAGTGATAAGATGAGAGGGACTTGCCTCAGAGTTGTGCTGGGATGGGGAGTTAGGTTGGATATTGGGAAAAATTTCTACTCCAAAACCTGTTGTCAAGCGCTGGAACAGGCTGCCCAGGGAAGTGGTTGAGTCAACATCCCTGGAGGTGTTCAAAAGACATTTAGATGTGGCACTGAGGGACATGGTTTAGTAGGGGACTTGGCAGTGCTGGGTTAATGATTAACTCCATTATCTTAAGGGTCTTTTCCAACCTAAGCAATTCTATGTTGCTATGACACATCTGGCTCAGAAACACAGCAGCATGCTTGCTTTCCCTCCAGTGACTCATTTAACAGCTCCTCAAGGGAAAATTACTACTACTGGAACAGCACAGACAGCTTCCCAGGCACTGTTGGGTCAGCTGTGTGGAGAGGACCTGGTGCGTATGAAGAGGTGAACATGATGCCTGGCAGGGTGGGCCAGAGCCCAGCAGCAGGAGGTGGGAAAGGCGCGAATAGCCCATGGACTGATGGCCCATTTTGACACCACCATGAGGAGAAGCTGCTCTTTGGCCTCTGCCATGAACCAGTTCCACGCTCACTTTGGCCAGAGCCAATGCCTATCTGCTGTATTACAAGAGTGGGTGAGGTGCCAGACACCTGTGTTTTGATGGATGGGAGGAGGCTTGCCCCCCAGAGACCGCAGTCTCTCCTTGCAGCAAAACATCTGCAGTGCGTTATGGTTTCTCATGAGGTGGCACACAAACTTGTCAGGCTCTTGGCCTGTGAGTGACTGCCCATATATCACAGAGGGACAACTTAAAGCAGATTCTGAGGGCTTCTATGCTAACTTAGCTCTGCTTTTGATGCTGTTAGTTCAGAAACCTTTATTCTAGCTTTTGTTTTTCATTTTCAAAGCCTGCTTTGTCAGTGAAAACCTGTGTCCTCCTAACCATGGCATGGAAAACACTGCTGACAATTATCCCACAGTTACAACACATCACATTAGGTGGTCCTATCTCAATGCGGTAGACAGCTAATGGGTGGGGAGGAGAAACTGATATAGCCTAACCATGAGGTCTTGCTGCCTGCCTGGGAAATAAAGGACACCAAAATATAACTGCGTGGGAAGGGCTTCCAAGAAGAATTTGTCCCAGACCATTTCTGGAAACAGATGATAACATTATTTACCCAAATACAGGAAGTTCGAGATTGCAACGAATGACGAAAGGCATGAACTAAGGGTGAGGGGGAGAAATATGTCCTTCCCCTCCCCTTTCCCAAAAGGTAGAAGGAAAAACCCACCAGCAAAGCCCTGCTTATTAGGCTGTGCACTCACAAGCTGCTATATCCCTCTGTGTTTGTGCATGTGCATCTCACACCCACACAGCCCTGCCCGGCCCACTTTGGATCCTAATGCCGGGGGCTCTTTCCAAAGCTAGGCACGGTATCCCACAGAGGAGAGTCCAGCTGTTGGGATCTTTCCCAGAAATCAAACAGCGCAGCATTCAAGGCTTTCTGGCCTTTCAGTAGTTAATCTGGGAATACCCAGACACCGAGAGCAATGCAAGTCCCTCCCATGAGAAGGGATGGGAAGCAGCAGGGTGTGCTTCAAAGCCATGGCATTTATTTATTTATTTATTTGTGTTGATGTTTATGTAAATTTCACCTGACTCTGGGTTGAACTTCGGGATCCTGAGCTCTCAAATACAGAATCCAGCTGTTTGAAATCATGAAGAATGCACATTCCTGCCAGCAGCATAAATCCAAACTGCAAGGAGGCAAAGAGCCCAGCTAGCCGAAGGAGGGGTGAGGGGGAATTAGCTCCCACAGAACAGCACCCTATCTTCTGCTGTATTTATTTATTTTCTTAATGTTGCTGCCTGCTCTGCAGTAAAAAGAAAAGATGCTGGTTATTTTAGAATACACAGTGATGCAAAGCGTCTCTCAGCATCTGCTCACAGCGATTCCCAGGCACAGCCTCTGCTGCACTCAGACTAAGTGAAAGCAGCACAGACCCAACGTGTTTTATTACAGTGACAGCCTGGCTGAGCTGGATTCAGCAGCATTATATTTATCTTGGTAGTGCTGATGAGCCCAGCCACTGCAAATATGCTGGAAGACCAAGGGGTTCCTCCTCATCTCTGGACATGGCTCAATGTCCCCAAGACCAACTCAGCTCTTCTGGTGTTCAGGAATGCTACAGATCACAGTCACTCTGGTCTTGGCTTCATGGCACACTGACAGCATTCCTGGTCTGCTTGCGAGATGCCAAGCACCAAGTCAACCTGAACTCACCATTTTCATTTGTCTCTCCATAAAACAATTCAGCTTGTTAGCTTTGTTTGAATGAGCTTTGTGTTATCTTAGGTGTCAGATGTAGTCCCCTCTGCCAGCACCAAGCCGTATCCTCTGCATATGCTCCATATTGTGTGTTTTGTAAAATTTAACAGCCAATGTCAGCGCACGCACATGCACGTTTGTGAGCTGAACATGCTCATACGATGGGGCGCTCCAGTGAGCAGATGCAGTACTGGTGACCTCTGACTTTAGGTTAAGTTAAATCTGCCCCTTAGGTGCAGAGACGTATACAGGACCTCTGCAGAAGACATTAAAGTTCGTGCTACAGAGATCAGTCTTCCCAGCTGTTTATAAAAGGGGAGAAGTTAACCTTCTGAGCCTCTATTTAAGCCCTAAGTCAATTATTGGCTTTTTAATCTGTGAACATTATGGTTATTATTATAATAAATATTTTGACAACCTGCTTTGACACCTAATGTGGAACTGGGATTATAATGAAAAAATCTCAGTTCGAGTGGAAAAAAAAAGTCAGTGTGACCTTAGGGCAAGCATATACCTAGCTTTACACCCTAAATGAGCTATGCAGTAAGTGCAAATGCATGGATTAATGGGTACCCATTTTCTACAGTGTTTCTGCGCACACACAAAAATGCATTTGCAGAAAGGAATAAGCAAGGGTGAAGCTGGCAATTCAGAGGTTAATTACTATCATTAAGAAAAAAATCCCACTTCAGGCACATCAGCTTTAAAGCTGGTTGGACGTCGCCCTCTAAGAGGTGGAAGCAGCAGACAGCCATAAATAGAAGCTCTTCAGTCTATGATATAATAAGTGTGATGTGATACAAAGTCTGCGATAAAATTTCACTGTAAAAGCGCCTTACAAAACAAGAGAAGGGGCAAATCAGTTCAACGAACTCTGAGGGCCCCTATACCCAACAGGATCTCTCACTGATACCTAAGGTATTTTCTCCCTGGCCTGGTGCAAGTAAGTCTGAAGCTGTGACCAGTAAGCTGGCCTGATTTACACCAGGACTCCAGTCAGCAGTAATAGGTAAGTCTGACTTTGCCACTACAGAAAACTCCCTGAAGCATGTACAAACCCTCTGCAGCTTGAGGGCTGACACAGTTTTCTCTCCTCCTGTTTTCCAGGCATGAGCTGAAAGGGAACGATGCTCCCCCAAAGTCCCCCCGGTGGCTTTTTGTCCTTTCATCATCCAACACCATCTTTCCTAGTTCTCAAGTTGGCCTTTGTTAGTCATCATAGTGTCATAGAATCATGGAAAGTTTTGGGTTGGAAGGGACGTTAAAGCTCATACAGTTCCAAACTCTCTGCCATGGGCAGGGACACCTTCCACTGGACCAGGTTGCTCAAAGCCCCATCCAGCCTGGCCTTGAACACTGCCTGGGACGGGGCAACTACAGCTTCTCTGGGCAACTTGTGGCAGTGCCTCACCACCCACACTGTAAAGAACAACTTCCTTGTAGTCCTTGTTAGGTGAATAGCTGTGACTGAGTATCCAGAGGGAAAATGGTTGTTGGTGGATAAACCTTGGGGACAAAGTTAAGACTTCAGTGGGGCACACACAATTGCCTCCTGGTGACTTTTATACATTTCAATGTCAGACATCACATATTAGTGTTTAGGTGACAGTAGCAATGACTCTGTGTCCTGGGCTCAGCAGTAGCAGTCATTTTTCTCCTTAGTAGCTGATGCAGCACTGTGTTTTTGACTTTCTGCCTGGGAACAGCACTGATAACACCAGTGTTTTCAGTTGCTGCTCAGTAATGTTTTGGTCTGAGCAAGGACTTTCTGAGTCTCATGCTCTGCCAGGGAGGAGGGGAAGCCGGGAAGAAGCAGAAACGGGACACCTGACCCAAACTGACCAAAGAGGTATTCCATACCACAGCACATCATGCCCATGATATAAACTGGGTGTAGTTATCCAGAAGAGCTAGAGCACTGCTCAGTCGGGCTGGGTATCAGTTGGCAGGTGGTGAGCGGTTGTATTCTCTTCCTTTGTTATTCCCCTTATCATTATTATTCTTGGTGGTAGCAGCAGTGGTTTGTGCTACACCTCAGTTACTGGACTGTTCTTACCTCAGCCCATGGAAGTTACATTCTTTCCATTCTCCTCCCCATCCCTCTGGGAGGTGGGGGGGGAAGAAAGGGGGTGACTGGGGGAGAGACTGTGTGGTTTTCTGAGTTATGGCTGGGCTTAAACCACAACACTCTGTCACTATGATACCCTCCAGAGCCCACTGGTGACAGAGCGCTGGTAGCTAAAATGATTCAGACCATCTTTATTTACAGATTTATTATACCATTACTTTTCCCAGTTAAACTGCCTTGATGACACGCTCCTGCGACACCTGCCACTCCAGAGAATCACTAAGGTATGAATTATAGCCATGATTAGCTTTCAGCTAAATAGAAAAAGACGCTTGAACCAAAACTCATCACCTGTTTTGATACAAATTAAAACCATTGGGGTGTTTTTGTAAGGCAAAGCTCCAAACCCTGCAGCACCCTAAATTCATGCAGATGTTATTTAATCACTATCTGCCATTACTTTTTCCTGAGCTGAACAGCAGTGCAGTTAGCAGAAGTCATGTGAAAAAGGGCTGACGTTAGACAGAGAATGTTGTTAATGTTATGGTTCCAAAGAAAAGTGAGATGTCTTTTATAATCGTTCATGGCTGCGGCTGATAATTGCTTCCTGTCTTACACCTACACAAAACTCATGAATATAATTACAGCAGCGTAGCACTGAGTTCAACCAGAAGGGGGTATTGATTTGTGTATAAATCAAAAGCCATCTTCCTCCGGTCCTATTTACATGGAAAAAATAATAGGGCTTTTCTTAAAAAGCTGCATAATCAAGAAAGGGGAGCATGTTGCAGAAAACCTCACTCATAGATTATATGGCCAGAAGGGAATAATATGATCATCAAAAGGAGTCTACACATGCAAGTCACAGGATTTCCCAAATTAATTAAGCTTTGATCTACAATGTATTTTATTTTTTGAGAAGAAAATAAGAAAACTCCACTTATTTTGGTAGATTTAGAAGTGCATCATTTCCTTTATATGCACATAAATTATTACGATGTTCTCCTGTGCAGCAGACCTTGTTGCCTGGAACAGAAGCAGATGCTTCTGTTCTTGGGGTGCACATTGCATCACTCACCAGCAAAGACAGGGTTGCCAATTAGCACTGGGGTTGCTTACAGGAGTGAGGAGGAACATCTGTAATTTTTCAGGTCCCTCACCTGCTTCCCCTGGTAAATGCTCATCCAGACTGGGAGAGGCATCATGAGCTCTGCAGTAAAGACATTTGAATTAGGGGACGTGTCCTTTCTTGACAGGAAGTGCTCTTTGGGGAATCCTGTCTGCAGGGCTGAGAAATCAAGTGTGGGAAAGCAGAGCAAAGTCTGAATTTGTCACTGTGGAACCCGATCCAAATCCCAGAAAGGCATATCCCTTGCATAGGATGGGGTCCAGCTGGAGGGGGTCCCTGTTCAACACACGGTACCTGCAGAGAAACAGCAGACTGGCTTTTTTGCACCTGAAGCTAGCTGGGGAGGAACGCAAACCTATTTTCAGCTAGATCTGCCCTACCGAGAGCTTCCTCCTACACATCAGTCTTTATTAAAGGTTGATCTATTCTGCACTCTCTTCATGAGTAAATAGCATCCTCCACTGTAAATGCTAACCTTGCCCCAGAGGAGAAGAGTAGCATGCTCCTCCTTTTTCATCACCCAGGCTTCATGAAGAAAACTTGCTTGCCTGTGTAATTCTCTGCAACTAGTCTAAAGGAAGCCTTTAGGATGGGAAGACTGAACAGAAACATTTCTATAGCTTCCTTGTTATCTGAGCTGCCAGCAGAGAGTTCAGGAAGGATGCAGAACTGCAAAGTCTCATCTGTGCACAGGGATTGCACTGGGTAGTAATGAAGAACTAGAAAGGGGCAGAGGCATATACTGTTATGGAAGCATTTACACAGCTCAGGTTTGGCAAAGGGAAAGGAAGAGAGTGTGTAAGTGAAAGATCATTTGAATCCAGTAGAGCTGCCACCTCTTCAGGAGGTACAATAACATCCATATAAACCTTCCATTTTGCTCTTTCTGGCTACACGAGCACAAAATGAGGCCACATCTATACCCCTGCTAAACATCCATCACTGAGTACTCAACTCAAATTAAGTGTTTTGGGAACACTTTGCTTGGGGCTACTAGCAATTAAAGTTCATTTTTGTCAGCTGAGAAGGAATCGATCAGAACTGATGACAGCATTAATATTATTCATCACCCCCTGAAGATTTCTTTCTAGTGAGCCACCTAAATAATTAATACTAAAATTGATTTTGTGAAGCATTCTCAGATGTTGTATTAAATGTATACTAACAGTCTATTTACAAGGCTGTAGTGCAGAAGGATTAAAACCTTATCAATGACATGCCTTTGTTTTTCAATAGGAGCCTGTTTGAAGAAGCAAAATCTATGCAGAATATAATTACATATATTAAGTTACACCACAATTTGTTCTGCCACTGACTATGTAGGATTAAAAACACTGCTAGGAAACGGCTAACTAATTAATCAAAAGGGATCGTTTCCAACAGCTTTCATCTGATCAGCTGTGCCTCAGATCTATTTTTATAGAAACAGTCAACCAAATAGGAAAAGTTAACTGCAACGGGCAGACAAAAGCCATGCTTGAAAAAAACACAGTAAGGAGTGGATATGTTGATTTTTATGCATCTAACTAATATGAGTCATGAGCATTTCCAAGTATCGAGGAAAGATGATGGATGAGGAGGATTGCCAAACCACACCCTATATATGTATATGCACACCAGCTCTCCTGATTGCCAAGTGCCAGCCTCCATAGATAAAATGTCAGCATGAAATACTTTCAGTCTTCTAGGCTTAGGAAGCTGCATTGTATTAAGCACTTGTGTCACTGAGCTCGGAGAAGATACACAAAGCTGTCATTGTACCTGAGAAAAAGCTATAGCTAGGGAATTAAGGACCTAAAGCTATGGAAAAGCCTTGTGGGATTTTCCATGCAATTTGATTTTTACCAAGACTCCTGCCAGACTCTCACAGACTTAAATGTTGTATTCCTGTGCCTAGTAAGGAAGTGCTCAGCTTTACAGGAAGAGTCCACAGAGTAACGTTAAGAGCGAATGCTCACACATAACCTAGGAAAAGAGTTTAGCACCTTAAAATGGGATCCTAAGCAGACAACGTATAACTACCTGCAAAGATGCTGAAAGGCAAGGGATGGCTCCTGCTGCTTTCACTGATGTAGCACCCCGTGAGCCACTGAGCCACAATGCCAACCCCTTTCTGAGGATGAACGTGCTGTCTGATGGGGCATGGAAGGCCAAGTCTCCATTTCATCTGTAAACAGAGAGCACATCAGCAGTCTTGTTGAATCCAGAGTGATTTAAAGGATGTTAGAAAGACAAAGGGGAAGATAAATTAATAAAAATAGCGATTTTTCAGCAATGTTTCTACAGCAAACTTTGCCTATTTTTTTATAAAAGAAAATCTATGGAAATCAAGTGTATGACCAAATGATTAATAAAAATGCTGCCTTGGAAAGCTATGTCAAAAGACGTGGTAACCTCAGACTTTTGGGCTTGGAGCTAGAATGTTCACAGACCCTGGGGAAAACACTCCTTCCCATCCTTTCCTGTGAAGCAAGAGCGCTGGGCAGATGGGTCCAGGGAGGTGATGAAGCAAGGCAGAAAATAAGCAAGAAAATAACTTGATTGTGTTAAGTAAATATCCTTGTGTATAGACCATGAAGAAGAGAGTCCCCTTGCAAAGGTAGTCACAGATACACAAGCCCTTTTGTGAACATATGATTTTTCTCCCACTGAATCCAAAAGGATTTTAACACCGAGCCTACCAAGGTGCTTTGGAAACTCACTCAATACCATATGTGCATATTGACTTCTATACCAGCTTGAGAAATTGGACCCTGACTGTTCACAGCATGACAGCCCGTTGCAAGAAGGTGACACTTTCTTCTGCATACAGAATTAGTTAATCCCCATCTGCTGGTGTGCTACAATTCCAGTCATCTCCTGAAAAGAGACTAAAAGCCAGGCAGACAATTAAAACACAAAGTGTTTCAAAGCATAAAATGTTTCACTCAGGCTAGCAGCTGGAATCTTTTTTGCTGTCTTCTTCATCTTCTCTTCCCCAAATACTCAGTGAATTTGCCTTCTGACAGGGACGTTCACCAGACATTCGTGGTTTAGGAGATTCTCAAAGAATATTAATAAAAATCAGACCTCAAACAGGTCACCACCAATTTTTGCATTATGCAGCTTGCACTTCGACAGTCAGGAGTCAACTGAATGCCATACATACTCACTAATGAAGTAGAACACAGCTGAGAAGTCCAAGGATAATTAAATGGGCACAGGAAGTTTTACGGAAAGACTAATGTGTTTCCACAAATTGAAGATGCCCATTTCACCAGGCAATGTCATAAGCCTAAACAGCAAGCAGGATCTTTAATGAAAATATAGGTGGAGAAGTACCTAGGACTCACGGTAGGACAGTACAAGCTAGACTCCCCAGCAAGCCCATGCCCCAAAAGTGGGCAGCTCTTCACCCCATCCCTCCAGGGACCAACATCAGCTGTTGCTACACAGGGACGTGAGAAGCACCAGTAGCTCCAACACAGGATTGTATTAGTACGGCTGGGCAGGTCATGGGTCAGAGGTGGCTTGGGTCCAGCTGGCCTGGGACATGTCACTGCTGGCACACATCCATGCAGGCACTCCACTGAGTACCTTGTAATTATAGGCAACTCTATGATCAATTAGCATTTTAGCAAGGGCTTTGAAGACTGCACTTCTTGGCTGATGATGCTACAGTGGTACTGAAGAGGTTCCTGTTCATTTGTCTGCCTAAACCCCAATCTGAGAAAACGTTCCTAGTGAAATTACAAGTGGTGTCCCTTATTGTTTGCGCGCTTAACACATGGCTAAATTTTGCTAAAGACCTTTCCAAATTCCATAGTCCTTAAAAACCGTTGAATTTGAGCAATCATATCAACTAATTAGTTAATACCTGTGGCCCAGTTTGAAGTAATTATGGTAGTTTCACCTCCATTAACTTGAATTAGAGCTCATCCAGAGTACAGGATACATAAAATGTAAAAGACTTCCGAAAGTTAACTGGATTACAAATGATCCCTGCATAATGAATTTTTGTTCAAATGCTCACTGAATTACATGTGTATGCCCCGTCATAAATTCAATAAGTTCAGAAATTTCATCTCCGTGGTAAAAGTCCTGACATAAGGACAGCTCCGGTTTCCCAAATGCATCCATTTGTTCACAGGAGAGATCTCCAGTTACAGCCCCCCTCTGAGACCCTCCTCTGGCACAGGACAGTTAAAATCTCTCCATTTCCTGGTAAGAAAGTTTTGTGACAAGGAATTCTGCAAAATAAAAAAAGAAAAGAAAAGCTCTTATCTTCTTTTGGGTTTTTTGCCTGTAAAATCTAGTAGTGGAAGTCCCTACATAGCAACTGTTGTCTGAGCACTGAGAAATGGAAATAGTGTTCTTTTGTTCCTCTTTTTTACGGGGCTACTTTCCCACATGAGATTGATGTATGCTGTTACATGTGTTTATACAGACAACCATTCACAGTGTCCACAGGAAACTTGGTATGTGATGAGGATGTCAGGGCAAATGAGACAAGTCACTTATTAATACTACAATCCCACTTAAAACAAAACAACCCAAATTATGAACCTAGGCTTGACTCCAGTTGAGGCAAGGGTAACATCCCTTTAAGTCTTTCTGCCTCTGCATTTCTGTCATTTTGGGTCTTACGTCTTTGTGGTCCAGCATCCTCCTATTGGCATCACCAGGACGCTGTCCCTGTGAAAGCAGCACAAAGGTCGTTACTGACACACTAGTCTGGTGTCTGACTACCCTGTGATGAACTACCTGAAGTACAGTGGCACAGAATCATAGAATCATAGAATAGTTAGGGTTGGAAAGGACCTTAAGATCATCTAATTCCAACCCCCCTCCCATGGCCAGGGACACCTCACACTAAACCATGCCACCCAACTCTATGTCCAACCCGGCCTTGAGCACCGCCAGCGATGGAGCATTCACAACTTCCCTGGGAAACCCATTCCAGTACCTCACCACCCTTACAGGAAAGAATTTCTTCCTCATATCCAATCTAAACTTCCCCTGTTTAAGTTTGAACCCATTACCCCTTGCTCTATCACTACACTCCCGCATGAAGAGTCCCCCCCCAGCATCCCTATAGGCCCCCTTCAGATACTGGAAGGCTGCTATGAGGTCTCTACGCAGCCTTCTCTTCTCCAGGCTGAACAGCCCCAACTTCCTCAGCCAACTCTCAGCATGGAGAGCTAGTCTCCAAATCCGGGAGATCTTGGTTCAGAGGAAACCTCATTCCTTCACCCTCCCTTACGTCCCTTCCTCACCCGCAGTCATGGAGATATGAGTCCCCAGGGGCACAGTCCCACACGGAGAGCTTCCAAAAAAAGATGGAATCAAGCCAGGGGGCCGGCTCTCACAAGCTCCTGGCAATACTGGCGCAATCTACAGGAAGCTCAATGGAAACCATGGAAGGAGGGGGGGAATCAGAAAGCTCCTTGCCTACAAGATAGGCAACCCAGAAGTGCCACAGGAGTGGGGATAATGCACAGGAGGAAATGTGGAAGGAGGATAATGACAGGTTTTGTGAAACCATGCTCATACATACTATTATCCAGCACACATGAGGGTGTGGGGATGCCCTGCTATTTAACCTCCTCTCCTACACAGTCTGTGTTTTAAATGTCCTTAAACTGAGTACTATGTCTACTGAATGCTGCCTGAGGTAGCTCTCTGATTTCCCTTGTAACACCAATCTGCTCTAAAGACAAGGAAAACAAATAAACCAAACCTTACAATTAAGCAGGTAACAGTAACAGCAGCTCCTCCAACCTCTGGTTTAAGTGGGACAAGTAGATAAGAGACATGCTGGTTGGTCCAGGCAGATGCTCCAGGCTGGGCCAGGTTTCTCTCTAGGTGCCATGGGGTAGGGCTGGTGCCCAGCAGAGACATTATGTCCACCACAGGAGAGGGGCACGTCCTGGCCTCCTGACCCGCAAGGGGGTGAGCCTCCAGGGCAGCCAGGTTTTGGCGTTCAATCATGTGCGGAGGAGCACAAAGAAGCCCTTTATGCTGCTGCAATTGCAACATTGGATTTCAGTTTTATTCCCAAACATGAGCTGAGCTCTCAGTCATAGACAAGCTTTTTAATCAGCCCTGGCAAAGATGAAAAGCCTGAGAAATAGAGGCAGTGTCTGTGCAAGAAGGACTCATTTACATTAAATAATTATCCTGAAGGAGAGAAACAGCAAGTGGGTGATTTTTTAATTATAAAGAAATAATTGCAGCCTGGAGGAGTATATGGAGTCCTAGCTCTGTTCCCTGTAAGTTACCTGTTTGCAGTAAAACCCAAACTGTAGGTTTGAGAGGTAAGAAATATCTGTTTGCTATTATTTTCAAAACAGAGTATCATGTGAGAAGAAGACAGGGAAATAGTCCTGCACCCCTAAAAGGTTGCTGCTGTTATTATGTCTCCTCTGCACTGCAGGGCGAAAAATCACTATTGCCAACATAAATGCTAAAAATACAAGAGCTGACATATAAACACATTCTGTAATGCATTAGGAATGACTCTGCTGATGAGCGTGTATGTGTGTGAGAGATACAGCACTGTCATACAACCGTATCTGCCTGCTGCATAGCCTGCTTATGCAACCTGGTACCTGTTTTCTCTTCTTTGATATTGCTTATTTAGTAAAAAGTAGAAAAGATTTGACTCCAATGTTTCCCCATAAAAATTCCTTTTGAGCTGAGTTGAAGGAGAATAGTACCAAGTTTAAATTCCAAGGCATTTACAATAAGGGATCCTGTGCTTTTGGGATTAATACCCTGGATGGAGCTGATATCCTGAGCCTCCTGGCACATAGCACAAGAGCATGGTTTTGGGGAATGTGAACACTCCACTACAGGTTCTATCATTATCACTGAGGGGAGTGTCAAAACATGGGAAAACCCACACATTTCCTGCTGCATAATCAGGGCAGTGCTCAGCAACTCACAACTGGTCCTCAGTACAGGGCAGTGAACACACCAGCTTTACATGGGCATGGCACCCATCTCAGGGCCACCAACAGGGACCTATGATGCAGCCCTGCAGAGCCCTGGGGTGCTCTTCTTCCCCATGCCTGGCTTCTGCCCCTGGCCTGTAAACATTACAGATGTGCCATATTTCTATTCTGAAAGGATCTAACTCCAGCCTTCATCAAATGCACCTCACTGTGCTTTCTCTTCCTTGATTAAAGACCTGCTTGGCAATTACTTCCAGCAATGCTGAAGCTTAAGATTGCTGAAAACTATTATCTCATTTTGAAAACAAAGAAGAATGGCACGGGCAGGAGAATCCAGCAGAAGAGAGAGGCCAGAGAGAGAAGAAATGGCATTAGGACACAGCAGGAAAGGGCTACCAGACTCAGGAAAATGAGCAAAGAAACTGCTGGATTAACACCTGAAAGCACACAGCAGCCGCTGCTTTGCAGCTCAGCTTTGCCCTGTCACCAAAACCAAGGGATGGTTTATCAATTCACATAAGCCTCACAGTTTTTACAGTAGTAGAAGTTCTGAAATACTGGTTTCTGCCTGTAAGTGAAAGCAGACTGTGAGCTGAGACCTAGACACCATCTTCCTGTGATGATCAAGGAGGCTGCTGCAAAGTCATGGCAAATGGGATTATGAAATGTGTGCACAGCTTTTGTATTGTGTACAATAGCAGAAAATATATAGGTAAGCTATACATATATGTTGTCTTACAGAATAAAATTAACTGCATTAATTCCTTCATAAGCCCATTCTACAATTTTCTTGTTTTCTTAAATTCCCAGGAAACCTAATTTTCAGTCCTGGCAAGCTACCAGTGTTGGAAAATTCAAGAGCATACAGTAGCAGATATACAAATCAGACTGTAGTGTCTAACTATACAAGTATCACTGGAACATGATCATCAGGAGCACTGATTCACATTTACAGCTCTAGGAACAGGATTTGGTATCATGGACTTTGTCAAGTACCCAGGACAGCATAGCGAAAGTTAATGTGCATAACGCATTAAGCTAATGGGATTCAGTCAAGGGTGAATATGTCCCTTTGGGCTAAGAAAGCATCAAATCTGCCCCCATTGTCTGAATACTCTGCAGCCTGCCGAGTGCTTCTGCTATGAGAATTGAATGTGAAATGAGAACAAGAGAGGAAAAGAAGCAGGGTGTATCTGCAAGAACAGAGGTGAAAGGATGCCAAGGAACAATAAGAATGACCAGCTCTTCAGCTGGGAAAAACAAAAGAACAATTTTCCTTCATATGCCTATTTTGAACAAAATCCAGCCCTGATCGCTCTGCCTCAGAAGAATATGGTCAGAAATGCATTGTTTAAGGTGAAATAGATTTAAAACAGCAAACTTCTTGTTTATGAACATGGGTGAACAAATACTTCCCTCAGACTTTTTTGTACAGATGACTCCCTCCCACCACTACCCCATCATGGAATTTAATAGAGAAGAAAGATCAAAGGAAAACCAAAATGAAATCTGAAGAGTAAAGATAAATACTGTTGATTTAATAGATTATATTTCAACCTGAATTCACAGTATTTCCACAGAATAATAGAAATAGAAGACCTCCTCACTCCTCCCCTGCCTTAGCCAGCGTTTCCAACAGATCATTCCTTGGCTTTGTCCCCTTCCTATAAGGAAGCAAGGGAAATGGGAATTTACTTTTACTTAAAGACATCAGAGAAGTAAGGTTCCCAAATACACAGAGCAGTCTGGAGTACAGCAAAGAGTTTCTCCTCCAAACTCTCTGCTTGCAAGGACTGAATTGGTATTTGTCTTCAAACATCCACGCGTAATTTTTGAGGTCAGCTCTTAAGACTACAGCTTTTCAGCTGTTTCAGATGCTAATATGGAATTATGTTTCCTGTGTGGTTTGACCAACAACATTTTTCAGTGCTAATGCATTTTATTGCAAGACTTCAGCACTTCATACCATTCTTAGAGACTTTGGATTTGAAAAGCTGAGGAAATTCTTCTTCATAAGGCGCTGAGATAAAATATGGGTAAAACTGTCAGCAATGTTCATGTATGCCTTAAAAGGCCCCTGTACATGTCTGTGTTTGTATGCAAGCGTCGAAGCTCTATGTCTTCTGTTCCAACTCCTTGCATTCATATTTCTCCTTCTGGGTATCTGCTGTATGTTCTGTCCACACCCCACCAGCTCATTCAGGTGTGCTCTACTTTCCCCTCTTTGGCTGCTGGTTTGATTTCAGGCACTTGTAAATCCTCCTGTACCATGGTGCATGCTGGAGCCTTTCAGGAAAGGTTTTGTCACAGGGTGCCATCACAGAGATGTAGGATGCACAGGGCTGGAGAGGCCACATTTGCACCTCTGCCATGAGATCATTTGAGTTTTATCTACAGGCAAACCCTGAAGGTTGTAGGGTTTTCACCCTTGATTATGGGGTTTCATCAACACTCTTTGGAAATAAGACATGGATGAACATAAGAGTGGTGAGGCATTAAATATATTAAAGTAGCTGATATGACAAAATACTGTTATGCCACAAGTCTTTCTAGTCTGACTGCGAAGTATAGATGGGCTCGTTTCTTTTACCCTTCCTTTAGCACCTTATTCCTCCAGCTGTCTGAGGTCTTACAGTGTTATATAAGGAGCAAGGAAGTGGCTCTGGACTCACATATGTGCCTGTGCAGGTAAATCTATGCTCCATAAACTAACAAGCAAAATTAAAAGTTGGGGTATTTGGAAGTCCTGACACCCCTCTCCCTCTTTGCAGAAGGCACCCCATGGGCTGCACACACACACACAGGAGAAGCGAACATAAAATGGTTCTCTCACAGACCATACCAAATGCTGTGACATTCTTGGCCATGCCAGATTCACTTTTAAATGAGGCTCACAGTTACTCAACACAACGGAAACCATACAGTATTTCCCAACTGACGGAGGTGTTTAGTGCATTGATAATGTCTTCCTGAGTTAAAAAAAAAGGCAGAATAAATTCAAATACGATCATAACTCTAAGCTACACACTAACTCATCATCAGACTGCAATGCATATGTAGCTATGAGCTTAAAGATTGGCACATAATATGGCAGAAAACTGTATGTCTCTGGAGGATACATCATACATGATCAGTGACCTCCTCAAGAACTCATAAGAAAGCTTAGAAATTATAGATTCAACTTTCTTTGGTCTAGCAGCCAAATTCTAGCCACATTGTAGGGGAAGATGGAGAGGTCAGGACAGAGACAAGCTATGAAATACTCAAAATACTTGGAGGGCTGGAGCAGTAAAGCTTCCTTGTCAGCAAAAGATATTAAATCATAAAGGCCCAGATTGTGCAGCGCTGAGTCTTGACCTGGAACTAGATCCACAGAAATAAATAAAATGAAAGCAACAGGACTATTCAAAGGCTTCACTATTGTTCACCAGAAGGATGTCAAATAAAGCAGGTTCTGTTCTTTCCCCTTACTCATCTTATGATATTATTTGCAAAGCTATGATCAGTCACACAGGCCAGTTTTTAATTAGAACCCAAGTATTGTGCTAATATGAATACCAGTCATCACCTGAATGGCACCAGGATCTGAAATAGGAGAAGAAAAGAACTGTGGCAAGTTAGATCATCCTCTGCATAAAAGCTGGGCAGAAATGTTAAACCCCTTGAAAGCTGGGTGCAGGGTGGATCAAGCTCCTGCCACTGGACACAGTGAGCAGCTCTACTTTTAGAGGCTGGCTACCTACCAGCCAATCAATCAACCCCTATTGAATCCCTGAATTAATTTAACCCCTATTATGGGTGTCCATGCACAAAAAGAAACCCCAAACAACCAGCTGAAAGGCAGCAAGGAGCAGATATTTCCTAGAAAAAACGAATGCACTATTTTGGTAGGCTATTGTTGAGGCCAGTGCCTGATGTACAAGGAAGTGAGTGTGAGATAACGTTTTCAAAATAGACCATGACACTTTCGGGCACTGCATCTGGTCCGTGGTGTTCTGATGAGTAATGTCCATCCTTATCAGTGCACAGTGTGATTCATGCCCTGGAGCCGCGCAGCCATTAGAGGTGTCCAAATGCCAGTCAATGTGGCTGCGCCTGCCCTGTTACGCGGAGCTGCCATCACTAACAGATGTAAACCCAAATTGGCTCCCTCGAGAATGAAAACTAAATGTTGGCTTGTCTTCACAGCTCTCCCTGAGCAAAGCACCCTGGGAAAGAGGGGTTTGAGGTGCAAACATCTTCTGGGGGTGCTGCCAGCCCAGACATAGGGCCAGAGGTGACCCTTCACAGCTCCCCTGGCACCCAACCTGTGTCCCCCCACCACAGCTATTGCTGGCACCAGCACATGATCCAGGAGGGCACTTATGTGCTAAATCAAAATTCCATTACTCTTGGAGACATGTCAGCTCTTCCACGCTGCTGGGATGGCCGAGCACATGGTATGAATTGCTGCAGGGAAAGAAGTCAGAAGCAAGAGGCATATGGAGAAAGGGAGCACAGCTGAAAGGGTGAAAGCCATATCCAACAGGGTTTTATTGTCCTTGTCCAGATAAGCTACCTGAAAGGTCTGGCACTAAACCCAGACAGCCTCATGTGAAATATGTCTTCACAGAAGGCAGGGTGATGCTGAAATACTTGTAGCAGCTATGGAATTCCCATGCTATGGAAAGAAAATAATTCAAGGCATGAAGAAAATCATAACATCTTCTGAATAGAAAGACACAAACCATGTTTTCAGGACCCATGTTCTTACAGCCAACACTGACAGTAGCAATAGAAATGATTTTGTCACACAAAAATAATTGTTTACATCAAAAAGTTATTTCTTTTCCTATTAATTTCTCTGGATATTCATTCTTACTCGTTTCTCTGGATACATGGTATCTGCAAGCAAAACCTTGAAATCATATATATTTTTTTCCAAAAACAAATTAATTTTTTCTTCACTAGATCTTAGCTTTTTCTTCCCTCGTTTTCCTCGTCTTCTCCTATCCTCATAATAAAAAAAATAATGCGGAAAATAAGGAAAATCAGATTATGCATCTAAATATATTGAGAACTCCTTGTACACTTTCACAGCCAGGTAGGATTTTGGAGTAGAGGGAAGTAGATCAGTCCAGGTTACCTGTGTCTCATTATGCTCAGGAATCACTTTTTCTTACTTCAAAGAAGTTTCTACGTAAAAGGAATTCCAGGGACAGTCTTTCCAACCATATACTCTCTTTCATGAATCATTTCCTCTGAAGTTAAGGAGATGAGGTACACAATCGTATCACTGCTCACGCTTGTATAAAAGGTACAAAAGGCCTTTTATTTTAAACTTAATAGCAGGAGAATGAAATAATCTCTTCTTTTTTACAAGAGAATAGTTTCATTGTTCTGCCCACATACTTTATTTGTTGAACTGACATCTGTAATAGTGAAATGGAAGAGGAAAGGGAAGCGGATGAGAGAAAGAAATTAATTAAAATATTTGGGGCAAGCTTTTGGAGAACACTATACGGCTATGTTTGAATAAACTTGATGTGATCTAAGCAATAGCACAAATAATCAAACACTGGAGGAAGAAGTCCACTCTGATCTGGTTGCAAAGGCCGACCTCTCTCATACATCACCCTTCCTACAGTGTTATTCTAATTTGTTTGTAAGGCAGCTCCCTGAAGGCCCAATTCCCCTTCGTGCTTAGACAGAATTTCCACTGTGGCTCAGAGAGTTGGTTTTTACTATAACATGTTTGTTTCTGACAGCAGCTCACTGTGCTGGGTTAACTCTTTCAACTTAAATTTGGTTCCTCAGCTTTCGATGCCCCGTGGGGTTCAAACCATACTGCTGTGCATGGGGATGAAAATATCTGCTCCTCAGCAGTCTTGTCCTTACCTCCAACCCAGAGTCCAGGTGAGGTGGTAGCCCCATGGGTTTGCAAGGTATGAACCAACACGTGGGTGAAGAGAACTTTTATGTCCCACTTCTGCCAGAGAGGATTAACACATGACCGGCAACAGCATCTCCACCATTGCTGAGTGTGAGGTGAGGTCCTGCCACCATGAGCACCCTTGTTGGGTGGATAAATCATGCAGAATGGGGCTCTCTGGAGGGCCAGCAGACATCTGGCTTGATGGCTTTGCTCTTGTCACCAGGCAGTGGCATTTGCGATGGAGAGAAGGAGGAAGAGGCTGAAAAGCAGTGGAAAATACCTCAAGTTTTGCCAAGTTCTACTGATAAAGGCGACAGTCCTTGCTTTCCTTCCTTGTGCCAAGGATCTTGGTGAACCAACAAGACTGAGGACCTTGCATAGCAAGTTAAAAGAATTTGGCGCTATGCGAGGAAGCCCCCAAATTTTGCCAGTATTCCTCAGCAGTATCCCCGCTTGTTAAATACCCTCTGGGGGTAACACAAGGGATACGTTAATTAGCACGTACATTTTTATGTGGACCAGCTGTCTACTCTGCCCACTGTCAGAAATGCAAGGTCCTCTGGGAATCCCTAGGAGAAAACATGCTTTGTCTTCTAGGAACAGGATGGTTTTCTTTTAATAACCCCTTCAACTGTAACTCATTCAGCTTATAAATCTTGACACTTGACAACGGATTCTGGCCACTGATGTATTGTTTTCTTATGCTCAGGCTTTTTTTTCCCTCCTTCCTCCTCGGATACCTTACACTCCGTGTTTAAATGCGAGACACAGCTGTCTGCGCCAGCAGGAGTTCACATTATAAAAATCACTGAGATTTACACAACAGGTGTCCTACCAGCCCTCTGTGCTAACGTTTTCTCCATGCAATGAAACAGAATGCGGGGCTGGGATAAAAAATAAATCGAATTAAAAGAAGAAGAAAACATTTGCTGGCTGGAGATTAGTCTTGGCGCAGCTTCAGCTTAAGTGCTGAGTCTTGGTTTTTCTCTTACAGGAAACCTAATTAGCTCCCATAGAAGTGGATGGGTGAAATCGGTCAGGCAGAATATATGTAAAGGAGTGACAGCCCAAGGACAAGGCTTAGGAGAAGGAGGATGATTGGAAAGATTTGTCTTTTAAAATATATGCATATCAGTTGTCCTGGTGCCACTTCATTGAATAGTCCAGGGACACCCACAAAGCAACAGAAATGAGACTACAGACTAACGCATTTCAACTTCTTGCAACTTGCAGTCCTGTAAGATTTTTCCAGTCCATGATGTGCAGAGCCCCGGTAGAGGTTTTTAAGTTTGCTGGCTTCTGTTTTGTCTTGTAGACACTTTTTGAAGAACCTTCAGGCCACAAGTTCAAAACCATTGCTCCAGCCAAACAAGCCTCATTGGTGACAAGAGCTCCTCACATCCCCCAAAAGCTGAAAACAGCAACCAATAGTTTTAAAATACATGCTGTGTGTATACAGTATATACATATATACAGAGTCTATATATAATGTAGAATGCTATTATATTTAGACATGTGATACATAATATTATAGCAAAAATGCCCCTGCTGCCACGCAGCTGCAGAGAGAGGAACACTGTGTTTTATTTAGTGCATTCAAAATGACACACAGTATGTATAGAAGAGACACACTGACACTTGGTACTCAAGCTTTCGACTAGATCAAATTAACTGTCCCTCAGGAGGCAGGGTTATGAGCTCAGGAAATGCTTGAGCACTTATCTGCATGCTTTCCTCTGACAATGTGTTGGGAGGCAGAAAGTGGGGACAGCAACAAAACCAGCCATTTCATGGGGGAAACACAGTACAGAAAATGGCACATAAATTATGAGGGGGGAGTCCTGCTCTTCACACTTAAATGAAAGCCAGATTTGAAGGCTCAAAACCCTTTGCCAACAGGATTTTCACCCTGGGCACATCTCCGTATCTTCTGCCTCTCCCCACAGCTAATGCCAAGTGCTTGAATTGTTTTAATTCACACTCTGGAGTAGGACCGCGGTCCCCCAGGAGCTGTGTGGTTTTAAAGACAGGTGGAAAATTTCACCCTGCCTTCTCCAAAGAGATTTATGACAAGAGATTTCAAGCAAAGGAAGAAGACAAGCTGAAAAGGAATGCTGAAAAAAATCGCTGTTGGCTTACACATCAGGCAGTCCACCCAAAGAGTGATCATACAGGAAAGACGAGCCAGTGCTAACCTTGACCATATATATATGTGTTTGTAATGCTAGTAACATATCTAGAGTACAAAGTCTTGAATGTTGTGTCCAAATCAGAGGACTCACTACTGAGCCATGTAAATTAAAACTTACCAAATAGCTATGACTAGGAAAAACATTACAATGTGGAAGAATTTTTGAAATGCGGTCACTTTGTGTTACTGATTTGTGGGTACCCAGCGGAAAATTGGAGCATTAAGAAACTGGGCACAGTCCAACCTGGGAGAGCATTGTGCGACTTTGGAAATATCTTATATCCCTTCCTCTTATTTTGCTGATCAGTAAGACAAAGCCATTGCCTTTCAGTAGGCACAAAGGAGGCAAAACATCCAAGAGGTGCACATGAACAACAGTATCAATAAGCTCCTGAGGGAAATAAAAAGAAGTGTCTCCAGCCACATGTCGACTGTGAGGATTTAAAACTGCTGAAACATGTGTTTCACATTCAAGCTTTTCCTGTGAACGAGATAGCTGTTCTGAGGAGACTGAAGATATATGAGAAAGTCTGAAAGTCCTAAACTAAATGGAGGGATTATATTTGTTAATGCCATGCCACAGAGCACTAAATCCCTTAGGATGAACAATACCTTCCCACATATGTGACAACTGCCATTGCGATTTGGGGTGCCTCTTTGCTAATCACGATGCAGCCATCAGCACTAAAAGCATCCAGCACAGGATGTCACATTAACACAACCTCTGTCTTTCTGCAGTGGTTGGAGCTGGCTATGCATTACTGTCAGAGAAAACAATCTGGCCTTAAGATGTGTGAAATGCTGAGGCTTGATGCTACAGGTTATTTTAAAATCAAGGCAGTGTCAGCCACCATTGATGGGGCAGCAGTGAGATGCACTTAGACACTCTTGCATCACCCACTGCACTAGCAGAAGGCCACAGGTGGATAGTTCATTTCATGCTTTCTGTCCTTAAATAAAGCCTCATCTTCCTGCTATATAACCAGCCTCTCTGATCCCAAGCACAGTCACGACTGCACTACCGACTGCACACCGGCCAGCAGCCAAGCTGCCCCTGCAGCCACACTGCATTGGTGAGCGCTGTCCCCATGTGTGGAGATGCCACAGAAGATGCTCAGCTGAGCCCTGCTGCAGTGGGAAAGTACAATGCTTTCCTATACAGTGCCCAGCACCACTGGCTGCTAAGGCAGGTGGGATCTCTAGGTTGCTGCTGCCGGGGTCCTCCTCCTGGCCAGTGGCCCTCAGGGTCACTGTAAATGGAGCTGCTTTTGGCCAAAGATAAGTTATTCCTACAGAGAATGTTCCTACACAGTGCTAAGGCATCTGGGGGTGCATTTTGTCTGTGGCAGAGCACAGTTCAGCCTGTCACTACCTCTGCTGAGAAGAGAGGGCTGTCAGTGCCTCTTGTGCTCCCTGCAGCAGGCACAACACACTTGGAAGGAGCCTTGGCAGGAGGTCTGAGCTTCCCAGCACTACCTCACCTCAGAGCGAGCCCTCCCCTTGCCTGCCTTTTCTGCCTCCTCAAAGCGAACGCACCGTATGTTATCTCCTTGTAGCTCATCTCCCTTTTAATTAGATTTCCTGTCTTACACTGACAATTACTGCTGCGGGGCTGTGGCCTCACGGCAGCAGCACAAATGGCTGAGCAGAAAACTCCATACAGCTCTGGGACGATGCACAGATGATGCCCTGTCAGGGAAACAGCTGGGAATACTATTTGGAAGCTACTTATCCAGGAACCATCATCAGCTGACACACTCCCCTTCTGCTTTTAGCCCCTCAAGCCTCTATCCTCCTTCCTGACAAGCAGAGAGGTGTGTCTCCAGCTTCTGAGGGAGTGCTCCCACACCATGGTGGGGATGGGATGCAATGGGATGGAATGGGTATGCTTCCCTGGCAGACGTCAGACAGCTGAGAGGGACCAGGCATCACAACATGGCAGTGCCAGAGCTGGCCAGGCTCTGCTCAGCCAACGTGGCCAGATCCTGCCAAGTGCCCATGAAAGCCCAGCCCCGCTCTCCCCACCTATCGCAGTGCTGCCAGCCACACATGTGCTCGGGTGAAGGGGCATGCTGGAAACCTCAGAGGAGTCTGATGAAGAAGGAGCCTGATTCACCACCACAGCTCCTAATAGTCCTAATGGCAGTAACAGAGAGCATGAGGGAAACAGGGCAGTGAAAATAAATAGCTCTACTCTGAGGAGAGTAGAGAACATTTTAAAGCTTGCAGCTGGGCGAGCTTTCTCTTCTGGGAAATATCTTAATACAGGGAATTAAATGTTTTCCCTGAAAGCTTGCACTAAAATGGGATCTCTTGAGAGAATGCACCCTTTGGGTGGTAATTTGCTGATGCTATTTCGAAAGTGTTGAGGTGGATCACGTACAATCTCTCTCAGCATTTTAGTCCTTTCAGTTTTTATGTTCCATACTGTGGGGATGGGCTTACTCCATGATCTTGCCGCTCATAATACAGTGGCACCATGTTGGCTCCTTGATGTTAATACTTAGACAAAATTGCATGGTGGCATCACCTCTGCACTAACATGCTAAGTCTAGCCTCAACTACTCCATTTTATCATAGAATGGTTTGGGTTGGAAGGGACCTTAAGATCATCTAGTTCCAAACCCCCTGCCATGGGCAGGGACACCTCACACTCAACCATGTCACCCAAGGCTCTGTCCAACCTGGCCTGTGAACACCGCCAGGGATGGAGCATTCACAACTTCCCTGGGCAACCCATTCCAGTGCCTCACCACCCTCACAGTAAAGAACTTCTTCCTTACACCTAGCCTAAACTTCACCTGTTTTAGTTTGAACCCACTACCCCTTGTCCCATAGCTACAGTCCCTGATGAAGAATCCGTGTGGGCCCCCTTCAGATATCAGGTTACTCCCCCTTGGAAAACCCTTCCCCTTTCATAACAAACAGGCATTTCTAACACAGGCCCATCTTCCTAACAGAGGAAGGTGTGCTAGGTTTCCCCCCGCCTCCTTGCTATGCAATACTTGATTTGCCAACCACACAGCCGTACACGTGAAAGCTTGCAATACTTCCAGGAGAAGTAGGGTTTCTTACATACATGGCATATGATACCTACAGAACCTAAAATTTTAGGTAAACAAAGGTGTCTGTGACCAGGAATGTGAGATGGTGATGATAACTTGGCTGCAATGTCCAAAGGTTACTTAGAACCTGAAGATCTTTGGCTTGGAGATTGTCGCCTCCCAAACTGCTCTTCCATGACTCACTCCACAAACCAACCTCATTGCCACAGCCAGGAGGAAATGATTCATAAAGACTGACCTTTCCCCTTGCCACCCCTGCAAAATGAGGTCTGTGTATAAGTACTCACAGAGCTGGAGCCATGGGAATTGCAACTAGATAAACCATCCATGGACAACAGCATCACGTCATCACTTCCCTGTCTGTCCTAGTGCTGGTGATGTTTGCTGTGAGCCGGGTACACTCACAGAAGATCAGATTTGGGACAAAACAGAAAAATGAGGCAATGAGAAGGTAAGTCAGACCAGGGAAGACTGAGAAGGAAGGGTTAGAGCTCTATGAAATTCCTTGGTCTCCTCTTTGCAGATAGTATGAAGCCAATGTCTCATAGAAAACTTTACACGCTTAAGAGTTAATAAACCCAATACTCAAAAATACTCAGTCTGTGGGATTCGCAGTGGCAGATCAGCAGTCATTAAAGAATAATATTGCTTTGTTATGATTAGCAACACCCTCAGGACATGGGATGCCCAGTCTTGGGTGACTGGCCTACTGTCGACGTGCTGCACAGACACAAGGTGATCAGGGGTTGTGACCCAGAGTGCTCTCCGACCACGCTCATGTCATCAGGGGGGGATGCAGCAGATGGAAGCAAACACAAAGAAGAAGGACAAATTCCTCTTTGTCTCCCTTGTGAACCACCCTTATGACTTAGGAGGTCCTTACCACTTCAAGGCGACCTCTCATCAAAACTTCCCATTTTAAACACCCAAGAATTCATTTCAGTCTGAATACAAAGACAATCAAAGCGAGCCAAGCTTTCTATTTCTTTATCACACCCTGTCGGGCTTGACCGCTGCCCAACAGAGAAGTACTCCCAGGGCTTGCAGCACACCTCATACAGCTATAACCAGAAATGGCTAATTAAACTGGCAGGAATGTCACCAGGACCTGGCAAACAAGACTTGTTCCTTAGTTCTAAGTCTGTACTTCGATGAGAAGCTGCCACAGAGGAAGACAGTAATGACAAACTGTTCGCTGTCCTTCAGTCAGAGTTGCTTCAAATGACTAAGTGCCTAGGTACAAATTGCTCTTCACATACCAAATACAATAGACTCTCCACCACTGAATACAGTGATTGCGGATGGAGCCAATAGCAGCCAATGTGCACTCACAGGGAAAGCATCAGTCTGCCTGGCAGAGCATCCCTGGGGGAGCCATGTGGGGTGAGGTGCTGCCTCCTACATGTCCCCACTCCCTGGGAAGTGGTGTGTTCGGGCTTGCAGGCAGCATCGGGGCTAGACAGTATAAACATGACACTAGTAGTGAGGGCTGGCTAGAGGCAGGGCAAGCTACAGAGAAGGCAGTTCAGTAATTATTTACACTGAGCACAGAAAAGACTTACTAGGCAACTGCTGGCAGGCAGGCGGAATTAAGAAGAAGAGCCAGGCCTTGCAGTTTAAGAGAAGCCCTGGGAAACCTGCCACCAAGAGCAGCATTTCAGCCACTTGGTGCCATACAGCACCCGGCTCCACCAGCACGACAGAGATTAACTTTCCCCTCCGCTGCTCTCAAGAACCATGCTCCCAACTGCAGCATCCCACTGGTGGAACAGCACCATCTATGCCTGCTGGGTGAGGGAGGCCAGCAGGGACGGAGCTGGGGTAGTGGCAGCCAGGGAAGCCCAGGTGGGCACAAACAAGTCCCTTTGGGAATGGTGCTTGGGGCAGGCATGAGCGCCTTTCCCTGAAGGGCTGACAAGGGCAGCCCTGGGCTTCACCTATACACGCATGCCATTGTGCAGGTGCATGGCAGCTTTGCAACACAGAAGCCAACAGGGTTGAGCAGGAATGAAGTTGCGCTGCAGTCAGGAGGCTGGGGAGTGATTCCCACTCTCAGGAATCATAGAATAGTTAGGGTTGGAAAGGACCTTAAGATCATCTAATTCCAACCCCCCTGCCATGGGCAAGGACACTTCACACTAAACCATGCCACTCAATTCTATGTCCAAACTGGCCTTGAACACCGCCAGCAATGGAGCATTCAGAACTTCCCTGGGAAACCCATTCCAGTGCCTCACCACCCTTACAGGAAAGAATTTCTTCCTCATATCCAATCCCCTGTTTAAGTTTGAACCCATTACCCCTTGTCCTATCACTACAGTCCCTCATGACGAGTCCCTCCCCAGCATCCCTATAGGCGCCCTTCAGATACTGAAAGGCTGCTATGAGGTCTCCACGCAGTCTTCTCTTCTCCAGGCTGAACAGCCCCAACTTTCTCATCCTATCTTCATAGTGGCAATTGACTAGGATCCCAACCTTCCTATTTGAATTCCAGATTTCTGAAGGGACATGATCTTCACAAAGTCAATGAAATTTTGCCATGGGTTTCAGTGGTGCCATAATTTCACCTCTAGATCTTTACTCTCTGCTTTCCCAAGTGCCCCATTCACTTTAGCTGCTCCTAATTTTTCGGAAGGGTTTGATCAGTGCTGTTACCACAGCAAGATGCATGTTTGCTCTGCGTGGAAGGGATCTCCATGGAACTGGGTGGTGCTCAGCTGAGGAAAGCCAGGTCTGGTCTTTGCTAAAGCTTCCACCAGCCTGTCTGAAGCCTATTAGAAAGATTCCCTCAGATACGGGTGCGGCATCTGATTGCAAGATCAGGGAGGGGCAGGGAATGGCCCTTTTGTCCCATATTCCCAAGACCTTTCCATGGAACTGCTGCTTTCGAGGTCACTGTGCTCTTCAAGCCATCTCACCAATGTGTCACTCCCACTGAAAGCTCTCCATATGCCGCTGGGTAACACTCAGGCTGAAGGTCAAGTGTCAAGATATGGCGTGCCCTGTCCTCTGGGGTAGCATGCATGGTTAGGAGATCATATTGCCAAGGGGGTCACTTAGTTAACCAGAGGAAGGGATGTGAATTATGCAGCCCCCTCCACTGTTTGCTTTCTTTCCATTGACATGCCTAATGACCACCCAAAGCAAATCCATCGTCTGCACAAAACCTTTGCAGGGTGCCAAGGCACCACAAGAGGAGGAATCTGAGCTATTTCTTGATGTCTCCATCAGGGACTTGCCTCCTTCATGGGCTCTGCTACCTGCTAGGGAGCCTCAATGCCTCTATCACCATCTCCATGCACTGTGCTGGGGCTGCACACGTTTCCACTGCACACAGACATAATTTCACAAGCAGAACAGACCCCAGGGCTTTGCAATCCTCAAACATAAGCAATTCTACTAACACACACTCCTCATGTCCTGAGCTGCAAGACGTAGGAATACGACAGCCTCTGGAGGGTGGGTAGTTATTGAACATCTCTGGCTGCTCAATAGACTTATTTTTCCTCATTCCTGGCACTCTACTTGCACATGTATCTGTGAAGATGAAGGATTTGAACACCCTGAGCAGGTGGTGTGCAAACCTGGGGATGGAGATCTCTTTGAAGCTGCTGGCAAACTTAAGATCAAGGTTTCTTGGAGGAGGAAGCATACAGAAACTGAGCTTTCCTCTTCAGAAAGCCATTAAAAAGGATGTGAAGGGAGAACAGTGACAGGGTTCATAAAAACAGAGGATTTTTATGGGCTGGAAGTGAGCACAGCAATCAAAATAGCAGTTCTGAGCTACTTAGCCCAGTGACACTGTAGAAGCTATAGCAACACTGTTAAATAGACCAACTGCAGTAAATTGCAGATACAGCTTTCTAGTGTCATGTAGTCAACAGCTGGGAGCTGAAAACAGCTGTATCCTTGTGCCTTCGAGCACAGCAACAGGGGTGTCTCATGAGGACCCCTAAATCTGGGCTAACCCTGTCAGCTCCAGAGAAAGGCATGCTATTAGGAGTTAGAGACCTGCATAAGGACCATGCTGAATGATGTCCTGGCCCTCTGACATGCGTTTCTCCAAGAACTGGGAGTTCTTTAGGTTCTGAAAGCGTTTTCCTTTTCTGAATGGTACACACAAACCATGGCACCCTGATCCTGCCTCCCCCAGGCTGGAAGTCAGGGATCCACTGGATTTTGCAGCAGCTGCATAAAGTCAAGGTTAAAGAAAGGCCACCAGGCACAGGAGTGGAAGACCTGCTGGAAGTATCACATAAATAAACCCTGCTTTCAGATCTGTCCTTGCTTTCAGTTCACCTGAACTCTTGCCTGCAGCAGCAGGACAGCAATGACAGTAGCAAAGGCAAACCAGATTTTACCTTAATCAATCACACACAGGAGCAGTGTTAGCAGCTGTGAGGGGAACCACAATCCCATCTCCTTCATGTCTGGGAATACTTTCCAGTGATTGCAATAAAGGTGTGGCAATGAAAAAGCCCCTGCTGAAGGACATCTATGCAGGATCGCCATGGTAAGGCTTTGCCTACCAAGTACCCCTGGGCCAGCCCAGGGAGGGCTGTGACAGCTGAATTAAGAGCAAGCCCCAGCTATGCCAGTTTCATTTTACAAGGGCAAACCTGATAGATGATGGCTGGGAACAGACTGAATAGAGGACATAGCTGCGGCTACTCCAGGGCTACCATATCTTAACAAGGCACTAGCCTCATCAGTAAGGCACAGAGGATGGACAGTGGAACAGCTGCTATGGTTTGCAGACCTCTCCCACTAAAAGCTCTGTGCTAAACTCAGAGATGAGGGAAGGAAAAGGGGGCTGGAGAAAGACTAAGCATATCCAGAGCCCAGCAAAACAGAATTACTTCTCCCAAATTCAGCTTGATTTAAGGTTTCAACTTCATTTTGAGTGAATGCATTGAAAAAAAAATCCTTACGTGAATGCTCTGAAAATTAACCATTAAATCTGCTCAGATTCAGTTAAATTAAAACATTAGCAAATCAAAGCCAGCAAAATGATCTACGTAGCCATGATTATCTGTAGCTTTGCAGATACATATAATCTTTACTTCTATGCAAGCTTTGCATTGTGTTAGAGCCCTGCCATTGTCCCGAATGAAAATTAAGTACTACGTCGAGGCTACCTGCGTAAGCACCCATCCTTCCTCACAGAGCTGTGGCAGCAAAAGAGGTTGCTGCAGATTTTCTGCTAACAGGGAAAACGACCAAACCATTTATCATTTCCTTTGAGAAAGAAAATGCCCTTTGGTGGGTGGCTCTGCAGCAGAGACAAGCTGAATCAGGGAAAACCTACGAAGAAAGAAGGCCCCCCGCCTACAAATGAAGGTGCCAAGCATGGGTGCTGCAGTCCCACACCTGGCACTGCCTGCACCCTGCTCACAGGGCAAGGGGACCTCCATTCTCAAGGTATGTTTATTTCACACATTCAGCTTATTGCACCTTCCCCATTTCCAGGCAGGCCAGCAGAGCTGCTCCTGAGGTTATTAGCAGCAAATCTGCAGGGTTGCGCGTGTTCTGGAGACCACTGTTTTCCTTCAGCTGCTCAGCGTTACCACTCCACAGCTGCTGGAGAGGAACAGCAGCACTGGTGAAGCCACCAGCAAGGCAGTGGCATGGCATACCCCAAGATGTGAGGCCTATCAAGCACCTTCAAGATCATGAGACAACCCATTCCTCCTTGGCATGCCCAGAGGCCTTCAGAGCACGAAGGCTTGTCCAGCAGACATAGCCAGCACCACCAGAAGGGAGGCGAGCCCAGAGCCCTCTTGGTGCCTGCCCTGAGTCACCCCAGAGGCACCTCCTTGGCCTCCCTCCCAGTGAGTAAGGTTGATGGGGAGGATGGCAGGGAGCTGATCGCCCCAGGGCTGCAGTTTCACAACAGGAGACGTCTGTGGGCCGTGACTGTGAGCTGCTTAAGCCCTCAGGAAAACACGGGGGAACAGTTTCCAGATTGTTTGGGAGTGATTGTAGCAGCTTCCCTGGGGTGGCAGCTCAATGCTGCTCTGCAGCTGCCGCTTCCCGGGCTGATTCTTAAACACAGGAGTGGGCCCACAGACTAGCTGCAGAAATGATCTCAGTTTCATCCCAGACATATCCACCCAGTGAGCCGTCATCCTCCCTTGGATGTAAGCTACTGTCTTTTCTCTAACAGCTATAATGGGGGGAGGAAATGGCTTGTTGTTGATTATTACCATCATTTTATAACATCTTGCTGCCCTCTCAGCCATTAGATTCCCCTCTCTCTTTGCACCCAACCACTCGGCTTGCGCATGCAGAACCATGGCACTTGCTTCATTCAGGCTTTGCAGCTTCTGAGCAGACTCTACCTGTGCTCGGAAGGAGATCGGCCAACCACCCCTCTTCATCCTCCTCCGCTCTGGAAGGACAGTCGGTCTAATTTAGAGCCTCCCCCCACAAACAATATCCTTTTCCCAGGCCGGCCGGGTGCCCTGGTGGGGAATGCTGACAATCTGCCTTCCAAGAGTGGAGCCGTCAGCGTTACTTCCCTACTGCTGAGCCCTCAGTCATCACTTGCGTGAAGGATAAGCATGCAGCCTGCTGCCTTGTGACAAGAGCTGTGACTTTGTTTAGGAGCCAAGCACTAGGGATGAGTACCAGGGAAATGTGGCTTAGTGGAACAGGAAATATTAACAATCGTGATAAAAGTGAAAAAGCAGCCAGCACATGTCCAACTCAGCTGGAGGCACCACTCCACGGTAGGCTCAGAGTAATGGCAGTCCCACACAAGACAATAAAGAAATAGCTTTTCCACTTCAAGGCTGACTTTAAAAGAACAGAGTAATTTTTCTCCTGTTCCTCTGTGCACAAGAAAAGCCCCTAAGCAAGGTCATCTGCATATTGCAGTAACTGCTGGCACAGGGAAGGGCACGGAGGGGTTTCCAGCTCTACAGAGGGACTGTTGCAAAAGCCCACAAAGATAGATTCACATAGGCCTATCTCCCTTCGGCAGCGGGTTAGGATAAACCAATTGTCTATGAGCTTTGTGCATCAGTCATGGTTTTTTTGCTGGTAGAAAAACACATGATTGGGATAAGTGTTTCTGGCTAAAAGGATTTCTCTCAAAACTCCTTCTTTCTGACAGAAATGCACAAGTGGTAGCAGAATGGTAGACGAAAATTATTCCCCCTCCCCCTTTTCCCCCCCCCCCTTAGTTTCATGTGTTTTAGTTAAGGCAGTTAGCAGGCTGCAAAAGCTGCATTAACATCACAGTCGTATCTATACAGTCCTTTCAAGTTACTATAGAGCTGATAACCTCTCTTTGTCCTTGTAATCCGCGGTAAATAGAGGAGCTTAATCGCTCCAGAAATGGGTAACAACTCATAGATCCCTCCACTTCCAGTATGCTGTTTGCACAACACCTAGTGCTGGGAATAACCAGAAGCTGTTTCAATAATCCTAAATCATCCCAAAACTCTTGCTAAATCCCGCATTAAACCTAATGGTTTGTCTTGGTCTTATCTCCAACAGGCAAGTAGCTGCACCATGATGATCTTCTAAGGCTGGAACTCAGCTGGCAGGGCAATCACTCATTTGGGTTTCCATCCAAGGACCTGTGGCATGGGCAGGGGTCTTGGACACTGCATTTGCAGTTGGCTCTAAGGGAGGTCCCTAACAAACCCAGAAAATGCTGTGAGAGCATTTTCTGTGAGATGCAGTGATTCTCACGCAGGAACAGGGACCCTGCCTGTGGATGGAACGCTGCTTTCCCTCTCCCAAGGCACGACCTTGGGCAGGCAGCATGGGCTCTCTGGTCCCAAGTTTCCTCTTCTACAAAACAGTGATATGATATACAAGTGGTCTGAGAGCCTTGCAGAGAGGTGCTATCACTGGTACAGGCAGTTATCATCCCCAGGCCTGGGGCCAAAGCGCACAGCAACACAGAGAGCCGTTCCCTCAAAGGACCCTGGCACTGGCACCCAAGCCAACAGGCTGGATTTGTTCTCTGAGTTGCAGGCTCGCTGCTGTCACAACACGCTGCGCTTTTACCTTTGTAAATGGCAGTAGGTGCAAAAGATCCTGAAGGCTGAGCAACAAAACCCAACAAAAATTACCATTAATGAAATAATCCCCTCCTTAAGAGTTATGACCCAATCCTTGAGCCTCTGCAAGGTATAATCAAAACCATATGTATAGTCATAAATATCAGAAGTATTTACAAAACACTGACAAGATCTTAAAAACAAAAGCAGTGATTTCCTCATCTTGCTGGAAGCCTTACAAAACATGGGGAAAATTGTCTCGTGTAAAATATTGCGCTGACCACAGAGCACTGTATGTTTCACTGTAACAATCAGTCATTCTACATGCATTTACTGGCTTGGTTAATCTATTATGGCTGGCTACGAACTATTGCAAGAGAAAGATTATGAAGTAGGGTCAATAAAAACTTTGTTTATGCAAAATGCACTGTTGTCACAGCACAATCTCACACAAAAGGTAAATCAAGCCCCCATCCAAACAACCATTTCCCCTCAGTGGTGGCTGGCATGGCTAGAGACGTCTAGCAGAATTACTCGGGAGGGTTGTAAAATTGGGTTATTTAAAGTGACTTTGATGAGTCTATACTGGGGTAAATGCCTCTGCTTTTCCTAAAAACCTGAATTAAAACACAATAATTCCAAGCACTTAAGCACAGAAGCCTCACCTCTGGCTTTCCCTTCAAGTATCCTACGCAAGACCTGTAGGTGCTGCAGTCAAACTGGGCTGATGACACAGAGCAGAAGCTTCATGTGGATGCCAGCTAGCCACACAACCTCATTTCCCAGGAGCTGCTGCCCCTTTCCTTGTACATTCAGTGTGGAGCAGTAGACAAGTTGCTGAGCCCCATTGTGAGGTCCCAATCAGCTCCCAGGTCCTTTGGGTGTCAGAACGCCTTGAGGGTGTTCAGCTCTTAGCAGGACTAAAGCCACTGTCTTTTCCTCTGCGCATCTTCAGCAGGCAAGGTACAAAGCAACACTGTGAGCAGTGTGTAACAGCAGTGTGGTGTTTCCAGGGTCCCTACCTCACACATCAACGATCCCTCAGTGGAAAGACAGAACATTGTCACAGACACCCATAGTACTGTTTGTAACTTCATAAACTGGAAATAAGCTTTTTAAAAGTAACTTAACAGTTGATTTAACATAAATAAAAGAACGTAAGGAAAGTCATTTAGGTGTTTTCTAGGAAGGACTGAGATGTTCCTGGCCTAGAAACAAGCAGACAAAGAAGTAAAGGCTTTGGTTTAGTTCCAATTTGGGTGCAATTGCAAAGAAAATTGTTCCATTTCAGCTATGTTGTGATTCCATGAAATTGCAAGAAACTGTTCTGGTCTAGACTTCATTTTAGAGGGCAAAGATGACATTTAGATTGGTCTTCTTTCATACAACAAGGGTGGCAAAATACTGGAACGGGTTGCCCAGAGAGGTGATAGATGTGCCATCCCTGGAGACACTCAAGGCCATTAAAGCAGAGAAACATATTTTTAATGCACCTTTATGAAGATATCACCATTGAGATGCAGGAGCAGAAATTGCAAATTATTTAACTCTTGCTCTACTATATTTATGCCCCTAGAGAGATAGTTATTTATTACTATCACTAAAAGCTCATAAGGGACATCTCTAAAAGCTGTAGGCAGCGTTGGGCCCTTGAACAGGCAAATCCACGGATGCTCAATTGGCTTTCCAAAGCTGCTGAGAACCAGCGTTTCTGCGAGGTCAGCTCTTTAAGTCATCATTTGCGTATCAAGCTCAAATGTCTGCATTTTGCATGTTTACTTATGAAAAGAAAACTTGTACTTGTAACAGCAATAGCCTTCTGATGGAAGAGGTTAGTGACATCTCTCCAGCACAGGCAGGCAGCACCAGTAAGTCTAGGTCAATGCACACTGTGCCACTGAAGTTAATACACATTTGGAAGATGCTTAAAAATGAGGACCTGCTGCAATGAAAATACATCCCAGGGGAGTTCAAGGCAACTGAATGGCTGCAGTTCTGCAGAGACCCTAAAGCAGCAGAAGTCATAACACATTTTTCTTGTCATACCTAATTTCTTTTCCCACGATGCTAGAAGAGAATAGGTCAAAGGATACACTGAATGGTGGAAGCGTTCATTCTGGATTACTTTCAGGTTACTTGAAATTCAATCACAGTGCTTCAGATGCATAAAAAAAAGAGCAACAGAGCACACTTAATGCTTCATTTTAGGTTCCTAATGTGACACAGAGCAAGGCATTCATGGGTAAAGATTGTGAGCCTGAAGTCTGTGTCCCAATGATCTGTTGTATGTGGACTGCAAAGCCAAGCACAGTATTACCAACATTAGCAGGACTCTCTGTGGGTACTCATGCATCACACACAGAAGCCAAACTGAGGACTCGGAGCATTGTGGCTGCGCTATGTATAAAGACTAATGGGGCATCTAAGTGGATCTTTCCTTCAGAAGGAATCTACACAGGTTCAAAGTGTTCCTCTCAGGCTCTTAGATTGAGCTTAAGACATTGGAAAAGCTTAGATCAGGCTTTAATCTAACAGGTAGCCCACCAAACATCATTCCTCCAACATATCAAGAGCTCTTTCAATAGATACCTCTTTATTTGAAATGGAATGCATCTTGAAAAATATGAAAAATAAATCACATCTCTCAGAAATCATTTATGAGTCATATTTACACACAATTTTTTTTTGACGACACTGGTATTTCTGCTCACAATAGGATGTGCTAGAAAACATTTGGTACATCACTGCAGCTATAATTCAGAAGCTGACATTTGCATATCATGAACCTTAAATAAAAAGAGGAATTACTTTAGGATGTCACAGAGACAACATCCACTTGATCTTCCTTTTCCCTCAGTTTCTAAACGTTCCTGGTCACCACAGCTTGAATTTCCTTATTGAATCTGCACCTTAAACACTTCGTTTTTAATTAAGACATGTAATTTTGACCTCTTTATGAGCTGAATGACCACACTTTTGCTACCTTATACCAAGCACTTGCCTGCGTGTGTTTTGCTGGCATTTTTGTTTATTCTCTAATGAATTTATCACCTGCTGTTGGCTTTTTCTTCTTTTTTTTTTTTGCAAGGGGAAGGACAACCTGATTCCTCTACTTGCAAAGCTCCAGTAAGACGGAGTGTGATCTGCTGGACCTACTTTCACAGCCGCTGCTTACAAGGCAGTGACATACAGTATTTAACGCAGCAGTTCCAATGAAAACTATGCTGTAGTAGAGAGGCAAGGCAAAAAAAAGCCCAAATTCACCTCATTTATAACATCAATTTCTTGGTCTAAAATTACTATCAGTCAAAAGAAAAAAAAAAAAAAGAGGGGATTTAGAGTTGCCAGATTGTCCACGTCAGACAATTCTGCCTTCTTTATACTGACACAGTGTGAGCCACACATTCCAGCTGCCCCCAGGGGACCCCAACCAATTTGTTCCCATTCAGTTTCCAGGAGACAGTCTGGAGGCACAAGGCAGGATGGGTTGATTCTTACACCCATCCCTCTATTCGGGCTGCAGGCACAGGAACAGCTCAAGGTGGATTTTGTGACAGGACCACTCTCACATTAAGAGTTTGGCTGACACCAATGTTTTTAAATAGGCAACACAGCAGGTAAGGACATCCAGCAAAATACTGTCAAACTACATCAGCCCAAGTGGTCTTGAGAGCATCCTTCAGACCAACTTAAGAAACATAAGGTGAAAGTGGGACATTGACCTTGAACCAGTGAAAGAGAGCAACAAATTCAAAGTGAAAGCTGTTTCCTCAAACCTTAATGGCAGTTATAACACTAAAATTGTCATCTTTCAAATACTTCCAGAAGAGCAGTAAAATTTCAGCTTTAGACTAGATCCATAGGCTTTTGTGGCATTCAGGGCCTTGCATCCACTGAGGACAGGAATACCCTCCTCTTTTAGAGAAGTATGTCTGTCTGATCACATAGGAACTAATTTTCATCAACTACATTTATCCTTCAGTAGCCTAAAATGCATTTTAGTAGGTGAGATATCAGTGATACGTCTGTGTATCTGAAAAGGTGGATTAGTTACTCAGCAAACTGCAATTAATGACTCTAAAGAGAGGAGCCAAATTACAAATTACAGTCTATTTTGTGAGTCTTTGACTAGCTCATTAGAGAATCCCCTTGCAGCTCTAACATCCAAGCATTAGCAGAATGATAATGGCAGATGTACAGAGATGTGGAAATTGGCTATTATGATTGCCAAGACAGCAAATCTAATCCTAGAAGATGCTGGGGCACCTTCGATTTCAATTAGTCTCAAAATAACAGTTTTGTTAGCACAGCTGTAATCTACCACCCCAAGCTCATCACGCAACCTTGTCATGGGCCGTATCAAACCCAGAGCTTGGGTGCAACTACTCAGAACCAGCAAGGTCGGGCTTTAATTCTGCACTATGATGCATTCTGCATGTCTAGGTCATGTGGGGACAAGGAACACAAGAGGAGGGCTAAAAGAGATCCCGACTTACTCCTTACAGGTCTGAGCTTAAGCTTAGAGTGCAGAAGGGACTGTTACATGCCGTAGTCAATTCCATTACCACTCTTTGAGCATCACTCCAGTCTTTTGAATTAAACACTTACAGAAACAGCTTGAACCAAGAACATGCGGCTTTTACAGTCAAGCTACACCTCAGTTACACAAACAGAAAACTCCTGGATGTGTGGCTTCAGAAGACTTTGTTTACATTCATGTAACTTGTAAAGTGGCCAAAAGCTGTTTTCCTCACCACACTAGTTAAAATAAATAGCCCCACAGCTGCAACGTGAACCAGATATAACGGACCACATCGATCTGTCCTGCTTCCAACCTCCCGAGGACAGGGGCTGTAGCAGCACTCAGCAGCATGAAGCCACCCATCATCACCTGGAAGGCCCTGGAACGCACACAGACCTGCAACTGCTCCTTCCTCTGCACTGGGCAAACAGCACCAACCCAGTCTCACCAGCACCACAGCCAAGCTCCCAGTGACTGTTAGGAGGAAGCCACACCAGCTGTGCAATTAGCCCTTTGTTTTCCAACTCCACGGCTTCGTCACCATTTTCCGAGGCACGACTGCACGCCTCTCTCGACATCTGACAGCACTAAACACCACAATTCATCTCAGCTACAGAGCAACTTCCAGCTTGTAAAAACCATGACCAAAAGAATCCATTCGCACACTAAGGCATACATAAAATAGGGTTTAAATTAGGGGCTACTTTAATGCAAGACACTTAAAAACTGCCATGAAAATTCAACATGGGTCAAGAGCTTGGGTCACTTACACACCGACCGTGCAAAGAGAGACACTATGAAATATTCATAAATGTCACTCGGGTCCTGTCCTCCTGCCTAGGAGGGAGCAGGTAACTGGAATCCAACTGGGATTCCCGTATCACAAAAGAAGACGGTCAGGTTCCTCTCCGCTCATACATTAAAAACAGATTGGTTTTAATCTCGGGATGACAAGGAATGGCTTTTCTTGAATAACCAAGCATGAATAAATGTTATCTTCTGCCACATATAGTGTTTTAAAAGACAATTATTTTAAACCCAGACTATAATTGCTATTCTCATTACAGAAAACAGTTCCTGTACGCAGTGTGGGTTTCAGCCAAAGTCCAAACCGCACATCACGTTTTCCACCTTAGCATAATGCAGTGTATTTTAGGTAAAAACGAAAAACTTTAGTCAAATTACACATGGCCAAACTAGCCATAACTTTTTATGGTGCTAACGTACACATTGGTTTTTTTCCTTTGCTTTTCGGATACAGCCTACATTCAGAAACGTCTTGCAAATACAAGCCTTTAGAAACAACAACAATAAAAGAAGAAATAAAACCAAACAACCTAATAAATAAAATAAAAATACATTAAAATAAAGTTACAGTACATCCTGTCTCCTAGAAATCCCATCGCACTGAAGGATCCCTTCCGAGGTTCATAAATAATAGATTTGAAATGCTTCTCGGCACCGAGGGCGGCAAAGCAGCAGCACAGCAGCAGCTGGGGTCCAGGTTGTTGAGCCGCATCTCTCCAGTCTACCTGCACCTCTGGCATGTGGCCAGCCTGACCACCTGAAGCACGGCCGCGGCGAACGCGCTCAGTCAACTTCACCTGCAATAAGACAGCACAGCACAAAGGGCAGCCTGTCAGCCGAGGAAAACCGGCGCCGGCAGCTGGTTCTCCCCGCCGGGGACCGCGCGGGGGAACGGGGCTTGGAGGGGTCCCGCGGAGCGGAGGGGTGTCCGGTTGCGGGTCCGTACCTGGTCTAGGCGGAGTTGGAGGCGCTGCGGAGGCGCGGTCCGTGGGGCTGCGCCAGGTGCTGCTGCTTCTGCCGGGTGGAGCGGACGGCGAGGATGGCCTGGCGGTTCTTGTACTGCACCATCTGCAGCGTGATCGCCGCGTTCCAGCCCTGCTCCTGCGCGCACCGAAAGTCGATCTCCTTCCCCTCGGCCATCACCACCGTGAAGTACACGTACTTGCCTTTCCGCTCCACGCAGTCCACCGTCTTCATGTTGGAGAAGTGCAGCTCCTTGATCTTGGTCGTCGGCTCGGTCGGCAGCGGCGGCTGTTGCTGTTGTTGCTGCTGCGGCGGCGGCGGCGGCTGCTGCTGCTTGGGGGGGGTGAGGAGTAGCCCCTCCTCGGTGAGGATGCAACGCTTCTTCTTCCAGAGCTGCAGGAGCCCGTCGCTCCTCTTCTCCAGCACGCCCTCCTTCACCGCCTTGCAGCCGCCCTCCAGCATCCTCCTCGCATAAGCCGGCGGGGCCGAGGGCCTCCGCCCGCAGGGGCTGTGCTCTGGGGGCAGCCGGCACCAGCCGATGACCCGCCGCCCCGCGCCGGCACCGCGCCGGAGGGCCGGGAGCGCCCCGGCCCGCAGGGAGCGGAGCGGCTGCCGCCCGTGCCGCGGCGTGGCGGACGCGCTGCCGGGGCGGGCGGCTCTGGCAGCGGCTTTTCCCTCCCCGCCGCTTTTGAACGCGCCTTCCCCTCCCCAGAGTGACACCCAGCGGAAAAGGCGGCTCCTCCCGTCGGCACCGGGGAAGCCCGGCCCGGCCCGGCCGGCCGCGGAGGGGTGCGGAGCCAAGGGGCTGGCCCCTGTCCTGCTGCAGCCCCGGGGCTGCGCGCCCGGCCCAGCCGCCCCTTTATCCCTCGGGCGGTGGCGAGGACAGAGCGCGGAGGTGCGGCGGGAAGTGCAGCTCCTCTCTACTTAGCTACCGGCAGCTTCAGAGCGGGATTGATGTAACCATTCAGATGCGCCGCAGCGCTCATGTGGTTCCCCCAGGGCGTGCCAGCAGCACGTGCTCGGAACGGATGTCCTCAGCCTGCCCCCTCCCCGCCGCGGGGAACAGCAGCAAGGACCTCCCCTTCTGGGAGTTCTTGATTCAAGCCCAATAGAACCGTGTTGCCAGTTACCAGCGACACCCTGATATTTAAACCATCATCGCTCCATTAAACAAAGGAAACAGCCTGACATAGGACCTGGCACAACAGCGTTAGCCATACGCTTTCAGAGCTCCCGACTGTGCTGGGCGGAAGCAGCATTTACTGTATATATAAAATGATACATAAATCTTTACTCGCTGCAGCAGTTTGAGTAATATCCAAGGAAAGCAAGTATCCATGCCACTTTCCCAGGGGAAACACCAGAACCTCAGCACTTGGAAATTTTACAAGTAGACTAGGAAAAAAAAACCCCAAACAACCAAAACCAAGCTGGCAAAGAACTGTGACCATTTGCCTTGTTACTCCCTGCTTTGTTGTCACACATTTGCTTATTGTTCGGATTCTCCCCTGAGATTAGCTTTTGAATTCGTTTATTTGAGTAGGAAAGTGACCTCAGGTTAACATTAAGCTGTTTAAGTCCTTTGATGTATCAGATGTAAATCAAAAAGCCTACGTAACTGAATTTGGCTGGCAATGCCAATGTAAACTGAAGGCTGAAGTTTCATACTCCAAGAGCATTGTTTTTTAGCATCTATTTAACATGGCCATAAACATAAAAACCCTGCTCACAGTAATCTTGGCAGCAAGGAAGCAGGACATGCAGCACAGGTCAGTGGGAGCACATTAGGGGAAAAAAAAAAACCCAAAACAGTATTAGTGATAGCTTTCATGGAGTTTATCTCCAATAACATTCTAAAATGAGCTTCCTCCTATAATCTTTTCCTCCTGAAGTTCAAAGTTAATTTTGAAAAGTTGTTGAGAGGCAAACAATTAAGCTAACAACAGCAATTAAGATTACTTAGCTGGCTTAGCTTTCCTGAGGTAACTGGAAGACACTCAAATCATAATAAAGGGAACTTGCTAACCATAAAATGAACAAAAAAAAAGAGATTAATATCTGAAACATCCATTTACCCGAATAACTGTTCTTCTTAAAGCTTACTATACACACTACGAGGTCCAGTTCATTTTCACAACCATCTTACACCTATTTTAACAGGCCCCTGCTCATTTTCAAAAGATATGAACACCATTCATGATTGTCTTGATCTGCAGCTCCTCACCATTTGAGCCTATATCCCCCAGTGGAAATATCTGTGCCTTCAGCTGCTGGTGCACATACAAGGAGCCTCACACACGGCTTAAACAAGACGGGAGAACTCCTTGCCTTTTCACTTGATGTGCTTTACATCTACCTCTTTGCTCCTGACTGTGTCACATGAGCAGGGACTTAATTTTACAGTTGTCAAACTAAAACATAAATTGGTTAAAATGCATTCATCTAGACCAAACAACTCCATTAGAAAGGCACGTTAATGTAAGGCACATTGAACTAAACCTACAGAAGACTTAACTTCTCGTTACTCTCCAGTTTTGGTTGCATGTCCATTGCTGTAGGTGAGTCGCAGTTTGTTTCCAACATGCACTAACCAGCAGTCTGGAAACTCGCGCTAGGCTTAGAAGTCCCACACATCAGTCTGTAGCAAGAATGCAAGAACCTCTTCCCACCTGCAACACTGCCCTGTAATACTTAAGGACATTAGCACATAATCTGTATATTTTAACGTGAGCTTTTTTACTTGTTCTCAGTGCTAAATAGCAATTTGTAATTAATTAAAGGAAAAAAGTAAGATAAGTGTGGAAAGCCAAAAGACTTCCAAATTATATAGGAGAAAGGCACTAAATTCATTCTGCTTTGGCCTTCCATGGCATAAAGTTCCCAGAAATGTTGAATGTCAGATTTTTAACCCAACTCTAAACATTGATGGACATACTCTGCTAATGTATAGACTCACAACAACAACTCTTTATTCCTGGTGAAATTCACCCAAGCATGTGATCAGAAGTAAACATGCAAAACATCCATTTGAACTTGTACCCTGTAAGCCAACAAGTAATAACAGCCATTAAAAATACACTACATGTTTGACCAAAATCATCAGATCAGTCAAAAGCTAGGAGACTAGGGCAAGATTTCATGCTAAAATTAATCATGCAGAATTTGCTAGTAAAGGATAACAAGCTTCATTTGCCCATATGGAAGTCACAACTGAACTTCTGGAAATGCTTCTTACACTAGTAATTTTGAAAAACCACATTCACCACAGTTAAGCGCACTACATTATCCCGCTGAGACTTCAAATATCTATTTAAACCAATGCAATTATATTAAGTTTTCCATGCCTGATACCTTAATTGAAATTCCACTGAAGACAATTGCAGGTTCTGCATCCGTTCCTCCTGAAATATCTGATGTGCAGATGCCTCCTACTGTCAAACTTGAAATACTACAACCTGATCCTTGAAAGTCTCTACACCTAAGATGCATTTATTCCTTACCGACATTTTTCCTTCTCCCTGTTCAAAGTTCATGCTGGTAACAGAAACGTTTGGTTGTTAGATACACTTGTCTCCTATATCAAAAGCTCTCTAACTTAGGCTCAAGTAGTTGAAATTTTCTACACGTAATCTTAATTAAAGAGTAGCTAAGGAACAAGTAATGAGTGTTCTTTTCAAATCCTGAGACAAGTTAAACACTCTCTTGGGAAGCCACCGTAAAAGACTAAAAAGCCCATAATTTTACTAGTGTTTCCCTGGATAACGAACTTGTTTGACACCAACTATCAGCAGTTAGTTTCAAAAGGATGCTAACCTTCTGGGCAACAACCCTTAAGCATCATCATTTCTCCCACTACTGAGAAGTGGCTATAACAGAAAACCAGTTAAAAGGGAAACCTAAAGGAAGTACAAGCTGGTCATTGCTAGACATAAGGGTGGGTCAAGGGCTGAGAAATAGATGACAAAATGAATGTGTTGCAATGTATGATTAAAGCAATTAGTAAGTGATTAGCTATTTTTCTTGACTTTTACCATCTAATTTCAATGGAACATGCTGCTGACTGAACACTAAAGGATGCTAAACATGCTCATCACTGAAGGATGAACATGTCATCTTGGGGGAAGATATTTCCTTTCATGAACTCAATCTCACAGACACCTGTATATACCCCATAGTAAACCAGGCATAGATGCATGCAAGATTTATCATAACTATCAACCATACTGCCCCGGACCTTAGCATTCCCTGTAACCCACGGTAGTACCAAACAAAAAAACTGTGTGCAATGCAAAGACTATTAGCACTGCAGTGGCTCCAGCCTAGCTTTTCCAAAGTCCCTTGCTCTTCAGATTTAGAGGTATTCCAAAAGCATTGAAAAGTACTTAAACACACATTGTGGAGCAAAAGCCAGTTCCCAAGGGGGTTTAGAAGTTTCTCAGATTTGACCAGCAGAATAAAACATGGTGTGAGTTCAGAACATACCATTTCTCATCAACTGCAGGGTAAACAGAAGTTCCAGCAGATAATCAACATTTGAGCCTATAGAAGCAAAGCTCATGACAGCCAAGTTCAGGAGCTACGCCCTTCTCTGCAGCTGCGAAGACAACTCTTCTTGACAACTCCGCAACTTTAGTTAGATACTTGCGAGAACAGAAGTCCTTCTGCCACAACCCCGCACTTCCTGGGCACCCACTTCTGGTATACACCAAGCAGACCAAAATGTGGAGTAGCTTATCTTTTGCTTGGTGTACTGTGCCTTGTCTGCTTTACTTGCTCTAATTTTCCTATAAAAGCTGAGGCACAGTCCACATGTGGAAGCTACTAGGTCTGAGCAAAGGCCCAACAGGGGGATTTAAGGAATAATGAACCAAGACTCATCCAACATGCCACATAAATTTCCAACTCCTCCTGATAACGTAACAGAAGTAAGACTTACTATTTCCAGTAGATTTCTGTTCAGTTTAGGTAAGCATAAGGTAATGATGACTTCTCTGACCTGTACAAGAAAGTATTGGATTGGATTCATCTGCACAGCATGAAGAAGTACTATACAGCCAACATGTGTCTAGCTCCAGCCCAGCAGGCCATCAAGGCTGTTACAGAGAAATGCCTTCATGAGATTGCCCCCTTTCTACAGAGGAGCTTAGCATTTTGTTTCCCTATGCCACTGTGAATTCCACAGAACAATCCGCCTGCCGAACACAAGGCAAAAGGAAATCTCTGGCAGAGAAGTTAACAATCATCCATTTGCATCCAAGTTCCCTATCAATTTCTGAATCAGGTCTACAACAATGGGTCTTAAAACACAGAGAAAGTTTAAGTACCAGTTTGAAGGCAAAGATGAACACATTTGATTCCCAGAGTTTTCAGTCTTCTGTTTGTAGGCGTTTTTGGTGTGAGTTTTTTGGTTTTTGTGTTTTGTTGTTTGTCTTCATTTAACAAATCATGTCAAAATTACAGTCTCTACTAGTAGTTTGAGATGTATCGGCTCCAAGAGTAAAACTAATGATCTGAGTTCATGAAGCTAGTTAGCTGTAGGAGACAATGGTAAGTAGCATTGCTGTGCCTACTGATAAAAAAACTTCAAAGGTAACACTTCCAGCTGCACTTGACATCACCCTTCTCCAGAGAGTAAAACATGAGAATGCTGAGCTTAAGTCCGGTCTACTTTATTTCATGATAATTTTGAGTTTATTTATTGTTTTTAACATTAGCAAAGTTATACCAGGCAGGAACACTCTTAAGTGCTGATGAAAGCTAACCTACATTTGCTGAAAGTGTAGAACTACCCAAGAAGCATGTGTCTCCATCAAGCATAAGCTCTGAGCACCCTTTGCTGTCATCCAAAGTCTCCTTCCATTTTCCTCACCACCACCCCATGTTTCCTTAAGATAATTCTCCCTTCAAAGTAACCAGAACTACACAGAAGACATCATCTACCCAGATCTTAAATTTGGGTGCAGTACTGCAACAACTGACCAAGAAATCTTATTTCAGTGACACATTTTCCTAGCCTGAACTTGTTAACAAGGTGGCTGATCCCCCTGGAATACTAAATGAAGAGTTTCTCTACTGCTGGCATAACCCCATGAGAAGTGAAAAGAATGAGTCACAATACTCCAATCAATGTTGAAAGTTTAATGTTCCTGCTACATACTGCCTTTCAGAATTGCTAAACAAGTGTCTTTGAGCACAAAACTACGTTAAGCACCAAAACAGTTTTTATTTAACTGACACCGTAAGAACTGGCACCTTATTTTGTATGATTATAACCTCCCTTTTGCTGCAGTCTGCAGAGCACAAGAACTGCTGATTCAGAACTAGCAAGTCAATCTAGAGAGCAGCTTACCAAAAATCTGTTGACAGAGATGGATTCATGGCTCTGGATCTTGCAGGCTGCAGGTGAGCTTTGACAACTACAAACTCCATTTTTCAAATACTGCATCCCATTGTATGATATGAAGATATTAAATGAGAAAGCCATTGAAAATTTCTTAACAGTGACTTCTGAAATTCACTGGACAACTTTCAACAGTGCTTTGTCTTTTTTAGATGTATTTGCCAAATGCTGTTAGTAAAAATGGGCTAGATCTAAGTAAGGACTTCAGAGACTTCTCATATCAAAAAAGTATGAACCCCAAAGACCCATATTAATGACTGCTCAAACTCCTAACACACCATCAGTTTGGTCTTTGCATGCCCTGAATTTTAAGATTAAGCTTAACCCTGGGAGACATTTAGAAGAGACCAAGTGAAACACAAACCAGCAGGGTCAGGATCTATATCACAAGAACACAACTATGTCTATAACACATAGCTCCCATAGAGTGTGATGTTAACTTTTCATTACTCTATTTTTCTACACTATGATCTATGCATTACAAAAAAAAAAAAAACAAAAAAAAAAAAACAACAACAAAAAAAACACCTAAGAGCAGAGCTTCAACAGTACTGTTCTATACACAGCTATAGATGGCAAGAGCTCCTGCTCTGAAGTCCATGGAGAGGAGAAAGATGAAGCCTGACAGGGATTCTGAAATGAAGCAGTATGGTATTTGAGCCTTCAAGGAATTAAACAGAAGATAAAAATCAGTTTAGTCAGAGCAGATTCAACCTTCTTCCTTTCAGCGGGGCTGAGGATTCAGAAGGGCACTTGGGATAAGCTTTATTCTGTATTACTTACCCTCCAAGCAAGAGACATGCTAAAGAAACTCTTCCACCAGCCTTATCCTTACATGGCTGTTGCCTCCTGCTTGCCCTACTCTTTTCAGCCCTTTAATCCTTTACAGCTAAGTCCACGTATCAGTGGCAAGGAAACAAACAAACAAAAAGGCAAGAAAAAAAGAAAGAGCAGCCACTGCAAAAAAGGATCCATGCTAGCTGGATCTTTCTTTCCAACCCTACAAGGACCTTCCCATCCCTCAGAAAGTTATCTGGGAACTTGCTTAGAAGATCAGAACTTCTACAGTTATGTAAATGACAAGAGGACACAGAACACAGTAGCATCTTATTGACTGGGAAAACTCAAATGGAAGGCATCAGGTCATAGTTTCTTCAAGCTGAATGCATTCAAATCCACATCTCATCAGCACCTCCACTGCTAGGCTAGAGATAACGTTAGCATGAGAAAGATCTAGCCCATGTTTCAACTGACAATGAACATCAATACAGACCAAGTATGAACCAGAACATACTGATATAAATGTAGTGAACAAAACTCTGGGTGAGAAGAGGGGATTCTCTTGGAATTTTTCTCCTCTGTAGATGCTTGACAGAGTGAGTACAAAGTACAATATAGGTAAGTGTTCTAGCACTCCTTTAGGTTGCAGGGCAGGTTTTGTTCAGGACAACCTAGCTCTGTCTACACAGAAATCCAAGGCACCTCTCCTGGCTCCAGAATTCATACTAGTGACCAATGCCTTAGAGTCAGGCACAGCAATACTGAAGTCCTTTATCAGATCTAGCCCTACTTCAAAAGACTTGTCTTCTCCAAAATGGCAGTGTTGACCAATCACTGAAACATCTAGCTCAGATTCACAGGTATCACACTGCAAACGGAAAGTATGGCTCAAACTTTCCAAACTATTGTGTTTGGTTTTAAGATGCTATATAATTTACTTCTCAGTAACTCTCAACTTCTGTTTCTAGTGAAGAGTGAACTGCAGCATGAAAGATATGCCTTACCAGTTTACACATGCAGATACACACATCATAATAAAACAAGACTAGCTTCTGAAAATACTAGGTTTTATTCACACCCCGGTGATAAACAATAACCTTAGTATGATGACTAGGTTTCTTTTGTAGATCACTATGTCACATAAAATACAAAACCCATAGCATAAACAAGCTGACAGTTATGAATGTTTAATGTGGTCTCGTTGGAAATTAAACAAGTTATACTAATCTTCTGAAGTAGTCAAATTCAAAATGCATCATCATCTCCTAGTTAGTACAAGTCACTGCCAGTTCTATAACAAAGTAATGAAGGCACAGCTAGTGCAAGCAGACTTAAACCCGTTCCAACTACTGGGCTGAAAAATACTTTGGTTGGTTCTTCAGGAGAGAAGTTTTCTCTAAACAAATATTGGTCTCAGTTAACAGTTCTGATAATCTTCACAGCTGCAGTCTAATAGCTACATGACAAAGACTTCACAAGAACCAAACTATGTAGCAATGAATTAACATTCATGCTTTAGGGGATTTACTGCATTCTACATATTGGCAGAAAATTATACTGTTAAAATGCTAGGCAGATTGAACCTACATTTTAAACTGGTTCTTATGTGTTTGATTTCTTTTTTTTTTTTTTTAACAAATTGGTTACTTAATTCTACCAAGATACAAAACATAAGGCTGTAAGTAACTAATAGTTGTGTTTAGGCTATTACAGTGCAGGTAATCCTCAAGGCCACATACACACTGCTTCACTGCTGCTTGCATTCTGCTGGATTTTGATCCTTCTGTTGAGAAAAAAGGAAATATCAGTTTAGAGGTATCAGTGTTTTAAAAGAATTATTAATACCACTAAGCCTACTTTCTGAAGTTCCAGTATTCAAGTTCTTCTATCTTTTCCCTTAAACTAATTGCCTAGTATTAGTAATACCACTGTCTTTTAGATGTGGCAACATAACACAAGAAAAACCCATCTTGCAGCTGCTTCATTTTGAGTCCAAAACCTTTTTCAACTGGAAGCAATTTGAATACACTACAGCGGACGGAACATAACCAACAGGCTGTACACTTTGATTAACAGTGCTATACCCTACATCTTTCTAGGTACAATACTGAGATTATGTAATTCTTTCAAGAGTATTTCCATTGTGGCATAAACCACTTCTACTGAAAAACATGCTGCCCCCTCATTAGAAATTGCAAGCACATTTCACAGCAGACATTCTTCATTCCCAGACTTTATTTTCACGACTGCAACTTTCACCTACCACCATCAGATGCTTTTGGGTGGCCAAACGTACCTTTTCTTCAGCTAGGAAAAATCTGTGAACTCAGTGGCTCACAATCACTTTTCCAGCCAACTGAGCTGGACTAGTGACTTGCCCTTCCCATGGAATAAGAAAGCAGCTAGTCACTCTCAGCTATTCACATTTCAGTACCTGGCTGTAAGCACATTCCCGAACCTTCACTTCTACCTCAAGCAATAAAAGACTTGCTATTATTTATCCTGAAGAAGCCTCAGTTTTGTACTCTGCTGGAAAAACCTGTGCCAGAGTCAGCTTGGGACAGGTTCCCAAAACTGAACCTGCATTACGCAGTTCTCTGTGTGGAGTTACAATTAGAGAACATTTTCACCATTAGCAGCAACTTGCTGCAAGACAAGTTTATAGAAAACCAAGCCGGATTAATTTCAGCGCTCAAAGCCAAAAGTCACTTCTACAAAATGATTCTTGGAGAAAGAACTTCAGAGTTGCTCTACCATTATTAGCCTGCCAGAACCAGGACAGAAATAGCCTTAGCCAAAACATACTCACCTTAGAACTACTGATTAAGTATTTAACCAAAAAAAAAAAAATCAAGATTTAACCTACATAAATTTGTGTGAGTATGCATACACAAAGTTCAAATAGTCTTTAGAACTCCTTACTTTGGGGTCATAGTCAGGATCGTTTTCTTCATCTGCTTCTTCTTCCCCCTCCTGAAAGAAAACACTTGTTTATGTCACTCTAGCTTATACACATTCAACTTCCTGAGCCATTTTCCATTAAAATTAAGATTAAATTATGCCCTTAAATACATTACCACTTTAAGTTACACATACTGCATTAGTTAACCCTCCACAAAGCACATCATCTTTTGACACCAGTTGCAACTTAATCTGTAAGACAACTTAGGGCGGTCTTCGTTTAGTTTGGGCTTTTTGCTAGGTTGAAGTATTCACCCTAGATCCACAAAATTATGCGTTGTGTCTTACATTCCTAAGTAATACTTAAACTTAGTGTCCACAGTATTAAAAAACTAAAGGAGCTCTTATTTCAGAGAACCTATAACAGGAAAATTATTTAAATCAAGGCCATCTGTCAACTTACCTCATCATCTGCCTCTTCACCTTCTTCATCGTACTAGGAGAGAAAATAAAAAGGTTTTGATAGGGTCATAGATGCAGCTGTTTATGGCTCAAGTACAGCCAGATAATTCAACTAAATGCCAGAGACCATATGGTACTGTGCTCCAAGAGAACTTCTTATTGACAGATTTAAAAGTGTTTTCTGTATCAGTGTGAGCAATGTTCAATCTTTTAAGCTATGCTCTGGCAGAGAAAACCATCTAGCTTAAGTTCCTTACATGCAACACTGGAAGAGCTTATTAGACTGCAATAAGCCTTCTGGCCACAGAAGTGTCTCAAAGCCTAAGGCAATCTGTTCAGTCAGTTACTTCCCTCTTCTACATCCCCCAGGCCAAAGCTTTGGACTGAGAGCTACCATTTTACATTCTAAAAATAAATTTTAAGGCAGGACTTACCTAAGCTATCTTAACTGTTAAACTGTCCTTGTTTGTGCAGCGGCAGGAAAATATTTTACCCACATAAAGTTCTGGGGGTTTGTGGGGTTTTTGTAAGCTTAGCTCTTTTACAGCACTTAATTCAAGCATCTGCAGAGCTCACTTTGAATATTTTCACATGATCTGAATGTGCTTATCTACAATTTTCTAGTAAGAATACCCTCCAAAAGGATCAGGCTTGAATCTCAAGGAACTCAGTAGCATAGTATCACTATAAGCACAAAGAACAGGCTGAGCAGGTAGATAAACAGGACTAAGTTGTTCTCTGGCAGCTCATTATAGCCCTACCAAAGTATTGGGTATGCCACCCTAGGAATGCCTTATACACAAAATCCTCCTCAGACATCCTCTAGATGTTCAGCTTCTACCACTCCTTTTACAAGGAAACTCTGGAGTCACTACTTCAAGGATTAATTACTTTTGCACTGCTCTTTACTCTAGGAAGTTCAGCTGAAACTAATGTTGACACCTCCCACTGTAAAGATACCAACATTTTAAGTCAGAAATTACCCAAAATCTTTAAGCAGCTTTATTTCAAAGTTTTTAGCATTTTCAAAGAACACTATACTTACATCATCATCATCATCTTCAATAGCTTCTCCTGTGAAGTACAATACTGATCGGGGGACTATACGTTCACGCAAGAAATGACCGATTTCAAAGTCTGCAGCTAGGATTGCCTCAGCATCATCATCCTGCATAAAACAACATTATTTCCTAAATCACAAGCTGTTAACTATTTTCGACACAAAACAGCAAGCTGCACAGACTTTGATGTGGCCAAATTTACACGAACCTCACATGCTGGATTTTTTGTTTTTGATTCAGCACTTGCTTTATAAGATTTCAATTGTGGAGCCAAGTTTTATACTATATACAGCCTATCTGCATTATGCAGGGGGGACTGCTTCTTCAGCAAGCTTAATTATACAAAATTGTGGAGTTCAAGTTTTATTCTTCCCCACCCCCAACTTGCTTTTAAGTAGAAAACATGACTGACACCTCCCAGACTTCCATTTCCTGATGCACAATTCCCATAAGAACAAACTACTAGCCAGGTAAGCCTATCTAATTAAAGATTTTACAAGCTACTTCTGATTATTACAGTGCATCTCCTTCACAACTCCCATTACACTGTGAAACACATGAACACCTGAAAATGCTCTCTGATGCAATTCCAGGTTTCCACTCCTTTTGTTTATACACCAAGTATTCTGCTGTGTCTGAGAAGTTACCTTCAACTCAAAAGGCTTCTTTTTTCTTTGTTTTAACATTATTTGTTACATCTGTTACAGACCGTCTGATCAAGAGGACTCGGTGGATGAAGCTCCCTATAAACAGATAGGAACAGCCTCACGTTCACAGGCCCTTGTCCTCATGGGGGAATTCAACCACCCCAATATCTGTTGGAGGGACGGAGTGGCCCAGCACAAGCAATCCAGGAGGTTCCTTGATTGTGTGGAAGACAATTTCCTTCTGCAAGTAATACAGGAGCCCACAAGGAGAGGTGCCATGCTTGACCTCGTCCTCACCAACAGGGAAGGGCTGGTTGGAAATGTGATGCTCCAGGGCAGCCTTGGTTGCAGCGATCATGAGATGGTCGAATTCGAGATCCTCAGGTCAGTGAGAAGAGCGTGCAGCAAGCTCACTGGCCTGGACTTCAAGAGAGCAGACTTTGGCCTCTTCAGGAACCTGCTCAGTAAGGTGCCATGGGATATAGCCCTAGAGGGCAGGGGGGCCCAAGGCTGTTGGTTGATATTCAAGGATCACCTGCTGCAAGCTCAGGAGAGATACATCCCTACTAGAAGGAAGTGCTGCAGGAGGGCCAGGAGACCTCCTTGGATGGATAAACAGCTGCTGAGAAAAAATTAAAGGACAAAAGAGGCTTCTAAAAGGTAGAAACAAGGACAGGCAGCCTGGGAAGAATACAGGGATGTTGTCCGGGAAGCTAGGGACCAGGTTAGGAAAGCTAAGGCCCAGTTAGTATTAAACTTGGCTAGGGATGCGAAAGGTAACAGGAGGGGATTCTATAGGTACATTGCAAATAAAAGACATGCTAGGGACAATGTGGGCCCCCTCCAGAAGCTATCGGGAGAACTGGCTATCCTGGATTAGGAGAAGGATAAGGTTCTTAAAGAGTTCTCTGCCTCAGTCTTCACTGGCAAATGCTCTGACCACACCATCCAAGTCTTGGAAGGCAGACACAGGGACTGCGAGAATGAAGACCCTGGGCCCACTGTAGCCGAGGATCTGGTTTGAGACCATCTAAGGAACCCAAACGTATACAAGTCCATGGGACCTGATGAAATCCATCCACGGGTGCTGAAGGAGCTGGCAAATGAAGTTGCTAAGCCACTGTCCATCATATTTGAAAAATCATGGCAGTCGGGTGAAGTTCCCGACGACTGGAAAAGGGGAAATATAAGCCCCATTTTCAAGAAGAGGAAAAATGGATGAGCCGGGGAACTACAGACCAGTCAGCCTCACCTCTGTGCCTGCCAAAATCTTGGAGCAGATTCTCCTGGAAGGCATGCTGAGGCACATGAAAAACCAACAAGGTGTTTGGTGCCAGCCAGCATGGCTTCACTAAGGGGAAATCCTGCCTGACCAATCTGGTGGCCTTCTATGATGGGGCTATGGAACTGATGGGGCTACGGAACTGATGGACGGGGATAGAGCAGTCGATGTCATCTACCTGGACTTGTGCAAAGTGTTCAACTCTGTCCCACACGACATCCTTGCCTCTAAATTAGAGAGACATCAATTTGATAGGTGGACCACTCAGTGGATAAAGAACTGGCTGGATGGCCTGCACGCAAAGAGTTGTGCTCAGTGTCCAGCTGGACACCAGTAAGGAGTGGTGTCCCTCAGGGATGGGTGTTGGGACAGATCTTGTTCAACATCTTTGTTGGTGACACAGACAGTGGGATTGAGTGCACCCTCAGCAAGTCTGCCGATGACACCAAGCTGTGTGGTCCGGTTGATACGCTGGAGGGAAGGAATGCCATCCAGAGGGACCTGGACACGCTTGTGAGGTGGGCTGATGCCAACCTGATGAAGTTTAACCATGACAAGTGCAAGGTCCTCCACCTGGGTTGGAGCAATCCCAGGCACAGCTACAGGTTGAGCAGAGAAGAGATTGAGAGCAGCCCTGTAGAGAAGGACTTGGGGGCATTGGTCAATGAGAAAATGAACATGAGCCAGCAGTGTACACTTGCAGCCCAGAAAGGCAACCATATCCTGGGCTGCATCAAAAGGAGCATGACCAGCAGGTCGAGGGAGGTGATCCTGCCCTTCCACTCTGCTCTTGTGACACCTCACTTGGAGTATTGTGTGCAGTTCTGGTGTCCTCAATGTCAAAAGGACATGGAACTGTTGGAAGAAGTGCAGAGGAGGGCCACGAGGATGATCAGGGGACTGGAGCACCTCCTGTGTGAAAACAGGCTGAGAAAGTTGGGGCTGTTCAGCCTGGAGAAGAGAAGGCTGCGTGGAGACCTCAGAGCAGCCTTCCAGATCTCAAGGGGACCTATAGGGATGCTGGGGAGGGACTCTTCGTTAGGGACTGTAGTGATAGGACAAGGGGTAACGAGTTCAGACTTAAACAGGGGAAGTTTAGATTGGATATGAGGAAGAAATTCTTTACTGTAAGGGTGGTGAGGCACTGGAATGGTTTGCCCAAGGAAGTTGTGAATGCTCCATCGCTGGCATTGTTCAAGGCCAGGCTGGACAGAGCCTTGGGTGATATGGTTTAGTGTGAGGTGTCCCTGCCCATGGCAAGGGGGTTAAAACTAGATGATCTCTTAAGGTCCTTTCCAACCTTAACTGTTCTATGATTCTATTATAAACATACAGCTTTTGGTGTCCATGTCACATGCAGTTTTAACAGCATGCTTCTGAAGACTTTAACTAGATTTGTCACTCAAGCTAAATAATGTACTCAGCACTTTAAAGTGGTTTACAATAACACAGCTTATTGCTAGAGTCTTCTCCTGGTAAACACACAGAAGAGTGGGTTCTTAGTTTTCTTTTCTTGCTTTATTACCTTCTCCAAGAGTTAATAGCTTGGGAAATTTTTAACAGCGTAAAATACAAACCAGATACATGCAGTCATTAGAAAAGTTCATCCAAATAATGCCCAAACAAATAGACCTACACCAGCCATTAGACCAAAGGCTAATAACAAAGATCACTACATTTATACAACTGTTAACAACTCCCAAGGTAGCTTTCACCAAGGGTAAGTTGTTGAAGTTTACTAAACTAAACTCTGTGATCCAACTCAACAAATACTCGTTTTAATAAAGAAAACAAATGCATACTATTCATCACAAGTATTCTCAGTTAAATACAGAAAGTTACAGCTGAAACTTTAATAAATATCCAAACAATTTCAACAAACATTTTGCACATAAAGGTATGAGCACTTTCAGTGGTGTTTGCCCCCCACCCTCATACTTTAAGTAAGAAAACTTACCAGGTCTCCACTTTCAGGAACTGTACGAAAAAAAAGAGAAGAAACAAGTGAGTGAAGTACAAACTACATTTGAAGTTAATGCAGATAAACTTATGTTCAGTTTACCTTCAGGGGGACTAAAGAAGTTGAAGAAAGAATCATTGGAAACAGTTTTTGTCACTGTTCTAACTGTTCCACGACCCTTATGTTTCTGCTTCTTCTTAATGGTTTTCAAAGTAACATTTTTTCCTTTTTTCCAGTCTATTTGGCAACTGAAGAGGGAAAAAAAAAAAAAAAGCAGCTGCAGCTCATTATCATTCCACTTATTTATTCAGCCCTATCTTTTCATTACTTCATTCATCAAACCCAAGACTAACTGTTTCATTTTATGATTGAAGTGTTTTCATACAGAAGTTTCTCCTTCCCCACTCAATCTATGAAATGCTATTTTCATTAGTTACCAAGTTCTGCCTAGTTTTCTATCAGAAAAGATCACTCCACTTTTAGAGCTACATCTCAATTATAAAGTAATGTTATATTTGGTCATATTAGTAATATGTCAAGGTTCACCACACCTACCACTGTAATCCACAAGTCCTTAAAATAATGCATGAAACAGATGTGTAGTTTTGGGCTTGTTTTAGCTGTCTGTTGCAGTTTTGCCACCGCTTGTTTTAGTTTGGTTTTTTGTTTGGTCATTTTTTGTAAACTCTATCCTGCTTACTTTATGCAAAATCATGCCCACAGACTTGTCTCACACTCAAAAGTAATTCTGGGGACATGTAAATGAAGTCACGTCCGCGACTGTTCTTATTTGTGTAAATTCCTGATTAGATTCTTTTAAAGACTCAAAGGAAAGGAGTGAGCTGTTTTGGGATAAGAAAAGGCTGTCTTAGTTGAAAGACAAAACATGGACTAAGAATAAGTTGTTTTCACAGCAGCAAAGCGTCATCTTACAGATACCTCTGCCAGGATTTATGCTTTTCAAAAACTGTCCAAACTGAGGAATACAAAATAGTTTGACCAAAGCTACTCAAACACTTAAGGCTAAATCTCACAGGATATTTGCAGAAATATGTTACATTAAGTGACTGGGAAATGCAGTAGTAAATGGAAGTCAGTATCAGTAACTGCAGAATAATATACAGGAAAAACCAACCATGACTATGAAGCGATAGACTCTAAAGTAGTTACTAACACTCAGAAGAGGAGTCAGAACATTCAAGACACATTAACAGGCTATATACAGAGACCTGATGTAGCCATAAGGCTACTTATATACAGCTCAGATTTCTGTCACCCTTCTGTTCACAAGAAAAGGGACATGTACAGAAAAAGATTATTTAGTGTAAGGAATAACAGCTAATTTGGAGCAAAAGGCATCACTGAGAAAGGAGTATGACAGCTCTTTAAAATCACGAGGAAGCTGGAGATAACAGGAGATAACAGTTCTTCATTTCTCAAATGGATCAACTGAAAAGAAACTCAGAACCAAACACTCAACACTTGGAAAACAAACTGGACAACTGTAGTATGGAAAGAACTGGAACAGACTTCCCAAAACACTGAGTGTCAAATGCAAAAGAAATTAAAAGTGATCAAACAAATTTTGAAAAAACCTAAAGGCCTACAAAATAACACCATCCACCTTCCAACCCAGCTCTAGCAACTGCCTATTTCTAAATAAATACTGAGTAGATCTTTTTATTTATATGTATATATAGTACATATGCATTATATAAAACATCTAATTTTATATACTGTATTGAAGCTACTGAAAAACTTAAGTCAAAGCCAGCTGTTTAGAAGTTATGAGGTAACAGCCTCTTTCCAGCACCTTCCCAAGCTGCAAGTCTACAGTTGGATAATGCTAGGGAAAAAACTGCTACATTTGCCTTAAAGTTATTTATTAGCACTTACCCTGTACAACCCATGATTTCTGGTCCATCAAAGGAGAAGGGATCAGAATCATCTGGCTCTGACCTCATTCTGTACGTCTTTGTCAACACTTCATTTGTGAAGTAGTCATTTGGTTCAAAATGGAATTCTAATGTGAAACTCTTAAAAAATTGCAGAGCATTAACTTTAGCAACACATAGCTTTAATTTCTAAATACCTAAAATCTCTAAAACCAAAAATACACATGGAGGGAATGCATCTACCTCCTCTGATACTGAAATAGTGCATATACGCAACTCGTTCTAAAACTTGCTGCCCAAGTTGTACTATAAATCTTCAAATGTATTCATTTACCACATTGATCTTGTGCTTACTTGTACCTATTAGTTCATATACTGCTTGCAGTAATGACACAAGACCTAGTGTACAGCTCTCTTGGTGCTAACCTACAGAAAGAACTGCTAAATTTAAAATATTAAAACTTCACAAGCTACCTGATTTCTGGCAAGGAAATTATATCCAATTATATGCAGCAGCTATACAAAAAGTACCTGACAGTATCAAAATTTAAAGGTGAAACTTAGTCACAAGATATTAAGGCCTAGTTATTAACTTATCAGAATTTGAAGGTTAAATTAAGTATAAATTCATTCATATGGTACTGCAAGACTAGTACTAGTCTTTGTACTGTTCTTCACAAGACAAGCAGCTGTGTATTTCTCATGATTGCCGTAAGACAACTGGCTATCACAGATCATGCTACTAATATACAAATAAATCTTTAGATAACACAAAAATAATTTTGTTTAATAAGTTAAACTAACCATAGGCTGTCCAACTTCTGAAAACTTCACTTTTATATCTTTTAAGTGTTTCAAGATAGGTTCATCATGTTCCTGCAAAGAAAAACACAGGTTATTCAAGTTTTGTAACACTGACTTATACACAGATTTAAAACCCTGCAGAGATGAAAAGCCAGTTTTAGAAAGAGTTTTACATTGCACAAGAACCTCGTTAAAGCACTGAAACACTTTCATAAACTTGACCAGCAGATGGCAACAACGACTGCATGGAAAAATTTTCACTGTAGTACACAACCTAAATCTGTGCAAACACCAAATACAGTTTTTAGCAGTATCTAATACACTTTTGATGCCCACAATCTTATAAGTACAGAAGGTATAAGTTCAACAAATATCACAATAAGAAGGTTATTTCAGAGTGCTCTGTGCTCTCAGTTGACATCCAAGTACTTGTTCTATCTTTGCTCTCCTAGAGACACATCAGGTAATGTACTGCTGCTACTCCTTTCTTAAAGACACTCGGATTAATTATTAACACAACTTTAAACAAGCCTGGACCACCACCTACCTGAACCATATCACTGAGCAAGTCCACGTTCTTGAATACTGTCAGCCAAAACTCAGGAATTCCTTTAGGGTCTTCTTTTTCTTCATCTTTTTTTTCCTCTTCAAGCTTGGCTTTCTCTTTCATTTCCTCCTTGATAAAAATTTTAGGTTTTTTTTATTTTGAGAGAGTGACCAGAAGGTTCATTAACAGTTTTATGTTGATACAGAACAGATTAAGTGTCATGTGCATGCTTTAAGCAATCAAAGAATTATGATATTATAAGTATCATTATGAGCCCGATTTTATTTTTAACTTTAGTTACTGGATGAAATATTATTTCATGCTAAAGGTTGAAATATTGATGAGAACAGATGAAGATACTCACTGAAATTTCCTCTTCAACATCTGCTTTCCATTCACATTCTTCCTCTGTAGGTTCATAAATTGCATTGATGATTTCACTTCGCTAGAAGATTAAACCAAGAATATGTTCAAATTTCCTAGTTATTGTAACTAACAATGTCCTAACCAATAAATTCCTAATCCTAAACTTACATAATTAGTAATACATTAACTATGTATCAAAACTTTTTCTTCAGGTCCTAGAAGACAACTCAGCAATTAAGAGCTTTTTAATGCACTAAAACAACCATCAAAGTTCCAGAAAGTTTACAACGCATCATCTCATATCTGCTCAATTAACGAGACCTGGCATATTGAAGTGATTTTGGTAACCAAACAACAAACTGAACCTTTCTCCCCTTTAATCTTAGCTGATATTCACATGGATGGTAAAGCTGTATCAACTGAATTGCATGGGCACATACAAGACCAAAGTAATACAGAACATGAATAAGCTTTCAGTTTATATTCCCCAGTGTTTTAGCTAGAGCTTTTAAGTACAAAACAGATTAGCATTAAAATACCTTGTCAAATAAGGGCTGATAGAGAGCAGCATACTTTCTTTCCAGCTCATGAACTTCCTCATAGAACTTTGCTTCTATCTGCGCACACTGAACTTGAAGGTTCTTGAGAGCATTCACACGTCTTTTAACAACTTTAGGCAAGCTGGAAAGTTCAGTGACAGAACAGTTATCAACACTGCATTCTAAGTACATGCTGACCCCTCCTTACCCAGTCCCCTTGCAAATTAAACTACTTGCATCAAAACAGATTTTACACTCTATTTTAAGCTTTAGAAAGCTGTACAAATCTAAACTATGACCCACAAATCAAAGCTATCACCCACTGCACCATGTAGATTGAAACTGTTAGCACAGGCTTTTAGACTGAGACTTAACCTCAGTTAGAACCAGAGTATCCCAAACACCTGGGTTTAATCATGGTCAATCATGAGACAAACTTGTGCAACAGAACTTCATACTAAAACCCAGGTTTTACATTATCAACAAGCAGCATAGTAAATTCATGTGATTGGGCATAATTAAAAAAGGTCTTATCACTAATTGGTTTGGTATTAAGACAGAATGTTCAGGACAATCAAGTTGTTCTTTGCTAAGGAAGGTGATCTTCAAAATTCACATTTTTATTTCACCAAGGCAAGCAGCTGGTACTACTGCCTTCTAACATATTAACTGTCACTCCCAAAGCAAGCCAGAACTGGTTTGCTAAATGAGCCACTGCATTATATATGTGTAAAAGGAAAGCAATTAAGGCAATCTTCATCATAAATACTTGTCAGCTACAACTCTTTAAGTACTAGTTTCATTTTAGCAAACTATGGTAACATAGATCTACTGTTCAGACAAAGTTACATACATCAAGGTCACAAGTGAGATTCATGGGGCAGATTGCTGACAGCCTCCCTCGCCTAGGAGGTGGGACAAATTGGTTACACAAAATTATTAAGTTACCTTCCTATATTTGTTTTATTTAAGCAGTTGTGGGGTGTTCTTTAGAACACAGTAGCGAACAACTGTTTTTAACTGTTAGGACCAGCTTCAGGTTAGAGGAAGTAACCAAGAATATATTAGCTTAAGTTACACACTGAGGGTTCATATTAATTACTAAAGCTCTTTTACATCTACCAGACAGAACAGGCACATTTCCAATACCGCTGTTCACCTTAAAATGCAGAACCCTTCTCCTTCAATACTTTTATAATCAACATGAACATACTGTTTCTGGTTGCTAAGATAATATGCATATAACCATTAAATCAAGATTTCCCTTAACCTTCAATTTGGGCAAAAGTACATCTGTTACACTAACTATCAAAATGCTTATATTTAGACATGTAAGTTCATAAAGGGTTGATACCATTCTCATTACTCTGACATTTTTGAAGAAGTTAGTCAAATTAATCACTTGCTGTAATTTTATCTTCAAGTACAATATCAGATCCAACAGCAACTTAAGTAGAAAGTCCTGTCAGTTCAAGAAAAAGGTGCTAAGGAAGAAAATTAGTATGACCACACAGTTGAGTCATACAGTGATCACCCACTTAATGCCACATGCATATATTTACACTATGAGTACGGGCCTTAACAATTGCATATAAAGAACTACGAAATTCCTAGGAGGTGGTGCCCCATACATTCAGAATGCCCAGTTCCAGTATGTCAGAGTAAACATTTTTAATCCCTTTACTAAAGAATCTACAGTCTTTTGCATGTGTCAAAGCTACATTTCATGCCAACTAATGCATCACTATTTGTACACCAATTACCTTTACAAACTCTTTACTTTTTTATAAAAAAGAAAGGCAGTTTCATGAAAGAGACAGCTTTTGAAGTAAATCCAAAATGGAGAAGCAGACCATGAAATCTGAACTGGACTTCACAAGTATAACAATGGCAAGTAAAACCTGTTGCTTTAAATACAAGCCACTAGAAAAGGTTATCACACAAGAATAGAACCTCCTGTGAGCAGCTGACGGAAATTCTGCTCTATTAAAGTATTCTTCATTAGAATTATTGTGGCCAGGCACAGGTGAAGAAGTTACTGGATAGCTGCCAAGCAATTAGCAAATTCTAAGCCTGAGCAGACAGATGTTTTCCTGGAACCTGTTTAGTTTCCTACCAGCTTATGCATCTAGTTCCTAAATAGCCCACATAAATGGCATTTAGTATCCCAGATTGCTACTGACTTCTGTGCCATCTCAGTGTCTAGACTCTGTAGATGACTAAACTAAAAATAATACTTGGGAAGATATTTAAGAGCCACCTGTAAAGCCTGGTTAAGTAAGCATGCATATACTGAGAAAGCGCAGACTCAAGTTACACACGTTTTCCAGTTCTTTTTGTATTGCAAGCTAGGTAAGTGGTGGGTACAGCAGCAAAGTTGCAATGCTTTTGTGTTAAAAAATGCAATAATGTATTTGGAATTGATGGAAGAAATGGCACAGTATGTCAGAGAGCAGCTGACTAGAAGAACACTATGTAAATCAATGTTAACCGCTTTTGTTCACTTCTTAGGTCAAGGATCTGAAAAGTTAGCAGACATTAATTAATATCAGAAAAAAAAATCCCCAAGAAAAATACTGTATATAGAAAACTTGTAGCGTACAGTATCTGGGAGAGAGAACGTGGGTACCCTTTGACTCCATGCTCTTAACTTGCGCCAGTATTTATTAAGAAAGACTGTTAGTTAAATGGGCTTGTCTTCCACACTATCATCTATCACAGAAAAATGGTACTAGTAGGAGTAGCAGCAACAGCAACGCCTGTTATTCAGTTCAAGTCAATAGCAATGTAGGACTGTATCACAGCAAGACAGTTGTATGGTTTATAATTCCTGCGGATGTGGTGAAATGTTCACACACAATCAGAAATCATATGAGAACCAAAAAATTCTGTTAATGCAGACCAAGTAAGGAAACCACATGACGTACTGCTAACAACATTCCTAATTTTATTAGCTAATGGTTGCAGTCTAACAAAAAAAATGACAACATTAGAGACCGCAGGTCTCCAGGTGTTTTTTTGTACTTAAGTGATTTTTCATGATTAAGGCAAAGATACAAAAGACATTCCAAGTAGCAGCAAAATATCTTTTAATAGTGTGCCATATTGTAACTGCAGGAGACAAGGTCAGCCATTGAAAATATTAACATTCTTTTATTCATAAAACCCCAAACAAAAACTCTACAATTCTACAGACTGACTATATCAGTTTTCCTGCTATCTGAGCAGCATAGTTTATGACTGAACAGACAATAACTGTTCAGAAAGCAGGACTGTTTGTATCACTATTCATACTGAACAAATACTGTACCTTTCTATATAGCCTGTAGATGTGCCTACCAGACCATCAAGTCTTTCCTGAAGGGCTGCAAGAATCTGAGGATTTTGCATCATCTGTACAGTCAACTGCCGAGCTAAATAAAAAAGAAATTACATTAAGTGCATCTTTTAGACTGATCTTGAAAGAAAAGATATTTAAATACTACAAAAGAGCAACACAATTACTATATATACACTTGTAAAAAGAAAATAGGCAAAGTAGTATTTCAAACACCTTTCCATTTCGAAAGCATGGATCAAATCCATCATGTTCTGCACACTGAAACAGCACCTGGATTAAAATGGCCACTACTCTGCAAACTGAGCTTTTTTTTTTGTTGTTGTTAAAAGGGAAGGTTTCTTGATGCCTCCGAAGGCATAGTTTTGCCTTGACTGCTTTTACTTTAAGACGGGAATAAAAACTGCAATGGGGATTTTCATTCCATTTTAGGTAAATGGAAAGAAACAAAATTTCAGACTTAGATCTGTAAATCCATGTTTGCCTAATTTTTCCTGCAAAAGAATAAATTACCCATTAGTCTGACACATTACTGACTATTAGGTCCTTGAAGTATACCATCTTCAACATCTTTAGAAAGCACTTTGTCCAAATGGGAAACCTGTTTCAAACAATGAAAAACTTACAGATTCCTAGCCTAAGATTCCATTATCCATATTAACATCAACCCTTCTGCTCAAAATTTGTGCCTGACTCTGCAGAAATGAATTTCACAACTTCATATTTTTAATACTTATTAATAACTGATTTAATACTAATTAATAGCTGATCATAAGAATTTATGGTCAGTTCTTATCATGCTGTTTTGCCTTCTTCCCCCTATCCCCAATATCTACGGATAGGCAGACAAGTACTTTGCATTCCTTATAAGATACTAGGTTTATACAACATTCTTCTGACATATTCAAATTCACAGAATCTGCATAAAGCTTTTAGAAATAGCATACCATTTTCTACTTCTATGCCCTTCGCTACAGTAACCACATGCGAATATTCTCTTCCACTTCTATGTCCTAGCACTAAAATTCCATGCTGAAAAGTTATGTTTCAACTGACATACAAAAGAGCAGTCTTGTTTCTCCAGAACAATTGCAATCAGTTTATATTACTATATATAGCTGTAATTATTTCTTAAAAAGGTACTACCTCACATCAGTCAACACTACTCCTCTTGTCAAGGTATCTAATGTTCTCTGGTCTTATTATTCATAAGTCTTTCCTATACACTTGAAAACCTACCCAGTTGTGCCATTTGGGTCTGTTGCCAGGTATTCTTTCTTACCAAATCAGTATACACATCATACACATGGTATGCCTATGCAAACAGCCATATTCCCTCAAACTGAGATCCAAACACATATTCTGTTTTGCAAGTTCTTGGATTTATGAACACTACTTCTTCAAAGAGCTTTCTCCTTAAAGTATGACTACTTAGTGCCCACAGAAGGACTTTTGACATACTTGACCAGAATTATCTAGATTAAAAAAAAAAAAAAAAAAAAAAGGTAAATCAGTATAACCTAAGGAAAAATTGTGCAAGAAGAATACACTAGTAAACTAGACAAGCAAGAATTACATATGCAAAACCTGCTTAGCATTGTGTCAAGTTTCCCTACTACTGAAACATGTTTCTGATTTGTAAAATCCAATTTCCCTCCAAGATTCCTATAGTATAATTTCCCCTCAGATCCTCATTACAATAGCTGGAAATTATCACTAGAAAACCCCACATTATTCACCTCTAGGTTCCTTTGCAATAGCTGAGTACCTACCATTTAATTACTGTAAGCTGTTCTTCAGCTGACCAATGTGTTCCCCAGAATTTTACAATCCAATTTTGGAAAGACTTATTTCAACAGATATAGCAAAGCCTCTAATACCATCTTGAGCAAAAATATCATACCTTTCCTTAGTGTTGTTATTCTGTTCAAGCAATCACATTATGGGGCACTATCACAAGTCCGAATCATTTTATTGCAGAGATTATTAGTTATTTCTCTTTGTTTGCTTTTCAAAATTCTGTGTGTGCTCCCAATCATCAACTACAAAGCATGAATAAGACCATTCAGACAGACAAAAGTATTCTGATACATGTTCAGGTTTTTTTGCTCGGAGGGTAGTGGGGGGGAAGAGAATAAAGATTTATTGATTTTATTCATTTTAAGAGTAACACTAAGCATGATTTTTCTTCTGTTTACAGTCAACTCAGCAGCAAATTACTGAGCAACTGATCAAAAAATAAGACACATATAGACCTGATTTTTTTTCTACCCAAAGCTTCACATTTTCAGCTTTTAACTGATGTTAGCTTTGAAAGAATTTACTCACATACCTACCATAATCCTTTCTTTTCCAATTATACACCCTTACAGGTAGCCAGTGCTGCCTGAACTGGCACTAACCATGACTAAAATGAGTGAATGAAGACAACTAATAAAAATCACAACTGGAAAACAAAAAAGTCACTTCAAAATTTAAATACAGTTGTGCATCAGTAGTTATGTTTTACCATTTCCTATTATTTTAAGTAGTAAAATCCTTTTAACTCATTCATTAGAAAGCATGTATACAACTGCTTAGAATTTTCAAAGTTACCTTTGCTATTGGCATCTTCACCAGTTTCTTCTTCTTCTACTTCTTCAACATCTTCCATATCCTGTTGATCAAGTTCAGACTGTTCTTTGCTATTAGGAATATTCAGTAACAGATCAAGTTAATTTTATAAAATACTATAATGAGCTTAAAGAGCTCAAATTAGAGATCATGTGGGTACAAGCAAACTGTTGCATCAGTTTTGATCTATGACAATCTAGAAGTCTAAATAGCCGAAGCCAAATTTGTCTTCATAGCCTCAAGTTTTACATCAGCAATCTCAGAACTGTTTAAAGAGCTATCAGCTTTCCAGAATTTTGAAGAATCCTTTTTACAAAAGAATTAATTCAGCTCCTGTTCATATCAACAAGTCAAAGTCTTTTTATGCTCTATACATCCTCTTTGTTAAGATGTGCAGGCCTTGAGAACTGAGAGTAGGTTTACCGAAACTATACTTTCAATGCCATTAAATGAGCAAAGTGTAGAAAAGAAGTTTATATACAGCGAAACAACAATGAGCAGTACTAACATTGTTTTCTGCTCCAGAATTCCAACTAACGTAGTATTATTGACTGGTATCTTGTCTTAGTTTTGGATTTACTTACAATTAAGATCCCAAACCCAACTTAAAATTTCCACACGCTATAAACCTCACACCTTCCTACAGTGTGAAGATCATTACCTAGACCCTGTCTATCAATTATCTGGAGATCACAGCGATCTGAAGTACAGCAAAGGACATAGTAAGAGGCAGAGTTACCTACAGATTTTACTTACTTGTCTAAGTCTGCCATTCTCCTAATCTCAAACCCTAGAGGAGGAAGAAGTAAAAACAGCAGCATTAGACTTCACTTACAAGGTATACAGGCAAGTGCCATAATCCTAAAAAAGAAAAAAAGAAAAAAAAAAAAGAAAAACACAAACTATGTCAGCTTTAAGAAATAGGATAAATACACATTATAATCTGAAGAGTGGCTTATCTCCCACATGCTTTCAGCCCTCACTTTAAAGCATACAAAAATGCCAAAAAAACTGTTCTGGTTTAGAACTAGTTGATCCACTCATATAAAACTAAGTAACCAGCAAAATTCCATGTTGCATTTCTTACCATAAGACTGTACTAGCACCACAGATTGAAAACTAGTCTTGTTCCAGTATAAAATCAAAATATAACCCAAGAAAAACTGAAGCAAAAGGGGTGCCAGAACCATGCTGGTAAATGCTTACTCCAGCATGTAATTGCAGACAGAGGATACATACAGCTAAAGCAGTTTATTTGAACACTAAAGAAGACTTTTGTGGCTTTACTTTTAATCTCAACTTCACAAACATAATCCAAGTAGCTCCTCAGAATACCCAGAGAATAATAAGAAAGTTTAAGTACAGAACTGATGTCAGGTGCCAAGCTATTTAACATGTCCTGAACGATCAGAATTCCCGTAGGTATCTCAGTATCATCATAAACACATTCCAGATGCAATGACGAGAAATACGTTGAGACTATTGCAAATCTTGCATACTACTAAGCAGCTGTGTTCACAAATGTATTACAAGATGAAAAACATCTTCCACCAGCAAAACCATACTTCAGTCTATTCTCCAAAGAGATGTTTTGGGTAGCTTCAAACCAGAGACAATACTACACACAAGAAAACACTGTCCTATTAATGCTGCCTTAGGTCTAATAGTTCAAGGAAAAACAAGTACCAACAATAATCCAATGGCCCAGGAGGCATAGAAACTACTGCTTTAAGCCCCCATTTTAGCTGCTGCCCAGTAGGCTAAGCAAACCTGAGTTTAATTCAGGAAGTTTACTTGTTACAATGCATGCCAATGAGAATTTTAGTCAAAGTGCTGAACCAGTAAGATCAGCGCAGTAACAGTCATTATGAAGAGACATGTTAGAATATAAACTTCAGAATTTAACACCAACATTCTACTGTATAAAATAGAATAACAACACATTATCCTGGTGTTACAACTACTTCCCAACAATTACATGGGAAGGAAGTACGATGTCTTCATTTAGGACCACAGCTTTACAGGGCCAATGAAGTATTTAGGAGACTGCACACAATCAGAACATGTCAATTCCCCAGTATGCAGGAAAATTAGAGAACCAACTAACTGTCAAATTTATTTCAGAAAAATGCAGTATTTGCTATCAAATAGAATGGCAGCACTGCTGTAAACAGGAGGACATCTAATAAGCCAGTAAGAAATGGAGGAATTCCAGGAATATTTTTTACTCATTTTAAGTTTCTCAAAATTCAGATCACGTTTGCCTGTACAGGGACTTCAGGTTTACACACAGATGCAAGCTTCCTATATAGCAATTCCAAAGGCTATCCTTTGGATGCCATTCTCAAAAGACAGCATAGACCAAAGACCTACAGAAACTGAAAACACACAACAATTAAAACTCTTAATTTAGATACCTCTATTTCATAAGTGACATAGCATTATTTCTGATATGCAAAAGTTCTTATCCATGCAAAATATACAATCCTTTCCTTACACATTTCCTTTTAACTTGCTCTTCACGCAGCCCCTTTTCAACTGACAGTGTCACTGTACAAATGAACACAAGATGCACAGCTCACCAGTCTTTCATTGTCATAGAATCATCATAGAATAGTAAGAGTTAGAAAGGACCTTCAGATCATCTAGCTCCCGTGCCATGGACAAGGACACCTGACCTTCAACCATGCTCACACATTTTTATCCAAATGTGACAGTGATCACATTCAATAACTATTATTGCTCCTTGCAGAGACTAGCATTTCCTCTCTCCATTCTCCCCAGCAAATACAGCTTTCACTTTCCATAAAGCTAGAAGCAGTTCTTTCAAATGTGTGATCAGTGACAACACAAACCCCATAGTCATACCAAGCCAGTGGGCTAGTTGAAAACAGCAGCTGACACACCTTAGACACACATTTCCTGAAAAAGACGGACTTCTACGGGTCATTTAAACTTTTTTTTTCCTAAAAAAGATTATGAAATGGGCTATGACCAAGTCATGGCTAAAAACTTAAAAGCAATATTCATTCCATCTCCAACACTGGCCATCAACAGATGCGTATTAAAAAAAAGCAATGATGTGGCAAGAATTGCCCCAGAAACACTTTTAGCTGTCAGTCACATTCAGGAAAAACATGTTGGCTCAGGAAGTGCAGGTATTTGACAACATCATAATAAGTTTTTATTCCATAAAGTAGTCCTCATCTTCCCTGAAAGCATGCAGGTAAGCTGATGTTATCACCGAAGCACTAAAACCCTATTTCTGGGTTGCAGCACTCACCTCTGAGATCATAACCAAGTCAGATTTTTCTACACTGGGCAGCAGTGTGGCAGAGAAATTCTCACCAGCAATCTTTGTGTCCTTGAATTCCTCAGTGGGCCCTTATTTTCATCATTCTGAACAACTACCTGTCATCAGCAACCTTCATCCTTTCACTGTTTTCCCCCCTTTTCCAGATAACTTATGACCATACTGAAGGCATTCATCTCATTGCAACACCCTGGGGGAGTCCAGCACCTGCCCCGCTTTCTCCTCACTGCAAGGGGCAGTTGCTCACTCTCTGCTTCCTGCCTTTTAAATGAACCATGCAAACACTATGTTTTCCAACTATGGCCCAGTTTACTCAATGACTTTGAATAACATTCTTCAAAGATTTTTTTAATTAAAACAGACTTATCAAGCAGCTGTCAACTTCAGAACCTCCCTCTGGTGTGTTCCTATCTGCTTCATCCCATTTTTCCTACTCTTCTTGCATCACTTTTTCATGTCTGATCCTTTAATCTTGCCTCCACATTTTACACAACTCGGTATCAGAACATTTGCAGTTGGAAAAGTTCTTCTGCAAACTGAGGAGATACTACTGTTTGTCATGACACTGTCATCTGCCAGCTCTAGACAACAGTTCTTGCATGAGGAGGATACAAGGCATTATGCCAACCAAACTATGTTGGCAGACATTTAAGCTAATCTGTGCAACCCACTCTCATGGATATGTAGTTGCATCATATTTAATTTATTGTCGTGCACTTAAACACCCATAAGCTTCACTGCAAACACAGTTCTATTGGGGCAAAAAAAAAAAAAAAAAACCAAAAAAACAACAAAAACAAGCCTGTAGACAGAAGAGCATTGGGAAAATACATTCCTTAAGAGCAAACAGCCTCCACTATTTTTGCACAATGCCTCATACAAGGTGCCAGTCTAATATCCAGAGCTTTGGATACAGCACGTACCGTAATCAGTAATACTGAAATATACCACAGCAGGATTTATTTTGCAGTATCTCCCCAAAACCAAGTACTTGTAGTAACTCTGCTTTCCACAAGAAAGATGCAGACTGCTTGTTTCAGAGGTGCATTTAGCATTGGGAACAGCAGCTGCACCCTGGCATGTGAACAGCAAGAAGCATTCACTAGTTTCACTCCTTGCAGCAGTTCCTGGGATATACCAGCTCACTAGCTGTCCATGTAGGATTATAACAGACCTGGCTACAGCTGGTGTTTAACTGCAAGCCTCAGTGTCTAAGTGATTGCTCTAGGCTGAGATACTACTTAGAATCTGTGCCTTCTGACTGCAAGAAAAAGCTTATGAACACCGATAAAGGGTAGCTTCCTTCCCTGCTCAAAAGCCAGCAGACAAATAACCTCCTTATTCATAAAGTATTTTCTTTTCCTGTTACTTAAAACAACTACAACCAGTAGGCACTGCATTATGGTCAAATACAGAGGTACCCGGAGGCCTCACTTAAAATGCTTTGCTGTACTCTGTAAGAATAGACAAGAGGAAAAAAATGGTTGCCTTTGCAGGGCTTTAAAGAGAGTACATAGGAAGTTTGTGCTACAAAAAGGAATCAAAGCCACGGAAAAGCAAGCTACACTGCAACTTTTCCAGAAGCTAAAGTTTAAAACTTGTTTCATACAGGCAGCTTAAGCTTGATCACAAGCCTGCCTGCCATCACAAGAAATTTGTTCCTTTTTCAAAACAAAAGGGTTAGGAGACTGTTAATCTAGCACAAGCTTAGCCACAGTCAAGGACATTGGCATAACTCCCTAGAAACTTGAATTTTACCAGAACAGTATGAAAATTTGCTATCATCATGATGTTCAAAGGACAGTTCAGCTCTCTAATCTGTCATGGTTTTTAAGAAATGTAGTTCAAAAACATGCAGAAACAAATGTTATTGCCTCAAGTTACCCATAGTAAGCTTCCAGTTTTCACGAGTAATTGTTTCTTCACTAAGTAATTTTGCTTAAGTGAGGGCAGAAACACGAACTGTAGAACTTCAGCCCTTCCCAGTCTTTCCTTTACCCACAGAGAAAGCAGGCAGAGTTTGCACAGCAGCACCATCTGTGCTACAGGTACAACACAATCGCTCTGGTGAGAAGCCTGTTCTTTTTCAGCATCAGCTCTAAAGTGTCCCAAGTAAGCATGGGACATTCTTAGATTACCCTGACATCTGCTCAGCCTCAGGAAGACAGGTCAGAGAGGTGAATCAAGAGTCAGCTGAGGAGGCAAGACACTCCTGAGACAGCCTTTCTCCAGCAAAACAACAGGCTCTGCACAAACCCTAAGGCTGGAAGGCCGCCAACAGATCTCAGCTGTTCAGCATCACTGTAGACACCACAAAGGGTGTCCATTCCCTCCCTGTCAGGCAACACCCTTTCCCCTTCTCTAGAGGAAGGGCTCACACAATTAGCTTGCAATAGCAAGTAGAAGAAATTTCTCAAGTAGTTCAAGGGACAGAAATGGGCTTTTAATGCATATCTGACACAAACTACAGGCAAACCTTTCTTACACACATCTTTAAAAAAAAAAATAAAATAAAATCTGCCCTCCTGCCCAAACTGATTTCCTCAATAGTCAATAATTCAGAGCACTGCAAGTAAGTCAGCTTGCCCATAGACATACACGTATCAGCCTCTCTCTGCCTCTGGCAAGCCTTGTGCAACTGAAAGCAATACATTAACAGAAGATGGCCAAAACAAGTGAATCCTATATAGTATTAAGAAGCCGCAACATAGGATAATAAACTAAGTGGACTAAGAAAGATGTCAGTGAAAGAGAGAGGTCCAGCTAGGGGACAGCTACTTGTATAAAAAAATTTATCAGGATTAAGTTCTATAAACTATTTGCAATGCATGCAGAAAGCCAAAAGCACCAGACAAATGACATCATACCACCCAAGTTCAACTCTCACTACAGACTGGGAAGCTCAAGAGCAATATCTTCACTGGAAGCAACTTCAAACTGATGCTCTTGCCTAGCATTCCACAAGGGCAGCTTGTAACATCTTTTATATAAAAAACCTCAAAAGAAAAAAAAAAAAAGAAAAAAATAAAAAGAAAAAAAAAAAGAAAAAACCCAGTCACATAGAGATCCATCAAAAGACAGTCTTCGCCTGTAGATGTTCAAAACAGTTGTTTGGAGTAGTTTGCTCAAAACCGCTAAGAGAGGTTTGTAGCTTTAAAGATCCCAGATGCTCTGCATAGAGCAGTTTCATGTCAAAACCGGCTGAATTGTTTAAAATGTGCACAGTACATGGCATAGAGTGACACACTTCAAATTTTTTTGGTAACAAGACCTAAAAAACCCATCTCAATTGTTTCACAACTGTTAGAAGCAGTTATGGTACCAATCAGCAGATAGGGAAACTTACATGAGAAAGGATCATACAGTTCAGTAGTAACTTGGAAAGCATTTAGCTCCTCTTCAAAAAGAAACAACTGAATAATGTATCAGATCTTAAAACACCATTTCAAAAGGGAATCAAGCAGAAGACAAGTGTTTCCTTTTACTTGCGTGAAAAAAATCATGAAACATCTATTATCATTAGTATGGAAACTAGTCATGAAACAAGGGGATACTGCACCTATCACCAATATTGGCAGACAAGCAAAGCATTACAAACAGATTTTATCATTTATACTATGGAAAAAAATGTCTTCTTAGGAAAGCTGAAGGTCAGGAAAAAAAAAAATCCAAAAACCAGTCTAAGTGAGCAGGGTACTCCTATGCTATCACATCAAGATAGCACATCTACTTTATGAAAGACATAATCAGCCCCTGAACTCTCCAAAGGCAATTTCCTTTTATTAGCACCTCAAAGTTCTTCTATTAATAAAAGATTTCCATTATTGTAGGAGAGCAAAAATTGACAGAATTAATTCCAGTTTTCAATTCCAGAGTAGATAATTAAGATTGCCCAAACACAAGCACAGAAAACAAGAGTATGACATAATAAAGGCTATCAAGGTCTGATAAAGAGACTAAGGAACTAATGGTCAATGGAAGTAAGGAATCCAGGCTCCTCAACACAGTAACAAGGTGCCGTTGGACCCTTGCAGTAATTCAAACCTGGCTTTGTTGCAGCTTATTGTGCAAGCACCACACCAACTCATCCAGAAGACAACCAATAGCAGATATGCTAACCAGCACAGGGATGTATGGGAATTTTTAGCACAAGCTCAAGCAAGGTCATCTAAACCAAGCAGAGAAGGATAAGAAATTCAGACGAGCAGTAGTGTTTTATAAAATACTGATAACTTTTAGATACATGCAAGTGCTAAACTGCCCAAGATGGGAAGCACTCCTATCACCACAGGGGAGAAATACCTCCTTCACTAAAGGAACAGAGCGTTTAGCTGACTGGAACATCATCTGGCAGAGAAAGTCAATATAACTGGCAAATGCTGCTGGAAAAGCTTATCATGGTTCTTTCTTACTTATGCATAGTACCTTCCTTTCATCAACAATGTCTGAACAGCTGGGAAGTTAAAAAAAAAAAAAGTGCTAGGTGTTTCTTTGTACAGGGCTGGACCTGTACAGGGCAGGGTAAAGAAACAGAGGCCACCACAGGCAAGTAACTTTTATAACAGTTAATGAATAGAGCTAGGCAAGTTTTAAGTTACTTTATGCTATAACATCTTGTGATAACAAAATTGAGAATCTGGCTGTAGAGAATAAAAATACTAAATCATGATAATCCTGAACCAAGTAACAAAACAAACCATCTGCTCTCTCCTCTTCAAGTGGTATTTTTTGCTTTTCCTAATTACTCCTGAGGTAAAGGCACCAATGTCAACCATTTGCCAATACAACAGTGCTTGCAGGCCCTCTGCAAAATACATGTTATGGCATGAAAACACAGATTTTTCACATTTCAACTTTGAAGTGCCCTACAGCTTGCACAGCAACACCAGTTACATGACGGGAAAAATACAAATTCTTCAAGACAAAACAGAGTTGTTATCATACATATATATATATACACACACACATATATAACTCAGTTGCTAGTAACTGCAGGGCTGGGTTTCATTCATGTGGAAACACTTCTTAGAGCTTTCCCCTTAACTAGTTTTTATGTCAGGCAATGAAGATTCAGTCAATGAATGCTAAACTCCTCTATTTTTGTAGCATTTTTATTGAATTGTAGGTAGTGCCTGTTCACTCTTGCAGCAAAGAAGTCTTCCTAAGTAAAATGACTATAGAACTATAATTTAAAACCAAACCCAAGCTAATCAGTATAGCTTGTTGCAGTTTCTATCACTGATAATGGAAGCACAGCTGCCACCCTGAAGGGCCAAAATAAGAATCTTCATATTAAAAAGATATTTAAATTTTTTTAAGATAGCATTTCTCTTTGCAATTCACACTGGTACAGGTATTCAGATTGTTAAAAAGTGTCCAAATAATACAAAAAATGTGTTCTAACAAAGTTCTTCAGGTAGCACAGTGCATTTTAACAGTTTAAAAGATCACCTTGTGCATGCCACAATATTAAATGAAGGAGAGTATCACTTAACTACTGAGATTGCCACATAATCAAATACAACCATATTGGCAGTTACACTACCTGCAAGACTCACACACTGCAGCATTAAAGTCTTTATACAATTTGACTAAAGACATCTAAACATTCTTATGTGAAAAGGAAGTTAAAGAAGACCGCTAAAAAATGTGTACAGGTTTCAGCTGCGTGCTTTTGCTGGAAAATCTGGTAAATGCAATACTGTAAATTCATTTGTGCCCCAAGAAGCCACTGAAATTCCTAAAATATATTTAGCAACGTCTTTGTTAGATCCAGCTCAATATTTTTTCCATGGAAACAAAGCTATTACTAAACTGCAAACCTTAAAACATCCAGATTACAACTAACAATCTAACATTCACTACATAAAGAACACAACAACAACATAACTTTGACACCTTGTGGAGTCTGTCAGGGGTGAGATGTCACAACTGGTAGTAAGGCCCAACAGAAGTATATGCATAGATACGGTTTTCAGTAACTCACTTTCAGATGAACACAGGTGCAGACCTTAAAAGGCATTTGTAAACATATATTACACCTGTAGAGAAGAACTTAAGCCAAGGAAATTGAGCCTTATTTCAAAGTGATCTTCATAAACTTTTCTTTGTGGGTTTTTTTTTTTTGTTTGTTTGTTTGTTGTTGTTTTGGTTTTGGTTGTTGTCTTCTTTTTTGCACATTTCGATCAATCATGCTTTTGGCACCAGCAGAAACACCCAATGCCTCTGTGACAGTGAAGGTGATGAGAGAATCAAGGGGTCATGTCATGAAGATCTCATCAGTTAAAAAACAGCAATCTCATTTCTGATGATGCCACTTGCACACACAAGGAACAGAATAAAGCACTTAATACCAGCTCATACTTAATCATGCAAAGTCAAGGTGAGTAACATCCAAAACTGGAGTATCATGGAGTTAAGAACTGCTTAAAAGGGTGACCCAAAAGAGGCAGAACAGATAGTACTAAAATCTAAAGTAACATATATTAAAAGCAACTAAAGCTAAAAGGTCAAAAAAATCGCTGTGCAAGGACACAGCTAGAACTGCATGCAGCCCACTGAAGACCGCTACTCAACATATATAAGCAGTCAAGACCTGAAATAAATGTGACATCTAAAACGCACAATGCAAAGAACATGATCCTTCTGCACTTCAGTAACATATCCTTAATAGAAATACTGTATTCACTGCTGAATACTGCAGAAGAGAGGAAACAGATCAACTCGGGGCCTAGCAACATGTATACTTGAGGAACAGGAGCAGTTTAAATCTGAGATTAATAGTATTTGAGAGGTGAACAATGAAAAGTAACAAAAAAATACCCAAGTTAAAAGGAAGTTCAAGAAGAACTGATTAAAAATTGGTTTGAATGTAAACAATTGTTTAATTTCATGTCCCCTCCTGTGCTCCCCCTACCCCCAGCCTAACCTTCCTATGCTTAAGACAGGTTTTTAACTAAAGCCAGAATCAGGCTCTAGTTAAAAGGCCAGAAAACTTTCCATCATGGTCAAGCCATTTCACAAAGTGAAAACTGCCTCTCCTTCCTCTGAAACATGTCATATGAAACAACATATCTAGATATGGCAGTGTTCAAGGCCAGGTTGGACAGGGCCTTGGGTGACAGTTCAGTGTGAGGTGCCCCTGCCCATGGCGCTAGATGATCTTTAAGGTCTTTTCCAACCATAACTATTCTATGATTCTGTGATTCCATGATAAAAGTAGTGGACTGAACTACTCTTACTGAAGACGGCCAGAAAAGCCAACAATATTTATGATTCTAACCTGGGTCTTCAGTCCATTCTAGATTTCAGGTACCTGCTTAGTCAGATCTCTTAACCAGAATTTCTAATATTTAAAAATTAGAATAATTCTACTATCTTACGGCTAATTGTTTGGTTGCAATTTGGGTGCGGGTGGTGATACGCTTTTAAAGAATAAATGTCAAAACAGCACCTGTTCACAGCTGCAGGTACACCCAGAAACTGAAGTCTTCAGATCTAAAAAGTTGCTTTCACTTTTTGATCATAAAAAGCTACTAAGGATCAACTGGTAATATTTTGCCCTAAAGCCTATGAAGACCAGCTGAAACTGCTGATGTTCAACTGCCTACTGCCTACTCATTAGCACAAGCTTTAAACTGAGACACTGCTAAAGTATGTCTGTGCAAATGCACATTTAAGCATACATCCAGTCCCCAAAAGCATCTGTATTTTCCAATACTAAAATCTTAACAGCTCTTCATCTAAGAAGGATCTCCATTCTAATGTCTGACAGCAGTTAAGATGCAGATTGTGTTTTGGTCATACATAAATTCATTTAAAATATTAATCTTTAGGAAGAACATAAATTATTTCAAACCTTACATTACGCATATTTTAAAATTAAGTATGAAGTAACAAAAGTAAATTAGCAAAGTCTTTTTTTTTTTTAAATGCAAGAGAAATCTTAGTCTGCAGTTTTCCGGAAAAGATCAAAGTTACCATTAGATGAGATTCATCATGAAGATTTTTTCTTTGCATTAACATTGTTGAGTGTAGGAAGTCCTCAGAAACCTCACGCATTGCTTCTAAATAGCTTAATTTTTCAGAAGGTCATCAAATGAATCCCCAAGCTACTTCTGTGATGCCTTCCAGGCACGTCTAGTGCCTAGACAAATTATGACATTTTAACACCAGACCTACTCTCCAGATCAACTATGTTAGGTGATGAGGAACTGCACTAACCTCAGATCTGAGTGAGAATCAGCTAGACTGAATTAATTTTAATAACTTTTGAGCTCAAAGTAATTTACAAATTAAAACTGACCTAGAAGCACTAAACCCATCATCACAACTGTTTCTTGGATTAAACATCACTTGTACCATTCAGTTCTGCTCTATTATTTACTAGCAGCTTCCCTAACAAGTTAGATGAAATGCAGCCTCCCAGAGCAGAAGCTAACTCAGAAAATGCCCCAACTCTAGTAAAATGCAACCGGTATTAAACTCTTATTTCTGTCTGCAAAATACTATCTTCTGTACCACACAAATATCAAAGCACTATCAACTCACAGAAAAACCCAGAGCTGAAGTCCCACTGAATGTGTATACAAATGCAGAAAACCAAGCAGGCATTGAAAGAACACCTGCATCTCCATTCTCTGCTATCTGTCCAATTCCTAAAATTGCCTGAAGAAATAAGAAACAAGAAACAGGCATTCAGTTTGAGATACAGCATGTTTACAGTTGTGTCACAAGAACCTGAAGATGAACTGGGTTACAATCATATTAACAAAAAGCTATAGATACCACAGATATGATCATTACACCCCTTAGTCTACTAGAAGAAACTGGCTTTCACCAAAGGCTCCAATCAAAGATTCATAACAGATGATATGTCTTACTTCCCCTGAGATTTTTCACTACTGAAATTCAAATCCTGAAGTTACTTTATTCCCTGGAGAAATACAACTTCTGTCTCAATGAGTTGAGTTCTCCATGTTACAATTACTTCAACTTCTAGAAGCCATGTGAATAAACAGATTTATAGCAATTCAACTAACAATATAAGTAAGCCTTGAAGATCTGGAGTTCTGTGTTAAAGTCTCAGCCTGGAAGACCCAGGTCTCACTCAGGGTTGTGAAAATTCTGTTAAAACTTCAGGACTGTTAACTACTTCACAACATACACGCCCACAATAACTTGCTTTCGGTTTTGCTTGTGCACACATGTTGATTACCAATTATGCAAGCAGCAAAATAAAAAAAAAAAAAACCCAAACCAAACAGATCAACCATTTCCAGAAAACAGACCACCATAACAAGTCCCCTTCTTGCTCCCAAGAACAGTTTCTGAGTGAGGTCAGGGCTAGGTGAAACACAAGACTGGCTGTACACACAGTGCTGCAGCAGATCCAGCACTATGAGCACTTCCTGTGACACTGGGCTGGCTGCATGGATGCAGGGCAGTACTTCTGCGCACTCCCAGCAAAAGTTCCTGTGAATGTCAAGGAACGACCAGGCACTCTGAAAAACACCAGACCTACCACCTGTGCGCAAGACTCTCATTCTACAATCCTCTGTCCTCAGAAACCAGAACACATGATATGCAAGGTCTGCCAGAAAAAATGGAGGGGAGCTTGCTAATATATATCTCTTGCAGGAGTAAGTGGATCACACAAGTTTAATTTTGGGTATCGATAACCTATTCTAAGCGCTTGTATCAATGTTTCAGGTACCTGAAGCCTGAGCGCCCTAAACTTCTGCCTGGTACAGAAGCACCTAAACCACTCATATGGTTTCAAGGTATGCAGATTTCAAACTCTGTTTTGCTGTAAGAATTCAGATGATTTCTGGATTTACAAGAGACTGGAAGACACTCACTCCAGACCAAGCACAGTGCTTTTATCATTCTTTGAAGAGCTTACCACTGGAAAATGAGCACAGCAGGATGACTACTAGCATTTTTGTCAGGAACTACCTACAGCTGTACACAGCCTTAGGCCTTAGCTCTCCACTGAGATTTTATTTCATGAATAAAAACAATCTGGCACTATTCTCCTGCCTTATCAGTGTAATGTCCACCACCAGACATTAAAATACCAATAGAAGGGGTGAAGAGAGTATTTGTCATACCTTGAACACCCAGTGCCTGCCTCTCTTACCTTCCTCAAAGGAGCCAAAGTATGAAATCTAAGTGTATCTCTGTGGGGCTTCAAACAGGAGGACATGCACAAAACTGAAGTGTGCCTGGAGTCAAAACTCTAGAAGATGCTGACATCAGTACTATAGCACAGTCACTTGTAGAAAGATTTGTGTTCCCTTCTGCAAGCAAATGTGGTAGGTTTTGTATTAAATATTGAAAGCCTCATAATATTGGCAGTGTAGGTCCCCTACACATCCAGCACAGAGTAGGCTGAATATGTTTGATATTTAGACAGATCTATATGAATGCTAAATGCAAGCCAATACTTCCAGTTGTAGTTACTAGATCTGCTAAGTAGTTTTTCAGCCTTCATTGGTGACAGCCATCATGCACCTTCTGCATTTGCTACCGTGGACAACGGGCACGTCCACAAAGGAGGAAAGCAAATGCCTTATTTCGGGCGACACCAGGCTAGCCGGAACTCCAAGCAGAGCGTCGAACTTCCGAAAAACGCTCGCCCCTGAAGCAGGAAGCACGAGCTGCCTGTCCCCTGCCTGAATCTCTGGGTCCCCCTGCCAGCAGCAGCAGCAGCACAGCACGCCCCGGCCGCGGCTGCCCGCACGGGAGCGCGAACAAGAAGCGGGAGCCAGCACAAGGCCACAGCGCGCTGCCATCGCTCCCCCACTCCTCCGCCATGTGCGCATCCGCCACCACCCCCAGCCCCTCCCGCGTCCCTGCCCGCGGCCGGACGGACACACAGAGATACACGCACCCGCTCCTCCTCGTGCCGCTTTCTGGCCTCGCTACCCACCCCCTCCACGGCAACGCCGGCCCCACTCCGGCCCCACGTGTTGCCGCGCTGACTCTTCCCCCCCACACTCCCAGCGCCTGCCCGAGCCGCGCGGCCCGTTTCGGCGTCTCCGCGGGGCGCGGCGGGGAGACCCGCGAGAGGGGGGGAGGGCGCGGCGGACAGCGCACCCCGCCGAGGGGCCGGGAGAGCCGCCGCGCTGCCACCCCGCGGGCAGCCGGGGAGAGGCTCGGGGCGCCTCGGGCACCGCCGCCCGCGGGGCCCCGCTAGGCCAGGCCGGCACCCGCGGCCTCCCCGCGCGGGAGCAGGGTCCAGCCGCCCGCCGCTCGCCACCCTCACCCCCCGCGCACCCCCCCCCCCCCCCGGTGCCCGGTGCAGCCGCGGCCCCGCGGCGGCGCCCCGCCCGGTACCTGCGCGGGCCGGGTCTGGCGGTGACTCAGGAGCGAAGAGGAGGCGCCCGCGCGGCTGGCGGTAAAAAGACCCGAGCTCCCGCCGCTCGCGCTCATATAGAATTAACGTCACCACGCAAACCCCCTCCCCCTCCCCCGCGCGCCACGGGTCTCCTGGCAACGGGCGAGCGAGCGCGCTTTCCCCTCCCTCTCCCCCTCCCGCCGCTCTCCCGCCACGCCTCGGGCGCGCGCGGCGGCCGTTGGCCGAGGGCAGCGCGGGCCCTGGCCCTCGCCGCGTGCTCGCCGCCGCCGCGCCGGACGGGACGGGACGGGACGGGACCCGACGTGTGTCCTCGCACGTACCCGCCATGCGCCCGAGTGGAGGGGGCGGACGCGTCGGTCCCCTCGCCTGCCTGGCACCCGGCCCGCGGTGAGCGGAGGCGCCCGGAGGTGCTGCCCCGCATGGTGGACCACGGGATAGCGTTCCAAGTATAGTGCTGCCCCGGCCACTTCGTGCTGCAGTAAACCTCAACTGGGAGGGTTTCTGAAGGGGCCTGGGCAAAACCAGAAGTTACTCAATCGGGTAAACCCCATTCACACAGGCTACCACAAAACCACAGTCGGCACTACTTACCTTAAAAGACCAGACTGAAAACCATGGTGGTTCAAACGCTGCCTCATGAGTTTCGATGGTTCCTGCCTCAGCCAGGATGGACAGCCTGGGGCAGCAAGCAGCTTCAACCCGCGCCTTTTAACCTGCCATACTTGCTTGCCAGTCACCTAAGCAGCCTGGTTTCCTACAAACACCTCTCATGCCTGACTGCAAGCTCCAAGCGAAGTCATTCCTAAGAGTGATTCCTTTCTAGGGTTTCCCTCCCTTGCACATGGTCTTGAGTAACAGCATGGAGCACGCTTGGAGAAGACATCCGTGATCCACAGCAAACTTAGAGAAATATAAAAGTCTTTGAGACTTTTAGCTCCTCTTGGCTGGAATGAGCCAGTGATTTCAAATGTAATTAGAGACAGTTGGGATGGACAAGATGTATGGCGGGATGGCAGAAGAGCTGTTTGCTGAGGATATATCACCCTGTGTTTAATGCGTATTCTTTACAATTTGCTAAAGTCTTGCATCTACTTGTGTAAAACAATCTGCAGTCCAAATGTAGCTATTTATATAATGCAAATGACAACAGAAAGCAAAAGAGGAAGGAAAAGTGGTGGATCTGTCTAGTATCTGCAACACAACCTACATTAAGAGCAAGATTTAGGACTTTATTCTTGACTACAGTGCCACATATGTTTTGTTCCAGTGTATGGCAGATGTCTTTTGTGGTAAAGAAATCCCATCTGCAAGACAGAAGTGTATGGAGAGAACTGAAGGATGCACTGTTCCCCAGCTCAATGAATTCCGGGAAGTGGGCTTTTTTATACCATGCCATTTCAAATAGCTAGAAATGGTGAAAAGTAAGTAGGGAAAAGAAAGATCCTGGCCAAAGGTTGTGCAGCATAGTCCAAGTCATGAGAATTAAAGAGAAACGGGATGGAGATGTTACATGATTCTAAGGTGAAAGTACCTGTAGCCCCCGTGCAACCTTCAGATCTTAAAATTGTACCAAGTGCTGATTATTTATTTATTAGTGGTGTCCAGTGCTTGGTAATATGAAGAAAGCAGAGGCATACAGAAGGCATTTGATAGAAACACGCAACGGACTGGTATTTATTGCAACACCAATTACGTGCTATTGCAGGCATTCCCTTTATTCAATCAGCTAAGGTGGCAATCCTCTGTAAACAAGTGATTCACAAGGCAGCAGTTAGCCTTGCTTGTCTTGGAGAGACCTGCTGTCTCGTGACATGCAGAACCCCAAGGTGAGGCCTGGTGACCGCTGTAGAGAAGCAGTGTGCAGCAATATGATGTGCAGATGCTAGCAGAGTGGAGTAGAGAGTAAGGTCATCAACAGCAGGGGACATGGTGTGGGGACAGGTCTAGGCAGGCCTAAGTGGGAAGCATGTCCCTAGACTGGGGGAAAACTAAGCAGGAAGGGACAAGGGAGAGGACATACAGACGCCACTCCTGCTTCCACATGGTACCTGCCATCACACGTGTATCAAAAGAGGAAAAGACAAGCCTATTTCTTGCAATACCTGAATTGTATGCACATGCAAGCTTTCTAGTTTGGATTGGTTTTGACATCTGTGCAGTTATGACAATGAGACTAAAGAAACTTTAAAGTTAGACTTGAGTTGATGTTAAACCTATACTTGAGTTTTAATGGTCCATATATTTTTCTTCATCTGCCTTTGTGTCTCCCATGCTTTGGAGCATCCTCTGCAACTTTTAGTTTCAACCTGGCTGGGTAGTTGGAGTGCTGCCTTGGTAGTAGTACTTGGTACTGCCTTGCACAGATAGTCAAAATGGTGTTACATTTCTTGAATAATGGGAATCAGATCACCTGAGAGCACATTAGATTCTGGCATCGGTTTATATTCCATATTATTTTCCTCATATCTCATATATTTTCCTCACATATTTTCCTTATTATTTTTCAAAATATCACATCTTGAAGCTTTTTTAAAACCTTAAAACATGCATGTAAGAGATGTGGAGGTGTGATCATTGAATGGGCAGAGACACAGGGTTTTGTCCAAGCTGGAAGAGGTTTGATAAGAGGCACGAGAACTGCTCTATGGCATAGAAGGAGCAAGTCTATGGCAGGAAGGGGACAGTGACTTGAGGTCAAATTGCTGCTCAAGATCAGCAGAAGAGTTTGTACCAGGTCTCTCCCATGATAGTTGAGCGGGAGCTATGGACTGTCAGGAGATCTGACCTCCTCTCTGAGTGCAGGCATTATCAGCTATGCTCACCTTTGAGTCCTTTGAGTCCCACAGCTTGCAGTACTGACTGGCACGTTGGCTGTAGAGGGAGGCTCAGGCAGGGGCTGCCTCCAGGCAGAGACCATGAAGGCACTTGGGGATGGAGCACAGGCCTTGCTTCATATGTGCAAGGGCCTGACGAAGGGCAAGCACTGAAGCTGTTGCAGTATGTTAAACCAGTATTTCTGTGACAGCCTGTTGCAACAAACGGGTTTGGCACTCACATCCAGGCTGAATCTTCCTGAGCTCAGCATGCACCCTGTGTGCTTGGGCTGCATTCAGGCTACAGCTAAGCTAAAGTGACAGTGCTTTACCTTGGGAAAATATGTTGGTCATGGAGCTTGGTATGCTTATTTCGGATCAATAACTCCTCTGTGGCAGGTGATTCACTGAAGATTTAAGCTGCTTTTTCCCTTTTGTACTAACATAAAAAAGCAAAAGGTCCTTATATGGACCTGGATATGATTACATGAACACCTAGACACCCCTTCAGAGTACTAGGCATGCTTTCGCACTTACCAAAGGCTCAGTTTTACAGGACTCATCTCTTGGACCTGCTCAGCACTGCAGACCTGCAAGGTACAGAAAACTATGACCACACATTCTTTTCTACACATAGCTGTTTCAGATCAGCTCACCCCTGACTGTTTTCCAAAGTACTGATTGCCCAAGGTTACCCTCTCCTGAAATCTCTTGGCAGTGCTCATGTGAGCACTGAGTTACAAGAAGGGATGATATGAGCACTCCTTGTCTGCTTCTGTCTGCGGTAGCTGGCTGAATTACAATCACCATGGAAGTTATCATCAGTCGCCGAAAATGAGAACACCCTCACTGAACTATTTACAGAGTAAAAAACCCCAAGGTTCCCCAAGTGCCACAAAGAGATGCCTTTTCCTTGGAACAGTTTAAAACTGCAAGTGAATTCCTGTGCGGAAGTACTATGTTTACCAGTACACAATGGAAACAGTGAATCCAGAGTATTCCTTTTAAAAGACTGAATTGCTTTCCTCTGGCAAAAAGCAATTCTTTCAGCTCTTACTGAATGATTATTCCAAATTACATGGCTAGCCAATGAACGGTACAGTGCAGAGCTGTTGTTAGTTCTTCCACGTATTGTTTACTTTTTGAGGAACTACTTGTTTTCAAAAGGAAAGTGCATCATGGCAGAAAACAAGTCATAGTTTATAAACAGAGCCACAGACAGCGCAGAAACTTCTGCTGAACTATCACATGGCAAATCATGCAAATCCCTGCGTGGAGCTGAATGAACACCTCGCAGAGATTTCTGGTTTGCACTTGCTTTTGCTTTTGTGCAATGAGAGCAAATTTTCCCTCAGGGAACACATTTGCAGTCAGGGGTAGCAGCAAACTAAAGGAATACAGTGTGAGTAACCTTTGAGATACTGTAACAAAAGACAAAGAAAAATGACATGGCTTGGAAAACGTGAAGAGCTGAAATGTGATTATATGCTTTTTGACATAATAAACCCTCAACTTCTTTCATTTCTCAATATTTTTAACTCTCCAGGGACTAAATCATGACTCTTCTCTTATCAGGACTGCTTATAGATACAGAAGGTATAAACCAAAAATAACAGGAAAAAAAGGCCAAACCAACACAACTTATGGGAGAGATGAAGAAAACAGGGTTACAGTGTCGAGTGATAAACCGGGGGGAAAAGTAAATGATACAGGTGCATTGAAATTGCTGAAGAAATGGATGTGCAAGTACTTTAGTACAGCACTTAAAATCTCAAGTACTTGCAGTCAGTGTTTTTTAGGGTCATTGCTGGGGGCTAGAACTCACTGCAGGTTGTTTTTTTAAATATTACACTTATTGTGAAATAAATCTATGTAAAAAGCAACTGTGCCAATGAGTATCCAGTGTAGAATAGACTTTTTAAATAAGCTGGATGTGGAAACTGATAAATTATAAATTATTACATGAAAACAAGCCTTTTTATTATGCATTTTAATTAGTTAAGTCATAAGAAAAAGATTGACATTAAATAGAAGGAGCTACATCTCTTGTAGTGGCTGTGGTTGGTCCTAATGTATGTAACTCTTAACATGACAGTAAAACTATATACAGAGTATACCTGCTACTGCTAAAAATGCCCACGGAAGCACCCCTTAGGGACAGGCAATATATTCAGCCCCAGAACTGGGCAGGAAAAGGTTCTGAGCCATATGAAAAAAAATAGCATCCCAAACACAGGGAGGAAAAGATAATAACCCATTCTCGTGGGCTGTAATCCCTCCCTCCTTGTTCACCCCAAAAATCAAAGATGGAGCGAATCTAGAAATTCCATTTAGATCATTTTCAATCATTTTGTTTTATATTTACAATTTCTGTGTCCTTACTGGTATATTTCCAATTAAAAATCACAATAAACCTCAAATCTCTCATTCTATTACTCAAAAATGTCAGAATGAACCCCAGATGATTTTAGAACTTCTTGACCCATATACTTCTTCGACTCAAAACATTTGCTAAGACTAACCCTTTTGGATGAGCAATTTAATTTTCAGTGAATTGACAATTACCAATTTAATCTCTGACCTTGCCATTTAAAAATAATTCTTCTCAGCAGCTCTAGTCAGAGTATGACCTGGCACGGGAAAGCTTGCTCCTTCCTCCCTTGCAGCCTCATTGCTCAGAAAACTGTAAACCTTCAATAAGCACAGACACAGATACAAACCAATTGCTTTTCTCAATACATTTCTCTAAAACTTTGTTCTTTTCAGCAACATGAGTGGACAACACTTTTGCCTGAAGACAGGTGCCTTGGCATCATGTAGCAGTGCAGAATATGGGTGGAAAGAACTCCAGCTGCCTAACTTTAGTCAGCAAAAAATGTAAGGTTTTATGTAACTTAGTGTCTCAAAATTATAGCTGAAAACACAGCACATCAAGTGGATGGCATTCAAAGGCTGATCAGCTGCATAGCAGAAGCTGTCTGAAGAATGTCAACATAGGGATCTGAACAAGCTCTATTAAGTAAATTTGTAAGAAAAGGTGAATATTTGAAACTTTTTCGTAATAATTGTTTTCTCTCTTTACTCCTATACTGCTTCCTCTGTAGCTTTGGCTTAAGGCTAAATTGAGAGGATTTAGAAAGGAAAGGGAAGGATATTCAGCTGAAGATCTGTTGAGTTTGGCTCAATGGCTAGGGTATCTCACATCAGTGCTGCACATTCCCAGACACATTTTCTCAGGACAGTCTGTCAAGGACTAACACCTGTTCTGTGACAGAAGGCTTCTGGACAAGTTTGTCCTGATGGGATTCTAAAATGCTCCAATCCTGTTTACTGCAATAACCAAAGTAAACTTTTGGTCAGAAGATCACGCTGGATATTAATATTGCTGCAAGGCCGCTGTCTACCAACCTGAACTGCTGTTTAGGGAGGTTTGCTGCTCGCTATGGGCTTGGATCTGGGACACTACAGAGACACTGATGTGGCTTGTCCCATCCTCAGACTGTTAACCCCTGCTGCTTTTCCAGGTGGCTGCCAGTGCTGCTCAGGGGAGACCTGGAATGTATTGAGCATGGCTACATGACTTGGGGTGAAGGTAGGGGGACCCAAATAGTTTTGTCCTTGATTCTGCTGCTAAGAGGTGAATAAATTCTATGAATCAACAACTGTTTGTGCAGCTGGTGTCAATTACAGTGATTTGGTTTTTATGACCACAGGTCTTTTCTGAGGGTCAAAGACTGTTGGGGAAAAGACAGGATCCCACCTGACTAGGCAGGGCAGAAACGTCTTTGCCAATAGGCTGGCCAACCTGGTAAAGAAAATTTGAAACTGGGAATGATGGGGGTGGAAATTACAACCTGCAGTCAAGTGAGGAAGTGGTGGACTGGGTTGGAAAGCAAAAGATACAGGGTAGGCAAGAGAGTAATTGAAACCAGCTAGTACAGGACTGAAGGGGACTGCAAGCATATGGACTGAAATAAGGAAGTGCCAAAGAGGACAACATTGTGAGGGAAGCTGTCAAATTTTTCCTGGGAAATCAGCACAGCTGTGTGCCTTTTTGAAATGCCTGTACATGAACTCATGCAGCATAGGGAGCAAAGAGGGGGAATTTGAGCTCTATGTGCTGCTACAATCTCATTGGCATCGCAGAGACATACAGGGTTAGCTCACGTGGCTAGTGCACAATGGGCACAAACTGAAATATGGGAAATTCCATTTAAACATATGAAAAAACTTTTTCACTTTGAGGATGATCAAATGCTGGCACAGGTTGCCAGGTTGAATCCTTGGAAATATTCAAACCCCAACTGGATATAGCCCCCAGCACTCTGCTTTAGTTGTTCTTGCTGTGAGCAAGGGTTTGGACTAGGTGATCACCAGAGGTACCTTCCAGCCTCAACTATTCTGTGATATTTACATAAAAGCCTTGTTGACATTTGATGTTAAAGGATGTGAGTTTGAAAAGCTGTGAAAAAAACCCTCAGCTAAATAAGTGAAAAGTGCAATGTAATACTATTAACTTAAACCACCAGAACAGTAGCAAGGCACATCTAACACACACAGTGCTCTGACATCAGACATGTCTGTCTGATTCATTCCAAAATATTCATGTAGAAGGCAAATCAAAATTGTTCTCCATGATTTACATGACCAATTTGCTTAGGGAAAGAGAGCCTTCATACTTGGAGAACTGGAAGTTGGCTATATTCTCTGCTGTTTATTAGGTCCCTTTCTATAAAGCCATGCTGGGTCCTGGTTATAAATACAGCATTTTAGTGTTCTGCAGAAAAGCAGACTGCTTCTGCATCATTTAGTCTTATAATCTCTATGCATTTCAAATCATATTTGTAGCCTAATTTAGGCTGTTTTCTTATGAACTATAACAGTATTTAAAAAGCTGAAAGTACTGATAAAACTGCTTTGGAGTTTTTGCTTGTCATTTTGTTTTGTTGCTTTATTTTGATGCTCTTACTTCTCATCTTCTCTCTCCCACTGCAATAAGCAGACCTGCCATTCTCAAGAACTCTGTGGCATTTCATCTACGCTAGCTGAAAAAGGATGAAGGGCAGAAACTAGGCAGAAAAATAAAGGGAAGTTGCAAAGGATGGGAGAAGAGCAATGGAAACGAAGTGTGATTTGCTACATGAAGTAAGCAAAGCCTATAAAAATAAGAGGTGGAATTAGTTCCACATATTCTCAGCTTCAGTATTTCTACTTTCCTGGGTTGTCTTAATAGTGGAGAAGGATAAGCTGTTTTACAGTGTAATTCACCTGGGCCGATTTAATAGCATGCTTGAAGGTGGGATGAACTGTGCCCTAGAAATGCCTCTTTCTGTCTAATGACAACAGAAAGTCTAGAGGATGAGCTCAAACGTAAGCAGGTGCATCTACTGAATTAACCTAAATTCTCTAGCACTATTTTGAGCACCTAAAGTGAAGAAAAGGAAGAAGTGGTTTATGCACCTTGTATCTGCCAAAGCTGGTGGGGCCCTAGAGCACCTGGAACAGGAATTGCTCTGTATATTTATTTTGCATGTTTAGTGCTGTTTTTCTTTTCTGCTTTCCATAGTGGTATCTGGGTCTGAAACGCAGAGAAGACATGTAGGGTCTGGTTGTTTGGCTTGGGGCTGTAAGGGTGACATCTCCTCCCGAGGTCACCTGACTGCCCTCAGTGGCTGCCTAGGTCCCTTCTTCCTCATATGCTCTGGAATTACTTGCTGGGACTTGATAGTGGCTGCAAAATTCCAGGAGTGGGCAGATGTGCAGATCTTATTAGATGGGTTGCTGCTTTCCATTAGCACAGCTCTGCTGTTTTGGGACAGATATCATCCTTGACTTCAGGATACCTTTTCTCATGAATTTGCTGTACCAGGTAGCCACAATTCTCAGTATTATTGCAAATGCCAGAAGAAGAAAGGTGGTCAAGACTCCTAGAAGGTATAACGGTGGTCTAGAACTGCTATAGTCTGTATGTGTCCCTTGAGGGAACAAACCTGGAGTGAGCTAGAAGTATCTGGTTATGAAGTAGCATTTCAGCAGGGGGGATTCACCCAAACAAAATACAGTACAGGTGAAGAGGTAGTCTCATCCAACACTGAAGCTAGGCAGAGAGAAAAGGCAGAAAGGAGACTTGTTTACCCAAATATGCATGTGTTACATAAGCAACTTCCTGAAAAAACATCATTTTGGAATAGCTTTTTTTCATCTCCAGAGGAACAACTAATAGCAGAGACAAAATAACAAGGAACTCAGAAGTGATGAAAAGTGGCTTTCTGCAAAATCACTGAAGGGATTTTGAAAGAAACTTTCCCCTTGTTTCAAAGGTCCAAGTACCAATTCTCGGATTACTCCTTAATAGCTGACAGCCAGTCATGAATTCACTGCTAATGCACAATGAAAAATAATGTGATTTCAACATAAATAATTTATAAGCACCAGCCATCAGTGGCAATACAGAGGTAGTTAAAAATTATTCCCTCCTTCAATTTAGGAAGGGACAGGCGTAATGAAATTAGTTCTGTGAAAGTGAGATGTCCTATAAAAATTCAGGAATATATAAATAAATTTTATGACAAGTCTTCAGTAAATTCCAGAATTCATCAAGTCCTAGAGAAGTTCTGTCTGTTTCTTAAGTAAACTGTACCTTGGAGCTCTTGTGATTTCTCTACCTAACCGGTGTTACATTTAGATTAACATATTATTTTTAAAAGATCTGTAGCTGTCTAAGTGGTGACATTTTTTATATCAAAATACTAGGTACTATAAAATACTAGTATAAATGTTTACTACTATAAATTACTACATTTTATCATGCAATCTGACAGTAAAGCTTTTACATCCTTCCCTATTAGATGTTCAGACATGAATATTTGCTTTAGAATATCATGGTATTTATAATCCCATACATGTTACAGAACAGTTTATAACATTAAAGTGGAATTAATGGAATTATTTGTATTAGAGTGATAGTGATAAACTAATTAAGTAATTTGTAAATAGGATATATATTCATAGATGCTCCAAATATTTATGAATGTCTAGCATGCCCAGAGCTCTAGGGCTTTTTTTAAGTTGATGAGATACTGCTTTACAAATATATGCTCTTGACTTTGAATGAACTGGAGGAATCCTCCTTTTGAGTCTGCTATTGCTTACTCCAAAAATATCTAAATCTACAACTATTCCTCCCAGATCCCATAAGGCAGACAGTGGTAGCCAGCTACCTGGATGCTTTTTGGTCTCTTAGGATCTCATTAGGTGCTGAGTATACCAGCCACACTTCTGTTCCTTCTGTCCATGCTCCTGCTCCTATATAACCAGCCTGACCACAGCCCTGCTAGTTCCTGTTCCAGGGCCAAAATGGGCAATACTGATGTACTGCCCCTCTGAACTCAGCCCCTGGCCATGGGCTTGCCTTGCTTTTTAGTCTGGCATGTCATGGCCTGAAGCCACCTCAAGTCTTGCTCCCACATGGCTTCACTTGATGCTGTACTGCAGCTCTGCATTCTCCACACCTGGCTCCAAACAGTGTTAACCTTCAATCCCTGTAATCAATTACTGTCATTGATAATTATTATTTAAGGTCAGACTATCTCATGAGCATTACCTGAATTTGTTTTCACATTCCTACCAATGAACGCAAAACATCTGCTAGGTAGTGTCTGGGAAGGCAGATACAACAAAGTGCATCTGCAGGGACCTGTGGGTTCTGTCAGGAAAGATGTAAAGTTTTACAAATCATTAAAACAATAACTATTTTCTGTTCAGACATTGGTACCTTAATAAAAGGCACCTTAGACATAGCTAAGATGGGAAGTCAGCTTCTCAGCAACTAAAAATGTGTGTGGCCTGCTGAATTTTTATTCACTGGCTGCAGCTAATTAACTGTTTGCAATGTCTGTGTTTATAAACATGTTCTATACTCTAAATAGCTTACTTATCACTGTGAAACCGTTCTGTTTTGCTTTCAGAATGTTCTGGAAAAAAACCTGAAGCAGGGGCAGTGATCAGTGATTGTGAACCTTCATTAATTAACAAGAAAAATAATGAAGCTGGCTTATATACTGTAAAACATCATTTACTTGTTGATTTCGGCTTGGAGAGTTACTGACATGACAGCTAAGGTATTGGGATAGGTGTCTGTACACTCCAGGCAGCCTGGAAAAAGCAGGAAAAAGCATAGCCATTAGAAAAGATTAAAAATCCACCAGGATTAAGGCTCTTCCATGGGCTTGGGAGCTCAGGGTTGCACTTTCCCACTTAGGCAAAGTGCCCTCACTGACACAGGTACACACATGTGCCACACATGTAAAAGAAAATCATTTTAACGGAGCTTTACATTCGCTGTATCAGAGGGCAGGGCAGGCAGCAGGCAGAGCATGCACCAGTGCACATCTGTGCTCTGGTCCTGAGAAGCACTTCTGCATTTATCTTGAGCTGAACAGTTTGGCATCTTTCAGTGAATTGCTCTCTGCTTTGATTGTTCATCCTGTTAGTGTACAGCTTCCTCTGACAGTGGCCCATCTTTACGCAGCCTTTGTTGGATTATTTCCCTGGAACAGTATAATTGAAGGTCTTTTCTTTAGTAGGAGCATGTGCATTTTTATCTGCCCCATCTGCCTTAGTCATGTTTGCTGGGAGTATACTACCATTAAGTGGGTCATTTAGAGCAGGAATGCCCTGCACATTACTAAATGATGGCATGCCATCAACCACACACAGGTTTTCCCAGTTCTCTCCCACATTGGCTGTTTTGAGGCCTTTGCTCTCATAGGTAGGAGATAGCACTTAGTACTCTGCTCCAATGTTCCTGTCTACCAAGAGACATGTATTATCCTGTTCTATTTCTTATCTTGACAAATTGGTTTCTTCCTTTTGGAAACAGAAATTTCTGCTTTTAGCTCTGCAGGCTGCAGCTTGAACTGCTTCTCTCTCTGTTCCCTCCTCCTTTCTATGGGAGCCTGGTGTGCTTCAGAAGTCTCTCAGATAGGTGACTACTAAGGGCCACTGTGTAGTTTTGGGAAGAAAGATTTATGTTTGTATGCCATGTATCCTTTTCTTAACCTCATGCTTTTAGAACACTTTTCAGGGCTCTAGACCTTGCATTTAATCTGTGCTTTGCATTTCCTGTCAGCCACAAGTGGCATTTTGCAGGTGCCATAAATGAGATGCATGGTGCTAAAAAAAACAGACAAGGCAAACTTTAATTTTAAGTATCTCTAGTAAAGCCCCAAAGATATTTCGGGTAGGAAGTATGCAATATTGAAGGGTATTTCAAAGGGAAAGGATGAGGCAGCTGGGAAAATGTGACTACCTAATGTTTGCCATTATCATTCCCTACCCCGCAGTTAGCCAACAACAGACCACTCCAGTGCAGTTTTTTTCTTGCTCCCTGTAGAGTCAACCTGAGATGTAGGAAGAAACTCCCCTATGCAGCACAGTCATTTCATTAAGACAGCATCCAGCACAGAGCCCTCAGCAGAGGAAGACCATAAAGAGCATCAGCCTGAGCACCTAGCAAGGATTTTTTTCCTGGATTACAGCTCAGGTTGACTTTACATCAAATAAAAAGATAGCAGATGAACCTCAAGAGTAAGCTTTTCCTGTGTTCCTGGTGGATCTTACTAGAGGCCATGAAAGGATTATAAAGGGCTTAATCAAGTAGGAACTGCTCAGCCTTAAGTAAGAAGAAAGCCATGTACAGGGAATGTGTAGTCACCCCTCTTTGATGACCTGCATATTTCATGTATGGATAAAATGATGTACAGAATAAAGATGTCTCAGGTCCTGAAGTTAGTGAACTTCATGGAGCTTCAAAGGAGAGGCACAGGTTGCAGAAAAAATGTAGAAACTCAGACAGGATTTTAAAGGCCAGGCACCTACTTGCAGTCATAGTATCGTCAAACATAAATCCATTTATTTAAGGATTGTCAGGCCTTATAAGCAGAAAAACTCAATTTTTGCCCAGCACATGGTATAAAAGGGATCAAAAAGGAGGCAAAAATATTACGGGTAAGAAATTTCTGACTCTGCTGACTTCATCAATGCGCATTAGCACCTTTTCCATTTTTAATTGCTCTGGCTGCTGCAGTTATTACTGATCCATATTAATCCTCCAAGGAACAGAAGATGACAATACCTAGTCACAATGACCTTGTCTTTCCTTCTGCTACAGCTGCTTCGGAATTTTCCAGTGAAACAGCTGTTCACTGGAAAGTGTGAATTCTCAAATATCTTTTTCTTGGAAATATACATGTTTAATTGATTTCTGTTGGGACAGTCTTTTGGGATCTGATGTGGACTTCCTAAAGCTAATACTCATGGGTTTTTCCTCAGGATATTAGGTAAATAGGTCCTCCTTCTTCCTGGCAATTCATGCAAAGTGAAGGAGACTGAGGAACACCTAGCACAGACTGCATTCTAGGCTGACTCAGCTTCAAGATCAATTTTGCCTACACTGGCCTCACACAACAGGGCCTTCTGTTTTGGAAGATCCTATCTTTGTGAGAAGTTAAAAATTCCTTTGATAAGAAAGACACTTCTTGTTTTTCTCCAGTGGGAGCTAAAAATGAGTAGCAGATTAAGACAATAACCCCAAACCTTAACAAAACAATAGGGAAATGGTATCAGCTTTTGTCATATTTTTCTCATGAGTATTTCATTTTGTAAGAGTCACAGCAGGATGAGAAAGAAAATTCAGAGATTAACCTTCAGACACTGTCAGTTCAACCAAATATGGAACTAGGTCTATTGTATTCCGAAGGCAACATATTCTTCTTTTCAAGATACTTTAAAATATATCCTTGGATCTTCTTCCTGAAGTCCCACCAAGATCTAGGAACAACATGTAGTTCTCCTGTGTTCATTGAAATGCTTTGTAGTATTTTAGCATAGTTTAAGAATTTTTGCCTTTCCTTTTCTTTTCCCATAGCCCTGCCTAAGTCAGTGCTCTTTCTGCATGTATTCAACAGGGCAAAGATTCTGTACAACAAAAAATTATGAGAGTGTGATTCATGGTTGTATTGAAATGTACACATTTAACCTATTGGGAAAGTCTGCTGGAAGGTAGTATTCCCCCCTAAGGCAACAGATCCAAGAAGATATTAACACAGGCTTTGTTATCATGAATGTTTTTACATTCATGTGAAAAAAGCAGTGGTCTTTGGTAGGTTCCAGAGGAACCAAAGAGCTGTTTTTTCTGGTGTGAGAAGCAAAGAGCAGGAATAGCAACTAAATGGCTAGTGTGTGAGTTACAAGGCTAAAGTGGAATGAGGCAAGAAAGTGCTAGGAAAGGAAGGTGAATGGGATAGTAGATTCATGAAAGAGGGAAAAAAATGGAAGGAAAATCAGAATGGAAAATTACTGAAAATAAAAAGAGAAAACTCAAATGTAGTTTTCTAGAATGGAGTGAATCCCCTCCCAGGCATGTAAGGGAGACAGTGGAAGGGTTGAGCTCAAGGCACAAACATAACTTGCTTTTAGGGCTGGGTTTTTTTTGAGCAGGAGTAGATGAGTTGCCCTCATTTTGAATTTAGATAATACTCAGAATGTGGGGTTTATTTAATTTTATTTAAGCAGGGTTTAGAAAGCTAAGCTTATAAATCCCTTAAATAACTCAGATTTGAATTAAATAGCTAATGACAGGAGCGAGAGTGGTGGGAAAAAACCACAATACCTACTTCTGCTCAGATGAAGGATAAAGGAATCAGAATCCCTCTAAGAATACTGTTGAGCTCATGGCAGTTTAGGAGAGGTAAAAAAATAACAATAAGGATTTTCAACAGAACTATGTAATAAAACGTCTGGAGCAGCTGAAATAAAATGGATGCTTAGTCCTTAAAGTCAGAGTATCATCACTCTGAGTGGGTTATCTCTCATAGAACACTGCTTTTGCTATTCACTCATGTTACTTCAGTAAGTGACATGGAAGGAAGTGAGAGAGGGAAAGAGGGAGGCAGATAAAGTGTGTTTTTCCCTGATTGAAGTGAGTTTCAGATCATGTTGAACTTTTCACAGACATGGTATGCGGGTAGAGCAGATTTTTGGTACTCAAGCAACTTGTCTTGATGAGATTTTTCCTCCTTTAGTGCCATTTAGTACCACTATTTTCAGGTGAGAGATGCTAAGGAGAGAAGAAATGGGCTATGTGAAAATATGCTATGCCATCCCTTAGATGTAATATTCATGTGAATTATTTTAAATCTTCATTCGCAGGATCTTAAATGTTAGGGGGAAAATCCAGACAATCTTAGTTTCTTCTCCGTAGGAAATTGTAATTATGAGCTCATGCCTTTTTTCAGCCTGCCTACCAGTCTGTCTCTTGCCTGTGTCATTCCTCCCACTCTACATTGTAAACTACTGGTGGATTTTAGCTAAGTTGAGGGAAAAGTGAAGAACAGAGAAGTAACACAGTTCCTGCCAGCTCTGTAAACCAAACACATGGGGACATAAGGAAGACCACAGAAAGAACCACCTCTCTCTTACCAGGTAAGTAAACACTTCAGGGAGAAGACAGATAGAGCTTATCAATGGCCCAGCTTGAGACAGCGTTCAGTGAACACCCCTGGTTACAATGATCCTACAGGAAACCAAGGTCCTTGAGCACAGTGCTCAACAGCACTTGTTTCGGTACCTTCAGTTGCCTCGTCACAAGAAAAAAGGTGCTGATCAGCGTGGTGTGAACAGTAACTCTATACAATTGATGACAGTGAAAGGTGTCAGTACTTTATTCTGAACTCCTGCTCTGTCTCATATTTTTTTTCTTTTTCTCCCTTCCTCTTCTCTCCGCTCAACAGCAGACACACATTCACACACACAGAAGTTCCACAAAGGTTTTGGCAGTTTAGTCATGGGCTCCTAAAGTTGAGTGTAACAGCCTCAGCTTTTGCAGAGAATAAGGCTGGGCAGATATTTCAGCAATGGGCCAGGACTCAACAGGTTGAGATTTAATTCTGCATGCTTGGCATCTTCTGGGCTTTCGTTCCTTTTCTTTATAAAGGGAATAATGAAGTTTCCTTTCTTGTTATGGCTGAGAGCTCTCAATAAGCCCAGCAGAGATCTGATTCTGTGTGAACATTGGGAAAAATCCTGTCTGGCAGAGAGAAGCGGGAAGGTGAATTGCTTCATCTCAGCCAAGGACTCCAAAGCAGATGTAAGCTTGGTTCTGCAGTCCTTATCCAGACAAGGCTCAGATGCAGTAGAAGCACCAGCAGAATGAGGGCAACTAGAGAAGAGCCCACCTCCTTTCACCATGTGCACGTGTCATCCACAGGCCCCTTCTTGTGCTAATTTACTATCACACACTGTGTACTGTTGGTGTAAATTATTAATTATTTTAAGCAAGAAAACTGTATCTTGCCTTTTTTGTGTCATTTCACTCATTCAATAAGCAAGGTGAGGTGATGCATAAAACCCCTGTAATTCCAGCTTTGAGCAGGCAGTCCTTGCAGCAGCTGTAAAGATCATTCTGACCCTCCTGTTCCCTTTTAGATTGTTTTTCTGTTTCCACTTTTGAAGAGGAGAAAAAATATTTGCAGTACCTTGATCTATTTATTATAACTTGCTAGACCTTTGGCTGGAAGCATCCCAAGCACAAGAAAAAAAGCCCCAACCAACCAAATGAAAAACCCCAAAACAACAAATTTATGTGGAATGCAATATTTTAATTAAATGGATTTATATTATCCTGGATGTCCTTTGCTAGTTTGTTTTGTCTCCTGATCAAAAAAAAAATAAAAAAAGATAAATTATTGTGTTAGTAACAATGTACTTGTCTCTCATAGTTGACTTTACTCTTGAATGGAAATTCTTACTGAAAAGGATTTAATTTAGCATTTTGATGGGAAGCAAAGATACCAGTGTTGCATTTAGCTCTTCTCCTCACCACCCCCATTTGCATCTTCAAGAGAATTTAGAATTCAGAAAAGGTGCCAGACTGATAGCACTGGAAACTCAGAGTCTCCATTTATCTGCAGGCTGCATTTTGCACCACTACTGTATGTCAACTTGATAGGAAAGTTCAGAGGGTAGAGGGTACCTCATGCTTTCAAACATTATTTTCTTGGTCTGTCAACACTGCCAACAGCAAGTTACTGGGCTTGAAACTTCCCACACGCAGTGGGAAAGAAGAGTATCTTGCAGCAGAGGAATTGCTGTGTAATCTCACACTTCTGTGATGCATCTCAAATTAAACTTCTTCTTCCAAAATCCTTGAACAGCAATCCCAAAGCAGCATACTGGGCAGGAGGGCAAGAGAGTAATAATCCATCCTGAAGCTCCACCCTGAGACTGTAAGATGTGACAATAGGTTCCAAAGCGAGAAGGTATTCAGAGCCATTCATTTTCGCCATGTCTAGGCATTATATATAATGCATGCTTCTCAGCAGGACAAATTAATCTGTGCCAAGTTCCATGTTGCAGTGGCTAGACTGCTTCCTGTGTGCTTGGTCAGCAGAGGTCCACTGAAGGAACCCCTCTGCTCTGCGCCGGGTGACACCTGATGTCATTACAAAGCAGCTATGAAAGTGGTGACATTTTGTTTTCTCCCTGGCAGTGTGGTTTTCAGAAGGACAAAAGCATTGGAACTAATGCTGTTGTTCCTTATTCTGCGCATGTACAAGAACTGAGTCTGAGGCATCTATAGGTGAGAATGAAAAAAATTAAATGCTCCATCTACCACTTGCAGAGGAACGCATTGAGGTGCACAGGGATATCAGCCTGCACATATGTAGCTGGAATATTTGGTGCTGCTTCAACGTTTCTGCACAGAAAGAACCAGCTCAGATTTTAGAAATTAATGTTTCTTTCTATTGTTTTCTTAATCTTTCATCTTACTGTTTCTTTTTAACATATTATATACTGTGTATGCAATCTGTGTTGCAGTTTACTGTAATCCTTGCTGCATTAAAAATGCATCTTGCTCTGTCTTACACATCTAGAGTTTATGATGTGAAACCCAGTGACAACAGCTGGTATGTGATGTGTCTTAGACGCTTGTTCCAATAGCAGATTTCTGATACACATCTACAGCAGCGAGTGCAAACAAATTCAAGACAGACAAGATGATAAACACCATGGTTCAGCAGCTCATCACATTACTTTATGATATTCTGTGAAGGGTTTCTTTTTGGAGAAATTCTGTGTAACCTCCCAACCTGTTTCACTGAAGGGTTCGGGGGTGTGTCTTTCTTGGTGGGATGGCTTTTTAGATGGCTAAGATGAGGTGATGTGAATCACCTTCATATTTGTCTTCCCTAACTGTTTAAGGTTGGCTGGTCAGAACACTGGAACATAAATTGTTAGGAACAGTCCTTCAGAAGACTGGCTAAAAGATTTCCTCCCTACTAATGAATTTCCATGAAAATTAAATGTAAACTCCCGTTAAGAGTATGTAATGGTCACAGTGCTGTCTTTAACTATTACTCTCTTGTTTTGATATTTTGGGGCTGTGCCTATTGATGCTATATACAAAAATACAACATGCAAAAATGAAGACTGCAGTCTGGTTTGGTCTATGAGATGAAAATGCTCATTTTAGTTGAGTATTTTGTCTATTTTTCAGAAATTACTTCTCTCTTATAGGAGAAAAATCCATTTTGACATTTCAGGAACAGGCATGAGGTTTGCCATTTTGGGCAGCAGCTTAGCGGGCACAGAAAGCTTTAGAGGCAAGGTCTTTTTACAACTAATATAACCTGGCAAGCAAGCAAGCAAGCAAATATAAAAGGCGAAGTGTGATAATCTGGGCTGCTCAGAAACGAGTCCAATTTAGGAATTAAAAGCCTTTTCATGAAAATATTTGTATGTGGAACCAATTACCCATGGACCTGAATTGTGTACATCTCCTTCTCCCAGCTATTATCACCTTTTGGCAGGCAAACTTCTCCCTTTCTCCCACTGCTGACTGTTCAGTGCTGCAGCCCTCAGATTTAACAGGAGAAGTTGCTGAGCCCATTCAGACCAGTGAACCTGCAGATAATTCTCCTGTTACCACAGAATTACCGCGGTTTAACCCCAGTGAAAAAAAGAAGGTAATTTGTCCTTCTGGATAAATAGATGATTTATCTTTGAGTTGTTCCATGCATAGGTAAGTCAGCCAGGTGCCACTGGTCTTTCTTTCCAAGGGCTGGACTTCATCTGCAAAATAAGAGCTGGGCCTGACCTGCAAAATCAGGATCCTGATTGACATATCCTCACTTGTTCATTACCCCCTTAAACCACCAGTCTCATGCAGCAGCACTGCCCTGCTCCCCTTTTGTCTGCATTACTTTGAAATGCACAGTTCTAATGCATCTTCAGCATACAAAGCACACCAAGTTCATTATTTGTTTCTTTGCGACTTACAAAGCTAAAATGATCTTCCGTAGCTGGCAAACTAAGTTTCGGTTCACGCTGTGCCCCTTCTTGCCAGAATTTGCTCTTCCCTCTTTATCTTTGTGCCTGGCAGGGTACAAAAACATGAGATACCCAGGTCTTCCTATGAATGCCTCAGAGGGCATTGCATCAGCACAGGTGGTAAATACAGCTTCTATCTTCATATTGACAAAATAAAATAGGCCAACATTCTCTCAGAAGCTGCATAATCTGAAAAAGCTGCTGAGTCTGGGTAGCAGATGCCTGGGATTTTCCCAGATACAGAAGAAATAGGACCAAGGAGGGCAGATCAGAAGTAAAGAGGAGCTACAGGAGCTAGGAACGCAAACACAACAGTCAAGGTGACGATACTCAGATGCATATGCGTGACTGACCAGTCAAAGCACCCAGGTGGAAAGTTTGTAACACCAGCCTCATTTTTACCAACAGGAAAAAACTCAGAAAGGCAAAGCAACAAGCCCGGGGCTATCCAGTAAGGTATAAGTAGTGCTGGAGAAAGGGCTTGGTCCCTGTATCCCCTTCTCTGGCTCTCTTCAGTTCTTTTGCAGCACTCTGTGGCTCAGAGCCCTTGTGTCCTAGCAGGACAGAGCGCAGGACAAAAGGAGCTTTGCCTTTTGCAGGGTCTGAGTGCTGCAGAACAAGAGTGGTGCCCCTTGCAGAGCCCGTGTGCTCTGCCGAGGACAGGGTGACAGCTTCTCCTGGCTACATACTGTGCTTCACTTTTACAAGTACATTCTGAAAAAAACCCAAGTGCTTTGCCTGCGGAAGTGCTCTTCCTTTGAGCCTGACCCAGATCTTTCCAAACCATCTCAGCTACAGAGCTAAATGGAACGTGGCAAAATCCCACCATATTGCCCTGGCACAGCGGCTGAGGTGAGTGCTCGGAGGTAATGGAGGTGGCTGTGTGCTGCATGGAGTCTACTGAAGTACTGGCAGGCATGGGTGGGCATCTGTCTCGTTCCACTGCCGGCAGTGTGTTCCTGCGGGTTTAGAGGCAGACTGTGAATGACACCTTCAAAACCTGCTGCAATCTTTAATATGTAAGCTTGCATTTTTACATTACTTGGATGTGGGATTGTGTTACGTAGAGTGTCCTCACTAGGAACCAGTGATACACTCTGGGCTAAGGCTTCATTGCAGGATACTGGTTGAAGACCAAAGGTCATCTTCATGCTCCGGTACAGTGTCAGAATATGATTTCAGAAACACAAGAAACATTAAAATAAGTGAGCTGGAAGGTGCCAGTGACCTTAGCCAAGGACTGACCTTCCTGGCAGTGTGTGAGGCAAGGACCCAGTACTAAAAGATATCTTTCACAGAGACAGCCAGCTGAAATCCTAGCCCGGTTGAAGTACGTGGGAGTTTTGATCAGCAGATTTCCACTTGTTTTCTGTAATAGCAGAGCTGAGGTGGAGCTAACTTTGGTTTTGAACACTGTAGCCAAACAGCCAGCAAAGTCAACACAAGCAGGACCTTGAGGACAGCAGAATAGAGTTCCGTGCCCTGTTGTACTCCAGACTGGTTGGACAACCTTGACGAAAACTTGGCATGGAGACTTTCCAAAGCTGCACCACAGATAAAGAAATGCAGAGATGGGGCTTGCAGGAGGCAGCTGCTTGAGGAGGGAGACAGAAACATAGCACTAGTGTGAGACCAGGTGATGGGTAGTGGAGAGAGGGCTTGCTGGGAAAGAACCAAGCACAGGACTGGTTGCAGAGCTTAGCTAGAAAGTGGCAGGCAAAGACAGATAGGTGGGAGGAGGGAAGGCATATTTATCTCCCCAACCTAGCAAAATCGGTGCCCACTTCTAGTTGCAAGTCCTTGCTGTATATGCAGGGCCCCATCCAGGCTGGTAACAAATATGTGGGCACAGAGATAGGATTGTCCCATTATTACTCTGCAACATTCCGAAGATCAAAGGAAGGATCCCGCACTCCACTGCAGGCAGAAGGTCATTTTCCTTCCTGAATAAGCAGAGTGATTTACTTTTTTTCCTCAGTTACAGAGAACTGTTCAGTACAAATCATTCCCATGTAAATGTCTACAGGGTAAGGCTGGAAGTGCTCAAGTGAAAACCTACATTTTTAGAAAACCATGGTAAAATCATATCCCTCATCTGGTCATAAGAGTAAGAAGGGAAAGGAATAGCACAGGTGTGTCCTAACCCAGCACTGGAGAATCAAGAGATGCTTGTTGCAATGGCTTTTCCCAGTGGTTATTATGCACTCAGAATGGGGGGGAAGCAAAAGAAAAATATTAAAAGAGTCTGAATAGAAATGTAGCTATTTCCATTTGACTAAGTATGATGAATTTTCAAAAGATGGTTCATCTTCCGAGCAAGGCTAAATTACAGACAGGATGAGAGATGGGTTTTGGGCCGAGTAAGAGGCAGCAAATCACTTAAATGGCTCCGCTAACATCAGGCTGCAGGGGTACTATCAGTTTAGGCGTTTAGAAACTGAATCATCAAACACCATATACTAATTAGTTTACATAAAAACATAGTTTGATAAAATGCCTTTTCTCCATAGATAAACTGTATGTGATTTCCTCATAAACGCTGAAAAGTGCTTAAGCAAGTAAAATGATCCAAACCTCACTGTAGTGATACGGCTGCTCTGCTTCTCTTTCTGTGGTCCCCCCAGCTGTGCTTACTGCTTAGCCGACTCTCCAACCTGATCTCCTGGTTCCTCAGCATCAGTGTCTCTTTTCCACTTGGGGAGACAACGCCAGGAACTCAATGAGCCCATTTTGACACATCAGACATAGTGTGTAGCACGTTAAGTTTATGAGAGAGGCCACAGCACAAAGAAGGAACCTTCTTGCTGAGCTGCTTTGAGTGTGGAACCCTGCTATCTGCAGCCAGTCATGGATCCCACAGGCATCTGGATCTGGCAAGTGAGGCTGTGGGCTGGGACATGGAACCAGAGGACACCACGTACTTCTGCTTGCACAGGGCTGTGAGTCAAGACGCAGTTATGGACGTCCAAGACTGGTCAGCTTGGTCTTCCCAACCCCAGCCTTAGTCCTGTTTTTGGAAAGGTGCTGTGCTGAAGAGGTCCTGTTGTCGTGCTGTCTTATCACTCCCAGCTGCAGTATGTTTCTGACCCTTTGCCTGCTGGCTTTTTCCTTCTCATAACAAGGCCTGGAAGTTATCCTCTCTTGCTTTTTATTCCAAGCTCCCATTGCTGTAATACCTTGTTCTCACAAAGACCTATCAAGGTAGCATCTCTGGGAGGTCAGAAACATTGTGTTGCCAGTGGAGCAGGGCAAGACAAGAGTCATGTACCCAGCATGAAGCAGAGTGTGGCCCAGAACGTGCTGAGCTCTCGCTGACCCTGCTCCAGAACTGGGAACTTCTCAGCCACACACAGCAGGATGCTGAGCAGGCTGTAGGCAATTTGCTGGCACAGTCACCTCTCCGGGAGGTGAGACTGCGTGTGGTGCCCTGGCACTAGCCCCCCACATCTGCGCCTTGCTCTACTGCTGTCCGCGGATGTGCCCAGTAATGCCCCAAGGTGCTGTTTTAGGAAATCCATTCAGCACCATTTCCAGGTTCATAGATATTTCAGATGAAAAAAACCTATTGGGTCTTTTGTCCATCCCTCCTGCCAAAAAAGGATTATGGGAGCCATTGATATCTGAATTTGTGTCAGTCTTTCCAGGTGCCCTCTTTACAGCGGTATAAATCCATCAGCTGCAGATTGTTCCTTGCTTGCAGCTTCTGAATCACACACATCACTGCTAACAGAGCTTGGGGGGGGGGGAACCAGGGAGCATCTGGGTGCAGCTTTCCAAAGAATAGGGCGAATCTGTGAGCAACAATTTTAATTCCTCCTAATCAGACTCCTATATTTACAGGAGAGACTGAGACAAGAGAATGCCTTCATTACGTTTCTAGTGCCTGCAAGACAAATCAGTTTTCCCAGTGTTGGGACCCGATACATTGAGCTGAATTCATGATTTTGTTAGTCAAGGCAAATATCCGGAACTTTTAACTCTGTCCCTGCAATTTGATGAGGAAGCAACAATCTTGCCTTTACATGCTTAAATATCATTGCCTCCTGGGGATTGGCAAAGCTTGTTTGGTGGTTCTTAAAGTTGGTTCTTAAATTGCTTTTAGGAAGTACACAGGTACAGCTCAAATTGCAGAACCCAGTGTTCGCTTTGTAATGCAAATACTCAGACTAGAAGAGACAGAAGTGAGCTCCTTTCTACCCTTCTTCAGGAGTGACTTACCTGAGACTGCAAGGGTTAACATGGCGCAGAGCTGTTGGGAAGGAGAAGAGAAATGGGCCCCAGTAGCATACATTTGTTCTCTTTCCTTGCTGAGTCTCATTTTCTTATGCCAATTTTTTCTTGCTAGCAGCTAATTTCTCTTCTGGACTCCTCTAATGTTTCCCTTGTGCAAGAAACTACTGGCTCCTGACAGAGGTCGTGGCGAAACTCATTAAAAGTATAGACTCACATCCCCTCCCCTGAGGAACCTAAACTCACATAATGCTGGTGGGCTGGGAAGTTTTATGAAATACCTGAATGTGATGCTGCTGGTAGTTAGACACCACGGGCAGAATACATAAACTAGAAAACCACCTCTCCTTGCTGGACCCATAGGATGATGGATGTGTATTTGTTCCCAGTGCTCTCAGCATGTCCCACCTCCTGTGCTAATTCAGCATTCCTGCAGGGCTGCCTTTGCCGTGACAGCGAGGGCTGACTGTGCCCAGCGCCGCAGGATAGGTGTGGCATTGCAGGGGACGCCCTGGGCAGCAACCTGACAGTACGGAACTGATACTGGCAATTAATGCACTTGGACAAAGAAGCAATTGCAGCAAAACCGGAGAGATCGATGTCGTTATCCTGTCCAGCAGCAGCTCCAAATGGACTAGGAGACTACAGGAAGCTGACCGATAACTTGGATGTTTTTCAAAGCATACAGTCCCTTTTCTTTAATGAAATATTCCTTTAAATTGGTGTTTATTTTTTTCAGCCACCTGAGCAAACGCAATAGCAGATGGAGCCTGTCTCTTCTCCCAGCATGTTCACAGCTGGAATGTGCAAAGCTGTAATCTCTGTTTATAAGAATATTGGTAAATACATTTACATTCAGTATTGCTGTGAAGTCTGAGTGGTAAAAAATGATGATCTCAATACACTGAGATGGTTGGCAAGGTATTAGTAATCTGGGCTAAAATACCTTTCTGTCATACTGCAATATCGGAAGATTTCTTTAGGAATATACCTGTTTGATGAACTAATATGCATAACAAAATTCAGGATTTTACCAGTATGATCCTTCTACATAATCCTGAGTTCCTTTATATGCACTTGGTTTTCCAAAAGGACAATTCATGAAATTATACTGTTTGTTAGTGTGACAGCGCATAGTTTGCCAGTGAGTATTTAAGGACTTGAATGCTTGTGAGCTACGGTTTGGTAAAAAGAATCCAACAACTTTGGATATCCTTTTTATTATGTCAGATTTAAAGAAAACATCTGTTCTGGGCTCAGCCTTTCAGTAATGACCTCGGTATGTGAGGGCGCCAATTAAACGTGGTGTTGACACAAGCCTGTGAGGTTTTGTTGTGCCTGGGGAGATGGGGAGGTGGTAATCAGATGACCTGGATGGCTGAAGTAGCTGGAATCAAGCTGCAACCAGCAGTGCAAGGTGGAGGACCAGGTACCAGGGGACTAATAAGGGGGTAAACCTCAGAGCGCATCAGCCTTAAACTGCAGAGGAGGAATGCCTGGGTGCAGCAGCCAAACTCAGGGTCACTATGTGCTGGCACTGTGATGCCTCCAAATGATGCCAGTGGCTATTGTGAGGTACCACAATAGTTTGGTACTGTAAATTACTGATATAATAAATATTGCGATTATCAATATGTTGAGACTGAACATAAAATGGAGCAGTGAAGCAAACCTGCCATCTGCCTTTGGAGTGGAGTTTGGCCCATTTCTGGCACAGCTACCGGCTACTGCAATGGATTAGACCTGATAAACCAGCTTAATCCTGGCTGGGATCTGCCCCACCTGCCTTTAGGGCGCCATGTACATCACCCAGACCTCTCCATCCGAGCCCACCACCCGGGCTTGCTCTAGAGCTGAAAGGAGTGAGTGTTTTAGGAGCTGCAGTATGTCTAATCTATTTTAGATAGCTTCTCTGGGGTAAGATGTATCGTGTCCTGGAAGTGCCTGTTTCACTCTGTTGCTAGACGTCTACATCTGCTCAGAAGACTCCCACCCTGCCTGCAGCCAGCAGGCTCGGCTGAGTAAATGCAGCCAAGCTGACTAAGGGGAAGCTTTGCTAGACACATTCCTCCCCATCTACGACTGCTGACATTCAATGTACACAAGTATTTTAAAAATTTCATTTACTTTTGGGGGGAGGTACTATTTATTTAGTTATATTTTCATTCAGAGTTCCTCATAGGTTTGAGAGGCAAATTTGTGTTTGGATTTTTGAATGGCAAGTATCAGTTGAAATCTTCATTGTTTAAAAGTAAGTATTTTTGCTGGAAGCTGTTGGGGAACTGAGTTCCTTTGAAAAAAATAACAAGGTTTTTAGTTCTTGTGGAAGCTTGAACACTTGTTCTTGGAAAACAGGGATTTTTCAGAAGAAATACAATGATGAAGGGATTTCTAGCCCTGGTCCAAATTAAATAAGCTGGCTGTGAATGGTTGTGAGAATCCCAGTTGCGAATTCTGGCTCTAATTCTGACTGACACATTCTTCATTTCAGTGTGGCAACAACTGAGAACAAGCAAGATTTTCACATCAGCTCTCTTAGTTTTACACCGATTACAGCAAATTCAGTTGCTGCTTCAGTCGTGTCTCATAAGCAATTAAAGACCCAATTTGTGAAGTAGGTAATGCCTGTCTATGTTCCTCGGGTGATGCTACCTGTTTGTGCATTGGGATTCATGTTCCCAAATTCCCCCGAACAAGCACATTTGGGAACATTGAGCATGTACGTTGGGGACCAGAGCCTGAAGATGTACCAGTGCTTCCAAGAGAAAGCCACAGGCAGTTTTTCCTGAAAACCAGAAGAAAAGAGTGCATGTGACAGGTTTCTTACTTCTGACTGTGATCATGGCCCTTCCTTCACCATCACTGGAACACAAGCTCTGTCTCAAGCAGACAGCCATTATTTATTACATCTGAATCTTGCCGGTTTTTGAGATTTCAGCATTAATTTTGTTGGACTCCATCATGTTGCTTGAGGTGTTTCGAGGCAGTTCAGGTGTACACAGCAGTCTCCAGGCAGTGTAGACCTGCCCTCCTGTTCTTCCTCGTCAGAGGAGGGAATGCTTCAGTCCCATGTTCACCCAGGCAATTCTCACTCACTGAAGTCCTGCTGAAGTAAGTGGCAGCAGCAGCACAAGTACAGATCTGTATAACGAGATGGATCACTCTGGAAATTTTTGCCATCAGAAGAAAGCCAGCTCTCTGGATTTCTGCTTTTTATATTCACGAAAGATGGCAGAGCCGCAGAACGAAAACAAACACCATGCATAATTTAACAAATATTCACCGCAGAAATATTTTTAAGATCACCTGCAGAAACCCCAGGAAAATGTGAATAATTCATGTGGAAAACAACAGAGCCCTCATGCAGTTTGCCGCGCTGCCTGTCTGACTGGTGGTACTGCTGGTGGTACAGCTCTGATGCAGCTGCACCCGGCGCTGGAAGGGAATTTATTCTTACGGTGCGGTGGTGGCAGTGTTTTCAGTGCCATGCGCAGGCTCACAAGCTCACCTGCACACCCGTTTCCAGAACATCTGCTTCCTGCCTGTCCTGAGAGCCCAGCTGTGTGTGTTTAGGAGACCCAGGCTCAGGTTGTGTTCCACTGGCATCTGCCTTGGCATTATTTCCACCCTGTTGTTGCTTGCTGTGGCACAGGGAAAATGTTGCTAAATGAACCTATTTGATGGGTTGGGATTTTGGGTGAAGGATGGATGGAAAAGAGTGGAAGTTCTGTTGGGATGTGACATCTACTCACGTACACCTGCTTTGAAATGAAACGTAAAAATACAGAAGGCAGACCACCAGATATTCGCAAGGAGCAGAAGACTGGCTGGGACTGGCATTCCCTCAAAAGCAATATCCTGTGCTTAAAAATCAGCTTATACCAGCTTCCAAGAAAGAAGAAACCTGGATGCTGCTATTACTTGGTAGTTTCCCCTCATTAAAATGTCTTTCGTACCCGTATTAAATGTGAAGGGGGTGTTATGCCCTGAGAAATGAGTGTTCGTACTCATCTCAAACCTCATGGTTTTTAATCCTTAGCAAATAATCACTTCCACCAACATGAATAGAAATAGAAAGATTTTCTTAAACAGATGCGAGGATTCCTGCATTCCAGTCTGGGCATATGGTTCGATATTCTTCCAGTTTCAAGTCTTCAAAAATATAGACCCATAGTGAAATAAAGGCAATGACAAGCAACCAAAACTAGGCCAAAACAAAACCAAAAATCTTCAATAGTTTAATTTCAGAGACCAAAGAGGGAAAGAGCTGTTAGGTGTTGCAGAGTGCAGGAGAGAGGCCATCATCATCCCAGCTGGGTTAATGCAAAGCCATGGAGCCCCAGGAAGATGCTTTCATTTTCTTCCCTCTCTCTGTGCCATGTAGATATGGCCTTTGAGTAACCTGGGTGTACAGCAGAAGAAATGTCAAGAGGTCAAGCTGAGTTTACTTTTCTGGAAATACCCATCAAGCTGCAAGTAAGAAAAGGGCACTACCTTTTTGATAGGGTTTAAAAATGTCCCCCAGATGCTATGGATGGTGCCATCCCCCATATGCTACGGTGCAAATGCAAAGCTCATGTAATTCTGGGAGCACTGCAGGGGTCCCGGTATTACTTTTCTTTTCTGTTCTCTGAAGAGAGAAGCCAAGTAGAAAAATTAGCTACACTTTTAAATTCTAATTGCAACAAGTGTAGGCTTTTCTGTTTGCTTTATTGTGTTGCAGGCACTTCAGTTGTTAGAAGAATGGCAATCACTGCAGGATTTGTAAAAAACTTGGTCTTATGAGGCACCTCTGTCAGGAAGAGCTGCAGGTAAGTCCTCCATAGCACCATTTATTCACATGGTTGTAGCCATTAATTATATTCGCTGGAAGCCAGATGTATTTAAAAGAGCAAGATGCCAAAACCTGAACATTTTTACTAGGTAAAAACGGTGAACAAAAACTCCCCGGTTACTTGAGAATTGCCTTGAGTTACACAGATGTAATTAAAATTTAATTTTCAGTTAAAAGTTAATCTTTATTCTTTACAAAGAGCTAGTTTTTAATTAGAAAAGCCAGTTTCTGCTTAGCACATTTAAGACTTTGTCTGTGTTGAATGAAGTGTTATGGACTTGAAGACTGCATCTCTCCCCACACTGTTTCAGAGCTGTATAGGCACTGGGTATAGGAGAGAGTAACATGCCTTTGTGGGATCTTCCAGGCAGGCACTCCTGAGCTCTTTGCAAACATGACTCAGTATCTGGAGAGGAGATCATTACGTATTATTAACACTTGTTGGTTTCTAGGCGGCACAGAGAGGCTAAGGGATTAAGGTCTGCATCTTGCACCTCTTCCTTGTTGTGCACTGGGGCAATGCAGAGCCCAAGCAGTACATCTCTGTGTCTCTGCACAACCCATTGGCTGCAGCTGTTGTCCCAGACTTCCTGAGCCTGGGCCATACTCCTTCCAAAGGGAGGGAGGGCAGAGACGTGCCCTTCCCTTCAGCCAAGCATCTTGGCAATGGGCAGTAGCTCCATGGGGCATGTGTGTGTGTACATGGGAGAAGATGGAGGGACACCCAGCACCTTACTGGGACCACAATGGGACAGGGACCAAACCTGTCCAGCATCTAAGTCAAAGCCTGGACGCAGAGAATCATCCCAGCTGCATGATCCTCAGCCCTTCTTGTCTTCACAGATAGTCCAATCAGTTTCCACCCATGTTTAATGAGGCAAAAAGGGTCTGGTTTTCAAAATATGTTTGGCTTCCACAGATTGTGTCAATGAGCTCAGCACAGACTAGTGGTCTAGGTCCCCAGCACCAACAGGTTTCCTCTGTGCCCTTGAGAGTTAGTCCCCCATTCCCACCCCTCCTTCTCCATGCACTGCGAGTCTCCAGTTCCCGTATGTCCCAGGTGTTTGGTCAGGCTAAGGGCATGAAATACTGGGCTGGCAGCAAAAACGCAGGCAGGTATCCACTCTCAAATCCAAAGGGCAAACATAAAACCGTAAAAACATTAAACTCTTTCTCCATAAAACCTTTGACTGCAAAGTCCTGCTGCAAGCCGTTGCCAGGGAAGTGTGAGTGAGCTTCTGTGTGTGAAGAGCAGAGATCCCCTGGGAAAAGACTTCTGTAATTCTCACCTTCTTTCAGTGTCTATTCACTGTTAATTATTTTTTCAGACTACCCGTTTCTCCTGTCTTTTTTTCCCCAGGCAATTGCTTGAGGCACTTGAAGGTTAATGGGCCATGTGCTTATTTTTAGCTCTGCCTTACTTTAACACAGGGGAACCTGGCTGATGGCAAATAAGCACCTCTAGCCAGCATGAACAATTTCTGCCTCCAGTGCTCTTCCAGGTATTATTTCTTCTTTGTTTCTTTCCAATGAAGTGACAGCAAATAGCTGGTGACCTGCTGCACAAGATGCAACACGTGGACTCTTGCATCTCTTTGACAGGCGCCTGCAGGCAGAGGCTGCCTGGAAGGGCAGAAATGCTTCCAGCAAATTGTGGTTCACCAGCTTCCACCCCTACGGCGGGTGCCCAGAAACAGAAGATGAAAGAACACTCCAAAAGGGACACCATTCCCATTCCTCTGTACAGACTGTAGACTACAAATCCAGGGTGCCTGTTGGCCCACAGTCCTCCTTACTGAGTGGAAGGCACAGGGCAGGAAGGCCATCTTCCACACTGAAAGCACAGGGGGACCACCAGAGCTGCAAGCTTAGTGCCTGCCCTCCTTTGTGGGCAAAAGGAGATGGTGTCCAACTGCAGGAGCTTTCACCTCTCCTCTGAGCAGCCAGGTGTTCACAACTGCTGTTTGGCCTTGGTGGTTTTAAGTCATTTTGATTCTTTTTGAGGGTCATTTCAGAAGCACATGGGGTACCTGCGGTTGACGGTCTGGCTCAGCACTAGCTTGGGTGCTGAGGCACAAAAGCAGGAGAGGCACCTTCGGCACTACACCTTCCCCTTGTTCCCTTGTCTGTCCTTGCCCACTCCACCACCCTGAGGACTACACCGATGCCTCGCAAAATGGCCCATCCACAGTCTCACAAGGGGTTGTGCAATGGGCTCAGGAGATTGCTTGCCTGGCCATTCCTCAGAAACACAACAACCTCACAAAGTCAATATATGGGAACACTAGTTGAAATCTCCTTGAAAACGCATGCTGTGTGAAGGGCTCACCAGCTGTACAGTTTCCCTTATGGCTGCTTAACCTATGATGTTTTGACTGGGGCTGCAATGGGCAGCACCTTTTATTGGCCACATCTGCCATGGTCCACACTCTAGAGTCTTGTACTCTGGAAGAAGCGTGCAATCATGCTGCCATGACACCAGGTTTTGCACAGAGCTGAACCCACTAGTGACGGAAGAACAAAGGACTCATGTAGCTTAATGAAGTGGAACAGGGCTTATTCCTGCAGCGTTGCAGTTGCTGTTTAATGTGGAGCATGAATTTTGACCAATGGGATACTCTTCTTGGGCTTGCATTTGTTGTATACCCTGACTGGTGTGTGCGGTGCTTTTAAACCTCAAGGCTTTTCCTTGGCTAGTTCTCATATTGATGTGGGGTCTGAACTGACACTGCCACAGCCTTCCCAAAAGGACTTCCAAGACATTTTATACACCATGCGTGGTGCCCTGCCAATGACTTACCCAGCAGGTAGAGGCAGCAACATAGCTTTGTTGTGCTATAACATAGCAGCCCAAATACGTGAAACACACAGCTCCTGAGGCTGATTTTCTAGCCCTGGCAGCTTGCTGATTGCGCAGGCAAAACCAGTAGATGAAGGCTGTATGCTGCGCTGCCTCTTTGCAGGACAGTGACACTGAGCAAGTGCCAGGAAAAGCATGAGCCAGGGCTGCTCTTGCAGGCAGGGCTTGGCTCGTGCTTTACCGGTCACCCCGGGACTGGGCAACATCTGCAAGGAGAAATGCCTTCTGGCAAGCTCCCCATTTGGCAGGCAGGTCTGCTCAGTTATCTTTGGTTCTGAAGGACTTTCTTCAAAGCAGGCAGTGGGAAAACCATCACCTGTGGCTTGGGTGCTCCTGGCTTCCTCCTTGCCTTCCCTCAGCCCCCACTCCCAGAGTGAAATCTGGGATAAGGCAAGGATCACCTCTCTCCTTTCAAGGCAGCAATAAAGTGCAAAAGGGTAAGGGGACAAACTCTGGGATTTCACCCAGGAAAGGCCAGGAAAGAGGACCGAGGCTTTAGTGTGGGGCAAAGGTGCGGAGCCGCAGAAGCCGCTCCTCCTGCTGTGCAGCTGAACAAGGAGGGGTGCGCAAGCTCCATCTATTTTTGTTCCTCCAGTTGTGGAATTTTAATAATGCATGATTTGGGAAAGTGCTGCATGCAGCAATTACTCATAAAGTCCATCCAACTCATGTGTGAATGAATACCAAAATGTTAAGCTTGCCCGTAGCCCTTAATAAGGAACAAGTTGAGTCCCATTTGGATCCCTGATTTCAAGCGAGGGTTCAGTACCAAAATGCATTTGACACGTTCTCCAGCTCTGTAGGTTGTAGAAGTTATTTGCTGCTGCTGCATTTTCAGTCCCTCTCCTGGCTCTGGGAGCAGAGTTGTCAGATGTGATCTCAGGCAGGGGGCATCTCCAGTTAGCTGATGGCTGGTGGCTGGCCTCCAGATGACAAAGTGATGAGATGGGCTCGCAGAAGATGCTGGGAACTCTTGTCTTAAAGCCAACCCCTCAGGGAAAGCACAGGGACTGCGGCAGGAGAAGGATTCATCCACTCCTGTCACCTCCACCCATTTCACTTTTCAGGGATGAACACACATGCTGGGAGGACCTATGTGCAAGTTCATAATGGGACTTGAGACTGAATGTAAAGCTTTTCTCTATAGTCCAGGAGGGAAATATCTCACTGAACTGGATGGCTTTTGACCACATTTTGGGTTCTTTAACTTGTGAAACCTTACTAGGGTTACTTGTGGAAGGTAACTTGTGAAACCTTACTAAGGTGGAAGCTCTTCTCCAGTGAAGACCAGCTCATTCCGTGAAAGCTATTTTGTAAATTTTTGCAGTGCATTTTATGCCCTCTTTTTGTCATTTTGGAGCAGGGGATGCTCCATGACAGATGCTCTTCCATCTTCTCGCTCTCCTTCCCTGCTGTTGACAGTGGTTCAGGTCCACTGAGGGCAGAAAAGCCACTCAAGAACTTAGATTTTGAAATATAATGCTTAGAAATTAAATAAAAACTTGCACAGAGATTAGCCAGTTTCCTGTAATTAATGCCAGTCCATTAGTTTTATTAATGAGCATTTCAACTAAGGAATGCATTTTCTAAGACTGTAAAGTATCCTCTGTACTTTCCTGAGTTCCCTCATAGTCTTATAATTATAGAAGCCTGATGTGTTTTTATCTCCATAATGTAATTGCTGTCTGGGATCAGGAAGCCATAGGTATGTACCATGATCCCGTGTGCATTACACCATGGTCTGGGTTTTTTTGTCTTCTGTGGCTTCAGAAATAGGTCACTGCTGAAGACCATCGTCAAATCCTGGTGTTACAGTTTATGCACTGCATTGTGGGGATCTGATGTGACTGGGGGAATCCTCATTGCAGAGGGGTTCAACTACATGACTCTAAAAGGTTCCTTCCAACCCAAACTATTCTGTCCTGGCCTCTGGGTCAATGACCTTATTCTCCAACTGTGGTCTATGTTGCTGAGGATTAGAATAATAGCATAGAATCACAGAAAGTTTTGGATTGGAAGGGACCTTAAAGCTCCTCCAGTTCCAACCCCCCTGCCATGGGCAGAGGACACCTCACACTAGACCAGGTTGCTCAAAGCCCCAGTCCAACCTGGCCTTGAACACTGCCAGGGATGGGGCAGCCACAGCTTTCTCTGGGCAATCTGTGCCAGTGCTTCACCATCCTTATAGTGAAGAACTTCTTACTGATGTCTAATCTAAATCTGTCCTCTTCCAGTTTAAAGCCATTCCCTTATGTCCTATCCCTACATGCCCTTCTGAAAAGTAACTCTTCAGCTGTATTTTTGGGCCCCTTTAAGCACTGAAAGCTGCTCTAAGATCTCCCCTGAGCCTTCTCTCCAGGCTGAACAGCCCCAGCTCTCTCAGCCTCTCTTCACAGGAGAGGTGCTCCAGCCTCCTGATCATCTTCATGACCCTGCTTTGGACTTGCTCCAACAGCTCCACATCATTCTTGTGTTGGGAGCCCCAAACCTAAACACAGTATATGCTGTAAATTTTTGCAGGGGTGTGTTTGTGCCACCAGGCTGCTTCCTGGGGCCACCGCAGATGGAAAGCCAGCAACGCTGCAGGATTTCACTGACGGTGATGAAGTACGATGCCTCCTCAGAAACAGGGAAAGTGAAGGAAAACATTCACACACAGGGTGTTGGCCCTTCTGCATCAGTAAGACGAGGGTTTTCCTGGGGGGTCTCCTTGGAGCCATGTGAAGAAAGGGAGAAGGAGATGGCACATAGCACTGCATAGACCAGCACCCTGTGGCAGAGGGGAGCGAGACAGGGAAGGGCAAAGGAACACCTTTTTGTTGGAATCACCAGTTAATAAACTTAGATGCCAGGCAAGGGGATGCATTTCTTGCAAGGCCCCCAGACATGCGAGTTTGTGCAAAGGGAGGAATGATGATCAGGATGACAGGATGCCATAAAGGCTCTGCCAGCTACTGTTGGATGTCATCTGCACAGGGTCCCCATCCTAGGGCACTGATGTGGGGCTGCAAACCCAGGTGTCAAATGCTGGAGCATGGCCCTACTGCAGAGCCAAAACCGACAGTGGGCAGCAGACCACTTTGCAGGCAGAGTGGTGCAGACAGGGGTCAGTGGGTGATGTACTTCTATATAGGTACATCCTATGTATCTATATACTCTTGGTGCACAGTGATGCACCCACCTCTAGTTCCTTGCCACCTTTCAGCTGAAAATGAGCATTACTTCAGTGGTTTGAAGGTGCCATAAAATAATTCCCCAAAACTGAAGAGAGAGATGCTGAAGAGCACTTTGTGATGAATAAATGATGAGACAAAAAGGAACAAGAGTGATTACGCAGATGCACCCCATCACACGCACAGGCAGAGCTCTGCCCTGCCACCTTCTCACCTTTACCCTTTAATTTTATACTCATATGAATATGTACCTTATAATTTAATATACCCTATAGTCCAGTTTTATAAGCCTTTCAATCATCACTTCCATCTTCCTAGTACTTGACCAAAACACACTGTGCAGCCTGACCCCCTTTTGAGATCATTTAGTTACGCTCTTTCTTAGCAAGGCTGAGTCTTGGCACACTGTGGCTGGCCGATGGCTAAGTGCCCTTTTATCACAGAATCATAGAATAGTTTGGGTTGGAAGGGACTTCTTTGTCTCTCTTCACAGCAATGAAAGGGGTGCACAGCACTTTCTGGGCCCCATCCCACAGCTCCCAAATACATGACTGCACCTGCTGCCCTCATGTAAGTACAAACCGCAGGATCAGAACCTCAAGGGCTAGAAAATATGCTCGTGTTAACTTTTATTCACTCTCATTTGGCAACTCAGCTTGCACTTTGATAAGTAACTGCTGTGAAGGAGGCAGCAGGCAGGAGTGCCTGGGGAAGGCGAGCAAGAGGCCAGTGCGAAGGAAGGGCTTGCGGCAGGAGGTCCTAACGCCATACCTGGAGCAGCTGAAGCGGTATGTGCTGCACGTCACAGCCAAGCAAGAGGCGAGGACAGCAGTGGGTTTAATTTAACAGGGAAACTTGCCATTTTTGCAAACTGCTGCCTGTCATGTTTTGCCTGTTTGCAGCATGAGTGTCAGTCTGTGGCCAGAGAGAGCTCAAGTGCTTGTAAGTCACGGGGCAGGAACAAAATGTCTCTTCTCTTCCTCCCAAGTGCTCGACCCTTGAGGAGCAGCCATTCCCTGAACACAGTGAGCCTAAGTCAACAGGGATCCAACGTTGTGGGTGTGTTTCCCCCAAGGTGCTAGCACTCTTTCTACAAGCAATGTGCACATCTCCCCAGCCCCATCTGATTTTCCTTGCAAGAGTTTGCAAAGTCTTTGGGGTAGGGGTCATCACTGGAACACAACCCCTGTTATGGTCTGCATTAGAGATAACCCAGTATCAACAAGAGATACTCATTCTCCAGAAAATTCATTGATGCACACTCTTTTCGTGGGTGACGCATTATTAATGGACTCTACATGCCTATTTTCTGCAGTCCCTGTTAAGTTCATTATACACTTCCTCATCTGTAGAGAAAGAGGAGCTGAATGAGCATGTCAGCAGCTTGTCACTTCTTCATGCCTCTCTCTGCCTCTGCCCTTCCTTTAATAGTCTGAACCAATTTTAGAAGTCTCTGATGCCATTGATAATCCATTGCCTCTGAGAACTAGAGGGTTATCGAACAGTCAACGTGGGTATGCTGCTCACTGCACTGGAGTCACTACCAAAGCAAGAGCGGTACTAGCACTGGCAGTGTTGATGCAAAGCTGATGATGTGTTGTACATTCTGCTGCAGAAGCTTCAAAAATGCCATTTTTAGTCTTTTTATTTTTAACTAGATTAAACTGACAGCTCCCACACCTTTTAAAGAGATGTTTTAGGCTGCGTTGAATGCAGCTATTGCGTACAGAGGCACTGAATACGCAATGAGAGAAACAGGATGAATTTTTAAAGCCCTGGTGCCCTGCAAAGAGGAAACTTGTGATCTGTCTTGGTGCATTTCACTCACGCAGCACAGGGCTGTGCTTAGCCTGGCCCTCAGTCCATGCAGTGGCAGACCTTGTCCTCCCTGCAAGGAAGCAGAAATGAGGGGTGTGAGCCCAGGCATCCCCTGCAGCTACCCTTTGAGCCCTTGTTTCGACTAAACATGCCATCACATGAATAAAGAGGCAGTTCTGGCCCAGCTCCCTCCCACCTCGCTGCTGAGGCTGTGAACACCAAGCACAGTGGGCCCTGCAGACGGGAGGCAGCTCCCGGCCCAGCAGCAGGAGCTGCAGATGGCAGATGGGCTCTGTGCCTGGTTCGCCACAGTTGGAAGCCAGGACTAACGAGGAAAATCCACCCGAGGCCTTTCCTTGAAGTCGTCACTGAACTGCCCTGGTTGGGCAGGAGCTGCAGGAGTGAGGAAGGACGGACACAATACCTTTGCCTCCTCTGTCAGTGAGGGGTAGGAAAACAGACAAGGGTGTGATTGCAGTCCTGAAATTGGCACAATGCAAAACCCAGGCTGGAGTCCTCCATGGGCTCCAGCATCTGACAGACCAGATGATAGAGAGGAAAAAACTACACATCAAGTCCCACCAGGCTTGAAATCTATAGCATAAAACCATTTCTCCTCAGATGCCAAACCAAAACTGCAGTGAGAGAGACACTTTGCATTGGCTAGAGGCTGGTCTAGCAACACATTCAGTACCAGCTGCTGTGCAAACCATGTAAGTGATTTGTTTTCAAGATACATATTGAAAGATGTTGCTCAAGCCTCATAACTGCAGATTCTTATTCGGTTTGGGTAGAAAAATCATTCAACGTAGATGTTCCAATAATTTTGCTTATTCCATGAGTTAGCAACAGCCTGAAGCCGTATCTTACTACAAAGAGCTGTTTACAGCCTGTCATGCAGGAAAGGCTATTGGTAAAGCTATAGTCCTCAGTCCAGCAAAGCAAAGTCCCCTGGTGACTGCAAGCATCTCTAGGAGAGCCCTCATCCTGCAGGAGCAACAGAGGCCTGCGTGCAGTCAACCTTGGAAACACTGAAGGAGAAGTATAAAACTTAGATGTATGGAGGCTCTGGGCTGCTACTCTGCACGTAGGAGCAAGATGAGTAAAGCTGCTCTGGGCATTCTCGCTGGCTGTGGTTGATACTGCACCCAGACATCTCAACAAGCATCTCAAGGCAGCATCCCTGCCTTGGCAAGGGGTCCTGCCTTGACAGGGGCGTTGGACTAGATGATCCACAGCAGAGGTGACTGTGACACAGCAGTGGGTGATGTCACCAATGCAGGTGACAAGTAGCTGTTGTCCATGCCTGGTGAGCAACAGGGGCCAAATGCCATACTAGGCAAATTCTCCTTTAGAAACAGAGTCCTGTATTTACCCTCCATGGGATCTTTACATACCCAGCTGGAGGGTTCTTTTAAGTACCCATATGCTCCGATTTGCAGAGAGCAGAAAGCTCTGCTTGAGCCACATCTATTATAAGTAAGAGCTCTTTATTTTATGGCTGACTCTTTTCATTTTATGACTGTGAATGGTAATTTATGTCTCAAGAGATTTATTGCTTTGCCATCACTCTCCTGCCACGGTGCCACCCAGCATCCAATGCTGGCACCCAGAGGTGTACTGGGCAAAACCAGGCTGGTTTTAATTCTGTGTTCATCATCCCTTCAGATTTGTAGGTGGCCTTCATGCTGCTCTTAGAGCAGGGGTCAAGCAACATATATTCAAATTCTAGCCTTGTTACATGCTTCCTGTGTTCTCTGCAGGGAATTAAATAAACTTCTAAGCTGCAAAATAGAGACAAACCCTCCCAAAACTTCGCTGTCCTCAATGCTTTGTCTGGATGGTCTGCTTAGACTAGTACCTTTGGACCATGAGCTGCTGCTGAAGGGGTGTTTGAACACCCCGTCCTGAACTTGGCTGAGATCTTCCTCTCTATGTATGACTGCATATGACAAATCAGTGAATAAGTAGCTCGCTCCTTCTGGCCTTCAATAAGGTGAGACGCTGCATTAAAAGCCTCTGCAGGGCTCAGGATGCAGGAGCCCTTCTGGCATCTCCTACCATGAGGCACCACAGGCAAGCAGGTAACAGCAGAACAGATAAGCCAGCTAGTACATTACTAATAAAAGTGTGCTTTTGTGTACCTTCAGAGAAAACGGGTTGGTGCTGGTCCTAGAGAACTGTGAGGAGACAGAAAGATCCTGTTGGGAATTTGCCCCTCTTTAGATTCATGTTTCTGCCCTTGTGCATCACCACTGCTGTTCAGAGCCATCACCTGGGGGGGATTTGCAGCTTGTGCCCATCAACCGCCAGCCCCTCATTGGCACTGCCTGGTGCCAAGGTTGTGCCAGCTAAACCTTCGTCTTGCTGTCAAAAGCCATGTCATGCAATCACTGCAGCCTGACCCAAGCACAGAGGAAAGGACAAGGCCAAGCTCCAGTAGCTGGGAGCAGATGATAGCGCAGGGTTTTTCATTTTAAGCTGCGGGGTGAAAATGCAGATGCTGCAGCAGCTGTTCTGTAGTCTTTAGTCAGAGCATGTTTTCTGAATGTTACATTAGTGATCTTTCCTGCTTTTCCTTTTTCCTGTCAGGTTGCTGATCCTTGTATTACATTTCCCTTTAGTGCTTGTCCATTATTTTGTGGCAAAACACCCTGCAAAATAAGCGTTTATTCTTCTAGGGGTAAGTGTGACCTGAGTTTGTCCCATTGTACATATATGTGTTCTGTGAGAATATCCACAGCCTTCTGCAAAGCTGATGTGCAGCCACTTCTGCAGTCATCAAGCTATGCAAAAATGTCTTAAATTATTCTGTTTGGGGAATTTCGGCTGGAAAGATGACACAGACTGATGCACTTTGCTCAAGTGTCCTTCTTTTGCATTGCTTTCATGTCATGAAAGTGCTGAAAGCACTGCTGGAAAAATTCCAGTGATAACCTGCTTTGTCTGAGAGCTTTCCAGCAAACATAGAGGAGTGCAGCAAAAGCCCCTATCTTTATTTTAGTATTTGCATACAACTCCTCATCAGAAATCAGTTCCAGATGTACCCAGAGGCACCAGTGAAGGGCTGTGGCCAGCTAGCAAAAGGGAACCCATTCCCTGCTGTAAAAAAAGACACCAAATACATGTGTCTTCCTATCTATCTTCCCAAAACCACAGTAGCTCCTTTTGCAGCTGGTCAAAAAGCAGGAACAAGGACTGAATGCTTTCCCCAGCCTTCCTCCTGGGAAATCCATGGATTCAGGGGAAGTGGGGCTTAGGTACTGTGCATGACATCTTCATGGGCTGTGTGGGTTTGTGGTGACGTGGAGGCAGATTTCAGTCAAAAGTGGGTGAGATTTTCCCTTGTGGCTGTGTGGGGACACTATGGAACTCCTTGTAGTGTCCTCCCTCAGCTTGAGGGGTTTGCTGCTTTAGCTTCTGCTCATCATCGTCTGCCTCCAGGCTGCCTCTCCCAACAGGCTGTTCTCCCTCCTTCTGTGCTTCAGACTCCACTTTATATCACCCTTGAGCCTCACCTGAGCAACAGAAATGTAACAAACTTCTTTGTCTAGAAAATGATTTTAATTAGCAGCCATTTACTTAATAGTTCTCCTGTGAACAATGAGAAAGATTAACATCATGCCTTGAAAATACATTCAAGTGACAAATGTGTTTCTTTTAGAAGACAACATTTGACTGCACTTCCACTGCAATGGGTACTGGGAGATTAGACTCTAGTAAATATGGTCCTGATCCAAAGCTACTTTGCTGGAGAGTGGAAATGCCTGTTCATTTGAGTAAAGTACTAACTACTATGACAAATGCTTAGCTAACTCAAAATCCTAATCATCCAAACCGATTTCTCCAGCAAAGTCTGGGCGATGAAGGTGTGTGTCCAGCCCAAGGGGCCTTCCTAGACGTTTTGAAAGCCAAACCACCATACAGAGGCTCCTCACAAGCTAAAGTGTGAGCATTTTCATCCTGTTTTCTGAAGCAATGATGAGGAAAACATGCTTGGGGAAATTTCTTGCAGTAACACTTATAGCACAGGGTCAAACATAGAAATCGACCCTTTTAACCAGCTCTTTGCATGGTTTTTTGTTTGCTGTAGGTCAGAGCAGGTGCTTGGGTGGTGTGTACAATGACATGCATATGCTGATATGTGCCTTCATATATGTACCCACACACACGCATATGTAATATATAAAACTTGTGGAGAAGTTTGTTTACCTGTGTGAACTATCAGCCACTGACCATATATCCCAATGGCTCACTCTGTCTCTACCCAAGCTCTGCTTCCAAGGTGCTGCCCAGCCACAGACGGAGAGTCTGAAAAGCTGTGTGAGAAAAGGAATGGGCTCTGCAGAGTTCCAGTAGGGATGGAAGGGAAGGAGAGCTGAAAGTGGTGCACATCAGTCTCCTGTGGCCACAAAGGGATCACATGTGCCTGGCACAAAGGGACAGGTTGCAGCCCGTGGTCTGTGTGTGCAAGGAATAAGTGAAGTGGAAATGCACCCCACAGCCCTCAGTGTGTCCCACCCCCAGCCCAATACCTCTGCTTATAGAAGTTGTCAACTTAGTAATACATCTTATTGCCTAATGGTAGCCAGCAAATATTACCTGCGTATCTTCAAACAACAACAATATCTGCTTGACAGTGATATGACTCAATGAGAACAAAATGCTGCAGTCTTGAGCAAGAACATCCCAGTTGTTCAGGCTAAACACTGCTTAGTTAAGACCAGGGCCAAAGTCATCATCATGGACAAAAATAAACCCCATTTGCTGTTGGGAGCCCTCAGAACAGAAGCAGGCTCAGAGCACAGCCAGTGCCCTTCTCCTCTGCTGCATCCCCTCCACCAGGATGCAGTCGGGAGGGCACGGACAAGTGGGATTTTACTCATTTCTAATGGCTCACAGTGGTGTTTCCCCTCCAAAATTTGCAGGGAGGGCCCATGTCTATTATTAGGCCAAATGATATACTCAGAATAAACCAGACACCGTGTGCCCCAAAACTTGCCAGCTCTATTCTCCTGCCTGTGTCTGATGGTCTAATAAAAGATATGAGCTCTCCTGACAGAGCTATCTGATGCCAAGGGATGTTCTCTTTGGTCTAACATTTTTGGCAAGTATAGAGACCTTTGCCCCTGCATTCAGCTGCCCCATGCGAGCCTTCGCATGTGCTTTGGTGCATGCAGACCCAGAGCTCCTGTGCTGGAGAGGGCTGTTGTGCAAAGCAGCCCTTGGCATGGCCAGATGTGTTATTGAGGTGCACTGAGCTGCCTGGTCAGCTAAATCATAGAATCACAGAAAGGTCTGGGTTGGAAGGGACCTTAAAGCTCATCCTATTCCAGCCCCCTGCCATGGGCAGGGACATCTTCCACTAGACCAGGTTGCTCAAAGCACCATCCAACCTGGTCTTGAACACTGCCAGGGATGGGGCAGCCACAGCTTCTCTGGGCAACCTGTGCCAGTCTCACCACCCACATAGTGATGAATCTCTTCCTTATATCTAATCTAAATCTACTTTCTTTAGCTTAAAGCCATTCTCCCTTGTCCTGTCATTATATGCCCTTATGAAAGTGTCCCTCTCCGGTTTCCCACTGGGCTGGACGGAAAGTACCAAACTTTTCCTTAGGAACTGGAAGGCTGCTCTAAGGTCTCCAAACACCAGAAGGCATTTGGAGACAAACTCCAGAGCAAGGAAGCACTGTATGTATTAGTGATGTGCTGTGCCAGACGCACAACCAGGCAGCCATGACGACTAAAGGAGCAAAGACAGGCAGCTCCCAGGCACAAAGACTTGCACTGTTGGGCTGGAAAAGCACTTGGTACACAGCCTGGTTTCTGCGCAGAGGACAAGCCCCATGGGTGCTGATGTGGTTTTTCCACCTCGGGGCTACGCTGCTTTGGGCTGTGCAGGCCACACCAGCCCCTGGTGAACATGGGCTGGGATCTCCTTGGCTGGCTGCCCCCTTGGCCAGCGTGGGGCTCTGAAAAGCTGGACCTCCAAGGAGGCACGCTGCTGCTCGCCAGTGAGGAGCAGCGGGGCGCTGGGGACACAAGGGAGGGGATGCCCACCTCTGCTTTCGGGGCCCCTGGTAGCCTCGGTTAACTGGCAACTGCGGCTGCTAAGTGAGCGCTGAGACAAGAGTCATTTCTCCTGCTGCCCCGAAGGCAAATGATTACAGCTCAGCAGCAGGGAGCAGCGAGTGCCGATGCACGGGAGGGCAGCCGCTGCTGGAAACGCTGCTTTCCTTGAGCCAGGATGAAACGGCTCACCACAATAAGCCTGCTGCAGTTTCCGGCTGATTTCAGTTTTGCAGAGGTATTGAAAGGGGGTGAAAACAGGGGAGGAGTTTTCTTGCTGTTGTGCTCAGACTGCTCTTTGGAGGCAGTGGCTGCACCAGCTGCTCCTCCCCGAGCTCCCCTCCCTCGAACCTGGGCCTGGGTCCCCGGCCGGGTGCTGGGGGACACGGGCAACCAGGCAGCTTCATTTGTGCACTCAGTTTTCACACCCACATGTGAGCAGTTTCCTTCCACCTGTCCTCACCTGTAGCGTCATTCAGTCTTGGGGCCTTCTGATTCAGTATGTCATCAAGATTTATAGAGATGGATGGCCCCTGCCCCCAAGTACCCTGAACTCTAGAAACCCATTTGGCTGTTTCTGTTAACGCATGATGCCTGCCTCATTCCTAAATCCCAATAAAGACAAGTAACCTGCAGAAGGCTGCACGGCAGACAGAGATGTGCTTATCTTTTCCCATCCTGATAGGGAAACGCCAGCGTAAGCAGCGCTGGAGGAGGCGCTCGCCAAGGACAAGGACAAGGACAAGCACTGGCAGGGACAGCGGGTGGCCTTGGCAACCCCCCCTGCAGCGAATCCCCAGTGGCAAGGTACAGCTCTGCTTTCACTTTGGGGCTGCTCACCCTCACCTCCTGCCCGGGGGGAGCCCAGAAGCACCCGCATCCCCCCAGCCTTGCCTGCTTTTCTGCTTTTCCATGTGCTCAAGTGAAGCCGCAGCCAGCACCCCCCAGCCTGTCCTCTCATGGCCAGGGGTATTTCTGGAGGTGGATTAGGGTCCTAGCAGGTGGGCTTGTTTGTTCGGTTTGCTTTGCTTGTCTCGCCCTGGATCAGATACCAGCGGCTCATCTTCCTGGGAGCGGAGAGTCTGGCAGGGATCACCACGGCTCAGCCTGCTTTCCTCTCCCTGGGCTCACGACATCTCTGCTTCACAAAGACCATGTCCGCAGGGCTGCAGCCTCTGCTCCAGAGGTGCCACCAGCACGGGGTGGCTGGTCAGCAGACACCGCAGCCTCCGCAGCCCCCGTCCCAGCCGGGTGTCCCCCGAGGAGCCTGCCCTACTCATCTGCTTATTTTTAGGAGCCACAGGACTGGGCTGAGCTGCGGAGGGGTAAACCGAGCCTGGAAGCGGTGACTCACCCCCTCCGGGAGCCACACGGCCGCTTCTGCACTGTGGTCCCTCCCTGGGGCCTGTGCTACGGGTGCCCGGGGTGGGCCGGAGGCCCCTCCGAGCCATGTGCAGGTGTCTGTGCACCACGCCAGCTGCCCCGCCGTGAGCCCTGGAGCCCCTGCTGCGGTCAGGAGGCTGCATGCTGCCGGAGGTGGCTGTTCACCCTGCTGGCAAGGACTCAGTGGCCAAGGGTGCATGGACAGGGAGCGGCAACAGAGCTGGGACTTGGGGCGACATTCCCAACAGGAGGGTAAACACCCCTTTAGGGTGCATCAACAGCAGCAGGGCACATCACGTAACAACAGGCTGTGGTGTCAGAAATAAGGAGCTGATGCATATGTTCCTCCTGAAAGCCCAAAATACGGGACAAGCCTGGTGCAACACCCTGCTTTTAAAGCACTGGAGGAAACACGCATCTGGACAGCCGAGCCCTTGTGAAGCACCAACAGCCTGGGCAGCTGCTTTCAGCAGATATGGTTGGGACTGACAGGAATGTGGAGTCCTTTGTGCTCTTCTTTACAAAAAAATAATGAGGATGTTCAGGGTGACTACAATGGCACGAGAGTAATTCTTCAGAGATAAGAGAGAGAAAGAAACAAGGGAAAACTGCAAACACTATCGGTAGAGCACTTGGACAAAGCGAACCAGGACAGATGGGGCAGCTGCTGCTTTTGCTCAGCTGTGATTATTTCGGTGCTGCAGCCTCTGAAGCCAGCCTAGGCCACTGGTCTCAGCTGTCAAGGACCACAAGCCCAGCTCCAAGCGTGAACTGGCCATAGAAAACAGGAGCTGAAGGCAAAAGGCTCAGAAGACACCAAGTGGCTGCTCTCAGGCCAGCACAAGGGCCATTAGCCTAGCACAGGTCTCCGTGATGCCTGTGTGGCCCATGCGGAACAACTTCCAGTGGCCACCTTCCACCTTTGCACCCTCGCCTCTGCCACCAGGTTCCAGTCTTCTCCCAAGCCCTCACCCTGTGCAGAAGGGGCAGCTCTTCAGTGAGACTGAGGGCATTGAGCTACATAGCAGGTTTAGACTGCTGTTGTGCATATGTATATATATAGATACAGATATATGTGCACATGTGTACTGAGAGAGTTGGAGCTGTTCAGCCTGGAGAAGGCTCTGGGGAGACCTATGGCAGCCTTCCAGTTCTTAAAAGGGGCCTACAAGAAAGATGGGTAAAGACTTCTTAGCAGGGCCTGTTGTGATAGGACCAGGGGTGATGGTTTTAGGACTAAAAGAGGAGAGGTTCAGGCTGGATGAGACGAAGGAATTCTTCACAATGAGGGTGGTAAAATCCTGGCACGGGTTTCCCAGAGAGGTGGTGGATGCACCATCCCTGGAGACATTCAAGGCCAGGCTGGATGTGGTTCCAGGACAACCTGATCTACTTGAAGATGTCCCTGTTCATTGCAGGGGGTTGGAACTAGATGACCTTTGAAGGTCCCTTCCATCCTGAACCATTCTCTGATCCTATGATTTTACGTACATATATACAGATACACCACACATTCACTCTTCCTGTATGTGGTCACAGTGAGCAGAGAAGCTCGTACCCAGGGGCACGCACAACACTTGCACAGGTCCCATCAGATCCAGATGGGTGCTAAGCCTCTCCTGTCCATGCAAGGGGTATGAAGCCCCAATGGTGCAGAGATGGGGAGAGCCACAGCACAGAGCCATGGGGCAGCCATTCCCCAGCACAGCAGACAGCATGTGGGCAGCTGCCTACAAACAAGCCCGCAGGCAGGCAGGGCCCCTCTCCCATTGCTTCGGGTGAACAGGTCCAAGTGTGGAGCAGTGTCCCTGGGGACAGCAGGTGACATGGCGGCTGTGGCAGCGCATGAGTCCTGTGGCTCCTGTGCCCCGTCAGTCCAAGCCTGCTGCCCAGTCTGCACCCTGCGTGTGAGCTGCCCCGGGCCTGCCACGGTGTCCATGCTGCCATGAGTGAGCCTGGGCTGGCAGCTGCGGGGCTGGGTGCCCGCTGGATGCTGCATGTCCTGCCCTGCTGCCAGCCCTCCCTTGCGACCAAAGCTGCTGCTTTGGCCCACAGTAGAGTGTGGAAGCCTGTGCTCTCCACTACGGGCACAATGGCCCCTTGCAAACGTGAAGGCAAGCACTGCCTGCCGTGGGCTTATTACAGACAAAACGTGCCAGCAGCGAGGCTGTGACTGAATGGGTTTACCCCATCTAAGTGCTATGAAATAGAGGCATAAGCAATTCAGGAGAGGATGTGGGGGGAGTTATGTCCTGCTGGAGCTGCCCTCCCTAGAGGCCGCCCCTACATGGACTCTGCATGTGCGCTCCTCCAGGGTCAGCTCAACCAAAGCTTTATTCCAGATTTGGTTTCATGGGACAGAGTTTTTTGCAGCAGATGAGCTGACAGAGCATAACTTCTGCTTGTTGCTCCAGGGCAGGTGAGGTACGGGGAGCAGGAGAGGAAGAGAGCTGTAGGCGCGCAAGGCAGGAAAAAAGGGAAAGAGAAAAAAAGCATAAACAGTCCAGATGAAAACAAAAAGAACCCCAAAACCCAAACGCCCCCCCCACCCCCCCCCAGAATAAAGCCAGTCACTCTGCCATTCCCTTCTCCCAGATGACCCTTTGTCAGCCTGATGCCAGTTGCTTATGCAGGAGTTAGCCCAGGGCCCTGGTTTATCACATCCCCTACGATGCACTAGCCTCTGGGAAAATGGAACAGTACAATGGGCTGTTGAAGAGCAATCAGTGCTGGGACCTTCAGACGTTGGGGTCCACATTTAGCAAAAGCCATCTGGTTGGTCAGCACGAGGGGATCTGCCAGCAGGGCTGGCCCAGCCCAATCAAAGCTTTCATGTAGGAGGGGATAAAGTTCCTGTGGCGCACGTAAGGAGTCTGCTGGGGGAAACAATCTGGGTTATTCCTGCCTCGGGCAAGGGCAAACCCACCTGTGGGATTGATTTTGCTCAAGGGTGTAGTTAGGGGGTAACCCGGAAGGATGGGGAAGTCCTCCCTGTGTACCTCAAGGGGATTTAATTTGGGATGAGAACAGCCAATGAATTAAACTGAATTATGTTAATTGCTGTATAGCACTGTGTACCATCACTTCTATGCTGGCTATAATGCCGTATTGGTAAAAGTCATACAGATTAATGAAGAGTGACACTTTGATGAGACTGGACAAGGGCAGCGGCGATAGAACCAGAATTGGCTTCAGCATACAACTGCCCAGCAACACGCACCATTTTTTCCTGCCCTGAAAGAACTGTTACGACAGATGGAGCCCAAAGTCGTGGACTAAATGAACTCAACGGATTTTTATAGGGATAATCCATAGACTAAGGGAATGATATTTGTTTTCATATATATATATATGTGTGTGTATGTGTGTATGCCATGGGTTCAGCAGTAGCAGTCATTTTTTCCCCTTCTTGGTAGCTGGTGCAGCGCTGTGTTTTTGATTTTGGGCCTGGGAACAGCGCTGATAACACCAGTGTTTTCAGTTACTGCTTGGTAGTGTTTTGGTCTGACCAAGGACTTTCTGAGCCTCATGCTATGCCAGGGAGGAGGGAGCCGGGAGAAAACAGAGACAGGACACCTGACCCAAACTGACCAAAGAGGTTATTCCATACCACAGCATGTCATGTCCAGGATGTGAAAACGGAGAGCAGAGACCCGGAAGGGTGTGGTGGTGCAGTGGGGGGTTTGCTGCTGGGGGGTGCACTGGCTGGGTTGGGCTTGGTGAGCAGTTGTATTCTCTTTCCTTGTATTTCTCTTGTATTATTACTGGTGGTAGCAGTAGTGATTTGTGTTATGCCTTAGTTACTGGACTGTTCTTATCTCAACCTGTGGAAGTTGCACTCTTTTAATTCTCTTCCTCATCCCTCCGGGAGCAGGGGGAGGAAAGCGGTAGAGTGAGTGAGCGGCTGAGTGATTCCGGGTTGCTGGCTGGGCTTAAACCACAACAGCTCTTTGTGGTGCCCAACGTGGGGCACAAAGGGTTGAGATAATGACAGATCTGACCAGAGTGTGTCTAATCGTATTTGTGATAAGCATTCATTGTTTCAGATTAATAGCCACTCATCACAATGCTGATTTATTGGCTCTCATAATTGTTGCTCTTGATCTCACAGTTTCAGCATGTCGTATCTTACTTACAGCTGATATTTTCTGTGTTAGTGTTTATTGGCTGGGGGCCTTGGGCTAAGGTTCTTGTTTCATTGTACTTTATGGTAATGACTTGTAATACAATAGACTCATTGATCAGGAAACTGATCTGGCTTGCGTTCCCAGTGTGGTCACCACCTCTATACTTTGGGAGGTATATAATGGAAGTGCTGAGCAATTACACATCTTTTTTCCACTCCTTGGGTGGTCAACCCATGAAGGAGACATTCCCTTACCTTCCCAGTCCCCCTGCCAGACTATTTACAGCATCATTTGAGAGTTCTGAAGGTTTTCAATGGCCTTTGGGTACCCTTGAGACCTGCCTGCTGATTGTGATGGGGATCAGCATGTTGGTGTGCATACAGAGTGTGTTTTACCCACGACCATTTTGTCTGATCCCGAGAGTTAAGCAGAGTGGGGTGTGGGCCTTGTCTGGGGTTAGACTACAATCCAGGATGGCCAAGAGATTTTCCCCAATGCTGGACAGTCATGAGTGGCAGAGTGTGTGGGACAGTATGGGCGAGCCTCTAGTCCACTGGGCCCCTCCAGTGCTTTGGAAGCATCGGAGATGGAAGGCAGCTGAATGGAGTCCCCAGTGACAAGCGGCTAAAGAGATGTGGCTCAGATGGACGTAGATTGGCAACATAAGGGTGAATTATTTTGAGCCTGGTGTGCCTATGACACCTCAGGCCCCCAGGGCAAAGATGTAGCCATACAGATGGACTCATGATCAAGGGGTGGACTTAGCAATGGACACTATTGCCCAGGTTGTTCATGAGTGTGAGCACTGCACACAGCCTCTCCTGATCTGAAGGACTGTTACAAGAGATGGAGCCTGACATCATGGACTGGATGGACTCAGCAGCTTTGTAGGGATTGGTCCATGCACTGAGGGATGATCTCCCTCCCTCTGCGTGTGTGTGTGGATGCATATACGCACATGTGATGGTATACTGAAAATGAGGGATCTGAGCATGACGTGAATGGTATGGAATAAGGGGTGGATACTGTCATGGGTTCAGCAGCAGCAGCCATTTTTTCCCCTTCTCGGTAGCTGGTGCAGCACTGTGGTTTTGATTTTGGGCCTGGGAACAGTGCTGATAGCACCAGTGTTTTCAGTTACTGCTTGGTAGTGTTTTGTCTGGCCAAGGACTTTCTGAGCCTCATGCTGTGCCAGGGAGGAGGGGAAGCTGGGAGGAAGCAGAGACAGGACACCTGACCCAAACTGACCAAAGAGGTTATTCCATACCACAGCAAATCATGTCCAGGATGTGAAAACGGAGAGCAGAGACCCGGAAGGGTGTGGTGGTGCAGTGGAGGGTTTGCTGCTGGGGGGTGCAGTGGCTGGGTCGGGCTTGGTGAGCAGTTGTATTCTCTTTCCTTGTATTTCTCTTGTATTATTACTGGTGGTAGCAGCAGTGATTTGTGTTATACCTTAGTTACTAAACTGTTCTTATCTCAACCTGTGTGAGTTGCATTTTTTTAGATTCTCCTCCCCATCCCCCTGGGACTGGGGGAAGAAAGACAGGAGAGTGAGTGAGTGAGAAAACTGCTTGGGGGGTTGGGGACTTAAACCACAACAGTGTATAAGGCCCAGAAGGGTGATGATGGTTAACTGGGATGTATTGGAAAGTGTAGGACCTGGGCATGATGTAAATGGTAGGGAAAAGAGGCAGATACTGTCCTGGTTTCTGCTGGGAGGGAGTTAATTTTCTCCCCAGTAGCTATTGCGGCATTGTGTTTCGGCTTTAGTCTGAGAACAGTGCTCGTAATACACCGATGTTTTAGTGTTGCTCAGTAGCAACATGATCAAGGACCTTTCAGTCTCTCATGCTCTGCCAGTGAGGAGGAGCACAAGAACCCAGGAGGAAGCACAGACAGGACACCTGACCCAAACTAGCCAAAGTGGTATTCTATACCAAAGCACGTGTATAGACTGGGGGACTTGGATATGAAGGGCCAAGCGCTGCTCAGGGGGAAGCTCTGCATTGGCCAGTGAGTGGTGAGCAATTCCACTGTGCATCTCTTGTGTTTACTGGGTTTCATTCCTGTCTACTTTACATTATTATTATTAACAATATTAACATGATATTTTACTTTATTTCAATTATTAAACTGTTCTTATCCCAGACCATGAATTGTACCGTTTTCCCCTTTGTCATTGTCCTCTCTATCCCACCAGAAATGAGCGAGCAGCTCAGTGGTACTTAGTTGCCAGCTGGGGTTAAATCACAACACTAAGTGTTAGGCTCAGAGTTTTCCTGCAGTCTGCCTTACTGCTTGGCTTTCTGTGATTCCATGATTCCCTGCAGCAGCTGTGCCAGCGCCACCTCCACGGCAAGGAACATGGATCTGCATCTTCTCCTCTTCTCTGTTTTATTATAAGTCCTCAGTCTCTGTACCTGGTAACTCTGCTGCAGGTGAGGCACATGAACTTGCTCCTGCTTTTCAGCGAGAGTTTTGTGGCAGGCCACAGATAGCTGACAGCTCGTGGCTCCTGCCTCTGTCTTACAGTCGTCTCAGCTGAGAATGCATAGCAACATTCACTCCTTTCACTTTGTTTTCCTCATTAGTTTCTATTTATTCAACACAAGCAATATTTTTCATCCCCTAACATTTCTTAAAGGGAGAAGCAGCATGACAGTGACCCATTTGCACAGAGCACATTTCAGTTGGAAATCTCCATTTATTTGTTGAGAAAAGGATTAAATTAAAACCAAATGGGAAAGAATCAGAATTAAGAAAACCATTCCCTGGAGACTTCCTCTCTCAGAACAAGGCGAGCGACTGTCCTTTCAGTTTGCTGCTTGGCTTTAATGACTCCGGCAGCTTTGTGCTAGTGTAAGGCACCTCTTAATTAGCCCCAGAGATTTATTTGCCTCTGGAAGAACCCAGTGCCTGGCCTCATGCCAAAAAAGAAGGGGCAATTCTCTCTCTGGCGCTCAGGAAAAGCCTGAATTCATCCCACCTACTACCAGGCATCAAATACCCAGCTAGGAGGTATAGCCTGAGACCGGGGAAAGGGGGGAACACCGCAAGAGGTGAATTCAGCTCTGCAGGACAAAGTCACCCTTCAGAGGTGTCTCTCTCATGCCAGGGGCTGTTGGAGGAGCCATGGGCAGCCCAGACCTTCCCGGCAGAGCCTTTCTGAAACGCTTCAGGTGGCAGTGTTGAGTAGGGGTCCAGGTGACACAGAAATGCTCAGAAAGGGCTTGGTTGAAGGGGCAGGCTGGGGAGAATACGGTTCCTTCAAACAAGAGCTTTGTGCAGGGTGCAGTTGCCACCACAAACCAGTGGGTCGGGAGGCCAGGAGAACAGGCACCACACTGGCTCAGAGCTCCTGTTATAGGTCTATGAGCAAACCCTGGCTACTCCTGCAAAACAGCTCTCACTGCAAAAGGTTGCCTGGCAGCTCGGTATCATAGCCATGACAAATCCTTGTCCCTGAGCTGGTCTCGGTTTGTCCTGTCAGCTGGGGTGGTTTCACTCCACAGGCTGCATGGATTAGGCTGTGAGCTGTGCTCCCACTGAAACAACCCACACTGCCGACGCAGGCTGCGTCAGTCTGCACAGGGAGCAGTTTGTCATGGAATTATGGAATCATAGGACAGTTTGGGTTGGAAGGGACCTTAGGGATCACCCAGTTCCAAGCCCCTGCCATGGACAGGGACACCTTCCATCAGACCAGGTTGCTCAAAGCCCCGTCCAACCTGGCCTTGAACACTGCCAGGGATGGGGCAGCCACAGCTTCTCGGGGCAACCTGTGCCAGTGCCTCAGCACCCTCACAGGGAAGAACTTCTTCATCAGACCTCATCTAAATCTCCCCTCTGCCACTTTAAAGCCATTCCCCTTTGTCCTGTCATTACATGCCCTTGTAAAATGTCCCTCTCCAGATTTTCCTTAAGGTATTGAAAGGCTGCAATAAGATCTCCGCACAGCTTCCTCCTCTCCAGGTTTCTTTTCCTCAGCACCATGATCATTTCAAGATGTGATCAGAGAGCTGGACCTGGCAGCACTAGTTGGCTCCTGCCCAGATCACACATCTCCATTTCCCATACGGGCCAGAGGGACTTCACCGTCGTGTCACAAGCTCATCTGGCCTGTACTCCTCCCAGAGAGCACAAGGACGAGGGACCATGCGTGACCATCCTCTCTGGAAGGTGATAAATCACCTCAGCACCAGGACTGTGTACCAGTGCTGCTGGGCAATCACAGCTGCTGCCTTCTCTGAATTCTCCTGCCACGCACTGGCATCTGCCCTTACAGCTACTGCTCAGCCCTTGAGGGCACAACACAGAGCAGGTCCTGACAAGGGGAACCATTCTGTGACTGTAAGAACCTCTGCACATGCATGCCTTAGGTACCATGCACTGCTCTGACCAGTTCTTTTAAATGTATGTATATATAGCAGAGACAGAAGATATAAAGGAAGAGGTGAGGGGGATGAACATCGAGGTGTAGAAAAGCTTTGTATGACAAAGATTAGACTTTTCTGGTTGGAAATGAGAAATGAAGGGGAGGAGTTGTCTATAAAATTCTTAGAGCCCCTGGAAGGGACGCACAGAAAGTGATCTGCCACTTGGGTTCATGTAAACCAGAGGAAGTGGGTTCTCACTCACCCCATCGCTGCTCTATATACATTTGCCCTAACGGGCAAAACCCAAGAGTTTGGTCTCAGTTCAAAAACTAAGGACACATATTCACCCAGGGTAAGGCCGTTATAAATAATGTGAAAAGGCCAAACCCTGCTTTAGACACGGTGAGAAGTAGCCCAACTGACATCTTTCATTGGAAGGTGGGAGGAGAACAGTGCCTGAAAATACCTAATCAAGAGAGGAGGAATAGACGAAAAGCCCAGAGTAAGTGAGTAATTATGATTAAAGAGTTTAATTACTACCAAAAATCCAGCTGCTGTGTGCTGGGTTACAGAGACATACAGGAGAGACACAGATGACACCGATGTCCCCTGATGAACAGGGACTCCAGCAGGAGAAGGGAATGACAAGAGGCATTGCTCCTCAACTTAGGAAGTTAAGAGGCTTCAGCAAGTGGCAAGCACGTAGACAAATCAGTGTTTCTGCAGCTCTTTCATCGGCAGCGCCCCTGGATCTAACCCTCCCCAGCCTACGTCCCTTGATGTGGAGCTTTCCCTTGGCAATTCCCAATCACTGGAGTGCCTGACATCCCCTATGGATCCGTGTCCACAGGTAAGAGGGCAGCACACCAGAGCCTCAGCACAGCGGGCTTGTCTGTGGCTGACCAACTCTGAGGGGAGCCTGTCCTGCAGGGAGTGACATCGGGTTTCTCCTGTTGCCCTCCCCAGCCCCTTCCCTGAAGGATTTAGGTTTGTGTATCATTTCCCACCAAAATGAACAGGCTGGACAGGCAGGCTCCCCTCTGCCTGCAGGGGTACTGCAGGGTATGGCTGAGGCTTCTTGGCTTGTTCCTGCCTCACCAAATCGAGGTGGGACAAAAGAGACACAACCACAGTAAGGAAAACGACTAGAAGCTGTCCTCCTCTTGCCATTATGGAACCCTTCTATCTCTGAAGGAAAGCTGGAGGCAAATGCCAGCTGGGGTTAAAGGCTTTCCACCTTTCCGCCCTCTCCAGGGCATCAAGCTGGAAATGCCAGGGAATCAATGCCTAAATGAGGCTTGAGGGACTGGGGACAACTGCGACCCAGCACTGAGATCTGTTTTAAAAGAAAACCATGTGAAAACGATCAACTGCTTATAAACACAGGACCCCTGAATGGCTGCGCATGGTGGCAACCCCTCGAACATGATTTTCATGGTGCGGCAGGAGCTGCCTCACAATTTCAAAGCTTTGGGCAGTGACAAGAACGTGTGGGACCAGTTCCACTTCAGGGGCTCTGAGAGGAGGCGAAGAGGGCGCAGGTGATGGGCTGTGGGGTCAGGCAGGGTAGGGTCCAGCAGCAGGCTGGGCAGGGGAAGAAAAAAACATCGGGATGGAGAACCAGGTGGGAAGGTGAGGCACAGCAAGGCTTCTGCCATCCATCATCACAAATACAGTTGGAGTCCATCTTCCCTATATTACGTCATCCCACATACCAGAGGAGGCTCCTACTGCTTAATTCAAGGCTTAGCCAGAAGAAAGGCTGGCGATTTCAGCAGCAAACCTGTCCTTGTGCTTTTCTAGTGCCAAGGGTTATGCAGCACAGCAGCAAATCAAATACCCATCATACCAACTGCTTTCTCTTCAGCCCCTACGACGAAACCACAGGGGAAAACAACCCCAGCCAGAGCCAGCTGTACCACCAGGTACCAATGGCCAGGTTGCCAGCCCAACTCCTCCTTCAGGCCCAGCTCCTGAAGGCAGCCAAGTCCAGGAGAGGTTTCCATCCTATGCCATGCTCCTTGGAGGGATTGTTGGCAGATTCCAGCACAAGAGACATAAAGATTTATCCTAATAGTTAAATAGCTAGAAAAAATAAATGCAAGAAGATGGCTTTGGGGTTTTCCAAAGATGAAGCTGCTGCACCAGGTATACCAAGAACAAAACCATGCATGGGAAAGGGTGCCGGTTTCATTTGTATTGGCATCACAGGAGCCAGCAGATTAAAATGGCACAATAAACGAGGCAAATACATTTTGATATATTTGCAGTTTGGATCTCTATCAGCCATTAGGAACGTACCCCTTTTTAAAGTGAAGAAAAGGCCAGAGGGAAATGTTTCCAGCAATACGTGGCTTTATGTGCTTCAGGCTGCGTAAAGAAAGGCCAAGTTTGTACCCTGCTGTTCAGTAACAGCTCATTTCTAGGCTCTGACTCACTTAGAACACAGCAGCCGTGTACACTCTTCACTGAACTGCAGCAAAACTGTTTGCAGCACTTATGGGTATCTATATATTTTGCAGTAGAGCAGGCAGCAAATGCCTGCTGTGGTTCATTTATACCTGAAACAAAACCGAGGTACACAGTGAAACGCAAAGGAACTGTTGCAGATCTGCTAAAAGGACTTGGGTTATTTCTATAAGGGAAGAGGAATGTAAACCCACAAACAAATACCCTTCCCCTACGCACAGCTACCAGAGGTGCAGCTGGATCAACTTCACCCTTTCCAGAAGCATGACATTAAAAAAGACTGGGTTGAAGTCATGCACGGAGGCAGGCTTAAACAGCGGGTGTGCTCTAAGAAGCTGGCTGGGGAGAACAAAACGAGGCGGCAATTAGGGAAAGGGCCAGTTCTGAGGATACGCAGTATTTTAAGCCGGTGAGTAGGAGTACTTTTGTTGGATAATTCACATTACCTCTGTTGGGAAGGACAGCAATTCCTGCTCATGCTACTGTGCTATGACAATGCAGCAAAATGAAGGCTTGAAGTATGCATCTTGAGAGCTGGAGATGTGCCAGTCATTTAGAGGTTGCTCGATCCAGTAGCTTACCCGATAACTTCAGGACATTTGAAGCTTGCTGCTCCTCCGCTGGCGCTGCAGGAGGGCTGTACAGCGAGGCGTGAAGGTGGATGCAGAACCCGAGTGCTGTGTGACATGGTAGCGTTTGCCTGGTGTAGTGTCCTTCCATGGAATATGCTCTGCCACCCTCACTCAGAGCCACTGCCATGACCTCAACAGCCTGGACCCCCTCCAGCAGCTGCCACACAAATCCACTTTCTTCCACACGTAACACACAGGATGCAGTCACCTCACTTGGGAGCACTGCAATTCGTTTCTACCGCTGCCCATGGCATCAAGCTTAAAATGCCAGGGCATTCCTGCCTTCATAAGGCTCAAGGGACCGGGGACCCTGCAACCCAGTGCCGAGACAACCACGTAAAAATGATCAACTGCTAATAAATGCTGGAGACTCAAAGGGCTGCTCACGGTGACAATGTACCAGCTTTCGAAATGGGCTGGCAGGGATGTAGAACACCGACAACCAAATACAAGCCGTGGGTTTGGGGAGGATTTCTACAAGGCTCCTCTGAGCAAATGACAGCCTTCTCAAAGAACACAACTTCAACTACAACTTCTAATACTCTGGGACTTTCATTCATTGCTTTCCAGCCTTTTAAAATTCAGCTTTCAGCTTATCTCTTAGCTATTAGTCAGTATTTTCACCAGTGTTAACTAAGCCCAGGAAGCATTCGCAGGTTTAGCCTGGATTAAGCCTTCATTCCTCATTGTTTTAAATGTATGAAAGTCACACAAGTTGCCCTATTTTATGTTCTCCATGGCACAGTGAATTCTGTGCTGGTAGGACTGCAAATGGGGCACGTCGTTCATGAATTACTAATCCCTGTCACTCACGTTTTTCTGGGGAACACATACTATATTTAGCCTTCATACTTGGAAGAAACAAAGCTGGAGAACTTTTCTCATTAGGAGGCTTTAGAATATTCCTTTAACAAAAGCCAAGATAATTCAGTCACCAAGTGTAAGTGGAATTCATTAACCATGGTGGAAATTAGACCCTTGAATTGAGAGGCTAATTAAGATCATTAGATCTAAAGGAAACGATGCAGCCATTTCTTAAAATCTCATTTATACTTACGCAAATCTGGACCGACTCCACTGTCACTTTCTGGATTTATACCCAAGTAATCAAAATCACTTTTGAGCTCTTCTGAGCTCTCAGTATCAACAGAAGGCATTGAAGTAAAACAAATAACAGATGAGCTGTGTTTTCCTCTATAACTTACAGATGAACTTAATATCACAATGGCCTTCTTTCCAGAGGAACTTCACCATTCTGATGGGTTACTTACTCAATAAAACCAATTTGATGAATTCAGAGGCTGTCATCAATGCAAAGAGCTGCCAGCTTTTACAACATTAGCAAATGAAGAGAGATGAAATGTTCCGGTGCCCACTACTGCCTCTTCCAGGAGAGCCATTCTTTTTAATCTGTGGCTTTCCTATGGAAGGAACCTTCTTCTCTGCTGTTTCTTGTGACCACCAACAGCACAGAGACCACCATGCAGTAAAAGACGCTAGGTCAATGCTGTAAATGAACCAAGTAGAAAAGTGGACAAAGTCAGCGAGGAAAGGGCTTTGAGCAACCTGGTCTGGTGGAAGGTGTCCCTGTCCTTAGCAGGGCGTTGGAACTGGATGATCTTTAAGGTCTCTTCCAACCCAAACCATGCTATGATTCTGACACAACTCTACACAGATACGAACTGTAACAGTGCACCTGTATGTGCAATTGCCTGCTATGCAATCATCAGGAATACAAGCTTTTCTTCCAGCTGGATACTAGAGGAAATCTTTTCCCAACAAGAACACTCAGCCATTGGAATAATCTCCCCAGGGAAGTGGTGAATTCCCCAACACTGGGCATTTCTTAGATCTGGCTAGGCAGGGTGCTGGGACATCTAGTCCAGGTTGTATTTTGCCTAGAAAGATTGGACCAGATGATCCTTGAAGTCCCTTCCAACCTGGGATTCTGTGACTCTGTGATGCAGTGTCTGGGATAGGAAGAAGGGCCTCCAGGGAAAGAGAAAAGAAAGAGGATTCCCTTCACCTGGGGTAAAAAAGAGGCAGAAAGTTGTTAGGTTTGTTTGGTATAAATGCGCCCAAACTGCTTTTGCATAAGGAGCATCCAGGATACCCAAAGCAGATGCGGCACCTGAGGTCAACATCTGTTCTTATTACTAATGCAGTTGTTAGGGCCTTTTAATTTCCCTTCTCTGGAAGGTTTTCTGGAGCTGTGTGCAGCAGTCACAGAGAATCTGCCAGCCTTGGCAAGGGCTGCTGCTGCATCACAGGAGCACTGGTAGGCTCTCCTCTGGAAGATGGCCAGTTCTGGCTCCTGCAGCTCTGGCTGCTCAGTGGGAATTGGCAGTCACTGCCTTGCAGACAGCAGATAGCCTCGGCTGGCTAAACAGGCAGCATGGTGCTCTCAATGAAACCAGAGACAAATGCAAATAGCACCCCCAGCCCAACCCACCTATTCCCATTTCACATCACTTACAGTCTGAATTCAAACCTGGTGAGTCAATGCGAGCATTTCATCAATTCAGCTCAGGATCAGCCCTTCCCAACCATCCCTTGCCTCACAGATCTGAACCCTTCAAACCTCCGTCCTGTGGGAACCCATGTTGTGTGGAGTACCTGGAACTGAAGAAAAAAATGAACAAAACTGCTAACCCAAGAGAGGTCTCAATTTCACCGAGCGTGCAGGAGAGGTCAAGCTCCAGGGCTCTGCATCTGTTCCATTTGTGCTCTGGAATTTGATTTTGATGTATTAGGACAGATCACTGCAAGTGACTTCTTCCAGCAGGCAGCAGGGCAAGCCAGCTTTCCAGCTATGTACAGGGCATGAGGCCAGCCTGTTCCTCCTGGGCACAGCAAAGCCAAGGAAAATAAAAACCTTCCCCTCGTCCCCAGTTCCATCAGAGCTTTGACATTTCCTGTCACTCGTGCACTGCTGTGGTTGTGGTTCTCCAGTCAATCCCCTTTGCAGCAGCAGTTGGATTTTAACCAAAATCTGTTGCTTGTTTTATGCATCAATATGCATGAACACCTTCTTTACTTTTCAAAGAAAACTGGGGGTTCAGTTGCTAATGGCACATGATTCAGTTCTCTCTGACTCTCCCATATAACCTTCAGGATAATTAGTCAGCTTTTTAATACAGTCATACCACTGTGTCCTCTGCCTTGCTGTGAGGATGCTCTGTCAAGGTACCTGTGGAAATTTAAGTTCAAAGTCAGAGCACCCTAACAGGCTGATTACAACTAGTATACCCGAGCCTCCGAACAAACATCTACTACTCCACACAGAGTACAAGAATTGCTATAGAAATGGCATTCTGTTTATTAGGTATTGCACAGCTGTCCCCCAAGCAAATCACTTTTTTCTCCTGCGTACATTAGGACCGACGCATCAAAATTGAAACCCAGGCGAGTACCTTATTTTGACCAAGAGGTTTGGGTTGGGTCTGTCTCCAGTGTAAACACGAAGTTTTGAGTCTTTTGGAAAAAAACGTGGTCTGCGATATCCAAGGGGAAAGAAGCAAAATCCCATAGATAAATGAAAAACTTGCAGGTGTTGGACTCTTCATTTTAATGGCAGAATAAGTCTTCTAAAACACAGACTGTTTCATGAAGGTTGTTCAAGTTTAGCAGTAAGGGGAGAATCACAAGACATTTTTACCTGTGCTGGTGATTAACAGAAGCACATCTTGGAAGTACATGACATGCATAACCCAACAAAAGCTCTCCGTCTCTATGTGTTTTATGCTAATATAACCATCCAGCATTATATGGAAGTCCACTGCACACATAACACTCTCTCCTAGCAAACCAAATGACACACTAGATGACAATGTGGCATGTGTTGTTCCCTTAAAAATTAGTCTTGACTTGGATTAAGGAACTAATAAATCGAAAATATGGCTGCATGGGAAGAAGAGAGACCTTCTCAAGCTGTGGTTTTCCATACACTTTTCATCCATTGCTTTTAGGAGATAGAGCTGGTGCCAGGCTGCATGACAAAAATCCTAGTTGGTTGGCTATGGAGAAGGTCATATAACTGAACTGGACCCTTATACCACACACATGCCATGCTGGAGCTCTGGACAGTCATGTAGGCCGAAGAAACGCAGTTGCATGGCAGCAAAGATGGTGTGTAGTGTCCTCCAGACCAGTCTCCCACTGATCAGCTCCTCAAAAGTAATGTTATTCTTCACTGGACTGTAAGTGCCTGGCACCTTTAGATGGTGGGCACAGAGGGTCAGATAAAAAAGCAACAAGGCGCTGAACCTGTTTCTTACAGCGTTTCTGCCGATGGTGATGGGTTCCAGCAAGGCTCACACTGCAGACAAATTGCTGTGCCACGCCATCAGCTGTCAGGGACTTTTTACAAGGACACGTAGGGATAGGACAAGGGGGAATGGCTTTAAACTGAAAGAGGGGAGAGTTAGATCAGATATTAGGAAGTTCTTTACAGTGAGGGTGATGAGGCACTGGCACAGGTTGCCCAGAGAAACTGTGGCCGCCCCATCGCTGGCACTGTTCAAGGCCAGGCTGAATAGGGCTTGGAGCAAACCTGGTCTATCAGACGGTGTTCCTACCCATGGCAGGGGTTGGAACTGGATGAGCTTTAAAGGTCCCTTCCAACCCAAACGATTCTGTGATCTTTGGATTCTCAGAGATTCAAAGCACAGCCAGAAACCTTTATGAATATGAAGCCCAGTACTATCTCATGATGGAAAATTAATCATACAGGCATTAAGTGACTGACTGCAGGCTTGCTCTAAATCAGTCCAGCGATGATAAAATCCTGGGGTCTTAATCTCTGCCTCTTTCTCTAGCTGATGTCTTCACCCCATGATATTGAACAGCTATTCCTACGACATACTAACAACTGCCCAACTATAGAGCTATCCTGGAAATTTCTGTTAAATGAAAACCATTTGAGGAGAATCCAGATATTGACTCTAAGATATTAATGTTGTGATGTTTCTTACTGTGAGAAGTTTGAAAAGTCCTCAGCATTTGCCTTTTTTACATTGAACATTTGTATCTGCTCTTCTCTATTGAATTATTGGGTGACTCTTCAAATGACTTTTGAGCAGGGTGATTAAAACCTATGTGAACAGATAAGCAGTAAGTCAAGAGAAATTCTGGTATCTGAGAGTCTAACAAATTGTGACAAGTCTCAGCCTTGAGGAAAAAATACAGATAAATAATGGCCGGTGTCACATGGCACATCAAAACAGTGCAAGGGAGGAGAACGAGGGAGGGAAAATACTTGTCACACTACGAAAACTGAAGCAAGGCACACACACATATTTTTTCCTGCAGATGTGGGTGTTTTTACGAGTGGAATAAATTTATTCCAAGCTTAAAACTGGAGCATTTAGAAAGCTCACGATGACAAGTGTAATATCATGAGGAGCTGTAGAGGCAGCATTTCAAGGCAGTTGCATTTATTCTACCTTCTGATGCGAACACCCACTCATTCTGACAACAGGAACCCAGAAGGAATAATGATGAGAAATTTATTTCTCTTCAATACAGACTCAGACTTTGGTATAAACCTGAGCAGTGCTCAAATGTAAAGGTAGAATTGTTAAAGAGCTGTACAATTTATGAGATACTAAACACAATTTGCAGATGCTACTGGTCCAGGCCCCAATCCTAACCCTGGGCACACATCGTTATATAACTCCGGAAGACAAAAGTCTTCTGGTTACCCCCAGTGGTTCATAGTAATAGATTTCCAAGGCATTCTGAGGTGTTTGCCACATGACCCTTGCAGTTAAAATGTTACAGCCAATGTCAGGCAGTTACTGAATCAACAAAGAGCTTTTAAAATCAGGTATTAATCATATTTACAAAACCCTACAGCTGAATACGTTTGGATTAGAGGTTTGGGGTCTGAAGTAGAAACCTGCTGTTTTCAGTGAGAGAGACCTTTCTCATGGTCATGAGTGCTAGCTATTAAACAAATGATACTACCAGTAAGAGATGTATTTGAGCATAAGAGTGTATTTGAGCAAGAGAAGTATTTGAGATGCTGGAAATTATGATTTTTAGAGTGCTTTTCTCAAACCTTTTCAGTCTTATGTGAAGTCAGAACTATACAAGAAAATTAATTTTTCCCTGCAATTCAATAAAGGAGGCTAAAAGCACTGAACCTCCTGTTATACTTCACAATGAAAAATAACCTTAGAGGTCCTAGAAAGGCTTTCTATGCTTCAACAACAGTAAATTTAGATTAATTATCTAAGTCCTAGCAGATGGCAAATTTATCGGATGATGATTTATGACTTCAATAGGAGTTTGCACAATCCTTTTCAAAGCACCAAACCCAGCAGCTTCCCATTACACTCCAGCATTATTTGCAACATGACCTGTAACATGAACTTGGGCCCTATTCCCCTGGTACAAATAACCAGACAAGCTCAAGCCCAGAACGCCTCACCGCTGAGGCTGTGGAGCAAAACGCAGTATTATTGATGACTCCAGCCTGTATCTTGGAAGTACCTAGGGATCAAAGCACATTCCAGAGGCTCAGGCCAGCAAGGCAAGATGTGCTATCTAAGTAAATGTAATCCACACCCAGTAATTTCTGCATCCACCTCTAGAGCTCTGGGAACAGTAATGTGAATCGTTATCTCAGGCTGTCACAAGTTACAGCCCAGACTGCCTTGGGATACGCAGACAGGCTGTCTCCACAGCTCCCAGTGTCTTTCCAGCTCGCTATCTCCTACACCAGCACAGGGAGAAAATGTTTCATGGATTTTATTTCCTTCATTTGGCAACCATCTTTTGCCACCCTTCCAAGGCGGGAGCAGAACTTAATGTATTCCCTCTGCTACTGCATCACCAGGGAGGGACGTGTGGAAGCTGGGGCTGCTTCTTTCCATTCATGTATCTGAGTCTTTATATTCTTCCTTCTACACAGCATTCCTTCTCTATGCTCTATTCACCATTCGGCTTTCATCCTTCTCCCTCATTTCTTTTTGAACTGGGTCTTCTTATCTCCCGTGTCCTTTATTCTTGTCCCTCCTTCTCGCCACCCACACAGGCATGGAGTTATTAATGTATTACACTGTCTCATGAGTGTTGCAGTCAAGCAGAGTAGAAGCAATGAAACAGGAGAAAATTCCCTGCTTCCTGCTTGATTACAGATTGGCTCCTCTTTGTAGATCCAAGCCATGTATCTTCTCCAATACTTAGGATTATGGCCAAGGCAGAAAGCTCTTGAAATAGAGGGGAGTCCTAGAACAAAATGGTGCTGATAATACTTGCTAATAACCACTGAAGCTTAAAAAGCGTCCCACTGAAGGGCGATAAAGATGTCTCAGATTATTAGGAAGGTAATTTCCAGTACTTGCTGTATTATACTGTAGGTGGAAATGCCACAAAACCCCTCCACTCACCTACATCACAGCTTGCAAGGCTTACTGAACTGCCCAAATTCATCCTATAAACACTACAGTAAGCTGAACTGTATCATATATAAGCTTGGCAGAGTAGGACCCCTCTTATGTGTGACTGGGCAGCTTTTGTTTTCAGTACCTAAGTATCAGCAGAGTGAACCTGGTGAGGAGGTGGACCAGCAGTACACTATTTTGGAGACCCAAGACAGGAAGCAGAGGATCTGAAGAAAGGTTTCACAAACATGAATTCATCGATCACAGAATTAAATAAACTGCCTTTACTTTGTTCTAGGGATTAAAAATCCACTAGTCACACTGAAACAACAGATTTCTTCAAGCTACGGGTACTGGAAAAGCTTAACAGCAAGGCAACAAATGCCTGCTAGAGTGCAAGGGCAGAGCAACCCCTGGTACCAACAGGAATTGCAGAAGCAGCCTTGCAGGAGGGTCCTCAGGACTGTACTCCCCAAACCTGTACATTAGAAAACCTTCATGCCAATAAACACCTCAAATACAGTCAACACTGAAAACATTACATTTTTTTTGCAGCACTGTGTAACTATTCTGTACTTTTTAAAGTACTGCATTGGTAATAAAGAACCTCGGAGTATCTCGGGTTTAGGAAACAGATCCCATGCAGTTCATTTGCCCTCGATATAATCCTCATACATACCAGACATGCATCAAACCTAACATTACAATGTCAACAGACATAACTCTCACCTGGAGCTACCTTCTTCCCACGTACCCAGAGAAATCCCTGCCATGTGTTCACTCTCTGCATTCACATTTTAAGGTAATATTTAATCAGATGCTTAGCCTGGAGAATGAAGATGCTCCCTGAAAGTAGGTCATGATTTTCATCAAAAGGATAAAACCCCATGCTGGACTGTTTTACCGGGAATCTCAAAACAAGAACAGATTAGAGATACTGTTCAGTAAAACAATACCTTTGTTTAAATACCTTAAATGGAAATACAGTGTTTTGTAGTGAATTCTGCTGTAGGTGGCTTAGGACGCAGCCACACAGGAAGCAGTATTTTTGATGTGGCCTTAATCCTGCACTGAACCAAAGCCTCAGTGTAACAGTTGTTTGATCTGCTGGCAGTTTAATGAGAAAGAATCTGCTTAACTTGCAGGAATGGTTTTCCTACAGAAAACTATTCTGTATTCTTTTTGCCAGGCCAGTTTTTAAAGAGAGTGCACTGCTCTATCACAGGAATAAATACCGCTTCCAAAGTCTAGTCTTCTATTGAATCATATAATAAAGAAGGAGTTACTGCATATTAAATCTACTACATTTTTGCCATCATTATTGTTAGTTTTGGAATGCTAAAATTAAAATTCTTATTTCTGGAAGCAATTGTTAGTTTAATATTCTCAGAAGGTACTAATTTGTGTAATCCTAGATCCAAACATCTATTTCTAGTCCCATAAACAGAGTACAAATAATGCTTTACACAAAATGGTACTGCAAAAATGATATATGTTAATTATGGCCAACGCATTTCCAAAGCTACTGTTTATAAATCAAGACATTACTGTCTTGTTCAGTCTTAATATCAATAATGCAATAAACAGTATAGTAAATAAAGTGTTTATCTTTGGGTTTCCTGGTGACAGTAAAAAGGTTTCTTTGATTTCAAGATACTTAAACTAAAGAGGTTATTGCAGCCGAACACTGAAATAATTTCTCTCTTAACATGAGATTTAAAGGAGCCTTGCCAAAAAATACACAAGGGGACAGATTAACCTAAACAAACATAGAAATAAATTTAGTAATTCAAAATGGAAGTCTCTACCTCTAACATCAGATGTGTTACATAACAAAAAGCAAACTAAGTACAGTCTCAGATGAATGCAATTCTAGTGGAGTCCAGGAGATACATGCAAGTGAAGAATTTCATCTTCCTTCATCTTCTCCTGTTGTAATGTCATGGTTTAAGCCCCCCACCCACGCAGTTTTACTCACTCACTCCCCCTCTTTCTTCCCCCAGTCCCAGGGGGGATGGGAAGGAGAATCAAAAGAATGCAACTTGCACAGGTTGAGATAAGAACAGTTTAGTTACTAAGGTATAACACAAATCACTGCTGCTACCAACAATAATAATAATGACAAGAGAAGTACAAAGAAAGAGAATACAATCGCTCACCAAGCCCAACCCAGCCAGTGCACCCCCCAGCAGCGAACCCCCCACTCCACCACCACACCATTCCGGGTCTCTGCTCTCCGTCTTCACATCCAGGACATGACGTGCTGCGGTATGGAATAACCTCTTTGGTCAGTTTGGGTCAGGTGTCCTGTCTCTGCTTCCTCCCGGCTTCCCCTCCTCCCTGGCATAGCATGAGGCTTAGAAAGTCCTTGATCAGATCAAAACATTGCCACGCAGTAACTATAACCACTGGTGTTATCAGCGCTGCTCCCAGGCCCAAAATCGAAAACACAGCGCTGCAGCAGCTACCAAGAGGGAGAAAAATGACTGCTGCTGCTGAACCCATGACATGTAATGTTAAGCACCCACCTGTGGGCTCTGGAAAACAACAGCTGTAACAACAGAAACAATATAAAATTACCAGACTCATGCCACTACACAGTAATGCTCCTAAGTGAAATAGCGCATTCCCCTACTCCCTCTTGCAAACATAGTTCAGTAGTGTGTGATTTGTGACATTACAGAATAACATTCGTTGTTGTGACTGCTTCTTATTAGTGACACTCTCTGTATAGTTGCCAAAACCCCTAACAGTCAGTAATCAACTAAACATGGAGGAAAAATATAAGGCCATATTTAGGTTGCATAACACTAAAGAATTTAAGCAATATCTATTTGGTAGACCTGGGAAGGTGCTAGGCAATGGGATGCTGGGGTCAGGAAATGTGGAAAGGCAGCTGGAGGAGTGCTGGGGAATGGAGGCTGGCTCATTCCTGTCCTGGCACTTTGTAAAAGTCTGCTGAGACCTGACCCCCACCAAATCAACAAGTAAAAACAGTGCATATTTGTCATGCAAATAGATTATTCCCATTCTCCAGAGCTGCGTGCAGGATGCACTCTCAATCTAATCTCACTGTATATTACCACGCATGCATTTCAAAACCTGTTTTTTTTTTTTTTTTAATTAAACAAACAACCCCCCCCAACAAACTATCTGCCTGTATATGTGAATTTGCTGCCTGACAAATGGGATCACCTTGCCTAAAATACATCTACACTCCTTGGGGCTGAGCGCCTTCAAAATATTCTGATGCATATCATGTGTGGTAGAATATAGGTTTGCTAAGGAGTGCAGAAAGGAGAGTTAGACATCAGTACTATTTTTTTAAACCATTCTGTCAGTTTTAGGCTGTTAACATCAGTATCCCTGTACTTTACATTGTTTTTCAAGTTTGGACCCAAGTCCACACGCACATACATATGGGTCCACATTTACCCAAGGTTCACTTTGCACAGAGGCCAATCCATACTTACAACTATAAAAATAATACAGTAATAGCACAGAAATAGAAATAATCTCTGGGAAACAGTGCAAGAAGAAAATCCTGTAGGCTTTTACAACCGTTAGTGCATGCCCAAACACACCGCTCCCTGCTGTTTTGACTGAGTAAACATATCCTCCAAAGCTGCCTCAGGTAATCCTTTCTCCCTGCCACTCTGTCAAGAGATCACTCTCAGCATAGTCCCTATGTCACCTATCAAAGGACAAGCTACATCTGTAGTTAGCTTCAAGATTTGGGATAACTGCAAGATGACGTGGAAGAACTGCACACCAATCAGCAATAATAGCCTGAGTGGGGTTGGCTGGGTAACCACAGCCTCTGCAACGCAGGGGCAGCTGGTGAAGCAGGGCAGAATCATCAGCAGACGAGAAACAGCAGGGACAGCACCTGAGCCACAGCCCAGAATGCAGACTGTGCCAGTTCTTACGGCTATAAACAGCCTTTCTCTTAAGGAGTAGATGGGACAGCAGTGAACCCAAAATATTTTCTAAGATTAGGTCATGATTACACTTCCAGGCTAATTACTGGAGAAGATTCCCACAGACAAGAAAAGGCTGAATACAGAAGTAATTCTTCTCTTCTCTCTTCTCCCCAAAGACTGTTAATGCCTTTTTTCTCCCTTTAGTTTGTACACATTTTGTAATGTCCTTAGACTCCAGGACTGAAAACCGAAGAGCCATGCCCTGAACAAGCATCTACCCCAGCAGTTCAGCACAAAGAAGGGACATTCCTCTCCAAGGGAAAGGTGTGCCACATTCTCAGTTTACATCAAACAGGGAACCAGTACTTCAAAAGGGAAACCTGATCATTCACACAATATAAAAGGACAGAGAAGTCAAAGGTGTATAATCCCTGACTCAATGAACCTTCAGACCTGAGAGGTTTCACCATAAACAGGTCAAGAAAAGAAGTTTTATAGAAGCGTCATTTTCAAATTCTCTCTTGCATCTCCAGCAAACAGAAATAAAAGTTTTGTGTACGATAAAATTTTTCAACTCTCTTCTCAATGACACAATTTAAATCAAACAAATAGGTCATTCACAGGAATATCTTTGGTTAGCCTTTTTCAAAAAACTGCAGGAAATATGCAAGTGTGCAGACGTCCAAATGGTATCAAATAATGTGCGGTGATATATTATTCTCTTTATTGTACCTGTATTTAGAGAGCATCTTGCTTCAGCACACAAAAGCAGCTTCTGCAGACAACCCCCACTGCTTCCAGGTTTTATGTGCAACACAGTCATTAGACTGCCACAGAGCAAAACATTAATCTTTAGCCAGCAAGTTGGTCAGCAGTTTGTAGAGTATGCAGAAACTTATGCAAGAGAAGAACTGTCTCGGCAGCTCATTAGGACATCAAAATACAGAACCCAAGTGCCTGCTGAAGTGCCAGGGATGGTGGAAATACACCAAACACCAGCCCTTAAACACCAGTTCTTCCACAATGGAGATTCCTCTTCACTCATACTGGACCTGTCACACTAAGCAGCTACCAAAAGCATGTGGTAACAGCAAGAACGTGGTTTTCTTATCCTCTGCATTTAACTCTCCTCCACTTCTGTATCCGCCAAAAATGATTCTAAAAACTAGGAATTGCTGTCCCTAGTCCTTCATTAAAGACATTACTCTAGTGGTTTTCACTGTTTTATCATGCAGATGTCTGTAGGAGTGTATTGGTCAGGAAAAAAAGAGAGTATTTTATATTACTAAGAATAAACTTTCAATAGAAAGTTGTACTCAAAACAAAGCATTTCTGCCAGAATGACTGAAAAAACTTGGTAGATAGTAGATAGACTCTCCTGAAGAAACTGAAAAAGGGAAACCAACAGCATAAATGCACGGGGATTAAAAAAAATCTGATAGCTGTAACCATCTCAGGTATATCATAAATATGATTTGTGTCGGTGATTTTAAATATCATCACTACATTGTATTTAATGGCAGACTAAAACCCCCAGTTATTCTAAGCATTACTCAGTATTGGCAATGGCACAGAAAACCAAGGTGACACCGTTATCAGCTGCAGCTGTTCAGTACCTCAAAAGTCTCCCCACCAAACCTGTAGTTGTTAAGACACACCAGAAAGGGGGGTGTATTGACATCCAGGTGATAAGAAGCTGAAAGAAACTTATTAGGGTGGAAATCTTGGGGGAATAAAAGGAAGGAGGAAAAGAAAACAAACCAAAAAAGCTACAATAAAATCCCAAATGGGCAAAGCCTGAACTGAAAAATCACCTCAGGTTTTTCACACAAAACTGCATCATGCACACTTTCACGCAGCCTTTGACAGTACCACCGCAAACTCATCCTAGCATAGCTGAAACTAATAGTTGTACTAAGTAATGTCACACAGACTAATGTGCCAGAGCAAATGCCAGCCAGTCACGATATGAAATTCTTATCTCTAGTGGTCTGACTGAAGCAAACTCAATGAAGGATACCAATGCTGCACCTTCAGTCAGATGAGAAAATTCTTCACTGAGATATACTGCAGTGGCCTACCTCTGCCTGCCCTACACTGAACAGACCGACAACAGTTCTGTTTTTCCCTAATGGGAATTTGAAACCACAATGTATACAAAAATAGTTTTATTTAAAGTAACATTCAATCCAGCCTATTATGAAGGCTAAAAAATCCCCCCTCGCTTATATAACTTGCAAGTGCACAACCCAGTTTTCCACACATCTCAGCTGGTGAGCCTTTCTCTTCCTTTATCTTCTTAGAGGAAAGAAGCACGCTAGGTCTCTGGGTCTAAAAAGGTATCTTTCATTCTCTAGCACTGACTTTGAAACACAACCTTTTGACAAGATGGCACAGGAAAAACACATAATGAAAAACATTCTTTATTAAGAGATTTCACAAATCATTCTCTGAGTCATAATCCTCAGCTTTTTGCAGCGGCCGTTTAACACCAATTATTAAATCTATGGAGAGCAGCTCTGTAACACAATGAAGAACTGAGATGACTAAGTGATATTTGCAATACACTGATTCTAAGCCTTTCCCATTCATAGGCAGTGGCTCATTTTTTCTGAGTGCATTTATGGCTCCGAGATAGAATTTGTTAAAGCTGTTTCGTTCTGTTGTCCCATACAAGGACTTTGGAATACTTAGCAGAGCATCAGCAACTATATTAGACACAACAGCTACCTCTGACTGCTGAAACTGTTTTGCATAGTACTGAATATAATAATGTAACAGGACTTCAAAGTAACCTCCAACTGGCAAAACTGATCCTGCTTTTATGAGGGAGCCAGAATAATTCTGTGCAGTACTTACACAACTCCTTCCATGTTTTAATGGGAGTATATTGCAACAGGTTTTCTCGAGGTCTTTGCCAACATCTAGGCTTTCACACGCAGTGCCTGCATTAGCATTACATGCAACAGTGCTGCGGTGCTTTTGACTGTCCACAAGTAAATCACTCTTACAGTTCTCGTGCATGGCACCCAGATGCTCACATTTTGCACGTGGTTTCTGTACACCTTGTGAAGAGCCACCTCCTTCAGCGGCACCACTGAATTCCCTGATGTGCAAGACTGGCATTCAAGGGTATTTGCAAGTCTGTTTGCACACATACTGGATTATCACATACCTGCAAATCTGGGTGTACAATCTCTGCTTCTTCCCTATGTGTTTTTGATTGACCTTCAGAAACCTGAGTACTGTTACAATAATTATTTTCTATCGCAAGTTGCATCTGAGTAGCTGAAAAATGCCGAATGCAAACACCTGAGGCTTCACTCTGGCTTTCACCTTCTGCTTTGTATTCCTCCCTCTGTTCAACTGTTTTAAATAGCTGCTGCAGCATTATAAATGCCTCTTGTAAAGCTGCAGCATGCTGCCCATTAACACTATCGACTGGCCCACAAAGAATGAGGCAATGGGGCTGAAAGGTGCACACGCTGGTGAAGCCAATGTGAGCGCATCTCTTTGAGCCGAGCAGCAATGGCTGGCAAAATGTTGCCACTGCAGTTTCAGTGATTTCTCCAGTGCATGTTATCACCACAGGGTGCACAAGGTGAGACTCCTGTAATTTCACAAATTAGGGCCACTTCTTCCGATGACAAGCACTCTACCACAGATATACCGTATAATTTCGCATAGTAAATAACTACTTCCTCCTGCTTCACGCTCGACAGTAACAGCTTAATGCCGTTGTTTTGCAGGTGTTTCATTAAGGCTTCTGTCCTCCTTGTAATCCACTGCAGGGAAGCCTGATACTGACCCTCGGAGCCGACAACAAACTCAACGCCGGGGGTCGAGAGGGCGGGTCGGAGGGGCTCGGTGACGAGCACGACCCGCAGCTCCCCTCCTGCCGGGCAGTAGGTCGCGAAGTCCCTGCGGAGTACGAGCCCGGGCAGGACCCTGGAGCTCGCCACGGGGAGGCCGACCACGGCGGCGTGCAGCTCCGCGAACCGACGGCCCAGGAGGCGCAGCGCCTGCGGGCGGGCGGCGGCGGCCGGGGCGCAGCGACAACAGTACTCGGAGCAGAGCCGCGCCAGGAGCCGCCGCTCGCCAGGCCCCAGCCGCCCGGCCAGGTAGGCCTCCAGCAGCGCCTCCAGGGCGGCCGCCTCAGCCTCCGCCTCCCGCGCGGGCAGCGCCGTCAGGAGGTGCCGCCGCAGGCCCAGCGCCACGGCCCGCTCCAGCACCTGCGCCTCGAAGGCCCGCAGCGCCCGCCGCAGGCCGCCGCCCGCCGCACACAGGCCGCGCAGCACGCCGGCCAGCAGCACCACGAACGTCTTAGCGCCGTCCCCCGTCGCGGCGCGGCAGCTGCAGGCGCACGCCGCCATCATCCTGCGGGCACAGGGGCTGTTAACGGGACCGCGCCTCCCGGCCCGCCCCAGCCCCACCCCGACGCGTACCTAGCCGTCGGCGGCTCCAGGCTGAGCGCCTCGAGCAGGCGCCGCCCGTCCCGCGTGAGCACCGCCTCCCCGGTGGCCCGCACCAGCAGCGCCCGCCCGCCCCGCGGCCCCAGGGCGCCGCGGACCGCGCCCGCCAGCGCGGCCGCCTCCTGCGCCAGCCGCCGCCGCTCCAGCCGCCGCGCCATGGCAACCGCCCCTTCCGCCCCTTCCGCCGCGCGTCACGCACACCGGGGGATGAGGCGCCGCGAAGGAGGGCGGGACCTCGGCCTGGGTAGAGGGGAGCGCGGCGCGGGGGCGGCGGACAGAGCAGAGCAGAGCGGCGCGGCGCGGAGGTGCGACACGACTTTATTGAGTGTTGGCGGCGGCCCGCCTTAACAGTTCAAACGCCTTCTACAGACCGCGAGCCCCGGCGACGTACAGCGCGGTAACGGCGGCAGAAACACATGGATAGGGCGGGCTCCGTGTCGTGGGGACAGACGTTCCTGCTTGGCGAAGGGAAAGGCCGGGGCAGGGCGGGGGCGGTGCAACCGCAGCGGGCACGTTAACAGTAAAAAGCCGAAATAACTTGTCCTTGAGGGTGGTGGTTCGTTGTGGCTGTTTCTGTAATTCCAGCAACTTCGTTGTGTCAGACGCCCCTTATCTTCCACTCCTGGCTCGCCAGAGAGGATAATTTAATGTGTTCTAATAGTTGCCGTTCCCCCCCCCCCGAGTCTGACTAACCAGGGAGAGTCAGTTTTCCGACACAAAAGCTCTCAGAGAACGTCGGGTACTACATATGGCACAAACTTGACATACCTTCTTTACATGTCTCAGAACAGCAAAAAACCCGTCAAGAAGGCACTGTTTACAATACTGGAATACCTGCTAAATTTTCTGTGATTTGAGGATACCCTTGAAATAACAGTGATTAAAACTTCCAGATGAACAGAATCGTCGTTATGTTATTTACACAAATAGTGGTAAAGTGATAGCCTTTAAGAAACGATACAAAACATAGGATGCAAACTGTTTCATACACCCTAGTCTAGTAAAATAAAACATAATTTGCCAAAGGCACGGGAGGGCAGCAAATAACAAAAACAGGAGGAAGAAACCACCATTGTTACAGTTTATGGGACAACCTTTCAAATGATTTCGGAGATTTAGCTAGGGAGTGCCAGGTGGGGACACTACCAGGCTATATCCTCATTTATGTATTGTCATTTTAAAAGGAATCCACATGTGAAATGCAGAACATCATCTGCTGCTGAAAGTGATCCTTGCTACATTTCACATGGCATGTTTGCTTTGTCTTACTGTATCTAACTAAGCAATCTGTACCTAAACGGCAAATTAAAGGCTTAGAGTGCATTTGAAAAAACCCAACAAACAAACCAAACTCAACAGAAGCACATGGCAACAAGTTCTGAAAGTACTTCCTGTACAAGAAAAACCCTAAACAAGCGTGAAAACAAGGGCTGGTTTAGACTTTGAAAACTAGGAGGTCACAGCCCTCACACATCTGCAAACTATACAACTCATTTTTATAACTGTGTGCAGAGCTCAGTCTCAAGTACGTAATAGTCAAGATCGGCCACACATCATGGTTAAACAGGAGAATGGTGATGGCTGAAGAAAAGGCTTTATACATGCCTGTGACAAAACTGTACGGTAAAAATTAGGCAAGAGATTTCTTTGTTCTATTCACATGGGGAAACATCATACAAAACCCACCAAAACAGGAATTACTAGGATTTCAATGCACTTTCCAGAATATTAGTTATCTAATATAATCGAGCAGAGGTCTGCAATGTTACTTTTCCAGAAGTTTCATCGTACATCCTTTACCTTTGTGGATCATCACTAAGACGGCTTTTACAACAGAGGAAAAAATACGTTGAAAATAAGCACATGTGTTTTGTCTGACTCTGTTCAAGTCACTTATATTGAACTGAATATGAATTTCAGATATAGAATATCTATTTAGTCTGACATTGTCCAGCACCATGCTGCCAGCCAGCTGGCTGAGGCAAATCCAGAGTTCCTACCATGCAGTCTGTGTAAAAATACATGCAGACTGTGTTATTAACTGATCTTGAAGTGATTAAAAAATCAACATGAAAGGGCAGAAGGACATTTCTATTTACAAGGGAGATAAAAGCTTGTAACTATCAGTCAAGAGATTCAGCACCACAAATTTAGCAGTGTTATTTTAGGGGATTGAAGTTACTGCCCAAATTCTCACTTCTTGTATTACTCTCGTACAGAGTATGGTTAAAGGCTTGTTGTAATGGATCTTAAGACAGGTAAAGCTTTGACATCTGAAAGTGATAATGAATGGCCAAATTCCAGGCTGAGAACATTAATTCTGTAATATTCTGCTTGCTTTATGCCATTTTATACATGGCTAATGACTTCGGTTCCTGTTTAGAGACTTGGGGACTTTGTACATTCACAAATTTTACCTCAGCAGCTGTAGATATAATGCAGATAGACAGAAGTCCAGTCAAGTTTGGTCTTGCCCATGTATACAAGATCACTCTCGTTAAGGTACCACATGTCAGAAAATTACTCAAGACCAAACTATCCTAATATGCAGCTGTAAGAAATAAGCTGAAGTTGACTGCTTAAGCAAGAAACTTAGGTTTCTTGCTTAAACAAAGAAAGGGAAAGGTAAAAGAGAGGGGAGGTGTGTGAAGGTAAATAAACACCTAATAGTATTTTTACTAAATACTAGTGAGACTGATGCAGAACAGAGAGTTAGGGAGGCTACCCAAGAGAAGAGGGGTAACAAGGCCATAGCAAAAAGCTAAATGTGGCCCCTGAACTGTTCCACTGCCTGGGATGGATTTGATTTCTGAGCAGATCTCTAAAAACAAATTTGGCTGCCCTTTGCGTTGTGCCGCCTGTCCTCCTGTTGCCTCATCTGGGTTACTGAGAGTACCTCTACAATATTACAGCCCCTTTTTGACTTGGTATGCTTGACTGGCCTAAGGAATTCACCAGATAAACTCTGTCACTAAACTTTTTTGCTTAAATTGTACAAGTTCTATACATGCATGTATTTCTTCAAATAAAAGTTAGAAACCCTGGTTTTAAATTGAAACTTGAGCTTCACATTAATATTATAGCTACAGCATAATGAATAGGTGCATCTGTGTGTTCTGCTAGGTAGTATATACTGCAGTAAGGAGGCATTTAACAAAGATTTACGGTTTCACTCTCATTTGCTTTGGTATGTGTGTTGTCAGCCATCCCACAACTTCTGAAGACTTTCCCCTTGTAAACATGCACGTTTTCATTTGCAAGTGAACTCATGATGGTGCCTGAATTCCATTCTACATCGTTTGCCTTTTGGGAAGTTCAACTCAAGCTAGACACCAAGCACACCTCTGCATTTTCACATTTTGTTTCAAATATGAGAAGAAAGTTCTGCAATCAGCAGTCTGCCTGCTTATTGTGACATGGCCATACACAAATGTAAATTCAAAGCTGTAGATCTACCAAGACTTCCAAACACCATACATCCTTGACATTTACAACATGTGAGATAGTGGAATAACACAGTACCTTCCTGGGTGCTGCACTGTTAAAAAGGTGCTCTGTACAGTAGATGCAGGAATGTCTTTATGAAGAATCTGAAATTTTAAAACTATAAAAATAAAACAGCTGGCTTACAAGCCACTGTAGTAATAATTCAAGATAAAAACTCATACTTCCAAAACAAATCTAGGACATTACACTGCAGAATTCCCGAAGACTTCAGCTTTGTGCTAGTTCCTAACATTCGTTGTCTTTGTATAATAATGTATTTGTTTGACCTTACACAAAAGTTTACTTCCAACTCAATGCCATTTACAAAAACTGTTGGCTACTTCAAAAGTTCCTTCTTTACAAAAATGGGAAGTTTAAATGTAACAAAGTATGCTCGTTTATCATTCTACCATAACAGAAATTTCATCCTACCTACAGGGTCTGACCTCTGAATACTCAACTTCATCTAGTCTGTGGTGAAGATTCAGCAGTACAGCATAAGACATAATAGAAAACACAAGGCTGATGTTGTATGTTTGTGAGACAGAGGCACACACCAGGAGCAAGAGTATACTGGCACTTACACAATTCTTACTTCAACTGGGTAGATGGGAGTATGATTCTGAACCATGGATGCTGAGGCAAAGTTTTGTAAGCTGTTGCTACAGGGCTCTTTTAAATAATATTGCATCATTTAAAGTCTGACTTAAAATACGGTCCCCAGTAACAGTTTGATCATTCCAGTTCAGAAAGGCCCTTGTTCACACTTGCTATTTGAACAAGAAATTAATGATAAGCTGTAGCAGAACCACGATTGAAATGAAGACATAGTGCTTAAATTGCAAGAAATGGTAGTCCACAGATGGTGCGTTAGAAGTGACTCTGTTTCGCAGAGCCATAATGTCCCTGTAAAATAGAAAATAATATCCTGTAAATTACATTCTAGACAATTTGACATTTTCTATTGTGTTAGGGCTCCCTACCAGAAGATGGTTTTTGAGGAAAACTCTGAAACATCAACGAGCAATCAGCATTTGGGAAGGAGGATAGTTTAAAGACATCAAGGTTCCAAAGCAGAAAGATACATCCCAGCCTCCAAGGAAGAAAAGCTAGAAAATTAGTATGTTCTAAGCCATTTTCAAGCGTTTAATTTAGTACTACCTTTTAATTTCTTCTTGTGTTTCCTTTATAGATTCAATGGCACTCTGCAGTTCACCAAGGTCTGCCCCTTTTTTCCTTATTCTTGTGTTATGCTTCAGAAGTTGTGCTAGAAAGATACAAAAGCCAGATGTAATTCAGAGGTGTAAGTCAAAAAAGGAACAAAGTACCAATGACAAACTAAACCAGCTGCAAAAATGAGAATAAACTTTTCTAACTAAGCTTCCATTGAAAATTAAAGCTTTATTTCAGACACCTATAGCACAGGACAGCAAGTTAAGCACTTGAAGAATATTAAACCACTGTGTTTTGAGCACAATGCATTCCAACGCTCATAAAAATCTACCTTCTAGCAACACAGTGATCTACAAATTAAAACAATTAATCTTGTTTTAAGAAAGAAAAGAGTTTACAGACACATTTGCCCCCCAAACACACTTATGTGCAGCACTTAAGCCCACCTATGCTACATACTGATGTTGAAGCTTGAAATTAACACCATGAGCTGAGCCCTTCTGCTCCTTCTGTTTTTCCAGAATGTGCTTGGATAGAACTATGAGCTAAAGCGTACATTATTTCATAATACAAACATCAAGATAAGAAGTGTATGCGTGACTACAGAACTCTGTCAAATACATTTGTTACTTCTGTATGCAAATACATCTTGTTGTACCTTCACTCCCAGAGGAATCCTGGTTATCAGGCTCTGGGGATGAGAAACCACACTCTCCTTTCTTCTGGCTGGCTGGCTTTCGTTTGATTTTTGGAACATTAACCTACAATTGATAAACTTATGAATTATTTCAGAGAACCAGCACTGTAGCAAAGCAGCGCATTCTAATAGTAATAGTTAAAAGCAACTAATATCCAACAGAAGCCCAAGTTAAAATTTCTGATGTATCAGCACTTTGTGCATCTTCCCATTTAAAGGAAAATAAATATATATTAAACTGTTGAGTTCAAGTTTGGTTATTTTATATTCCTATTCAATTAAGCAATTTCTGCTTATGATGCAACACAGAAGTGAAAACTACGGATTGCGTAAACTACATTTTTGTAGGATCACAACATCATTTCCCATTGCTCACAATGCTTTGATGACCTTAGCACACATAATGCAATATGTAGAAGTCCCTGGATCTTGCTGCACGCACTAGTAGATCTGGAACGTACCATTGGTGTCCGATGTCGAACTTTTGTTTGGATGGTGCCATCTTTTTCAAATTGGATCATATCATTCAAAGGGTCCCATGGTCTGGTACTAGACAAAGCAAATATAATTGATTAATACCACCTACAGCCCAGTCCTAACCTGAAGAGCCAAGAAAGTAAAGAGAAATAAGCTTTACATCCAACAGCTCTCAGCCAGCTGGGAAGAGTACAAACTATTGAATTAACCAACAATATCAGTCTGACTTTATCTGGCTAGTAATACGTATTTGTCAAACGTGGAGAGGTTTTCTGCTTAAAAAAGAAAAAAGAAAAAAAAAAGAAAATTCTCTGATTACTGTACAGTTGTTATTTTAGAAGTACAGGGAAATTGGGGGATTTAAAACCTTATTGTTATTTTGGCCTGCTTTTCTGTTTTTTTCTTTTTAGAAGATGCCTGGGAAGGAGAGGTTAAGAATCAGTCACCTCAAACCTGTTTTCATCCCAAAGTGGCTAATGTCAACCAAGACTGGTTTCAAGAGGTACTATGAGCTACACACAATTTTCTCGTTCTGATTTTCCAAGAGTGCTTTTCCAAGTGCAGGTTGATAGAGAATTAAAGAAAAAAAATTAAAAAAATATACAATGATGTGAACACACACAGCTCACTGGAGAACAAGCAGCTCCCAGAGGCAGAGACCGACATTCTCACTAATTACAGCCTTTTCAGGATACAAACTGCAAGCCAGCTGAATGAAGACTGCTCTGATGCGCAGCTTTAGTGAGAGTAGATTAAGCATGGATTTCCTTTTATCTCCTCCCATATGCCTTTTAAAAAGTTTGTAGCTGTTTCGGATGTGACCACAAACCTGCACTTACATATTAGCTTAACCTGACAAATTCAATATCATCTAAGGTACCTGGGTTCAAAACTAAGGCAATGCTCTCCCAAAGGTCTTTTGTACATGTAATCCAGACACCTTAACAAATGGCGCAGCCCACTGAATGCATCTTTCACAGTAAGTGTGAAAGACAGCTCACTACATGGACCAAGTGGTGAACCAGCATTATATGTGTTAAAGGGAGACAGCAGTTTCATCTGGAGACTGCTGGCAGTAGAGACTGCTTTCTGTCACACCGCAAAATTTCCATGGTGCATTTTTCAACCACAAGGCCTCAAGGAGACAAGAAATAATGCAGAGTAACAAAGCAGACTATCCCCTGGAGCTTTAAGACCTAACAGGTCTGAAGTGCAGTACTTTTCCTTATTGTTAGACACAGGGTTCAATGGCATAGGCAGTCAGTTCAGCTGCACTGTTCACAACTCTTCCAATAGGAATAGGCATCAAGAGCACTAGAAGGTTCAAACCAAGAGAAGGTGTTTCACAGAGCATTTGGTCTAGCTGGGGAATTCCCTGCTGCAGGGTGTTTTGGGTAGTAAAGGGCTAGGCTCCAAGCTGACTTTTGCAAGCATTGGCAAGAACAGAGAATGCATCCCAGCAGTCAGGGAGACATGGCTACCCAGATCATCACACAAAGAGATGCACAGACACTCGTGTGCAGTCCACATCTGACAGCTGATCCGAACCACCTGGTCCCAGCATTAACACTGCTGTAAATGTGTTATTCTCAGAGTTCAGTTCAATTAAGCACAGGCTTTTCTGACTTCCAGACACTAGATTTTTCTGACTTCCAGTTGGTATGCCCATATGTACCATATTTTCCAGTCTGGGAAAATCTGCGTAGCTGCTCTGGTCAGTCTGGGAGAGGGGAAGGAATGAGCACAATATATCATCCCAAAGTGCCATGCCCAAGAAACTCTAGAACATAGCACGAATTTGTAGAGGCACATAAAGATAAAAAAAAGAAAAAGCCCACTGCAATGGTTACATGAAATATGGTTTGCTGCATTAGCTATCCCTGCCTTTCAACACTAAAAGGGCCAATCAAGTTCAGCTAAAAAGTCATGCATTTGAATTAAAGCACATAAATAAGAAAATCAGGTAGCACTGCATTTTTCACAAGTTTGAACTGAGCTGAATATCCAAGTTCTTTTGCTCCTGAAACCACAGGAAGAGGCTCATCAACACTAACAAGGAATTAACAAGCAGTTTTTGTAACAAGCACATCAGGACTCACTCTGCATATTTGTAGTGCCATTCGCCTGTGACTGAATCCTGATCAAACAGTTTGCATGTCCACTCTTCACCCTTAAGTTTCCTCTCTTTGGCACTCCTTCTCTGAGCTTCTTCCAGAACATATTTCTCTTGAGTAGCTTCTGTTTGGTCTTTATTATTTATTGCTCTTGTCACTTGTTGCCAAAGCCTGACAAACAAGCAGAGAGTTACAATATGCTTGACAAATAATTGCAAACATTTCTTTAGTTATAAGTTAAATAAATGGAACAACCTCTGAAAAGAATATTACCATGTTGTAATATATGTTTTATCTACATTGCAATCAAGACTTCCCATGATTGCAAGGTTTGTAAATAACGATCTTGTATTTAAGGGTGTTGCTTTCTTGTTTTACAGGCCAATAACAGCAAACACGGGAAAGAAATAATCCGTTTATAATTTGGAAAAGATGATGTGTTTTGTTTTGTCAAAATAACTATAATGGTTCTAAAGTGAACTTACTTCTCTGACTCAAAGTCATCTTGCTCTTCAAACTTCACTGTGTATCTAGGTAATCTACGCTGCTTGATATCAGACGTTGGGTTCCAGAATGTCTCTGAAACATCTGTCTTCTTCTCATTAATAGTAACTTCACTGTCCTGTAAAATATATAATTCAGTTACCTTAATTGTAATAATCTCAGAGAGTCCCAAAATAACACAAAAGGGAGAAAAAAGCCTATTTTTCTTTAATGAGAATTTTCTTCCATTTGAATGAATGTAGTTAAGAACAATTAGATATGGTAACTTTAAAATTCAGTTCTGACTTGGAGCAGAGTCGCAATGAATCAGCGGTGCCAGGTGTTGCCTCACCAGAACTGAAACAAGTTTAGACACTTCGTGCTGGTGCCATAACCATTCTTCCTAGCACTAATACATAGACTAAAAACATTTCACAAGCTGAAATGTACTTTCTCAACTACTCAAATTTACACACCTTTTCCACCTTTTAATGGCTGCAACTAATACCATGTTGATTCTATACTTTCTTTGAGAACTAACTATAAAGAGATACTTTCTATAAAAGTGGCACTTAATCAACTCCTTTTTAAAGATTTAAGTCTTTTTTTGTAACTAAGTGCTATTTCACCTGTCCCAACTATCAGTCAGAATGTAAAGTCTCATCAATCACTACTTACCCAGTGACCCTCCAAAATAGCCAGAACTTCTTTGCCCAGCTTAATTTTCCCTGATATTTGGTTAACACTGTCATTGTTACCCAAAAAAGGCTGCAAAACAAAAAGAAATGCTTTCATGTTTAGTTTAATAGAGATTTATTTTTGCATTTATATTTAGTATTAAGGAAAAAAATGAAGAAATGTGATGTAGACAGCCCTGGTGACTTTTAATGTTATAATTTCTGCCTATTTAATCCCAAAAACAAGTCTAAAACCACAGTAAGTTGTTCTCTTCATGCTCTGTTCTTACAGGATTTACTGAGCAAAAGCATTGCCTAAGAAATGTGGAAAGAGAACAGAAAATAATGCAGAAAAAAATGACATCCTGGATGGCATAGTCATTTGCTACGCTAATCTCACCACTTTGGCAAGGGCCATTTGTTACTTAGAGATTACGTAGCAACAGAATTGATTGCCTGGGATTTTCTTTGGCCTTTTTGATGACCTGCACATGTACTCTGTGGGCTGATGAGGCAAAATATCAACACAGCCTCCTCTTACATTTCCCCTGTTATTTCAACTGAATACAGCTTCCCCCTCCATAAGCACACTTCCTAACAACTATTCGTTCAGCTTTAAATCAGTGTTTGCCTCAAAGATGGCAAATGTATTTATCAGAAGTGAAAGCCATCTATAAGTAGTTTAGAAACCTTTATTTAGCTCTTGTGAGTGGAGAGATGTTCCTACAACACACACAGCTGCCAAAAATAGTCCATACAAACTGTTGCTTAGCACTGGGCATTAGGCTGACATAAATGTTAGCCAAAGCCTTTGCATCATCTTTATTTGAGATACCATGAGCAACTGAAGTTTACCCCAGACAGAAGAGGGGAACCTGGGTCTGAGTTCTCCTCCAATGGCTCTCCAGGAGTTTAAAAGAGACCCTGAACACGTTTAGAGAATTAAAAGTCACGAAAATGCATTAAAAACAATACATAAAATACCTGAACCACTGATCAGATCACTGCTCTTGCACTTTCCTAGACACACACTGTTGCCACTGGTGGAGATAAGACAGACCTTTGCTTTTTCCCCAGTAACGATGCTCTTAAGATTCATACCACTAGCAATATGCTTGCATCTCTTATCACCAGAGATGAAGACAGCACTGTAAATTTCAGACAAAACCTCTGGACCCAGAAGAATACACTAAGAAAAGAGAGGACAACATAATTCCTCTTTAAAAAAAAAAAATAAATAAAATATCACCATTTGCTAGATACGCATAGCTGGATATGCAGCAGTTAAAAGTGAAAATTGCTCAGTTTCCAAAAAGACAATTCCATATTAAATCAGACTTTATCTAAGGAGTGATCTAATTTCCATATGTATTTTTTTTTTTATGCTCATTATACTCATTCACTTTCTTTTGCCTACTCACAGCATTTACTAACCCTGAGTTTGAATTCAATTGTTGCACTGTAGCCAGTTTTCTCACAAGTGATGTTGACTGTTCCCCCAAGCTCTAAGGTCATTGTGCCATAAAGAATTCCTGCAAGAGAAAAAAAATAACTTTATTAATGTCTATAAAATTAATGTCTATAACTGAACAAGATAAAACCCCTAAGTTCTTTGGGCACAATTCATAGAGTAAACATGTCTGTGCCAGAGGAAAAATAATCTTTTCAGATGACCTTTCCTAATGATAAGCATGGTATTTCTGCCACATAAGATAGATCTTCTTTGTTTCTGTTTGGGTTAAGTGAATTACATATAAGCAGGAAAAATGGTTTGAGACATGTCTTTGACGTTGTGTGCTGCTGGCTCTAGCAAGGTTGGTATTTAGTCTTATTGGAGGTGACTGGAGGATGGAAGCTTTTGAGGTTAAGGCTGGCAAATAACCGCATGACAAAGAGCAAAGAAAGCTTCACTTGAACAGAAGCAGTATGTATAGTCGGACCATAGGTGATGACATTCATGGACAGCCTATGTAAGACAATATGGATCACCTCCCTAAAGACTTTTGGAAGGACAGGGTTGACAATGCTGAATACAATTTTCTTTCCATGATTGCTGTCTTTTCCCCTGCCATCCACCATTTAAACCACTGAATATATTTTACATACAGTGAATGCACATGCAAATACATTTTTTTTACCATGCAATCCTCCTTCCCTCCGTATTCTTCTTTCTCCCTATCAGCTTTATTAGCCACACTAATTCCCCTCCTTCCTGTTTAACTTAAATACATGTATGCTATGTGCTCTTTAATTGTTAAGTATTATTTTTGTCACCAAAGCCATAAAAAAAAAATCCAGAGTATTAAAAACTCCATGAACAATGGGTAGAGAAGAGCTTACAAAATTAATGTCAAATTATGTAATTCTGCTAATTGATTTTCATACATCTCAAAAGAAGAAGCTACTATAATTAAACAGGGGAAGATGATGGAACATTGGATATGAGGAAGAAATTCTTTACTGTAAGGGTGGTGAGGCACTGGAATGGGATGCCCAGGGAAGTTGTGAATGCTCCATCCCTGGCGGTGTTGAAAGCCGAGTTGGACAGAGCGTTGGGTGGCATTGTTTAGTGGGAGGTGTCCCTGCCCATGGCAGGGGGGCTGGAACTAAGTGATCTTAAGGTCCTTTCCAACCCTAACTGTTCTATGATTCTATAAGGCTTCTGAAAGAGAATCCTGGCAGAGAATATATGGGTAGCTAAACCTGAATAAGTACCAGTTTAAAAATCAGCAGCTCTGCAATGTATATTGTACTACCACTGACCTTCCAGAAAGCTTTAAGAACTAGTGACTGGTTTCCCATCATGAAACTAAAGACAAATGGCCATGATTTACACTCAAATCACACAGTGAGGTACAGATACTACATTGCCTTTTATAAGAGGAAAACACTGGAAAAGATCAAAACTGTTCATTTAACAGTACTTTATTTAATGTATATTTAAATTTCGAGTATATTTAAATTACGAACAGTAATTTACTGCTATGCAACGACAGATAGATACATATATCCTCTTACTGTGTATGTAAAATAAATAAATAAATAGCCTGTGCCAAAAAATATATCACTGCTTAAATAACAGATGTATTTTTCTCCTGGCAAAATATGTGGAAGCCTAGAGCCACCAATATTGCCAATACTCAGAACACTCACAGCTGACAAGCCCAAAGTCAGCACAGTATACTATGTAGAATAATGTACTATTTAGAATAATAAACTTCTGTTTCCATAATTTTGCCATCCAGAGAATGAAAAAAGCCCATTACCTTTACAGTGAGCATATGGCATTGTCATTACATAATCTTCTCCCCTGTTTAGGAATGTTAGCCGTCCTTCTCCATCTAGTATGGCAGATAATGAATTCCCTGAAATTCAAAGACAGCATATCGTATTTCTCACCTCGCAAGACAACAGTCAACATTTCATAATAACTGAGCAATAAAATTAAGTGGTATATTTAGCATTGCAAACTAGCCTGTCTAGTGAATCCACTATAATACACAGCTTCTCCAATTAAAAATTAAAATGCTCCAAAAACTAGAAATTACAATTCCAAAGACCAGTAGCAAAAACTTTTCAAGGAATAGATAATACAGTCATCAACCCCCTGACTCTTCTAACAGCCTTCTCTCATCCACAAAACATGTCATTTGCACTGATTTTATACTCCTTAATAAAGGTACAAAACCAAAAAAAATATCCATTATTTACCATAGAATTTTGATTTGGCCAGAATACTACCACTAAGGCAAAAACCATCCTTGCGATTGCTAACGTAGAAGGCAGATATTGGAGGATGATGTGACACCTGTTGGGAAAAAAAAACACATATTTGAAGAAAAAAAAAAGCAAAAGAAGAAAAAAGGAACATGCAACATAGCATAAACCTTGAGCTAATAGTAACAGAATGCAAAATTCAGGCTGCACGTGATAAGAATACAGTCAATATATGTGAAATGTGACTTTCATCTTTAAAGATAAAGATCAAGCAAACACATACTCAGTTTCAAAAGTTAATAAAATTAGCGCTTGACTTTTGTTATAGAAAGAGGGAACAGAAATGCTGCAAACATCCTTCTGTCTATCAAGGAAGACACACTCAAAAGAGACATCTGTAAAAAAACTATTCTTACCAGGAGGGTACTAGAATATAATTCATATGTTTAAATACATTTTCTGAAACCACCACACCATTTGGCAACCACAAAAATGCAACACATTTATTTTTCTTTAAAATATTTCTTCCAGTTATTGCAGCTACCTGTTCTGCAATGTAAAAAGTCTTGCTATTCGTCCTCGGATGAATCCACATGCAGCGGAAGGTCTCACCAAGTATAGGATTGTACGGCTTTTTTAATCCCTAAACAGAAATAGAACAGAGAGTAGCTATACAATGCAGGTACAGAACTCAAACTTTACCTGTCTGTCACTGAAGATAAAACACAGAAAAAATACAACCATAGCATGTGTACTAAAGTACACTGTACTTGAGTTCATCATTTGAGTATTATGCTGAGTTACTCTGTTCCTCACTCTAAGGAAATTGACATAGGTTTGGTCTATCTGCTCAACTATTCCAGGCTACACCTAAAGACAAACAGAACATAAGGTCTTTTTGCATGAAAATTACTACAGACCTTTGTCTCAAGTTGGGTAGTGAGTACTTTCTTCTTTCACTACTGTTTCCCACTGCCATGGTTTAAGCTCAGTCCGCAAATCAGCCATGCAGCCACTCTCTCACTCCCTCCCCTTCCTCCCCCACTCTCCAGGGGGGATGGGGAGGAGAATCGAAAGAATGGAACTCCCACGGGCTGAGGTAAGAACAGTCCAGTAACTAAAGTGTAACACAAACCACTGCTGCTACCACCAATAATAATAATGATAAGGGAAATAACAAGGGAGGAGAATACACCTGCTCACCACCCGCTGACCGATACCCAGCCCGATCAAGCTGTGATCTAACTCTTCCGGGTAACTGCCCCCAGTTTATGTACTGGGCATGATGTGCTGTGATACGGAATACCTCTTTGGTCAGTTTGAGTCAGGTGTCCTGTCTCTGCTTCCTCCCGACGTCCCCTCCTCCCTGGCAGAGCATGAGGCTCAGAAAGTCCTTGGTCAGACTAAACATTACTGAGTAGCAGCTAAAACCATTGGTGTTATCAGCGCTGTTCCCAGGCCAAAAGTCAAAACCACAGCACTGAACCAGCTACTAAGGAGAAAAATGACTGCTACTGCCGAACCCAGGACACCCACCAACATAACTATAAAGAGTATTTAGTGTAAAGCTAAATAAGTAATAGAAATATTAATCCTTCAGCTGCAGCATGTTATCACGGAAGAAAGGTAAACATAGAATTGGCTTCACTTTATCACAAAATGTTTAGTTCAACTTCCACACTAAAGGAAAAAAAACAATTGAATACAGTCTGTTCTAAGCATGGCTAGAGACCAAAAATGTCAATATATGTAAATAACAAAGTTAACCTTGCTTTTAAAAAATACCCAAGAATATAATCGAAAGAGAAAACTTACTCTAGCACATCCCTGAGCCCTCAAACCAGACACAATGACTAAAGTAAAGACAAAGCAATATGCAACAGGATACCTTTGGCTTTTTGTAGAATCCTGACAAATACCACTTCACTACTTTTTTCATGCGGTTGTAAGCATTCTCTTCAAGAGCAGCTCTATGAAACAAACAGAACACACATCAAATATCAGCATTGTTTAAGATAAAACACACATATCAATTGTTGTGATGTATCTTGAATCTAGGAGCTGACTTAAACAAAGGGTTTGTGATTGGTGCTACTGTAAAACTTTCAGCCTGAGTGCTTCAAATTCACACTTTTCAAATAATTGTCTGAAAATGGAAATAAAACAAAACCCCAGAAATGATATTTCCATAATTGAGTCTGTTCTTTGTAACATTAAATCCTGTTCCAGTAACAGTGAAGTTCTTCCGTTTATAAGATACTGCTTTAGAGAACTGGATTACTCATGTATAGGACTCAGAGTTGAATAATATTTCAATTTACAGTCATTTATTTATTACCTACATTTGAGAAAGGAACTAGAAATCTGAATGAACTTCATACTGTATTAAAAAGATTAACAGGTACTGTTTTACCCATTTTGAATATACCTCCTAAAAAAAGAAAGCAAGCCTAATTTTGCAAAGTCTGCCATCCAGTCTCCAACAGCTAAATCATAAATGTCTGTAACACAATTGCTATTAAATTACCAAGAGGGACAGACTTCAAGAATTACCATACAGAGCTCTCAGGCAGTTAGTTTTCAGAAAACAAGGACATCTGATGACTGATACACTGTAGGACAAACACTCAGACTCTATGCAGTCTACAGTGTTTAAGCAGACCAGATCAAACAGTTTCAGTATACACTGTTAGCCCATTTTAGTTTAAATAATTAAAAGAATGAAAACCAGAGATAGGATTCACTCACTCAGACAAAAAGTCTGCATGGTAGTAGTAATCAGACAGCTTGTCCAGGAAAGAACGAGGTTCCAAGATAAATGTAGGCAGTACAACCTTGGACAAGTCCATTCCTGGCCGGACTTGCTTCAGTAGTGTCCAGATCAGACTTTTGTTTTCTTCTGACACTACTTCTGTCTGAGCAGCCTCCCCTGCCTAGGACGAACAAAAAAATGCTTACAGAAAGGAGAAAGAAAATAATCCTCCAGAAGACAAATCAACACATTCTAAAGATGCAATGAGAATGGAAAAATGGATACTTCAGATAGACTACTCGAAGCCAGAGCAGCAAGGGAGAAAAAAAATCAAGTTTCTCTAAATACGTTTATAATACATCTTTAATGACGTATGCTGTTACTATTCAGCATTAAAAAGTTGATTTGTTTTCATCAGCCCTAAAAGAGAAATACTGAGGTAGAATGTTATTCAGGAATCCTCCCTTAGTCCTTTCCTAAGCATCAATCAAGTACATTACCCTGTGTTCTCACGTGCAGGACTTCTACAGCAAAGGGCTGTTAATTCTATCAACTTTTCCCCACCATGGAAGTTGCCACATCTATGCTTTTTATTTGACCAGTCAACAACATCAGTGGGTTTTGTTTCCTTAAAGAAAACCGCTGCTTAGGGGATAAGTATGCAGAACCAGAAGACACATTCCATTGTGCTCCTTTCCGTCCAAGAACAGGGGAAATATTCTTCCTTACAGTTTCTGAAATCAACAGCAAAGGTTGTAGGAAAAGCATCCCTCCTTCCAGAACAGTTCTAAAATGCATACTCATGAATTTACTGTCAACTTAAACTCAACTCTTCCTAAATTACTGCTTTTCCTAGAAACAATAGTAGAAAGCAATAAAGCACAAAGTATTTATGTCCCATGGGTGGGAAAAAGAATGAAAATCTTGTTATTAGCACCTGAGAATAGTGAAGATTTCTAAAAAAGCTCACCTCAATTTCTGTTACTAAATTTTTTTGTATCCTTCAAGTAAAAAAAACCATACAAATCCCTGTTGTGTTTGCTTGTGTAGATATGTAAGACAACCTGCATAAATAGAATGGCAGCTCTGGGGAACCTTATTAGAATGCTAGGGGACATCAGAAATACAGCAAGCCTTCCACTGAATTCTGCAGACCCCACAGGTGCTTAACTCCTCTCTTGCAGTACAAAAAGAGGTGTTGGCTTGAATTAAAATCTTCAATTTGGAGATTTTTACTTGAAGAAAATAACAGGAATAAGTTAATAAAAATGAGACAGAAATAATGACAAAAGGACAAATAGATAGGGTCAACTTCTGCTGCATGTGGCCCTTTCAAACTGAGCACTTTCTGTCTGAGAAACATTACAAATAATCTCATTATCTGTCAAAATATCAGACACAAGAACAAGAGTGGCAAATTAGAGCACAACACAGGTGAACAGAGCTTCCCCCCCTCCATTACTGCTGAAAATATGAAAGCCAATCTTGCAAGTCAGCTTTCAAGTATAGACTAATATCAGCTTTCGTATATGGAGAAGCTGCTTGCTTGCTACATCAACAGCACTTTTACCTCCCCAAGTTCTTCATGATTCTGTTCTACATAAGTAGTTTCCTTGATATCAATTGGTTCTGGATCAATGTAAGAATCATCCTGTCGCTCTGATGTGTCGCTATCGCTTTCTTCGCTTTTCCCCAATCCATCATTATCAGATTCCTCATGGTCATGGTCATTTTCCTTATCAGATTTGTCAGAGTACATATCGTGATCCTTGAAGTGATGCCTTTCAATTTCGTTGTCATTCAACCTACAAAAAAATAAAGGTTATTGAATCTTCAACTTCACACAATAATATAATGGTTCCAAAACAGGATCTTAATAAAATTCATGCTAAAACTGCCCATTTGCTTGATCTGGCAGCAATGTCAAACTAGCTTTGCTGGGAACATATAGGATATGTACTTCTCAGTGAACTTCAAACACGCCAAGTTTAGAATGGTTCCACTGGAAAGGACCCACAATGATCATGTAGTCCAACTGCCTGACCACCTCAGGGCTGACCAATGGTTAAAACATGTTATTAAGGGCTTTGTCCCAATTCCTCAAACACTGGCAGGCTTGAGGCATCGATCACCTTTCCAGGAAGCCTGTTCCAGTGCTTAATCACCCTCTAGGTAAAGAAACATTTCCTAACGTCAAGTCTGAATATCCCCTGGCACAGCTTTGAACCATTCCCTAGCACTAGATACCAGGGAGAAGAGCTCAGCAAGACCCTCTCTATTTCCCCTCCTCAGGAACCTGGAGATAGAAATTAAGTCACCCCTCAACCTCCTTTTCTCCAAACTAGACAAACCCAAAGTCCTTAGCCACTCATCACAGGACATTCCTTTCAGCCCTTTCACCAGCTTTGTTGGCCTCCTCTGGACACATTCAAGGACCTTCATATTCTTCTTAAATCCTGGGGCCCAGAACTGCAGACAGGACTCAAGGTGAGGCCTGTCAGCCTGACCTCAGTGCCAGGGAAGGCCATGGAACAGATGACCCCAAGTGAGATCACAAAGCACATGCGGGAAAACAGGGGCATAAGGCCCAGTCAGCACGGGTTCATGAAGGCAGGTCCTGCTTGATCAACCTGATCTCTTTCTACAACAAGGAGATACACTTAGTAGATGAGGGAAAGGCTGTGGACATTGTCTACTTGGACTTCAGTAAAGCCTTTAACACTGTCTCCCACAGATTCCTCCTGGAGAAACTGGCTGCTCATGGACCAGATAGGTGTATTCTTCACTGGGTTGGACACTGTCTGGATGGCAGAGCCCAAAGAGTGGTGGTAAATGGTGTCACATCTAGTTGGTGACCTAGTCACTAGTGATATCTCTCAGGGCTCAGTCTGAGGGCCAGCAGTTGTTTACGTATCTTCATTGATGATCTGGATGAGGGGACTGAGTGCACCCCCAGTAAGTTTGCAGGTGACACCAAGTTGGTGTGGAGGATAGGAAGGCTCTGCAGAGGGATCTGGACAGGCTGAATCGATGGGCTGTGGCCAATGGTATGAGGTTCAACAAGGCAAAGTGCCAGGTCCTGCATTTGGGCCATAACAACCCCATGCACTGTTGTGGAGAAGTGCCTGGAAAGCTGCTCAGTGGAAAAGGAGCTGGGGGTGCTGATTGATGGCTGCTGAACATGAACCAGCTTGTGCCCAAGCAGCCAAGAAAGCCAATGGCATCCTGGCCTGTATCAGCAATAGTATGGCCAGAAGGACCAGGGCAGTGATCACCCCCTGTACAAGGCAGCGGTGAGGCTGCACCTCAAATCCTGTGTTCAGTTCTGGGCCCCTCACTAAAAGAGATATTGAGATGCTGGAGCAGGTCCAGAGAAGGGCAACAGAAGGGTCTGTAGCACAAGTGTGATGGGGAGCAACTGAGGGGACTGCGGGTGTTTAGTTTGGAGAAGAAGGTCTAGGCGGAAACAATGCTCTCTACAACTACCTGAAAGGAGGACAGAGAGAGCGGAGGTGGCGGGTCTCTTTTCTGAAGTAACAAGCGACAGGACAAGAGATAACAGCCTCAAGCTGCGCCAGGGGAGGTTTAGATTGGACGTCAGGAACAATTTCTCCACAGAGAGGGTGCTCAGGCGTTGGAACAGGCTGCCCAGGGCAATGGTGGAACCTGTCCCTGGGAGTGCTCACAAACTGCGCAGACGAGGCCCTCAGTGATATGGGTTAGGGGTGGCCTTGGCAGTGCTGGGGTAAGGGTTGCACTTGGTGATCTTAAAGGTCTTTTCCAACCTGTTGATTCTATGAACACAGTGGGGTCATCACCTCTTTTGGCTGGCTGGTTATGCTGTGTCTGATGCACCACAGGTGAGGTTTGCCCTCCCAGCTGCCAGGACACACTGCTGGCTCCTGCTGCTGCTGCAGCCAACCAGCACCCCCAGGCCCCTCTCCACAGGGCTGCTGTCCAGCCACTTCCTATCACAGGTTATACTTCTGCCTGGTGTTACTCAGCCCCGGGCACAGAACCTGGCATTTGTTCTTGTTAGATTTCATGCCACTGATGTCTGCACAATGCTCCAGCCTATACAAATCCCTCGGCAAAGCTCCTCACCCCTCATGACGAGTCCACAGCGCCTCCCAGTTCAGTATTATCAGCAAACTTGCTCATGATGAACTCATCTCCTGCATCCAGATTGTCGATAAAAGTACTGAACAGAACAGGCCCCAGGACTGATCCCTGATGAACACTGCTGGTGACTGGTCACCAGCGAGATGTAGCCCCATTTACCCCTTTGAGCCCTGCCCTTCAGCCATTTCTTCACCCAGTGCATTGTGAACCTGCTCATCTCACAGCTGGATAACTTGTCTAGAAGGGTGCTTCAAAGCCTTACTAAAACCCAGATAAGGAACATCCACCACCTTCTCTTCATCCACTAGACAATTGACTTGATCACAGAAGGATTTCAAATTACTTAAACAGGACTTTACCTCTGTGAACCCATGCTGACTGTGCCCAATGACTGCATTGCTCTCTAAATATCTTTCACCCGGGATGATTGTCTCCATATTTTTTTCCAGGTACTCAGATTAGACTAACAGCTCTGTAGTTTCCTGGGTCTTCCCTCACACCCTTCTTGTAAATTGGAATAATGTTGGCTAGCTTCCAGTCAGCAGAGACCTCCCCAGACTGCCCACACCTTTGGTAGATGATTGAGAGGGGTCTTGCTGTAACATCCACTAGTTTCTTCAATACTCTGGGATGAATCCAATCAGGCCTCATGGTCTTATGAACATTGAGCTGATACAACTGGTCTCTAAAAACACTTCAGTGTCTGCAAATGCAAAATCACTTTTCCTGCATTCATGGTCCTCAAACCCAGAGGACAGGGCAGCCCAAGGTCTACCAGTGTTATTAAAGACCGAGGCAAAAAAAAGCATTGAATGTCTCCAGATTTTCTATCCCTGTTTTTCAGGTGACCGTCTTCAACAACTGTCAGTCCAGTGTGTTCTTTGGACCACCTCTTGCTGTTAATGTGCCTAAAAAAGCTAGCTTGTAGTTGAAGTTAAAATTGCTTTCACCTTTCTTCTCCCTCTCCTGCCAACCCCATTAAAACTAGGCCTGCAGGTTTTGTTGCTTAGATAGTTAAGCATACTCAATAGTCGTAGAATATGCAATATCCAAAGATCTACTTAATTAACCATTAGTCTTAATTAGACTTAACCTTTGTAGTTAATTGCTATGACTGTAATCTGGGCCAGCTGCTGATATAAAGGTACTATTCATGAGTATAGATCTCCAGCTGCAATACACACAGCAGTTTTATTATTTCTGTGAGTTAAAAGAAGGAGCAAAACTGTAGCTGAGCCTGCTTGTTCATGTGGATAGGGCCTTGAACCTGGGCCAGGGGCAATAATTTGCCTTTTTGGTGCTTTTCTCAGACTGCCTATGCCAGAAAGAATTGCATTTCTCCCAGTCCAGGTTTTCTGTCACAAATATAGCACCGTACTCTTAAAAGCAGTACAAAATTCCTGCCCACCCAGGAAAGAGAGATGGGCAGTTAAATACTGGATGGGAGGGATTATTTGAGATAAATTTATGTCCACCTGAAAGTACATTCAATTGGTGGAAGATTACCAAGAGAAACTGCATAGCACAAGTTTCACAGTCAGTTATTTCATATACATGATGAAATCTTTTATATTTTCTAATGTACTTCGGTACCACAATTGAAGTGTTTGGAGACACCACTCATTGTTTAATAATATATTTCCACAAAAGCTCCCAAAAATCTGGCTGAAAGCATTTATTGAAATAAGCAGGGAGTTACTCAAGGGCACACAGACATTAGATACCAGGTGATACCTGAAAATGTCAACTTTTGTGCACTTAATTTAATAGTAGGGAGACTGAATCGTTATTCGTCCATCTGATAATTCAAAGCTGAGACATGATGAAACTATTTAACTAACAATGGTATTATTAATTTCTTTAAACCAAAGAACAGCAGCTTATATTCACATCTACCAACTTGTGTCACATGTACTAAACTTCTTGTTTTCAGGTGAAGCTAACTTCAAGATACAAAATAATTAAAACTTTAACAGTCTGAGTACTTAAACTTACTGATGTATGGGATACTCAACCTTGAGTTCTCAGGCTAAACTTTCCTCTGTATCCACTTCGCTTGAAAAAAAAAAGATGCTTTCATTTTATCCACACCCAATATAAAACACTGTGCAACACATATGCCGTATTTGGTATATGAAGAGAATTCAGGAGCAAAAAGAACTGCAACCTTGGAAAGAGATTTTCCCTGTGAAGCTCTCACTACAAGGTTCTGCCAAAAGGACTATCAGGTTTAGTAATTAATTCACTTACGGTAAGTTTTCTCCACTGTGCAAGTTGTTAGCACGAAGCAGACCATAGAGAGAGACATGAGTACTGTCTGCTGAAGAGTTCAAATCGTGCTCTTTACCTTCTCTAATCATTGTTCGTTTAAGCAGACTTGAACATTTCAGTGCCAGCTCCAAGGCATCCATCCAACACCTGCCTAAAGACAAATGCATTATTAGACTAAAAATTAAGGATTTAACTGAACTATACATCTTCCATGCCCTAATTCCACAATCATTTTGGATCTGCTTACACTGCCTTTGAACACACTTCAGAGTTGTTCCATTTTGCATGCACTGGGTTTTATAATCTGGTGGGGACACCAAAACAACTCAAAACTACCCAGCTCTGGTAGAAGGGATGCTTCAGGGTAGGATAAGCAAGGTAGATTATGATTCTGTTAGAGCAGATTCCAGCATTTCTTTCTTAATGAGGATATGGTTCCACCCAGGCCCTGTCTGTTGAATTTCTCCAAAGTTGCTTGCAGCCCTCCCTAGTTTTGAAGACTAAGTAACTGCATCAATTGGCAAAATTTGCTCATGGAATACAATAATAGTGTGGGAAAGGAGCTATAGTGATAGCATATAAACGCCATTTCATTTTTGCAAAAAGTAACTAAACAAATTTATGTGTTCTTTCCACTCCTTATTTCTTCACTTTCATGTATCTAATAGATTTGTCAATGCAGAAGCAAGTAGAGTCCTATTTTTAAAGTCTGCAAGGGTAGACTGCTACTGCTGAACCCATGACAAACCAGTAGAAGGAAAGCAGCTACTGGACAGGTTACACAACAGTCCCAAATTTTGTTTCCAAATTGTAACCTTTGAAGATGGCTGCACTGATATTGATCACCACTGTCAGAGTGATGAAGGGTGTCACAAAACTGTATTTTGAAGGAATTACTACTAGAACTCTGTTTAATTGCTGCACTTAATAATACATAAATGCTTTCATTAGAAAGCAAGTACGTTCACACTAGTACTTCATACAGGTACTAGCTTAAGTATTTAGATGTACAGTAATACAGTTAATTCTGAAATAACCCCTTTCCCCTCCTCTACCCAGCCAACACAAAGCAATTGCAAGGAGTTCAATGACAATTTCTTCAAGTCAAATTTTCCTTTGACAGCTATGAAAAAATACTAGTACCAACACAACCGAAGGCACTAAGTTAAGGGAGAACCTTAACAATGATTAAACTGCAATCACAGTGATGTAAGAGACCAGGTAAGCCAACTGAAGCCACCCCTTTCTAATAACTAACTGCTGTCACTGTGGAAAACCACTGAAATATCTATTTACCATCTGATTCTGAAGCGGCTCGGATGATCAAATAACTGCTGGGCAACGGCTGAGTTATAGAACCAACAGCTTCACCTTTGGGACCCTTGCAATACAAAAACAAGCAACAGCATCAGATGTTTTAATTCAGTTTTACAGTTTATCATTCCATGTAGTAACAAGCTAGCACACTGCAGGGCTATTTACTGTCACTCAGCAACATCTAATGACGACACGAATGGAAAGATGGATAGCCCTCTTTTACTGGATTTGTTCTTCAAAGACTTGATTCTAAGTATAGCTCCCAATTCAACCCCACTTTAAAAGGAACGGTCTTTGGGATTTGAATAATTTTGGTGGGTTCTTTTTTGTAAATCAGACTTGGCATAGTAACTTGGAAATGCTCTGCTGATGCTAATTATAGCAAGATGACAAAAGCATCAAAAGCAACACCATAGGGAAGTCACCCTCACTTCCCAGGGATCCCTGCAGACAGGTGTAGAGAGCTCACAAGGGAAAGCTATTCCTCATCAGCTCAGTGTTTCAGCTGAAGAGGTAATATTAAAAGCAAGCAGAACAAGACACGTTTGTGAGGTGGTTTAAGAAAGCTGATTTACAACAAATGCTGCCAGTAGAAGATCCCACATTTGTACAGTAACTGGCTCTTTCCTCTCCAGTCACGTTCGTTCTTGATGAGAGCAAAGGTTCTTCTCAATTCCTACAAGGATGCTATGGATCACAGCACAGAGAGACATGAAGGCAAGCCAAACTCTTGCAGAGAACAGGAGGCCTTCTTCAGTGATCCAGTTCGTGCTTACTTTACATGACAATGTTTGGTGTCTCAGCACCATCCTGTGCTGCAGAACTGCACAATTTCTGCCTGTCTTCAAAAGACAGACGAGTCAACTGGTATTTAAATAAAATAGAAGTAGCTTCTCCCACCCAAACACTATGTATTGCTATAGAAACCCACTCATCCTTTCTCCCTCCTTCCTTCCCCTTCAACCTCACTCCTATACAGTAGTCAATTCCACAAAATATTTAGGTGCCTAACTGTAGGCTTGGTACTTTAATAGGAAAAAAACAAGATGATGCCCAAGTCTGTAAAAGTAATTTAGATGCTTAAGTCTCTCTATAAAGGGTATCAGCAGGACACCATGACATCATGTTCAATGACACAGAGGATGTCAAATGACAAAGTTTAATTTTCACTGTGAAGTTCTTCACTTACCAAATTAAAAAATAAATAAATCCCAAAGATCTTTCCATTTCTGTCAAGCTTCATTTTGGAATAAAAAGCTTACCCCACCATTTAAAAGCCCCTTCAAAAATAGTTTACATATAGTAACTGAGACAACTGATAGGCAAAGAGGGCTGTATTAAACATACTTGAAGCTATTGTTGAAAAGCTGGGTTAAGCCTGCCTAACTGCTGAGTTAACATATTTTGGTCTAAACTCATTTCCCTCAGAGAAGCCTAATGAAAAGCCAGTACAAGGCTTAAAAGAGGGAACTGGAAAGCCAGCAGAAGTTTTGAGCAAAAGCAAACAAAGGCAGATATTTTAGAAGCAAGCAAATGAAACAGCCAGAACATTTCTGAGGGTGAGAGGTGGGTAATGATGAGTCTTGGTGGCACTTAAGTACTAATACAGGCAAGCTAGTGCTGGTGTAAATGATGTTCAGAAACTCCTAAATAGTCAGTATGGAGTAACAGCAACTAGGGTGTTAGGACCAAACCTCAGTCCTCCTCTGAGTGAGTGGAAAGATGCACCTACGAAGTCTTTGGGGAAGCTGCAACATGGGATTAGGAGTGAGCAGCTAACAAGAACCAGGAGGGACCACTCCATGCATGAGCACTCCTCACCCTGAGGGCAGGCAGGCAAGAAAGAGGTCTCATTCCCTGCAGGTCCCCATGGAGAGGTGAGCACCACAGAGCAGTGCAGCACCAGGCAGGGGTGGGGATGTGCTGGGCGTTGCACGGAGAGGACCACGACACCATGGGTGCACCAGCGCTGTGTGAAGGGCTCGGCCATCACCAGTCCTTGGAACTGCCAGGTCACAGGACAGGGACTAAGGGCAGACCCCTGCCTGCAGGACCTGCCCTTTAGGATTATAATGCGGCCATGCGGGTTACACTATTCTGTACCAGATTACTATAATTTAAGAGAGGAAGTGTGGCTTTGGTGTTTGTTTTGATGCAAGAAAGCTATATTCCCCTACGTGCTTTGACAATGCCTTGATTAAAACTGAATGAATGATTTGTAGTGAACATTAAAGTAGGTTGACTTATTTTTTAATAACTGCTTGTGGATCTTGAGTTCCTCTACTTGATTACTGTTCTAAAAGCACTGGACTTTTTTTTTGTATCACCCATTGTAGTTTCAAAATCAGCTTTCAGTATGTTAGTGTTCTGTAGAAGAGAGACATTAGTTTCCATTTGTTAGGTGACAGCATTTGAACTGTCTCTGTTCCTGACAGAAAGATGGGTACAACTACCCCAATACAAGGTAACGGGCATATTAAAAATTCCACTAGATGAAAAAAAAAACCCAACTTTAAAATTTGCTTCCCACAGAATATTCATGCCAATAAAACTCAAATACCATGAACATTCAGAGAAAGCAATAGAAGCTGATAAGCAATCACGCTTGACTAAATTTACTCATGAGAAATTATTTGCAGTAGCTTTTCTACTTATTAATTTTAGAAAACTGAAATGGCATCAGGACCAGGCAAGTGAAGAAGACAGAACAAGGTACAGTGCATCAGCTACCTCAGAGTGTAGATGGAACATCAAAGACCACAGCAACAGGATTAAGGGAGCATGTGAAGAGACTGGCCATGAACTACTGCAGAAGAGAACTTGCAGTCTGCCAGAAACACACACTATGGGAAGTGCATTCAAGTGAGAAAATCTCCTGCAGTAGTTAGGCCTGTGTGAATGTTTCTTGTGATGTCTTCTTCCTGCACTGACTGCAAACAAGGCTCATTTTGCCTTAGGCTTCAGGCTTGTTCTGGTAAATCTACTCTGTAAATCAGTCAATTACTATTACGCTTATGACAGTTTACCTCATGATACTAAATCTGTAACTAGGACATTATAATTGAGTAGGTAAACAAGGCACAAAAAGGTTTCAAACGTCAAGGCCTTTCATCTAATTAAGCTCAGTAATCTTCAGCTGCAAATAGCCATACAAAAATGAACAAATGCCACTCCAGCTCTCAGCACATTTAGAATGGACAAAATCAACTTGTTCAGGTTCAAAATTTGACCTACCTTAAAAAAGTAAAAATCTGGTGGGGCATGTCCTCTAAATTCTAAATATCTAGTTAAAAAAACAAACAAATCCATTTTCTCGTTGCCAAGCAATAAAGAAATATAAGACTGATTTGTGATCTTCTGCAGACAGGCCACCACTTTACAATGCATGTATACATGACCATAAATAAAGCAAATTATCACCAAACCCTATCGCTTTGAAAAAGGATATAAATTTTATGTTCTGCAAATGTAAGATCACCCCTAATGAGTGAAAAGTCCTCCTAAGCAATATTAAATCATTCAAAAGCAACTACAAAAGATTTGATCTAAGCCTGGTAAATTTAGGTAACATTAATAATGATAATTCAGAAAGATCAAAACAAACATCAGGATTTATACTAGCTGACTGACTTCCCAGTCTGAGATAAGGAAGGCAAAACCAGTGCAGCACATTCTACAGATGTGACAGTACATCTATATCAGTTTAAGATTCAGAAGATATAATCTCACAATTAATAGGTATCTTAAGATGTACATTGCAGAGGGCATCATTAATTTATTACAAGGGCCCTAATATTGTACAGTAATTTCATCTAAAGCAAGATGGCAATTTCAGGAGGTAAGTATGTTCACTTGTGCTGTACTTCCACACCCCCTCTCCATATGGAAACAGGAAACGGACTACACAGCTTGTTTACTAAACAATGAGTAAGAGCAAACATTAAAGATTCTTAGAAGAAACTGAAATAAACCTTTGCTATGCAGAACACACTATGGTTTTCAACACTTACAGATAAGATCTGCTCACAGTACTACACCATGTATGACAAAGCAAACAGACATCAGAACTGAAAACATTTATCTGCCTAAAATTGTGACCAAGAAGGAACACAACTGGCTAGTAAGCTGCAATATAAACTACTATTGCACAAGGAAGTAATTTGAATTTCTACTTTTACAAGCAAATTGAACTGAAGCTGACATTTTATTACATATAGCGCTGGAAACCAAAAAATGTTTATGATACATTTCTATTCTCATTTTGGCAAATCATTTTCCTTCGTAATTTCTCAGATTCAGTTGATGTAAAATACAATGTTATACACTTATTCCTTCTGCGTACATAGTTACCACTGATGGCATTAACCTCTTCAATGGCATCCTTCTGCACACCACACTTCTGAAGCTATTTAAGTATACAGAGCAGCATAAATCAAATAATTTGTGATGAAAAGGACTAGATGTTGAAGGCTTGTATTCAGAATAAGCAAACCATTAAAGTTATAACGAGCAAATGCAGTTCAGCTTTTCATGAATATTGTCTTTACTGATTGCTGTCTAATGCTAGTCATCCAATAAAAAAACATATATACTACCACTAACCTTTATAGCCCATATGGACTGCTCCAAAGGATGAAAAAGTTTGAAACAAAAGCCATCTTTTTTAGAAGGCCTCTCAATGAGTTCACAAGCGTTCAGGAGCACTGTTCCCACCCACTGGCCATTTTTGGGGGTTTTGTAAACAAGCAACACTCCTGGTTTCAGTACACACCACAGTTTGGTCCAGCTTTTCAAGGTACCACGAATCTAGAAGATAAATAGTTAGTTATATCTCAGTGAAACCAATACCAAAACCATCCCTTTTCACTAAATGAAGATCTTAACTGAAATTATTTATTAGCTTTTATTTCAAACCAAGTATATCAGGTCTATTAAAAGTTTATCCGGGTTTATCAAAGACAATATAAAAGCACAAATTCAGTCCTCACTCTTCTTTCATGATTAATACTTATTCTACAAATAGGTTTACACACATCCATATATGGGAAGAATGACAACTCATCTGAAATCTGCATGAATTATCTCGAACATAATTTATAACTAGCACAAAGACGGGATAATCTTTGGAAACAGAATTCCTCTGAAAACAAGGCAGATGTCTGATTAGAAAAATAAGATGTTCAGAAAATAACTCAGATATATTTGAATATGTTAGATAAAACATAACAGCTGTCAGTTTCAACCCATACTTGAAATACAAGATCCTTTCAAGTCCCTGAATTTGCATGTCTAATTAGATGGCTTGTATCAATTCTGCCAACTCTGGTTTTAATCAATTCTGTGTCTGTAGGACTGAATGTCAACTTGACCTCTGAGCAATGTGTCAGCCTGTTTACACTGATTTTTGCGAAAACCGGAGAAACTTTTTGCAGACAAGCAACAGTTTGGAACTAACTATAAAAATGGGTAACAGATCTTATACAATTTCCATGGAATAAATTTACATATTTAAGGAATTATATACCAATATACAAACTGCACTACCGTTGCTGACACTGACTGCTATCTTTGAGAAATTAATTCTTCACATTCTGTACCAGTATTACAGGACAGTTAGTTCTTAAGAGAAGGATTACCAGAAATAAACAAAGAAATCTGCATTCAAATATGTGACTGAAATATTTTCACTACTGTTACAGAGGTAAAGAGAGCTTCAACTGAAAGTATACAATAAAAGGACAAAATCAGAACAGTAAAGCCAATTCATTTCAAGTTAATTGCTACACACACGAGATGCACGTGACTATGGTGACTGCAGTAAGTGAGAGCTAGGTTCTTCTATTATTCCCCTAGGATTTGAGCACAGAGACCCTGGGATGCAATTAGTGGCTCTTGTACTTGTAGAAAAACATTAACAGCAAGTAAAAGATTGAGTCTTTTCTATTCTGGTCAGAAAGCAGCAAGCAGCTGCTACATCTTCCACTCAGGCTTTACACTTGGATTCTGACCTTCAACCAGTCAGCCATAACAATAACTGATGGGTCTGTGATAGTGCTAAGCAATTCTTTCGTAGCTCTCTTCTTTTCTTCTCTGTAATTTTTCTTTTGAACCTGAAAATAATAAGAGAAAGATTTACAATGCCACAGCTAAAAGCCAGTAATCAGAGCACAGAAAGACACTGATCAATACAAGCTGAGGAAAAACCTACTAAATTCAATTGGCAATACAGAAAAATAGCTTTAAAACACAATATTTGACTTCAGGGTGTGAACAACTACTTCATGCTCTGCTTCAAGAACAGCTAAGACGTAACCAAATTTCAGGTTCTTCTGCCATATGCTTTTAATACTGAGGACTTTGAAACTCCTGATAGAATCACAGGGGGGAAACTAAACAAGCAAACCAGTCCTACCTCCCTTCCTTTCTTGGTGTAGAGTACAAAACCACATTCGGGCTACATTCAGATTAGAGGTACATTATCTGATCAGCAGTCTTTACCTGCCCATTACTGTCCCTCCCTAGTAGAAATTTGCAGCACTATACCTCACTCTTTTAGAGACAACTAATTTTAAGCTTCCCCTGACTTGGTATCCACCAAACAGTGGTGTTTGGTCTTGCTACAACACAGGGGGAAGAAGGCAGTAGAAAAAAACCATAGGTTCTGCATGTAAATTTTAACTTTGATAATTCAATTTGTCATTTCATTGCATGTAGATGCGCATTTATAGTCCATGAGGAGTTACTTGGAAATCAGTTCACCTTGAGAGATTCCTTTTTTGTAAGTTTGCTTGCAGATAAAGAGATGTCCTTCTCGGAGCCATTGAAAAGCTTGGATTCAGACTGAAATTCACAAAATGCATAATAAATAAATAACAATAACAGATACAAGGTTGTATTACTGTTGCAGATACTTCAGAAAGTATTTGAAATGCACAGTTATGTTTGTAAGGTTCCCGCTCCCATTTGCTCCTCTACTGCTTCTCCTACTTAAAAAAACCAACAAACCCCAAACCCACCAAGCCATAACTCATAACATGAGCTGTTCACTACCTCTTTACGGAGTCTTCTTATCATAAGGGCTTTATGGGAAAGAAGTCTGAGATTCCTCCAGAAGAAGTTGAACTATATGCAGTAAATATTTAGCACATGTAGCCTGTTACTCATTATGTCACAGACTAGTTAAGAACTTTAGCAGAGACAAGGTTTTAGGAGAATCCTGGTGTTTAAACACAGGAGTTGCTCCCATGCCATACAAATCCCAATGTCCTCATTTAAAACTTGACAGCTCCTCCAAATGGATTGCTATAGAGGAACTTACCCTGTGAGCCATGAAGGAAAACACAGCCTCTTCAATATAGGATTCGGTGCTCTGTAAATCATCAGAGTACAACTGACCACTAACGGCACTCGTTCTACTCCTTCCTCCCTAATCCCATGTTCCAATTACTTCGCAAGCCACCTTCAAGAAGCTCACAGTGGTGATAAGACAGGGGAATGAGACTCAGGTTTGTTCATGAAACCCAAGTCCTCATTACCCTTGTTCACAGAAGGATAATATGCTGTCTCAGCACCACATGATGTCTCCTTCCTGCCTCTACCCACATCTTGTAAGGTTCAAAGTTTGTTCCTTGGCATCTGCTGCCTAATAGTTGAAAGGGAACTAGAGCCACCAAATATTCACCATGTGACACAGAGCTCATAAAAACTAAAAAAAGAGGAGCATACCACAGAGTTATCACATCATTCCTACTGCAAGTCAGAGGACACCAAGGAGGCATCCACTGAATATGTACTTTAGCTAAATTAAGAGTTGCATTTCTTTGTGCACTGAAATATAAGCCTGACAGACCCAAAGCTCCTGCCTAGTCAAAAATAAAGAAGAAAAAAGAAAAATCAGTGTAACCTTCTGTCGTGGTTTAAGCCCCCCACCCACGCAGTTTTACTCACTCACTCACTCACTCTCCCTCTTTCTTTCCCCCAGTCCCAGGGGGATGGGAAGGAGAATCAAAAGAATGCAACTCGCACAGGTTGAGATAAGAACAGTTTAGTAACTAAGGTATAACACAAATCACTACTGCTACCACCAGTAATAATACAAGAGAAATACAAGGAAAGAGAATACAACTGCTCACCAAGCCCAACCCAGCCAGTGCACCCCCCAATACCAAAAACCTGACCATGCCGTGCACCCCCAGTCCACCATCACCACCACACCCTTCCGGGTCTCTCCCCTCCGGTTTCACATCCTGGACATGATGTGCTGTGGTATGGAATAACCTCTTTGGTCAGTTTGGGTCAGGTGTCCTGCCTCTGCTTCCTCCCGGCTTCCCCTCCTCCCTGGCAGAGCATGAGGTTCAGAAAGTCCTTGGTCAGACCAAAACATTGCCAAGCAGTAACTGAAAACACTGGTGCTATCAGCACTGCTCCCAGGCCCAAAATCAAAAACACAGTGCTGCACCAGCTACCAAGAAGGAGAAAAATGACTGCTGCTGCTGAACCCAGGACACCTTCTAAACTCTGAAAACTCAAGCAGTTTATGAAAACTGCATCTCAAGCTGTTCAATATTTCTGACTAGTAATTTCAAATCTCAGACCACAATGCAAAGTCTAGACATCAAATTTCTGTTTTGGAATACTATAAAACGACAGTCAAAAACATGCAAGTTTTGAGGAAACTTACTGCAATAAATATTAACAGTGTACTAGAGCACTCTTCTTAATACACAAGTTGCTCAAACTAGTTACTGAGATAATTAGTGTCAAAAAGATGTTTAGTAACTGGCAAAAAGTAATTTTATCTCAAAATTATTTCAGTGATAAGGAAATGTTCTCTAACTTCCATATACATCTTGGAAAAATGAAGGACACCTCTTCATTTTGTATTAAAGACATATTCTTAACACTCAAAATGTACCTTTAAGACAAGCATACAACTTGAAATTTAATTCCTCTCTCTAGAAGCTAAAGGAAATACAGTACTTTAAATGTAATAACAGAAGAGGGAAAAATGCTTGTCACTGTCACATAAGAAGAGGTAATGAACTCGTTATGCAAGCTATAATGGAGCAACTTAAGGGAAACATTCATAAATATTCAAGTTGCTCACTACAGAAAGCTAATGCAATCTAAAAGTCACGCATATAAAAGCCCCAAACCAGTATCACAAGTTACAGAAGCCATTTCCTCAGTATCTCAGTTTTAAAGCTCACTAATGGCACTGAGTAAAGGTCCGTATTTACCTGTTCAACAGATTACAAGCAAGATTAGTGATTCATATCTTTTTAAGCTAGCAACTTTCTCAGAGTTACACCCACACAAAGTGGATGGGATCAAAACTTAAAAGAAGAAAACATTTTAAAGAACCTACTGCAACTCTCAGCAAGGTCCATTCGGTACCAGATTCTGGGCAAGTCTCATGCCTGCTTTTCCATCCCTATGTAGAAAGAAAGGGACTACTTCACCTCCAGTAGTCTCCAAAGGGACCTACTTCACCTCCACAGCTCTGACGGACTGTTGCCATTTTCAGTTAGCCTGAAGTTTACTCGTGGGTTATAAAAGACATACCACTCTTATCAAGCCCCATATGCAGTAATTGCAAAATAACAGACAAAGAAAAATATGTATTAGAAGTAGTAGGAATATCGGTCTTATCTTTGATAGCAAAAAGACACAAACAAAAGTAATGGTAAAACACACAGAGATCCTGGAAAGACAAGACCCAAGCAAAAGTAAACACATGAAAGAGAAAAAACAAACCGGATAGTCAGAGATAAATGATTAATACAGTCTGAAATAAATCCAAGTTAAAAGAAACAGTATTAACTTGAGTTGTAAGTCAAAAATGATTTAGAGGTTTCTGGACCAATGTAAATGTTTTGATTAGAAAACTTAAATGTTTTGAATTAGAAAGCATGACTTAGACTAGATATCCCAGCACCTGTGATCCTGTCCAGCTGGATCCTGAAAGTATCCAATGTTGGGGAATCCACCACTTCCCTGGGGACATTATTCCAACGGCTGTTTTCATTGTGAAAAATTGGAATTCCACTTGGAATTTCCCTAGCAGTAACTTGCCATCACCCTTCCTCTTTCCCATGTGACTCCACGTAAAAAAAGAGTCTCAATCTTCTTTGTAGCCATCCTTTAAATACTGGAAAAAATATGGCTTCTTTGACCTCCCTGACAAGTGGTGGTCGAAGATGCAGTAAAGCTGAAAATGCAAAGCTCTGTGATTCCAAGTCATGTGTAAGATACCAACAGCTTGAAATGCTTAGCTACACACTACTAAATTGCAGCATAAGCTGCAGGAACTAATCTGCTCACCCCAGTGCAATTCTGATTACACCATTTAACAAGCAAAATGCTACCATAATCCTTAAATAGCTTTGATTTCCTTTGGTATCTCTCTAACATTTCTCTTTAATGCTCTGACACATGAAATATCAGACAACTTTGTGTCAAGACCTTTAAATGCAATCCCCCTGTCCCTCAGGGCTGCATCTGCCTGTGCCCAGATCCAGCCCTGACAGACGGCAGTGCTAACCTTGCAGCAGAGCACTATGGAAAGAGCTGTGCGTGGAAGCAGTGAGAAGCAGGCCCCTTCGCCTTGGGTGCTAGCTGTGGTCAAGCTCAGGTCCTTGCCTTGCTCTACCAAGCAGTCCCTGCCTGCTGTTTAAGTGTCTGTTACCCCAATTGCTCCTGTGAAAACCAGTGGACATCCTAGCAGAAAACAGCAGACCACACAGATGGATAATTTAAAGCCTTGAAACTCTATCCTGCAGTGATGCCTAAATAAGAAAAACAAGTGAACTTAGCTACTCCGTTCAGAAATCAAATCACACACAACCTCCCCCTTTGAAAAATGAAGTCTTTCCCTCATCTCTTTAGTCTTTGATTTCTTAAAGAGACACCCATTTCATGGGGCACCCAATTGAAAACACTGTTTTTTCTAGAACTCCACATTCCAAATAAGTAAAAATCACTAGATAAAACTTTAGTGCATGTCGTGGTTTAAGTCTCTAAAACTCACGAAAGTCGCTCACTCACTCACTCACTCCCCTCTATTTCTTCCCCCAGTCCCGGGGGGATAGGAAGGAGAATCAAAAGAATTCAACTCGCACAGGTTGAGATAAGAACAGTTTAGTAACTAAGGTATAACACAAATCACTACTGCTACCATCCAGTAATAATACAAGAGAAGTACAAAGAAAGAGAATACAACTGCTCACCAAGCCCGACACAGCCAGTGCACCCCCCAGCAGCGAACCCCCAGTACCAAAAACCTGACCATGCCAGTGCACCCCCAGTCCACTCCCACACCCTTCCGGGTCTCTGCCCTCCGGTTTCACATCCTGGACATGACTGTGCTGTGGTATGGAATAACCTCTTTGGTCAGTTTGGGTCGGGTGTCCTGTCTCTGCTTCCTCCTGGCTTCCCCTCATCCCTGGCATAGCATGAGACTCGAAAGTCCTTGGCCAGACCAAAATATTGTCAAGCAGTAACTGAAAACACTGGTGTTATCAGCACAGTTCCCAGGCACGAATTTAAAAATACAGTGCTGCACCAGCTACCAAGAAGGAGAAAAACGACTGCTGCTGCTGAACCCATGACAGTGCATTAACATTCCAGGCACTTTTGCTGACCAGAATGTTCATACAATAGGCCAACAAATAAAGGAAGGTTGTATCAGAGTGGCCTACAAAAATGGCCTAAAATTGACAGCTTCTATAACTGTAAGTCACAAATTTATAAGGATTTGGGAAAGGAAAAGATAGCTATGGCAGATTTTTCTCTACGCTACTACAATGACTTTTTACACAACTCTCATCATGTGCCTACTTTATCCTGAGTAAGAATGCTATTGCAAACTACTTGAGTAAATAATTGTGATGAGAACAAAACACAGCTCTGGAGAGAATACCTGAGATTAGTACATAAAAAGAGACTTTTTGGTTTCTTTTTGGTTTCTTGGGTACCTCTTTTTGTAAAGTTTAGTCATCCCAAGATACTATGGTTTTCATGTCTGCAGTGTCCATGTCCCAGCTCTACTTTGGACGTTCTCAGTTTTCACTGCACTGCAGTGAGCCTTTTCCAACTTGGGACTACAACAATGAGGATTATGAATTTGCTTGACTCCTGCCTTTTCCATTTCTATCATCAAGACTACCAGGAAAGATAAACATGCATAGCAATTATACCTAGTTAAATATATTCTACTGAGCCAGCTTTCTGTTGCACGCTCATTGCCTCAATGAAATGGGCCTTTGTAACTAAATTCTGAGGTACAGAAGCCATTGCAACAGACAGGACAACAACTTAGACTTAATTATGTTTTACTTTGGCAATTTAAGCCATTAAAAGAAACCTTTTCCAATTACACTTTTCCTAACATTTATATGAGAAGATTTTCTACAGCTCAGTGAACAGTATCTTCACCTACAGCTTAAAAGGATTCTAAATTATGTTGTGTAGCAAGAGTTGGCTTCCATTCGTCGCTACATTTGGCAAGGCAACATCCCACCTCCCAAGACAACAGTGAAGACTTCATGTCTCATTTTCAATAATTTGAACAGCAGATTTTAATGTGATGTCATCCTGACAACTTGTATTAAGAAATTCCCTTCAATCTTTATCTGCTTGCTGAATCTGAAGAGTGACCTTCAAGATTATCTACAACAAAGGTTTGATAATTTGCGTTTAAACTCCTTTATACACTGACATTTTTAAGCCAGATTACTTTCCTTACCTTGCTTTTTGACATAGAATGTGACGTATCCTCTTTACTTTGTGACACATCATCCTTCCCTTTGTCAAAGCCTGAAAAGACAGTAGTGTTGCAAATTATTTGAAGACATCAACTTGATGACATCAACATGAGGTAACCTTTGAAATAAATTTGCAAATTGTGTTAAGCATTAAAAAGTGCAAGCAGATCGGATTTTCAAACAAAGTATTTGTACCAGGCCCTCACATTAGTTGAAAACACATCAGCTACTATAATATAAACTAATTTTATACCCACTAAGAGGTAAGAACAGTCCACTGTATTTGGGTGGCACAGAACACAATCCAATAACATGATGAACTGTAAATACAGTGTGCAAACTTTTGTCCTTTTATCTTCTCTTGTAGCAGAATACCAAATTGAGCCTTTTTTTGGTTCACTACTTTCTGTAGCTAGCAGTAATTGTTAAATACCATCTACACGAAAGCAAATCTAAAACACTGATTAGGCTTGCTAGTCTGTTTTTTTGCAAGAAAATGGGGAAAAGGTTGATTGCATTAGCCTTGAATTTACACCTTCAGCTTGACACTGCATAAGTGCGTCAAGGCTTTATATTGAAACAGTTGTTGAAATCCCATTTATGTTCTGCCAGTGACTCACAGTACAGATCTCACATTTTCCCAGTAGCCAAAAAGCAAGTTAGACAATGGCTGTATCCAGTATATGCTTGACAATGGAAAAGGGGGTCCTCTTTTCATATGTGCCACATAACAGATACTGAGAACCTAGCATCCTCTTAAGGAAAAATAATCTACAGAACATCTCAGTGATCCATTTACTTTGAAGTGGTTGGTGGTAGCATAAAGCTTTTGACAACAGGAATAAATCAAACCGTGCAGCACATTTATCTGGGTAAGTAAAAATGCCATCACTTCCATGCCCTTCAGATGCAAGGCTGATAAATATGAAGTCACACATTAATTTCAGGAATCCATGGAGCTGCACTGGCTCTGGCAGCTGCACCCTAGACCTTTAGCCCACCAGAGGGCACTGCACCTGCAGACAAATTGCATAAGCAGACACCTAAAGCTCTTCTGAGCTGTCCGTGAAGATGCTCCGAACTTTGAAATCATAGAATCATTAGAATAGTTATGGTTGGAAAGGATCTTAAGATCACCTAGTTCTAACCCTCCTGCCATGGGCAGGGGCACCTCACACTAAACCATGCCATCCAACACTCTGTCCAACCCAGCCTTGAACACCGCCAGCAATGGAGCATTCACAACTTCCCTGGGAAACCCATTCCAGTGCCTCACCACCCTCACAGTAAAGAATTTCTTCCTCAAATCCAGTCTAAACTTCCCATGTTTAAGTTTGAATCCGTTACCCCTTGTCCTATCACTACAGTCCCTCATGAAGAGTACCTCCACAGCATCCTTATAGGCCCCCTTCAGATACTGGAAGGCTGCTATGAGGTCTCCACTGCAGCCTTCTCTTCTCCAGGCCTGAACAGCCCCATCTTTCTCAGCCTATCTTCATACAGGAGGTGCTCCAGTCCCCTGATCATCCTCGTGGCCCTCCTCTGGACTTAGTTCCAACAGTTCCATGTCCTTTTTATGTTGAGGACACCAAAACTGCACACAATACTCCAAGTGAGGTCTCACAAGAGCAGAGTAGATGTTTTGGGTAGCTTCAAACCAGAGACAATACTACACACAAGAAAACATTGTCCTATTAATGCTGCCTTAGGTCTAATAGTTCAAGGAAAAACAAGTACTAACAATAATCCAATAGCCCAGGAGGCATAGAAACTACTGCTTTAAGCCCCCATTTTAGCTGCTGCCCAGTAGGCTAAGCAAACCTGAGTTTAATTCAGGAAGTTTAACTCGTTACAATGCATGCCAATGAGAATTTTAGTCAAAGTGCTGAACCAGTAAGATCAGCGCATTAACAGTCATTATCAAGAGACATGTTAGAATATAAACTTCAGAATTTAACACCAACATTCTACGTATAAAACAGAATAACAACACATTATCCTGGTGTTACAACTACTTCCCAACAATTACATGGGAAGGAAGTACGATGTCTTCATTTAGGACCACAGCTTTACAGGGCCAATGAAGTATTTAGGAGACTGCACACAATCAGAAAATGTCAATTCCCCAGTATGCAGGAAAATTAGAGAACCAACTAACTGTCAAATTTATTTCAGAAAAATGCAGTATTTGCTATCAAATAGAATGGCAGCACTGCTGTAAACAGGAGGACATCTAATAATCCAGTAAGAAATGGAGGAATTCCAGGAATATTTTTTACTCATTTTAAGTTTCTCAAAATTCAGATCACGTTTGCCTGTACAGGGACTTCAGGTTTACACACAGATGCAAGCTTCCTATATAGCAATTCCAAAGACTATCCTTTGGATGCCATTCTCAAAAGACAGCATAGACCAAAGACCTACAGAAACTGGAAACACACAACAATTAAAACTCTTAATTTAGATACCTCTATTTCATAAGTGACATAGCATTATTTCTGATATGTAAAAGTTCTTATCCATGCAAAATATACAACCCTTTCCTTACACATTTCCTTTTAACTTGTTCTTCACGCAGCCCCTTTTCAACTGACAGTGTCACTGTACAAATGAACACAAGATGCACAGCTCACCAGTCTTTCACTGTCATAGAATCATCATAGAAATAGAAATCGGTTACTTAGATCTCTAAAACGAGAAGATTTATCAGAGAAATGGTTTGATTTTACATTTTTAGGGGACCTTGTCTAATGTGTGGGGAAACCATGAGCTTTAAGAGAATTTTTATTAACTCTGTAGCAGTGTTGAGTAGCTTGTTCAGTGCAGGACTTGTTTTTTACACTAGCATTTTCACCCTTCCACAACTTATAATACACAGAAACTGTAACAAGAAAGAGATTCATCTATCACAAATACATGTGTTGGGAAGTGCCACCGAGTTAAAGAGGCATTAAGTTGGTCTTCAGGTTACGTAAGAAATCAGAGGTTCCTCTTAGTTTTAGTCTGTTAATTGGTCTTTTGCGGGGTTTTTTTTGTTTGTATTTATTACCACTTGCAGAGATTCTTTTGTAAGACCAGTTTTATTTTTAATTATATTCTGCAGTACAATGATATTTCATTTTATGTTTACACAAAGTAAACCCTACATGCCTTTAAAGAAGCCTTTACATGTCTTTATGGAAGACCCTCTGTGCACAGAACGTTAACCCCTTCCTATTGAAACTCTTACAACACATCTGTGTGTTTGTTCAGCTAATGAATCTGTAATGCAGAAGACTATTTGACTACAGGGAAGAAGTACCTAGACAGGCATTAGATTTGTAGTACTAGTACCAGGGAATCCAGGAAAATCCCAAAGGCATGTTGTGATCCAGAGACGAGAAGCCACATTTCCTATTTAATACCAAATCCAAAAAGCACATTTTCTATAGCAATGGTCATTAGGTGCTGTAGAACCTCCAGCCTTAGAGGACAGACCTGCCTTAGTTTATTGAGAAGTTACTAGATGCAATGCCAGTCTTAGGCAGTCAAACATAGTAATGAGGTTCTGTCTTCACCCCCATACCCCAAAGAGATCCCTCATTAGGAACCACGTTCCACTGAAAATGTAATGCAAGTGTTTTCTAATGGCTTTCTCACTTTTACTTATTTATTTATAGGCACATACAGAAGACTTAGTGACGGGAATCAACGAGGAAGTGCTAAGGCAGGATTGTTCTTACAGAAGATAAGCTATAATTCACAGCTTGCTTTCTAAAGCACAACAGTTTTAAGGGCTTTACATATCCTTACTTAACAAACATATGCTTTTATTTTCATAAACAAGCTTTTGATTGATATCACCAAGCAGAAATGAAAACAGAAAGAACTACTCTGTCCCAGAGAATCAGACACAAAGATCAAAGTTCAGTTGTGCTTCCATGAATTTAACCTCCCTGCTTCCAGTGTCCTGAACCTGACGTGTGCAAGCTCACTGATTCATAAACATGCTGCTACGCTCACTGTTCCCTTCCTTATTCACACACAGAGCTGCGTGAGGGGTTTGCTAGAGAACCCAAGGCAGGGTGCTGCAGATCCGCTCTGTCATGGACCATGAGGAAACCCAACCAGTCATTCTCGCATCCCACACCATCCTACTTGTAACCCCCCTCTTTGTAGAAGTCATAAGCTCACTCAGAACACAGACAGGCTTTTTTCCCTATGTGCTAAAATGTATAAAATATATGGCTTTAAACTGAAAGAGGGTAGATTTAGATTAGACATTAGGAAGCTCTTTACTGTGAGAGATGTGAGGCACTGGCACAGGTTGCCCAGAGAAGCTGTGGCTGCCCCATCCCTGGCAGTGTTCAAGACCAGGCTGGACGAGGCTTGTGGAAAATGGAAGGTATAGGGGAGGTGGAATTACAAGATCTTTAAGGTCTTTTCCAACCCAGTTAATTCTAGGATTTTATGTAAAACACCATAATTTAGGGGCAGATCCTGACACAGCCTCTCCCACTGTAAGGAGACTTTCTCCAGGGAGCCTCTGTTAAGTTGAAGAGACCTCAGTACTACAAGAACTCTTACTTCTAACAAGAACAGTTTGATACTAATACCTACAGGGAAATATGTACTGAAACATCACAAAAACGTATACATGGGCCCAAGCTGAGGATGTTATACACTTTGCCATGGAAATACTTGGTCAAAGAAACAACAGAACAATTATATTCAGAGAAGCAACAATAAGAAATACTGTTTTCTCCCTTCCTGCTACCAGTTATGAAGAGCAAATCACTTAATGGATTTCTGACAAAGGCAACCACAAAGCCAAGAAAGCTGCGCCTCTAAATGATGCTTTTTGTTACTGCTCTTTTTGTAATTTTGTTCATCTCAGAGGGAACGAAAATCGCACCACAAGAAGTCACTGAGTCAGTGTCTGGAGCAGAGACTGCCAGGGTATAAGAGGCTAGAGGCAAGATCTGATGAAAATGAATGTTTCAAGTTTTTCCAGCGTCTTTCAGTAGTGGTTTTGGGCTTAATATTTTAGCTCACTTGCTGTTTCCCATCCTGCAATTCAATCTTTAACTTCTTTAACAAGATAACCTGAGCTCACATTTCACAATGTAGAAATTCAGGCGTTGAAGACACAGTCCTTTTCTGTAACTCTTTAAAGTGTTAAATCTCTTGAACCCGTGTATCATTTTCTACCTAATACCCTTAAAGCAATCTTCAAAGTTAAGAGAGGACAAGCAAGTGATGTCTGAATCAACCTTCAGACCCGCAGACTGAGCTCCTAGTATTATTTAAGACATCTGCAGATTTGAAAAATAATGCTTTCGTTTTAAATGCAATCTCTACTTAAATGCTGTAGTCTCTAAAGCAGCTCTGGATAACACGGACTGTGTTCAGTGCAACACTAGGTCTTAGCAGACTTTCTCCCACTGTGACCTCCCTTGTCTTTAACATCATAGGCCCCAGGGCCTCTGAAAGCTGATCCCAACCCCAGTGCAGTCAGCCACAGTTCACAGAATCATAGAACAGTTATGGTTGGAAAGGACTTTATGATCATCTAGCTCCAACCCCCCTAACACGGGCAGGGACACCTCACACTAAACCATGCCACCCAAGACTCTGTCCAACCCGGCCTTGAACACCGCCAGAGATGGAGCATTCACAACTTCCCTGGGCAACCCATGCCACTGCCTCACCACCCTTACAGGAAAGAATTTCTTCCTCATATCCAAACTAAACTTCCCCTGTTTAAGTTGGAACCTGTTACTCCTTGTCCTATCACTACAGTCCCTAATGAATAGTGTGACCTTAGGAGCCAAGGGAAACTGCCTATCAGTACACATTCCTACTGTGAGCACCCGGCAAGTCCTTCCCAAACTGGGAGGTAGAAATCTACATAAGAACTCATGATGAGCTTTCAGATAGTTGCAGGCTCCTGATAACTGCATGCAACTGAACAACCAGAACTCTGTACACTTAGGATGTCCATGAAACAAAATCAAACAGTGCTTCTTTAGAGACTGAGCTGGAATACACAGTCAATACCAAAGGAAAAAAATCCTCCAAATGTCATTTTTGATAAAAAATGAAGAGTATATACATTGTAAGATCAGTGTTAAAGAATCTTTAGGATAAGTCTGTAGTAAGGTACACTTTAAAACTGTTAAGAGTTTTCTATTTTCAAGTGTAACACAGGTATCATATTTTAGTCGCACCTAAAATCTGTCCCTTTAATCAATTCTGACAGAAGGGAAAAACCCAAAACCAACCACATAACACTGCTTACATCTCAAATGCTGATTCTGTACCTCCCAAATACCATCTGCAATTGGGATAGCTGAGAAAAACACATCAGAAAAACACGTTACTTTTAACATAAGATCCCTTTTACCTCAAAGGAAAGAATTACTATCCACTGTAGGCTTTTTTCCAGCAAACAGAAGCAGCAGTAAAAAAGTAATGCAATGCATGAGAAGACCACAAACAGTAAGCCAAGCAACAATAATAGTGACTGCCAGTGAAGAGCAAGAAACAGCCTGGTTTGATTACTGATGTGCTGCACGAGCAGTTGTGAAGAACTAATAACTGAGCTGAAAAACTGTATGCTTCTGGAAGAACTATGGGTTATACTTAGTGGGAGATACCAGTACTGGTGTCATATAATAAACACAACAGGGGGGATAAAAAGAAAAATCTTTATAAAGAATTGAACCCAGGAGACAATAGTCTGTTTAACTGACCAAATTTCAAAAACTTGCTAACCACCAGTTTTAAGAATACAATCCCATATGAAATAATTCAGATTCTTCCATGGATTTTGAAACTGGAGTAATCAGAGAAGTCCTTTTATATATTTTCTCACACTATTTTGCAAATGGCATCTAAAATAAGCAATAATACCCAAAGTTTGTCCTCACTTTAAGTATACATGACTATTTTTTTAGATGGGCAGTAACTACTTTTTGCTTAAACAAAACTGAAAGAGTATATCTTCCAGCACATTAAGGTTGTTTAAATTCTTCAGATATACAAAAGATCCCAAAAGATAAAACTTTTTTAATTATATTTTAAATCTTGGGGTTTTTATTTTCTAAAAACTGTTTTCCTTTTGTTCTGCCTTTTAAGAAGTCACTCATTGTCCACTTACAGAGAGTTATCAGCCATTATATACAGGAAGGAAGCAAATAGGAAACAAATCCCTTTTTGTCTCAGTAATTACCAGACTACACGCATTTACTTTAAAGGTAGGAAGGATCTGTCTAGTTGCCAGCACCACGCTTTCAAGCTTTGAGATCTTTATTTCCTGAACAGCTTGAATAAAACTCAAGTGCTAAGATTCTTGGTAGAAGGCTAATCATTTCCAGCAGCAGAGTGAAAAGAAATATTACAGGGTAAAACATCAAGTTGAATAGAACATTACGTTCCAGCAACTGCCCCCACCTGCCTGAGCCTGAACATGCTGCTCTGGTGATTGTGCAAGCCAGTGATGCTGAGAGCTCCCTCACTGCCAGCCAGCAATCTCCCCTATGCACCCTATAACTCTTTTCCATGACTTCAGAGCCAGACCTTACAAATTCAGCGAGCCTCTCTGCAGAAGGCATACAATAAAAAGTGAGAACTCTTTTATCACAGCCCACCACCCCTGCTCCCCACCAGCAATCTGTCCCCACGGGACTATGCCACGAAGGGCATCTGTGCGCATGCACAAGACAGGTCACACACACAGGGTAATTCTGGTAAAAACGTACTATTGCTACAATGTCCCCTTTTCAGGAAGAGGTGACGGTGACCTTGTAACATGTTTTCAAGCATCAAATTCGCCAGGATTAAATTGCTGAAATTCAGTACCTATATCGAAAGTGCACATCATGGACAATGAAACTCCAGAAATCCATTCCAATATTCCAGCACACATTTCCAGCAAACAACAGATCTGAGCAAAAAGAGATTTAAGACCTTTCTGGTGTTAACTGTCTTAAAAATCTTGCGCTGCAGTGTTTAGCAAGGCTATGCTTGTAGCCCTAAAATAACCCTTGTTATTTTTTTCAAACCACTGACGACAAGCATATAAATTCTTCAGTACTTACAGCTAAATTAAAACCTGCTGTACCTTACTATTTTAAAGCATGTCCATTGCATGTGGGAGGAGTGTAAAGCACAAGGGAGAAAGGCATTTATAAACCACATCATAGGACTTCAGTCATAAAAGCCCAACCAACCAAAACAAATATTCCAGTCAGTACCAAATACACAAATGACTTTTAAAGAGAGATTTGCTGTGGTGTAAGAGCTGACTTGCTCACTTGCCTATCTGCAAATCTGGCCACAACAAAGTGCTGTTATCTAAATGCATACAAGCAATACTCTTTCTGATTTCTGTCAACATCTCAGTGCATCACTTTCATTCAAGCTGAAAAATCCACGGCGGAAATTATATTCTCTTCTGTACATTTTAAGAAATGCAAGACCGAAACAAACCTGGTAAAGCAGGAGAGAGTTCAGTTATATCCTCCAAATGAAGCATTCCGGACAAGCTTTCGGCCATCAGCTCTTGCAGAAAACACAGATGAAATCCCAGCACATGAAGAAAACCTACGTCGCACTGGACCCTCTTCCTTCATGAGTTAAGGTGTTTGTGTAAGGATTATGTTCTCTGTGAAAGCTGGTTAGCATTAGCTGCTTGGAATAAGAGTGTTGCCGTAACAGCCTTTTACCTCACATTCTGATGAGTAAGATACAAAAGGAAAAAAAAGAAACAAACGAAGGGCACATGTGAAAAATGCAGTGAAGAGACAGAGGCTGCCAAATCAGCAGCAAGCCAAGCAACACTATACTCCTCTCATCCAACCCATTAGGACGCTTAAAGCAGAACGGCTTTGCTTCAGCTCCTCTTTCCCACAAACACATCTCAGTTTTGCTCCTACTCCTACATTCTAAGCACACAAAAATAGTGACTATATAGATTTTAAGGACCCCTTCTGCTCGTCTTTCAAGTCCCAAATTTATTTTACACAAAAAAAAAAAAACCTCATGAGCTACGTGGCTTCCCTGTTTGATACTGTGGGACACTACAGTAATCTGAAAAGGGATCCGATGCTTTGCATCATGCAGCCATATTGAACTGCTGCTGGTCAGGCTCTTACCTAGTTAGTTTTTATCAACTGATTGCCATGGCTTTACATCTTCATTTCCTATTTTTTTTTAAAAGGTGAGGAGATAGCTTTTTCTCCTCTTAGCCTCTGCCATATCTATATATATGAGCCAACCTGGCTCCTGGAAGAGTTTGTTATTAATGCCCCAAAGATTTTAGGCAATGAATAAAACACTAAAATGAACAAGCTTAAATTTTAACTATAAAAAAATCTCAGTGAATTGTGTTTCAAGACCAGAACTCAGCTGATCCAAACTGTTCTTGATGCTAGCTGCCAGAATGAAGTCTAACAAGCTCTCCCTAACCTTCATCCACTGCTTGTTAGTTTGGCTGCCTCTTTTTGCGCTGACAACTAGTGCGCACGGCCACACTCCTCTGTATGTGGAACATCCGTCCCATCTGGTGCTTCTCTGCCAATCTCATTCTCCTCCCCCCCCCCATCTTATTTCTGACAAAATATTTTTGAAACCTACTCTGTTTGTGGGAAAACAGAAAAATGAGGCACCAAGAACTGGCCTGAAAATAAGAACTCATGCTCTTCTTTATGCCATACTTGAGGTCTCCTTCTCTTACAAAGTGAAACATGCCCCACAATTACATCCATAATAGTGTGAATTTGATTAATCCTCAAATAATGCTGTCTCCAGCTGCTTACGCAAAGAAATGTACTTGCTGTTTGCAGCTCAGTAATTTCAGTTCACACTGGCTTAAGGATAATACAGTACACCAAAGTATTTTATAACAACAGGTTTTACTGTGCAGAGTATATGTGCATTAGTACATGCATATAGATACATACACTAAGAGAAATACTGAAAACACTGAAAATTCTTTTTTCTGATCATGAAACATAGTAGCCTCCAGGATCCTATGAATCACTAGAATTTCTTCATGCCTCTTAAACAGACTAATGTCCCAATACATGCCAAGAAAAAAAGATGTAACAAAAAAACCCAGGATGTGAGCCATCAATATAAACCATTATATGTGCTATGTAATTTCCACTTCTTCTGTGCAAGAAGCAAAAAACTCTTATGCACTTCAGCACAGGGAGGGGGAGAAACTAGATAAGCATGTCATGTATTCGGGCTTGTCTCCATTTATCCATTACTGTGGCTCATACTTCCCTCAGCTGAAGCTGTTGTTTTCCAGATGTCCCAGAAGGAACAGAAAGAGCAGCTGAAAAACTTAAGGAGTGGAATGGTGTGGCAATTGAGGAAGAAATACAAGGAGGGAGAACACCACTTTTTTCTTCTTCCTTTAAAAAAAAACAGACCCAAAACCACATGGCTCTGTATCACTCCTGCAAATCTATCTTCTTAGCTACAACCTTGGTCCAAGTCTCTTCAGAATAGGCAATTTCCTTTTTCTAATTAAAATCAAGAGAAAACTGCCGTAGAAAACCTCCCCTTACACACAGAAGGAACTGTATCCTCTCATTACAGACCTATCTTGCCCAGCTAATGACTCTGTTATCTCAACTCTGAGTCAGGGCTATGACCCTGCACGGGACTGCTCTGCTGACACTGGTATCAGGATGTTTCTATGTCTTGCACTGGAATGGCAGGGTCACATAGACTCAGGGGAAGCTGCACCATCAGCCACCCGCACTGCTCTGTCAGCATCTGCATCCAGCGGCCGTGCCAGCCAGCTCTGGATACACTACAGCCTACCACATACCTCTACAACATAGTCTTCTCTGCCACTTTGTTCTCGCAGAATCATAGGATCAACTGGGTTGGAAAAGACTTTTAAGGTCATCAAGTCCAACCATTATACCAGGACTGCCAAGACCACCACTAACCCATGTCACTAAGGGCCTCGTCTCATGTTACTAAAAAGTGCCTAGACATCCAGGAATTTGAGGAAGCAATGTAATCCTGAAAGCTTCCCCTTATTTCTCTCCATGCCCTTCCAGGTCCCTTGACACTGTTCATGTAACCTGTAAACAAGAGCAATTAAAAATCTCTGTCTCCTTAATATGCTCTTGTCGCTATTCAGAAGTGAAACTGAAATCTTTGGGTAGATAAAATTAAGAATTTCAGTATGGATAATACTACATTTCCCCCCTCTGAAGCCATCTCCCAACCAAGGAAGCCATTATCTGGGTATTCTACTTAATTACTTCTGCTTTAACTCAACAGCGAAAGGAGAGGTAAACTCTGTGTCTTTTGTCAAAACATGACTCTGTCTCATCACCACCACAGAGGGGAAAAGAACAAAAATATCTAATTTAAGCTTCCTTCTTCATCTCTCTCACCCCTCCCTCCCCAAGACATCTTCATATTTCATTTAGATCTGCAGTGATAAAAATATCACATGGTTTGGCTGCAAAAAGTCACTAGTTCTCCATCTCTTCAGCAGCTTGTGGTTCATTATGCCTGCTAATACTTGTATACACATACTCATTTGCTTCAACTGCTTCAAAGCAGTATGCATTGCTGGAGAGGGAGCTGACACACAACCAAAAGGCTGTTAGATGGAAAGGGGTTTGTAACATTTAATAAAAATGAGCATTTTTCTCAGTGGTGTAATTCTAAGCTAAAGTTTACTGTAACTCTTGAGCATCAGCCTGAGATAATATTAAAGGCGTTTCTGCTCTCCACACACTCAGTGCCCAAAGCTCTTAGAATCAAATTTTCTTGCAGTAAATTTGATTCCTGAAAGGACACAGGGGTACTTCTAAGTAGCTGGAAGTGCTTCTATTTGCATGTTCAGTACACTATAATGGAAAGGTGCACTTCAGAAGCCATCCTTTTTCCTCTTCTCCCCTTTCCTGCAATTAAATTCTGACAGAATTGGTCTAACTATTGATAAATTTGGAAAGAGCATCATTTATAAGGTGATCTTAGACTAATGTCCAGGAAGCTTTCTATCCTTCTGATATCAGTTCTCATTGTCCTACTAATTGATATATTTAGAAAATACACTAACATACACAGCTTGGAACTTTATGCAGTTTCAAAATAGTCACAGCCAAGTCCAACTGCACATGCAAGACAACACCGAAAGGACTAATTAAGGAGGAAAGTACCTGCATTCTAGACTAAATGCATGAGCTGTGTGCCACAGTGCATGAAAAAAAGACACATATCTGTATATGAAACAAAGATGCCTCATAACAAAACTTAAGTATTTCATGAAAGTTGGCACCAGACTAAACATGCCACTGTCAGGGAGAAAAAGTCTCATGCTTGCTTTGTTTTGTGCAATACCTAAAACAGGAGGAAGATGGAAAAATTATGACTGAAATATTTAGTTCATCTACCTTGGGGGGGGTGGAGAACCCATTCTCAGTCAACCTGTTGAACATCTCTAAGAGGAAGTTTCTTTGCTAAGAGGAAGAAAACTTATTTGCAGTATACATTTTTCTAAAGGACAGAATGCATTTCTCCTAGCAGCTACTCAATCAGGGCTTCTTAAGTAGTTAATGCTGGCTAAAAAACAAATCATAATTCCATGCTTAAGACATTCTTCCAGGATATTCCCTAGGGCATAACTTAAATCTTAGTATGTAAAGGCAAAGAGAAGACACATGCAATTCCAACAGTGCATGAACACATTTGACAAAGCCGGACTTGTAGTTATAAAACACTTCTCAGACTGAAAAATATTTACAGCTGAAAAAACCCCATAGTATTATCAAAAAAGACCTCTCTGAATTGTACCGGTACGAATTCCAAGCATGGCAACTGAAATCAAATCAAATACATTCTGAGCTATTCAACTATGAATTTTAAATATAAACAACAAACTGATACTGATGCAAGTAATACAACTAAGAGGATATCTAGTGTTGCAAAGTAAAAATGTCTTCCTTTTCTCATTAGAGGTATATAAGGAAAACCCAAAACCTTCTTAAAAGAATTCTGTGAAAGCTAAAGGGAGATTAAAGTGAAAGGAAAACTGATGGTATAGCAGAGAAGACAAAGCGTTTTTAGCCTTGCCCTTCAAGTCTGACAATAATTTGCCCTGACATTTCGACAACACTACCTTTTCCAGCAGAATTCCCTCCCCAGTCCAACAAAAGAAAAGATCATAAATAATTATCTCCATGCAACAGAAACATGCTCTTCATGGCATGCAGAAAACAGATAAAGGAAACTGCTAGATTCATCATACCCTATAAATGAGTTTTATCCAACAGCTGAGTTGTTTGCACATGGACTTTAAGTGCTTTTCTCCTATTTAACAAAATGGATATTAAAGATATACTTGCCTTCAGACACCAATATCTGATTCAGAAAAAAGACATCTGAACCACAAGGCTACAATTCGTGCAAGTAGTTTACAGTGGCAAGTTTCTTTCACCAAATAGTCTGCTGTTCCCTGGTATTTCCAAGTCGAATGCAGCTTAGCTGAGAAGTAATTCCAGACACATGCCTGAGAGTGGTTATGAATGAATACCAAAGCTCCCAGTGCCCTGTCGGCAGCTGTACTTGGCTGAACCTCCTCACTTGCTAACACTCCTGCTCAGCTCCTCCTACCCTAATTAAATAGGCTTGCTCATTGCTCAGGTTTCAACAGTTTTCATCTCAGCCATTATGAAATTCCCAAGGTCACAGTTCAAGTAGGCCAGCTCTGCAGAGATTGTCAGGGAGAAAGAGAACTTGCTTGAGAAGTTTCAAAGTAATCAGCCCTGCTGTGCCTTTCAGACTCAGTACCGCGCTTTCATAAAGCCATAACCCACACAGAAAGGAATACATGCAATTTACTCAAGCCACAAATACTGGGTGGAGTAGCATTTCAGAAATGGCAAGTTTTAATAAACACACAATGACTTGCAGAGAGGAATGTGCCAGAGTATGCATTATAGTAAGAAAGCAGAACATCAAGATAATAGATTAGGAAAACTAACCACACACAGCAGAACTTAAAACACTTCACAAGAAATTCAGTCTGGTAACACAAGCTAAAACTAGATTATTTAGGGGTCAAATGCATTCATTGATTACTGTGACTAGAATTTCACTTGCATCCCATTTGAGACAAGCATCATTAAAGCTACTCCAAATAAGTTGCACAGGTTTGCAGAACTGGGGCTTCACCTCCATTGAAATTTGCTCAGGCCACAGAACTTCAAAGTGACCACCCTTTGCACTGGGGTCAGGTCCCCTGCAGCAGTACAGCAGATATTATTCCAGAACTACCCAAGGAATAACCAGTCCACATGGCTGCTATACACTGATTACAAAATACTTCTTCATCATCAAAAACCAAGGTAAGACATGAACATACCTCCCAAGAACACAGAAGAGAGAACAAGGTTCTCCAAGTGCAAGGGCTTACAAGGTCTTAAGACAGAATTCCCATGCAGCAGGAGAAAGCAAAAGCATTAACATTTTTCTAAGACATTAGATGCACTTACTCTACAGAGAAGGTGCCTGACTTCAGAAGTAATATTTACTGTTACTATGTAAGTGTTAAAAAATAAGCTTATGTCATGGGTTCAGCAGCAGCAGTCATTTTTCTCCTTCTTGGTAGCTGGTGCAGCACTGTGTTTTTGATTTTGGGCCTGGTAGCAGCGCTGATAGCACCAGTGTTTTCAGTTACTGCTTGACAATGTTTTGGTTTGACCAAGGACTTTTCTGAGCCTCATGTTATGCCAGGGAGGAGGGGAAGCCGGGAGGAGGCAGAGACAGGACACCTGACCCAAACTGACCAAAGAGGTTATTCCATACCACAGCACGTCATGCCTGGGATGTGAACACGGAGGGGAGAGACCCGGAAGGGTGCGGTGGTGGTGGTGGACTGGGGGTGCACGGCATGGTCAGGTTTTTGGTACTGGGGGGTTCGCTGCTGGGGGGTGCACTGGCTGGGTCGGGCTTGGTGAGCAGTTGTATTCTCTTTCCTTGTATTTCTCTTGTATTATTACTGGTGGTAGCAGCAGTGATGTGTGTTATACCTCAGTTACTAAACTGTTCTTATCTCAACCCGTGCGAGTTACATTTTTTTTTTTCCTCGATTCTCCTCCCCATCCTCCCGGGACTGGGGGAAGAAAAGGAGGGGGAGTGAGTGTGAGTAAAACTGCTGTGGGTGGGGGGCTTAAACCACAACAGCTTAATAGAGAGCCTCAACAAGCCCTTGGGCAGTTTCTTCTCTAGTGCTGAGGTAGTGAGACAGACTTATGGAAAGACAAAGTAAGGTAAAAAAGCATGACATGCTTAAGGTGCTCTTATTGTATCAAGATAATAAATCATTCAGCCATTCTTCAGCTTCTCTATTCAAAGGACAGATATAGTGGAGAGAAACAGGAGATTATATGGAGTTGCTTCATGACTAAATCTGTCTAAATGTAAAGTCAAATGAAACATGAGAAGAAAACCAGAAATAATTATCAAAGATTAGATACAAACCAACTAACCAAGAAACAGCTTAATTTGGAAACAGAAAGACCAGGCAAGATTTTATCATATGCAAGGCATTGTCAGAAAGAAATATTCCACACTGAAGTGCTAGCTGAAAGATAAGGAGGAGCTGGCATTTACACAGCGACCAGTATTCTACCAGTGGAGTTAGAGTCTCCCCATTTATCTGCTGTAACCACAGACATGCAGGATTGCTCTCTCCAGCTCCAACACAGCACCTCTTTGCTGTGGCTTTGCTCTCATGCACCCACAAGAACAAAGAGGCTCTCATGACCTCCTGGAAGAAACCTGACCAAAGTGCTGGAGCCAAGAGCCCACCTCAGGAAGAGTTGCTAATACTTTGGAAAGGCTTGGAGTGCACTGACCCAGGGTTGTATCTTTCCTTCTACTGGATCTGTCTTCCTCTGATAGCTGGTAAGATGAGACACGGGCTACATCTCCAGAACTTCTTGCACGCTGACCACCAGTGAGTCAGAATAGGGATGACAAGTCAGGATATTTCTTACATGAGTGGTCAAATAAATGTGCTGCTGCTGTCAATTTAGCCAAACACCTGAAACAAACAGTTTTTAAAAGCTACGAGTTGTAGGGGTCTACAACAAACCCCTTTTAACTTGTTAGCTGCCTTGGGTAGACAGAAATGTCCGAGTCTTGTACTGTCTTGGTCATTATGGCTCCAAAGGCACTGCAGCCTCCCAGCAGGTCTTAAGTGTTCTTTGGGACCTACTGCTTGCATTTTTCACTTTCCACCTTCTCTCACATTCAAAAATAGTTCAATTTGTATTTTCCCCCAAATGCAGCATCCTATGGATTAATTAGCATGTCCTTTAGATGTTCAATCTTCATCATCCTAACATGCTTTTTTAGGCTCACATTTTCACCCCATCTGCGTCCCATCAATGCTTTGAATAAAGACTGGAAATATACAGAAAAATCAGACATTTTCAAACATCCTATTACAAAATTTTTAATCATCCTATCTTCACTCGATTTCTCTCCTCACCACACGTACAGCTTATTTTTATTTAGGCATCTATACTGTTCTCATAAAAAGTTTGAAACATTTTAACAGCATATTTATAAGTTTAAAACCCCTTTCCAAGGATTTTTTTCATAAACCTTAACCTATCACTATTTCTATATTAATCCAATTTATCAAACAAATAAAGCAGTATCCTGATGTAAGCCTGAGTTAACAAGATTTACAAGAATCCAATTTACCAGGGATAATTTGTGTCACAACATAAACAGCTGACATCAGCAAGCAGAGATCTGCTCTGCAGCTTTTGAAAATGCGGTCTTTATCACCATTTTACCATTTCCCACCCCAATTTCAGAAGCACAGTAATCCATGTGAGTGAGCTGTTGAGTGAGAGTCTAGAAACTGCTTCCTTAAACATATACAATGGAAGATTAGGGAAATCAGTGAAAGTTTTCAAGATCAACCCAATGCAGAGCTGCTCAAGACCACTTTCACAAGCAGTTTCTGAGTTATAAATTATACATAGAGAGAGTTTGTAGTCGGAAAGCTTTCCTTTATGTAGTTGATCTTAGAGTTCCCAAGACAAGTTGAATTTTTGGCTTTCTAGAAATGATGACACCACACAGAATGCAAGCAGTAGACTAGTTAAACCAACTTTGTACCTTTATTAAATCCTCTCTTACATGCTGTAGAGGCAAAAAGCTATCTTTTAGGTTTCTTTGTGTGTCAGGTTTTGCACTCGATAGCAGCTGGAGTTTGGTATTCTCCAACTTAAAGCCACTGACGTTTCTAGGACAAATAAATTTGTTTTATAGAACAAATTGTACTTGCAGCATTATGTTCAGGACTAGCTTATTCTGACACTCTTGTTAACAACTTGATGACATAAATTTGCGACTATTAAAAGCCCATCTCAGGATCAATGCTATATATGGCTGTGTTAACCTTTCACCACTAGAATTCTGAACTTACTACGTAAATTGGTTGAGATCATATGAGCGTAATCCTAACCATCACTTTTTAAAATACATTTCTGTCAAACAACCTTGCTGAGGTTTTCTATGCATGCTAGTCTGATCTCCACACCTGTAAATGCAAGTCTATAGCCTCAAAGGTTAGCCTTCAGCCTCAGAATAAAGGACAATGAATCTTCACAGACCTTAAAACATGTTATGTAAAATTAGAAGCTGCAACTTCTTTATGCAAAGATTATACAGAACAATGATAGTGTAAATAGGCTTTTGCTGAACAATCACTAGACAATGCTGCCAGACCAAATTGTATTCTACATCTGTAGAAAAGATCTGCGCTTGACTCCAAAGAGAAGACCCCCACCACTGGCTCAGATGACATACTAAGTTTCATCTTACAAGAGTGACAGGCATGATGAAGGAGAAAGTTATGTGCCTTAAACTAAAATTAAGACAAGTACAGGAAAATGGAAGCTTTGTGAAATCCAGCACTTGTGGTTCACAGAAATGAAAATCTAATATTTATATACAGGAGCACTTAAAATCATGAAATACAGACCACTGAAAACTTCACCATGACACATGACATGGTTTTCTGTTCCAAACAGGAAGCCAATGCCCCAAACCAATGTTAAATGCTTACCCCTCCACTGCCTCATATTAAGACTTTCAATAGTATTTATATATCATAAGGACTTTCAATCATATTTATAATTCCTGTCATTAGGATATTCCTTAAAATACAAACAGAATACCCAAGTTAAGTTTGTTCCAGTAAATTTTCCAAGGGATAGGCACCAAGCATGCCTCTCCCTGGACTGCTGCTGGCTAGCCTAAGAATCCGGCCACACGTGGTGATTTATCTCCACTAACATCAAAGTCAGTGCTAGTTGCTCCAGACACTGACTTCGCACAAGCTTCGTTTCATTCCAGCTCATTTGGGTTTTAATCACAAGCTCTACACAAAACTGGCTTTGCCACACAGGATCTTTTATTCAGGCAAAAGGAAACATTGCTTAGGTAATGGCGGCCAAATAGCATCCAACAACATAAACTGTCCAGCAGCAAAAACTATGTACCCTTGGGTAACGTCATGGCTCCCCTGTATGGATATTTAATCAGTTCTCTATAGACCGTACCATGCATTTTTCTGTTTTGACTCTCTTTTACCCTGCGCCTAGCATGCTTTTGAATTGCTTATTTATGTTACCCATTGCCTAAGGATGCATTCGGGTGCCACTGACTAAAAGCATCTCCATGTAGTTCGCAGTAAATGCCTTTAAATAATGTAAATAAATATTTCCTAATTTCATAGAATCATAGAATAGTTAGGGTTGGAAAAGACCTTAAGATCATCAACTTCCAACCACCCTGCCATGGGCAGGGACACCTTGCACTAAACCATGTCATCCAAGGACTCCATCCGACCTGGCCTTGAACACTGCCAGGGATGGAGCATTCACAAATTCCTTGGGCAACCCATTCCAGTGACTCACCACCTTCACAGTAAAGAACTTCTTATATCTAACCTTAACTTCCCCTCTTTAAGTTTGAACCCACAGTCTCATCATACAATATTAAAACATATTGTAAAGGACATTTGTTAACTGGATTTTAGTTGAGCAGTCAGCCTCAAGTACTTCATCACTTTTAACTCTGTTCTACTTCACATTTTTCAGGCTTGCACAGCATCCCTTTTCCCCTACATAATAAACTGACATTTTCATCAGCACTGTAATATTCCCATAGGAATAACTGCCACAGAATAATCACCCAACTTCTAAATATGGGTCAACCCCCTCCATAAAAATCAAATCTACACCTCCCAAGCTGCAGATAGGCTAGAAGTTAGTAATTAAAGGTTGCCAAAACCTAGCCTACACCGTACCTTTTCACTACGGAAACTGCCTGCAAGCCAAGTTCCTTGTTTCATGAAACTACAGCTTCATTACTAGCAGTACCCATGGAACACTAAGACAGTGATGACTGATGCTAAAAAAGGCAGATACATTTAACCAGCTTAAAATCACTTATATAAGCCCTGAAATAATCAGAGAGAAGACTTAATATCTGCCAGGAGTTTGATGTAACATGATTGAGTCTTAGTGCATTTCAAGGCCATTTAAATTGTTTTCCTATGAGTAAATGCGCTTAGAAAAGCACAATAGTTTGACTTTATAAATTAGTGGGAATAGCAACATTAAAAGGAAGAATGTAATAGAATATTCAAATATACTTACATAACTACGTTTCTCTAATAAGGGATACAACACAGCATGTAGAGAGAATAACCAAAAATTCTTCAAACATCATAAAAATTACAAACAAGTTATATATTTATATATAATATGTGTATATTCCACAGAAAATATTTCCAGAATAAGCATAATGCAAGCTAGAGAACATAAAGTGCTGCTCCACTGAGATAACAGAGCTTTTAGAAAATATATCAAAGTTAGCTGTGTGCAGCACTGAAAACATTACTATAATAATTCTTCAAACACACTAAAAGACTACCAAATTCAACATGGTAACAACTATTTTTGGTTTCACAGATCTTTTCTTTTTATCTAAATGGTATTACATGGGAAAACAGGAAAATGATTGAAAGATACCCAAGACACTCTCTTTATTGCTCTGACAGATGAACATCATTACTTTTGACAAAGCAAGCTATGGGAATTATGGAGACTCATACCAAAACCACAATAAATTTCAGAAGCACTACTAGAATTAAAGGAAGCAGAGATGACCAGCATGGCTGCCAAGAGTAAAGACAGAAAGAATATTAATACAAAGAGCCTGAAGTTTTCACTAAGGAATTCACACACCATAACAAACATGTCTAATGATACCCCAGGCAATAAGACAACATAAGCAGTTTCACATGCAAATAAGCACAAGGAGAACAACTATTGCTTGCTTTTGTTTTTTAAACAGACTATGAACATGTCAGGTCTACTGATGAATTTCACTTTGCATCCAGTCAGTTCACAGAGATCCACTGAGAGTGTTTTCAACAGGTTTAGCAAGGCAGAGGGACTGTTTGACAGCCTGCAAAAAGTAATGCTGAGGCTTTTTTTTCCCCTAAAGGAAAGGGTCTTTCAGTAGAAGTAATTGTTAATAGATCTTTACACAAAGGTTCCAGGCACAAGTGGTTTATCACAACACTTCCGTTTAAAGACATGAATACCAGAAACATTAAATGTAACCACTAGCTACAGGGTTACACACAGATAATGACTTACCATCACATGGACTTCTCTTCTGCAAATCATAACATGCTTTAATGAAACTAGTGCACCACATAATGTTTTTTTTTTTTTTCTCCATTGCAGATTAACACATAAGGATACAAAGAATTACATTCAATATTTTAATATGCTTTCTTCCTTACCTCTTTACTGTAAAAGGCAGTGGTTTTGAACCAATGTTTGGAATAGATAATCAATATCAGCATTTAAGTTCTTTAAAACCCTTGTAAAAATAGTTTTGCCTTACCATAAGCATGGGCAGATCCTGGGCTGAGAGATGGTTGGTGCAACTCTTTGGTTGGAGTAAAATAGACTTCTTTTCCCTGGTGCTGGCTCATTTTTCCTGGAGTTAAATGCTGTGACTCATCACTGCTTGTTACCACTGCTGAAATACAAAATGGATGCTCATTCAATAATGTTACGTGCTTGTGCATAGATTTCTATTAACAACTTCACTGCTATTTATGAAATGTATGCAAAAGTTATGTTGTGAAATTGTTCATTCTAGAAAATTAGGATTCCAAAACAGAGATTTGCTTTTGAGGGGATGGCATAAAGAAGCCAACAAGACTGATAGAAGACATGAGCAGAAGATGAAAACAAAAACTAGGAGGTAGGGAAAGGCTGCTACTGAATATAGATACAGTATTAAGCTGTTACTTAACATCTGAAATCCTGCTTTTCTTTGCACTTCTGTGATAGTTCTTGTTTTAACTAGCCACAATACAGCCAATCCAGGAAACGACTTGCCAGATCAAGCTTTGCTACCATCCCAGAAAGTTAAGATGAACATATGTACACATACCACAAGAACCAAAACTAATCAATAAAGACCACATACAGACTCTGTCAGGGTACAAAGCCAGACTGGATGGGGCTTTGAGGAATCTTCCCTGCTGGAAGGTGTCCCTGCCCATGGTGAGGAGGCGAAATTATATGGTCTTTAAGGTCCCTTCCTACCCAAACCATTGAGTGATTCCATACGAAGGCAAAGGCTTAAAGCAGAAGAGTTTCTCTTTGAACCTTACTAGTCTGAAAGAACTATGTGACATTTTCTGGCTATTTATAAGATCACCTGCCCAGCCACCCCATTTATGGCGTCTGTACATTTCCTTAAGCCACACACAACAAAAGTGCACCCTTTTTCGTAGTGGAAGAATGGCAGACTCAGTTAACACCCCTGTAAAGTAGATATACTGACAAAAAATGATCAGAGGAGGAAACAATAGATGTTTACTAAAGAAGAGGCTGCACTGGGCAAACATGCTGTCCTTGATTCTGCAGCTTAAGAATAGCTTACCTTTGAGGCTACAGGCTGGCATTTACATTTAAAGTTCTCTTCTATCCCAAAACATTCTATGATTGTAATTCTTCTTAGGTTTCACATGCCATCTCTACAGCTTGAAAAACAGATTTGATAGGCATATGCTCAATGTGTCTGACAAGACAATAGCATTGCCAACAACTCCTTCCACTCAAAGGCCTGCTAATTTATTTTCAGCCCTTCACTCAGGCTTCACAGAGCACTCATCCAAGAGAAAGATCTCTATTCATCCCTTAGTTTACCTGAGTTTAAACCCATTCCATCTATCTCCCTGAAGATGAGCAGAGAGTTATTTTAGGGAAGAAACACCAATTAGTAAATACCAAAGCCTCCTCACAACTCTTTGGAGGGCACATTTCAATACCAAGAGAACTATTAGAGCTGATAATACATACTTTATTTAATTTCCTCATACTGACCATCAGATAACTGATATATAGTTTGTCAGTATGATTCATGCATCAGAAGAAACACAAATTGGGGTCTTTGCAGCCAATTTATTTCATCGGATAAAGCTAAGAAGAATAATAAAATATCTGAAGTGGCAGATTCCCAATTCCTCTGTTTCTATAATGAGCATGTGAAAGTGCCTACACTCCTGAAAATAGCACAAGGACATCAGATACAGGAAAAAGGTTTATTATAATTCAATTCTGCATTATTTTGTAATGTCTATAATAAGCAATATCAGCTAAGACCATGGCTTCTACATGGATTTCTCACCAAGAAGAAAGAACTGGTGCCTGTACCTTTCTCTTCCCCAAATAAATGAACTCCTAATCCCAGGCAAAATTATTCTGCCAGTCAGATGATCATACTAAGGCACATGAACCAGTGAAACTACTAAGCCTTTAGATGCATGCATGCACCTATATACATACACTGAAGTTTTCCCCATGATCACATCAGACCCAATCCTTACTGAAGCATTACAGAACACACACCTGTTCATTTCTGCAGATGTTAAGTTATTGACATTAAGCGAACACACACCTGTTCATTTCTGCAGATGTTAAGTTATTGACATTAAGCGAACCATATAGCCATATAAACAGACAAGCTCAAAATAAAAACTGTTTCTGAACCATTATTTCCATGTCTTTACTATCGCTACTACAATAACACTTGAAGATTTAATTTCAGAGTGATAAATATATTATTTTCTCTTTCAGGTACATAATTTAAAAGATTTTGTTTTCTCGCCATGACTGGGTAAGGCGAAGAATAAACTCTTCCTAATAAATAGTAATAATAATAAAAAAAAAGGTTAACATAAGGAATGTTTAGATGAGCAGTATGCCAGGTAAAATACTTCCCCAAGAGTAAATTTTCATTGCACTTCAACTTCACAATTACAATACAGAAGGAAATCTAGTATTTAGCCCAGCAGCCTACACGCAAAGATACAGCCTAAAAGATAAGCACATGTGCAAACATACTGTAGGAGAGGGGAATCACTTACTTGATGGTCCATGAGAGTCTCTGTTATCACCATGATGCTGTGTACACATACAATTGAAGAACGAGGAACAGCAAACATAAAAATCCAGGCCAGGAAGAAGCAAGTGCACAAAAGCAGCAGTGGGAAAGAAGGACAATGAAAACAGTGTTAGTTCATAACTAAAATACAACATGCACCTCAGTACCAAAGGCAAGGTATCAAGAGACTTAGCAGTTCAGAAAAGCTGAAGCAACAAAACTGACAAATATGCATATAGAGCAGCCAATATTAGAAGCCATCATCGTATACAGTTAGTAAACAGTAACTGCCCCAACCGCTAATTCAGAGTGGAACCTCTCCATCAGGAATGCAGTGCTCAAATAACTTGATACACAATGTATTTTAAGAAATGTTTAGCTGGAACGTTTTCAGAAGACTAAAGTTCTGAAGAAAGATGAAATAACACAAAACTTGTTTCCAAAACTGCTCCACTCTCAGACAGGTATTTTGGAAAGACAAAAACTTCTAAGCCATCAGTAATGTGCAAGCGACCACTATGTGAGATCCAAGCCTAACTGCTATTGCACACAAACATGAACTTAAAAGCCACAGATTCAGATTATCTGTAAATACAGGGAAGATTTTAAATTGCTCAGAACGCAAGACAAAAGTGCAGCTTAAAATTTAAGAGGTCATTTTCTATCAAACTATTTCCAAAGAATCAAGTTGTATGACAAATTATCTCTGCCCACTGAATCAGATATAGGCACGACAAATAGGCATATACATATAGGGATCAAATACAGGCACTACAGGTGAGTAATTATATAGTAACAGCATGACATTTGATCTGGAATCTTTTATAAATCATTGCTACCCCAGGTCACAACTGGGGCTAAAATCCCACCATGTTCAGCCACATACAGATGTAAGGTAAGTTCCACAAACGTCTTAAAGGACTTTCTACTTTTGAAAGCCACAAAGAAAAGGAGGAGAAAACAAGCATACTGATCAGCATGAACATTTCGTCCCTATAAACAAGATAAATCCAAACATGCTGTATCTTCTATACACCAAATAAAAAACATCTGCTCTATAAAGGAGAGAAAGCCTTGCTCTGTTTTAAAGAAGATCCAATCTTGCCTCTCTGTTATGAGGACTAAACAACAGGGAACTTGAAAAATAAAAATCTTTGCAAGCAGGAATCTTGTCCTACAATCCTGATCTCAAAACAGCGACTTTTTAATCCCTCATAGCTGACTAGGGTTGTTAGATTGACAGTGCAATGTGCAAATGTAAAGTACTGCAATGAAAATACAGCAATTGCAGTGCACATCATTGGAAAGGTGAGGAAACCCTTCTTTAATTATTCTGCACTCCCTGGAAAAGGACTTGATTAAACAGGAGAAGCCAAAATAAACTACAGGTGCACTTGGTAAACAATCTTCCACCCTGTCAGAGAATAAATTTAAGTCAGACTGAAACACTGCTAAGAGAACTCATCACACAGGTTCAGGTACTAGTACAAGAAAAACATTCAAGAATTCAATGCTTTTCAAGACAAAGTGTTTCTTTTCAATGTAGAGATAACACACTGCAACTAGGAAACAACTTCTGTTCAGACTGGAACTGTATTGCCCTTCACAGGTTTTAGATTCAGGAGAACAATGACTGACAAGAGACCAAGATAAAGGAGCCTGCAGTAATTGTACAGAGATCCAGCAACTGACTGAAGGGCTGAGAACACCACTATTCAGCACTGGTCTGCTTCACTGCATGCTAGAAGTTGGAAAGTAAGAGAAGAGAACTGGAAAAATAAATTGTTAACAGACACAGAGGATCAGAAGTTTCTGAGACTCGGACAGCACGTCCACTCGCAGCGCATACTTACACGTTGAAGAAACAGAGTGAAAAAGCACCGCAGCAGGTCCTGTGTCACTGCCTGCCTCTCAAGCAGCCTTGACCAAGATACAACATGACACCACAGAGCAGGGCAACTTGTCACCTGAGATGATGCAGGGACTTTTTATGTAAATATTTTAGCATGACATGGTTAATCCTATGAACTGGTACAAACAGCTCCTACGCCAGAGGCTGAAACACAAGCCTGTCTAACTCTGTCCCTGATCTTCTGCCATAGACATTCTGTTTACACACCAAACTGCCTCCGTTGCTGGTCAACCCCTCTCTTTATTAGAGCTTTTTGGGCCTGTGTATTTATCTAAAATCTGCAGAATACATATTTCTAAATATTGATGCAAGACTTTAAGTTACTGAAATGAGACTATTTTAGGCAAAAAGACCTCTTAATTTTCCAATAATCCACTGCATCTCTGTCATCTGCAGTTCATAACACTGCAGACTGGGGATTCAAACCCCTAAGGGAACAAGCCATGACAGCGTTTCTACTTCAGTGTTTTCTCTGAAAAGAATATCCTCAGGGCATTCCTGTCCTTCACCTCTGTCCTGGGTTCAGCAGTAGCAGTCATTTTTCTCCTTCTTAGTAGCTGGTTCAGTGCTGTGGTTTTGACTTCCAGCCTGGGAACAGCGCTGATAACACCAATGGTTTTAGCTGCTGCTCAGTAATGTTTAGTTTGACCAAGGACTTTCTGAGCCTCATGCTCTGCCAGGGAGGAGGGGAAGCTGGGAAGAAGCAGAGACAGGACACCTGACCCAAACTGACCAAAGAGGTATTCCATACCACAGCATGTCATGCTTAGTAGGGGGCAGTCATCTGGAAGAATAAGTTCACTGCTTGGGTCAGGCTGGGTATTGGTCGGTGGGTGGTGAGCGGTTGTATTATTTTTCCTTGTAACTTCCCTTATCATTATTATTATTGGCCTTAGCAGCAGTGATTTGTGTTATACCTTAGTTACTGGACTGTTCTGATCTCAACCCGTGGGTGTTACATTCTTTCGATTCTCTTCCCCATCCCTCCAGGAGTGGGGGGAGGAAGAGGGAGGGGAGTGAGCTAACGACATCATGGCAGATTTACAGCTGGGCTTAAACCACGACAACCTCCCACATTTTTTATTCTAAATATACAAAATTAAGAGAAGCACACACTTATTTCCTGAGACAGAGCCTACATTTATTTTAACATTTATTTAAGTGATGACTTTGCCTACAGATTACAGAACAAGTCCTTTGACAAGGGAGGTACTCAACACTACTGTGACAGATTTAGCTTCTGCTGAAGCACAATTAGTTAAAAACGTTGCTACCAAAATACACAAAACCTACCCTCCTCCCAGTAAGGTTTTAGATTAAGAATAAGGAATAAACCCAGCAACATAAACCATCACATGAGACAGCAGCCACAACTCTCTTTTCATACAAAAGCAGCACTGTGCTTCAGAAAAGCACTTAGACATTCATTTCTCAGAAATAGAACTGTTACTAAACCTAAAACTATATCTGCCAACTTGTGCGATAAAACAAAGTCCTTTTCCTATCGAAAATGAGGGTAAAAGCAAAAATGTATGTCATGATATCATGTCTGAATCTCACAATACAAAAATAAATCTTTTTAAAAATACTTACTAGATTTACAACCTAAACCTACATTTAAATTCTTACTACAGTTTAAATGCATGCTTTATAGCCAAGTCAGAGTTTTCACCCTGCTGAAAACAGGCTTTTCCTGGAAGCAGTCTCTAATATGTGTCAATCACTAAGATTACATTTATATTCAGATACATTACAATAAGATACATTTAAATTCAGAACCATTAACCCAACCTGCAAAGGTGATTAGTAAAAAGGACTTCTATTCTATGCTCCAAAGAAAAAAGGTACTTTCATATCTGCTGATGTATCTAGATAGCAAGGACTGCATGTATAGGTCGTATCAAAGGCAATGTGTTTATGAAATACACGTTCTGACAAAAATCAGAACTCACTATTAAGTTTTCTTTTAAAAATCATTTAGGATGAGAATGGTTTACATTCCTATGTTATGTCCTCAGTTCTGGGCCAGTGAGGCTTGTCTAAATTGAATTATGATTTTATAGAAAAAAAAAAGGCAAAACTTGTTCTCAAGAATTCAAACCAAAGTGTCTAGTATTTTGCATTGCTTCAATAGTTCCAGACTACAAAAATAGTTTGCTGAGGTGTCATCACATCTGCATTCAAGGACAGTATATATCAACCTAATTATGAGACAGGAAAAGCATTTCATGCGAGATATTTCTCCACACTGATTCTGGAAAGAAAAGCCCACAGTGTTCAGTTCTGTGACCATAGAATCATAGACTAGTTAGGGTAGGAAAGGACCTTAACATCATCTAGTTCCAACCCCCTAACACGGGCAGGGACACCTCACACTAAACCATGCCACCCAAGGCTATGTCCAATCCGGCCTTGAACACCACCAGTGATGGAGCATTCACAGCTTCCCTGGGCAACCCATTCCAGTGCCTCACCACCCTCACAGCAAAGAATTTCTTCCTCATATCCAAACTAAACTTCCCCTGTTTAAGTTGGAACCCGTTACCCCTTGTCCTATCACTACAATCCCTAACGAAGAGTCCCTCCCCAGCATCCCTACAGACCCCCTTCAGATTACTGGAAAGCTGCTATGAGGTCTCCATGCAGCCTTCTCTTCTCCAGGTGGAACAGCCCCAACTTTCTCAGCCTATCTTCATACAGGAGGTGCTCCAGTTCCCTGATCATCCTCGTGGCCCTACTCTGGACTTATTCCAACAGTTCCATGTCCTTTTTATGCTGAGGACACCAGAACTGCACACAATACTTCAAGTGAGGTCCCACGAGAGCAGAGTAGAGGGGCATTCCTTCCCTCCAACGTATCAACCGAACCACACAGCTTGGTGTCATCACCAAACTTGCTGAGGGCACGCTCAATCCCACTGTCCATGTCACCAACAAAGATGTTGAACAAGATCTGTCCCAACACCCATCCCTGAGGGACACCACTCGTTACTGGTCTCCAGCTGGACATTGAGCCATTTACCACAACTCTTTGCGTGCGGCCACGCAGCCAGTTCTTTATCCACCGTGTGGCCCACCTATCAAATTGATGTCTCTCCAACTTAGAGACAAGGATGTCATATGGGACAGTGTCGAACGCTTGATCTCCTTTGTTCTCCCATGAGCCAACAAATACAGTAGAAAGCTGATATCTCTAAAATGGGCTTTTTCAACCCCTCAAAGGACCTAAAACTGTGTAGCAATATGTTGATCAGCGTTTTTCCTGCATGCTTGCAACTCATGTATTTAATGAATTTTAATCAGACTAATGGAACAAAACAAAAGGATGCTGGAGTCAGCCTCTTCAATGGGAACTCTAGCCACAGGACAAGGGGTAATGGGTTCAATCTTAAACAGAGGAAGTTCAGGTTAGATATAAGGAAGAAGTTCTTTACTGTGAGGGTGGTGAGGCAATGTAACAGGCTGCCCCAGAAAATGGTAAATGCTCCATCCCTGGCAGTGTTAAAGGTCAGGTTGGAGGCACATGGTCTAGTGGAAGGTGTCCCTGCATATACGGACACCCCAGAGGGGTTGGAACTAGATGATCTGAAGTTCCTTTCCAACCCTAACCATTCTATGATTCTGTGATTGCAGCTAAGTCTGCAACACTGAAAAATCTCAAATATGACACCTGACACTGGTAAGTATGTATAAATATGACACTGGTAAGTGTCAGGATTTGCAAAGACTCAAGGTCCTCAGCATTACTGGATCAAATCACTCTTAATATATATGCACCTTTTTTTAGCTGTATTCAGTTTTAATTATTTACTACAGTGTATACCTGAGCAAGTACACTAGACTCCCAGATAAACTTCCAGAAATGATTTTGTCAGCTGTAGTGTAATACATAAAACTTCACATTGTAACTGCAATTAAGACAATTACCCTACTATATGCTTTTTTTGTAAGAAATGCTTACAGTAGCCAATCACAGTATACCATCAGTTAAAAAAAAACTTATTCTGAGGTGATAATTCAGGTGCTTAAGCACACGGATGAAAGGCAAATATATCCTTACCCTCAATATTCTTCTGAAGCAGACTTAGTAAAGTATATATAGCCTCATTTCAAGACACCTTCTTAAATTCACGCTATTGTGAAGGCAGGTCACAAAAAGAAAACCAGCACATTTCAAATTACTTAAAGTTTTTTCTAAGCTGGTACTTCTTTCACTATTATTTTAGGAAACAAGGAGCACAGCAACTAAATTGACAGATTTTTTTAAATAAGTATCTTATTGCACAGTTGACATATGATATTCACAGTGCCTGGGATATAGATGCATTAGCACTGCCACAATCACTGAATTTGTTTTTTACAGAAAAAAAAGCCAACAATTTTCTTAATGCACTGCAAAACGGCTTGTCTCCAAATTCATCACTTAAGATAAAGGCAGTAACAAAACACTTGGTCAAATTAATACCTCCATGCAGTAGTTGAACCATTTACAAATAACGTCTGCGACTATGAGGTTTTATTGAACTTCACTTCGGGTACAGAGGAAAAAAAAAAAATACCTTATTTTGCCTTTGGGAGGCAGTGCTTGTACCAGAAAGCAGCTTTGGAAACTAAAAATCATTTCCTGCTTCAGGTTTTACAGTCCTTTCACATAATACAGCTTGTGGAAAAATTAAACTCTTACATAATTTCAATGTTATGATGATGATGAAGTGTCATGGTACTCACAAGCCCTTTCCTGGTTTTAAATTGTGCTTAGAAAGGAAGAGCTGGCAATTTCACTACCTCAGAAATTCTTGATAATCAGGGCAGACTATCAATTCTTTCACCTAAAATGACTCTGTTAATATACAGTTATTATGCCTCCGGTCTTTTCTGCCCCTCATTCCATCAAGAAATACATTATTTTTTCTTTTATGCATAGATCACTTACTAGTAAGTATCAATTAATAAGACTGAGAGGAATACCTTTTTCTTTTGGGACATCAAGGATCAAACCCAAGAATCATGTTTCTGGACAACCACCCCTCTTGCCATGAGAATCTAGTAAATGAGAGATGGTACTACATGATATTCCAAATGCATTCACCAGAAAAGCACTGATTCAAACCAAACTAGAATGTATTCAAACTGTTTAATCCTCTCCCTGCATCTTCACATTCATCAGATTACATGAAGCCAGATTTAAGCTACTCACTAAATTTCTCTCGAATTCCCCATCAACCAGAACAGTCTCCATGTTGAAAAGGCCCGTTGTCTGTCTGTCCATCAGAGTTCTTCCATCCTGCTATTCTAGATCCTGGAGAGGGAAAGAAAAATACAAGAATTCAATTCCAATGTCTAAAATCCATTCAAGGGCTTCACTCTCTCTCCCCTGTGTTTTAAGAGGGTAAATAGCCTGCTATTATAAACTGTGCATATTACGGCTCCTTGCAGAACATACACATCACCCATAAACCCCAACTTTTTAAGAACAGAGAGGGTAGTTTCAAGTAAAACGGGCAAAATGAAAGGTACTTACAGAGGTAAGCATTTACTTTTACAAATAAGGAAGATTTATGCTGGAAGAACACAAGCAACAAAGAAACAAAACACACACACAAAAAAAAACCCAAAACAAACAAAAAAAAAACAAAACAAAAAGAAACCCACAGGTTTCTTTGCCTTGTATTTCCTCTTGTCAGCACACCACTCCTGCCCTGCAGGCATATGCACACAAGCTGCTTGGGTACATAAAAGCTACTCTGAAGCAGAGTTTAGGGCTTCCCAGCAGAACTCCAGAAACAGCCACATTTTGCTTTATGGCACCAAGACACAAATTCAATTATTGCGCAAGCCAGCACCCTCTGGGGCAGAGCAGGCATTCAGCTGGCAGTCACCACATGCAGGCCAGAAAACAATGCCCTGTTCTCTGTGTTCTTTAGACATTTCCTATTTACTTTTTTTGCTGGAGCAAGAAAGCTACAATAAACCTTAGTATGCACACAACATTAGGAACCACCAGTGAGACACAAAAATGGTCTCGAATCAAGCAAAACTTGGTGGGAAAAACACACCTTAACCATTCATTCATTTAGTGGGCTTCAAGAGGTAAGCAGATCAAAACAGGATGCCTCCAGAGATGTTGGAACTAAATGATCTTAAGGTCCTTTCCAACCCTAACTATTCCATGAACTATTCTATGATGTGCATCTACAGCCCATTGCTCTGCTTCTGTCTCCAAAGCCCCCACCAACAAAAGATCCAAGCAGATTAAGACGGCTCAAGCTGACCAGTTCAAAACAGTAAAGGCAGTATGTCACAGAGAGAAAACCCTGTGGTTCCACCCTCCACAGGTAAGTTGTTGATCATAGAATTAGCCCAGGGACTTTTCTGGGGTTTATTTTCCTTTGGTTTTGTCTTGGGTGGGGTGAGGGGGCAGGAAGCAGCTAAGTTACAAACCAAATTGTGAAACCAGCACTTGTGCAAGACCAGGGGTAGCATGGGGATGGTGACTTTTGTTTTTTGAGTAACAATGTTAGCATGTTGTGCTTAAGGTAATACAGCAAGCTATGGCTTCACCTCAAGCTTTAGCAGCAACAGATTAACTGAGGACAGGGGGATGAGGAGGCATCACAGCCCCTCCTGGGAGCCTGAGGAGCATCCCAGGTACAAGAGGATGGGAGGACTAGATGAAGACACAAGACCTTGTGGTTCAAAGTCTGCCTCAGGAAATACACACTCATGAAAACAAATCTCACTATAAATCTCATCATTTGTTCAACTGTGTTCAATATTTTTATTATCTTGTTTTGTTTTGTATTATATAAAGCACATTAGAATTAAAAACTACTCAGGAAGAACATACTGTATTAACACACTACAGCAAGTTATCCATACCACATGCCACTAAAACATGAAAAGAAGCATTAATAAAAAGTTTAACAAAAAGACTGTTGTAAAGAAACTGCATACAGTTCCTTATGACTCACTTCAAAGAGCTGACAAGGATCTCACTTAAGTACCTGAGCAATTACCGAGGTAGCACATAACTGGGAAGCATATGGCTAAATGTTTCCATATACATTAGAAATAGCAGACATCTGAAGGGGGATGACCGCAAGTGATTAATTTACATTAATAAAATGAAAGATGGAATTACCACAGAAAGAGATCTTCACCCCAGAAGCTGTGATTCACAGGGCAGCAGGCACTGCGACTCACGCCTTCCTCACAGCAACACAGGGGGGCAGAACTGAGTAATGACTGTTGGAAGCTGCTCCTTGTCATCTCTTCCCCCCACACCCATTTCAGGTTCTATTATTAACAGGCAATTCAGCAACACCGGGCTGCATACACACTCAGTTTACAGAAACACTAAACTCTCTTAAACAGGATGAAAACGGAGTGCCATTTCAAACCAATGTATACGCTGATATTTAAAGCGATTACTCAGCCTTTTTAGTTACATAAACTTGAAACCATGCTGAAGTTATCCAAATAAACAGGTCTTTCCTGAAACAGGAATATTCACCCTAAAACAATTTTAAACCCAGCTCTATTTTTAACAGACAATTTTTTAAATCTTAATTTTTGTTGTCAGAATGGTGTATTCTGCTTTTCCATATGTCCAAGCAACCACAGCCGCTACATCCTTCCTTATCTCAGTCTCAAGAGTAGTATCATCAGACAAGCGCCCTAATGTTTAATTCTTAGTGTTTGTGGTCACTTGTGGTCCTCAGGAAACTCATACTTCAGCAGGGTCCCAAGGACTGCAGAGAAGTTACTTGGGAGAGGGAGGCAGTTCTCCCTGCTCACGGCATATTTGAGCAGGCAGGCAGAGTAAAGCAGGTGCAGAAACAGTTGAGGACTATCTTCCCCCACACTGTTTAGCTTATGAGTAGACAGCCAGCTTAGCTTATTTTTCTGGGCAAAATGAAGGCTTGAAAGAGAAAAACATTTTACCTGAAATATGCCAAAATAAACACCAAGGAAGGAAAAGAGATCACTCAGCAAAAGGACATTTGCTAAAAAGTCAAATAAGTATGAATTTGGAGAACAGATTTGTTTTGAAAATTACTTAATACTTCCAACCACCTGAGTCCCAAAGCTTTGAAACAACTTTCCTATCAATGTAGGAAAGGGAATTTGTTTGTAAATGCAGCCAGGTTATTATGAAGAGATTGTTACAAAAACTACCAATGGCTGAAGTAATCTGTTTTTCAGTTAGCTGCACCTCAAGAATAGGAAAATCCAGCTTGGGTCTCCCATAGAAGCAATGAAGAGCATGGATCAAGGAAAGCCAACGCCCTGTGTGAACAGGACCCTTTCCACCTTTACACATATACACCCAAAAGTCTTATGTGACTTCCTACCACTTCCCAACTCCCACCCGTTAAACAAAACAAACAATACTTTCAAAAGCCATGAAAGTATACCTCAGTAGTACAGTGTTACACAGTACTCTCTTAGGTATAGTAATGCAGGCTACAGAGCAAAAGCAGCACAAGTCAGGTGCCTTGGTCACGTCACAAGTCTCTGGCAGCAAGCATTTGCTCACACCTCAGTGAAGTGGGCTTGGTCTGTTCTGTGTCGATTTACAAATTCCAGTATGTTAACCAGATTATACGAGTTTTTAACATTGGGATATGTTCATTTAACTGGATAAAAAACTTCCTAGGAAAGATATTTATTTTCTCTTCCAGCTTGAGAAAAGCTCACCAAACACGTCACTTGTCCTAGGCATGTTAGAGAGTTTAGCCCTACTCCACAGCAGTAATACCCTGTTGGAGGTACATTTCTAACATTAAAATCTGTCCAAATTTCATCTGTGATATAAATAATTTCCTACCTAGTAGCTGGTCCACTGCTGTTTCACCTTTAGTTTGAGAACAGTGCTGATAACACACCAATGTTTTATTTGGTGCTAACTAATGCTTACTCCAATCAAGGACTTTGTACTCTCTCATGCTCTGCCAGTGAGGAGGGGCCAAGAAGCTGGGAGGAAGCAGAGACAGGAGACCTGACTCAAACTAGCTAAAGGGGTATCCCATACCACAGCACATCACGCGCAGTATAAGAACTGCAGGGAGCTGGCCAGGAGCCACCAGTTGCTGCTGAGGCTGGGTGTGGGGCAGCAGGTGTTGCGCATCATTCGTCCATTCTGGGTTTTATTCCTTCCTCTATTTCTTTTTTCCTTTCTTTATTTCCTTCCAACAATGAGAACAATCAGCCACAGGAATAACCTTCCCAGGGAAGTGGTGGATTCCCCAACACTAGACACTTTGAAGATCCAGCCAGACATGGTGCTGGGACATCTAGTCGATGTCATGCTTTGCCTAGAAAGGTTGGACTAGATGATTCATGAGGTCCCTTCCAACCTGGTTTTGTATGACTGTACTTTATTTCAATTATTTAGCTGTTCTTATACCAAACCACAGGCTTTACCTTACTTTTCCAATTCTTATCCCCATCCCACGCGTGGGTAGATGAGTGCTTAGTTGCTGGCTGAGGTTAAACTACAAGAGCCTATTTTGGCACTAAACATGGGGCTCCAGGAATTTCAAATGAGAATAGTAACTGGGAGAGGCAAGGAGGAAAACTGGGGACTGAAAAATGTTAGGAAATGATTATGGGAAATTGTGCTGTTGCAACTGTAGGTGAAGGCACAGGGGGTGGACTGTGGGCGTAAACTCTTCACTTTGCTTTAGTGCTCTGGTGATGTTATTTTGATTTTGCTGTGGGGAATTCTTTTTTTGTTGATATGAGTGAACTTTGTGAAGATTGTGTGATGAACCCTGATTTTTGTGATAATTCTTAAATATGTGATTTACATAGGCAAGGTGGGGAATGTATTGGGTTTACATAGCAAGGTTGGGGTAGAGGGAAGGCTTCTATAAGAGGCGGCTAGAGGCTTCCCCTCATGTCCAACAGAGGTAATTGCCTGCTGGCGCCAAGGCCAAGCCCATCAGTGATGGTGTTAGCATCTCAGGGATAACACTTAAGAAGGGTAACAAAACCTGTGTAGGAGCAACTGCAGCCAGGGAGATGAGTGAGAACATCTGATAGAAACGGCTGTGCAGACACCCGGGTCAGTGCAGAAGAAGGGGAGGAGGTGCTGCAGGCACCATAGCAGAGATTCCCCTGCAGCCCGTGGTGGGGCAGCTGTGCCCCTGCAGCCAGGGAGGTCGATGCTGGAGCAGGGGGATGCCCGAAGAAGGCTGTGACCCTGTGGGAAGCCCGTGCTGGAGCAGGCTTCCTGGCAGGACCTGTGGCCCCATGGAGAGAGGAACCTACACTGGAGCAGGTTTGCTGCAGGACTGGTGGGAGACCCAGGCTGGAACATTCTGTTCCTGAAGGGCTGCAACCCATGGAAGGGACCCACACTGGAGCAGTGTGTGAAGAACTGCAGCCCATGGGAAAGACTCGCATTGGAGAAGTTCATGGATGACTGCCTCCTACTGGAGGGACCCCACACTGGAGCAGGGAAAAGTGTGAGGAGTCCTCCCCTGAGGAAGGAGTGGCACACACAACGTGCAATGAACTGACTGCAACTCCCATTCTCCATCCCCTGCGCTGCCCGGGGGGAGGAGGTAGAGAAATCAGGGAGTGAAGCTGATCCCAGGAGGGAGAGAAGGTGAAAGTGTTTTCATGATTTCCATTTATTTTTCATTACCCCACTCTGATTTGATTGGCAATAAATTAAAGCTAACTTCCCCAAGTCAAGCCTGTTCCACCCATGACAGAAACTAGTGAGTCATTTCTCCCTGTCCTAATCTCAACCCGTGAGTCTTTTGTCCCTGTCCAGAAGAGGAGAGAAGTGATAAAGTAAGCTTTAGTGGGCATCTGGCATTTAGTCAGGGTCAACCCACCACAGGACAAACCCATAATTCACTTCATGGTAGGACTCTCCTTCCCCTTTTCTGAAAGAAGATAAGCTTTGGCTCAAACGCTTCACTAAACTTGGAGAATTTCATCAAGATACGTTGCCTGATCTCATGGCTGAAATGCTCTCAACTGTGCAACCTCCTTTGTCCCCACTGCCCCTCACATGACTTTCTGAATTTCAGCCATGGTGCTGCCACAAAGTGAAAGAAGTAGAGATGACCCCTGAATCTAGTATGTTTTCTGTTTAATTGGAGAGACATCAATTTGATAGGTGAACCACTCGGTGGATAAAGAACTGGCTGCATGGCCGCACGCAAAGAGCTGTGGTCAATGGCTCGATGTCCAGCTGGAGACCAGTAATGAGTGGTGTCCCTCAGGGATCAGTGTTGGGACCAGTCTTGTCCAACATCTTTGCTGGTGACATGGACAGTGGGATTGAGCGTGCCCTCAGCAAGTCTGCTGATGACACCAAGCTGTGTGATTCGGTTGATACATTGGAGGGAAGGAATGCCATCCAGAGGGACCTTGACATGCTTGTGAGGTGGGCTGATGCCAACCTGATGAAGTTTAACCATGCCAAGTGCAAGGTCCTACACCTGGGTTGGAGCAATGCCAGGCACAGCTACAGGTTAGGGCAGAGAAGAGATTCAGAGCAGCCCTGCGGAGAATGACTTGGGGGTGCTGTTCAATGAGAAAATGAACATGAGCCACCTTCAGTGTGTGCTCACAGCCCAGAAAGCCAACCGTATCCTGGGCTGCATCAAAAGGAGTGTCACCAGCAGGTCGAGGGAGGTGATCCTGCCCCTCTACTCTGCTCTTGTGAGACCTCACTTGGAGTATTGTGTGCAGTTCTGGTGTCCTCAACATCAAAAGGACATGGAACTGTTGGAACAAGTCCAGAGGAGGGCCACAAGGATGATGAGGGGACTGGAGCACCTCCCGTATGAAGATAGGCTGAGAAAGTTGGGGGTGTTCCACCTGGAGAAGAGGAGGCTGTGTGGAGACCTCAGAGCAGCCTTCCAGTATCTGAAGGGGGATTATAAGGATGCTTCATTAGAGACTGCAGTGATAGGACAAGGGGTAACGGGTTCAAGCTTAAACAGGGGAAGTTTAGACTGGATATGAGGAAGAAGTTCTTTGCTGTAAGGGTGGTGAGGCACTGTAAGGGTGGAATGGGTTGCCCAAGGAAGTTGTGAATGCTCCATCCCTGGGGGTGTTCAAGGCCAGGTTGGACAGAGCCTTGGATGATATGATTTAGTGTGAGATGTCCTTGCCCATGGCAGGGGGGTTGGAACTAGATGATCCTACGGTCCTTTCCAACCCTAACTATTCTATGATTCTAATGGACTAAGTTACTTGAACTCCTGCATACCTTATTATATAGGCAGGTTTTAGACTTCTTCCCAAGTATGATCACCTATGGTCATTAGATAAGGCATTTGCACTGTGATACTGTTTTGTGATCTGTTACAATATCAGAGTACCCTCTTACACTCCAGCATCATACCTCAGAGGTAAGGAACAGCCTCACCTGTGACAGGCTGCACCAAGCACACAGGCAGCTGGCTACTGCACACTGATCTGGCCTTCCCAAAGGGAAACAGTTTTCCAGGGCTCTGACCTCCAAACTGACCTGCTAAGCTGTACTGGATTCTTTTCCTGCCTTCTTTCCTTAAGGCCTACAGTAATTTAATACACTTAATTTACCCAACATGGGTATCAGATAAGTGTATATTGTAAACTTCTTTAAGATAACACAGGCATAATACACTGACTTCAAAGATCAATGTCGTAACAAGCATGGGTGAGGCACACTAAGAGAAAAGATATCTAGCTGTTTACAGTGGCATCGAGAAGGGTAAAGATTCCCTTAGATACTTGCTGGAAGGCAGAGTCACAACAGTACCATAGAAATGCTATTCCATAGGGAATCACAGAATGGTTGAGTTAGGAAAGGACCTCTGGAGGTCATCTTGTACAACCCCTCTTTTACAGGAGGTCATCTAGGGAGCTTCTGATTATCACCAAGGATGAAGACTCCACAACCTCCCTGGGCAACCTGCGTCAGCATTTAGTCACCCTCACAGTACTAAAGTCTTTCCCAATATTCAGAGGGAACCTCCTGAATTTTAGTCTGTACACACTGCCTCTTGCCCCAGCACTAGACACCACTGGAAAGAGCCTGACTCTGTCATCTTTCAGGCATTTATACGCATTAATGAGATTCCTCTGAGCACTCTCTTTTCCATGCTGAACAGTCCCGGCTCTCAACCTTTCTTCATATAGCAGATGATCCATTCCCTAAATCATCTTCATGGCCCTTCACTGGACTCTTCCCACTATGTCCACATCTCTCTTGCACTGGAGCTGGACCCAGTACCCCAGGTGTGGCCTCACCAGCGCTGAGCAGAGGGGAAGATCACTACCCTCAACCTGCTGGCAATGGTTTGTCTAATGCATCCAAGGATACCATCCACCTTCTCTGTCACAAGGGCACATTTCTGGCTCATGTTCAACTGGCTGCCTGTCAGGATCACCAGGTGACCCTGCAGTAAGCAGTTCCCTGGTGTGGTTATCAGTACACTCAGTTCAATAAGGTCTATAAGGAAGTTCAAGGTAACACTGTTGAGAAAAACATCTAAGTGCTAAAAATAGATCACAACAAATTTCATAAAAACTAAGAGCTAACAGGAATAGCATCAGTTTTAAGACATTAAAAGAAATCTACATCCTAAATCTAACTTGGGTGATCTAACCAAGGCTCTCAAATGATCCAAGTGTCACTCAGCAGTCACACCCACTTTGCTCCATACAGCAGGGGAGCAGCAATAGCACAGAAGATTAAAAAAGTACACATCTTACTTTCAAGGTTCCTTGAATCCAGTGCATCAGAGGAAGTAAGCACAGCACCCTGGCCGTAGTGCGAGATCACAGGCTGTCTGCCGCTTAACAAGTCCACACACCAAGTATGCTTCCATCAACAAGTCACAGCACTGGCCAGCTTCTTGCACACGACACAATGTGACTGCATGCCAAGGACCCTGTGTTTGTTGAGACCAGTTCCAAGAAAGCAGGAACTGAAGCAGAGTTACTGACAAAAAATGGAGTGGGGCCAACAGGGTGAAACAACTCAGCAACAGATCTGGTAAACAAAGAAATCACAAGTTTTCCTTGATCTAAGCAGCTTGCACACGCTAACAAGAACTTGAACGAGCTAGGAAGAGGTTTTGTTCGGCAATTCTAGAAGATAAATTTGAGAGCTGAGTAAATTTCTAGATTCAATTCCTTGTACTGTGAAGTCAGGCCAAATAGTAGAGTGATAAAACCAGTAATAATATTAGGCAAATCACAGATGAACTACATGGTTACACTAACTCCAAATCGCAATGTTTGAATGCTCAAAAATTTGCTACGCCTATAACTGCATCAGCAAGTATACTGAGATCACTTAATGCTATTGGCCACCAAATTCACCCCAATGAAACACTTCCTTCCACCTTGAGTTTCATCACCCGCCCTCCTCATTTCCTGAACAAACACTTCATGTGCAAAGCAAACCATTTCCTCTATTTCTGGGTAGGGAAGACCACCACCAAACCACCCAAAAACCCAAGAGAGGTGAAGCACTTAAGAACAAGCCTTGAAAACATTTCTCATCTAGAAAAAACTTGGAAAGTAGAAGCACAGCTCAGGTACCTCAGCTATCTTGTAAGAGTGATAGATAGCAATGACTGCCAAGAAAAGTACAGCAAGCTCCTGAACACCCACTACAACCTTAATAATTACTACCTCAAATAGGTGTCCCACAGACTAACCCGTCCTGACAAAAACAAAGGACAACAAAACAGGTGTTAAGAGTCACTTCCAGGTACTAAAACCCAACATCCTCTCAAAAAGTTCAAGTCCCAAGTATTCTGGAGCCCCTTGGCTACTGAAGTACACTTCAAAGCTTCCCAACTTGTCCCAGTCCTCAGGACACACATTCTGCAAGACTGCTTCCATGATCCAAATGAGTTGTTGGTCTTAATGGTAAAAATGCTAATTTTTTCACCTAAGGGTGTCTAGTTACCTGAAGCGTTATCCACTTTGCCTCCTACAAGCCAGTTTTACCTGGCGCTCACTCTGTTTTGTAGTATAAGAACGAGAGAGGCAAAAAATTATTACATTTTTTGCATTTAAGTTGAATCAGTTAGAACCTGAGTATTTTGTGAAGCTTCAGACAAGATTTTACTACTTCTGTTTTGTCGTGATGAAGGAAGGAAAGAAGATTTAACCAAACCTTACATCACACAATCTAGTGTTTTATTTTTACCTTTCAAGATCCTGCAGTACCAACCAGGAAAATAACCAAGAGGATGACAAACCAACCTTACAGAACATGATACAAGGTTAAGTTTATCAATGATGGCCTTCATTTGAAGAAAACCACAAGGACACAGACCCAGTGGCTAAACACACTGCAAACTGTTTGTCCTTTCAGAACTCCACCCTGAAACTAAAAGGCACATTTGCTATGTGGGCCTTGCATTTTTCTTGCCCAAAGATGACAGGCTAAAAAAGGTTTAAGAAAGCAACCTGACAAATTTAATAATTTAAAAGTCAGGGAATCCTGTCCTTTCTTCTAACAGCTTTACAAGTTTTCTTTCACAACTGTAAAAGTACTACTAACTGCTCCCTCCTTCCCCATATATCTGGTCAACCATCTAAAGGTCTGCATTAGAAGCCAATATGCTCCTATTAATATCTCCGTGTTCTGCACTGCGACGAGAGGCCAGCCAGTACTCCCTGTGGTTTCTAATCTCTCCTTTGGCAGCTGTATGAAGTTGCAATGAAAAGAGACATGCTCTTCTAGACACAGCTGAAAGGGGTTAAGAGATTACTAGTCCTTCACACCTGGTCCTTCCCTCCTCTTTCCCCATGGCAGCTGCTGCCCTTCTGACCTGCCCACAAGCCTCTTGTGCCAGAGGGACCTCCACTTCTGCAAAGCATTTTAAACATCCACTCCCAAAACACAGGCATTTACACCGAACTACACCATGGGACTTCACATCTGCCTCCCTGCTTGTGGGTCTGACGCAGCAGTGGTAAAGAACAGCTGAGGTCTGCCTCCTAACCCACCTTCATTCCAACCATAACAGTCTGTGGGCTATGAGCCACAGGTTCACCCAGCACCAGCTAGAAACCACTGCAGGAAGTGAAGAGCTTCAATCCAAGGCAAAAGGAAAAGCAATGTTGTTGTTAAAGGTTTTGTTTTTTTTTTTTTTTAATGAAAAAGGCAGGCATGTCAGCAGAGATGTTTCCACAGACAAGATGGATAGGTGGCTGGAAAAGTCCTTCCGTTTCTAAAGCCCAAGTGGAACCAGTTGCCAACCTGAGACATGAGATAGATCTGGATTTCTTCTGCGCAGAACTTTCCAAAACAAAAACCTCACTTTTCCTAAAAGGAACACTTGAACATTTTTCCTGTTTTGCCCTTGACAAACATTATTGTCAAATACATCAAAGTATTAAAAAGGGTGAAAAAAGACACCATTTCAAACCTATGAAAAGCACTAAGCATGTAAGAACTAATTCATTATGCTGGAAAAGCCTCAATAAGCAGATACTGAAAGTCTACTTTAATAATCTAAATGATGCAGAATACTGCCTTCACAATGAAGCCCCTCTGAAATGTCTTAGTTATAATGCAACCATAGATGCAAAAATATTTTAAGTCTCATGTGCTGGTCAACAATACAAATCAACTTCATAAGCAATACAGTTTAAGAGAATTATTCTGAGATTACACACAAATTATTGCAATTAACCATAGTACTGCAGATGAGTGAATTGCCAACTGCCAAATGAACTATATGTGACTAGATAAGTGCTCTTTATTGAAGTAAAATAAAATAGCTTAAACTACTGTAAAGTTTCTGTATCTCAGAAGCTGCAGTGACTTTGCCTGGACAGATACGTACCGTCACGCAGACAGGTTCACTGCCACATCAAAAGCTACTGCAGCCAGTTTCCTACATAGCTTTTCTCTGAGCTGACTTAAGCCAGCACAAGCAAGGTTCCATATTGTCACAATTTCAGAATACGTACCTGGCCAAACCGTCATTTTAAAGCATTTTGCTTACTAAGAGTTTACAAAAAATTTGCAGTTTTAATCTGAACACCAAACAACTGTCTCAGGCATTACAGCATGTATTCTTATGCCACACTACCATTTATGCTTAAAAAGCCTCTGTTGCTGGGGGATGGACAAGAACATTTTTCTAAGGCTGTACCAAAAGAGTACGTAATCCTCTGCTTAAGGAGGGCCACCAGCTCCTTTTCTTACCTACGGTCTCCATCATCTTTGCAGGAGTTATGGGCACCTGGAGAAATAGGATGCCCATCCTCCGCAAAAGTGAACAAATCATGCTCAGTACTTCCATTGACAATGGACAGAGATCCAAAGCAATTAAAGCAAATTCAAATTAATACCACATTCATGGCTTTACATACCCTCTGAATTACCCAGCTGCAAAGGTCAGAAGACACAGGACAGGCCATGCTCAAAAAATCAACCTACCAAAAAAACCCCAAACCCACACACATTCAAATGAGCAGAAAATTGTAAACAGGTGACCACAAGTGACCTGCAGTATCAGATATTTGGTATCATGTGAGCTCCTACACAGCCTTCCCAGAAATTACAGTAACTAACCAGATCACATACTGATCCTTACTTATTATTTATATAAAATTAATAATTTTATATAAATATAAATTAATAATTTCTTATTATTTCTTATACTATTCTCTTAACTAGTAATTGTCAGTGTCTAACTGTAAGCTCCTTTGAGTACATATCCTTTTATTCTGTATCTATATGCTACCAGGTTCAATTTGATCCAAATATGACTAGGGTTCTTGAGTTCAAAGCAATATAAGCAGTTAATGTTGAATAAGCAGTGTTGAAGGGGGAGAGAGTCATCTTAATGCACATCTACAGCAAAAAGGAGAAAACTAGATTCATAAAGTGAGTAATGTACCTCCAAAACTGAGTCAGTGCAAGGACCCATTTTCCAAGTGGCAAATCTACCAGGACTTTAATCTTTCCTTTCTGCTGTGCGTGCTGCTGTTCTTAAGAACTGAAAAGGGTAGCCAACTCATTCTAAAAAGAGCTGAAATACACCTTAAGGTGTCTTTTCAATTTTCACAAATGTTGAAAGGATACTTTGGGGGTGCAGCAGTTGGCTCTGTGCACTGGAAAAAAAGCAATCTCAAAATATGACTTGGATTACACACTCACTAAGACCTGCCCAAGAACAACACTATGATTCAAATTCCAAGTACGATGCCATTCAACTGCATTCATTCAGAAATAACACTAGACTACAGGCTTCCAAAAGTCTAACAGTGGAAATAGTCATTAGCAAGCACTGCAGAGGAATCGCATTCATATGAATTAAGACAGACCATCTTCCCCCCCCCAAAGCTCCCAAAGACCTATCAGCAGAGAACCACTTTTCTATACCCCCATAGCTTAATTTGACCAAAGAACAAACTGAGATTACCTCTCTGAGACTTACCAATGAGAACCAGGAACACACTTCCCAGGGGCTCAGCAAGGGCATAACTACAATCCTAATTTCTGCTCTAACCCAAGATACATAAAACGAGGGGGGGGGGGGGGATCAATGCATACTCTAAAATTATACATACGAAAGAAGACTTAACACCGACAAGACAAGTCTCAGTCGAGCTGTGATTAGCCGCAACAGTGTTATATTGTGTTTAAGAGACTTCTATGAAATGAACTTTGGGATTCAAAGTGGATATTTCAAACAAGAACTTAATGTTTATTCTCATGTACAATTTCTTATTTTGGCAGCAATGTCTCTTCTTGATATTAAAACAGAGTTGATGACCTAAGAGAGGCCCTTCATCTGGATTTCTTTTGGCTAATGCTGAAAGGTAGTTTCCACAATTTCAAGATACAGGATATCTGCATGAGAATTTAAGAACAAAAGGTCAGAGAAGCCTACCACAATAGGAAAAACCCTAGAAATTCTAACTTGGAGCACCAGCGGTTCAAGCAGGCAGCAACAGGATCTGGTTTACACATCATGGTTTATTAAAAAGATTTAGAAAGTCTAATTTAGAATTCCATTGTTTATGCCAAGTTTCAAGGTGTTGTTTTTTTTTTTTTCACTTTACTGCTTGCCTAATTAAATAAGCTGATGAAGTTAACTTCTGCATTTTTATATGTTTGCAATTCATGCCCTTTCACAGCGTTTTTTGGGTGGTTTATTTCTGTTTGGTTTGTCTTTTTTGGGGAGTGGTTTTTGGTTTTTTGTTTTGTTATTTTGGTTTGGGAGTTCCTGAGGGGTTATATTAAGAGAAAGTATTTTTTTTGTGGGTATTTTTTTTGTTGTTTTGTGGTAGGGGGAGTTAAGTCACAAACAAATATTTCAAATACCCTTGTACGTGCTTAACAAGGACTAGTGCTTTTAGCACCAAACACCCAAGCTTGTCTTCTGAAGCTACTGAGTAACTGCTGATCAACTTCACTTGGAACTGCTGCTAGACTCTCACATAGCTTTTACTTTAACAGGATGAACCAACAGCATTTAAACAATAGAACCTGATTCACAGGAACTGTAAATTATTGTCATATTGCAGACTCGGCAAGTGACCTGGAACTAAACCTCTTGCTTCCCCACCCATTTCTAATCAACAAATTACATGCTCCCCCGTGACATTTCTTTGAGTGAGGAGAAGCACCTAACCTGCCACAACAAGCAGCTACAGAAAAAACAGAAGCACCATGAAGTGACAACTTACCTGCTATTCACAGCCTTCAGAAATCAGCTCAAAGTTAGGTAACTGCTTACACTATTTGCAACAATAAGTAAGTAACTTATAGAAAAATATTTTTTTGCCAGCTTTTCACAGCTCAAAGCCAGCCCTCAAGTAAGGAGCTAAGCATGTTTGTTCCCAAAGCTACCCCATCTCTGAAGAGCAGAATGCTTTTTGCTCCTGGGAGGAGACACCAAAATTCCCTGCAGCAAGAGCCACATATTACCAGGGTGGTACATTTAATTTTTTGCTTCAGGGACCAATACAGAACATACGAAATCCATTCAAGCAGAAAAGAAAGTATGTGTCATGGTTAGGATGGGTTGTTCCTTGACAACCAGGGAGTGGTTACCATCACTTCATACAGCACAGGCAGGAAAACAGTCTTGACACTTCCTCAGGTCTTTGAAATACTTCAGAGAGAAAGAAAAAAACAACTCTAGTGTCCTGGACAAATAATTATTTGATTCAGGGCCAAATATGTATTTAATGGAGAAGGCATCTCCTCTGCCCTTCCACCAGCCTACTCAAGTACTGGGAATTTTCTTCCCCATAAAATGGGTTGAAGGGGCTATCAGATAGCTTGAGCATGTGATTTAAGATCAATGCTATCCTCTCAGCTGAGTGATCCCACAGGACTGTGTGATTTGAAGTTCTGAATCCCACTTCCCCACCACCCTCTATCCATCCCCACAATACTCAACTAGTTAAATCAAAGTGCACGGTGCAGGTTGTGAGGGACATCGCACAGTTAAGGAGCCCAGGGACAAAGAGAAGACAGACACAAGTGCCTGGAAGGAAGGATGCAATGCTTGTGAGCCCCAACAAATTCAGTTGGTGTTTTTACAATAAATAAGGGAAAGAATACTTTAAAGAAATAATGTATTTATTTTTTAAATGAGAAAAACTACATCCCTCCCTTCACAGCATCACCTCATTCCAATATCGTCACGGAAACTGACAAGAGCCATCAGTTTAATAGCATTTTATAGCTTACTTTCATATTTGAAATCACACACGATATCAAGATAACACTAGTTTAACTACCAAGATAATATTAGCATAAAGAAATTCAATACCCTGTATCTCTGCCACAGCAGTTAACTAGACCTTTAAGTATCATGTTACACATTTTATTCCTTTGAAGGCAGCTTATGCACCTATTTCAAACTCTAGAATTCAGGAAAAGAATAAAACACAATTTCCATGTTTCACAATGTAAATGGAGTTGGGCAGCAACAGCTCAGGTCTCCTCCGAGCTGTAACTGAACAGAAATCTATGTCCTAACTCACTCATAGCCAAGAGCCCGCTTGCTGGAGCACACTCCAACTCTGACACTCATTTTCACATACTGCTCTGAGGTGTCAAGGGAAGGAAAACTGAATGTGCCAGTTTAGATCTCCTGCAGGAGTAGCTGTAAGGAAAACTGGTACTACATGTTTCCAACCATGTGCTATGCTAAAAGGGGCAACTGGAGAAGTCCCCTGTCCTGTGCATTCAATCCATTATTAACCAAGTGTCCAGAATGAATATCCAAAACCAGAGGTCACAGATACAAACCAGTGAGCTTCAGGTACACTATACTTACCAATAGAGGCTTTAACTTTTAAATATTCCCATTTCTTCAGGAAAGACTGCACATGTAATACTGATCTCAATGAAAGCAACAAGTGGGCAGAGGCCCTTAAACCTCAAAAACACCAAAGCATGCACATTCTTTCCTGTAAGAAAGGATTTTGTTCCCTGTTTTGCAGACCTCAACAGAATTCAGAGAAGGATGAGCTGTTCTCTCCTCCTAATGATTAGAACTTAAGAAAAAAAAGATAAGCCAGTAGTACTTAATGCAGTGGCGCATTTTACATGCCCACGAGAGCTTTTAGGAAGTTTCCGACATCCGTTAACTTAGGCCTCTGTATGTCCAGATTGTCTGTAGCTCTCACAGAATATGAAATTAAGGCCTAGTAACTCCAGCCGTGCTATTAACTACATAAAATATCAGATTTAAAGCAAATAGCCACTTGGATATTACAATGCCATTTATAAGCACCAAGCTGCAAAATAACCGAGAAGCTTATCCATCAAAACCACATAACCAAGATAAGCGCACCAGCCTTTGAGTTACATCATGAAGTAATAAGAATTTCCTCCCAGGCAAGTTGATAAGTTATAATTAACCTTCATTCAAGCTGAATTCAGCTTGGAAATCCATTAAAATGCTAAGCAGTCTATCCACTTGGGAACTGGAGAACGGCATACTGCATTCAATTAAAAAAAAAGCAAAGCACAACTGTCTCCTTAGACACTTTCAAGGACCTGTTAGTAAAAATCATAAGACATAAATAAATCACATTTTAACAAGAACTCAAGAATTCTTCAGTTCTCCATGAAGACCATGAAACATTTAAGGTTGATGAAGGGAACTCTGATACTGGCAAAATTGAAGGTTTAACATAAAAACATCGGCATAGAAACAAAGGATAAAGATGAGCTAGGTGGGCTATGAGGTTTGATTTTACCTTTTCATGATTATCTGTAACAACAGATATTAACTGCATCAATATGGGCCAGAACTCATTCTCAGCTTGCACAGAACAGTTCACATTCACAGAGCTTAATTTCATTCTCCCCCATTCAGGTACATTGATTCATTCTGCCTTTTGACAAAAAAAGGCTATTCAATCAACTATTCGACTATTGACAAGGAAAGCTACTTAAAATTTATGTTGCCAAATCTGCTTTTTCCATGGTTGCCATTTCTAAATCAGTAGAAAAATTAGGCAGGCAGATGGCCCTGAAATTTTCATTTCTCTAACTGCTTCTTTCCTAGACATGAAAAGCATGGAAAATCCTGGGCTACAATACTTAATTGCAAGGTAAGGCTTCTGACTGACCTCAGAGCCAACAAAATGCCTACATATTGAAAGCTTCATTACAAAAAAAAATACAAAGCACATTTGAGAGTGGTAAAGTGTCCTTGGAGATCACCTCTATAAATCCAACTGGCTTTAAAATAATAGGAAACACCACAAAACTACAAGCGATTGCATTTTTTAGTAACTTTACAATGGGCATTACAGTTCCTCTTACAAAAGAAAAGTCCATGTTGACCTGCCATGAAATTCAGATGCATGTGGATCTCTAGCTGATTATAAGGTTTCTTCTCAACCCCTTGGTTTTGTTGAAGCTGGAGAAGTCACTGTTATTCTGTTACCACACCACAAATAATGACAAATGGAAGATTATAGTCACATCCCTAAATAATGAAAGGAACAAAAGACTGTAGCAGACCAATGTCCAGTCACTTATAACAGCCTTTCAGAGTACCCAGACTCTCAACAAGAGCTATTCTGCATGACAAATACGGATCACAGCTGTAGGTTTTCTTTAAAGTTAACTATTATCATTGTGGCTTCCACACTTCATCCTTTCAGCTTGAAATTCATATTATACTAAAAGTTTAAGCCAAGTACAAAGTCTGCTCTTTTAATACTATTAAAATTTTCCTCTGCTATTCTGTATAGGAGGCTGTTGCAACCTGACAACAAAAGAAAAAACGGGATTTCTTTACAGATTATTGTTAAATCTATTCTTTCACATTAGTCACCATTTTTTTTTTAGTGTCAGACCAAATAAAGTCATGGGGTTTTTTCCAGTTAAAACTCTAGGTAGGAACGTAGCTTTTCAACAGAAGGAAATGTCAGGTAAAGCATCTTCTGATTCTCTACTGTATCTGATCTGATTATCACCATTCTACTCAGTTTTAACATCAGAATTCTGATTCCAGTGATCTGCGTGTTGTATCTTAGCATAATTTCATTCATTCACTTCTGAGTTCAGTGATATTAATTTTATTTATGTATATTTTGACATTTCTAATATAGACAGTATAACTACTCAACAAGCATCTATTGAGGTATTTAACAAGCCTGAATACGCTATGCATTTTGAAAACAGCCCCTTTATGAAGTGGCTGGAAGTCAGTATCATCTTTGTGTCAAGTTAAGATGTATTTCAAGCATTTGACTGCTACAAGGAGTTACATTGATTGCCGTCAAGTTAAGCTTGACAGCTGTGCACGCAGTTGTGCTGTAGATGGCAGTATTTTACACAGCTCACTTCCCTACCTTGATGCAGGGCTAAGGAGTACAATACACAGAATATACTGCAATGTTCCTGCAAGAATCTTTAGTGCAAGTACTTGCAGAGCATACTGTACGTAGAAAGAAAGCATACGAGATGCATTAATTTGAAAACCAAAATCTTGGTCCCTTCTCAGCTGACTAAAGACACATACCATAATGGCAATTAAACAAAATACGAAGTTATGCAGATGAGGTAACATTCTTAAAACAGAAACCAGTCTTTGAGTTACATCATGAAGTAATAAGAATTTCCTCCCAGGCAAGTTGATAACTTCTAATTAACCTTCTTAAACTGTCCCCAAGTATGGGATTTGAGCACACTCAGACATTTTACTTCAGCTAACCAAAATCAAAGTAAGTTTTCTGTAATAACCTTAGATTCCTGACTAGAAAGTGCTTTTCTCACATAGGAGGGTACATCTGGATCCTCTGGGTTTCCAATTTATGTAGAATCAGGGCACAGACATTCTAGACAATACTGGCATGCAGAGCAAAAAACTGAGTTTCACACTAATCTCTCCAACTCCTTTAAGATGGCTCTAGCCTGTTAGCAACACACTTTCCAAGAGTGCCACTTCTGTCTGAAAGGTGACTTTGTCCACTTCATGACACACATGGCATGAGCTTCACAAAAATGAATCCCTGCTCATTCCTGGAAAACCAAAAGTGACATGCATTCAGGTATATATCTATAAAATTTCAGGAAGAAAGGGAAATAACTAGAGTTCTTTGAGAAAAGCAAAATACACAGTATCCCTACTCCTACAGATCTGCTGCACAAGTCAGAAACAGACTGAACGAAGAGCACAATTATGAAAATCCCATGCCACCATCATGGGGGGTTCATAATTATTTCGTAATGGGTAGAAAAGTGGCTTAATCACTAGCAAGTCAATAGTTTTAGAAACCACCTTGGCAGCAATCTCAATGATCCCCCTGCTAAAAACTCTCATAACTGTCAGCCTCATTATGTACCTCAAAGTACATAAATGCTAGTTCAAACAGGTTCTCCCAGGATACGAAGCACAAAAGTTCCATGATGTTCAAGACTAGCATTTCCATTTCCTATGAGGAAGTACAGCCTTGTTTCTCTTCAGATCAAAACTATTGGTTTTGCTACTCCGCAAAACATGTGCTGGGAACTATGAAACATATGACACATCAGAAATGGTGATGGAGGAGAAGTCAAGACAAAATAACATGGCAGCTTGATGAAGCCTGTGAAGATAAAGTCCAAGGCTGCAATGGAGAGCAGACCGATACCACCGCATTCCACGAGAGTACCAGCAGTAGGGCTCCTACCAGTGTTGGTCCTAGCAAATAGATTTATGTTGGTAACAACCTCCCTGGACACAGTACTGGAAGGAGTGGAGCATTACTCTTTTTGCTTGTACAGGTTACGCTTGCAGGAGTTTGTTCGGGGAGGGAGGAAACACTTGCTGACGTACCCTTGTTCTGCAGCTTCTGCCACACTGTTAACCATGGCACAATCTCTGCAAGCTAAGCAGGAAGATTGCCACGCGCAGGATTCAAGCAGGGACATTGAAAACTGCACAACGGCAATACACGCGTGTATGTTGGCAAGCTCAAACCAGCGATACACCTCTATTTTTCTCCTCAGAAAGAAAAGCAGAACAGAGAAGAATGCGACTACATTTCTGAGCTGCTAAAACAGGTAGGACAGCAGCCAAGAAGAAAAATAAATACGCTACCACATGCTAAAGTGAAAAAAGAAAATAGAGGTGCATGGGACTTGAGATAAAGCTATTACAGACATGGAAGAAGATAATAAGGCAAGGTGTGTGATGTTAAACAACAGTTATCCAAGCAGAAACCTCAGATTAAAGCCGAGATGGAGGAAAGGCACTTAAAAGTGTCAGCCAATTATAACTGTTAATGACACAAAGCAAAGACTTACAAGATGGTGTCATGGTTTAAGCCTCCAAGCCACGCAGTTTTTCCTCCCTCCCTCACTCACTCCCCTCTCTTTCTTCCCCCAGTCTCGGGGGAATGGGGAGGAGAATTGAAAGAATGCAACTCCCACAGGTTGAGATAAGAACAGTTTAGTAACTAAGGCATAACACAAATCAGTACTGCTACCACCAGTAACAATACAAGAGAAATACAAGGAAAGAGAATACAACTGCTCACCAAGCCCGACCCAGCCAGTGCACCCCCCAGCAGCAAACCCCCCACTGCACCACCACACCCTTCCAGGTCTCTGCCCTCCGTTTTCACATCCTGGACATGACGTGCTGTGGTACGGAATAACCTCTTGGTCAGTTTGGGTCAGGTGTCCTGTCGCTGCTTCCTCCCAGCTTCCCCTCCTCCCTGGCACAGCATGAGGTTCAGAAAGTCCTTGGCCAGACAAAAGACTACCAAGCAGTAACTGAAAACACTGGTGCTATCAGCACTGTTCCCAGGCCCAAAATCAAAACCACAGTGCTGCACCAGCTACCAAGAAGGAGAAAAATGACTGCTGCTGCTGAACCCATGACAGATAGCTACATCAGGATAAACATGGAACTTCTCTTAACCTCTCTTTCAACACACAGGATAAACTTCAAGCAAACATGACCCTGTAACAGGACAGAGAATAAGCCCACCGCTCAGAGCTAAGTAGGCTTTCCTTCAACACAGATGGCAACAGCAACTTTTATTACACAAGAGGGCAGATCCTGAGTGAAGTTGGAAAACTGTCTACTCCTAAGTGGTAACAGAGAAGCCCCATCATCTCCTCCTCCAAGACTCAATTTTTGGGACCCATGACACTAGAGAAGGGGCTGAAGATTCAATGGGGGCTTTCAGGCTGCAAGTTAAAACCCAGGTAACATACACAGACACACACACCTTCCTTCACCCAGGTCTTTTTCGAACTTTTCACCAACATGAAACTCATTCAGCAATTGCTTTTTGTACTCCAGATTTTCCACTATCTGGGCTGTCCTGCTACAGAACACACACTACAGGCTGTACAAGGTCAGCTATAGCCAGCTACAAGTCACGAAAATACCAGCTGCTCCCTGACAAAACAAAAACCACAAACAAACAAAACCCAACCAAACCCCACCTCTCTTCCTTCCCTCCATCCAAGAGTTCACAGCTAGAGGCTCAAATTCAAACACCATCTTTATCAAGGCACTATATTCAGAAAATCATACTACAAGTCAAGAGCTTGCTTCTCCAACACTTCCCCCGACACCTTAAAGCCGTATGAATCACAACATATGCTACTTATTTTGCAAGAAAGACAACTTAAGCTTCTTAGGTATGCATTTTTAAGACAGAAATATCCACTAAGCAAGCAGTTCAGCTTTTAATCAGCTACAAGAAACTAACAGTCAAAAATACCCCAAACCAAACGACGACTAAACTGATGAAATGAAATTGATGGTTAAATCCGGAAAACGATTTTTTTTTTAACCCAGAAAAATGTCTACAAAGTGCCTACAATTAATAATAATCCAGACTTACCTGCAATCTCTCAGGTGTCTTTCAGCTATCACTCCCGGACACTATACAATGACAGCAGTGTCAGGTCTCTGTCACTCTACTTTCCCTTGCCTCTACCATGCCTGCCAGCACAATGCTCTTGTTACGTATGAAATTTACAAAAGGTCAACTGTAGCATTCCATATTCAGAATTTTTAAAAATTAAGAACTCATTGTGTTTAGACCATAGTTCTCATGAATAACACCCAACCAAGATACACTTTACACTACGTGAAATGCAAGGAGCGCCTTAACTTCCCGAAGTTTAACATTAAAAACAAAAAAACAAAAGAGCTAGAAGTTTGAGAGGCCTGAGCCACGTGTGGCTACTCAGCAACACCAAGTGACCATGGTGCCACACAAGAGTTACTGGTCTTCTTTTCCCCAAAAGCAGACTAAGCCATGCAATAGTGTAACTTTTCTGCTGGATCGTCAACAATCTGCTGTGTCAGGTATTGTTCTGCTGAAGAACAACAAATATATTGGACAAAAAGACGATTTTGAACTGTTCACAGCATGAGAATTGTCATGCTGGTAAGAGGCAAAATGCAGAGGCATCTGCAGAGGCATAATGAGTTCTTGTCTCTGCAATAAGAGGAAGGACTCCTCCACGATTTATTATGCAGAATAATTAAGGATCAGAGCTCAGAAATAAACCCACATTAAGGGAACAAAGAACTACAGTGCAGGAAGATAAGTAGAGCAACATCTGCAGTGTATTTTTCTGAGCTCCCTACTGGCAAATATTTAATCTATATAGGATGTAAAGATAAATAATTTCTTCTCTCTTTGAGTTAAAGATTGCAGGTGATATTTGGAAGCATTCACAGAATAGAGCAACTGAAACAGTACAGCTGAATGTTGACTTTTGCCTCATTCTATTCATGCTCCAGTTCCATCTATGCTGCTTATATTACAATTAATAAAACAGATTTCAGTATATTTACATTATAAGATAACAGAAGTCCTGTTCATAAAGTGGATTGTATTTACAAAAGTAATCTGTCAGTGACAGGGGAAAGTAGCTTAAGATAAGCAAAAAGTCCACCAGTTTTCTTCATTTGATAAAGAAGGAGCAAATATAATTTGCTAATTAATAAAATACAGTCACAAATTATGCATAAAAAATCTGGTTTGGTCACTTTTTACTAACAAAAGAAGTATACGTACTCAATAAAATACTACAACATACATTTACTGATTAATTACACTTGAAAATAAAGACCACCTACCAGATCTCTAATCTTCTTTTTGATATAAAACAAGCTCTGCTTGGGAAGAAAGTAGAACTCAACAATAAAATATACAAGAACATCTTTTTTTTAAATTCAGGGAAGACAAACATTGTTTATATGCCAAAACAGAGGGGAGGGAAGTACTAAGGCTTGCTTTAATCAACAAGAACATGTTGAAAACCACAGCAGCACAATTTGTAACCTGTGAACTGACAGTGAACCAGAACAGAGGTCGTCTACAAATCTAAAAACAAAACAAAGCAGAACTACCAAACCCCAGACCCTCTCACACCACAGGCCTCACTTCCTTACACCCGTTCTTAGTTGACAAAAAAAGAAAGATGTTTTCCTGCTCCAAGCTGAGAACCAAATGGAGCCGGTGACACTGAAAGGAACTGATTATTAAGTTCAAAAGAAAATATTCTTGTTAAAGCATAGACAGGAATATCAAGCACTGTTCTTTAAAGCAGTGACAGTGTGTATAGTTAATATTTAATTCAAGCAGCTGACATGGCACAGTCCCATCTGTACACTCAGGTTTATTTTTCATCAGTTTTTCCCTCATATTATAAAGGCAGCTCCTTGCTCTCCATTCTGTTATCTACCTTGATTAGCATGTATGAGCTTTCTACTTGATGTCTCGTTGCCTCAGCAGGCTTTTTTAATGGAGAACTTTTATCACCAAGGGAGAACATTCATTCTTGTTGACGAGCTTCCAAATCAGTCTCAAAACCTCTCCTGACACACAGCAATTTTGTGCATTATTCAAATTGATAGAATCAGCATTTGTGTAGAGGAGGTTTCTTTTTGCTTGCAAATACCACAGGCCATAAGCTGTCTTTTCCCCTTATAATTTGCTATCACTACTATTATAATGTAGTTGCGTGCATTAAGGTTTATCCAGTCCTTTCTCAAAGCAGCACAGGCTACTGACAGTGAAGTATAACTACAGTCCTATCAGCCAGCTAGAATCAAGATACTGTTTCTTAAAAAACAGCAAGCAAACCTTTATAGGCAGATTAGAATGGGGCCTGTAATTCTGCATACAAAACAAGATTCCAGTGTTAGCTTATCAGCTCCTCTCTGCAATCACAAAGATTACGTTTTAATTATAGATGAGATTTTCCTTTGATCACAGAAAGGAAGTTACAAATTGTAGTATCAGTACAGGAAATACTGTTCTACAGATCTTTCAGCTTCAACACCTCACAATGGACAGCCTAGCAAAAACTTTAGTGTCAGTTTTGAAGCTAGAATTACTGGTTTAGAATTGCAACTTCTGATGTATTGGGCTGACTTTTTTTTTTTTTTTAAAGACACTAATCAAAGCAATGAGGTATCTCCAAAGTCTACAATTTGCATCAGGCAGATTAATCAAAATTGCTTTGCTTATTGTCGTGGTTTAAGTCCACTCAACCACAAAGTTTTCTCACTCACTCACTTCCCTCTATTTCTTCCCCCAGTCTCGGGGGAATGGGGAGGAGAATTGAAAGAATGCAACCCCCACAGGTTGAGATAAGAACAGTTTAGTAACTAAGGCATAACACAAATCACTACTGCTACCACCAGTAATAATACAAGAGAAATACAAGGAAAGAGAATACAACTGCTCACCAAGCCCGACCCAGCCACTGCACCCCCCAGCAGCGAACCCCCCACTGCACCACCACACCCTTCCAGGTCTCTGCGCTCCATTTTTTTTACATCCTGGACATGACATGCTGTGGTATGGAATAACCTCTTTGGTCAGTTTGGGTCAGGTGTCCTGTCTCTGCTTCCTCCCAGCTTCCCCTCCTCCCTGGCACAGCATGAGGTTCAGAAAGTCCTTGGTGAGACCAAAACATTACCAAGCAGTAATTGAAAACACTGGTGTTATCAGCACTGTTCCCAGGCCCAAAATCAAAACCACAGCGCTGCACCAGCTACCAAGAAGGAGAAAAATGACTGCTACTGCTGAACCCATGACACTTACACACACAAAAAGATTCTTTTTTAAAGGAGACGGCAAATAACATGAAGGACTTCAGGTCACAGCTGCCCCTTTGATTGAGTTAGCCTGAAGACCTAGCTGAGAGCCCCACACCGAGGATTGCCAGCTAGCAGTTCACAGGAGGTTATCTCCTTCTAATGTATTACTAGTACACTTCTGTTATAGGCACAAATATATGCAGGCACACATGTATTATTTTCTACATGGTAACCAAGTCTTTGAAGTAAAGCAGATACTAGGCACTGTGTATCACATATAGGCAGCACATACCACTGTCTATGGAACACAGGTAAGCATATATTTTTAAAAAAACCCTGAAAAAACCAGTCTTCCCCCCCCCAGCTAGGAATTCTCTGCAGTGTCTGAGCTATCTGGAGGAAATACAAGGTTATGACTGGGCTCTCTTCTAAAGCTATCATCTTCTGAAAACAGCTAAAGTCATTAGTCAGATGGTACCTACAGTTTCAAGAAATGAGGCAGAAAATTCCCTGCAGCAATTTAACTGTGATCTGTGTAGGAGACCAAGGCAGGAGAAAGACAGTAAGTAACCAAGGAGATTGGTACAGGTAGCGTAGCTGAAATAGCAGGAGAAAGTTGACAGGTCATAGATTCATAGAATGGTTAGGGTTGGAAGGGACCTTAAAGATCATCCAGTCATCTCTCAAAAGAAGGAAATCAACAGTAATCCCAGTTGTCTTCACCTTAACAAAACAAACAAGCAGAAGGCCCTCCCCATCCTACTTACACAGCAGAACAATGGAAAAGAAGCAAAAGGGCCACCTCAGCACTGGTAGAATAGATGCCATTACGTTAGGAAAGCAATACAAGCCATATTCACTCACAAAATATACTCCTCCATTAGTGATGTACATTACATCCACCTTAAGTATGTTAGACATCAACTACAAAAAAAAACCCTGGCCAGATGTGAAGTCACACTAAATTAACCCTACCTGCTGCTTCAGGGAAGAACTTAACAGCCCTCCTCAACCCTCCTTCTGACCCCTCTCTCTTCCACATTACCAAAGCTTTCATAACATTTCCAGAACTGCAAAAGAGGATGACCAGGGAGGAGAAGAATAAAATATCACAGAGAAGCACAGAGCATTGTAAGTTCACTATAAATTCTCCCCATAAGAAATGCAATTACTAGAAGAGCACGCATCTTACTCGAAGAAATATTAAAGGTCAGATATCTGGAGAGGTGGAAATCACTTACTGATACTGAAATTTTTTCTGGTAGACTTTGGATCTTGGCTCCCAATGCAAGACCTAAATGACTGAATATGAGGAAGAAATTCTTTACTGTAAGGGTGGTGAGGCACTGGAATGGGTTGCACAGGGAAGTTGTGAATGCTCCATCTCTGGCGGTGTTCAAGGCTGGGTTGGACAGAGTCTTGGGTGGCATGGTTTAGTGGGAGGCATCCCTGTCCATGGCAGGGAGGGTGGAACTAGATGATCTTAAGGTCCTTTCCAGTCGTAACTACTCTAGGATTTTATGACTTCTTTCTTATAAAGACCTGTCTCTTCCCCTCCCAAAGAAGGGAAAAAAGAATGAGCATTAAAGGAAGAGAGCATTTCTGTGTTAACTTCTGCTGCAACATGACCATGGATCTCCAAACATTAAGTATCCGAGTGTCCAATAGTCCCTCAAAGAAGAGGGCATGAGCTTCCAAGACTTGTGGAAAACAGAGTAACACCGGCATTACTCATGTGAGAGCATGGAACTCCTTCCAAAAAAAAACCAAACCCAAAACTACACATCCACCTACTCAGGGGAAAAGAGGTTCGCTTCCTGAAGTGCTTGGTTGGCTTCACAGGCTCTCTTCAAATGAAATGACCAAAGACTCAAACAATGCCTCCCCAAGCATCCACTCCAACTTTAACCAGCACCACTCCTAGAAACTACATTCAGTTCAGCTGCTAGTTGCAATTCCATAAAGCCAGGCACACACAGGAATGCAGCTTCACATTCAGCAGCCAGGGTGCAGGTGGCAATGCAGGCAAGGAGTCAGCACTACTGCCAGATTCCTATACAAGAAGCACAAAGATTATTCGTGCCAGCCTACAAACTGGGAGATACACAAAGATAAACTGCCTCAGAAATAACACACAAATGAATGAATCAATCTATCAAGCAAGCTGCTTCATTTTCATGCTACACATGAGGGAGGGGATGAGGGAGAGGATAAAATTAAAATGTTCAAACTCAGTCAGGCCCAAGTAACATTAACTGCACTATATGCATGAAGTCACAATTCATTTTCCATACATTGCACAGTAGATTGCACTACTCTAAATGGATATTTAAACTGGCTCAGTTCAATTCTGAGACACAAATAAACTTGTGACTGCTTTCCACTGGAAGAAATACTGAAGGAAACATGATGAGAGCTCCCAATTATGCCAAAGAAACTGCTTGCATCAAAACCTTTATAATGGAGCTCTTATCAGAAAACGGTAAAGTCACGCAAGGAAGGAGAATGGTGGCTTCTTCTAGAGCCACGTTAAATATTTGTTTTCAGGCCTCAATCCTTCTCTTAGACCAGTTCTCCAGTGACGAACAATGGTAAACCCACTCTCCTGGTACAGTACAGCACTGCAGAATTCAACTCCCACAGTTGCAAAGCAATGAACTGCAGTTTATGCAGGTTCACTGGTTTAATGTCTCAACAATATCCTAGTTATCCCTTCTGTGCCAAGAACAGTATTTGCTTTATGCAGTGTTAAGGTTCACAAGTAGCACTAGAATCTCCACTGCAAACAAACTGCCTCCATGCCCTCCTCTTGGTGGCATCCCACCACATGAGGAACAAGACTCCTACCCTGCTCCTTTCCACCACACATCCCCACGCATGGCAGAGGGTGCTGCAGCAGGCCCCTCAAGCAGCCAACTCTGAGGTGGGTCTGGAAGGAGCAGCTTGCACAGGGGGTGACAAACTCATGGGGATTTATTTCAAAGGCTTTACTTGGCTGGAAGCAGCATTTCCCTAACTCTAGGCAGTATTTATATCACCTGCAGAAGCATCATTCCAAACACTTGTGCTAGAGCCTGCTCCAAAGGAAAAAGAGTGGCCCATAAGCAGGTATTTACATCAGAATTTAAAATGCAAGAGTAATATTATGTTATTTAGTACTGAAAATGGTTTATATCCATCACCACATGTCCTCACACCAAGTGGTCTTTCCCATTATACTGCAACTAGACAAGGGAAGCTAAGCTTTGAGGTAAACATGCTGCTTACTGAATATCACTTTAGGAGTATCTAAACACAGATTTACAGCATCATTATACCTTTCTTAAAACTTGCAAAGACTGCAAGACCATAAAATCTGAACGTATTAAATTAGATCAATGCAATATGTAAGCAAATGTTACCCATGTTTTGCCTAAAAAAAGTACTCATTTTGCCTGTAAAAGCATCCTTTTTACTACATGCCTTCACAGTAATTAGGAAGAATAAAATCTACGTAAAATTTCAAGCAATGGAACTTGCTGTGTACCTGGCAGTACGTGTTACATAAATCTTAAAATACCACACTTTGCCTTTAGACACCACCAGGAATCTTTTATAATTCATGAATTATACACCAACTGAACCTTTAATTTTCCACACAATTCTCCTTTCAACAATACAGCCTTCTTTTTAAGTAGCATCATCCAGTTATAATTAATAAGCTGTTTGCCTTAACTCTCCACATCATCTGCAAGAAATACAACATCTAAAGAGCATCTTTTTGAGGGAAAAGATGCTAACCATTGAGATGAGGCCCTCAATAGGTACCAGCAAAAGACCTACTGTACAGGAGAGAAAGCCAAGTTTGGAATGATGCTTCTGCCATTTGAAGGGCCGAGTAAATCATTTACAGGTATCATTTGTTATTTGGGATGGGAAAGGAGAGTTAAAAAGCATCCTTTAGTTTATGGAAGCCATTCCTAAGATAAAGCAAGCCCAAGCCACTTACTATCAGCTTTAAAAACATGAATATTAAAACCAACCTATTTTCTTCTGATGCATGATTCCTTTAAATAGCTAAAACTGTCAACTGAAAGTCACCTACAAATTGTAGGCTTCACTAAGTTGGCCAAGAACACTAAATTCAATAAAAATACTTTATCATGTGTTTGAATGGCCAGCAATACAGCTGTACTTTTCATATCCAAGCCTTTTAAAAAGCAACCCACTAGTTTTTTAAAATAACCTTCAAAATACTACGGATTCCGTTTGGAGGCAAGCAGGAGATAACTGTGGAAGAAACAGTTTTCCATTATCTCAACTGAATAGTCACATTAACAGCTTCTGCAGTACTACAACACAAACACTGGGTGACAGGATTATTGCACTGGAAAATATGTTAACATACAGATAACATATGAATGCACCCAAGCTTGGACGCAAGGAGAATGAATGGCTGAGTGAATAAAAAAGGAGGATCAGATACACACGCTCCAGTATTGTGTCCTTGGAACCTTAAGAACTTCCAAAGAGACAGATGCAATGTTCTTAATGGATGAAGGATCAGTGCTGCACCCCGTGCTAAGAGAATAAGCTGTGATAAAACCTCACATCCACAACTGAGAGTTTAAAGAAAATTAGGCTTATTTATTCCTCCCCTAACAGCCGAAGTCCAAGCTACTTCCTCAAAACGAAAATTGCACTTCCCAAATGCCTCTTACCATCTGTCAAACAGTTTTAGTTGCTCTCAAGAGGCTTCTTATGCTACTATGTATGTTACATCTGCAACAGATTTTCTTGTTGTAGAGTACAGATGGAATCAAACATTGTTTTATAACAAACATAGCAAAATACTGCACCGGATTTCAATTGTGTACAATCCAGAACCAGTTACTCTGAGTAAAACACTTCTGACTAATGTATCTGCTACTAGTCAGTGCCCTATTATGAGCACTGTTCCCAAAACGTTATTTGCTCAGTTTATGGGGTTCAGTACTTACGCACACCTTCCTTTCAAAGTCAGTGTCAGTCCTCCGGTCATCAAGCTCCACCCAGCCTCTCTATCATGGTATGAAATTACAAACATGAATTGAGACAAATTACCAGAAAAAGCATGCAACTTGCTCTTCCCACAAGGTGGCAAAGTGTTTGTTTTAAGATAAAGCTACACAGAGCTACTTCTACTGTGTCTAAACTGATGGAGCTCCTTAGGCAGAGAAACCACCTCCTGGATCAGAAGTTAATTTATAAAAACATCCTCAAAAATGACGCAGATTCTTCAAGGCCAGAGACAAAGCAAGTCCACGAAGCAGCAACAATATACCTTCTCTACTGACTCCCAGTATCATGAAAAGTGAGTGTCAGTTTTTCAAAGTCACTCTGTTTTCTACTTCCTGGTTACATGTAGACCTTGCAACATCTAGACAATTTATGAAAGTCACATTAGTTTCAATATTTGCTCACAGGCTTTCAACAGAAGCAAAAGCCTTACAAAGCTCTTTACATTCCTCCAGCTGGAAACTCTTAGTATGATTTTGCACCTATATTAGTGGAAGAGCTGTAGGCAGCAGAGGGGAGGAAAGAAACAGGCTGTTAAATCATGAGGTTGTCAACTTTACACAAAACAACAACAAAAGAAATCAGTCAAGCAAAATCCTGAAACAATCCTCTAAAACTAATTAAAGACTTTGGGATAAAACTTTCATTGTTGTGGGGTTTGTTCTTTTTTTGGTTGGGTTTTCTTTGTGAAAAACAAAAAACAAAAACAAAACAAAACAAAACAAACAACAACAACAACACACCACCAAGACTGTGCCCATTGCCTCCTGTATCTTAAAAGAAATATATTTCTGAACTGTATTACCATCAACTGTTATAATAAAAGTTAATTGTAAAGGCTGTCTAACAAATAGAAAAGCCATATCAATTCAGCACCATTATGACCACATCAGGAGGAGGAGGGGTGGAGTTCACTCCGTAAAGAATTATTTGACATTTAGAAGTAGTATTTTTTACTTCCTCACCAATGCTGTTTCATTTCCTATAAAAGCAGTGACTGCATAAAAACCTACCTCAAAAAGCTTTCAGCTACTGCTCCCTTCCTCCCCAACAGTACTTCTGTCACAGAAGATCTTCATTAATAGCATACTGTATACTGAAATACAATTTACCTGACCAAGATTTCCATATTACAGTTTGAGAAATGGGATCACCAGCTTCTGTGTTTGTACTGCTTCTAGCATACTGCACATACTGAAGAAAATCCACACTTCTGGGCAGTAAAGATGTCCTGTTTCCCAGAAAACAGCTGTCACTGTTTCTTCACTGAGGGTCTATTTCTTTCTTCCACCACAATTCTCTGGTTTGTTAAACACTAAAACTTGTTCTTTTGTGCTTAATCATAAATTTGAGTAACCTTTTTGAGCAGGTTCATTAACAGGAAACAAAAACCATATACCGCTTAGCCCATTGGGAAGTTTTAACTATAGGATGGCATGTAATTTCTGCAGCAAATTTATTTCCTTTTCTCAAACAGAAGGCCAAGAGACTAATAGATAAGTTATTTGACAGCCTAAAGTGACAGAAATTTCACAGCATGGGGAGGGAGAAAGAAGAAAAACCCCCTTTAGAAAACTCCCCTGAATGCTCCAGCAAACAGAAGTTGTGAGAAGCACAGCAGGGAGCAGGTGGTAAAACAGAAGTCAATGAAGTGATGAAAGCCTAATAACTGACTTGATGCAGTTTATTAAGACTTGGCTGAGCGATCTATGCAAAGATTTAATGGACAGAGAGGCGGGTGGAACACAGCTTCACAGTATACTAAACATGTACAGGTAATTATACAGGTAACTGCACAAACATGTCTTTGAAAGCATAAGAGCAGGTATAAGAAAAAAAGGGTAGGTACCACATCACCTGAGACCCTTCTTGATCACTTCAACAGCATTAAAAGTAAAAAAAAAAAAAAGTCTAAAAAAGGGCAATTATCAATAAACCTCTTTTTCCCCAAATTTACTTTCTATTAATTTTAGCAGTGTCAGAATTACGAGCTGGATGGCCCTTTACCAAAAAATCAGTTTTTAACAAATTTCACAGAGCAGTGTGTTTAAAAGGAGCTCTTCCCCTGACCCACAATTTAAGTAGGAAAACAATCTACTCAGTGCCAAGTCTAAGCTACATCCATCTAGACAAATTCAGCTTACTTACAACATTATCTTATGGGTCTTTTCCAACCTAAATGATTCTACGATCTTCACGACAATGGAGAAAGAAGCCAAAGAGCCCACAAGTGACCACAACCACACATCTCTCTTCTCAACTAGTTTCAATATTGCAGCAGACTGCATTAAATCAGCATTTGGAAACGAGGGCTCTACAGCTGAAAAAGTCATGCATTCACAAAATAAATTACTTTAACGCTCAAGAGTTTTAATGAAAAACTAGTACATGGCTAAAGCAACAACATTCTCACAAGTTTGCAGGGAACTCTAATATGAAATGGCGCATAGAGTTGGCACCAGTCCTTTCTACAGCTACTTGAGAGCCCACAAGCGAAATCATGCGCTACTTCTTTTCCCTCCATCATTTAAGGCCAGTACTACATCAACTCTAAACTAGCTGGAGAACAGACCTAACAAAGACAAGTGGGGAGCAACACTCCATACACACTCCTATCACAGCCCACCACGTTTGCTGCGGATAAACAACTCACCATTAACTACAGTGTTTTAAAAACTTCAAAAATTAGGTTGATATTAAAAAAGCATCAGCAAGGCCTCAGCTGTGCTAACACTTCATCATCATCATTATAGAATCATAGAATGGGTTGGAAGGCAGCTTAAAGATCAGGTTCCAACTCCCCTGCCACAGGCAGCAACTCCTTCCACTAGACCAGGCTGCTCAAAACCCTATCCAATCTGGCCTTGAACACCGCCAAGGATGGGGAAGCCACAGCTTCTCTGGGCAACCTGTGCCAGCACCTCTTCACTCTCACAGTGAAGAACTTCTTCCTAATGTCTAACCTAAATCTACCCTCTTTATGGTTAAAACCATTACCCCTTGTCCTCTTTAAAGCCTTCCCCCTTTTTACACGCCCTAATAAAAAGTCCCTCTTAAGATTCCTTGTAGAGCCCCCATGGATCAAACAGAACTGTATTTGTTGTGAAGAAGCTGAAGTAATTGCAGTTAAGAAAGCATCCAGATGAAAATCAGCAGTTTTAAAAGGTTTCCTGTCCTCAGTCCCAAGAAGTGTTTTGTTTGGACAGCAGCTCGCATGAAGCAACACCTCACGTTAGAAACATCTCCAGTGATATTCAAGAACATTGATGGCTTCCCTCCTTTCAGAAAAGGAACTCTATAACACACAATTTACAAAGACACTTACTTCAAGCTAATGTCTGAAGCTCGGCTGAATTATCATCGAGTATGTTAAGCAAAAAGCCTTTAGACAAGACACGAACTCACTGTTTCAGAAGCAAGCCATTTATAAGGCCTCCTAATAAAGACACATTAGAGCAGCTGGCAGGAATAAGGGACTAGTGACAACAGTAGGGATTCAGGTTTCACTCCCCAGGGTACTGCTAAATCAGCAGCCTCTTCTCAGTAAGGAAGCTACCGACAAGCAAAGGAGCTAAATTTTAGCTGCACTCGGTACTTAACCCGGCGGTTTCCAAACCGCAGCTTGTGGATCCTCGCGGGCCCAAGGCGTGAGGAGGGCAATCAATAAAAGCAAATCGACCGCGAAGTGGCTTCCGAGTGCCAAGCCGAGGCGCTCGGCTACACGGAGGCGCTTTGGTCTGAGCTCACCCAGGGCTCTCCGACGCCTGCACCCCCGGCCCGGCAGCCCACCCCTCAGGCGCCCGGTCCCGCATCCCCGGTTTGGCGGAGGCCGAGCCGCTACCGGAGACCCCGGAGAGCTCGCGGCTCCACCCCCCCCACCCACCCACCCGCCCCAGCCAGAAGCTCCTGAGCGGCACCACGACCCAGCCACGTCCCCCGCCGCGACGGTAGTGGCGCTGCCCCGCACCCCGGACCACAGCTGCGGCACAGGGGAGGGCTCCGGGCCAGGGCCTGGCGGGGTGAGGACCCCCCGCCCTCCAGCCGGGCTCTCTCTCACCTCTCCCGGCAGCCAGACCCGGCGGGGTGCGGTAGCCGGGACCCCTTCTCTTCTCCCGTCTCCACGGCGCAGGCTCCGCCTGCCGTGCACGGCACCGACCGCTCCTTCTCCGCGCACACCCCCGGTCGCCGCTTGATCAGCTCATCCGCCGCGGCAGCCGCGCACGCAGGCGCGCCCCGCCCCGTCAGGCGGTGGCCATCAGCGGTACCGCCCCCTGCAGGGCGGTGTGTTCCACCCCCGGGTCTGCTGCGATGGTCCCTGAGCGGGGTCCCTGAGCGGGGTCCCTGAGCGGGGTCCCTGAGCGGGGTCCCTGAGCGGGGTCCCTGAGCGGGGTCCCTGAGGCGGCCCGCTGCAGGGGCGGGCGGTCGCTGAAGGAGGAGAACTGAGGTGGCGGAGGCTGCGGGAAGCTGAGTGGCTCTGGGTCTGTGAAACGGCTGCGGGGGGTGAGGGTACAGGGGTCCTTCCACGAGGAGCAGATGGGACGATATAAATGTCTTGTCTTTTGGAAAGCCGGAATTTACGAGGAACGTTGAGGGAGGTCTAGCTGTGAGGGGGCTGCTGGAGCTCACGGTGTACAGGGCTGTGCTTCTTATAAAACCCTTTTCTTATAAGCGGTGCTGTTCCTTCAAGTGGAGACTGAAGGGTGCAGAGCGCTGGAAAAAGTAATCATAAATACCGCAGCAGCATTGAATTAATCATCGAGTGTGGGTTTAAGTAATAACTTAGGTAGCCAGAAAGTAGTAACAGTGGAAATTAAATATGCTCTGAGGAATGCCCGTAAACCAGGGAAGAGAAGTGTTTGCCAATTAACTCGCCAAGAGGAACCCTGCTCTGGATATTTTGTGTTTCCATTACAAAATGTGCCCTCACAGTTTTAAACATTGTTTTAAACATTTTAAACATTTAAACATCTTATTTAAACCTTACCTGTGTTACCATGTCTAAAATGAGATCCATGTGAACCTCTGTTTATCAGTACCTGCCAGCTGACATACCTGAGAACAGCAGGTAAATGCTGAGTAACTTCTCAAAATGCTGAGCATCATTTTATAGCTTATCCCAAGGGAAAGTACTGTCAGTACCTTCAGCACTGACCCGCTAGCTAGTGACGCAGGGAAGTTGTCGTAGGATTAATGTTTTCAAGTCTGAAAATGACCCTTCTGGCTCCATCTATTTTTTGTAGAATTATCTGCTGTATGTCAATTATGTGACAGTGTCACTAGGAGTCCATTATCTTGGGCTAATGTTCCACTCACAATCTTTTCATTCTGTTCCTTGAATAATCTGAGTTAATTAAAAGGCTGAGTATTCTTCCCTCAGTACTTTTTAATACTTTGATAAAAAGATACATATATATTCCTGACTGCAGAAGATTGCTTTTTCCTCTCAGCAATGAGGCATAAAGTGTTGAAAAATACAGAGACCAACTTTGCTTTCTTCGTTAGATCTGCAGTTTCTTTGTACAAAGTTTTCTATGATTAAACAATATTTCTCCCCAGAGGAGGCCCTGGAAGGAGATAACAAGAGTTGCTCCAACAAGAGTTACACTTGCAGGTTTTCTTGCAATTCACAAGGCTGATCATGGTCTGTCGAATGGACTGTCTCACTTTGGAAGTAGTCCTGCTCATGTGTGCAATTCATGACTCATTCATGAATGTCTTGCCTTGTGAAAGAGCAATTCTTTTAAAGCTAATTTTTAAGGACACCGGATTTCATGCTTCCACACTTCGAGAGATCCATAAAAACACCCCATGGAGTTCTTCAAGTCTTGCTAAATACCCCTGAACAGGTCACAGGTTCCAGATGTACAAAGTATGTGATACCAGGCAGTTGTGTGCAGCTGGGAACTGGTTCACTTAGTGAGTACTCCCAGTACATGCTAGGCATTTTGCTTCTCCTGGAGCTCACTAGTAAAGCCCTGTTACTCATTCCTTAGACTGTTTCCAGTTCTATACAGTTCTTGTATTCCTGTCTGTAACTGAAGTGGGAGGCTGGCAGCACACTGAAACAGTGATAGTTTACAGAGAAGCTCAGGTCCTCTGCTCTGATGTTTTCATAGGTTGTACTACACTGTATTATGTCCAGAAATTTTGCATTTTAAAGGACCTCTCATAGGAAAAATGGGGGCAAATGACCGCAAAGTATCATGTTTTCAGATTTGAGGACACGGAGCACTGATGAGTAGTGGGAGTTTGTGCCTCCCATTCTTGGGACTTTCAGGTAGAAGAAATACTTAACTGTCACCGCAAATACATGCACTAGTAGAAAGCATTTGCCTGCATTGCATGCATCTGTAACTGCGTATAAAACAAGGGGAGGCCCACAAATAGCAGGGAAAGAATTATCTGTATTTCCTGTAGGAATACTACAGCTATCAACCCCTATTAATGGGGTGGGAAGGCAGGAAAAGGATGTAAAAGCTGCTGTGTAAAAGGAGAGAACCTCTGTTTCATCTTTGAAATAGGCTTTTAATAAGGGTTTCTTTCTACGCCCTTTAAAACTGCAGGGATTCAGGTAACTTAAGGGCTGGACCTGATGTTTGAGGTAGTCAAGGAGCAGCATGAACAGCATTGCTCCCTAAGGGGAGCATGAGCTAGGAACCAAAATGGATAACTTAGCTGCCAGGGCAGGGACCTCACCATCCAGGGCCCATTCCCACAGCACCTGAACAGGACAGACCTAGACACAAAGGTCACATTCAGCCAAGAGATGAGATCATAAGGCAGTATCAGGATAAAGGGAAAAATCTAAGACGAGACCAGGAACAAAATCCTGCTATGGTGGTTTGGATCAAGTCCAGCAAGACCAAGCTGAAGTCAAGCCATAGGTTTAGTCCTAAATCAAGGACTGCTGCAGGCACAGATACAAATGAACTGGGGTACTCTTCTAACAGAGTGCAGGTGATGGGTGGAAGCCTGCAGCTAAACTTAAATAGAGCTCCTAGCCTATGGGTATGAATAGAAGCTGCAGGTGAGGCTGCTCAGAGCCATTAAGGCTTATTAGTGGACTCAATACCCACACAGTTCATCCAGTCCCTTTATTTCTTACACTGATAAAATTTACAGTAATATACTGAAGCAAACCTTTTGCATCAGCTACCTACAGCTGCCCTTCTGGTTCAGCTCTTGCAAAAGGAAGGGTGAAATGGAAGGTGGGAGCTTGTAACAATGCTGCCATCTCACAGCTCCTTCCCAAGCTCACGTGTTCTCTAGTGTGTGTTCAGAAGACAAGATAAAGTACTTTAGAGCTGAAGGTGAACAACAAAAAGGCAATGTGTTTTGGTTTGTGGTTGTAATTATCTTTGGGGATATGATTAGGGCTGGTAGATGCTGTAGGAATACAAACAAGCTCTGTTCAGAATAAGAAGATAAGGAAATTTGCATTATTCTCAGGTAACATACTTGCAGAGTCACTAGAGGATTATTCATTGTAATCCTGATAGGTGTTATCTTATTATCTAGTGGTAACACATACCACATACGGCTTTATTGGTAAAGGAAAATGGAGAAAAGCAACAGCAGTCTGAAGTGAAGCGAGAATTCTGCAGACCTGGCAAGGGAAAATTCTGCACACACACCCCCTCTTTTGTTTTGGCTTCTCTGTTGAAACATAGCTTGCTGCTATATCTGTAGGTGCAGACAGCTCTGGAAATTAGAAAGAAAAAACAAACCCAAAACCAACAAACAAAGCAAACCCAGAAATAAGAAAGAAATGTTGTATTCAAAACATTAATATGAAAGATACAGCAGTTTGATATATTTTTGGCCATTCCTTGGTCTTCTTGGAAGTTTCATCTTCCAACATCTCTCAAAGAGAACTGAAGTCTTTCATTATCAGCTTGAAAAAAGCCCACTTTTAAAATAAAGGTTAAAATTGGGCTTTTAGTTATAATTAACAAAACTTGGTTATAATTAAAAAGCAGCTGGAACTGGTCAGAACAGCAAAAGACTTTTTAGCTAAATGTCCACCTAAAATGATTTTAGCCTCTTCTTATGGAATGAAAACCAGTTTGAGAGGTTCTCCATTGCTCTCGGTGGGAGAACCTTAGCCCTGCTCAAAGAGCAGTGCTGGTAGAGCACTCTGTTGCCATTCAAAGCTACTTGCCTCACTGTGTTGCTCTTCTCTAATTTGGAGACATTATCTGCACTGTGACATTACCAAAATTAAAATTTTAATTAGAATTAAGTAGGATTATCTATTTGTCTGTAAGTACATTGTTCAGGATAGAAGACAATGCTTAATAATAGCCTTTTTATCATGGAATTTGGTCATTTGTGGCTATTTTAGAACATATGTTTTGAAGCTTTAAAGCTACTGACATTACTAATATTGGTTTGAGTTTCTGATTTGAAGTGAGCATGGTTGTCCTGCTAAAAATTTCAAATAAGACAATATTTCAACTTCTATTTTAAAAGTGGCGTAGCAGGTATCTGAAGTATTTCTGATTTATGTTACAGTAATTCTCATTGTCTCCAGTATGTTCACAGTTAATGAATGCTATCCTGATGAAATTAGTTTTGTCCATGGTAATCCATAATCATTCATTCATGGGACTAGCATAAAAAAATACTCAGACTTATTTTTCCACTATTAGATCACATATTTGTGTGATCAACAATATTAGATCGCATTTTTGTTTTATATGATGCTACTCATTTTGTCACAGGCATCAGCACATCAGAATGCCATTGTGTATGTTCCTCCTTCTTTTAGTTCTAAGCTTGTCTGTATGAAATATTTCATTCCTGCTTGTCTGCATTATATTTTGTTATTTAGAGCATGATGTTGTAGGATTTTTAATCCAACTAGGGCATTTTTCAAGTACCGAGCATATTTTTATTCTTTTGCGTCCCCGATGTTCAAGTATTCTCAGCCCTGATCCATTTTGTCATTTTTGCAGTTTTCAATATGCTCTTGTCTGACAAGTCCTCTTTAAATATCTGCTGTATCATCTCCTCTGCCGTCTTGGAAAAGACATATGCCTTCTCCCCATATGGCTCTTTTTAGCCTCCAACTTTCATGTAGAGAACCTCACAGTTCTCGTGTACAGTGAACTGAGCTTGATAAGATTATATTTAGCCATATCAGTAGGATTTTAATCCAATAATCCTGCTGAGAGGAAGTTCTTGGCAGCAAGGAGACCTAATGCACCTGTTTCGCTTGCTCTTAGTTACATACCTTTGCAGTCATTTGTCTCAGTGCTCTTAGTATTTGGCATTGTGAGGAAATAGAAAACAAAAATATATCTACTGTTGCACTAAAGCGTAAATGTACATAAAGGATGTGAAATATTCGCATGTCATATAGATTGTCATCTCTCTCTGGGTTTTGAAATAACCCTTGCCAATAATGAATTTTATAACTCTTCAGTATAAGGCTCTGCCAATACCAGATGAATCAGGCTTAAGTGGCACCATCAGGATGGCTCTTCCCCAGGTTTGAAACATTTTATTTTTGTTTTGGGAAGTTCAGATTGGCCAGGGTCTTGAAAGGGAGGAGAGGAACAAAGAGGGAGAAGGTGCACTGGTTAGCATAGAATTATATCTGATTGCCAGCAATATTGACCAAAACCTCTTCAGGCCAAGAGTATAGAGTTGTTAATGAATCCAGGCTTGAACTTTACAGTTGAAAAGTATAGGGCTGGTTCTGCACCATTACGTATATTTGGCAGTTGCTCCTAGGTGGAAACACAGATAATTCTTCCCTGCCTAAAAACAATGAAATGATTCTTATCATCTCTCCATCTAAAAAAGTAAAAATATGAGATGCTCACTGCAGAGGCAGAAACTACTAGTCCTTCTAATGGTATCACAGAAAACAAAGTGAGTTGCTAGCATGATTCGTACCCATAACGTATGTATTTTTTATGTCTTCATACTGTATGTCCTTAATACATAATCCTCAAAGCATGTTCTGTTTCCAGGCCTCATCTTAACCTTAAGCAAAGCTGACCATGTCTCAGTTCCTTCATTTCCCTGGTAGACAGCTAGGTTCACTTGGTTTGTAGCTTATCATTACTGCAAACAAAATTTGTATGTTCACTGTTCAGGGTGTTTATGAAGTCAGTGCTTGGGGAATTTTGTCAAAAAAAGCCTGTCACATTTGACTTTCCTCTCACAGGCAGCATTCATTAATAAACAGCAAAGCACGGGCATCTCTGAGTCTTGATAAGGTTTTTATTTAGCACTAGGGCAATTGAATCAAGACTCCATTCACCTCTGCAAATGTGTGCTGTGATTATGTGGTCTGCAGCCTGTCAGAAGCTTATGAAGCATTTTTGAATCAGGGAAAGGCAACTGTGGCAATTTTCTCTATTTTAATTCTTTTATCACACAGCTCCTGTGTTATCTGACACTTTATTTCTGTCCTAAGAAAGCCTGATGCATAGAAAACTGTAAAAGCAACTTCCCATGTGTTTTTAGGTCTTTTCCATGTTGTGCAATGCTAGTTTTCACTCTTTGTCATGTTTTTGTTACCTTCTTAGTATGCCAAAGGCCAGTATCTTGCACCTGGACCTACAGACTTATCTTGATAAGCTGACAGCTATGACCTTTGTTTTGGCATATGTTTAGTAGCTATAAACATCACAAATGAAATATGATGTGTACACTCACCATTGCCCCAGCTGCAAGAAACTTCTTGTTATTCCTCTCTGCTGTGACCTTGCTGTCTACAAATTCAGCTGGGAGTTGTCTCCCTGGCTCTGCATTTCATTTTCATGAAATAGCTCAATTGTCTTTTCCTTTTAGGTTTCATGTGTGTGAGTACAGTTGTCATGAAACTTGTCCATGAGCCACAGCTCAGGAGTCCTGAGCCCATTATTTATTTGCAGAAGAGAATATGCATCATCAAGGATGAGGGAAATTTTAGAGGCATTTCTGGAGAAACCAAGCTCACTTTCCTTTCCTAGAAATAGACAAGGTTAATGATCTATGTGTAATAACAAGGTAATGAGCAAGGTAAAGAGCTGGCTCACTGGCACTAATAAATCAGAGCACATCATATCAAATTACTCTCATTTCCTCTACCTGAGGAATTTCTGTTTGGGAAGAGGTCAATGTGTTACATCTTATATTTGGTAAAAATGTCTTAGTAAATACACAAAATGCAATGTAAATACATTAACTCTAAGGTAGGGAAATAACCTACCCTTATTCTCTGGTTTGAAAAACAGACAAAGGTAACATGATAGTATCCTTACTTCCATGTTCTCTATTGAAATGAATGTGAAAGTTTTCTGGTAGTGATAGTGATTGCTAGCTTTAATTTTCCTCTGTTGTTAAATTTAAAGCATGGAAAGCAGTGACCCAAACTGAAAATAAGTTAGTCTTGTACAAATAGCACAATGGACAGGTGTTACTGTGAAAAAAACAGACTTTTGAATAAATCAGAGTGCAGGAGCAGGCTACAGATTTGAATTATTGTTTAGCTTGAACAAGGTCTTTCCAAAAGGTGTAATGCAGTGGGATTCACGGTTGAAACATCTAACTAGAAGATTAAAACAAAAACCTTTTTGCAAGTTTCCAGTAGTATAAAAAAAATCTAGTGAAGCTGGTAAATGTTCTTGCTGCTAAGGTGGTCCATGAAGTTTATTGACAGGACCAAAAATGCTGCTCCCTCTTGAAAACGAACTCCTACTTTATGAATGGTATTTCAGTCTCCATGTGGGTGAAAATGACATCTGGAAATCAGGCATTCAGGAAGGTGATAGTGTTTAATCCCTCAGTGATGATTTCAAACTGAGCTTTCTTGGCTGAGTTGTTATTATTGCTAATTATAGTAGTAGGTCTAACAGGTCATATGTATACTGTGTCAATCAGCAATATTGGTCTCCATATTGTTTGAGTAATTTTGAGAAAATAGGAAAGCTAGAATCTCGTAATATTTTTTCCTACTGCTTTTGAATATGTTTAATGTTAAAGCTGTTATTCTGCTCAAAGAGAGATTGTTAGTGACTAATTAGGCCAACTGCTTTCAGAACTGTGTCCAGCAATTGCTTTTCAAGTCACCACTAGTCAATGTTCAGTTGGTTAGGCAATGTCTTTAAATGATTTGAAGAAGAAATCATTGCATAGTTGTGTTCCCTTCCAAGTTCTGTGCATGTAATGCTCTCTGTCACTAGTAGCATTTATAGCAGTTCATTTTTAGGTAAAGCATCCTTTGTTTGACAATGGATAGGACTGGCCTTAAGGGAACTAAAAATGGCATTAATCATTTAGGTCACTGGAGTTTTTTACTCTAGTTGGAATTAAATAATTTTTTTTTTAATATTTTTTCTCAACATAAGTTTTGTGTCACGTGGTGCAGTGATCAAGTAAATGCTTCATTTAAAGCAGAGAGAATTACAAATCCCTGATGCAAATTGATGCAAATTATTAAGTCTTTGAACAGTTCAGAGTGTTTAATAACAACAAAGTCCAATGGAAACAGAAAGACACACAGGAACTCACCAATCTCTTCATTTAGCCCTGTGTAACTAACATGAAAGAAGGCTGGAATCTGCTTAAATATTTGTTGAATTAAGGTATTTCGCTGATGTAAATGAAGCAAATTTCTAGTAATAAAACCTTTCCCAGAGAGGGGGGAATGGAAAAAGTACAAAGACTGGGAATATCTGCTTGGCAGGTGGATCTACAAAATCCCACACAGAAAATCAGCACAGCATTCCTTGTTTTGAACAAATGCAACTATATTCAATAAAAATGTTTTAAACCATCCAGTAATCATGTCTTGCTTGTGTAAAGGCAACTTCATGAAGTCCAGCCTGTGTTTATTTGCTAAAGGAAAGGTCTTGCACAGTTTCAGTTGTTTTCAATAGCCGTGAACACATATGATTGAAAAACCCACTGCAGTTGGACATTTAATTATGTTATTCTCCTATGTTATTTCTAACTTTATTCTGCTCTGTGGTACTTATATACTCAGAAATAAACCCACTCCTTCCAGTTGAGTTGCACCAGTGGGAGTGGGTGCATATTGAAGCTTATGGTATCCTGAAAGCTGAAAAACAGAATTTCAAGGTCTGTTTTATTTAATAGAAATTTTAACTTAGCAAATAGCTCCATAAAATAATGCTTCTCATCTCTAAAATACCTGAATCTGAACCTAGATGATTACTTTTAATAAACTGTAGTGATTCTGAATATGGACCTGCCTTCACAAGTAGGATTCTGTTAAGTCAGTGGAAAGATCATTGTGGTATAACTATGAGTGCAACTAAAATTGCCTGCCCCTTCCCCAGCACTCCCTGTGCCCCTAGGAAAAGCATTGCCTGTTAGGAGAATGTGTTTTGTGCTGCCGTTCATGCAGTACCTCATACAAATGATACAGCTGTGAAGCCTAGAATAAAAAACAACAGCAGAGGGAGGCATACGAATAGGCACAGGAGGAAAAATGTGGAGGTGAGACCTGAAAGCAAATGAAAGGAAAAGAGAGAGCCTGCATGACAGCAAGACAATGAAGAGCATGACTGCAAAAGTGGGAGGGGGAGAGAATAACTGCAGGTAGGTACCTAGCCTGTGAATCCCAGCAAAACCGGCCTGTTGCCAGGGTTAATACAAAAAAGGGGAGGTGGGAACAGTTTTGAACTACCAGGAATTGCAAAGGGGGAGATGTCTGGGTTTCGAGTTTTTCTCTTCATCCTGTTACAGGCAAAATACTCTCAACTTAGGGAATTTTTACTTAATCTACTGCCATTTAGCACCAGCTTCTCATCACTGATTGGGGCGGGGGGGGGGGGGGAGGGGGAGAGAACAGATAGAGATAAAACATAAGTAAACACTTTAAGAGAACACCTTTCCTTCTCCAGGCTCCGCAATAGCCAACCTCTCCTGCTCCCATCCCAGATGCCTGTTTCCCTGTGGGTCACTCAGTCATCCGAAGGTGAGGCAGTGGTTGATGTATGATGGCTGCTCTCTACCACTCTTCCCTTCTCACTCTTTCCCCTCAGGCCTCCCTGGGGCTGCATGTCCCCTGCAGCATTTTCCAGGACATCCCCATCTGTAACAGGGTTTACACTTTTTCCTTACAGTAAATCCATGGTTTCATATGGTACCACAAAAATGGCTAGGCAGGCTGTTTGTAGAATAGTTGATACCACTGTTCATATACATGCAAACAATTGTAAGAAGAAAATGTTGCTTCTAAAAAATTTTGGAATGAAAAATTCTGAAATGCTACTACTTACAACCAAATCAAATCCAAGAGTAACTGTAAGTTTCTGCCTCCAAATACTCTTCTTTCTCCCCATCAGGTACAGTGTTCATGTCTGCTAAAAGCAGCCATCAGCTTGTTGGTGACAAAGTAGAGACTGCCTCTTACTTGCCTTTCTGGAACATATGGCTCCATGTGATGTAAACCAAAACCAATGCGAAATACTTCCAAGTACTCTGCCCCTGTTAGGGCACTCACTTGTAAAAAAAAATGTAACCAAGTGGGAGCTAAGTTTATTTTTATTCCCAGGAGTTTTTTCTTGAAAAGGGGAGAAAGTTCTTGTTGCATGATCTGCTTTCTGCCATCTCTGCAAGTTGTGTGCAGAAAAAATTAGTTGTGATACCACTCTGTGAGGGTTGTGACTGGTTGTGAAAATGCCTTGCCTTCTTAAGCAATTTTAGTTTAAAGCTCCAGAGACACCAAGCTTTTTCCTTCTGTTGCTTTACTTGTAGAGGCCTCAAAGGAAGGACGGTCTTAGAAATCATTTTGCCTTTAGTACTTAACATATATGTATGTGGATGATATTTTTCTTGCTAAGCTGGCATCTTAATGCCACAATGTCCAGGTTTCCTCATTTCTTCAATGTCAAGACTGTCTCAGCTTGCTCAGGATTTTTTCATGATGTCACTGAAGATTTGTCTACATCAGTGAAGAGGTGCTTTAGCACTGGGGCCTCCCTTTGTATATTGAATTAGGGGGTAAAATGTCTCTCTGATGAATTCCCACATTTGTTTCAGTGCTCTCCAGCCTGCAGTTTTTGATAGCTATAGGAATGAACCAAAATAGTCCCAGATTCAGGGACTAAGGGATAACAAAAAGACACTGTCAGAACTTCCCATACCAAAGTGGTAAAATGGGAGCCACATCCAACTACTGGTTGAATTCAATGGGGCCAGGATTTTACCCTTATCTGGATGCTATGGGATTTCTCCCTTAGAGTCTTTTTACACTTTCTACTTTTCCTATAAAAAAAGGCAGTTATTAAAATACTACTTCTGGGAAGGAATGTCATGATGAATTTTGCTGTGTGGATGGACAAAAGAACCTTAGAACACTTGTGGGCACTCAGAAGACGTCATTTGATTATCATTTCCCACTTTGAATACATCAGCACACTGTTATATTAAAACTAATGTTTATATATTTTTCTAACTTCACTTTTCATTGAGTATTTTCTAAAGCATGAACAGTGTCTATACATAGGAGGTAGACCTGGCCCTGTACTCCAATACTGGTCTCTAAGTGACACAGTGTTTTGGTACAGTCGGGAGCCTTATCTGAATTGCTACCATTTGGAGCCTGAGAAAAACAGTTTTGAAACACATGCTTCAAATGTCTTAAAAGGTGAGCTGGTGGCCTCTCAAAGTAATGTGCACTATATTTCACTGCAGAGTGCATTCTCATAGTAAAAGCAATACAGAAATACAAAAATGTCCCCACAACATCTATGTGAGCTAAACAAAGTATCCTCTGTTTTCACAGATGGAAATATTGAAGTAGAAAGTCAAAGGCCCAGGTCACAGAAGATAAGCATGCAAAAATTTATGACTTAGTTTCTCAAACATAGGAAAGCTTTACCCTGAAAAGACTAGTAGGTCTGTGAGCGTTGCATTGGAGTATCTTCAGCAGGAGCTTCCTTCTTCAGCAAAAGACTGAGGTAAGCTACTCTTTCCAGGGAGCTCAAAACCCTCGTTACAACTGATCTTACTACGCTTTCACTATAGTTCACTGCTGCTTGTGTACTGAAGGATCCTCTTGCTGGTGTCAAGCTCAAATATAATGAATGGACTGTAGGATTAGTATATAAAGCTGCAGATGGCTTCTATAAACACTCTCACTTATCCTCTGTTCCGAATGATGCATAAATCACTAGCTCCATCTGCCTGCTATTTCCTTCAGCATCTTGGGATTCCAGGGTTTTATTTATATATCTTTCCTGGATCTCACTGCAATATAGTAGCATCTCATAACTAGATATATGCAACTTAAATTATTTACAATGTTGCTTTCTGACACTCCCTGAGAAAACCTATGATGTTCATGTTTAGCCTACCTTTTGCACACTCATGGACTGATTTTGGTGCAAACAGTAGTTTTCTAGCATTTTTTTTTTCAACTCTGTATGTTGGCTTAGATCAGAAGTTTGTACGTGGCTTTAGATCGGAATAACTTAGTTCCATTAAAACACAAAGAATCAAGCAATTCAAGCATTATATTAAATTTTAGTTGTATGATGAAATGAAATTATATTCTACAGCAGTGGGAACAAGCTTATTACAAGAAAAAACATCCTGAAGAATGCATCTTTTTCTCTTGTTTTTACCCAGCTGTCCAGGAATAAACAAGCTCTGGGCTGGATGGATTTTCACCTTCTCATGGAAAGGATTTTGAACTGTTAGATGAGGGTTCTTTTACATGAATTTGTATGATTATTCTAGGTGTAAGATGCCCAGAACGCAGAGCTGAACCTACTGGTTTATTTTATGTACTTGAAGAGATAACTAACACAGAATCATAGAATCATAGAAGAGTTAGGGTTGGAAAGGACCTTAAGATCATCTAGTTCCAAACCCCCTGCCATGGACAGGGACACCTCACACTAAACCATGTCACCCAAGGCTCTGTCCAACCCCACCTTGAACACCGCCAGCAATAGAGAATTCACAACTTCCCTGGGCAACCCATTCCAGTGCCTCACCACCCTTACAGCAAAGAAACATATGAGATCAAAGGTACTTTTGCTACCTTCCTGGATTCTTATGTGCTCCTTTTTGTTTCGCTGTTACATAATGCAGACAGCTATGTAGTGAGCCATAAATTATTATGTTTCTTTTGATGGTGTTACTACAGACACCCAAAGCAAGATAACAGTGTTCAAAATACGGGTCACTGCTTTTGCTTTCCTTGCTTTGCATATAGTAGAAAGGGGAAAACAATACTTTTTAAACCTGTGACTTGCAGAGTTACAGAAGGGTTTGACTCTTAGATAGTGTGTCATTATGAATAGTGTTTAAAAACTAGGAGTCTAAATAGATACATGTTGGGCTTTGGGGTTACATTTGGGGCTT